>OX375868.1:101537116-102899626 GCA_947359475.1 Heligmosomoides polygyrus bakeri | reverse complement strand
ATCCTAAATGCATTGTGCACGGCACACTCTCAGAGGATTCCTGGCATGACAAAACACGTTACGCCATGCTTGAGATGCTCCGACATGCAACATGCAACATGCAACTCCTGGAATATAAGCTTCCCCAGTGGCAAAAAGTATCCTCCAGTCATCTTCGACCACCCACTGCGAATGTGCGGTGGTTTGGCGAAATTGTATACATGGTTGTGTAGATCTCGAAGAGACGAATCGAACGGTGCCATCCTTTTCTTAAAATACCTCAAATTAGAGCAATTGTGCGCATGCAACGGTTTTCGACGTCTTGCGGCCGACAACTCGTCCGCGCCCGGCCTTCTCAATGGAGCGCAAGTTTTCAATTTTGGCCATTTTTGGTCTTTCATATGAACTGTATATACCATACAATAGATCTCAATCTCCTGAGCGCAAATATGCTCTTGGTTTTTCAGAAGGATGACCTTTGGCCGAGTTATAGCAAAAAGACGCAAAAACCGCAAAAGTGCGGTTTTTTCGGCGTCTATTCAAAAGATGCGTCCGGTGTAGGTGTAAAGACACTGCTCAAACAACATGAATATCAGGGCTTGCGATGACTACAGCGTGTTTTGATCCTTTAATTTTTTCTGTGTTTTTTCTAAATTTTGTAGGAAACATTATCCAGACCATGCTGACAAGGGAATGCTCTGAAGCGCATGTCTGAAAGGGGGAAGCGAGTCATATAGGGAGAATCCTCACTCCTCGGTTGGTTTGAAAATGTGTTCATTTTCGAGTCTTTTTTATTTATTTAGTATTTTCGAGTATTTCCAAGTCGCTAAACCCAAGGAGTAGGGGGTCACAATGGGATACGGTGCAGCACGCGTTTGGTGGTCTTACGTCGTCGCGATGCCTCTGCAGCCAGTGGCTTGGAGCCTTGTAGATAGAGGGTTGCGAGGGAGGTCAGGGGTTTGGTTCCTCTGAGCTGCTGCATTTTTGCATTTCAACTGATTGGTGGAGATTTTGGGGATTCTGACGTCTATTCCATTTTCAGACGTTTTTTGCGCATTTTTTTCCAGCTGTGCGCCGTGATATTCAACATGGTGATGAATGTTCAGCACCAGTGATACACAGGTACAAAGTGCCTGTGTAGTGAATCGCGGTCTCTTCCTCCATGGTTATGAGCACGCAACCGAAATCCAATTGAAGACGTACCCTTTCCTCTGAAACAAGAGTTCCACCCGAAACGTCATGTTCCCACTGCTGGCTTGCCTCTCCACGTCAACGGTGACAATGAAATACGGCGCATCACGAGGTTAGGGGTCTTGTACGCCCGAATGCATGTGGTTCGAAGCTCAGTGGAGGTGCGTTTGAAGGTCGAGGGTTTGGTTCCTCTGCACTGCTGCATTTTTGCATTTCAACTGATTGCTTGAGATTTGGAGATTCTGACGTCTATACCATTTTTAGACGTTTTATACGCATTTTTCTAGCGGTACGTTGTGAAGAGTACCTCTCTTGCGACTTGTTTATTACTGACCGGACGACTTGTTAGACGTTGATCAGTGATGCTTCGCAGCAGCCAAGGCCTTAAATCGCAGTTTGTTTGTCTTCCTCCGTGGTTTTGAGCACGCAACCGAAATCCAATTGAAGATGTACCCTTTCCTCCGAAACAAGAGTTCCACCCGATGACGTTATCATATGCCCACTGCTTGCTTGCCTCTTCACGTCCATCAGTTCACCTTGCGGATCCCAATCTTCCTCTTCTTCTTCCACCACTTCCAGCAGTTCGTCTTCGTCATCTTTAAGTTGACGTTGTTCGAAGTCCTTGAGTATGCTGGCCATCCGTTCGGCCAGCTTGATTTCCTCATTCGAAGGTTCCTTGTCTAAAGATCACCACTCGAGCGAGCATCGGCGGACATGTGTTGGTGTTAGGATTTAGAAAACCTTCAGCAGACCTCCTATTTCCAGGTGACAGGCAAAGATGAAGGAAAGAGTGTGTCGATGTCGTTTAGGTTAACTTGCGAGATCCACACAGCCCGTTTCTCATTTTAACCGCCTACGACGTCACAACGTGGCCTCCTTTGAAAATCCGAGCAGGATGGTTTTTCCTGAGGCCTTTGGTCCATGTATGGAGACAGACTATGAGGAGCCTGTAGCCTTTATACGCTGCCCGTATTGTGCCCAGTGCTGCTTCATGCACTTTGTACCTGTGTGTCACTGATCTTGAACATTTCTACATCATCATATTGAATACCACAGCGTACAGCTGGAAAAATGCGCAGAAACCGTCTGAAAATGGTATAGACGTCAGAATCCCCCAAATCTCTACCAACCAGTTGAAATGCAAAACTGCAGCAACGCAGAGGAGCCAGACCCCTGACCTCTCTCGCATGAGTCAATCCTCTACCCACCTGCGCTCCGAGCCACTGGCTGCAGAAGCATCGCGGGCGTACAAGACTCCCAAACGCGTGCTGCGCCGTATCTCATTGTGACCCCCCACACCTTGTGTTTAACGACTTGACAAAAAGTAAAAACATTTTCATACTAATTGAGGGGTGGAGATTCTCCCTATATGAGTCGCTTCCCCTGTTCAGACATACGCTTCAGATCCTTCCCTTGTAAGACCCTCTTGATTTACATGAGATCTAGGCTAACGTAATCATTCAGAGGTTTTGTGAAGCTGTGCGATGTTATAGGATTTTTGCTGCGGTCGAAACCCATGCCTAAGAGGGGGGTGGGAGGACTCGAATCCGCACCTGCTTTTCGGGTAGCGATGCTACGCCTCAGGCGACGTTCTGAGCTCCATCGCATAATAATAATTTCTAATATCGATTATTCGCGCCGCCCGATCGATCGGTATAGGGTACTCATCATTTCGTCGCGTCGCACCTCGTTTCTTCTCTGAATGGAATCTTATACCGCCGGCGCTGTTTGGCCGCACGTAGCATCCGCGATATCATCGAAGTGCATCAGCACCACGTACTACTACTTCTGTGAAGGCGTGATGTCTCCGAATATGTTAGTAAGATTCCAGTGTTCAAGAAATGTCAACTTGATGGGACTAGGAGGACATTCAAGAAACCGTGACGACCGAAGTCTGGGAACACCAACGAGCAGCTAGAATGACTTTTCGCCGCCCTGGCCAAACATTGTACGGCTCGCAAGGGATGAACATCAAGTCACTGTAGCCGGCATCCGTCATGAAATTTTAATGCATGAAGGATCATTAGTATCGAAAAACACTTTATGGCGTCGCTTGAGGGCCGGTCTGTTTGAGGCTAGTGAAGGGGCCGCTTTTTTGACTTCCCATTAGGGACAGCAAAATGTTTCTCGATTGGGCTATGGCTCACAAAAATTAGGTGGCTCAGCAGAGGCGCAAGGTCATCTTGAGTGGTGAGTCTAGGTTTTTACCGTTCAGTACCAACGAAATCTAGTTGTGACGGCATCATGATGGTACTATATATTAGGTTGTCCCATAAGTCCCCGCCGTTTTTTTCAACGATTCATTGCGGATTTCGCCGGTGATCGCTTGCATAGCGTTCGAAAGAAAATGATTTGCTCTATCAGAGCGTGCATTGCATTTCTTTTTTAATCCTCAATTTTGTCAATTTTTAGGTCGCTAATGTGAAAAGTGGTCATCGCCGACAATTCCTTCTCTCCGTTTAGGATAAGATTTCATTGCGCAGCTTTTTACAGCATTTGGAAGACAATGTTCTGTGCTACAAGAATGTTTGTTGACCCTATTTGCTTATTTGTCCTTCGTTGATTTTTAGGTCTTCAAATTGGGACGTCCGAAGGAGAAGATTTATTTTTACCGACAGCTCCCGCTCTGTGGTAGGACATTTTTGCTTGGTGTTATATGTCGTTCGGAAGAGAATGCTTTGCTCTATAAGAATTTGTGACACATGGCTCATGCTGGTTTCTGCCAAAGTTCAACAAAATGCCAAAAAGAAAAAAATCATCTTCACCAAGAACTCCTTCTCCTTGTTCAGTCTTGCTCAATTTTATATGACACTCGAAGGTGGATGTTTTGTTTTACCAGAATATATGACTTGTTCTTCGGGCATTCAAATTTTACTAATTTTCAGGTCATCAAAATGGAGTGCCAGGTCGACAATGATGAGCACTTCCGGCACCTTTTCTTTGTGTGTCGCTTGCTGACCAGGGTTGAGCCATTCTTTGCGGTGCTTCATGTTGACATGCATACAACCACCATTTTTCGTCGCCTGTTACAATTCTGTGCAAAAATCGTTGAATATATCAGGAATATGTCAGAACGAGCGAGTAACGATTGCTGCCGGCCTGGTTGCCCGTCATCATTCATCACATGAACATATTTGAGGACGTTCGAACGGTTCCTGATGCTTTCCTCCGCCATTCTGCCTCGGTAAGCTTTTGTTTTTATTTTGAAAACAAGAAACCTCTGGCACCATTTTCAGATTTCAAATCCGCGTTAAAAGAAGCCGCACTGTTTTGTCATCCACGTCGTTATGATGGCCTCATCACCTTCGTATAGCCGTGGCTAAAGTCAAAGTAAGGTTGAAGGAACGTATTTGTAGACTTTTTAGACGTTTGAGACTCAACGATATTTTAAAAACGTTGTTTTGGGAAAAAGTTCGAAGCTATCACATCAACCGTGATCACTTTTTACATTTAGAAATGCGTATTAACAGATTCTCGAACAATAGAATAGATTAATTCAGTGATTCAGGAAAGCAACTCAGAGAACGCTCGAAGCAACGTTGACTTTATACGTTGCACCTGGACTTAAAGATTGCTGGTGTACATCCTGATCAAGAATTTGATCTAGAGAATTGGCGTCACCACACTGGAAGCTCTGCTGCTAAGCACATCACACTCCGCTGCTAAGCAGGACAGACGATAATGATGATGATGAAAATGATGATGACGACGACAATCTCAGCGAGATCGCGGTTATCCTTCCTCTGCCAAGCCGCGAGCGCTTATCGCACGCGCGCACCTGCTGCAATATTTGGGCTAACGAATTGACATCCGCGCGATCGTTCTCACGCATCTTTGCGCGGAGCGCGAAATCCGTCCTTCTTAGCCCTGCGCGCTCATGGGCAGCCCGCGGCCGGGCCGGACCAGGCTAGCGAAGGGACTCCATGGTATGTGCCACCAAAGCTGCTCGTGTAAAAACTGCTTTCGTCACTCCCTAGCCTGGTGGAGGAGTCCGCTGCTGAGTTCTGCGCTCTTCGAGCGACAGGCTAGCGAGGGGACTCCAGGGTGCGTGCGATCAAAGCTGCTCTTGCTAGAACTGCTCTCGTCGCTCAGGGGAAGTCCGCGGCTGGGTTCTGCGCTCTTTGAGCGCAGAGACAGGCTAGGCAAGGGACTCCAGGGTGTGCCACCAAAGCTGCAATTGGGGAAACTGCTTTCGTTGCTCAGGGGTGGTCCGCGGCTGGGTTCTGCACTCTTCGAGCTACCGTCTCCCAGGGTTCTCCTGTAGCGGCGGTGGAAGAGCCGCGATCCGCCACCGACCGATCAACTATCCTCCTCCATATCGACTGACCGTGGTGTCGGTGGATATTGAAAATGGCCACGTCGATATGTCGCGACCGCACGTGGCTTAGCGAAGGAAAAAGAGCCGCCACCGAGTGCATCAGCAGAATCTGGTTAGGTCCAAGTAAGACCATCGAAAACTGCCACGTCGACACGACGCGACCGCATGCGGCTTGGCGGAAGAAGAGCCGCCACCTCTCAGTGATTTCAGTTTTTTCGAATGTTGAGTAGTGTCACCTTTTTTTCTATATTAGATGCATTACAATAAGGACAATAGGCAAGGCACATCTTTGGCACGTCTTCAGAATCTGAGCACAGAACCCAGCTGCGGACCCACCCCCTTGAGCGACGACAGGTTCGAGCGTGTAATTTTGGAATAAATTATTTTTCGTTCCATCGCCTTTTCGTGCTCGACTGCTTGAATTTTTAGCTTTCGCGCTGAACAACTTGCTTTTATGCGTTTAATGGCGAATCCGGCGAGCGACGCTGCGCCGCACCATCACTGCCTTATTTATGAACCAGCCATCCAGGCGGCTCGTGCCAAGAATGCGTTCGTCGGTGAGAGGGACATCGGAGATGGGTTGTGCGCTCTTCGAGCGCACAACTCGGCTAGGGAAGGGACTCCGGGGTGTGGGCCATCCAGGCGGCTCGTGCCAAGAATGCTTTCGTCGCTGAGGGGGACATCGGAGATGGGTTGTGCGCTCTTCGAGCGCACAACTCGGCTAGGGAAGGGACTCCGGGGTGTGGGCCATCCAGGCGGCTCGTGCCAAGAATGCTTCCGTCGCTGAGGGGGACATCGGAGATGGGTTGTGCGCTCTTCGAACGCACAACTCGACTAGGGAAGAGACTCCAGGGTGTAGTGCGTCTAAGGTGCTGGAACTGCTCCCGTCTCCCAGTGCTCTCCTGTAGCGGCGGTGGAAGAGCCGCGATCCGCCACCGACTGCTCAACGACCCTCCTCCACATCGACTGACCATGGTGTCGGTGGATATCGAAAATGGCCACGTCGATATGACGCGATATCAGGAGAATCTGGTTAGATCTAAGTAAGACCCTGTGCTACGCCTCTTTGAGGCCTGTCTTCCCCCCAAGAATTAAGTGTGAACGAACCGCTCGGCAAGGATTGCGAGGAGCTGCCCGCCATACTTTCTCACTAGTGCCGTGCGGCATGCAAGTTACAATGCTAGTTGTTGAGATACGGCCGGTAAAGTGCAACAGCGTCCACATCCTCCAACCTAAAAATGGGTCGGCTTAGGGCTAAATCCCTTTAGACACCAAGTCTATTCTGGGGAATTGTCCCTCATTCATGGCCGACATGTCTCACATGTCAATGCACGCAATGCCTTAACGACAGTTATGCTGCGCTAGTGGATTAGACGTCTACCACACCACACGCCTTTACACGTTAATTCCAACTCATCAGTGACGTTTGGCAGCTGATAGGTACAACGGAAAGCCATTTCCCCTCGACTTCAACAGCCGGAGCGGCGTTCTATGCACGTATCCGGGAGAGTAGGGCTAGTGGCGCGCCGAGCCGCCGAGAGGGCATCAGAAACACCCGTTTTTATTTTATTCGGCCTGTTTTTATTTTAATTTACTGATGTTATCTGACTTATCTGCTAGAAGGTGATCTGTTCTCGGTGCAAATCTGGTAAAGAGGAGGGAATTGCTAAAAGCCCTAGAAGCAGATCGGAATAGACGCGTGGCGCATGAGAGCGCAATTGGTGTAGGGGAACACTTGTTCGACGCGAATGCACACGTGAGCTGCGTCAGCGCCCACTTTGGCATTCGATCGATGCGTATCGGTCTCTTGTGTGCCCGCCGGTGGCCCGGCTGCCAGACGGATCGCAACGCAGTGGGTGGAGTGGCGGGTGCAGGCGATGGAGGTCAGAGGTTCGGTTCCTATGCATGCTGGCGTTTTTGCATTTCATTCAACTGACTGGATGAGGTCCAGGGGTTTTAACGTCTACACAATTTTCAGACGTTTTCTACCCATTTTTCCAGCTGTATGCTTCTGCAGAACCTGGCTGCCAACTTTCTACTGAGCAACGAAAGCAGTTTCCACACGAACAGCTTGGATCGCAAACACCCTGGAGTCCCTTCCCTAGCCTGATTCTGCGCTCGAAAAGCGCAGAATCCAGCTGCGGACTCCCCTTGAGCGACGAAAGCAGTTCCCACACAAGCAGCTTGGATCGCACCCACCCTGGAGTCCCTTCCCTAGCCTGATTCTGCGCTCGAAGAGCGCAGAATCCAGCTGCGGACTCCCCCTGAGCTACGAAAGCAGTTTCCACACGAGCAGCTTGGATCGCACCCACCCTGGAGTCCCTTCCCTAGCCTGATGCAAAAAATCTATTCCGATCTGCTTTTAGTCAGCATAGATCCACTCGGTAAAGAGTCCTACCTTGCTAAATTTGCACCGAGAACGGTTTTTGGAGATTGCACCCACCGTGAGGGTTACTTTGTGCTCTTCTTCAAATGGTGCAAAAATAAGCCGCGGCGTCTCAGGTTCACATTAGCAATAAATTTCGTTATTCAATAACGTTCACATTATAAAACAAACGTGTCTTGCTGTTCAGCATTATCAAGACGAGAGTAGCAAGGTAGTCACAGCCATGCAGTAGAAGCGTGCACAATTTCTTTAATCTCTTCGAAAATCACGTATTCCAGCTATATAAGAATCGAATCTTTCAGTTCTTGCTAAAGACTCGTGAATGGCTAAAGCACTACGAGAATTATTTGCGCCCACATCTATACTGAGTTATAGAAAGCAACCAGAATTTGCTGCGCCCGTAACCTGGTGTTCGATTGGCAGGCGTCTGGCCCTTCTAGTTATCCCAATCATACTACTTGTCCAAGGCGGGTTTAGGAACAAACGATAGAATGACAGTGGTTGAATAGGGCGGAATCAGTTTTATGTGTTAGTGGTGTTAGTGTCAGCCTAGACCACCCACAGCGTCTGTTCTAACTTCTTCCTTAATAGCTTCAACTTTTTTCCAAGCAAATCCGGTTAATTACATACTTCAAGTCTATGAACGATTTTCGCAGTCTAAACTGCGACCGCCTCTCGTGCTTTTCATTCACTATAACTGTAGGCGTAAAGTACATCGACATAGCGCGCCACTGACGCCTACGTGGACGACTACGCGTTTACGTGTAAAGATGTATGGAGGACGTCGATTACACCAGTATGGCATAACTGACGTCGGGCTTCTTAAGTCCAATGACGTGTACCGTACGTGTAACGAGCGTGTCGGAATTTCCCCAAAAATCACTTGGTGTCTAAACGGATCAAGCCTCGGTTTGGAGTTCGCCCATCTTGAAACATAGGTCCTCTCCTATTATATACGACACAGTAAGGTTTTCGCACCAAAGAATAAGCTGTAAGTTCGTGAAGACTGACGGTGGATCTCATATGTGCTCGTTTGCCACGAATTTGTCGCTGTAGTTGTCTTTCGACTATTACAGGTGGCTACTGACAGAGATCTTATATCGTCTTGGAAACTTACCAGCTAACTAACGACCTAGAGTTCTGCAGATTCCGAAATGAGGCACACTTCCATGCACTTTATCAGTTCAGATATTACAATCTTCCTTTCTGCTGCTTAACGTGCCATTGTACACGTATGAAAAAATGTGTGCGCTGTTTCAGTGATTACAAAATCACGAAATAAGTTATACTTCAACATGCTTTATATCCATTCCATTGGCGGCGCGACAGGAGGTACACCCGCCTCCTCCTGGGGGGGGGGTGGCGTCAGGAGGTACAGCCGCTGTTCTGCGGACCGGAAACTTTTGTTTTCCGTGCCAAAGGTTTTGTAAGGCAGCCGTTAGACTCTGGTGAAGTGAAGCCTAGGGGGTTGGGAGTTGGTGAGCAAGGGGGATGAGAGGAAGATCGCACGCCTCCCAGCAGGGGGCAGGTGTACCTCCTGACCGTTCCCCATCTCACCCCACACATTGCACCGCTTACTCGGACGAGATTTCCCGCCCGCCTTTTCGATCGATGTCCTATCTCCTCTGAGCTGTTTTCGTTCCGTTCTCGTCGTTTTTCAATATTCTACCATTTTCTCCCCTGGTGCTACGTTTTCGTCGTTTTTTTCCAAAGTCCTAGCATTTTCTTCTTCGCTTCTACATTCTCGTCGTTTTTTAAATATCCTACCATTTTCTCCCTTGCTTCTAGCACTTTCTGCCTGCGTTTAGGCTTATTATGTTTCAAAACTGGTTTGTTTTCTTTCATGCGTGAATGTCTGTGTAGTTAAATAGAATTATTGAATATGTGTTCTTTTCTTAAAGTGTTCCTATTTCATATGATGGAAAGCAACTGAACGGGTGACCGGATTACAATTATTTTTTGCTATTACTAACATTTTCGATGTTGATATTTAACAAATTTTAAACACGTGTGTCTAGAGAGGATGGGATCCACTCTGCATCTGTCCCTTTTCTTGAAGCTTTGCTCCAGTCGCTGCAAACGCATGTTTCCTTTTATGACTGTATTGAGACCGCAAGCGTGTTTAACGTCATGGTTCCGCTATGGCAAATTCTGTGAATTGTTTCCAAATCTCCAATGCATGTAGAATTCTCAAATTCTCTAAATGTATATATTGCGTTATAAAAATTCTACTCCTGATTTTGCCACCTAATCTTGTTTTTGATTGTGGTGCATTTTCGCTAACATTCTCGCCCAATCACACTTTATGACGGTTATAGTTTGTTCATCGCTCGCTACTACGTTGGCTTAGATGGGGTTCAGGTGCGACATAAACAGCGAAGGTCCTAGTTGGCTTCGAGAGGGATATCACCTTGTGTTCAATTGTTATACATCATCGAAGTGTAAAAGAATGTCGGTCCACATCTGTCTCCTGCGACCATGTCCTGTAATGATCTCGATGCGGGTTTAAGTACGCTCAGTACCAATATGGCGCTATAACAGTTGGGGTGGGGTGGGGTGGTGTGGACATCTGACGATGAATTTTTCTTGCCCTTTTCATTAGAGGGTTTACTATTATAGCATAATCCTAGTTTAGGGGTGGGTTTTAGCAAGGAAAGGGAAATATTCTACACTATCGCAATCTGTATATCGAAAACATCCAAGCCTACCATAGCCCGCACCCCTTCCCTCCCCCATTTCGTATTGCGCCTCGATTCGTTTTACCACACGATGTGGGCATAGCCTTAAAAATATTGTGTTCTTCATACTTCGACTCTTGACATTTTTTGGTCTGCTCTAGTGGGCACTTCATTCTACTTGCTCCACAACGGCGACGACATCGGAAATCAACTATTATTCAATGACGGTACACTGAATAAGGCTATGAGGTCACGGTGTTTTGCAATTTTCCACTCGAAGGGCTGGTCCGGAGTGATGTTGTATACGAGTATGAGTTTAACTTTTTTGCACGAAGTTTCGTACAAGTGCTCTGCATGTATCGAAAGGAACAGGGGCGCCTTCTCTCACAGCTAGCGAAGTGCACCGCGTTCGAAGCAAAACAAAGGAATATTTGCTGGCAAATAAGTGTTAGAGCAACTCACCATGTGCACCTGTCGCTTCCAGACATGCCTCCTTAGGAATGTAATTTCAGGGTTAGTTGTTCCTCCATCAATCCCAGGAAGGACATTTAGAGTGCGAGATAGTGTCATACAATGACATGTGCCCAATTTCGTAGTTTGTGGTGTTAACTTTGTAATTTATTCTTTTTTGCAAAATGCATGCTCCATTTTGTGACTGTTGCAGAATAACACAACACTTAGAATTTTTTACTGACCATCGTACATTTTAATGACAGATGAGTTTACGTGACTACAGCATGCGCAAAATTGCTCCAGTCAAAACCTGAAAAACGTTGTGTAGGAAGCATTCTCTCTAACCATTCAGAGACTATAAGGCGAACCAATAACAAATACTTTACCTATAAGTTTGTTGTTCGTTACGAAACGGGAAATGCGTTCACATTATCGCTCTACCCCCCGAGTGGTTACTTCTTCTTGCTGGAGCAGCCGCACTCGAAAATGTTCCATCCCTGTGCTAACGTTTTTGCGAAGCCTAAAGCCTCTCCTTTTTATGCGTATTTCCGCTGCTGGATGTTAAAAATAGGTACTTGTGATCGCTACGTGATGTTTCCTAAATCTTACCTATGAGCTGCGAACCTGCTCATGATGTAGTAGCTTTCTGACTGATCTCATTGACGGCATGCTGTAGAGATGGCTGCTTGCTTCCCAGAGCCGTTCTTAGACAACTGAAAGCTGGGCACTAATGTTACGGTTAAGTACGATGTTACGTGCAGCTCACCTATTGGATGTTTCTGCTACATTTGTAGACCTAAGAAGATCTAATCCCCACTCGTTCCACATATCGGCGAACGGGCCATCGATCTCCTGCAAGTAATAAAGGAAGAACAAACCTCCAGACTATGCAGGGTGGTGCCTGGTAACAGGGACCTCAGTGAGAGCGGATACCCTCTCATAAAGGTGGGGTGGTAGGAAAACAACTCCTTTTAGGATTCTCCACTACCTTCTACGGCTTCGCTCGCACCCCTTCAAAAACTTACATAACCCCAGTTCGTCGCGCTTCCTATTCCGAGCGCGAGCGAAGTGAAACGCGAAACCTTTACCATACCATCCTAGAATATCTTTCTAACAGTCTTAATTAAGGTGCGCTCAAAATCTAAACCCACACGTGGCCACAAGCTATCATGTTTAAAGTAACGTACCCTTTAGACTTCTCCATATGAAGGTGTAGACGTTCTCGGTCATTCCTAAGAGCAACGGCACTTCTACCTAGATTAGCATTTTTATGCTTAAAATATTGAGAGCGATATTCATGAAGTCTAGTGGAAACCTTGGCCTTGCGTACGCCATGGAAGGTGTCCAGCTGTCCAGCATCGGCTAGAAAGATATCGACGGCCCCATAGCCCTACTACACCGAGTTTAAGGAAAATAGACAGTGTCACAAGTGTGTCCAGCAACTTGTTCGAAGATCTTCATGCTGTGCGTAAGCAAACGATCAGGACTGAAGTTCTTGCAGTATGCTGGCCCTCTTCTCCCAATCGGAAGTGCTTCGTTGCCAAATGTATGATTACAAATTCCTCAAGTCGGTCGCGAAATCAACGGGGCTCTTGCATTCCCAGCATTATCATTTTTAGATTTGATTCTGTCTCCTATACGGTAATTTTCTGAAGGAGGTGGTATTTGGGAAAAAAGATGAGTAGCTGAAAGGGTACGATCCGCGAGACTTCGTCGAAGTAGTTGCCTCCTTGATAGGCCCTTTCGCAACCCAGATGACAGTTTTCGCCATCTATGCTATGCAGCATCCTCAGTCTGGCGATAACGGGTCGTTGTCGATACAGAAGTCATTTCTTGTAGATATGGTTGCAATGAATGGCTCTTGCAGCATCTCCGGCCTTTCCCAAGCGTTGGTCTCTTTCTTTTGTATTACGTCGTAGCACGCGACGAGTTCTAAACCTTGCAACGTTGGTCTGAAGATGGTTACCATCGCGGGATTCATAATGACTTATTTGATTTAGCATTTCAAATTTCTCTTCCATACGACTGCGGTCAGAACATAACAACTTCAGCTTGTTAACTTGGCTCATCTAAACGCGTTTTTGATTACAAACTTCGATCATCACAGTGCGGAAAACTATCAGCTCCTGCTTGTCATGCTTCTGCCTGAGATGGGAGTAAAATTTTATAAACCTTTTATTAGTTGATATTATATACAAAATGATATGCTAAGTATGCAGTCGGAGAGACTGCCAGCCTTCGAGACTGCCAGCCTTCCAACCAAAACAGGAAAGTGGCCTACAGAGGCAATGGCCACTATACCGTGACATGCCCGCATATTAGAATGTGTCGGCCACGACGGAAATGTGCAATTCGAATGATTATTCAGTAACAACAACAATAAACATTTACGCCTAACTGGCGTGAATGAGCTCTCTGATCATATGCGATCACCGAGGGACATAGAGAAAATGATGGGAGGCTTGCAGCAGGACGAACAGGGAATAATTTTTATGCAAATGAATTGGTGAGCCAGCGCTTCTCTAGAGCCGTCGACCATCGCAGCTCTAGGGCGCGGTTGGCCGGTGTCCTTGTCCACTTGTTCCACAATGGCGACCAAATTTGAGTCCTTATTAGCCATTTGTGCCCTCGCACCCACCTGCTCCTGACAAGCCATGAGTGAGTTCTCGTACTTCTCCCTCCAAGAGATTACTCCGAGCATTGGTATCCTCGCATAGGTCTTTCAACTATTGATTAGATATAGTCTCGAGTTTGGTTTATGTTGAATCGATACTCTTTATGCTAGTTTAGAATTCCTCCGTTATGGGTAGTAACCGATATCATCATAGGATTGAGGACCGCCTTCGTGATATCCTGTACTATTGTTCAGGCGTTGTAAAAAGTTTCGCAACGAACAGCAGAATTTGGTGATTGATTCCATTGTTGAGGATTGAAGTTTCCTTGATTTTCGCAATTTCGATTTTAATAACTTTCACTAATGTGTGCGTTTTGAACAGCTTCCGTAAAGGAGTTATCAATTATTCTCCTTTCACGCTTCAGAAGTTCAAGCAGCCGACTTGCGTTCTCTGCAGTTCAATGCAGCTCTTTGAAAGCCTGCGAACAATGACTTTTTTCATTAGTGCAATTGGTAGATTAGTATTAAGGCTTCGTACAAATGGTTTACGCTTTACTTCCTCGATGAAGTGGGATTGCTTTAGCAAAAGCGTCGGCAACTAAATCTTTAACTCGTTGACAATAAATGACCACATTCTCATCCTGTTCCTGCTTTACGTGTTAAATCATTTGCTTTTTCTACTTCGCTATGGTTAGGACTACGAAAGTCTTTGTTCAACTGATAAACAACTTTTCTTAATCCTGCTTGACGTCGTTATCATAGTTCTCGTATTTGATTTTGGCTGCTCCGCTTAGTTGCAGAAGAAGGAGCCTCGCCAGTTTCAGTTGGTCTTATCTCGCCGCATTGCCTTTCTCATTCATCTCTCTAAGCAACTTTACCATTGTCATGTTAGTTGCGTTATAATTTGGCCAGCCCTGCAATGAGGGAAGAAACAAATTTGCTATATTGACCTGAATATCAAGATGTCAGTGCGAGCTATGGACATCCCTCCAACTGCTCCGTTACCATTCCGTCCCATGTTCATAACGAGCAATCGTTCTATTAATTCCCGTGATTCGTTAATAAGTTGGCTTTATTTCTTTGCTTTGTGCGAGCCCCCCCCCCTCTAAGCTGAAAATCTGTTTGGCACTAAGTAGTTATTCGTCATGTTTCTTAATCGCTATTAAGATGGAGAATTAGGAGACAGGTAGAGAGTTGAAGAAGCAGTAAGCAAATACGCAATCGAACGCAACTTTCCAACTGCAGCCACAAAGACGTAGTGCCTCACAGATGACCTCAGTATGAATTACTGCTCTCTTTCTCCTTCACGTTAGATAGTCCAAGCCTCGCCGACGCCGCCGTTTTCAAGCGCGTACTTGCTTAAGTTTTGATCGTCGTCCTCGATTGTACGCTCAAGACCGCGTTTAGGTTCCTTTCTAATGCGACATGGGCGACGTTCGACTAACCTCAAAAAGTAATATTACTTTTTCGTCGTTTTGTCTGGACGTCCTATGTACAGTATATAGACAGCTAGCTGTGGTATGAACGGCATAGTAAAATGCAACATGTTAAGCTACCTTATGTTTACTAATGAAGATTAGCAAGATGGGCTGTGAATTAGACGTTTTAGTGAGCTAAATAATAGTGAAATATTTTATTAAGCTATTTACGTGAAATCATGAATGCAAATTAATCCGTGCGTTAGGACGTGCGTCAAAACGGTAAAATCGGAACACACGATGTTCACAAAGAAGATAATTTTGTAACTAAGATTGTGCGGCATATTAGGAGAACGATTTTAGGAAGAATTAAAACCGAAAGAACCTTCAGATTTAATTCGAGATATAAATACGTTTTGATGGCCGTCAAAACGGAGTTTTCCTAACTGTTAATTTATTTTAGGAATTTTGAGCCAACGACCAAAAGGATCTCCATGTCATGCTTCTGTCTGAGATAGAAGTGAGGTTTTACAAACCTTTATTATTCGTTTGTATTATATTTATTTACTATTTATTTTCACGTCAAGAAGACGTGCATAACATTCGAGCGAGTTGAATGAAACAGCAATAACCATGGTAGAAAAAGAATCCTTTAGCTCAACAGTTCATCACATTAGCAAGTTAGCAATCACCAACGACATCCGCTGGCAGCGTAAAAGAAAAATATGTAGGTTTACTTTAGTCTTCGGTTCCTTTCTTGGTTTTTTGAAGGAATCTAGCCCAGTTTGTAGGAGAGCCAAAACTGTTGGTGTTGAGTTGTATGCATGACAACAACTTTCAGTTTACTGTTATGCTACGGTCTTAATGGCTGCACGGCAAAGCTAATCTGCTTATGCGCATCAGCCAGCTATGACGCCCGGTGGTAGATGCCAGAACTTCGGCACAAGGGTACGCTGGCCGTTCCATGGAACTGACATTTGGGACAAGCAAAAAGATGATATACAATAACCTTATACAAGTGTGCAGTCGAAGAGACTGTCAACGTTCCAACTAAACTAGGGGCGTGGTCTACAGAGGCGGTGGTCACTATACAGTGAGATGCGTAGATTCTATAAATTAATAGTGGTAGAGAGGACAAGGAACCACATAAAAATAAAACACATTTATTCACATCTACATTTGGAGGAAATAAAAACGGCGAATAATTTTGTATCACTTTTCGTGCTCGGAACAAGAATGGGAGTAATCTTTTGTATATTTTCTGCAAAAAGGGATGCGTTACTGTAACACTTCAAGCTATTCCTTACTGCCGGGTAGAGAAACATCCCTCAATCCTTAGGCTTTGTCTTCCTTCTTTGGTGCAATTAGTGTGATTTGGTTCATCTCATTTGGTTTAATGCTCTCAGTTGATCGGCTTTTGGGATCCGCTTTAAGAGCGTTCCAGTTGGTTTGCTTGATAAACTCCTTTGATCCACCCTCAGCTGTTGGCCGTTCTGCATCTACGATTCCTTTTTCAGGTGCCTAAACAAACGTCATTTTGAACGTGCAATGTTCTCGGTTTGAAATCGCGCATCTCTCGTTTTCATTCCAAAGCCGGCGCAAATACTGTAGGGGGTGGGGGAGGGCATCACATTATAAAATCTGCCATTAATGCGAAAAACAGTCAAGACACACTGATAGTAAAGAAAAGGAACAAACAATGCGATAGATCTGTCCTGTGCTTTTCTCAGCGTAAGCTTTCAATGTGTTGTTGGAGTAGCAGATATCACTCGCGCCAGCGAAGCAGAGTTTGAGTTTCGGTTTGTACAAGAGTTTTGATCGTTTTGCAGCCATCATTTACTATTACACTACCAATTCCTCACTACAAGAGCAATATCTGGCTTCTCTATGCATTTAAGAGACAGCAACAATAATGTTTAGTAATATCATTGTGGCAAAGTTTTTCGAGAAGTGAAAAGAGGCTATGTCTCGAAAAGATCTCTACAAAAAGCTAATGCGCAACGGAAAGTCATGGAAATGGGAGAGGAGTACTGAACACTGATGGTGAGTATTGGTAAAGTGCAAGTATATTAGCCAATCCCGCTTAAGAATCCAAACTGCGATTCAGATTAAAGCCAGCCAGGGGGCTCTATGATTGTGCCAGCGTTCCCTTCTAAACCTTTTCGTTTTCTGAAACCATAAAACTTTTCATCGCCACCAAAATACTACTTCATAGCAAAGGGCAGGACAACTTGGATTATGTAATGAATTCAACAGCCTTGTCACAAATGACGCTGAAGATTTGGGAAAAATAGGGTTCGTACTAATTTTTGCTTGATCTCTGATTGGACTGCTATTAGAATAGGGAACACCGTCTCCGCATCTAAAGATTTTTTCTGATTACACTTACCAATTTGGTTTTATTTGTTCTTTTGTCGAGGAAGCACCACATTATGCAGCAAACAATTATGGTGATATCAGCCGTCTGCAAAAATATATATTAAATAGTTATTAATTAAATACATATTTCAAGACACTGGAGTTAAAAGTAAAGCTTTTGCTGATGATATCAAATTTTACGATCAGGTCAGCAAACCTAATAGACTCAGTGATCTTTGCGTTGCAGTTGAGAATATGTGTGATTGATCTAATACATGGGGCTTACCAATTTCGGTGAAAAATAAAGTTCTGTAATTGGGCTTCAACAATGGAAAAGCGAATTATCACACGCAGGGCCGACCTTTTACTGTGGTGCTGAGACGATGGACCTGGTGTTACAGTAACTGAAAATCTAGAATTTTCTAAACACTGAGTATGTAGCGAATAAAGCAAAAAGACGGCTATTCAACCTCTTCAAAAGACTCTCTACAACAGACCCTCAAGTTTTAGTACGGGCATATAAAACATGTGTTGAGCCTATTCTAAAATATGGCACCTGGGTTTTTCAACTCCACCAAAGTTCGGGACTAACAAGAAAAGGTTCCCTACTCATGGTGAGCTTTTGCGACGCTATTTTGACAGGATGCACGACTCTGTGAGCGGAGTCTAGAAACACAGTCAGTTTTTGCTGAACGCTTTTATAAAGACCTGAAGAAGAGGTGTGAAGGCGTGTGCACAACGCTCATCAACCTCTATGACACTCCACCACATGTGACTCGTTGGCGCAATTGGTGGGAGTGCCGCCTCGCAGAAGCACACCGGCGGGCTTTTGAGTTCTGATACTTTTGCACATATTAGTTTGTTGTTATTACGCTTTCTTATGGTCAAGGGGGTAACTTTAGACCATCAATGCTAACAATAAACCAAGGCTCTCTATTTGCGTCTTTATATGTGCTAGTTTTTCAACTATTCCTATCTGTACCAACACCATATCATATCGTACCACCAACGATACCGCAACTGCAAACAAATACGCTTAAATACGCTTTTGACTTTGCAAAGCCGATACCTTTACTAATGTTTTTCAAAAAGTGTATACCAATAACGGCCCGATGTCACCCATATGTAGATCAACCATTTCTTTGCCTGAATTCAACAGTTTGGTTTCATAAACACGAAATAATGGATATTTTGAGTAGATGGCCAAATTCTTCCTCTATTTCGCCGGATTTTATTACTATAACGATTATCAAAAGGTGCTTCCAGAGATTGTTTTTCTGTTAGAACACATATTCAATTTAAGTTATATGAGTGGTGAGGTCCTAAAGAAATGGAAGCACTCCTTTGTTACACCCATCCTGAAGAGGACTCCTTACTCAGATTCCAGGAATTACAGAACTGTAAGTATTACCTCAGTTTTCGTCAGAACATTTGAAAAAATCGTAAAAAAAGCACATGCTTGAGCATCTTGATAATGATACATACATGATCATGATAGAATATTATTATTAGCAATGAACATGGCTTCCGTAAAGGCAGATCAGTTAAAACAGCCTTTTTTTGCATTTAATGACTGGACTAAAACTCTCGATGAAAATAAACAGGTTGACGTCGTATAATTCGATTTTTCGAAAACATTCGATAGAGCTCACACATACAAACTCATAGCTAAGCTTAGGCAGGCAGGAATTCTCTCTATGCTTGTAGAATGAATTAAAGACTTTTTTCGAACAGGACTTACCAGGTTCGGGTAGGATCTGAATTTTCTTCGATCTTTCAAACTTTCTTTGGAGTTTCACAAGGTGAAGTTTTGTTCCCATTAATTTTCCTCAATTATACCTTTGACCTCCCAGTTTCTGTTACTGTCAATGGAGTAAGTTGCATTATGTTCGCTGATGACATAAAGATTTATAAGTCTATCTGCTCATCCGCGGATATGGTTGCGATTCAAGCTAATATTAACGCATTTGACAAATGGTCTCAAAAGTAAGAACTTCCACGAGCTCCTGAGAAAACTAAAGTTATTTCCTTGGGTTGCAGGCAAATGAGCACACTCTACAAATTAGGCGATATAAACCTGATAAAGCTGGACAAAATTCGTGACCTTGGTTTCATTTTTACGGTTGCAGTTTGGCCCATACTATAAATCGCTCGTTTCTTGAACCGTGTTTGGCACATACAATCAGTTTAAGGCCCTCAGGACAAAAATCCATCTACCTTGTTGCAGGATTACAAATCGTACAATAGCTGAGCACGGCACAACCGTTTGTTCGCCTACAAAAAGAAAGATATAATGGTAAGGACAGGAGAATTCAATTGGGTGTCCCATCCCTGATGTCGAGGAGAATTAAATTCGATTTAGTCATGGCCTTCAAAATTATAACGGGGAAGGCCCACATCAATGCTAGTGACTTCTTTACGACGGTCTGCTCAAGAACAAGGGGAGCACCTATAAAGTTTAGGGTGGCCACAGCGAAACCACAGCTGAGGGCAAAGTTTTTTGCTAATATAACTGTTTCCGCCTTCAATTCTATTTCCAAAATAAATCTTCTCACCATGTCTCTGGCTCAGTTCAAAATACTTGCCCCTCGTGCTTTTGAATCAGGTGATCCCTTGTACATTACTCTTTCCGTTTCCTCGTTTTCGTTTTTTCCTGATTACACTAACAGTTCAGAATGTTGGTTATGTTTTGACTAGATGGTTTGTTGTTGTGTTTGTTTTTACGCGTGAATCCTAACTCCTCGTCTCATAAATAAATAAATACATAAATGAGTTGGCAACCTTTTCTTGTAAGAAAATTTGAAGCTATACAGAACAGTTTGCACGAAAGGTATGACTGCGTACTCTTGATTATGATTACTCCTGTGCACCTGGCTATGCTCATAAGATGTTGGGTTTAGATTCTCTCGCATTTTGTGAGAGATTCTATAATGATTATGGTAAACTTATCAAATGTTTGGTGAGTATGAGCATTGAAAGTTTTTTGAAGCTGCTGCCATCGGTAACTAGGGGAGGGGGGGGGGGGGTCAATCAAGTTGTCGTACTCCAGGGCTCATGCAAAAACAAGATGTCGCGTCTTTGCAAATCGTGTTGGATCAAATTCTGTATGCTTGATTAAAACCACTGTTTTGTCGGAAAAGCTGTCCGTCTTCAAAGATTCCGCTAGGACGGCTCTCCGTCGTTCACCGTCCAACTTCGGCTGGTATCGGGTGCGACAATGTCGTTCCAGTCTCGAATTTTGCTACTTCGGAATGTCTCCTTTTTGGGCTACAGTGTTTGTTCATTTGAGTTCCTTACTTCTTTTTGCACAATAGTCCATGTTTCATTATTCGTCAAATTTTTTTGTTGCTTCTCAGTACTCTTTTTTAACACATAGGTTATATCATGTAATAAATAATGAATGCAATGTAAAATTGTAGTTGTAAAGATATGCATTAGGTTGAATAAGAAGTCTTACAACAAATAACAACACAACAACACAACAAATCACACAATAAACTCAAGTGCTACTAATTACGAACTCAGTCAATGATGTAGTCACTACTCAAATGGGGTAGAGCTTCCCAGCTTGGTTTCTAAATTGTAATGAGGCTCACTTTTGCGACATGAGCACTCACACTATCATGCAGGAGGTTGGCATTTTCTCGTCCTTGGCGTTTTTGCTTACATCACTCTTTACGTTGTTAGAAGTGGATAGCGTAGGCTGACATTGTTACTATGGTACTGTCAATTCCCATTGGAGCGTCGCTCCTTGGCTCTACCCGCAGCACATAAGAACCTTCTTTTCGTGTAGCACAGTTTCAGTCTGTCCTGGTGTTTGCAAGTGTTGTTCACGTAGAGATCCCTGCGTACCTCCGCAACACTGACTCGACATACCTTATTTGAGTCTCGCAGCTTCTGTGGTGTGATGCTTTTACTGGTGTACTTATTACACAACTGTTTGAGATTTATGAATACTTGAGCAACAGTTACTGAACTGATGCATTAACTGTTTGGATGTAGTTTAATGCCTGAGCATTTTACAGTGTCCCTTTTCACATCCCAGAACAGGATTCACTTATGATATTTCTATGAGGTGATAAATATAAAATATATTATACCAGACGTTCAACGGCCTGCCGGCCGCCAAACGTCTGGTTGGGAGCTTAGCCCCAACCCCGGAAAACAGATCACCACGAACGTTTTCTTGTCCTCTTAAGGCCTACTCTCACTCATTACAGTAAAGACTGGTTTTGCTTTATAGAATGGTATAGCAGAATAAGGTAGGCCAAAATCTTCAAGACTGCTCCTATGATGCCTCACCCTCTATTGCACGTACGCGATTCATTCTCTGAAGTACTCGTTCTGTTTACTAATTCCCTCTTTAATGGTCCAATTACTGGACCCTTTACTGAACCCCTTAACTGGTGTTCCCTTTATTGGTTCCCATACTGGTCCCCCTTTGACTGGTCCTTCACTGGTACCCCATTTATTGGTCCCCTTCACTGGCCCTCCCCCCTCCTTCACCGCAACCCATTACTGGTCCTACCTTCACTGGTTCCCTTAATAGGTGAACCCTTTACAGGTCCCCACCTTCACTGGACCCCCTCCCCTCCTTCACCGGTCCCCGTTTTACTGGTCCCTCTTTATTGTTACCCTTTTTCGGTTCACCCTTCACTGGTCCTCCTCCCGCCCCTCCTCCCCCCTCCCTCGTCGGTTCCTTCTACTGCTTTCACATTCACTGGACCTCGATTTGCTGGTCCGCTCTTCCCTGGTCCCCTGTCCATCACTGATCCACCTTCACTGGACCACCGCCCTTCTTCACCGTTCCTCATCGCTGGTCCCACCTTCACTGGTATCCCCTTTACTGGTCCCCTTTTCACTGGTCCCCTTTTATTGGTCAACCCTTTACCGGTCCCTCCTTACTGGACCACCATCCTTCACCGCTCCCCCATTTCTGGTCCCACCTTCACTGTTCGCCTGAATCCGGACAGGCCTTTCGCGACATCAGTGATACCTGTTCTGAATCCAGGCACCTGATGACCGACGCCGGTGATATGTGTTCTCAATCCGGACATGCTTTGACGCCGTTGACACGTCGTGTGTCGCGTCTCGCGACCTTGGCGCTCCCCTCCATCCTCCTGGAGGCGTTCAGACTCGCGGCGCCCATCGGAAGAGGCGCCCTTCGAGCGGCCTGCCCCCGCCTTCGCCGGTATCGATCCGGGGCGGAGCGCGCGCGCTCGAGCGGGTGCCCGCGTCTCTCGCGGAGCCGTCTGCCAGTCTTCGTCTGCACCGACTGCGAGCGAAGGCGCGCCGTTTCGGCGTCGCCCCTTCCGCCGGTTTCGAATCAGGTCAGCTGGAGCCAGCCCGTGGGGCCTGGCCACTTCGTCGTCCCAGTTTATCGTGGCATCGACTGCCGATCGGATGGAGGGCGACCCTTCCAAGAAGGGTCGCCAGTGTTGAGACCGCGAAGTACTCAGTACAGTGAAGCGCCCGGCCCCTCTGCGTCCCTATCCACTCTACTCTACCGGCTATACTCTGATTTCGTCATTGCGTCATCGACTTCTATATCTATCCTATTGTGTCGGCATATGGTGTGCGATAAATCTGTGTCGGTATTCGTGTGCTATCGAAGGGAACGCGGTGACTCTGTTCATATCGTGTTGTCTGGTATTGCTTGTATTGTTGTGGTCGTAGGTTTGGGGTTTGTTGGCTCTGCCTGAGGAAGTCCCACGCGGGGTCCGTGTGGAGGGGCAGGGCGCCCAGGGCCGCGCGTGGCCCTCCACGTGGACACCGCGTGGGCAGTGGTGTCAAGCCAGGCAACCAACGCAGTCCAAGGCTGAAGGGATACAGTTCCGTGGGGAGGGAAGGGACGGACCGAGGGATTCCTCAATTTAGGAGTGGCACTTAAGGGCATGGGACCATACACCTTCCCGGTGTACGCGGTATTGGCGGCCTCGGGTGCCCCATGGGGCAGGTTGGTGTCCTGGGGCCGCCGACTTGCGACATCATGTGAATTCGGAACTCCTGGCACGACATCGGTGACACGTCGTCTGAATCCGAACATCCCTTGCGCGACATCGGTGACACCTCTTCTCAACTCTTCTCAACCAAAAGGAGTTTCGCGACATTGGTGACATGTTTTCTGAATCCAGACGCCTGTTGAACCACGTTGATGACACTTCTTCTGAACTCGGACGCTCGCTTTCACGACGTCGAATACACATGATCGGAACTCGGATGTGCATGACATTGGCGACACGTCTTCTGATCCATCTCATCACGACGTAGGAGACACCACACAATTACACTCTTCTGTGCAAACAAATAAACACACTCACTCACACACAGACAAACAACCGTTCAATATGGTAGGATATTAACCGAAGAATCAACAGCCACATTTTGACGCATTCTTATTGGCATCGTTATCAGCAGAGCGCCTTACGTCGTTGCAAGATAAATACATAAATACTAATAGAAGCATTCGTTGGTGAGCTTGAAGACGAGATTGCTGGACGCTAGAAGAGAGCCCTGCGCGTGCAATTCCCCAACCCGACAACCATCACCCTTACCACTTTACATCCTACCGAGCCCTCTGTATAAGGAGACCTAAGGTGCCGACACCGCAACATGCAGTTGGCAAGGAAAAAACAAAAAATGAAAAGGGAACTAACCACGCTCATAACTATGAGTGCCACATTCGATTGTGATTCTTCTTCCTTATCTAAATCTATCAATCTCATTGCATAAACAAATAATATTTAAGTATGTTTGCTTATTTTTATTTTCTTAGCCTAGCAGCTGTGAAATCAAACCGGAATTATTGCTTCCTGTGTTTATCACCGACACAATTTGATGTTTGCTTCCATAACATTTTCATTCTTTGATGAATTACTAACCACTATTTTGCAGATTATAAACAAGCTTAGCAAACATAATATATCACCTGGTTCTGATCTCGGACACATTTGCGCATCTTCGATCATAGCTGGAAGACTATAAGCCGTTTCAGGTGATGCCGTTGTTGTGCTTTTGACTGCTGTTGTCATAGTGGTGGTGGTGGTACTAGTAGTAGTAGTCGCTGTTGTTGTTGTCCTTGGTGTTGACGATGGCATTGTTGTTGCTATTTGTTCTAAACGAAGAGTCTAGTTCCAATCACAGTATTTGAAATGTTGAAGGAATGTTGTACAACGATCATTTGTTACTGACGTCTCTTGCAAGGTGAAGAGCGCAGACAACGGGACGGTATTCGCGGTAAGTCCTTCGTGCCGTGTTTATTTGAGCATCATTCTATCGTATCCAGAGGGCCTGATCATCAACCGCCAAAATTGTAGACGTAGAGGCACATATGTTCTTGCGAGAAACACCTTCCCATACAGTATGCAGTAAGATGATGGCCTAACAAGATAATGGGCACCGAAAGAAAAATGTTGGTGTTTTCTTGGTCTCTACGGCTTTGTGCGTAGAGGCACTGTGCGCTGTGTTAGAAACGCTGTGCGAGATACGATATCCCTCGAAGAAAACTCCAATTCACCAGGGTGAAGGACACCAGCACCGCTTGAAATCAACACTTTTTTAGTTAAGTAATCTAGTTAAAAACAATGCTTATTTAGTCACGTTAAACTTATCATATTTTTGCTTTGAGATATTATTATTTTTATTTTTTTACTGTCACATTCTACGCTATCTTTATTCTTACGTTCTTACATTCTTGTGAATTACATCACAAATCGCCTTTATTTCCGTACTTTTCATTTTTTTTTTCGTATCACGACTGCTTTTACAAAGTCGTCTACTTTCCATTTTTTCAATTCCTTATTCTCACCACAGTATATCACCTTTCAAATCCTAATTCTCTCATCATAGTTTTCAATTTTGCTCTCTATACAGATTTCGATGACAACTTAAAATATTCTCCTCTTCCTCACTGAAGATAGGCGAGAGGACCGCTCCGGAGAGGTTTCTCTGAAGACAGTGGCGAAACGTACATTTTTATTTTCTCTGAAGACAGTGGCGAAACGTACATTTTTATATCTTTATTATGTAACTAAGTTTTAATTCTCTTTACCCTTATTTTCTTCTCTAAACTTCCACCTTTTCTTTTATTTTATATTTTATACTTGATACTTGTACTGTCTATATTATTCATTAGAACATGAATGTAGAATTTACATTGAGGGTACTCATACGCAAGCGTGTTTAATTCTCATTAGGGAGAAACCGACGAAGAATTGACTGCGGTTTCTTAATTTGTATGTCCATGTCTCTCATAACAGCTTCTTATAAGGCAGTAGCAGAAACTCAGCAAGGAAACATTTTACAGTGGTGGTCTGTATACCCAAACAGTACCAAGAGGTCAGTTGAAAACTCAGGTAGGGTGCGGGAATGTATTTGCAAGGTTGACAATAAGGGCTTGTCAGACTAGCTGACATACGCCTACTAATTTCATGCCGCAACTTTTCAAGGAGCACCTATGATTTTGCTTGTAGCACGCCGTTCTGCATGCTCTAGACGTTTGGTAAAGAAGGGAATTGCAACTGAGCGTTCGGAGAGGTATAAATCACTACTTGCTCGGAGAGGAGCAATCAGATCAGATCTGTTTATGGCGGACGAGTATAAGTGGCAAGGAGGGAGGTCAGCATTTGGTTACCTGCTTTCAATGCTAACGGTTTCAAAGGACGGATTCCAAGGTGGGCTTTGAAGTCTGCTATGAAAACGAACAAATTAGGATTAACAAAACCTGTTTTAAGATAAAAAGATTACAGTTAAAAATTTAACCGTAACTTCACATGAGGAGAGATCTATTGTGTTCCGTCAGCCTTTGGAAATCGACTCAAAAGTTTTCTGATAAGGATCTCGTTAAACGGTTTGATTTTCTGGAGTTCCTGGTCAGTGGTTATTATATGAATCCCTCCAATATCGATTAAAGCGCAGATTTCAATATTCAATATACTTAAATTTCGATTTCAAGAGCACGTAAATAGTTGCTGAAGATGCCTTAGAGGTAATGGACATTTTAGCATTAAATCTTCGGAGGATCTCACTTCAGAAAATATACATGAAGGCCTTTCCATTATAGTTTATACAAAGGAGCTTAATCTAGGGATGAACTCGAAAGTCAGCTTGGCCATGTCTACGGTCCGAAAATCTTCGGATTATTGGATGATTCGGATAATGGCGATTTTGTGGGCCTCAGAGTTTTGGATGATTCGGATAGAGATATCGAAATCGGATATCCAAAAATGATCCATTCAGGTCTATTGTGTAATTTCTACCTAATACCTTTAGACGAAACTAAATAAGCTAAACAAGCGATTGTTTAATAATAATCCTTGTCCTTCTCACTGATAGATGAAACATGAAGCGAACGAAGGGCCTCCGCACACTTTTGCGGCAACGAGGCACACAGGAGACAGCAAAACTCGCTCGTATTCTACATCTTTGTCTACTCGTACATCTTTGCCTCCCCACCCCATCGCCAAGGCGGTTTCATTGTCACATCATTACCATTTCTTCTTCTAGATCCCACCACGATGATCTAGAGCCCAGACAGATCACTTCCATCGGCCGTGCGGCACTGGCAGAGCAATGCGGCAATTTTATCTTGAATCATAGTTGCCATTGCCGCGTTGGCCTACAGGCTACACATCAGCCGCATGTTTTGGTCATCTCTGCGTCTCCGCCCTATGCTTAAAGATAAGGCTGCCGCGCTGCCGCAAAAGTGCGGAGGCCTTTAGACGGCATTAGGCGGCTATAAGGCGGAAGCAATCATTAACTAATGTCGTAGTTCACATAATTGGGAATCTTTATAAATGCTAAACATAACACTATGCTGCTACATGCCCTTGAAAGAATTATTGCGTGATTTCAAAATTTGTTTTGCTTAACCATACGGATTCTGAGAGCAATCCACACGAAATAAATAATTAGTTAAATAGTAATTACAAAGTTTGATCGGAAAACGATTGACTGTTCACCACCAATGTGCCTGATTACGGCTAACGACAGGTTTAAGCGACCGTAAATAAAATCGTGGCCTTTGTTGAACAAACACTCAGGTTAAGTATTCCCACTTTCAATATATGATCACATATAAGTGTTGAATACCCATACTTCAATCGCCTAATGTTTCAGTTGTGATTTGACCGCAGCAGTTTTTGACTGCAGCGGCTCTTCTTTTTAAACTTTAATTCCCCTTGCCTTTACTACAGCAAAATGTGGTATGAAATACAACAGAGAATAGGAAAGGATATGGATACGATGAGGTGTCGAAACGGATTCCATGAATATACTTTAAATTTATGGAGAAATAATGAAGACTGTCCATCCTCAATCACATTCGTGCGATTTGTACTGCAGAGTGTGATCCCACCTCTGATTGGACAAAAACACACAGAGACGCTCCCATATACGATATACTGTCGTGAGATTCCCACTCGGAAGTGTCTAATCTGCATAAAAAAATAAAGTCAATCGACATTGTTTGGTTACTTGATGCTATTTGAGTTCTGTGGCGACACATGCGACTGATTCTGAACTGGTAGTTCTTTCCCCCCAAACTGCGAATATATACATACCAGCCGTCCGTGCGGCCTCTCGGCCACACCGACGGCTTCTTGACGGCTTCGCCGTGGTAACAACTTCTCACCATGACATGTAGCTGCCACCTATGTCACGGTTTCCTCAGGAAGAACATCTTAACTACGTCGATGCGGCAAGTTAGAAAAAAAGGGGAAAGAATGGACAACATACACAAAAAACGATTATTTGACCAATGTCGATTGATGGCAATCGATAGTTCAAAAACGAACTTCAGATTCGCGTTCGGCGACCTTGATTACCCTAGGGCTTAAGTTTCGTCACGCTTGAACGACATCCATAAAAAATCGGTAATATCGATCGATATTGATTGGTCGACTTCAGATTCGTGTTCAGCGACCTCGACTACCTCCCTGGCTGAAGTTTCGTACCGCTTAAAGCCCCTTACTATAAAAAATCGATAATATCGATCGATTTCGATTGGTAGACTTCAGATTCGCGTTCAGCGACCTCGATTGCCCTCAGGGCTGAAGTTTCGTGCCCCTTGAAGGACATCCACAAAAATCGATAACATCGATTGATATCGATTGCCTCTCTTGCTGTGAACGACACCCGTCGATGATCATCCAAACTCCCAGGCACGGTTGCCGACGTGTTCGGCCACTGTGCAGTGCCACTACGCAGTGCCCGCACTCCAGTTGTGACGGACGGAAACACACAACACACACACGCACACACACACGCTTGCTGCTTTATATACAGTAGGATGTACACATATTCAACCACGGATCTCCATCGATAGAGAGCCTTCGGGCCCTCTTGTTAGGAGGGATCTCGGGACGCTTGTCGCAAGGCCACTTGGCGCGTTCCCAGGTGGTGGATAGGGGAACGAAAACGAGAACCGAATGCGACCGTGTACTGCCCAGAGACGCAGGTGGGATGCAGGGGATGGACTCCTTGCTCCTGCTGTGTCAGGTGGACGCGTTCCTTGTGCGTGGGAGCGGCGCGTTCGTGCACAGTGTGCGTGGATGTGTCCGTGACTGTGCGGATTGTAACTGTGTCGGCCCGGCCAAAAGCTTGCACTCGGTAGACTGGGAGTACATGTAAGGCGATCCGAGGCCGCCTCAAAAGTCTCGCCCCGCCCCTTCGGGCAGTCTGGCTGGCTACCCAGAGTTCTTCGCCCGCACGACAGAGCCTGACTAGCTACCCGTGTTGTATGGAAGTCAAGCACAGCAGCACTAAAGGGCCTCATTCCCCTGACCCCGAAAGAGCCCCCATTTCTGCAGCGATAGGAAGGACGAGTGAGGAGAGGCTGCTAAAATCTCAGGGCCTAACCAGGCTGCGCAAATTGAGAAGGACAAGGATGACGATCTGTACTTACAACGCCCGCACGCTCGCATTGGAAGCATCCGTCGAGGACTTGATGATGCAAGCTAGGAAGATCAAGTACGACGTCATCAGACTGACCGAGACGAGAAGACACCATCCCCTACACGCCGCCTACGACTCCGGAGAAGAACTGTTCCTCGGAACATGCGACAGCAGGAGAGTAGGCGGCGTTGGTGTCCTCGTCAACACGCACTTGGCCATGAGCATCGATTCATACGAGTCTCTGACAAGCCGAATCGGACGTCTGCGACTGAAGCGATGTGGCTCCGTATCAGCTTTGACTATGTGGGTCGCGTATGCCCCAACATCCAACTACGACGACGAAGAGGTTGAAGCTTTCTGCGTGGAGCTGTAGAAGTTCTATAAGGAACATGACACCTTCCACAAGGTGATCGTCGACGACTTCAACGCCAAGATCGGGCTTAGAAGATCGCCGGAAGAACTTCACATCGAAACCCACGGTTAGGAGTGGAACGAGCAAGGTGAAAGGCTGTCTGAGTTTATCATGTCGTGCAAGACCATCCATGGAAACTCACACTTCCAGAAGTCTCCCTCCTACGATTGACTTAGGAATCTCCCGGTGGCCAGTTCCACAGCGAGATCGACCACATCATCTTCAATCGCAAGTATTGCCTGACCGATGTCTCCGTTGTCCCCAAGTTCTACACGGGCTCGGACCACCGCCTCTTTCGCGCGAAGTTTCGCTTTTCGCGTCAAGGAGAGAAGGCCGCGAAGTTCAAGAAGAGGAATCCCAGAACGACCATCAACTGGGACGTCTACACCTCTCTTGCCGGCCTTTGGGAAGATGCCGTCATGGACAACGTCGATGAGGAATACGACCGCTTCGTGCACCACCGATAGTGTTAAGAGAGCCGAGAGCTTGAAGACCACCAAGAGACGCCTGTCTCCGGAAACTCTCGAGCTTATGTGCCAGCCTGGAGCAGTACGAGCGTCAGACAACTATCAGCTGACGTAGGAGCTTGCGAAGCTATGCAGAGCGGCGATAAAGGAGGATCTTAAGGAGAAAAGGGCGGAAGTGTTGGCTGAAGCAGCAGAGGCAGGGTTGAGCATCCGTAATGCCCGCCGGAACTTCGCCAACTTCACGACCAAGATGACCGCTCTCCGACGTTCTGACGGAACCGACACCTCTTCCAGAAGGACTATGGAGAACGTCATCCACGACTTCTACTCCGATCGCTTCGATAGCCACGTCCACCTGCCCCATGCCATCTTCTGCAGGATGGATACGTCGTTTCCTCTGTCCTTCCTTCCGAGATCCGACACGCCATCTCGTCGGTGAAGAAGCGTACAGCGCCCGGTCCCGACAGGATTAGACCCGAACACCTGAAGGACCTCCCGCCAACCCTCATCAACACCTTGGCGCGGCTCTTCACGCGCTACCTGTCCGAATGCAAGGTTGCATCTCAGTGGAAGACCTGCAAGAACGTCTTGCTGTGCAAGAAGGGAAACGTGCACGACATTGGCAAGTGTCGCCCGATCTGTCTGCTGTCCGTAGTCTACAAGCTGTTCACTTGAGTCATCCTGAATAGGATCAGCAGAACGCTGGACGAAAGACAGCCATGCAAACAAGCAGGATTTCGGAGAGGGTTCAGCACAATCGACCACATACACACCATTACGAAGCTCATCGAAGTGTCGCGAGAGTACAAGCTGCCGCTGTGCCTTACATTCATCGACCTGAAGAAGGCATTCGACTCCGTCGAGACTGAAGCGGTCCTCGAAGCCCTGCTCACTCAGGGCGTTCCTACTCAGTACATCAGCGTCCTTCGAGAGCTGTACAGTGAATTCACAACCAAGATCTCTCCATTCTACAACGACGTCGTCATCGACGTGAAGAGAGGGGTTCGGCAAAGGGATACCATATCTCCGAAGCTTTTTAGCGCCACCCTCGAAAACGTCATGCGCGAACTAGAATGGGAAGACATGGGAGTGAAGGTCGACGGCCGGCAACTACATCATCTTCGCTTCGCTGACGACATCGTGCTCATAACACCGAGCATCAGCCAGGCGGAGCGAATGCTGGCCAACTTCGATCGTGTATGTGGAAACGTTGGACTGCAGCTGAATTTTATGAAGAAGATGTTTATGAGGGACGGTCAAGTTTCTGATGCCCCATTCTCGCTCAACGGAACGAACATCTCCGAATGCTCCAGCTCTATGTATCTGGGTCGCGAACTCAACATTGCCAACGACCTAGCTGAGCAGGAGTGAACCAGCGGCTTGGGGAGCTTTCAAGATGGTCGAAGAAGTTGTGAACAAGTCGAAGAACGTCCGACTCTGTGCCCATCTATCCGATTCCACTGTTCTCCTGCCCTAACATACGCCTCAATGACCTGGGCTATACGAAAGCAGGATGAACACGCGATCAGCGTCGCGCAGCGTGGAATCGAGAGGACGATGCTCGGAGTGACACGACTCACACAAGTGAGAGGAGGCCTCCGGAGTTCCGAGCTTCGCCGACGTTCGAAGATCAGGGACGCTGTCGTATGGGCCAAGTCGTCGAAAATTAGGTGGGCCGGCCACGTAATGCGATTCGCAGACATCCGCTGGAAGAGAGCCATCATCGACTGGATTCCGCAGGATGTCAATAGAACACCAGGACGCCCATCAACGCGTTGGTCGTACTTCTTCGTGAAAGCCCTGAACGACCGATATGGCGCTCTTCGTGTCCCTCGAGGGAGGAGGATCTATTGGACCACTCTGGCACGCGACAGGGACGAATGGAGACGCTGCTGGCGCCCGCTCGAGCAAATCGATGATCAACGAGACGGTAGGTGATACAGGTGATACACATATTTACAGTTGCTATTTCATAGCATGACGAGGGAGATTCTCGGGTGGCTCGCCTTTGAAGTCCGGCCGCTTGTTGCGCAACGTCTACGGCATCTCTTTTGGATCAAAACGCTCGTTAAACGACATGTACAACAATTACACCGGATCCGGACGCTCGTTGCACGATGTCTATGAAGCGTCTTCTTATTACAAGTCCTATTTGCTTCACGTCTGTAGCAGGTCAGCTGCATACTATGCCCACTGCACCAAACCTGTCCCATGTCTTTTTAATTCGGACCCACCTTGAACGACTTGTCTTAACCAAAGTGCACGTACGAAGATTGTCGCACGTTTTCTGAATTGTGGCACTCATACATAATCCTCGTTCGCAAACTAACGCGTTGTCACTTGTATTTCACTAACTTGAGTGATCTGGAGCCAAGGTTATGAAGCCGCTGACAATTGCATATGGTTGATATTAAAGGAGCAGCTGACTGACATACTCCATAGTGACCAAGACGTCCCATGAAGCCGACAGAGTATAGCGCAGAAGCGCTTTCTATCGATCCAACAAATCGGCCGATGGCTAGTAACCCCTTAACCAGTCGCAAGGCTGACGCATGACAGCTCGTCCGCGAAGGCGAGGCTACAAAGAAGGCGCGCCCAGTCGAGATGTCTAAGGAATATCTAACGTTCGGGCCCTACCTGCCAAACCCGCTTGTCTTTTCCAGGTTTTGAAGAAGGGCGATTGCATCCAAACAAACGTCTGCCGAACAAAACGTGTGCAACAATCTTCGCTCTACCGCTTGAAATTCCCATTTTCCATCAACTTCATGTCAAGATTTTGATTGTGCAATAAACAAAAGCAGCAGGGACCATAAACGTTCAATTATAGCTTCAAAAGAACAATCTCAGCTACACGTTTGAACAAAATAACTCACATAAGTTTTTGTCCCAAAGTATCACAATGTAAAGGTGAAAACAAGGAAGAATTGTCATTTTATTCTCTCTTCTTTGTCCCTGAGTTACCATATAACCACATTCAATCCAAATATTGCGTTTCCTTTACTACTCTTTCAAAAACTTTTCTAGAAATAATACAGGCTTGATTCATTTTTATAGGTTACCGACCTAGTCTGGCATTGCAAAGTAAAGCACTTAGCGGTCAAAGGTGATATACTGTGGTGAATATAGGGCGGAGTCGCAAACCGTACCTTCGTTTTCACGAAACGTGTAAAATACCAGCTTAAATAGAATCAAATAAATTTCATTTATAACGTAATCGCAAACTAATTAACATAAATAGTTTCTTTAGTTTAAAACAAAACACCTCCACCTTCCTTCAGCAAGCACTTGGTAGCTGACAATGTAGAATCGTATTCTTCACTTTTTTTCCAAAGCTCCTAAAAAAAGGTGGTCAAATTCTACAGCAAAAATTAGGTTAGCCGACGTCAGTGAGTCTGACCAGGGTACTATCTCAACGGTAGGTCGGAACGGCGCAAGAGTTATATATGAGTAGGACCGCCTCTTCCTGGGAAGTAACAAACTGCAGGTATCTCGACCCCAATACAACTCTGCGCAGAGTTAGGGGCGATGGAAGCCGCGTGTTGGCGCCCTGTGGATTTACGTTGCTCCACACCTGACGGGCGCGCGCGGAATGAGGGCTCGTATCGCGACTCCTGGCAGTGCACAGGTGGCGTAGTAGGGAAGCGCTCGGGCTCGTGAGCGAAGGTCGAGGGTTCGGATCCCGCGGTCTGCGTCTGTTTTGCACTTTTGCAAAATCCATGTTTATCATACCTAGGGGTACTATAGTGTGTTATAGAGCATGTTTACATATACCATACCACCCATACCGTTAACAAGGGTGGTCTAGAAAGGATCACCGATTTCCCTGAAACTTTGTCTAGGGGTTATTTGGGGTGCTGATCACGAATCTGATATCTGTTCTTTACGATTGGGCTGGATAATATATTAGGTTGTCACGTAAGTTCTGTCCGATCCCGATAGGCGTTACTTTGTGACTGTTTTTTCATGTATAGAGTAAGTAATTGTTTATACGTTGTATACTATTTTGTAGCGCTTGTTTCGCTCTATAAAACTTGGTGTGTTGCTTTTAAAAATCGTGAGCATTGCTTCGTTTTAGGTGCTGGACGAAACCATGGAAAAAACGCACTTGCGGGTAATAATGCTTCATGAGTTCAAGCTTCGCCACAGTGTTAGCGAGGCAACAAAAAACATAAAGATTGCATGGAGAAAGGACTCCGCTAACGAATGCACCGTGCGCAGATGGTACCAGAAGTTAGGGGTTGGAGACGTGGACCTCGAAGACAAGGACCGCTCAGGATGACCAGCCAATTGTGATGACGGACGTTTGAAAGAACGAGTGAAAGCCGCTTTACGAGGAACTGTGCGTGATATGGGGAGAGAACTTCAGGTCAGTCGTACAATCATTTCGAGGCATCTAGAGGCGATAGGAAAGGTGAAAAAGCTGGATAAGTGGGTGCCCCACGAACTCACTGAGGAGCAGCAGAGGTGTCGCTTGGAGATCTGTTCTTCCCTTACTATAAGGGACGAAAACGATCCGTTTCTTGACCGGATAATTACCTGTGACGAAAAATGGATTGTGTAGGACAATCGAAGAAGATCGGCGCAATGGCTGGATAAGGAAGAACCGCCGAAACACTTTCCCAAACCTAGCCTCCATCCGAGGAAGGTCATGCTCACTGTCTGGTGGGCTGCAACTGGTATTATCTACTACGACTTCTTGAAGCCTCGTGAAACCATGACGGCAGAGAGATATTGTTGTGAATTACACGTGGTTCACCAAAAGTTGCTTGAAATGCGTCCTGCACTGGTGAATCGAAGAGGACCGATCCTTCTTCACGACAACGCCCGTCCACATCTCTCGCATCTGACCATCCAAAAATTAAATCAGTTGAGATATGAAGTTCTCCCGCATCCCGCTTATTCACCGGACCTAGCCCCAACGGACTTTCATCTTTTCAAACATCTCGATGGTTTCCTCAAGGATAAAAACTTTACTAATGTAGCAGATATCGAAATTGCCTTCGAGTGTTTCATTGCTTCTAGAAATGCAGATTTCTTCCGAAATAGAATTAATGCTGTTGTTTATCGTTGGCAGAAGTGCATTGATTGTAAGGGTTCTTACATTGATTAATAAACTTTATTTTCTGCTGAGATATTACACCGCAAAGTTGCCGTCGAAAATCGGACAGAACTTGGAATCGGACAGGAAGGCACCAGGATTGCATTCTTAAAGTCTCTGCCCGTGACATCAGGTAGAGACAGAACCGTGAAAAACGGATGTCAAATTCGAGATCAGCACTCCAAATAACTCCCCCCCTAGACGAAGTTTCAGCGAAATCGGTGACCCTGCCTGGACCACCTTTGTTAACGGTATGTGTGGTCTCCTACCGAATCGTGAAAAACGGATGTCAGATTCGTGATCAGCACCCCAATAACCCCCTAGACAAAGCTTCAGCGGAAATTTTTTTGGCCAAAGTCTTGTTGGTGGAGTCAGAACTTTAACTAGTGCCACAAAATATCTATCGTTACATAACTCACAAAAAATACACAAAATAGGCTTCAAACAAGTGCTACACAGAAGTGAATATTTTAGTTCATCTGTAGTTTGAAGCATATGTTATATGTAAACATGTTCTATAACACACCATAGTACCCCTAGGTGGATTACTATATGATAAACATGGATTTTGCAAAAGTGCAAAACAGACGCAGACCGCGGGATCCGAACCCTCGACCTTCGCTCACGAGCCCGAGCGCTTCCCTACTACGCCACCTGTGCACTGCCAGGAGTCGCGATACGAGCCCTCATTCCACGCGCCCCCGTCAGCTGTGGAGCACATGAATCAACAGGGCGCCAACACGCGGCTTCCATCGCCCCTAACTCTGCGCAGAGTTGTATTGGGGTCGAGATACCTGCAGTTTGTTACTTCCCAGGAAGAGGCGGTCCTACTCATATACAACTCTTGCGCCGTTCCGACCTACCGTTGAGATAGTACCCTGGTGAGACGCTTATACCTTCTAGTTTTTTAAGCAAGGAAGGCGCTTGTTTTCTAACCACAGCTATCTCTACTGCGTTCAATGCTCCCCACTGACCTTAGCTCGTTTTAAACGCATTATGAAAAAATTTAAGTCATACAATTAAACATAATTGCTTTTTACCCCAGCTGTAAAGCTCCGTTTATACCTCCATAACCGCTCGATGAAATTCCACGTATAGAGGCCAAATTGATATCTCGAAATGCGTCTCGTCTCGAAGGCGTTCAAAAATCTTTAAACAATTCCGACCTGCTCTAGTCTTTCGCAGTTTCAATCACGGCTACTGCACTACTTGAAAAAAATCGGACTGTCGATGAAAGTGCAGAAATGCTTTATGAAAAGCAGTATCACCGTGTTTAACTTCTAGAACTTGCACACAGTGCTTAATTAGGGAGAAAAACGATATTAACCCACCAGCATTGCAGTTAGGTTTGATGAGCAAAAATGGGTCGAACACAAGCAATGCACGGTATCTTTGGCAAGCCAGCAATAGTCGTCTGTAGTGTTTTCCAATGGACCCTGGAGTGAGAATTATGTTTGCTGCTAATCATTTAGAACTTTATACTGATAAAAGAAACAGTAGTAGAAAAGAGTACGTGGCGCACAATGGAGACGGTTGCAGCCACACTACTCCTACCTCCATGCCAGCATTCTGGGCTTTGTGTGAAATGGCAACGAGCATTCTTTCCCTCTGCTGTCTATAATAATTACGTCAAATTAGTTTTCGCTTTCAAATCCTATCCCTTCAGCGAAAACAAGTTTAATAAAAATTATGCCCACTCTTAAAGCATTGCTGGTGGCCTTGAAACACATTATCTCGTCCTTGAATTCTTCGTCGTACTCTGAAACACTCCGTTTCCCCTCATTAGTGGCTTTTCCACAGAACCAGCTGCGTATTTTCAAGCGCTTTCATAACTGTTCATTGCAGAAGGAACCATCAAGGGAGCAGCGGGACAGTTTTCATGTAGGACCGTTTTTATTAGATTGGTGCGAAAGAAACACAGGTTTCTTGTTTTATTGATTTCAACACTATTTTTTGAATAAACTAAGACTTTTCTATAAGGTATCATACATTGTTGGAAAGCTTAATATATGCGCCTTCTAAGTATTTTTATAAATTTAATTCAAGCCGCTTAATTGAAAAATAATTTGGTTTTTACTTTCAGATGTCTAACCTCGATTTTCGTCAAAATTACTTCTGCTATCAGGCTGTTCGAAAACTCATGAACTTGTCGACTCCCATTTTGAAGTCGTCATACCTTTTAAATTGTTTCCTTCTCAAATGTTGCTTTAGCGATCTAAACATATGGCAGTCTGATGGCGCAGGATCCGGCAAATACGGCGGATGGGCTATCGAATACTAGCCAAGTTAGGCTATCTTCCCACAGGTAGACACTTGATATTTTTCGCTCTTTTTCTCGAATTGCTTTGTTCAATTTCTGAAGCTGATTAACGCATATGAAATCAGTGACCTTGCCAGCAGCCAGCAGCTCATGTAGATTGGCCCTTCCGCATTCCGCCAAACGCAAAGTAAATTTTAGCGTTGGTGTGGGTCTTTCCAGACGGCAGGATGTGCGCTGTTATCGTAGATTATACAGCTCTCATCTCATCTTACCAGATCCTCAAGGAATACCTTTTGATGCTGCTGCGCGAAGAGTGACCGCATATGTTCATTCGCACTGCTGATGTGCTTCGGTCAGCCAATGATGGATCCATCTTGTCAAGACTTTTCGCTATCCGAGGTCGTGAAGATGCAGCTCCATGGTGGAATTGGTGCAGCCTAGGGTTGTTGTCGTTCCAGCGTTGTACAGTACCGTAGCGATAGTCAAGAGAAGTGGGCAAAAACGTGTTTATTCGGCAAATGTTGTGAAAGGAGTGATTGTATGGAGGTCGATGAGGACCTCCCAACAAGAGGGCGGGCATAAATAGGAAGCCATCGTCGCTGTCGACGATACTGCCGGCGGTCAGCTCGAAGCTCTGTTAAAATATGATTCGTTTTCATACATTATTGTGAAACTAGTGCTCTGAATACAAGTTAGTTTAACCAACCAGAATTTCCGTCTCTTTGCGTGATGGCTTCCTTGTCCTCTGCTTGGAGACAGCAGGAGATTGTTGGGTAACTTGCAGTTTTGGCAAGTAAACCGCAATCCCCCTGATGCACTGCCTTTAGGCAGCGGCCACAGAGGCCCATCTTGGAGGCCTGGACGGCCCCGGCAACGGCGTCGCTGTAATTTGGACACCGGCCAAAGTTGTGGCCGTCCTTTTGGGCCTCCACATTGCAGAATACGCAGTTGGACTTCGGATTGAACTTCTCCGCCAACTGGCTGAGAGCGGGCTCCATGCTGTCCAAGCACGCGCCCATGTTGGCGGCGATGTTGAATAACGATCGATCTTGGAGTCGAATCCTCGCAGTGCTTGGATTTGGAGGAGCGGATTCTTGGGGTCGTTGAGCTCCAATTTGTCGATAGCCTTGTAGAAGACCCACATCGTCCAGTAACGGAACGACTGTTGCGTATGCGCGACTGAGATCGGTGATCGCTCTATTTATGTGGGCTGGATGATAAGCTGTGACCCGTGTATTGGTTTTCAGTGCTGCTATTGGCACTAAGATTATTTCATCGGCTATTTCCCATATCATTGAGCAATCGCCAATGGGCTCGAGCGAGATTAGCGGTATCATCCTCTGTTGAACCCGCGCGATGTACGGTGCGTCACTGGCCCGCGTTAGCGGTTATCGACGGCGGTTACTCGGGCATAGGGTGTGCTTACGGGTAGGACGTTTTCCGTTCCATGAAGATTGCGGATGGAGTCTTCCGGGCATTCGCAGTTATGCACGGAATTTTCGCAGTTGCACCTAACGCGATTTGTACACGACGAGAATTCATCCAAGGCCTGATTGTAGTTGTTGCAAGACTGGGAGCTGAATGTTGTGTGGTAGCAAATAGGATCGATCGCTAGCAACCAAAAAGCGCAGGTTGGTCATCGACGCCAATGGCTTCTGAATCGACGTTCACACACGGTTTAAATGAGTCCTACTATATATAAAGGAGCAGTGTGTGTGTGCGTGTTTCCGTCACAACTGGAGTGGGGGTTGCCTGGCGGTTCAGTGGACGTGCTGAGCACGTAGCCAAACGTTTCCGGCGGTTCAGTAGACGTGCAGAACACGTCGGCAACCATGCATGGCGAGCCGTAGGCGTGCTGAACACGTCGGCGACCGTGAATAGCGAGCCGTAGACGTGCTGAACGCGTAGGCAGCCGTGCATGACGAGCCATAGACGTGCCGAGCACGTCGGCAACCGTGCATGGCAAGCCGTAGACGTGCCGAACACGTCAGCAACCGTGCATAAGCATTTAGGTGATCATCGACGGAAGGCCTTCACAGCAGGGGCAATCGATATCGATCGATATTATCGTTTTTTGAGGATGAAGTTCAAGCGGCACGAAACTTTAGCGCTGGGGGTCATCTAGGTCGCTGAACACGAATCTGAAGTCCGTTTTTGAACTGTCTTTCGCCATCAATTGATATTGGGCAAATAAGCGTTTTTGAGGATGTCGTCCATTTTTTCGCGTTTTTTCTAACTTGCCCTAATCGACGTAGTTAAGATGACCTTTCTAAGAAAACCATGACATAGGTGGCAGCTAAAATTGATGATGAGAAGTTATTGCCACGGTGAATCCGTCAAGAAGCGGTTGGTGCGGCCGAGAGGCCGCACGGGCGGCTGGTGGCTATAGATTTCCGTATTGTTGGTCGATGTTATCTCAACCTCGACATGCATAGTTGCGTTCCAGTGAGCACATTTAATCACCTCGAAAATGGTTAATGGTTCGTGTGCATGAGTAAGGGCATGAAACAGCTGCGTAGCTTCCCTCCGCAGCTATTCAAACATCCGGAGTAGCCGGGAAACTTGACTGTGGCTGGAGTTCGCTATAGTTTCGTTGGGAGAGATCGTCTTGTCAGTAGTGCATGACCCTGCTTGGGAGCACCGCTTCACGTGATAAATGTGAGTGCTCGTTTGTATGGTAAAGAACTCCGTGATTTTGGAGCACTTGAAATCCACACTTTGTTTCGTGAATTTTATCGGTCTCACTGTGTTAATTGCGTGTAGGATTTGTAGACAGATCTCTTACTGTAGTCGGTTGAATAGCAGTTCCCTAGCGTATTCTAGGTGACATTGATTGTTTTTGATGCATAACTAGGTATTCGGACGCCCAGCACTCCCGGGATTTGTTTGCGGAGAAGCGGATCGCCTCCACCGCTTGTTGTTGAGATTGTATGAAGTCGGGATCATATGTTGGATCTTCGTTTGCGTCCGAAATTGTCTCATCGGTAAGAGAAAACTTTAGGTTTCCTTGGAGAAAATCGATAGTCCTCAAGGGAATTTTTGTTATTTCGCCCATGTTCAGCTTCTTTAATGGCCTTGTGTTTAGTATAGATTGTTCGAGTTATTACTGTATACATTTCGGTGAAGCTTAGTCTTTTGCGGCCTACAGATTTGTTTAGCGCTTTTTTGACAGAAGCTACTAGCGGTTCCCAGATACCGCCGTCCACGGTGCGGCTGGTGGGTTAAACAGCCACTTGTCTTTTCATACTCTCAATACTGGCTATTAACCAGCACTTGGACTGATGTCTTTTTACAAGCCGATTTCATTTCTTTTGCTTACTGGCCGCCGCCGAGGTGTGTACCAGTATAATGAGGTCTCTGAAAGACGGGACCCGCCTGGCGGTGCGTGCCCTGAGAGCAATGGACTAAACACATTACACAATGTTTAACTTGAAATGTTAGCTGGTTCTCACCCCTACACCGTCTATTTCAGTACTATTATATATACGCGAATTTTTCTCAAATAAATAATTGATTTTAATATCAATATTCCACTATAGTTATTCTTCTATTGAAAATGCTCTCCTGTTAAAGCTCCTCTCAGCAGGTTTCAAGTCTGTGCTGGGGGAGTGAAACATCTGCTATGAAAGCTGCATTTCTTATTGTTTAGTTGGTCACGAAGGATTCTGTCATTTCGCTCTTTCTTCTATCTAGCCGATTTAATGAGTCCTATCTAATTGTGCTCTCTTCCTTTTCTGATGTTGTTTTTGTTTGTTTGGTTTCTCCTACTGAAACCTTTTATTCATCACTATTGGGTTTTTGTGTTCGGTACCTTGGAGTGCTTCCTTTCTGGCTGACTGTCTGGTGGTGCACGCCGTCTTGCGGCGTATTAAATAAATAAATAAATAAATAAATGCATAAATTTTATTTTTTCCGAAGCACTGTATGACATTATAGGTTTCTCGTTGCTTCGTCGTTTTTAAACATGGTGGATTGATATGAAGCGTATGAAGCTGTTGAGGGATGAGGAGTGCCCAGGTTGACATGTTTTCAGCGACTTCTAGATGTACCGCTCTAGTCGTGAGGCAAGCGAACAGGGCTACGTACATTTTTCCTCATGCGCTTTTGAAGCAAATGGACCCATGAAGTCGCATCCCGTGTTTTGGTACGGTTTGCATTCGACGACTCTATCTGTCGGAAGAAGGGGCATGCCGGGAGCGCCCAGGAGAACCCTTGGTATCTCTTGCAGACTGAGCAATGCTTTATGTATTTTTTGAAAGCATTGCATGGTCGAGGAATCCAAAATCGCTGGCGCGCGATAGTGAGGGCATGCTCTCTCCCACAGTGTGCATTTTGTTGGTGGATCTGCTGCACGATCAAACGTACCAATTCTGAGTTCGCGGGAATATAAATTTAGTTGTTCAGAAATTTGTATTTCCGTGGGCTATATACTGCTCCGCGCTAAACAGAGAGTTTTTCCACTTTAATCTTTAGCAAACGAGTCCTGTTTGTTAGATCGACCCAGTTTTTCAACCCCTTTCCGATGAGAGAAACGACTCTGATTGATTTACTGGAGCTTGAAAATCGCTTCAAGTCTATTAGACCTGATAATTTCTTTCAATTTTCTTCTACAATGTTGCTGGTGAGCACCACTGTTGGCTCGTCCTCTTGGTTATCAGCGGGATTCGGGACTATCGCCTCTGTCGAGTTTATTGGGCAGGTGTCGCAACTGTCCTGTAGCCATCGTGGACAGGGAACCCAGTCGTGGTCCTTGATGGATTCGGTCGTTAAACCCCTCGTATCTGCATCTGCTGAATTATGAGTGGTTTCGACATGTTCTTTCTGTGAATCAAATCTCTGCTATGATAGTGCCTCGTCGATTCTGAGCATTACTGCGCCTACGCAAAGCGGTCGAGGAAGAATAGGAATTCTTAACTGCAACTAAAACTTGGAAATTATGATTTTTACGGTGTTTAAAACGGACGCTACTTGTTCTTCACGCTGCAGTTAGGAGTCTGAGACCATAGGCCATCAAATATCTGCAGGATGAAAGTGAGGGTCAACAGGGGTGCGCTTCACACGTCCGATGTATCCTCGTGCAGAGCAGTGCCTTATGGAGTCAGCCTTATGATTTTCCTCTCGCTACTCGTTATGCTCTTCTGCTCCTCCGTAGTCGCTGAATGCTCTTCTGCGTCTTGTTTCTACAACTACGGTTCCGCAAAAGTTATATTATTAGGTTGTATGGAAACTCTCCGCGTGTGGTTACGCTAGATATGGGTAACGAACGCTTCAGGTGGGATTTCTCCCAGCGTTTTGAGTGCTTCACTTTGAACTACGATCACCTTCTCAAATCTTATCGGATTTGGTCGAGATAAACACCGTTCGAATCGATACACTTTTGCCAACGGGAGACCAGTGAACTTATTCCATCAGCGAAAAAATGAGGTGGTCCAGATTTGATAAAATCCACGAAAGCTGTTTAGGCTTGGTCCTGACTGTTGAATGTTTTACCAGCAAGAAGTTTCTGAAAGTGTTTGAAAAGGTGGTAGCCGGTTGGTGAGAGGTATGGAGAATATAGCGGATGAGGCAGAACTTCTGCCCTTATTTTCTTCAATTTTCGAATAGCGATTTGTGAAACGTGTGGGCGGGCGTTATCGTGCAAAAGAATCGGGCCTCTTCTGTTAACCAATGCTGGCTGAAGTTGGCGCAATTTCTGGTGCAGGTCGTCGATTTCTTTGCAGTAATACTCTGCGATCGTTTGGACTCGTGCCAAAAGTTGTAATGGATCACACTAGGCGCGACCCCATACAGTGACCATTACCTTTTTTGGTGGAGGCGCGCATTTGGAAAATGCATAGGGGTTCGTCGGCTTCCATCCACTGTCCGGAACATTCGCTTTTATCATACAAAATCCACTTCTCATTACAAGTGATGATTCGATTCGAAAACGGGTCAGTTTTGTTGCGTAAATGTAGAGAAGAACAAATCTCGAAACGTGACAATTCTTCCGCTCACTCAACACGATCGTCACGCCTTGGTAAGGTAAAAAAGCTCGAAGAGGGTACCCCCTCTTCGAGCTTTTTCACCTTTCCAAGGCGCTTCAATGCACCCGCAACCGCAGTTTCCTTAAAGTCTAGCTCTACGGCGATCCTGCGAACTGTATGGGATTTTTCAGCTTCCACTAATTCTTTTAACGTGTCGTCCAGGATTGCTCTAGGTCGACAGCTACGGAAGTCATCTTCGAGGCTGAAACCACCGGTCCGAAATTTACTGAACCACTGGCGCACAATGCTTTCTCCAACACTATTAGACCCCCACACTTGATTGATGTGTCGAGCTGCCTCGACCGCGGATTATCCCAATTTGGTGTTAAGATAAAATGTCGTTTAAATTGCTCCTTCAACATATTTCAGTAAGCCCTTCAAGAACAGAAATGTAAGGCAACGTTGAAAGTTCAATTATTTGGTCAGATAGAGATAAAATCTGTACAGAAAGTAGCATTAATCCGCAACAAGTTTTTCGCAAATAAGAAATATCTGTTTCTATCACTTACTTGGGCGAATCACCTGAAAGAAGTGAGACCAGCCCTCATGGCTGGCCTATTCCTAGCTATTTGTAATACACGTTGTGGTCGCAAAATTGACAGTGTGATGTTTCACGGTTTAGACGAGCAGGCTAGATTTGCTACAGGTTTACAGATAATACTTCCTCGTCTGTCAGTCATTAGCTGCCATTAGGCGAAAGCTTGTTTCATTAAAGTTCTTTAGCATTCAGTCACCACCAATTCCAAAAATGATTATTTTGAAGTGACCTAGAAGCTTGCAGTGGCTCAGGCAGATTGTTTCCCCTTCAATTGTCTTGTGAACCTTTCGTTTGTTCCTCATGAGTGCCTCCTTTTTAAAAATTCGTGTTCCAGCAAACAAGAAAATTAGATGCATCCATAAGCTCTTTTGTCCTGCTATGTATAATTCTCGACCTCATTTTTACCGTCCACAAGGGGTTTATGAGAAGCCTGTCGATAAAGACCTCGGGCTTAACTAGGAAGGAATTCGTTGTGTATTGCTTCCATTTTTCATCCATGCTGTAGTCTATCAGGCAGCCTGATTTTTTATTCGAATTCGAGTAGAATATTCGAATTCGTATATTCGAAAAATTGCGTTTTTCGAATCTATTCGAATTCGAATGTTTAAAAAATCGCGTTTTCCGAAAGTATTCTATTTCGAATGAGGTGGCGAGAGATCACAAGAGCAGCGGATCCTGGGACTGCGCGGGACTAAACGCTCAGGAGAAGAAGAAGATAGAAGCTTCAACTGACGATTTCAATGGATCACTATCGTGTGTTTGTGGACGGCTGCCATGTGGCTCGTCTTCGAGGTTGGTGCTGCTGGCACGCAACTTTTGGAACAAACGCTGTACAGTGCATTTGTTGATACTTCTCTGGCTCCATACTTCATTGATATTTCGAGCAGCTTGAGCGGAGGTCTGGTCCGGTATCAACCATACTTATGCTCTCGCAAAAATTTCGAAATTAGTTTAGTCCCGCGCAGTCCCAGGGTCTGCTGCTCTTGTGATCTCCCGCCACCTCATTCTATCAATGGCGTCATTTGCCGCGGCGCCGGCGAGATCTCTTTTGATGACGCCCTTCCACCTTCTCCTTGCGGCTTCCGCTTTCCGGGTGCCTCGAAATCTTGGGCCAAGCTTATGGTGCGATTTTCTGGTCTTCTGAGGACGTTTCCATCCTACCTCAGGCGCTGCTCCCACATCTTCAGCTGAATCATGGCTGTCTTCAGTGATGAAGTTCAGTGAACTAACATCCTCGATTCCCACCCTGTCTCGTCGGGTGCATTCACATACCCACCTCAGCATTCTCATTTCCGCAGCGCACAGTTGCCGCTCCTGCGCCTTATCCAGGGCTCAGCATTCACTGCCGTAGAGGGGGCAGGCCTCACAGCTGTTCTATAAAGCTTGCCTTTGAGCGTCCTGGAGCATCTACGGTAGCAGAGAATCCCTGTGAACTCCCTAAACTTGGGCCAGGTTGCGTTTATTCGTTTCGTGACCTCCTGCACCACAGTTCCTTCCTCGGATAGGTCTCTTCCGAGATAGCGGAATTCTTCCACCTTCTCGATCGCTTCCCCTTGGCAGTCTGGGATCGATCCAGCGCACTGCTTAGAGCTGACGAACTTTGTCTTCTTCACGTTCAGCCGCAGGCCGTTGTCTGCGGGGCCCTTCTGCCACAGCTGCACTTACTTCTCCAGCTCCTCCTGGTTGTCGGCTACTAGGGCGATGTCGTCCGCGTAGAGGATCGTCCTGAGAGGGTCTTCCTCAAGATGGTTCACTATAGAGTCAAACGTCAGCAGGAAGAGATGGACTCAGAGCCGACCCTTGGTGTACCCTCAGTGTGATATCCACTTTCCTTGTCATCCCGTATGGAGTTCGTATCGCCGCTTTCGAGCTTTCGTGCATGTCCTTTATTACCGTGATCAGACATTCCGGAACACCTCTCCCTCAAAAGGCTTTCCAGAGTACGGTCCGGGGTAGCCTGTCGTAGGCCTTTTCCATGTCCAGAAATGCTAGGTAGCAGGGCTTTCGTTTCTCCCGATATTTCTCCATCACCTGACGAGCGATGAAGATGGCGTCTGTGGTGGACTTCGCGGGCGTGAAGCCCCACTGCACCTGAGAGATGGGGACCATCTCCCTCAGTCTCGAGTTGACCAGACGTTTGTAGATCTTCATCGTGTGTAAGATTTGTTTGATCCCTCGGTAGTTGGAACATTCAGAAGTGTCTCCCTTCTTGCTGAAGATGGGGACTATGGTGCTGTTTCTCCACTCATCCGGCATCTTACCTTCTTTCGTGAATCTGTTGAGGAACTACGCAGCCAGTTGATCCCGCGGTCTCACCTTCCAAGCCTCTACTGGCACCTCGTCAGGCCCAGCTGCCTTTCCGAGTTTCATCTTGCCTATGGCCTTGTGAATTTCTTTTTGCATCCAAGGTGGGATGGGTCCTTCCGTTGGTTGTTTTTCCTGGGCCTCCCGACTAGGGAAGTCCTCGTTCAGGAGTTCCTTAAAGTACTTCTTCCATCTCTCTCTGACCTCGACCGACTTTCGTAGTACCCTACCGTCATCACTGTTCACAGCCTTCACAACTCGAATGTCGAGGCTAGCTCTATGACGCGTCTTGGCCAGACGGATGGCAAACTTTTCTCTTTTTGGCCCGTCTAGTTTTTCGTACACGGCATCCATTTCCGCGTTCTTTGCCTTCGCTACAGCTGTTTTTGCCAGCCTCTTTAGCTTTCTGTAGGCGTGAGATGCTCAGGCGCCCTTGTCATCTTGTTTTATGCTCTTCCTTTCTTCTTCACGTTTAGTTACAATCTGTGTGCTAGACAATTGTCTATGCCTTGAATAAATAAAATAAATAAAAAATAAAATCTGCCACAGCTTGTAGGCCTCTTCTTCTTCACCGCAGTCTGCACCTCTTCGTTCCAGAGCCATGCCGATTTATCCCCTCTGGTTCCTCTCCTTATTTGTTCCAGGGTTTGGCACATTTCAGGGGCCGGTTCATGAAGCGGGTAAGTGCAAGATTTATCCCCACCCCCCAATTACGCGCGATTCACGAACGCGCGGCAGGGAAAATCGGAGGTAAGTGTCGAGGTAAATGCTACCCCGTCGGCGCGTCGGGGAATATTTACCTTCAAGGTGAGGGTTTTGTTCCGCGGCCAATTTCTGACCCAGTGCAACCCTCCGCCGGTCCGTTGCTAGCTCTGAGCTGGCCGCCAGCCGCATTATCAATGCTCGATAGGGGCGCCTAGTTGCCATCGCCTGCGTCGTCTTTCGCCGGACCTATGTTGAGTTGTTTGACCTTTCGTTTTTCTCTATTAGTCTTGAATTCTATGGTTTTTTGGGCTTTGTAGACCATGGCGGCCCACAATGCCACTTATTGTTATGTGATTTGCTCCCTTTAGTGGCATTATGGGTCGGCTTGGGCCACCGTGAACCCGGTCCACCACGCATGCGTGGGTGGACTATGCCCGTCCGCCACCTTAGACTCCCTTGGCATATGTTGTCTATGGGGGCTACTGTGGTTGATGGCACCCATTATTAGCCATGTAGGCCCATATTTACAATAGCATCCCTACTGCCTAATACGCTACTGCTTTCCACCGCCCCCCCCCCCCCACCCCCCTTCCCCTAACCTCACATTTCACATTTCATTTCCCTCAAATACGATGCTGCCAGTGTCGGTGGCAGCGACTACCAAGCAGCAAATGTGACTGCTTGGTTTCGCTGCTAGCTGATGAAACTGGCCGCGGAGCAAAACCCTCGCCTTGGCCGTCATGAATCAGAAAAGAGAGGTAAGTTCAGGGAAAGTGGCGGGTAAATGGTCATCGAGGTAAGTGGGGGTAGAATTTACCTCCGGCCGCGTTCATGAATCCGGGCCCACGATTGTTTAAGCTACCTTTCTTCAAGTCTCATTCACGGGACCAGCCGGATCTGGAAGACCTGCTTCGAGCACTGCTCTTTGTAGCTCTTTCCGCTCTGAACTCCGCAGTCTTCACCATCAGATTCTGGATTCCGTCCTCACTTTGGGTTTGCTAGCTAGAGGTATGCTAAGGTCGTCTACCGAGAATCTATGCTGTGATGCCACGTCTTTTCCCGGAATGACCTTCACATCTGGGACTGTTTTTAGGGCATGCCTTCAAACCAGGATGTGGTCGACTTCCGTCCTTCTTTCTCCGCTAGCATGGGTCACCTTCTGGCTCTCCCTCTTAAAGATGGAGAACATCTGGGTTTATCAGGTCAGGTCAATTCCTTTACTTACACGAAGCCTTTCCGCTCCTTTTCTGCCACTCCTCACATGCCCGTTCATGTCCCCTGCTATGGAGAGGTAGTGGCATTCGGAAGCTGATCCGCGGAAAGTCACGCGAGATATTGCCGAGGACCTTGACATTGATCACACTACAGTAGCTCGCCATCTGTAGCAAGCCAAGAAGCCAGGAAAACCAAGAAGCTAAATTGACCAAAACTTAGAAAAATCGACGTTTTGAGATATCATCGGCCCATCTTTTGCGCAATGCCAACGATCCGTTTCTCAAACGGATTGTGACTTGCGATGAGAAATGGACACCTTAGAATAACATGAAGCGCTTGCCCAGCTGCTGAACCAATAAGAACTCCCCGACATCCGTTCACGCATCTGAAAATAAAAACCAAATTATCCTTTAAACAAGCGATTTGAATTAAATTTCATATACTCGCTTAGAAAGCGCATGTAATAAGCTACTGCGCTATGAAAAAGTCTCAGCTTATTTTAAAAAGTGTCGAAAATAGTAAAACAAAAAGCATGATTTTTTTGCACCAACCTGTAGAATACTAATAACGAAGCAATCCACTGCTGAAGAGAAAGCACTTCATTATGAAAATATTAAATTTTACCTTGCCAAAACTTGTCGAGGCATTGGGTCACCGTGCTTGTTGGGTTGTAATCTTCAGAGTTTTCCCACATTTCCTTTAAGTAGCTGTTACAATTAACAAAATCAATTAGTGTATTCACAATAATTCACCCTCATAATTACCATTAACTCTTGAAATCAATAAAGGAATCTCGCACTGTTCATGAATTCTAATTCTAACAGAAATCTTGACAACACGTAGAGATTTGAACTTTACTCCTTCCTTCTAGCCCTTCTTTTACTCTCGCTGCTTAAAATTGAAGATTGAAAGAATTGAAATTTGAAAATTGCTTGAGAATTCTATTGGAGCACTTTTCCGACAGCCTAACTCATAAACTTGTTGCCACCATCAGTCACTACTCTTGTACCAACTTACGATCACTAATGTAAGCTGTAATAGATGTGAGAATGATTAGCATGTTTATCACGTTACAACTTAAGGTTCAATCCCAAGGCGGAGGGGCCACTGCATATTCACGTCCAAACACTAAATGGAGTTGAACACTTGCAACATAACATGCTTACCTAAGCCCAGCCTATGGCTATTGCGGTCTACTTCCTGAAATAAAGAAGAAATTTAAACGTAAAAACACTCAAATCCTTCAAACACCTCCCGCTGCCTCCGGCCGCAACGCATACGTGCGCTTCGACAGGTTCACCGTAGCGATACGTTCAGAGATGCCTGCGGGCTCTATCGACCCACGGCCACTGTAGGCTATCCCTGTACGTATCCCCACGGTGAACTTGTCGACGTGCGCGTATGGGTTGCGGCCGGAGAGCGCAGCCCCCCCCCCCCCTTGGGATTAAACCCAACTTAATTTAAAATTGTCACTCTTCACTGAAATGTGCAGGATGTTCCATTTAAGAAACCTCTCTCTTGACATAGAGGTAATGTGGCTACCTACTTTCGTCTGCGCTCATTTTTAAAATTATGCATCGTTGCTGTTTTAATGGCGATGTCTACTCTTCTAGCTCTACCTTACTTATGCTTGTTTTCTTGCAACTTTTCAAACAATTGACATTGAAATGTGGGTTATGGCTATAACATCACCTACTTCTACTACTTACTTTGTCTAAAACGCTCGTGGTCAATAGCTAAAATGGTTCTACTCGTGTTTGACACTATCGGAACATGGCATTCTCACACACTTACCAACAGATACCTTCGGTTCGATGTGCAGAAGTCTGATCGACAAAGGCATTTTAGCCCATCAATATCGTTGCTGATATAGCAGGAATTTGGCTTCTTCACATCACTGTCTTCGTACGATGAAAATTCGGCTTTGCTTACTGTATATGGAGCCTCTTCATTTCCGCGGGTTTTTTTACAGTTAAGATAGAAACTGCAGTAGGTATTTTTTTCAAGATACACCTGTAAATAATGTTTGTTGTCTTTAAGTTTTTTAGTCTAACCCTAGCTCGAAAAACGTTAAAAAGCTGAGTGGACTTGGAGGTGTTCAACCCAAGAACGTGCGAATAACGATTAATGAACAATCGATTTATTGGATTTACAGACACTTAGTTCTTCTTAACGCGGTTTAATGCAAAAAATTTTCCTTAAGTCTTAACTTTAACAAAATTTATGCACAATGTTAGAAATTCGCTGGAAAATTCTTCGCGAGTAGCTTTTTCTACGTATATTGAATCACGGACAGGCGGCATTTCGGAGAGGCTGCTAGTTTTGCTGCGAGACCGAAAATGGGAAGAGGCAGTTGATACCATCATCGTCTTTCTCCGATTGTTTGGTTTTTTGGCATATTGATCAATTTTTTATGAGCGTCTTTGCTTTTACTTCGGTTTTCATGTTTTTGTTTATTCTGGACCGCTCATTGTTTTACGTTGCGGTCCTTGACTTCTACGAAATCCCTAAGAGTATTGGTCGTAGTTGAACGTGTATTGAGTACAAAACACAAAAAACAAAAAATAAAGCAGTGCAAGGAAGAGGTCCCTTCCTCTCATGGTTCTCCTCTCACCCGTAAGTTTCAGTGTTGGTAAGTTGAACAGGTCCTGCATACAGGGGTTCAAGCTTCTTAAAGACACCAAAAAGCATATTGCTTTTGAAAGAGAACATTGATGGGATTTAACCGCTAAACAGAAATGTATCGAATTTCCTTTCCCTGTTTGGAGTTCCCACTATCGCTTTTAGACCTTCCATTCATTCCATTCTGGGTTCCACTTTTCGGCTGGAAGGCGGAACGAGAAAGATGACTCATCCCTCGTTATTGTTTTGCACTGATTATTCACCTCTTGAACCTAAACAAAATGTAGAAAAACGGATCAACTATGCAACACCTTTTTTGCGATTGTGCTGGTGTAGAACCGGTGGTGCATCCTGTTTTCAGAACAGTTTTTAACCAAATTCCTTTTGAAACTTAGTTTAAAATACTAGCCAAAAGAACGATCATTGTAAGCTCCTGGATATAGGCTACCTCTCAAGCCATAATGTTTGTTTTCAAAAGTGTGTCGAGGCGTTAGGGGACGTTTAGAGCAGCATCGCAGCGCAACGCGGCGTAATGATAATCTCCCAAACCGATCGAGCGACGTCGTGTCGCCCCTTCGCGAAGTGTTCATACCTGTTCTGCCGCGAACACCTTATAGTACGCAATTATCAGCGTCGATATCGCTGTTCATTGCTGAGCGATTTGCTCAACGCTCGGTGATTAGCTTCTACGTTTCGAACGCATGGTGTTCATATCACCAACACCCTCGCAGAACACCACGACGCGATCGTCACGTCGCACTGATAGTGGACTTCAGGTCGCTGCGCGAACGCTCTGAACGCCCCCTTAGGGTTAAAAAAGTTCACATCTGCGGCAATCAAGCATGTTTTTGATAGAAATCGCTCCGTTTATTCATCCAAAGCACAGAGAGGCTCAATTCATGTGTGACCTAAAAATCTTTCTATTTCCCAAAAACGCTCGTGATGTTTAGAAACAAAACTTCTGCATCAAGGAGAATCTTGGAATTTACATTCATTGCAAGAAGGAAGTCTGTCAGATCGATCGGTTTGAAGATTCGTAGAAAGTGAGGAGTCGTGCACCAAACCATGAGTTGTGGATCACCAGCTGTTCACCTTTAACCTCAGAACTTAATCACGGTGTAGAGCTTCAGAATGTGTAAGACCGCAAAACGTTTCAAAAGTGTTGGAATCCAGCATCTATTCCTTTAACTGGAGCATGCATAACTTTATTTTTCCTAGTAATCCTAAGTGTGGCTTGGAAAAACAAATTATTTATTTATACTTGCACTAAATTGTGCGCAATGACAAAGAGTTATTTAATATGGACGAAGAAGTGATTAGAAAAATAATTAAATTTATGAACGACCCAACACATCACATTTGTAAATGATGAGAGCAATTTTTAAGCAAGAAAAAAAAACAATAAACAAAAGAGGGACACCAAAAGCCAAAGATAAATAGTCAAGGGTCTGGGGAGTGCACAACTTGGCGGAAACGAGCAGTGGCCCGCCAATATTGCAAGTCAAGAGAGAGAAGGGCTTTGTAATCCATCCTAGTAAGTCCGTTGCCTACATCAGTGCCCACATGACGTCTAGCAAATCTTGGGAAAAAGAGAATCAGAACATTTAGGAATAGCAGTAAAACAAATCGAAAAAACCATGTAAGCAAAAAATGTAGGAAAGCAAGCAAACAATTAAAACAGGTGAGCTCATCGATTCAGATTAGGAAAAAGAAAATAACACTACGCAAAAGAGTCTAGCAATGCTGCAAAAAATAGGAACAATTATATGTAAAACTGCTAAACCAGTAGAAAAAAGGTTTATGTCGCGCAAGTGAGCAGCATTGGGAGGTGGGAATCCCTCTTCCAATCGACCCGCATTGAATGGTCGTGAAATTCAGAAAGGGCGTGTACAATCGGTACCCTGATCGGCTGGCATGTGTGCGGTTTGTGCTCTGCCTTGTTATTACTGGCTGGTGCCCTCCCACCCATCAATGCTGCTCACCTTCGTGACATGTACCGAAAAAAATTTGTCTTTAATATATGTCATCCAAATGCAAAGTTGAGAGCAGATAATTTTTTCTTCAATTTTCTACGAGAATCATAGGCATTTTTAGCATCCAGTAAGCCTCGCGATAACATTTGTAGCCAACAGGCGCCGCGATAGAAAAACGAATTGAAGAATTTCTCGCCATTTTTTTTGTTCAATTTAGGGTAGTGGAAACAGTACCAGTTACGGTGACCTAGCGTTGCCAAGAAAACCCAATATTTGCTAGCTTCGAGTTTTGATAATCCCCTTTTTAAGAACTTTAAAGCTAAAAACTAGATCACTGACTAATCGTCTGTAGAAAAGACTTTTGTGGTTGAAAAGCTTAAGTCCTTCCTCATAGTCACGAATCACACGAGCATCCCTAGGAGTACGCACACACCTATGAAACAGAATTTTTTCAAAGTTTTTTTGCACCTTTTCAATTTTAAGTCGAGACTTCTTTGTATAAGGAATCCATACCCGGGAGCAGTGATCTAAAATAGTCCTGGAATGACATATGTGTTGTGTAAGCTAACTAGTACCGAGCTGTCATCACACCGGATGTTTCTACAAATCAAAAACAGCATGGAGAAGGCTTTCCGCGCAATGGTATCAATGCGGCTTTCAAAGGTTAATCCACAGTCCAGATAAACTCCAAGATCACTAACCTCGGATATAAGGGTGAGAGTGTCATCGATCGAACAGTAATAGTTATTGTCTGAATTTCCAATACAAAGGACTGACTTTTTCAAAGATTAAAAGGAATTTGCCAAGGATTAGCAAACTCCATCATATTATTGACGGACTGAGACAAAGCTTGACAGACCTGAGTATTATTACCATTTTTATAGACTCCATAGATCTTCATGTCATTAGCATACACTTGCGTCTTTACATAAGAGTCCGTAACTAAACTCGCATCGGATCGGTAGTGTATGCGAGGAATAGAATTGGGGAAAGTACTCCTTCATGAGGCGCTCCACTATTACATTTATAGCTACTTAAGAGTTTCCTACCTTGAGGCTCATCCGCCTTCAACTCAAATAAGAAGAATCCATTCTAGAAAAGGTTCCTGATACCCAGTTGATTGAGCTGAGCAAGAAGTTTTATATGACACTCCTCGCCAAAAGCTTTCGACAAATCGAAGTATATGATACAAGTGCTCCGACACGCCTCACGGCTTGTCTCGCACTTTCGCGCTTCGCGTGACATTGCAACATCACTGACCTACGGATTTTTTTGTAAAACTTGAAATACGCTAACATCTAGGATTTGCTGCGTACTTTTTTGGCATAAAGCCGTTCACCATTTCCGTACGTTCATCATGGGCACCCTCTCCGGACTGTCCAGTATACATGGGATCCGAATGAATCATTTTCTGATGTCCAATTCGGATAACCCGATCCGAATGATCCAGGAATCCGAGGTCCGCGAAATTGCCCGTATCCGAATAACTCCAAAATCCGGGGTTCCCGAAATTGTCGTTATCCAAATCATCCAACAATCCGGAGTCCGTCAAAATAGCGTTATACCAATCATCCATTTATCCGGAGATTTGGTCGAATTCAATGTATTTAATGAAAATCATTTTTGGATATCCGATTCGGATAACCCGATCTGAATCACCCAAAAATCTGAGGTTCGCAAAATCCCCGTTATCCGAATCATCCAAAAATCCGGGGTTCGCCAAAATAGCGTTAACCGAATCATCCAATTATCCGAAGATTTTCGATCGGATCCAATGTAAACCGTCCACTAACGCCATTGGTTTGTGCTGCGCAGTACGTTGCCCTCAGGTTGCTCCTACGCAACCGTTCTCATTCTAAACAGCTTGCGTCGCCAGATGGCGTTGACACGCCTTCCAAATCCGGACACCAGGTTCCCCCTCATTCGTTTGCTTTTACTGGATCTAATTGTTGGCCCGCTTTTACTGGTCTCCTCCCATCCCCCCCCCCCTCCCCTTCCTGGTCCCAACTTCTGGCACACTTCCTTGTTTTCCAAGCGGCCGGTCGTCACACTACGTCGGTATCACCTCTTCTGACTCCAGAAGCTTGTTGCGTGACGAAGATGGCCTGTCTTCCGGATCCAGGCGCTCAGAAAGGCTCGCAGTTGCCGCTGTGTAGAGCTGGAGGAGACTGCGCCTCCTCTGTTGCAACAATATCCCATGTTGAACGGCAAAGTTGCCCGCGCGAGGTACGCAGAGGCGTCGCATGGGATTCCATGAGATCGCGCTTGGTTGCATAGGACGTATCTCAAGCAGGTTTCTAACCTCCGTGAGATACGCCTCATCATCTACAGGGCGGGCAGCTAGCTCAATTATATACTGGTAGATCCTTATAGTCCTAATACAAAAAAAATTGCAAAATTCCAGTCGAAAACGCGGTCCGAGAGTTGCGTGGCTGTAGAAGCGCCAACGGTAAAACCGTATTCTTGGAAGGAATACATCTGTTTCTGGACAGATATGATCAAAGTATTCTCACGTAATTTCTTTATGACATTAATTGGAGTACGAGATACACTTATTGGCTGGGAGGAAGAGAGTAGTGCGGATCTCCGACTTTGGAATAGCCAAGGTGATGGGCTCCTTCTAAGTTTTGGAAATCTCACTATAAATCAAAGAAATGTTGAAAATCATCGATAACGGTTTATAATGCGGCTGCGCACATTTCTTAAGAACGATCGGTGCAATGCCGTCGAATGGTACTGTGTTATAACATTTCAACTGTTTTAATACTCTTATCACGTCTCCTAGCTCTATAATTACCTCATTTATACCGTCTGAGGACAATTTCCTCAACCGATTACCGCTCTCTAACAGTGAAAATACGCATACGCATCATATCAGCATCACCATTCATACCATGCATTCATTTCAGCATTCATCAACATAAGGTAGGGAGGTATCTTCATCGTTAGAGGGCGGTAAGCGGTTGGAGAATCTGGCTCCTGATTCCAACCTATCAAATTTTTTTGAATGCTCCATCAACCTAAATGGATTAGCTTCCTCTGCATCTAAAGCAAAAACTAATGCAAAATAGCTTGCGAGTGCCTCTGCTTTCTGCATGTCATCTGTATAATGAACTCCAGCATCATCCTAGGAACGGGTTTAAAAAGGTAAATTTTTTTGATTTGGAACAGGCATAAAAACTTCGAAAACAACCACTGTGTGGTCAAATGATACAAAAGGGAGGGGGGAAGAACGGAAATATTGTAGACGAATGGTGTTGAGTTCAGAATTACTTCCAAAATTGCGTCACCCTGGGTACGTTTCTTCACTTGTTGCACCAAGCCACAACATTCAAAAAATTTCACGAATCCTATCAGACGCTGACTCCACTACGAGAATTTGAACATTACATATACCGCCACATTCTCGGTCTCTGAGGTCGTTTCGAAAAGCTTATATGGGAAATCAGCAAAAATTTGCAAGTCATACTCTGTTGGAAAGCAAGTTTTGGTTACGAAGAGCACATCTAGCTTATAGCCTGACAGAAAAGGTGAAGGTGATATAATTGGTTTAGCAGCCGGGCAACAAGTATTTCACGGCTGCTGGAGGTATACAGGTACACCATGTCCTGTAAGACGTTTACCGGAACCCACCGTTTACGAAGGTCATCGATTCGTCATAGCTTCCACGGTATACCACCTAGGTGCGGTTATTTTGTTGAAGGGTTAATATACTGATCAAGCCAATATCTAGGATCACGGGTGATCTCGCCATAGCAAGATATTTGATCTGATTTTATACGATCTATTGCCATAGAGAAACTAGGAGGCGTATATAAACCCGACGAGTTTCTATAAAGTGTGTGGCATAACTGTTCGCTCTACCGACCTCGCCTGTTATTCGACTGTTGCTGGTCTAATAAATTGTTATTCTGCGACCGTCCACTACAACATTCTGGCGATCAGGACTCAGAAGAACTCGACACTGCTCTGCTACCATGGATGCCGATCTTCTACGCTCCATCCTCGACGCCCAGGCCCTTCAACAGCAGAAAGCCCTCGACGCCGTCATGGACAGAATGGAGCGTATGTTCGCTGCTGTTGCCTCAAGCCCGACTGCCGCACCTGCCACAACGACTGAGTTCATCACGAATTCGCTGTCTAACCGTCTCCCTGTATTCTGCTATGATCCAGACAATGGCTGCACATTCGATGTCTGGTACAACAGATACGAGGACATTATCTCCAAAGACGGATCGACATTGGACGATGCCGCCCGAGCCAGGCTGATCGTCTCAAAGCTGGACGCCGCTGCATATGCACGCTTCACGAACCACATGCGCCCACAGAAGACGTCGTCTATTTCGCTCGAGGAGACGGTGAAGACACTGAAGCAATTATTCGGACATAACGCGTCCGTCTTCTCGCCTCGATATTCGTGCCTGAGAACACAGCGAAACGGCGAGAGCTTGCTCGACTACACCGGAACCGTCAACCTGCGACACGAAATAGCAGAGTTTAACGACGTCACGCCGGAACAGATGAAGGGCCTCGTATTGATATGTGGCCTTGTCGCGCCAGAAGATGCCGACATCCGGGCTCGTGCCCTACGCAAGATGGAAGACAACCAAAAGACCACCATGAAGGAACTGAATGCTGAAATCCAGCAATTTGTCAGTATCCGTCACGATGCCAAGCTTCTCGAAGGTCAACCTTCTTCATCGCCACACGCAGTCAACTTCGTCAATGCAAAGAACGACAACAAACGCGACCCACCTTCGCCCTGTTATCGTTGCGGAGGACCACATTGGGCCAAGGACTGCCACTTCGTCAACAAGCCGTGTCACGATTGCAAGGTCATAGGACACAAGCGAGGATTTTGCAAAAAATTTCATGAAGAAGAGGAGGTCGACTCCAAAGAAGAAGCCCAAAACGACGAACAGCGTGGTCGTAGCTTCTAATTCTGCACGTCTCGCACAAGGAACTCGCATCTACCGCAACGTACAAATAAATGGGACTACTATTCGAATGCGACTCGACACTGGAGCCGACGTGACATTGCTCAGTCACCAAGATTGGATGAAAATGGGATCTCCAAGACTGCTACCATCACACGTCACGCTGAAGTCTGCCAACAATGGAACTATCAATGCTCGCGGCTACTTCAAATACAACTTTGCAATTGACGGACACAAAGGAGGAGGCAACTGCCACGTCGCTGATACTGCCTCTCTACTGGGCCTCGACTGGATAGCCCAGAATGAGCGCCTCTTTAATCAATTTCTGCAACGTGTCCAGCTCAGCGCTCACCACACTTCGCTCATCGGCTTGCCAGTCGTCTCCAGAAGCAGTTTCCTGCAGTTTTTGAGCCGGGACTGGGTCGCTGCACAAAATCAAAAGCGGAACTGGTATGCAAAACCGATCTTCCGGAAGGCTCGCCCTGTTCCATACGCAGCTCTTCCACGCCTGTCACAGGAGATTGATCGTCTGGTTGCTGCCGACGTTCTTTCGCCGGTTGACCATGCCCAATGGGCCGCACCAATCGTAGCTGTGCAGAAGAAAAACGGATCAATTCGACTCTGTGCAGATTTTTCTACTGGACTGAACGACGCACTGGAGCAGCACCAATACCCACTACCAACACCGGACGATATCTTCACAAAATTGAACGGCGGTCGCTACTTCTCTCAACTCGATCTCGCAGAGGCTTACCTACAGTTGGAAATAGAAGAAAGTTCCAAGCCGCTGCTGACGATCAACACACACAGAGGGCTCTTCTCATTCAATCGCCTGCCCTTTGGAGTAAAGCCTGCTCCGGGAATCTTCCAGCAGCAAATGGATGCCATCACTGCCGGTTTAGAAGGCACGGCGGCTTACCTAGATGATATCGTTGTAACTGGAAGAACAATCGACGAACACAATTCTCGCGTTGAGGCCGTTTTCCGCAGAATCCATGATTATGGATTCCGCGTCCACTTGGACAAATGCTCCTTTCTGGAAACTGAAATTAAATACTTAGGATTCGTCATCAGTGCAGAAGGACGTCGTCCTGACCCCGCGAAGATAGAAGCCATTCAAAAGATGCCTGCACCAACAGACGTCAGCCAGCTTCGCGCATTTCTCGGTCTCATCAATTTTTATGGAACCTTCGTCAAGGAGCTACATAGTCTTCGCGCACCCTTGCATGCTTTGACAAGAAAAGAAGCCGTCTACACATGGACTTCAGCCTGCCAAACTGCATTCAACCAAATCAAGACAAAACTACGTTCGGATTTACTCTTGACACACTTCGATTCCAGCCTCCCGATTATCGTTGCTGCGGACGCTTCCAACTACGGAATTTGAGCTGTATTGTCACACCGCTTTTCCAACGGATCCGAAAAGGCGATCTACCACGCAAGCCGTGCGTTGACTACTACCCAAAGAGGCTACAGCCAGATTGAAAAAGAAGCACTCGCGTTAGTATTCGCGGTGCAGAAATTTCATCGTTTCGTCCACGGTCGACCCTTCACACTAAGGACGGATCATAAAACGCTGCTGTCCATCTTTGGAAGCAAGAAGGGGTCCCTGTGTATAGTACAAACCGTTTCCAGCGATGGGCTACCACACTGTCGAACTACAACTTCAATATCGAGTATGTCAACACCGAGGACTTTGGCCAAGCCGACGCCCTATCACGCCTAATCCCATCTCAAGCGAATGCCGAAGACTGGGTGATTGCCCTTGTTGATGCCAAACTCTCTGCTAAAGTTTTCGACATTTGCAGACATCTTCCAGTCTCGTGCAAAACTATTCGGACTGCCACAGCTGCCGATAGTCTGCTGAAGCAAGTGACCGACTTCACATTGTCAGGAACATGGCCTAAATTGGACTCCCAGTCCTCTCTCTGGCCCTTCTTTAACCGTCGGGATACGCTAACAACTGTCAATGGATGCCTGCTTACTTCCAGTCGTATCGTGATCCCGAAAGCGCTCCAAAGGCGGGTGCTGTTCTCACTACACAAGGCCCATCCAGGACAAACAAGGATGAAAATGTTAGCAAGAAGCTTCGTATACTGGCCTACACTCGACAACGACATCGAGAAACTGGTCAAAAGTTGTGCCAGTTGCGCCAAAGCAGCCAAAGATCCGGCTAAGGCTGAACTCTACTCTTGGCCGAAGCCAGCCGCTCCCTGGACTCGCGTTCATGCGGACTTTGCAGGGCCGTTGGACGCTGTACACTACCTCATCATCGTGGACGCCTATTCGAAGTGGCCTGAAATCATCCAGATGAACTCCATATCGACGTCTGCTACGATAAGCGCCATGAAGAAAGTTTTCTCTCAATTTGGAAATCCAACTATGTTCGTTACCGATAACGGCACCCAGTTCACGTCAAGCTTATTCAAGGATTTCTGCACGAAACGTGGAATCGAACACATTCGCTCTCCGCCATTTCATCCGCAAAGCAGAACGCTTCGTCGATACCTTCAAGCGGGAGCTTCTTAAACTGAAGGATGAGGAAGGAACAACAGGAGATGCTATTCAGACGTTCCTAATGGCATACAGGTCGACTCCATGCCCCTCCGCACCTAAGCACTTATCACCTTCAGAAAACTTTCTCGGTCGCAGAATCTGCACGGAACCGCACCTGCTGATGCCAACTAAGGACGACGCCGGCTCCCGTGATGCCAGGATGGAACAACAATTCAAACACCAACATGGCGCACGCCGTCGAAAATTCCAAGTTGAGGATGACGTCTACGTCAAGGACTACAGAATCGCAAAGTCGACTTGGACTGCTGGAATAATCCTTCGACGTTTGTAAAACACCACTTATTCAGTTCGAGTTGGTGACGTGACATGGATCCGCCATGCTAACCAAAAAAGGCCCAGAAGTTCCATGGCCGCAGTGAATAAACTCTTGGATGTATTCGACATGCCATTATCCACCACCGCCAGCGACAACTGCAATCCTCCACTAAGCAACACGACTCAACCGACGCCAACGCCTCCACGACGCTCTACACGGGCTCGCCGCGCACCGCCCCGACTGGACATTGATCCTTCGAAGAAGCGATACGATTTTAACTAAAAAGGGAACGTGTTGTAGGGTTAATATACTGATCAAGCCAATATCTGGGATCACGGGTGATCTCGCCATAGCAAGATATTTGATCTGATTTTATACGATCTATTGCCATAGGGAAACTAGGAGGCGTATATAAACCCAACGAGTTTCTATAGAGTGTGTGGCAAAACTGTTCGCTCTACCGACCTCGCCTGTTATTCGACTGTTGCTGTTCTAATAAATTGTTATTCTGCGACCGTCCACTACTACAACACATTTGACTGCTTGTTTCTTTCCCTACATTACTGCTTCAACTCGTATTCCCGCTGAAGTTAATCGGAGGTCATGCTGCGGCGATCACAAACTTTGCTGAAAGCAACGAACTCTCGAAGCCTCCAAGAATCGGAAAGGACTTTGAAAGTAATGCTACCTTCACCTTGTTTACTAAAGTGAAACACCTCCAAGAGACGACATTCAAGGTTTAAAACATCGAAAAGCTCACTTACCCCTACATCGAACTGCCAATATTCTTCTGAGGGAGAATAGTCTTCAGGATCCTTGTAACGATACTCTTCCTCAACATAGCGTTCTTCTTTTTTCTCCCTCTTGATTCTTTTATTGATCGGCTGAGGCAATTTAGAAATTAGAGCATACATAATCTTTTCAAAGACGAGGCCCTTATTTCTCATAAAGACCTCACCATTTAGCTCACTCATTGATAACTCAGCAAAGTTTTCATGGATGGAGGAGCTCTCAATGTTGTTAGCGAGCACCCAGACCTTACTGAAGGTCTTGGCCGAGGAGTCTCTTTTGTCGCTCTTGTCACGCTGCGACACGTTCCCTAATGACGAGACGTACAAATCATTGAGCACAGTTGAAACCCAGTCCATTAAGAGAGATTATTAAGAGTAGGAAAGTCGTGCTATGAGCAAACTTTGCTGATAATCGATAAAGATTTCTATTATATTTCTAGACCTTCAATAAAAAGATTCTTCATGAATAAGACAGGAAGTAAAGAAAACAAGGACAGAAAAAAGAAATACTGGCCGAGATAGCCTAGAAAAACAATTCTGGCTCAGAGTTCTATGAGGTTGCTACAATGTTTTCCATATGGGAGATTCAATAATCTGATTGTTATGAATGGCAAAATTTCTGGCATCTTGCTTGCCAGGAAATAAAATTTTCTTATTTACAGAAAATTTTGCATAAGTTCTGATTGATTATACAAGCAGTATTTGAGAAATCATCCTAACAATGATACGTATACAAAAATCTTTTATTGTGTTGTGTTGAGGAAGAGTGTACTCTGCCTTGCTTGTTTCAAGTTTGTCAACGGTAATTTGGTTCTTGTGCAAAATTTATTTTTCACCATATTGCGAATATTTATAATGTAAGAAATTAAATGATGTGACGAGTTTTGTGTTATTTCCATTTTTGTGTTTCGCATTCATGAAGCGGCTGGAGCGCGAGGGTAAGCAAGATCCTCCCGCTGTCGCTCAAATTCCCTTCTCGGCCTCCCGGAATGCGGTTAGTATTCATATTCATATTCGTTTCATTAATAGCTATATATATATATTTAGTTCCTAACTCGGTCGCTTTCTGTGGGAAGTTGCGAACGTTCCGGGGGAGTTCATGAATACGGCCACCAGTTTCCTCCTATTTTTGAGATCTGTCGTTCTAAATTCCATTACAACAACATTAAACCTGTATGTTATACTTTCTAAAAAGTATAACATACAGGTTTAATGTTGCTTCATAGTTTAAAAAAAGGCTTCATTAATCTAATCTGATTGAAAATGATTCGTACTGTTGTCAGGAAATTGGTTGTTGTAGATGTTTTTTGTGTTGCTTTTTGGTTTAGCGGTCCTCTTTATCTTGCCTGTTTCAAGCCTTGTTGGTGTTAGGTGGAGTAACGTCGCTCGTTGTGAGAACAAAAATAAAGTCGTATAATTGTCATGAAGAGATGTGTTGATAAATAGAGCGTCTGATTTTTCCCGAATTGATGCACCAAATTCGTTGCATATTTGCAATCGTCGCTTGGTGCTCATAGCGCCATCCTTTTTTAAGGCGGTTAAGTAGCGAAAGCACTGAACATCCCTAACAATGGTAACCTAAATTGGAACTATTTTTTAATGGTTAGCAGTTTCCCTCCTTAGGATTCTCTTGCAACTGCGTGGTTGCGCAGTTGCAAGAGAAGCCGCCGCGTACACCCAGATTTCAGGTTTCTGGTTCGGATTTATCACCTAGGACAGCCAAGATGTCCATCCTTCCGTGGTGTGGAAATTAGTACCAGACTTGTCTGGATAGGATAAAACACTGATGTTATGTTCGTCCGGCTACCGCAATTCATTGTGTAGGCCAAGTTTGCATCCAAATTGCCTCACTTTTCAAGATTTCTAGCATACCAAGTCGTTTCTAAGCATCCACAACAGCAGTTTTACTGACACTAGCTCTTCTGTAATCTCGCGAACTGTCTGCGATGGTTTAGCTTTCGCCGATTCCTTCAACTCGTCGTTCATGGTTGCTCTAGGTCGACCGCTACGGGGGTCACCTCCGAGGCTGAAATCTCCGGTCCGAAATTTACTGAACCACTGACCATAGCGCTTTATCCAACACCAGCGTCCGTCGCCGGCTTCGCCGGCGACTGACGCTGGATGTGCGGGCCACGCCAGGCTTGCCGGCTTCGCCGGCTTCGGGTATGGTGGGCCACGCTGAGAACGGAGCCCAAACCTAGATGGGATTCCTTACTCACCCAGCGTCCGTCGCCGGCTTCGCCGGCGAGCCCAAACCTAGATGGGATTCCTTACTCACCCAGCGTCCGTCGCCGGCTTCGCCGGCGACCAACGCTGGGTAAGGAAGCATCCCTAGCGTCGAAGTCGAACACGTAGAAACGAACGAATGCTACAGATTGATGCCTTGCTGTCCATCACTCACATCCCTGTATAGCATTCAAGAAAACGCAGCAGCACTCCTGCTTCGTCTGGAGTCGTGTTCACTACCTATTGCAGCTCGTCAGGCCTAATCGAACGCCTGACCGTTTCCGTCCAGCCGCCGTGCCTTATGCGACGACGTGTGACGATCTTCGGAAGAGGTGACTTGGGACAAAAATACTGTCCTCCTCTGCATACAGTGCTAGTGGAAATTGGTCAAAGCACTGCAGAAAGTTGGGACCTTTTTCCTTCCTTCACTGCATCTGAGGGAAATTCAGTATCGCGTTCAAAAAATCGATAACACCGCTGACTGCTTGATCCAGGTAATAGGATATTGATTGCCAGATCGAAGTGTGAGCCAAGGACGCAAGTGTGAGTAGCGCCGCGTCGCAGACCTCTACCGCAACGCTGCACGTGTTGTCTGAACCCGGCAGCGGCGGCTCGTCATAGCCGCGATGACGCCTTGCGAAACCTCATCAAGTGGGTGTTCTTTGGTGACCACCCGGCAGTGGAGGCGTCGTGATAGTCAACAGCGGCGGTCATGGCTGCCTGGGTAGTAAACACCGGTGGTCATGGCTGCCTGCCATGCTGCCATGTTGTGGTGTTTACGGTTGGCGGCGGCGATACGACGAACGGCTGGGTCTAGCGACGGCTGTCGGCAGAATGTCGGCAGAAAGCGACAGAAGTCTCCCGTCAGTGATTCATGCCTCTCTGCTTTATATAATAGGACTATTAGACCCTACGCCTGAATGATTTGTCTATCTGTCTCGGTAGCGGATTGTCCCCATTTGAGTGAAAATATGATATCGTCCGGAATTGCACTTTCAACATACTTCAATAAGCCATTTAAGAACAGAAACAACGTTGAAACATAAATTATTTAGTCATATAGAGCGGGAAGGTCTATGTATACAGAAAGTAGCATTAATGCGCAATGCAGGATGAATTTTTACTTAATAATAGACGAATGAAAATAATAACACAAAACGCTGAGAACTTTCCGGACATCCTAGCACACGTAGCGAAGAGCAGCAAATTCAAGTATGGCGACAACATTAGCTTAGGAGTCCTGTTTCGGGTATTCTCACTGGCTTCATGTTCAGAAGCAGTGTGCTTTTTTACTAATCGGCTTTCACTTTCGCATTGGCCGAAGGTTTCGAGGTTGTTATCGAGTTAAGAAAAACCCACTTTTATGTTGGTTTCTTTGTAGCCCTCGAGACAAATAATACAATTGGCCACTGTTAACGTCGACAAAAGTAGAACGCCTCAAAATCACTAATTACTAAGAAAGAAGGATGAAAACTAACCCAAAGATTAACTGCAAAAACGTAGCATATCGGTCGTAGTTGATTTATACAATAAAATCAATCATATAGTAATTCCAACTATGTTACCTGCGCTAATTTGCGTAGGTGATAAAAGGATTAGGTTAGAGATGTGGAGGATATGGATTATGGGGGAACTGGGAAAAAGTCCCTACCTGTTATTGCGAAGTTTGCCATTGTTGCGGTACGCCACAGCAGCCTGGAATTTTTATTTTCGAAAAATTGGTGATGAACATTTGGGTGCAGGTCGACATTGCTTCTAAATGTGACTGCGGCACACCTCACGATGTGTCTTGCACTTTCTCGCTTAGCAGAATGACATCGCATCGTAGAACCTCCTATTTCGCATGCAAGATAAGTGTGGACGAAAATTTTTCAGAAAAAAAGAGAAATTTTTTGAGGAAACCAAAACTATTAGCAGGACTATATCTTTGCACTTTATGCTTATTGTAGCCTTCAATCTTTAGGGATCTTATGGTTGTTCAGAAAATAATTTCGATTCCTAGAGAATAAATTTTTGAACGCTTGTTCTGAAAGGTGTTGCCGCTCTTATTTGTTCTTATCTGATATGTATTTTGTTCTTGATTGTATTGCTGCATGGTAGATGGATTACTTTTATCCTTATTTGTGTTTTTAGGATCAATTTGAACATGGAGTGTCAGAAGGAGCATTTCCGGCACATCTTGCTTTTCTACTTCCGTCGTGGCAGACGAGCTGCTGATGCTTTCCACATATATGTGAAATACATGGCGTCGATGCCATTTCACAAAAGTCATGCGAAAACTGGTTCCCAAAATTTCGTTCTGGCAATTTTTCACTTGAAGATGATCAACGTTCCTACCGGCCAGTAGGCATGATGCAGATGATTGATTACATTGTTCGAAGCTGATCATCACACAACCGTGCGAGTGCTCGCTGAGAAGACCAACGTGTCTATTGAAACAGTTCATAATCCTATCCTACTATATATAAAAGAGTAAGCGGTTGTCCGTCCGTCTGTCCGTCCGTCTGCCTATCCGTCTGGCCTTTCCTATCCTAGACGTCGAGTAACAGGCGTCCGGGTTCAGACCATGTGTCACCCATGTCAGGTCGAGAGGGTCAGAAGGCGTGTCACCGATGTCGCGCAAAGGGCTTTCGTGCTCACCATCAGAAGACATGTCACCGACGTCGTTCTACAGGCGTCCGAATTCAGAAAAGGTGTCACCGACGTCGTTCAACAGACGTCCGGGTTCATAAGAGGTGTCACCGACGTCGTGCAACAGGCGAACGGGTTCGGAAGAGCTGTCGCCGAAGTCGCGCAAAGGGGGAAGGGGGGGGCAGGTACAGAAGACATGTCAGCGATGTCCTTCAAAAGACGTCCAGCTTTAGAAGACGAGTCAACGATGTCGATTAAACGATGTGCGGGTTCAGGCATGTCACCGATGTCACGCCGTGAGCGTGGGAGGACAATTTTGGGGGGGAATATCTTGAAAAGTGAAATTCTTGAAATTCGTGAAAGTGACCTGGAAGGGGAGGGGGGCTAGAGGTGACACGGAGACGGGGAACCAGTAATACGGGATCTCTAAAATGGGGTCAGTAGACGGGACCAAGGGAATGGGGAAACCAATAATGGTGTTCAGTAGACGGTTACCAATAAGGGAACAAGAAAGGAGGAGTTAATTAAGGATGGTTACCAATAAGGGCAATCAAAAAGAAGGGGTCCAGCAGCTGAAGCGGGCAAGAGGGGACCACTAAAGGATGACCTGTTCGAGAGAACCAGTAAGGTGGGGTGGGGAGGGGGGGGGGGGGGGGGGGTGGCGTCCGGATTCAAAAGATGTGTCAGTGTTGTGGGGCAACGGGCTTCCGCGTTCAGAAGACGTGTCTCCGATGTCGGTCAAAGGCCGCTTGGGATTGCAAGACGTGTCACCGACGTACAGAGGCAGGCGCGTTCGCTTATCCGTTTAGTATCTCTTATTATTGACAGTTTTGAGGAAAACATTTTTCTAAAACATAGGAGAGAGGTTATCTCCTCAATGGATGATATCTGTGTGATTCTTTCCATCTTCTAACAGTGATGACTTTATTGGGAACTTCATTTCAAGAGAGCAGTTATATGAAACAGCTGTATCACAATCGCAGAAGGTTTCGGACATGAGCAAACCGAATCAGCATGGTATGCGTCTGTGTAAAGAAGTTTTTCAGGGTTTCAGGGTTTGGGGGCGAAGCCCCCAACCAGACGTTTGGCGGCCGCTAGGCCGTTGAACGTCTGGTAATCATATAAGGGCACCTGCTGGACTGGTAAAAAGCTGGATGTTTGGGTGCCTTATGAATTGAGGGCGCGTGTGGCGCAGTCGGAGGAGGCGCGACTGTCGCGTGCACCCGATGCCAGGTTCCTGGTTCGGATTTCCCGCCCAGCCAACCAAGCCTTCCATCCCTCCGGGGTCGGTGAATTGGTACCAGACTCGTCTGGGAAGGATAAAGCGCTGACTTGTTCATCGGCTGGCCACCGCAAGTCATTGTATGGCCAAATACGCATTCATGTCGCCTCCACGACATCCCGTAGAAGTAGAATGCGCTGGCGCATCCCAGAAGGGATTGAGTAACGCCGTCCTTTATCCTTTATCCTTTATGAATTGAAGGAAATCCACTTGACGCAGCGAATCCACGCTTGCGACTTGCACTTCAAACGCATAAAGACGATCCATTGTTGAAGCAAATAGTAATTGGTGGTGGATTGTTTTCAACGTTGTCACTATGAAACCATCCTGGTCGAAACCGGATGAACCCGCTCAAACGCCGCTCAAATGCCCAAAGCTGACCTTCACCAGAAGAACGTCATGCTATCAATTTGGCGGGACAGACAAAGGTGTGATATATTTTGAATCGCGGGCGTACAAGACCTCCAAACTCGTGATGCGCGGTATCACATTGTGACCCTCTACTCCTTCTCCTACTACTCCGGGGGTGGGATTCTCCCTATGAGTCACCCCCCCCCCCGTTCAGACATACGCTTCAGACCCTTTCGTCGTTAGAGCGTAGAAATCCCAAGGGAAGGAACCCCGGGGTGTGGCCCATCTAAACTACACCTGCAAAAACTAGTAGCATCGCTCGGCGGAGGATTATAGAATCGGGTTCTGTGGGATTAGGCAACGGAAGAAACTCCGGGGTGCGGTCCTCATGAGCAACCTATGCTTCCCAGTAAATAGCCTGATCCATTCACCGTCGGTCCTTCTGGTGACCTTGCATCGCCGCGCACTGACGACGTTGCCTCGGTACGCGACGTGCGGGAAGATGTTTTTGAATTGCACGGAGGGTGTTTTACGTCCAGCGTTCGTGCTTTTTCTACGAATATCGCAGTCCAATGTTGTTGCTGTCGTTGTGTTTATATCCTTATATATGTGTATATGCATACATAAGAGTTAGTTGCTGTCGCCCGTCTGTGCGTCTGCCTAAGGGCTTTCATAAACGTTGCGCAACGAGCGTCGTGGTTCAGAAGCCATATCTCCTACGTCGTGCAGCGGCATCGTGATTCAGAATACGTGCCTCCGACTTCATGTCACAAGCATTCGGGTTCAGAAGACGTATCGCCGATGCCGTTCACCAGGAGATCGTATTCAGAGGGCGTGTCACCTACGTCGTGGAACAGGCGGTTCAGAAGGTGTTTTGCTAATGTCGCTTAACGGACCTCCGGATTTAGAAGACGTGTGAAGGCGTCGTGTGCCAAGCGTCTCTGGATCAGGAGATGTGCGACCGATGTCGCACTAAGGGCGTCTTGATTCCGAAAACGTTTCGCTGACGTTGTGTCACAATCGTCTGGGTTTAAAAGTATAAGGAGGGCCTCGAAGGGGTCAGGATGGTGAACCGGTAAGAAGTGACAATTGAGAGAGCGAGACTCAATAGGCGATCAAGTAAAGGGATAAGGAAGTGAACCAATAAGGAGAAGCAGTAAGACGGAACCACTAAGGGGGTATTCAATAGGGGAACAAGGAAGGGACTAGGAGGTGGCCAGGAAGGAACGACCAATATCACTAGGAGGGATCAACAAGTGGAACGAGTAAGAAGGGAACAGTAAGGGGGACCAAGCTTCCAGACCGGATTAGGCAGAGGTTTCGCCAACGTGATGCGAAGAGCATGGGAGGACCGGTAGGGGTGTAAGAAGGACGTCGAGGGGGAGCAGGACAGAGGAGCCAGTAAGAAGGGGCCATTGACGGGTTCAATAGGGGAAACAAGGAAGGGAACAAAGGAACCAAGAAGGGGAATCAATAAGGGACCATTGAGGGGGTCAATAGGGGAAACAAGGAAGGGGACCAATTAACCAGGAAAGAGAACCAATAAGGGAACCAGCAAGGGGAACCAGCAGAACTAACCAGTAGAAAGGGACCAAGCCTCCTGACTGGGTTCAGAAGGCGTGACGACGACGTGCCACGAGCCTCCGTGGTCAGAAGACGCGTCTCCGAGGTTTGGGAGCAGAACCCCTCACCAGACGTTTGGCAGCCCTTAGCCTTTGAGCGCCTGCTTAATACATACCTGAGTTAGTTTTCCGACCATCTTGGGTCGCTATGCGATTTGGGGGGGGGGGGAGGGAGAGGAGGGAGAGCACTCTTCCCTAGGTGTGGATTTCTTAGATGTACAACTCATAGAAGATACCATGTTGCGTTTCTTTGCCGTGGTCTAGCCAACCTCCAGGATTTCACAGGCTGGAAAGGCTGAAAGATGAAAAAGGAATAGGAAAAGTCGCCATCACAACAGTGCACCACAGACGTGTGGAGCGCATCATGCTACTCCGCCCCACTAACGCGCTTGGTGGATTCGATATCATATAGATTGAACTGAAAACCCATCGCTGTCCTTGAAGTAAGCGGTTTCTCGGATAAACCTGGCTCCAACCCCGTTTCGTGGTCCATAAACCTAGTTTTCATTCCTTTATTTTTCGGAGGGCAACTTACATATTTGAGGATACACCCCACAACACCATTAGTTTGCCTGCGCACTAGACACTTACCCGAATGCTGCCTACACCAAGCCACTGCAGGTATTCAATGACCATACCCAGCTTTGTCGTGCCTATATGATAAGCTTAATCACGTTTGATTCTCCATATCGTGTCTTATCCCCAGCCACCTACACCACCTTTGTGTTAACTGACACACCCTACCTGTTGTAATGAATGTTGGACGGTGCGCTTGCGACGATTTTTCTTCAATGGTGGATCCTAGCTTGTTAGATTTGGGGTTAATCTGTGTTCGCTCTGTAGTCCAGAACAAATAAACACTCAATCTCTCCGCTCCGGCACGACTAGTTGCTGTTATACTTAAATCGAAAGAAGAGTGCTCCTTCGAATACCTTCGGCTGCTTGTTGTTTAAAAACATCCATTAGTTTGCACGCTGTCTTTTGCGTATCGCTGTAGATTGGCTCTTGTGGTTAAGTGCGATAAGCTCTAACAACTTCTCATTTTTATGAATTATAAGAAGTTCATCTTGACTTCGAACATAGCTATTTCGAAGGATAAGCAAGATTTTTGTTTTTTAGCGAGAACAAAAGTCATTCCAGAACATTCGACACTTAAAATGCAGAATAATGAAGTAATGAAGCTGAGCATACTGTAGAGAAGTCAATAACAGATGGAAGGTCATTTCTTCAGAAGCGGCCTTCACACTGCCGTTGATGCTGTTGCGCAACCGATGCCGTAATTATGAAGCGTACCGCAGAGACGCAGAGGAGCAACAACAGCAACGACGGGAGCTTTCACATTGCTGTTGCCTCAACCCCTCATCACCAACACCGGCATCGGTTGCTCAACGGTTGCGCGGCCTCAGCGACGTGGAATGATCGCCACCATTCCTTGTTGCTGGTACTCGTCAACGGAGGCTATCACAGGTCTTATCTCATTATGTCACGCGTTGCGGCTGCGGGAAGCACCGAACTCCTCCCTTTTTTCGTTGCTCGTTGCTACAACAACAGCGATGGCACTGTGAAAGCCGCTAGAAAGCCCAATACCACGTTCTCACACAGAACTGCCGATGCTCCGCTGTCAATAACAGGGACAGCCGTGCTCGGCACTGGTTATAAAAGAAGGATCAAGCTGAACCTAGGCGCGTCCCGTTGAGCCGCCTCCGGCGTTCGGCTCCCGTCTGAGTCTGGCACGCCCTAGCCTTTCGCCCTGGGCTCGCCTTAGGCGATTTCCCCATCCTGTCCCCGTGTGCCTTATTTGGCTCCAGTGTACTGTCTGTTAATGCTGTCGATAAAATTTCCAATCAAGATGTTTTGTGTCGTGTTCAAACGTCTCAAAATTTATGATGGAGGAAGGCTTCTACTGGTCGGGTATGGGTTCCATAGCGTGTACGAACGCAGTCTGCTACAGTCATAAGTAGGAAGTTCGTTCGTTACAATACACATAGACCAAGAGGTTTCAAATCGACTGTAATTCATTGTTGCCTTGACCTTGAAAGTTGCAAAGCAGCTTTGGGAGTGTGTCATATTCGATGCTGCGCTGCTTCAGCTACGCAGCAAATCACGCTGTCAAGGCTATTTAAGGTCGTGACCGTAGAAAAAATGCTATCTGGTCCTATATAAGGACTTTCCTTCTGGTCAGTGAAATTGATCGAATGCTTATCGAACCTACCGGTTCTTGCCTACCATAAACCGCTTTTGGGGCCGGACGGTTGCAAGCAGGGGTGTGCGTAAATGAAAATCGAAATTTCGTAAATCGTAAATCGTAATTACGAAAAAATCATCGTAAATCGTAAATCGTAAACCGTAAATCGTAAGAGTCACCTGAACTGCAGTGCAGTAGAACTAATTTTCCTGAAGCTTTTTCTGCTAATTTTAATCAGCTGTGATTCAATATTTATTTAACTGTTGTGTTATTTTCAACTTAAGCTGAACAGTTTTCTCACCAAAGTATTTCTTTTTTTACTGCCTCTTGCTAGTAAAACATCTTTCAAACCAAAATAAACTTTCAGGAAAGTCAAAAAACTGTCAATTCAAAAGCTGTACTTAAGCCTATGCCTGGCATTCCAACAGAAAGCTTGCATCGTTTGAATATTTATTAAATTTGTAACTTACTCCAATTTTTAGCTTGCGTATTAGTCTTGCAATTAGCAGAAACACCTGCGAAAAGAAAATTCGCTGTCAAAACAAATAATTAAAAAATCGTTTCGCCACTGACCAATGCGCCGGTTTCCTGCTCAAGCATGCACTTGCAAGATTTCGAAAACTTTATAATATTGCTCTACTACTTAATAACTCCCTGCGCTTGCTCAGGCTACCCTTCGCCAACTCCGCTTCCTCTCCGAGAACCTGCAGCATCGTAAGCGGATTAGGGTGAATACGGTAAATTCAATCACGCCTCCGGAAATGGAAATCAGAACCGTTAAGATCAGTTCAACCTTTCCTTGGAATGCTACGCGTTCGATTTTACCGCACTTTTTATACCAATTTGCTCAGCCCTGTAAAGCATAATGCAAACCGATTCCAAACATTGGTACATGTCGCGAAGGTGAGCAGCATTGGTAGGTGGGAGCGCGCCAGCCAATAATAACCAGAGCGCAGACCGAATAGCCGGCCGATCAGGGTACCGAATGTATACGCCCTTTCGCAATGATATGCCGATTCAATGCGGTCTGATTGGATGGGCTTTCCCATCTCACAATGCTGCCCGTCTTCGCGACATATACCGAGACATTAGTGGCTTATCCTTTCCACATGAGTGAAGCTAGCAACTTTCTGGACCCCGCTTCCAATCACGAATGATAATCGGTCGTGGATTTCTACTCGGTACGGTTAGCATGTATCTGTTCAAACACATTAACTCGACGTTATTACCAAACAGGACGTGGAGCTAGAATACTCGTCTCTCTTTCTCTAAGAAACTGCTTCCAGTGTCCTTTTATTATTCATTCATTCATTTCTTCAATACTCTGCATAAGGCAGTCATGAGGAAAATAAATACAAACAAAACACAGACACTGGGCTGAAATGGAACAACTTTCCGCAGTACGAACCCGATGCGCCTTGCTAGCACTGGATCGGAAACGGAGAAGCCCAACCTCCCTAGCCTCCTAGGCAGGAGCTTATTTTTTAAACATTGTATTGCACTTGTTTCTCCTCTTGAACCTGTCCGGTTCCAAACGGGAGCCCTGACAATGTTGGAGAAATGGAAAAGTTAGCGAAGAGAAAAGTCGAAGAACAAGTTAGTGTTTCGGATTCGAGACGCCTGTGAACAGGACGGTATTGTACAACACAGTAACATCAGATCATCAAATATCAACTCTAAGGGGAGGTGGGTATGAGCTATAAGAGGGACCATTAAAGTGAGCACATCTTTACAACCAAGTCCACATAAATTTGACTGCCAGATGGTTGTTGATCAAAGATCACATTTACGAAAATTTACGATTTACGATCCAAAATTTCGCAAATCGTAAATCGTAAAAAATTTGGCAAAAATAGCCGTAAATCGTAAAATCGTAAATCGTAAATCGTAATTACGCACACCCCATCGTAATTACGCACACCATAAGTCACTTGTAAAAGTTTTGCAAGTGACTTATATTCATTACTGCTGCTAGAGTGAAATGCAAGGTAATCCTTAAGGATTGGATCCAAAAGAGGCTCCTGTGCTGTTGTATTTGTTTTGTTCCACACGCTGGCCTTATGCAAACGTAATAAACTTATGTTCCGTAAATTGCTGTCAGCTGTTCCCAAGATTGGTATCGACTTTTTATAAGCCTACGTTTCGGTGATGCCGCCTTCGTCAAAGCCTGGAAAAGTGGAGTTTATTTGCTCTTTCGAACGCCATTTTACCCTACAGGAATGAATTTTGAAGAAAACCAAGAGACATGAGGTAAAGTCGTAGTAGAGCGCCGTAATGCCAACCTTAGTGGTGGGTCGGGGTGATCAAAGTGACACATCATTCACCCGTAGCTGGAGATGGGCTAACTCAGATGGGTGTGCATGCTTATATCCATGGCACACCTACCCAGGGAGTCCTTGGGCATGACCCCGTAGGTCAAACCTGCAGAGGTCCATGTAGAGCGCCGGCTCCTGCGTCCTGCGACGCACACCTGTTTGCGGTTGATTTTTGGATTTCTGCCCCTGGGCACCACCCCGTAGGTCAAAGCCGCAGAGACCACTGTAGGTCGCCGACTCTTGCATCGGCGCAATAGACTCTGTTTGCGGTTGATTTTTGGATTTCTGGCAGCGATCCAAAACGCCTTGAGGGTTTTGCGTGACGTCACGCTTGCGCACCAAGATCGTGACCGCCATCTGAACACCGTTTAGAAGTGGAAGCCAATTTTCTGTAAGCTGTTCTCTCGTGAGCTTTATGTGATCAGACTGCTCGTTTAAGAGTGCAGAACCAGTGTCCATCTTGGCCAGAAACCCAAGAATAAACCGGAAGATGTAGTGCTTCGCGTTAACGCAAGAGCTACGTCGACCGTTGACCTATGTTGTCGTGATTGAGGGGCTTCTGGAGCAGGTATTCCGTGCGGATAAGCTCGAACACCCATCTGGGTTAGCTCGTCTCCAGCTAAGGGGGCGACTTATGTATCACTTCGACTTATGTATCACTTCGATCCCACCACTAAGGCTGGCGTTACTATGCTCTACGCATTGCTTCCTGACTCTTTGTTTTCTTTAGAATTCACTCCTTTGAGATAAAGCAACTTACGAAACATCAGTGCGCCAGCAATGCAAAGATTTATGGAAAGTCGTACATGTAAGGTAGTAAAATTAATACTTAAAAAGAACTTTTTCGGATACTATGTAGGCCATTTTTAATCCAGTTCTCCAGAGCCTACAAAATTGCTTTCATGGGGCCAATCTAAATATCCGGTTTTCCGAAATCTTCCCAATCTGAATCAAACAACTACACGGGGTTAGCAAAATCGTATTCGAAGCATTTTGATTATCCGGCCACTGGAAAAACGCGATGATTCGGATAAAGTCGAATAACACACTGGTGTCCTTTTCTCGGATAGAAACCGCTCCAAAGTTATGCGAACGTTTCCCGCTGGTTTCCCCCTGACCATGAGAAGAGACGGCCTCGTTCCGCTCGTCTGATGCTTCTGGGCGACGACAAAGGAAATTCGAACGTCGGTGTTTATCGCTGCTGTAAAGTGTTGTGCTTGGAGACGCAGTGTTTTCCTGCATTCCGTTCGGTTACCAGTAGACTTTCGAACAGGCAAGGAAGTAAAATCGTAGTAGCACTTAACCTTTTCTTCTCAAACGGGTAAAGAATTTTATGTCAGAACGAAGGTTTCCCGCGTTATACTCTTTTGAATGTTCATGCTCTTTGTTTCTTTACTCGACGATTTAAGAGGCGGATGTGATTACCGCTTGGTAGACGATGTCACTTTAAATACAAGGGCTCTTCAGGCACTTGCAGTTTTAAATCCATAAAAACATTCTCGTTTCATGGAGCTTTATGGCGTGGATCTTTAAAGCGCCAAGTGGAGTGAGTTCAAAATTTCGAAACTGCATTTCGAAGGAGTCGTCTAAAAACCAGCAATACTACACTGACATAAGGCACCACAAGATAGAAATAAAGAACTAGAGATATAAATAAAGAGTTTGTCCGGAACTAACTGCGTCTTCATCTCGGAGCTGAAGAGAAATTCTTGCGCTTTTCAGTGGAGTTGATTAATGTCTACCTTGTGCTGATGTACTTTGTACCCTCGCGCGTACCAATTTTTCGTGACGGGTGACCATCTCGCAGAGTCGAGCACTTCTTCATTCGTGATGCGATTAGTGAATCAAGCAGGTTGAGGAGTTCAAATACCTCGGCTCTATAGTACAGCAGAAGAAAGTCTAATGCACCACGGAAATCCACAGAAGAATTGGCAAGGCTGCGATGGTACACTAACCTGGTGTCTGTGGAGAAGACACACTGTGTCGCTGACAACGAAAATGAGAGTGGTCCGATCCACTTGATGTCAATATTGCTTTATGGAGCTGAAACATGGATGCTTTCAAAAGCTGATTCGCAGCTGGAGATCTTCTAAATAAGGTGCCTCAAACGAATACTAAACGTCTCGTTTCGTGATAGGGTAACAAACGGAAATATCCACAGGTCCTGCTGCAATCAGCCCACTGTTGAGTCCGAAATCTGAGAACGCACTTACGGAGGATCAGACCGAGCAGATGGAAAGCCCATCGAGCTGCTCTATAGAAGGCGGGAATAAAGCAAGTACAAGACGACTTGAGTAAATGAGATTTTAAGGTTTATTTACACTAATTTGAGAGTTATTCTACTATGTCACTTGGATATATGGTTATGTTTTCATATGTATCTTAACAGTGGTAAACTGCGGTGGATTATATATCAAATACAGGTTAGTTTACTTACTTTCACTTCTTACAAAGCCTTCTCTACCTGCTGACGAGACCCGGAGAAGGTTTTATATTCTTTGAGTTTGCCCGACCAGGTCAGGGTCAAAACGAGAGTTACTATCTCATGGTTTATTTGTTTTTCTTTATTTTGTTTAGGGCGTATGAAAGAAATGCCCCTGAATCGTTTGGCATGGCAGAAGATTGTTTGTGACTCTCGTCACTTCATGGCATCCATAGCGACTTACTGGCTTCGAGGCAGCCCTTAAACCTGACGCCCGCTAGCGGGGAGTAAGTAAGTAAGTAAGTAAGTAAGTAACTAAGTAAGTAAGTAAGTAAGTAAGTAAGTAAGTAAGTGAGCACCAGGGGTGTGCGTTAAATTTTTTTCAGTAAATTTTTAGCGACCGCTTTTTAACGAAAAATTTTTGCGTTAAAAAGGTAAATTCGGTAAATTCGTTAAATAAAATGTTTCTTAGCTGCATTCAGTTTGACTGCATTTTAGCGTGTAAAAAGCCAGACCTTTTTTTATTGAATTTTTTCGACTCCATCTGCATGATAATTATATAGCTATGCCTTCATCTTCGCAGCAAATAACAAAACTCCATCTATCATCAACAAAATTGCTAAGAGAGAGAAATCATGAAAATTTTGAAACCAAACAGTAACAAGACTTCTAAAATAGGAAATTTCTTACTAGTTCTTTTAGTTGGTAGAAAAACGTTCAGCTTCTGGGAAGATCCAAGGTGCATCGTATCGCGGGTCAACGTTTTTGAGCTTTTCTTTTTCTTTTTGACAATTTTTTTTACAAAACTGGGCCACTGAGCAGACTAATAAACGCTATTAAAGTAAATTCGCATATTAGGCGAAAAAATCCACACACATGGAGGAAATTTCTTGCTAGAGCCGGATCTGCACCTTTAAAGATATACGTTTTTCGTAAACCTTTGAAAATTCTTTATGCGATAAACAGCTTGTAAAGTACAAGTTTTATACTACACTACATATACAGTACCACGCATAGGCTTTGGTCAATTGCCGAAAAGAACGCTTTTGAGTGAGCGTGAGCGACAGCTTGTAGAGTGAACGTTTAGGGAGTTTTAACGGAAATTCTTAGCCGTCCTACTCAGGAATTGTTCTAAGACTTCCAACTTGCCTTTGGAGTGCGCCGTGAACAATGCATATAGAATCGAACCTTTTAATCGAGAAGGAGGGAGACAACTTATACAGTGAGCGTTTGTAGAGTTTTATCAGAAATACCTAGCCCTACTCGCATAGCTTGTGTTTCGTAGCGTTTTCATTGCGTTCTTTATGCTTTTTAACCTCACTTACGGAGCAAATATCACAAAAACTGTGAAAAAAACTGAATGGTTGATAATTATGAACAACTGATATGTAACAATCAAACGCATGAAACGGGCCAGGAAGTCGGAAAGCACGGAACCGCTGTGGCGGAGAAAAGTGAGGTCGCACGCAAACAAATTGGTTAAGGAGCAAAGAAAATGCCAACAAAAGGAAAATGCATTGAAACTCGAGAACAGTATCGATTACCTACCCTGACTCAAGTAAGTAGAAGGTTTCCTTGGTATACTGTGAAAGCTCATCCAAAAAAATCGTTCAAAATGGATTTACATAGAGAGGAAGCAAAATTTTAAAAATGGTCACAAAACGGCGTTGATGCAATTTAACGGATTTTTTCGTCGTTAAATTTCGTTAAAAATTTTTAACGAAAAATGCCGGTAAAATCGGTAAATCGGTAAATCGTTAATCGTTAAACGCACACCCCTGGGACCGGATTCATCAACGAGAACGGAGGTAAATCTTATCACCCGTTACCGTTACTATCCGTCAGCGGCTCACTAACCGCGAGTTGCGATTCATCAAATTCGCGGTAAGTGATGGCAATTCGTTGCGACTGGGTCACCGGTTAGCCGTGGAGCGCAACCGCTACATCCCGGTAGCGGTTACCGGGCACTCCAGCCTGATACGCCGGATCTGAGGCCGGATTCAACTAACCATGCTTTGATGAATCGGCCGAATGGCGGGTTTTGTGGTTAGGTGCGCCACTTACAGCAGGTAAGTGGTTGATGTTTCCGGCCCCTGGTAAGTACGTAAGTAAGTAATCCCCGTTACTCTTCTCAGGAATTTGGAGGAAAAAAGTCATTTATAGCGCCGAATAATGGCTACATCTTGACCCAAGAAGTTCGTGGCGGCTTTCAGTGGAGTTGATTAACGGGTACTTTATGCAGCTGTACTTTGTACCCCATGTGTAGCAATCTTCCATGAATGGTGGTCATACCGCAGTGTCGCAGTCATCTTTCAACGAAAGGCGTATACCTCGAGGTGTTCCAGAAATCCTCGCTGGCCACGTGTACTCCGGAACCCCCGTTTGATCAAGGTCCACCTATTCCAATCGCGGTCACGTCCATCACACACGACCACGTGGCGGTGATCTCTGGCTGACGGGCAGCAGCGGTCGCTCCCTTCCTCTTCACCGTCTCACCTCAGAGCACGACCACTTCTGGCCGTGATTCAGTTAGTTCCACAGTCGAGATCACATTTTTCAAGTGCTTTATTATGCTTAGAGAAGCATAGCATACCGGTTCTGAATGCGGCCGTGAGAACAAACACGCTAGTGAGTGAACAATTCGAAAACCTAGAACACGTACAGAAGAAAGCAACAACTGACTGTACACATATAGAATACGAAGCCGTAGAAGAAGAAGAGGAAGAAGAAGGCGATAGACATTTTCACACAGGAACAATGACTAGACTCCACAGATGGGAGCAGAGCAACCAGTGTACGTATGAGATCCGTAAATTTCCCGTTGATTAAGCAGTAATATGCATTGGGCCGAGTAGGAGTTTCTGAAAGAAAACTGTGTTAGTTATCGAACATTCATTGCAAATTACTTGCAGAAAAATTAGTCATTTGTTCAATATTATTTTTATTGATACTGGTCGTTAATGTGGCCTACATTGCGATGAAAACTATCATACCGCAGCAATCTGGAGTGCCACTCACATAAGCGTGTCCGGTTGGTGCTGAGATTGGATTTGAGTATGCTTTCGGCACCCCTTGTAGGCCACATTATCGACTAGTACTCTTTCATTATTCCGCGGAAATTTCGAAGGCTTTCTTACCCAAAAAAGATGGAGCGGAAGGTGAACAATTCTCTTGCATTTTGTTTTTTAATTTTTTTCCCTTTCAGGGGGTTCCCTTTTAAAATAAATAAATAAAAAAGAACAAAACTGTTTCCAATAGAGTCACGCTCTTTAACTGTTTATTAGCTGCCGGTTAATTTGAGCGATTTTTTCAATAGAAGTTAATTCTACCCGGGTTAGATGAACATTAGGGATACGTGGTGGTTGCTTGGTAATCAAATCTACAGTAATTGCAAAATGTGTCGACCATTCACAGTCGCGGGATAAAATCGATTTATTGATTGACGACAAGGTGCCATCGAAGGTATACTGTAGCGGCGCCAAGATTCGGCTACGAAAGTCAGAGTAGTGAGACATTGGGAGGAGTGGAAGCTAGATAGGGCTGCCCTTACTTCGTGTCGACCATTTATGGCCACGGGGGAAATCGATTTATTGATTGATAGGATAATACGGTGTCATCGAGGATGTTCTATAGCGGCGCCAAGATTCGACTATGAAAAGCGGAGTAGTTGGATATCGTGGCAGTGAAAGCTACGTAGGGCTGTACTTTCTTCGTGTCGACCATTTATGGTCGTGAAGAAATCAATTTATTGATTGATAACAAGGTGCTCTCGAAGGTATACTGTAGCGGCGCCAAGATTCGGCTGCGAAAGTCAGAGTAGTAAGACATTGGGAGGAGTGAAAACTACATAGGGCTGCCCTTTCTTCGTGTCGACCATTTATGGTCGTGGGAGCAATCGATTTATTGATTGATAGCACGGTGCCATAGAAGGTATACTGTAGCAGCGCCAAAATTCGGCTAGGAAGAGATGAAAGACGGAGTAGCCTGACATGAAATCGGGAGAGTGAAAGCTATATGGCGCTGCCCTTTATTCACAGCAGCAGCTGGGAATCAGAAGATCCACTTGTGCTCTTCGGTAGATTTTCAACTTTACGTGGACCCAATAATGCTGTCAATGGGAATACGGTAGGCTAAAGTACTGTAGACTTTACTACTCGGACCAAAAACGAAAAGCGACCTTCTAAGGAGGTGTATCGTTCGGATATACCGTTTCAAACATACTTTGAGCTAACATTGGGATCTAGTACAGCCCGAAAGGGGTAATAGTCTCCCAGATTTGAAAATGTTCGAGACCCAATGGTAAGCAAAGTTATAGACAAATATGTTGATCATTTAAAAAATCTGCAGGGCCTATTGCTCTTGAAAATAAACGAGAAAAACCTGCGACCCACCTATTTTGGGACGTACATGCCTTTTTGGCCCACCTTCTCAGTTAGAATTTACAATTAGCCCACTCTCTTCTCAAGATTTATTTAGTTAAAGACTTTTTTTAAGATTTAAAGCTCAGTGAGTCTGAAGCTCCAATGAGTCCGAAGCTGACCTTAGCCTCCGAAATCGTCTGCCGTGTCTGTGTCTGTTCATGCTCTGGCAGAACGCCAATCTTGAACTTCTCGGCGAGAATGCGTGCGGCGATTGAATGACCGACGCTCTCAAAAACTTCGGTTGCATCGCAGCCAGTCTGAAATAATAGTCTGATCAAAATATTTATTAAAAACTACAAAAAGGTCAATATTTTATCTAAATTTTAAGGCATCAACCTTGTAGGAAAAACAGGTCGCATTCGTAAAACATTTGGACTACGTTGATTTCTGAAGTAGGCCATTTGGAGACTTATAGATGATTTGTATTTAGCTGTCTTCTGTTAGAATTTTTAACTCAAATTTCTTTAATTCAAAGAAATTTTTAATAAAAACATAATTATGTTAGATCAACAAATAATTCCTTTCTAACCTGTTTGCCGAAGCAATGACTCAGAATTCAGTAAGCAACGACCTATTCTGTTTGCACCTATTCTCGACCTATTCGCAGCTTGCAAAAAAATATTTTCTGTATTCTTCCCTATATGAACTCTTCGGAACGGTATCACGTATACATTCCCACGTTCTCAAGGAAAAAGGGCCATGAATCTTGATTAGATCAATTTAGCGTATTGAATCTTTTCAACAATTTTAAATATGTGCAGTTCATGTCGCGAAGATGGGCAGCATCGAGAGCATTGGGAGGTGCTGACGCGTCAGCCACGTCAGCCAATCATAACCACGCAGAGCAACGTCCTAACAGAAGCCCGCCAATCAGAATAGTGACCGCACAAGCCTTCTCTGAATGACAGGCCAGTGTAATGTAATCTGATTGGCTGGCGCGTTCCCATCATCCAATGCTGCCCATATTCGCGACAAGTACCAGATTTGCTGATGATTTATTAATTTTCAATTTTGTGGCCATGGTCGAAGTGATGGAGAGAAGTGCCCCTCCCCACTAGGATAGGCATGTAGCCGAATTCGTAGCATATTCCTACAAGGATAATAAAAAGGATAAAGGACGGCGTTACTCAATCCCTTCTGGGATGCGCCAGCGCATTCTACTTCTATGGGATGTCGTGGAGGCGACATGAATGCGTATTTGGCCATACAATGACTTGCGGTGGCCAGCCGATGAACAAGTCAGCGCTTTATCCTTCCCAGACAAGTCTGGTACCAATTCACCGACCCCGGAGGGATGGAAGGCTTGGTTGGCCTGGGCGGGAAACCCGAACCAGGAACCTGGTATCGGGTGCACGCGACAGTCGCGCCTCCTCCGACTGCGCTATACGCGCCCTTCCTACAAGGATACGCTTAGAAAATATTTAGCGTCATATTTATCGGTTGGTGTAGCGCGTAGTAGCGTCGTAGGGTGAGGCGTCGGCTGTTGAGTGCACCTGATTCCAGGTTCTTGGTTCGGTTCCCGCCTAGGTCAAAAAAGCCTTACATCCATCTCTCCAGGTGAATTGTTCATCTGTTAACCATAAGTCATTGTTTAGAACTGGAGCGCATTCAGACTGCCTCCAAAATATTTCGTCAAAGCAGAATGCGTGGCGCATCCCATGCAAGCATTAATTACCGCCGTTCTTTTTCTTTATTCCTACTATATTTCCTTGAATTAAGGAATTTTTATGAAGTATTGGTAGGATAGGTCTTCGATAGAAAGCTGATCGTCTGCATAATTCAGTTCCTCTTTGGAATGCGCCATGCATTCTACTTCTCGATGAAGTTAAAATGAGTATTTGACTTTAGCTCTCAGATGCCACTGAAGGAGTCATCGTGGCAGTCTCGTTAAAGAAGGCAAAAAGATTGGGAGCATGGCTTACTCCATTTGCCTTTTACTTTACTGAGCTCTCATTTCCTTTTACTTTTCCCTGACGATTTTTAGGTTAACATTTACGGATAAATCTCATCGAAAAGTGGGTCTAATGGCTGATGATCTCAACCTATTGCCTATGAAATTTAAGCTGGGTGTGATCTCAGACGAAGCGCTGCAAACTCACGTATTCAAGAAGGATTTCCATGCCGCCTGGATGCTCATCAAGGAAATTGGTGACATCGATCACGTCGTTATGGATGATCATCCAGGCGTCGTCGGGAGTACAGTGCTCAGAGACCTCACATCGTGGAATTTCTCTACAGGACATATCTGGAAGAAGGCCGTGAGCTTCAGGAGAAAGGTATACAACACAAAGATCTCGATTTCGATTCAATTATGGCAGGCATGACAGTAGGAGTATGCACACAAAGAGTGCTAGGCTAGGGCGTTTAGCTGTGCGATAGCGTGGACGTCGTTCAGAACTTCTTGGTGCCGTACGATAAGATAAGGAACATCACACAACGAGGAACGCGCGTGATTGCGTCTGCAGATGCTTCAGAAGATGAGGAGGAAGTTCGCAGAAGTGACGTCGATACAGTACAGGGAGACGGTATGTCTGAGTGTCTTAATGGAAGACGTGCTGGTGCGTCGTCGTCGTCGTCTTCGGCCGCAGAACCCGTTTGGGGAGGTGATCTGAACACGTGCTGTGCGAGAGCAACGCGATGCAGACCTCATGTCCGGAGTTAGGCCTCCGCCGGCCTTCTAGAATAACTCCCGTGGTCGCTGCGCTACCTGTTGCTCTCTGAGGTCTCCTGGAGAGCGCTACGGTACGCGACAACGGCAAGGCGCCGGTGCAAGGCGGTGCATACGTCCCCGCGGAAGCTTTTATACCGTAACTGCGTGGACTGACGGACGCAGACGTGCAGACTGAAGGCGTACCCGGCCGCCGAGTCGACGCTCACACGAAGACGCAGATCAGCGACTGTTTTTGAGAGAACGAGACGTATCGCCGTTGCACCGGAGAACGCAGCATGCCTTAGAGGCCGCCTGCACCCGCGCGCCACCACGGAACACCCCGCACAGACGCGCAAAATCGATTTGTCTCTTGGACACCCCCTAAAGGGACCAGTGGCCAGTTGGCCGTGGAGCAGGGATTGGCCATGGAGCGCACAATTCAGCTAAGGGACCATTTTCAGCAGAAACGCTGCAGACGATGGGAGTTTCACGTGAATTCAATCAGGGATGCACGCAGTGCGTGGTGTGGTGGTGGGTAGATGATTGATGAGGGCGATTGATGAATGGCGACAGTGTCTGCTGCGCCGAGCGCTCGCACACCACCACGAACTTCGCATATCAACTAAGATTTCGACGGTCATCGGGCCTACGATTGCGGTTTCCAGGACTTTCAGCCGCTGCTGGTCTTCAAGCGATCACCTGGTAGCTAGGAGTGGTCAACACTTCCAGCCTGGACCCGGCACACACGCCATAAATTCCCGAAAAAAAGCTAAAAAATCCGCAAAAATTCCTCCACTCTACTGGCTCTTTCTAGTGGATCACGTTCCAAAATCCGTGTATGCATCTTGTTCAAATGCCTCTTCGAGCATTCTAGGGCACAGGACTAGCTTCTGTGGAACAGCATAGCAGTCTATTTCGTAAAGCCCGGATCTATCCTAGTCGGGGGGGGGGGAGGTATATAGTGATTTGTATGCACTTCTACGACAGCCTCAGCTGTTTTTCCCTTTTTTTACTTAAATTCAGAAGTTGTGGTTGCACGACATGGAACTCCACTTCACTGCACCCTCCCGACTAGGCAGGTTCCTGAAGCCTTCGTTAACTCCATCCTCCGCGAATAGAATCTGGCGCGAAACTGGACGATAGAAGTTGGTTACTGGCGGAACGCGGTTCTCCATAAAACGATAGCATTCCTGGAATGCCGAACTCATCAAGCAGTGTGGGTGTAGGTAGAGATACCGTAGGTCAATCGTACCCACTACCCGCAGTGGGTAGCGGGTACGAATTGTATTCATGAAGGGAATTAAGGGTAATGTAGAACCAAGCCTCTCGCGAGAACAGCTGGAGCAGGATTCATCAACGACTAACGCGCGGGTATAGATAGTAGACATAAACACGATGAACTCTTGCCTCATCTCTACCTGACTCTTATCTCATCCCTACCCGTTATACCACGCATACGCATGGGTTTAAATGTTGAAGAATCCGGCCCCTGATCTCATTGGAGCGCCATTTTGTCAATGGGGCGCGGAATCCTCACTGGTATACGGATATACCACGGCGGTCGTCGGATACTCTCCACCCACTGATATACCCAATGTGGCGGGTATTGGTATGAATACCTCATCGTGTGTACTACTACCTGTTATACTCCGCATTACCCGTCCCTGATCAACGTGAAGGAAATCTGAAGCGAAACGAAAGGCTAAAAGATGGCTAGTTAGGCGCCAGAGCTTTTCCATAAAGCGATAGCATTCCTGGTACCAGATCCTGGAACAAGTATACTCTGGGTAAGCAGCCCAAAAGGTAGAATCTTACCCAGGATGCCACCTGGCGTTCATCGGTCCCAGCCATTCGCGGGTAACTTGCTGGGTAGAAAGGCGATGGCTAGCCGTGATCACGCACAGAGATTTCTCACTCCATTGCTAATTTTCAAACTCGCGCGAATCAGCTTATTCCCAGAAATAAAGGAGGAAGGACGGCGTTACTTAATCTATTTGGGATACGCCACGCATTCTGCTTCTTCGGGATGTCGTCGAGGCGATTTGAATGAGTGTTTGGCCATACAATGACTTACGTTGGCCAGTCGATGAACAAGTCAGTGCTGTATTCTTTCCAGACCCGTGTGGTATCAGACCCCCTTTCAAGAAAAAATGGTAGGCGTAGATAGGACTTGAACCTTGGGTTGATTTAAGACGCACGGAGAAGTTTTTTCTCCTTTGACTGAGTTATTCCAGCACTTTGGAGTAAAATGTTCGAAACGTAGGCACTTGTATAGGATAATAGAGCACAGCTGAAAAGAGGAGAAGTCTAGAGCTCCTAGCGCTCATCTGCCGGTAAACTTTCAAGTGTAATGGCAGCTACTCGCCGTATGAAATTCACCCCATTGCTGGCAGGAATTTGGCGAGGTGTTGTTGGCAGAATTACTTCAGATTCTGCAACGACACCAACCAAATTTAGGCCGTATGGCTGCAACCTAATTGATCTGTGGATACGGTATTCGCCTATAATTTCAGTCGACGCGGAGTATTCCAGGCCCTGATCGATAAGGAATATGTATAGGCCCTAAACTTTATTTTTCTCCAACTTCATATTTTTAAGATTGTTTCCTGATGAGTTAGGTTGGTATTTCGTGCATTTAAAAGAAAAATCACAAGATCAATAAATTTAGGCTAGATGGGTCACATTGATTAGCATGCGCAATACGGTATCCGCCTGCAATTACGTACAATGTGCTGTATTCCACATGCGAATCAGTTAATATTTCTTTTCAAAAACGAGAATTTTTACAAGCTTATTATTTTTTATCTTTTGAAGAACGCTTTATATTGTAAGTTCTATTTTACGCTCTGGAAAGTGCTCCTTAAATAAGCATTCAATTTTTACATGGTTTTTAGTTATCTGTCCCTCCTCCCCCCCCCCATTAGGATAGATTCAAAAAATCTTTACATCTTAAAAAAGCCCTTAAATTACAAAATTTCAATTAGCATAGAACTGTTATAGTTTCTTCTTTTCTTATAGAATTTTATAATTTTTTTGCGATTTTAGCAATTTTATAATTATTTATTATTTATTTTTTTATATTTTTTATCCTTATTTTTTATTTTTTATTTTTTGTTAGAGTTTTTAATTCCAAACCGAAATGTCGCTTTTTTTGATGTCAGAGTCCTCCTCACGACAGCTCTGCTCATCCGTCTTCCATAAGCGACCACTTCTCTGTAAGCAGTCGAGACGTTTCCGAAGACAATGGCAGCTGCTGCATCAGTTACGCGAAGCCGTATCGTTGGGAAGGATCCATTGGAGCATTCTGGCACGCGACAGGGAGGAAAGGAGCTGTTGCTGGCAAGGATCGGCGACTCTTACCATCTTCACCGCCCCATCAGATTAAAAAGTCTATTTGAAAAAGACCAAAATCGGCGTTAGTCAATGTACGGGTTGCGCCACGCATACTACTTTTATGGGATATCGTGGAGGCAATTTCAATGCGTACTTGTCTAATGTCTCTGCCTCTTCAACGCCCAACTCCGTGCCTACCTATTCGACTCCACTGTTCTTCCTGCCCTAACATACGCCTCAGGGTCCTGGGCTATACGAAATCAGGATGAGCAGGCGATCAGCGTCGCGCAGGGCGGAATCGAGAGGACGATGCTCGGAGTGACACGACTCACGCAAGTGAGAGAGGGCCTCCGGAGTTCCGAGCTTCACCGACGTTCGAAGATCAGAGACGCTGTCGAGTGGGCCAAGTTGTCGAAAATTAGGTGGGCCGGCCACGTAATGCGCTTCGCAGACACCCGCTGGACGAGAGCAGTTACCGACTGCATTCCGCGGGAAGTTGGTCGGACTTCTTCGTGAAAGCCCTGAACGACCGATATGACGCTCTTCGTGTCTCTCGAGCGAGGAGGATCCATTGGAGCACTCTGGCGACAGGGACAAATGGAGACACTGGTGGCGCCCCGCTCGAGCAAGTCGATGATCAACGGGACGACAGTTGATACTTTTCCAATGACCTGCGGTGGCCATTCGATGGACAGATTCGTGCTTTGTCCTTTTCAGACGACTCTAGTACCAATTTAACGGCTTCTGAAGGATGGAAAGCTTGGTTGGCCTGGCAGGTAATCCGAACTAGGAACCTGGAAGGTTCATGTGACAGTCGGTAGCTCTTCCACCTGGGCTACCACGCCTCAGGGAAGCGTATTTCAAGCAAGTAAGGGAAAATCCATAAAGAAGAGTCCACCTAATGAATCTGCTACATTTCTTATTTTTAAAAACGTTTTTTAGATTTCATTTAGCTATTTTTTATTAATCTATTTCCAAAACAAATCTTCTCACCAGGTTTATGGCTCAGTTTAGAGTACTTACCCATCGTGCTTCACGATCAGGGAATTGCTAGAACATTAATGTGTTGCTTCTGATCTCGCTATTAGTTCATTTCCAAAATCCCTGTCTCGTAAATAAAACAAATAATGTATTCTTCAGAACTGGTGACGATATTTTCGAAGCGATGTTCGTCTGAGCATCTGGTTTTCCTGCCACTTCTCGCTTTTTCCGTCCCTGCTCAGTGCAACGGTGAAATGAGAAATTGCAGATTTTTCTTCAGAAAGTGCAAGTGATGCCCTATCTGATCTTCGGCGTTCAAAGCTGCTCCTCCTTTACTTTACACAGTGTGTTCCCTGCCTAGGAAAGCCCCGTTTTTCGGTAGGAGATACCGAATTCGTCCTTCGATCGACGTTCTTCGAGTTTTTACACCACTCGTCCCTGGGCGACTGCGCTCTTGAATCTGCATACAGTAGCGAAAATACGGTAGGCGAATGTTCGAGAAATTCTCAGCGAGAATCAGCATTTGTTCGCACAACCATAGTGGCTATGTCCCATGCTGCTAGACAGACAGCAGCAAAGAACCTCCGAAAGATCCGAAGGAATCCCAGACGGCGTCGATTTCGAAGCGGAATCGGGGTCGATAAGTGGGCAACCAGTTTGTCAACAGATCACCACCAGACATACTTCCGCGTATTATCGCAGCAGTGCGACGACGACGACGACCGTCAAACCAGCTGCGCTACCCAGTTAGCGTTTGTTGTTATTGTTCCTGACTTCCGACTTCAGACAGACAGACCGACACACACAGGACGAAGCCGTGCCGCCACCGCGGCTGATCGCTGAACGATGGCGAGCGAGCGAAGTCGTTTGGGAAAGCCTTTCGTCTTTGAAACAAAGCGCCGTGCCGCTTGAGAAGCCGGTTGCTGCTTCAGTGCGATCGCGTTCAATGCGGCTTCCCCAGAGAGAACCCGTCAACCCACGACGGCTCCGTCGCAGAACATCGTGTACGGTTATCTCAGTGGGCGTGGTGATAGGCCGAAGCCGTGAACTGAGCGAATCTTTTTGAAATCATTTCCTTTTTCAAAATTGCGCGAATGTTTAGTGGAAATCCGTGGCGATTTAGGCAGCTGAAAAGCAACCATCTCAATTCTGATGCCTAAAAGTCTGACTTTGGGAGAAATGCACTCTCACAAATGGTAGTAACCCTGTCTTCCCGCTATGACTTCTTCCCTATACGGACTTATAAGTCGTTACTAGCCATCAGAGCGACCTCTCGGCCGCACTGATAGCTTCTTAACGGATGCGTCGTGAAAATAACTTCTCATCATCAACTGTAGATGTCACCTATGTTAATCCTCAGAAAGAACACCTTAAATACGTCGATTGAGGCAGGTTATAAAGAAATAGAAAAAAATGAACGACATCCACAGAAAAACGATTATTAGAGCAATATCGATTGATGGCGATCGATACTTCAAATACAAACCTCAGATTCGTGTTAAGCGACCTCGATTGCTTCAGGGATGAAGTTTCCAGGCACGTAATAGAGGTCTAGGTATTTTCCGCTGTTTTCGCGCCCCGCAATTTGATCAATATCGATTGATGGCGATCGATTCTTCAAAAACGAACTTCAGATTCGTGTTGAGCGACCTCGACTACCCCAGGGCTAAAGTTTCGTACAGCCTGAACGACATCCACAAAAAATTGATAGTTTGATCAATATGGATTGATGGCGATCGATATTTCAAAAACGAACTCCAAATTTGTGTTCAGCAACCTCGATTACCTCCATGGCTGAAGTTTTGGACCGTTTGAACGGCATCCACAGCACCTGTCACCTGTCACCTGTCGTCCCGTTGATCATCGACTTGCTCGAGCGGGCGCCAGCAGCGTCTCCATTCGTCCCTGTCGCGTGCCAGAGTGGTCCAATGGATCCTCCTCGCTCGAGGGACACGAAGAGCGTCATATCGGTCGTTCAGGGCTTTCACGAAGAAGTCCGACCAACGCGTTGGTGGGCGTCCTGGTGTTCTTTTGACATCCCGCGGAATCCAGTCTGTGACGGCTCTCGTCCAGCGGGTGTCTGCGAATCGCATTACGTGGCCGGCCCACCTAATTTTCGACGACTTGGCCCATGCGACAGCGTCTCTGATCTTCGAACGTCGGCGAAGCTCGGAACTCCGGAGGCCTTCTCTCACTTGCGTGAGTCGTGTCACTCCGAGCATCGTCCTCTCGATTCCACGCTGCGCGACGCTGATCGCGTGTTCATCCTGCTTTCGTATAGCCCAGGTCTCTGAGGCGTATGTTAGGGCAGGAAGAACAGTGGAGTCGAATAGGTGGGCACGGAGTCGGACGTTCTTCGTTTTCTTCACGACTTCTTCGACGCTCTTGAAAGCTCCCCAAGCCGCTCGTTTCCTCCTGCTCAGCTCTGGTGCTAGGTCGTTGGCCATGTTGACTTCGCGACCCAGATACACATAGCTGGAGCATTCGGAGATGTTCGTTCCGTTGAGCGAGAATGGGGCATCAGAAACCCATCCGTTCCTCATGAACATCGTCTTCGTAAGATTCAGCTGCAGTCCAACGCTTCCACATACACGATCGAAGTCGGCCAGCATTCGCTCCGCCTGACTGATGCTCGGTGTTATGAGCACGATGTCGTCAGCGAAGCGAAGATGGTGCAGTTGCCGGCCGTCGACCTTCACTCCCATGTCATCCCATTCTAGTTCGCGCATGACGTTTTCGAGGGTGGCGCTGAAGAGCTTCGGGGATATGGTATCCCCTTGTCGAACCCCTCTCTTCACGTCAATGACGACGTCGTTGTAGAATGGTGAGATCTTGGTCGTGAATCCACTGTACAGCTCTCGAAGGACTCTGATGTACTGAGTAGGAACGCCCTGGGTGAGCAGGGCTTCCATGACCGCTTCAGTCTCGACGGAGTCGAATGCCTTCTTCAGGTCAATGAACGTAAGGCACAGCGGCAGCTTGTACTCTCGCGACACTTCGATGAGCTTCGTAATGGTGTGTATGTGGTCGATCGTGCTGAATCCTCTCCGAAATCCTGCTTGTTCGCATGGCTGCCCTTCATCCAGCGTTCTGCTGATCCTATTCAGGATGACTCGAGTGAACAGCTTGTAGACTACGGACAGCAGGCAGATCGGGCGATAGTTGCCAATGTCGTGCACGTCTCCCTTCTTGTACAGCAAGACGGTCTTGCTGGTCTTCCACTGAGATGGAACCTTGCATTCGGACAGGTAGCGTGTGAAGAGCCGCGCCAAGGTGTTGATGAGCGCTGGCGGGAGGTTCTTCAGGTGTTCAGCTCTGATCCTGTCAGGACCGGGTGCTGTACGTTTCTTCACCGACGAGATGGCGTGTCGGATCTCGGAAGGGAGAACAGAGGGGATGACGTATCCATCCTGCGGAAGATGGCGTAGGGGCAGGTGGACGTGGCTATCGAAGAGATCGGAGTAGAAGTCGTGGATGACTTTCTCCATGGTCCTTCTGGAAGAGGTGACGGTTCCGTCAGGACGTCGGAGAGCGGTCATCTTGGTCTTGAAGTTGGCGAAGTTCCGGCGGGCATTGCGGATGCTCAGCCCTGCCTCTGCTGCTTCAGCCAACACTTCCGCCCTTCTCTCCTTCAGATCTTCCTTTATCGCCGCTCTGCATAGCTTTGCAAGCTCGGACGTCAGTTGATAGTTGCCTGACGCTCGTGCTGCTCCACGCTGGCGTATCAGCTCGAGAGTTTCCGGAGACAGGCGTCTCTTGGTGGTCTTCAAGCTCTCGGCTCCCTTAGCACTATCGTGGAGATGGTGCACGAAGCGATCGTATTCCTCGTCGACGTTGTCCATGACGGCATCTTCCCAAAGACCGACAAGAGAGGTGTAGAGATCCCAGTTGATGGTCGTTCTGGGACTCCTCTTCTTGAACTTCGCGGCCTTCTCTCCTTGACGCGAAAAGCGGAACCTCGCGCGAAGGAGGCGGTGGTCCGATCCCGTGTAGAACTTGGGGACAACGGAGACATCGGTCAGGCAATACTTGCGGTTGAAGATGATGTGGTCGATCTCGTTGTGGAACTGGCCACCGGGGGATTCCCAGGTCCATCGTAGGGAGGGAGGCTTCTGGAACTGCGAGTTTCCATGGATGGTCTTGGTCGACATGATAAACTCAGACAGCCTTTCACCTTGCTCGTTCCACTCCAAACCGTGGGTTCCGATGTGAAGTTCTTCCGGCGACCTTCGTGGCCCGATCTTGGCGTTGAAGTCGCCGACGATCACCTTGTAGAAGGTGTGATCTTCCTTATAGAACTTCTCCAGCTCCACGTAGAAGGCCTCGACGTCTTCGTCGTCGTAGTCGGATGTTGGGGCATACGCGACGAACACAGTCAAGGCTGGCACGGAGCCACATCGCTTCAGTCGCAGACGTCCGATTCGGCTTGTCAGAGACTCGTACGAAACGATGTTCATGGCCAAGTGCGTGTTGACGAGGACACCAACGCCGCCTACTCCCCTGCTGTCGCATGTTCCGAGGAACAGTTCTTCTCCGGAGTCGTAGGCGGCGTGTAGGGGGTGGTGTCTTCTCGTCTCGGTCAGTCCGATGACGTCGTACTTGATCTTCTTGGCTTGCATCATCAGGTCCTCGACGGATGCTTCCGACGCAAGCGTGCGGGCGTTGTAAGTACAAATCGTCATCCTAGTCCTTCTCAGTTTGCGCAGCCTGGTTAGGCCCTGAGATTTTAGCAGCCTCTCCGTACTCGTCCTTCCCATCGCTGCAGAAATGGGGGCTCTTTCGGGGTCAGGGGAATGAGGCCCTTTAGTGCTGCTGTGTTTGACTTCCATACAACACGGGTAGCTAGTCAGGCTCTGTCGTGCGGGCGGGGTACTCCGGGCAGCCAGCCAGACTGCCCGAAGGGACGGGGCGAGACTTAAGGCGGCCTCGAATCGCCTTACATGTACTCCCAGTCTACCGAGTGCAAGCTTTTGGCCGAGCCGACACAGTTACAATCCGCACAGTCACGGACACATCCACGCACACAGTGCACGAACATGCCGCTCCCACGCACAAGGAACGCATCGACCCGACACAGCAGGAGCAAGGAGTCCATCCCCTGCATCCCACCTGCGTCTCTGGGCAGTACACGGTCGCATTTGGTTCGCGTTTAATTCCCCTATCCACCACCCGGGGACGCGCCACGTGGCCCTGCGACAAGCGGCCCGAGATCCCTCTTAACAAGAGAGCCCGAAGGCTCTCTATCGAGGGAGATCCGTGGATCACAGAAGATCGATAATTCGATCAATATCGATTGAAAGCGATCGATACTTTAAAATCAAACTTCAGATTCGTGTTCAGCGACCTCGATTGCCCCATGGCTGACGTTCCCAGGCAGAGAGAAGACGTCTTGGTATTTTCCGCTATTTTCGTGCCGTAATTTTCCCTCATTTTCCCCCTCATTTTCCCTCCGATTTTCCTCCTATTTTATGACTAATTTCTTCAGCGGCACCGATCACAGTCACCGATAGTATGACTCAGCGCTTAGCGCGTTATTATATAGTATGATAATATCTGTTTGCCTAGTGTTTTACAACTGTAAACAATACAACAACAAAATTAGTAAATAGCACACATATCGGTTGTAAAAGTCAGTTTCACAAGAAGGTTTCTCAGCTTTACGTCACTTTTGATTGCTTTACTTTGTTATGTTCATTTTGCTCACTTCGCGTTCACTTCATTACGTGTTTTATCGTGTTTATATTAGTATTAAATAAAGGTTTAATTACCCAAGTTTGAGGTAAATGCCAAATTAAAGTCCATGTGGCGCGAGCTGGGCAACGACCCTTGCTCTACTTTAGTGTGCAACATTTACAAATAAATACCCCTATTCTCATATGTAAACGATGAGTATAAATTGATATTACAGGCCGAAATTAGAAGATCTTTCAAGGACGAACTGGCGGAAAGACATACTCACAGGCAGGCCTACACTTTTATACATGCTACGTATTCATCAACGTTAACCTTGGGTGTATGCGTGGTGTAAATGGTAGAAGTACCCACGATGACGCATTCATGATAAACCTTACCCACCACATCGTGGGTATATTAGTGAGTAGAGAATCGGGGGGAGAAGGTAGAAATCTCGACGATCGTCGTGGGCCTATGCGCTCACCTGCGAGTATTCCGCGCCTCATTGATAAAATGGCGCTACAGTGAGATCAGCTGCCTTCGCGAGAGGTTTAGTTCTACCATATCCTCGCTTTCTTTCATGAATAAGAATCGCACCCCTACCCACTGCAGGTAGTGGGTATGATTCTCTTACGGTATCTCTGCCTGTACCCACATCGCTTGAAGAAACCGATCCGACCCGGGAGCCGGAATGAGTTAGCAGGGCTTCAGGAGCTATCCCACTCGGGAGGGTGCTGTCGAAAATGTTATCCCATGCCACACAACCACATCACCTATATTTTATTTTAAAAAACGTGTAGGACAACAGTTGAAGCTGGCATAGTAACGCAGGCGAATCACTGGGTTCTCCGATTGGGATAGATGCGCGCTTTAGGAAACCAACTGCTCTGCTGCTCCTGCCAAGGTCGTAGAGGCTTGTAGAGGCAACTGTGAACCGCTGGGCTAGACGTCAGCCTAATCGATAATGTCGCGTGGTGCGCGCTGGAAAATGATAGACGCGCGTGCTGTCGTCACCACTGTATGTACCCAAGCCGGCACGTGGACAAGCGAGCAGCGCCGCATTCCATCGCGCCGCAAGTGATTTTTCCATCGCAGTGGTGGATGTCTACGCAGTAAGGTTCAGTCCGACTGTCAGTGCTTCGTCGGTGTTAGACACTCGCCGATTACATGATTAACAGCCTTCGAATCACTGGCCGGTAATCAGTCCCCCATCGCTCTTCCCCGAAGGCCGCTCTGGGCGGTGGCGGTGACGGCGAAGGCGACGGCGAACGACTCTCGGTGTGATTACGTGGAAACGGTTTCTCGGAACTGCGTCACGAAATTGATCCCGGTGCACGGTGTCTCCATGTGGGAAGGGAACTGGCTCCCGGACTGGAGAATCCGGACGCACTTTTCGATCTTTGGGGGCATGCGCGGGTCGTTGGACTGGCTGTTCGACTTCATCTCGAATATTTCAAAGGAAGTATTAGAATTCTTTGCTTCTAGAGAGTTCACGTATGGAACACAGAAAAATCAATTACAAAAAATAAAATAAATGAGTAAGAACTCGCTTTTAATGGTCTACTAACAGAGGACGATTGCGCTCCAGTACTGGTGGATCTATGGGCCTCTGAAGGCGATGATGTCGTCGAAACATGAGGCCACAATAAAAAGTTCCCTTAAAAAATCTCGCGTTAGCACACCATTAACGACAACAAAAATGAATAAGAGTTAAAATTTAAAAAACAAAATTAAAATTTAAAATTTAAAATTTAAAAAAATAATAATAAAATTAATTAAAATTAAATTAGTGCTGAAATGAATAAGAGTTAAATGAATTAATAAAATAAAAATTCTACAGTTTGCTGTAGTCAAGTTCAGAATTTTTGCTTGGTGAATTTTGTTTCTTCCCTTCATGTGCGGCTCGCTCACCTTCGCTTGCATTAAAAATATTAAAATAAAAGAGAAGAAAAAACAAAAACGCGAGAAAATCGGACTTGGGTTGCTTGATTTGTAGCTGTCGCTCATTTTCTGTGTATGCTGTTTACGGAGATTTTTTAAATTTCTGTTGGCTTTCACGGAACCGCTTTCACGACAAAAAATATTCCGTTGGTGCCTTTTCAGGTCGATTACGACGTCACAGGGTGAGAATAGGCTGTTCGAGTAGCTGTTTCAAGTCAATTTTTCGAATGTGTATTTAAAGAAATTTTGGTGGTTCCCATGAAAAAGCTGGCATGCCGGAAAAATGCTAGAGATGCACGTTGATAACCGTTTTTCGGGCCGAAATGACGTCACAGAGTCGGCGTTGGTTGTTCGACTTGCTGTTTCAGATTACCTTCTTCAGTGTAGTATTTAAAGAAATTTTTAAAGGATTTTTAAAAGAGTTATTATAGCACCGCGGAAAGAGCCAACGATTCAAAAGATACTTACTTTACTTTGATACTTTGATGGTCCTTTTGTCGGCTGGAGGTCTTCTCAGCGGGGACCACAACTCTTCCAGACCGCTCGATCTCTGGCTGCTTGCATCCAGAGAGGCAGACTCCGCTCTCTGAAAGATCTTGAGAATGAGTCTGCCCATCGCGTTGGCAGTCGTCCCAGTGGTCTCTTATGGTCTCCCGGGAGCCATTCTGTGACACGGAGACTCCATCTATCGTCCTTTCGTCGAAGCAGGTGTCCGGCCCAGCGATATTTGGACTTCTTCATGTACTGCAGCGGGTCTGCTAGTTGCGACTTCTCCCGTAGCTCCGAGCTTCGTAGGCCTTCTTGCCATCGCTGACGAAGGCTTGTCCTTAGAAGACATCTCTCCAGTGTACGATGCGTAGTTTACATCGCTCTGGCGATTGTCTTGTTGTCGGGCCAGGTTTCCGTCGCGTAACACATCGCAGGCAGTACAGAGGCGTTGAATATCGAGGCCCTGAGGCCGGGATCCTTGACCTGATCGGTGACTTCGCGAATCGAACTGAAGGCTGCCCATGCTGCACGTCTCCTGCGGGCGATTTCAGGAGTGAGGTCGTTATCCATGTTCAGCTCTCTTCCTAGATAGACGTAGGAGTCGACCTGTTGCAGAGCGACTCCATTTAACCTTACGAGTCCCGTGTCACACCACTGGTTGACCATAAACTGCGTTTTGGACATATTCATGTCCAATCTAATCTTCATGCCTGCCACATTGAGCTCGTTCAGCATCTCCTCGACATCTGCCTCCAACGATTATTCGAACATCTAGAAATGTCGAATATTCGACTATTCGAATCAATATTCGAATCAATTATTCGAATGAATGAATATATCGTTCGGTGCAAAACTATAGCTGGCACTCGTGGAGTGCTAAGCAAATAAATCCCTCAAAAATAAACTGAAATGGCCACATTTAAGTTCAATTAGATCAGGCCCTTGACGTTGCATGTGACTGCTGCACTCCCTGCTCCCAGACAGGGCACCCTTTCAAAATTCCTCGTGAAAATATGTTGATTCAGGTGGTTCTGCATCGCAAAGTCCACTTTGAAGGATCAGAAAGCGACTGTGATACCAGCACGTGTTCTTCAGCGCCACCTGCACACCGGCCTTCGCTCCGTCGTATGCTGTTTACAGCAGCAGCCTTTTGTTGGTGGCGACGGTGTTACCCGGTGCTGGAGCGCGTGATTCTAACAACGGCGTGCCGACCGTTGGCGGAGGTCATCGGGATGGTCCTCAAGGAACACCCACCTTGCTGAGAAGCATGACTTCCGTCGCCTGTAGGCGCGAGGCCGTTACTCATCGTGATAGGCGCGACGTTCGCATGTTTCGTTGAAAAAGTGCCCGAGCACTCGTTGTTTCTTGATCTGCTGCTGGGTGTTCAGAAGGATTGTTTGAAGTACTCCGAGGTTCTGGAGAAGTACACGACAATAGAGTAAAGAACGACATTACTAGATCATTTTGGGATGCGCAACGCATTCTACTGCTACGAGATGTCGTGGAAACTATGCGCATTGGGTCCATACACACCACGACTTTCGTGGCCATCTGATGAACAGATCAATGCTTTGTCATTTCCAGAAAAGTCTGATATCAATTCCTCGACCACAGAGAGATGTTAGTCTTCCGAGGGATCCGGGCACGCGGTCTCACCAATTTTTTTAATACTAGGGAGGGCCAAAAGTAATGAGACTCTCCATGCCGTGCCCATATGTGCCGTGACTGGAGTCCGGTTTCGTGCTTCTCGTATTTGTATGTTTGTTGGCTACTTACTGAAGGCCACCTGAGAAGTGACCGCTTTCGCCTTTTCCAGAATCATGCCAAAACCCCAGTCTGTCTCATGCCGAAACCCCAGTCTGACGAGTCGACCTGTGTCGCGCAGATCTCGCCCAATTCCCAACCCCGAGCAGCCTGGACTCAATAGTCACGCAAGATGAGAAGTACGTCTTCTACCTTAACCTGACAAGTCTGGGTGAGACCTGGTGATCTGTTACCGACCCTCGTTCGGCGGGATGATTACGGCGAGAAGCACCTTCTGAGCTTTTGAGTCTGCGCCCATGGACCGGTATACTGGAAGCTGTTTTCCAAAAGCACGACGATAGACTCCAAGGTCATGGTGAAAGGAATAGAAGAGATGGACCGGCGACTCGTGCTTATTCGGTCTCAGCGCTTCAAGAATCCTCTTCGACAACGCCATACCCCATCGGGCAAAAGTGACCACGGGTAGGCTTGTTCAGCTGGGCTACGTTCAAATGCCTCATCCACCGTGTTCGCCGGACATCTCTACATGCGAATACCACTACTTCTTGAGCCTACAGGACTTCCTGGTCGGAAGGGACACAAGCACCCAAGCAGACTCGACAACCATAACGAGGAGTGGATCAGCACCAGGCCCAAGCAGATCAGGAAGGATGGGACCAGAAAGTTGGCTGGTCGATGGCGGCAAGGTGGCTAAAACAAAATAGTTTGTAAAGGCTTCCAATAGAAAATAATCTATGCACTGTGCTGAGAACGATTTAGGTGAACGGGGCTTCAGAAAGGTCCAGCACATCCTGCTGAGGAGGAATATATTAGGTTGTAACGAAATGAATGGCACTGAACCACTGTAAATTTAAACAGATAATATCTCGGCTTGTTGCCAAGTTTATTAATCGAAATAATAACCTTCTGATTCTACACATCTTTGCCAACGTGACACAAGCTTCTTTATCCCAGTAGCATAAAAATCAGAAGTTCTGGATTTGACGAAATCTTTGAAGGCACTTTCGGCATCCTGTTGGTATTTGAATATTTTCCCTACCAAGAAGTCGCCAAGATGCTTGAAGAAATGGTGGTCTGTTGGGGAGAGGTCGGGAGAAAACGGAGGATGTGGTAGAGTTTCAATGCTCAGCTCATTCAATTTCTGCAACGTCATTCGTGCTACATGGGGGCGAGCATTGTCGTGCAGAAGGAGAACTCGCCTTCGGTTTACCAAGGTCGGCCGGATATCCTTCAACTTTTTCATCATTTCTTCAATTTCAATGCAGTACTTTTCTGCCGTGGTGGATTACCGGGAGGGAGGAAGCTGTGGTGAATGATTCCCAGCGAACACCACCATACTGTCACCATTACTTTCTTTTGGTGCAATTCCGGCTTCGCAAAAACCTTGGGGCTCTCATCGCTGTCCACCCACTGTGCCGATCGTCGCCTGTTGTCGTACATTGTCCACTTCTCGTCACAGGTTACGATGCGATCAAGGAGTGGGTCCGTTTCGTTCCGTAGAAGCAGTGCGGACGAGATCTCATATCGTCGGTTTCTTTGCTCCTCAGACAGCTCGTGAGGCACCCATCTTTCCAGCTTTTTGGTCTTTCCAATTTCCTTCAGATGCCGGGCAGCTGTGTTGTGACTGACGCCAAGAACCTTCGCTATCTCCCTGGTACCTTTGTGTGGATCCTCCTCTACCACATCTCTCAGCTTGTCCTCATCAACATCACTATTCCTCCCACGACATTCATGTCCTTCCAAGCTCTCATCTCCATTCCGGAACTTCTGATGCCAACGATACGCCGTCCGAATTGTGGAACATCCTTGACCGAATGCGGCGTTGATCTTCTCGTCCGCCTCCTTAGCTGTAGTGCCCAGCTTGAATTCATACAAGTAAATGCCTCGGATTACCCTTTTGTCCATCTGCAAAAAAGTCAATAAAACTCTAAAGTTTTCCCACTTTTACATAGAGAGTTTGGTACTCTCCGGTAGAGCAAAGTTTGCGCTTCTAAATGATATGCCACATGTTACGGTATGCTCTTGATCAAACGCGTAAAGACGCGCCAAAAAATGGCGCGAGCCAGTGCCATTTAATTCGTTACAACCTAATAGAAGGAAACCCTCAGTCGAAGTGTTTCTCAATGGCGAACACATTCCTCAGCACCCTTGAGCTGTAATTGAGTTATAAAGAGATAAAGAAATTTGTTGAATTTGTCTCATTACTTTTGGCCCACCCTAATAGACGAAATCACTCGAACTGTGGTCGTTCTGATAGCCTTACCCCTGTAACGCATCGTAAAAACTTCAGGGATGTGCAACCAACCGAAGCAAACTCTTATTTTGGAAGTACTAGGGCTCCTACAGATTTCTGTAGAGCCATCGTAGCGGGTCGTTGTCATTTCATACAACCTTTGCTCAATACTGTCAAGTTTTGCAGGTGTTTTCCATGGGATTGGCGCAGCAATTACGACGCGCTGTTTTGATTGTATTTTGCTCTGTTGTCTACTTCCGTCAATGGTTGCCGGAAGAATCAAAGTTGAGACTAACAAGACAGTAGCTCAACAGCGCAAAACTTCCGCCGACAAAAAACTTAGTTTGCGACGTAGAGTAGTAGCCATCGAAAGTTAGGATATGGCACAAAACAGATTGTTAAGACCTGTTATGTGAAGCAGCTATAACAGAGAGTCTTAAGGAATTCTTTGTGGAATAGGAGGGAGCGAAGTCACTGCAAATCTTTTATAGAGCTGGTAAATCGTGGAGTCTTGAGGGAGCACAACACTTCCAGGTAGAAATGCCACATTTCAGATTATACAGGCTCAAACATCAGATGACAAATCATTCACCGATGACGTGAACAGCTGAGACCACGCGGCGGCGACCGTCTACTTCCTTCTGAAGATTTGGGTTATTTTTGGACTTCACTGGACTGGCACTACCGTCTTTAAAGAAGAGAACTCGTTTGCTGGAGGAGTTGAGTTGATCTGTGATGAGCACTAGCAGCCATTATTTTGATTTCTCTGCTTCTTGTTGTTGCATACTTCCACGCTATATTCAAAACGTACTCTGACCCTTGTAGAACCAGAACCCGGATATAATTCTCACGCATGACTTGAATTTAGGGAGTGAAATCGTAGACCGAAGGCTCTTTTCTGTCGGAAGATCCGGTTTATTGCCTGAATCTTCTACGTTCTAGCACGATGGAGGAAAAGCCTCGACCGGAATTACTTTTTTACTAAAACGACGAACGCGAGGTACGAGAACCGGGGAGGACCAGGGCTCGAGAGAGCCACATGTGGTCTGAATACTCTTTATATTCTTGTATCGTTAACTTCTTCGAGAAGTAGCTCTTCATACATATAGTTTTGCCGTTGAATCACCCTTGTTCCGTTGTTTCATCATTCCTAAGTCACTACCCTTCCGTTTCGTCGTCATCCCACAAAAGCGATTTTACGCCCGCGCGATATACGGCACAGTTTCTCGTCACTATTGGCGGGGCGCTTCGCTCTTGATCTATCTTCTCTGCTCATCGTGCGGTGCTGTACGTATTCACTGGCAGTCGCCCAATAAACCATTGCCGCCTCGACTTCTCCGACAGAAGGGACTGTCTACAAGTTGAGTGAATATTACATACTGGGGCCGGATTCTTCAACGAATTACGTAACTTTAACGGAGAATTGTAAGCTTATCAAGCGACATGGTGAGCGATAAGTTATCTGAACTTTTAACGCGGCTTTTCACTCACCATATCGCTTGATAAGCTTACAATTCTCCGTTAACGTTACGAAAGTCGTTGATGAATTCGGCCACCGGATGTCCGCGGCACCTTTTCGAGTAGAAAAAGTGGACTTCGTCTAGGAGTATTGGCTGATCAACGAAGTTATTCAGTTTCTTTTAGCCTCAATTGGCTGGTACCGAGGATGTAAGCTGTTACAACGATGTTTTGTTGCGATCAAAACTTCTAGCGCCAGGCGGGACTCGAACCCGCACCTCCCTCTAACTGGGCGGGAATGCTCTACGCCATTACATCCTCGGTACCAGCCAATTGAGGCTAAAAGAACCTGATTGGAATTGTTTCTATCAAGACCATCAGCTTAACTGGTCCCATGCTGATATCAGCGGCCAGCTCATCCCGGATACGGGTGGGTGCTGATCGGTCACACGAGGTGTGGATGTTGCGTTCGATCAAACGGCGCCGGTGGTATAATGGCGTAGAGCATTCCCTCCCGGTTAGAGGGAGGTGCGGGTTCGAGTCCCGCCTGGCGCTAGAAGTTTTGATCGCAACAAAACATCGTTGTAACAACGAAGTTATTGTTCTTGTGGCCAAGATGATGCTTCAAGGCAAGATACAAATTTTAATTGCTGGGTTTCGAGCTTTCTTTACACAACTGATAACACTTACCACAAACTTGGGTAATTAAACCTTTCACAATTTAACTACCACAATCATATGAACGATAGCAACCTTTACCCTAGAGGAGCACAATATGGTTTAGCGTGGCGTCTTGTATAATGGAAGGAAGAAAAGCTCGTAGCGTCTGGCTTTTTTATATGTACAATCCTCACGTCTAATTGGACACCTTTCAAATCAAATTGGATACTTTTAAAACCAAATTGGACACTTTTCACGTCAAACTGGACACTATTCTAAGCTAACCTAAGGCTTTTCAAATCAAACTCTTCCAAATCAAAATGAACTTCTTCTATACTAAATAAATGCTCTCCAAAAAGGTTAGAATAATTTTTTGTTGGAAGGAAGTTTTAGTATAACTTTTTTGAACTTTCAATTCACTTACCCAACAAGTGTTCTGTTTGAAATTTCATAAAAGTATCACTTTTGTGGAAAAATAAAGGTTTATAGCTTGTTTTGAAGAACAGGAAGCCGTCAGTTTTTCAGTGTTAAAAAGGGAACGCCGTGCCCTCTACCAAGGTGTCGCTACTCTTATTCGATTGATAGCAAAAGTAAGCAGCATTTACACTATGAATCAATAGAAACCCTGAGGAGCTTTTTGGGTGCATGGCGCAATCTGCTCTTCTAGTGCAATATACACATGGTTGCTGTTTTGTTGCGCTTTAAAAGAAATGTTAATTTGTTATTTTTCAATGTAATATTATAAAATTCTTAGGAAAATTATTATAAAATTATTGCACTCACTCGGGCAGTTGAGGTAAACAATTTCAAAAAAGTTATTCTAAATGTTCCTTGAACAAAAAAATATTCCAATCTTTTTGGAGGTTCTTTAGCTTAAAGTAGAAGAAGCCCATTTGGATTTGGAAGAGTTCGCTTTGATTTCAATAATCTTAGCGCTTAGAAGGTTGTGAAAAGTGTCCAATTCGACGTGAAAATGATTTAAAAACGTTGCGAAAGTGATGAGTAAAGAGGAAGATGATGGTCTAAAGCTTACTTCAAAGTATTCTATTGCCAAAAAAGGATGCTCCACGCCCCCACCTGAAATGTCGCGATGCTTATTCGATTTATTGCAGAATTTCGGTTTGCCTGAGGTTTGTCACCAACAAAAACATCTGTAAAGAACACACATATCCTCACTTTGATGGTTCGTGTATGTGGCATTCACTCTATCAATCAAATAGAAGTTGAGGCGATTGTTTTGATTGCATCGCACAACCTGATCTTTCAATGTACTATGTGATTTTTTGCTTCGCTTTAAGTGCAAATTTTAATTTATTATTTTTTCTTTGGAAATAAGATTTTATAAAGTTATTGCAAATATTGGCACAGGTAAACTAAAATTATTTCTAAACAAAACATTATTCTAACCATCTTATTGAGCCTACACTTTAATCTCTCTGAAGATCATTTAGATTCTTCCATTTCTAAAATTTGTGGCGGCAACCCTGTACATATAGAAATATTATTGCAAAATGATTTTCAGTGAAGTCCAAAGAACACTGCTCTCCCTATTTCAATGCAGCGCCACATTGAAAACAAAAGTGCAATAGGAAGTACATACCTCAGTAGAGTTGTCTAGAATCCGAATCAAAGCAATTTTCTCTAAAGTAGTGCAAAGTTCAAACAGATCCGTTCTTTCTCTTTGATGCAAGCGAGAGGGGTCTATGCCTAATCCTCAGCAAACGCAACCGTATAGAAAGTCTCCGGAGTTTCCGAACTTTGTCGATATTCGATAATTTCGGACGCTGTCACATGGGCGAGGTCGTCGAAAAATAGGTGGGCCGGCCACGTAATGTGCTCCGCAGACACCCGCTAGACAAAAGAGCCATCACCGACTGGATTACACAGAATGTCAACAGAGCAACGTGATGCCCACCAACGCGTTGGTCGGACTTTCTCGTAAGTTTGATTATCAATCTGCTTGTAATTATGCTGACAGTGTGTTGAGAGTATTGTAGCGGAACTCAACCATAGATTATTATGGTGGTAACGTTTTCTATATGTTCATGGATTTCATTGATTGTTCAATGTTGATGTCATTTCCTTGTTTGTTCACTTCATTGTTTTCATTCCGACGGGGAGCAGCGGGTATAAAAGCTAACCAGGGAAGGGTCTCAGCCGTGGGTCTGAATGGGGGAAATGGATAGTACTGAGAGAATCTCCACCCTTAATGTAGTAGAAAACCTCGAACCCAAAGAGCTACGGTTCCTCGAAATTGGGGGTACAGTACTGCACCGCCACCCGTACCCACCGTAACCTACCGTAATCGGCCGAAATTTGAAAAACGGATGTCAGATTTGTGATCAGCACCCCAAATAACCCCCTTGGGCGAGGTTGGGCAAAAAATTTTTTCGACCTTTCCTCGACCTCTGGAGTCGTGAAAGTAGTGTCGTGAAAGTCGTGCCTTATGGCATTCTAAATCAGCTTACTTCCTACACATCTCCTACACATTTTTTCACTCTAAATTGTCAAATAAAGGTAAGTGAGCTGTACTTCACTCACTTTTCTCAATTTCTGAATTATGCAATGTATTATACAATTACATTTCAGCGAACGTTAAACAGTGACCTTACAACAGGTACGGGTTACAGCAGGTACGGATGAATAGGACTGTCAGGTCATAATCACCGACTTCGCCCAAACCTTGCCCAGGAAGGTTATTTGGGGTGCTGATCACGAATCTGACATCCGTTTTTCAATTTTCGGCAGACTGTGGTAGGTTACGGTAGGTAAGCGTGACTAGGGCCATCGAAGTCATAATCACCGACTTCGCCCCAACCTTGTCCATGAAAGTTATTTGGGATGGGGATCACGAATCTGACATCCGTTTTCCGTATTACCCTGGAGTATGTTAAATTGCAGTAGGTAATGGTGGTTAATGGCGAGGTTATGGTCACCGTTTTTGCCCAAACTTCGCATTAAATACGAATCTGATCCTTATTTGACAATTTAGAGTGAAATAAATATGAAGAAGATCTGTAGGAAGCAAACTAGTAAAAAAGACGGCAATCATGAAAAATGCAAAAATACCGCATAGCACGGGGGTCGAACACCAGACCTAGCACCATGAACCCCGTAATCTGTTGAGCCACAGACTCGCTCGGCGCTGGCCCTTTCGCCGCGTCCCATACAACAGCGCGCGCACAAGCATGCACGCGGCCACGTGCTGCGGTTCGTTACTGTACCCCCACCCCCCTTCGAGGGCCCGTAGCTCTTTTGATTCAAGGACTCAGCAAAAACGAAACATATATTTCTACTCTATGAAGGGTGGAGATTCTCGCAGTAGTATCCATATCCCCCGTTCAGACCTACGCCTGATACAGTGCCACAAAATATCTATCGCTACATAACTATAGCTTCACACAAAATAGGCTTAAAATAAGTGACACACAGAAGTGAACATTTTAGCTAATCTGTAGTTTGAAGCATATGTTATATGTAAACATGCTCTATAACACACTATAATACCCCTAGGTGGATTACCTACATGATAAACATGGATTTTGCAAAAGTGCAAAACGAATGCAGTCAGCGGGATCCAAACCCTCGACCCCTCGTTCACGAGCCCGAGCTCTTCCCTACTACGCCACATGTGCACTGCGCTGAGCTGCGATACGAGCCCTCATCCCGCGCGCGCCCGTCAGCTGTGGAGCACGTGAATCATCAGGGCGCCAACCCGCGACTTCCGTCGCCCCTAACTCTGCGCAGAGTTGTATTGGGGTCGAGATACCTGCAGTTTGTTACTTCCCAGAGAGAGGCGGTTCTGCCCATATACAACATTTGCGCCGTTCCGACCTACCGTTGAGATAGTATCCTGGTGAGACCCTTCCCTAGTAAGCGAAGCAACGGTCGTGTCAGTTGGATAGGCGATCCTTCTCTGCAATATCTTCTAGAGTTACCACGTATCAGCCGTCGTCGCCGTCCGGTAGGTGACCTACCTCCTTCTTCAGAATAAATAGTTATAGAGATATCCTTGCCTATTTCAGAGAGTAATGTCTCAATAAGGGCAATACCAGGTAGTGGCCGCAATAACCGCAAAAGACAATACCTGGTAATAACGAAGTGTCCCGCGTGGCCAATATTCGCACTGACGGGCGAGCTTTCCCCCAGGGATGGTGAAGTACCGCTGAGATCTGACAACCAATTCACTAGACGTCTGCTTGGGACGAAACGCGACTCTTGCCAGCCGGATAACTCTAAGAATCATTGTGCAAGCCAAAAACGAACACTTCACACTAGATGCTTCAACGCTTCAAGCGAAGATTGCTCTCTTTTTAGCCATTGTGTGGAATGTATCTTCTGAATCATTTTGTAAGTTTTATTGGTGGAATATATGATTGAATATGTTCTACATGCAATTCGGACTCACACTGCTAAAGCGTTTGTAGAGGTAATCTTAGGCGATAGATGCTACAAGAGATCTTGCTTCTATACGAACGCGACGTAGAGATGTATGTATAGCCAAAAAGGAGGAAACCAGCTCTATGAAGTAGCCTGCTCTTAGCGATAGCAGCCTTCAGAAGAGCAGTTAAAACTTTGTGGCGGACGGCGGCGCATCCTGCTTCTTAGAAGTACCAAAGCTGTCCGATGTGCGAGCATTTGAGTGGCGAACACCTGGAAAGTGAATTGTACACCGCATCACTCAATGCTCTTTTTTCACAGTTATTCGTTTATTTGCTTTAATGATTGAGCAATTTCTTGGCCTTACTGTCATATAACCAAAAATGTTGGACTAGATCATGTGCTCAACTATCCTTGTTTCATATATTTGGCAGAAGGAAATAGTGATGGCTTAAGAACACTGAGATAACGCATGAGTTGCTGCTGGGTCCGGACGTTAGCTATTCTTTAGATACCTCGACTGGGCGCGCCTCTCTGAAAACCCTGCACACGCGGGCGAGTTGTCATGGGTCGGCGCTGCCACTGAAATTCGGGGTTCTCCGCGATCAGTTGTACTGAGTGCCATCGACATGAACTTCGTAATGTTCTGCTTTCCCTATCTGCTAGTGATCACTTGCTATTTCATGAAGTTTGCTTGTGCTTCTGGCTATAAGTACCCTTTTTGATAAGCAAGATGTTGCAGCAGAATGGATGCGCGATACTTTCATTAAATGCTTTCCATACAATTATCATCGTGTGGAATCTATGCGTGTGTTCTCAAAAATTCCTCGAAATTTCTCTTCCCTCCCTTTGAGGAAAAGGTTTCCTGTAATCAACAAATCAAAAAGTCCACCAACCCCAACCCTTCAACGAGACCTATAAACCAAAGGCGCCCTAGGGTCACTTCACAGTGGCCGACAAAGCACCGAAATCTCTCCTTACATGGAGTTACAGATAGCTTTACCTTGTTAGTCATCGGGGCAACTTTTGGTCATCCTGATTCACATGCTTTTGTAGCGTGTCCCAAGACCACAGTTTGCGATATGACCTTTGGAAGCACTTGATATTAGCGCCATGCTGACCGCCCTCGTAGCGTAAAGTTGAGCGACCTATAGGGTCTGACCTGCTGGTCCTGCCCTCCATATATGTCAAGGTATCTAACGTAGTGCACTCCTTATTGTTAATTAGGGTAGTGTTGGACTATCTAACTAACGGTAGCTCGATTTCGCTTTCTATTAGGATCAGCATTATGTTCCTTCTATTTCTTTTTGATACCAGCCCTGTTTTGGACGACTAAATCTCTGACCGCTGAATCCAGTAGTGAGGAGAACGAGGTGTAATGTTATAAAATAAGTCAAGGAATGGAAGCAAAAACACTCACGACTGCTGCTTCGGAACGGAGAACAAATCACCCGCCGGAATTCCTTGTTGAACACGATTATCACAATTCTGAAATAGTCGTGATGTGAGAAACGTGCCAAAAAAATGCGTAAAGTGAAAGGTACTGGGAAGCGTTTTTTAATAAAATTAAATTAAATTAATCATAAATCATGATGATCCGCGATGATAACACTGAACTAAGTGGTGAACGGAAAAGTGTGTAGCTTTATCTTCAAAGACGCAGACGCGGCAGCTCAGTTTCATCAAAAGAGGAGGGTCATAACCGCGGTAGTTTCGGTTTGAATGAAGCGAGTGAATAAACTGACAAGAGACCACCCAAAAGTTAACTAGTCTCTTTTTCAGCCGCACTTTGACAGTCTTGGAACGCCCAAACAGTCGGTATTTAAAATAGACTTCCGTTTCTGCTTAAATCCTTCTTTGGATCTCTTTTAGTGGATTGTGCGGGTTGGATAAGAGCTGTCCTCGGTAGATAAATTTGTTGACGCGTTCTATTATTCCTCCGCTTATTTATTTGTTTATTATATACGTGGATAACCACACCATAAAATATAACAACAATCAAAACAACTGCAGTCTAGTGTAAAAAAATGGAACTAGAAACAAAGTAGAGGATAGGCAACACTAGGTTTTTCATAACATGCAATAAACTGTTTAGGAGGATGGCAACTAACAAGCTTCCTGGAGATACCGGTCGACCAGTATTTTGTATTGCCTTAGTGAGTCTGGCAAATTGCTTTTATTGGAGAATCTTAAGAATTCGATGCCGGCTGGAAGCAGCTGAAAAACGAAGACCTTATGTTACTTCTTGCCTTGGTAATCTGGATCTTTCACTGCTCACCCCTTGTGTTAAAGGAACAAATTGAATAAAACTCTTGAAGAGAAAGGCGCAGCATACCATTAAGCAACTTGTAAATCATGATTAGATAGTAATTTCTTCTACGATAATCAAGACTGTACAAGTTGAAGATTTGATTTCTCTCAACTGTTGCTGGTATGGCGGCGTAGTCCAAACCATAAACTCTTATCCAAAGTTTTCTGGTGTAGCTGTTTTGCGCAGATTCAAGCCTAACAATTTCTCGCTTGCACTTATCCTATGGTATACTCCCGCGTCGCTCCAGCGGGGGCCTGGAGGGGGGGGGGGAGTATACCATAGGCCTAAGTGCAAGCGGGCAACTGTCAACGGCGCGCCTTCGCTGCAGTGGCGCACGTGAGTGCAGTGCACTGCGACGAGCGACGGGCAGCGATGGTCACGCTTGTCGTGACTTGGAGGGGGGAGCGCTTGTCGTGCTCTATTCTATGCACTTTCGCTCACTTATTTGGACACTTCCTTGCTTCGTGACCATACCACAGCAATTTCAACACACATCTGGTGATGTTGGGTGGTCATTTGATTTCTCTGTTGTTCTCCTCGTAGGGTTTTCGTCGTGCTTAGACTCATTTTGAGTTTTTTTTTCGACGGCTTGAACGGCTAGTTTTTGAGGAGATATTTTTCTAGGCCATTTTTCGCACTTTTGTGCCGATCCTCGCATTTTTTTCGCGTCTGAGCTTTCCCGCCGGCCCCGAAATCTACATTTGCCGGACAAGTCACAAAGAGGTCCCGTTGACATGTCCGGCACAGAAGTGTGCCAACTAGACGCCGTCATGTTTTTCTAGCAAGGTTTTTTCCGCGTCTTCGCTGACTGCAGTATTTCTTTTGATTCTCAGGTTCCACATAGGCACGAACACGCACAGTTTTGTGCTTGTCAGGCCATTAGAGGGTTATCGCGACGCGTTGATCACAAACATCTGCCATTTCAGCTCCAAGTTTTTAAAAATAATGTTTTTAAACTTGGTTTTTTGTCCGCGCTCTCTTTGGCATTTCCAAGAGTACTTCGCTCCAAACAAGAGTACTGCGTTTTATTTCGCTCCAACAATTAAGACTTATGAGAAGTGCGCGTCCACACTACTATATGAAAAGGGATCACAAGTCGTAGGCATGCTGATTCAGCTGATTCGCTAAAATTCTGCAAAAGTCTCCGTCTGCAGAAATGCGCGAACTATGTCAGCCTCAGCGATGGCGACGGCTTGCGACGCGCATCGCGAGCCATCACATCGCTGTGCACTCCCGTGTCGCTGTAGCGGACGAGAGTATACTTAGGACTGAATAGTGGCGCCGTACTCTAGTATAGTCTAGCATACGATTTATATGCTAGCTATAAATAAACGACAGAATTTGTTCTTAAATTGTTAAGGGCTAACTTTCCAATGTGATAGTTGTTTCTATTCCCATTTCCTCCGTATCAATTGCTGATGCACCGAGTTTCATCCACTTCGTATTCAGTAATTCATTTCTAATCTGACTCGACCTGATATCGCTGCAAGATCATAAGCAATGCTTTGTAGTTCATCGCAGTCATGCACGTACTGCCACATCATTCATGAATTATTTTTAAAATAAAGAGGGAAAGTTTAAGAAAGAGGATAGAGTGAGGTTTGAAGCTAAAGAGCCTACCCGTCACTAGTGTGGACGACGCTCCAAGCCAACGTCGTGAAACAGAAGAACACAAATTTGTTTTCGATGTACCACGCGACGAAGAAGTAGGTGAAGAGTTCCGTAGCAAACACTACACCCTGCGCGACGGCCTAAATTGACGATAACGTTACGGGTCGTACAACGAAAGGCTTTCAAATTTGAAAAAATTCATTTACTTACTTGAGTGAGGAAGTTGATATCGGACTTTCGCTTGGATGCCATTTGACGTGAAGAGCACACCTTGAAAAGCACAATAAAAACAAGTAAATTTCTGACAGCTCCAGATACGCTTTACATTCAGGCTCTACTTTACAGCGTGGTGACTCTTGAAGTGTGTATTTGTAGAGCCGTCTAGGTGTCCGAAGTTCCGGATCTATCCTAGGTCTATCCTAGGATAGATCCGGAACTGGGTGCTGTTACAGTTACCTTTCGATAACAGTGATAAAATTGGGAGTGAACTGTTTAACAGAGACTACGCACTGAGCAAGCCCACAACAAGAACTGGAATTTACTGCCAGGGATAGCCCACCCTGCTTCTTTGTGTCGCTCTTCTAGCGGTGCTATCCCCTCATCGACTAGAATAGACTCGAACTTCTTGCTGAAAGCTCAAGAAAGCAAACGAGGGATGCAACAGCGCAAATCGCAGCGCTGCCGGTGGAATGACGCAGGATTCTGCTTGGAAATCAGGGACCGGATTTATCAACGACTTACAGCAATTTAACAGAGAAAACACAGTCGAAATTCCCGATAACGCGACTTATCAAGAAGCGTTATGGTAAAATCTCTGTTAAATTCTCCGTAACAGATACGACGCACGGACATTGCGCTCTTGCCGTCGAATTCTAGATCGCGTTACTTTCACTGCGTTTTTGATGAGTCACAATTCGCGGTAGTTTCTCTGGTAGATCATTGTATTGTGAATCCGCTGTTGAATGTTACCGCTGTAACGTTGAGGAATCTCGCCTCAGGTGATACGGGTTCCAGTCCCTCCTTGCGCAAGAACCTTAATCGCAACAAATTTTGCTTACGCACCTGTTTTGACGTCGCTCGAACCTTAGCTATTGTAATCGTGTCGGCGATTGCAATTATAATGGCAACGGTGAGGTCTTGACCAAAGTCCACATACCACGAAAGCAGACCGCATGGCTGCAAAAGTTCAATTTCAGGACTTCGATTTTCTATAGAAATCATTTGATGACGAACTTGACGTTTTTGATGGTAAAATGTAAAGTGATAGAGTCGTCCTTAGGGTCTGTTCATACTTCGAGACGGCAGCAATCGAGTCGCTAATGCAGTGCCGACAGATCGATTGACGGCGAGCAGTCGCCCAACACAAATCGATACGTGTGATTTGCCCGGGCGACTATTCGTCCCTGCTGCTCCCGTCGCAAGGTATGGACAGGGCCTTAGCGGAGACAGTGATCTACACCAATCGATCGCCAAGCGCTCGACGATGATCAAGTCACGAAATCGTTCGGTGACGGTTTTTCCGACACCACTGGTGGTCCTGGGACTTCCACATAGAAGAGGTTTATTAAAGCCTCGTCCTATATCCCCTGCAGAAGTTACTAATAGTTTCAATAAGCATGCGGATTGTTCCAGCTGCCACTACTTGCCTAGGTAAACGAAATTTCAGAATTCTCCTTCTAGATCCTAAAAAAGTTTAAAAGTCACAACCAAATGCCTGTTCTCTAAGGAATTGCAGAAAATATTTTATTATAGGAGACATAATATCACCACGCTTTAGCGTTTCTCGTCTTCCATTTTTTATACTATAATAGTACTAATAATAGCATTAATAGTAGTAGCATGTAAATAACATTAGTAGTAAGAATAATAGCAATATAATAGTAATATTAAATTCAAGCATTACCCTGTCGTTCCTGAAAGTGAACGCCCATATCGCATCAGTGTAGGCCAGGTTGCAGTCCCCTGAACAGTTGACGTTATATGACACACCTTTTGCTTAAATTCTTAAATTCTTGAGAATTTCTGTTTTTGAAGCGCCTTTCAGTCCAACCTGACATTAGATAATAGTTTTAGATTTAAAATAGCAGTCGGTAATATCCATTGAGGTGCTAATTGAAGTAGCCACCCGGAAAACAAGATTCTTTTCCTTTTCTCCATTCTTTGTTTTGTTTGTTTTTCGTTGGCACCTGATTTTTCAGCAGCATTTGCACAAGTGATGCCAACATCCTAATAAATAAACATATATAGTATGGTGTACTAAACTAAACTACTAGAACAGAAAAGCCCGATCTTGACGAAATTGCAGCGGAAATGCTAAAGCTGGGGGATGCCGGTAGCAGAGCAATTGACGATGCTCTTCAACCGCTGCTGGCATCAATATAAGGGGCCAGAAAAAGAAAGGCTTACTAGTCAAACTGCCTAAAAAGTAAGCTTATTGGATTGCGGAACCTAGAGAGGTATCACCTTGTTATCAACGCCGGGCAAAATATTCTGCATCGTATTGTTAAGAAGGCTTCGACATGAAATTGACTATTGCCTGAGGAAGAAACAAGCTAGATTCAGAAAAGAAGATCGTGTTGCGATCAGATTTTTACGCTACGCAAACTCACCAAACAGTGCTTGGAGTATCGGTATCCGCTCGTCATAAACTTAGTCGTTTTTAAGGATCGATTTCACATGTCCATCGCGAGCCGATGTGGGAAGTATTCAGTCTCAATGAAGTCCTTGCGGCCTTCGTCAAGGTGTTTAGAATGTGTTGCATGAAGACAACTGTTAGAAATACAAGATTCTCCGAGGTCACCAGGAGTCAGGCAGGGATCTGTTCTGCCTGACTCCTGGTGACTCTTGATTTGGCGGACGTTTCATGGAGCCGGACTTTGCTGACAACATTGCCACATTGCCGTATTCGCTGAGGACAACGATATTCTCCAAAGAAATAAAGAACGCCTTAGCCAGGAAGCATGCAACATTGGACTCGTAATAAGTCTAAAAAGTCAAAGGTCATGCACGAAGAAAATAAGAGCTCAAGAGACCGTCATCTGCATAGGAACGAATCGCGGTTGAAGTAGTGAAAAGCTTCATTTACTTGGGAAGTACGATCACCAGTAACGGAGATGCTGAGGCTGACGTTCTCTGTACGACTGCAAACAACAATAGTATTCAGGAAGCTAAGTTCACTGCGACGTCCTTTTCATTTCAAATAAGGTCAAGCTGCGTTTGTATTCATATTCTTTGTCGTCCCCACTACAATGTCAGCTAGAACATGGAAAATGTCAGCCAGCATCATCAGGAGGGTCAACGCGTTTCGTTACAAATATTTGCGACAAATAATGAGGATACGTTACACAGATCGCTTTGAAGAAAAAAGAGTATTACAACGCTGCCGATCGAGCAACCTTTGCGAAACCGTAAAGCAACGGCTACTTCACCCGGCCGGGAACATCCTGCGTATGCCGGTGCACCGCCTGCCAAGATCAGCCATGCAATGTATTCCGCCAGGAAAGCGTGCCAGAGGCCGCTCAAGAAACTTGTAACGTCGCACTTTCATGAATGACTTGAAAGTTTCGAAAGTAGTGGTGTATTCACCTATTGTTTCAAAAAATAACAAAACCCACATCTTCCATGAAAAGCAGTAGGCACGATGAGCGACACTATCCATATGACGACAATGATCGTCGTCGTGTTACGTTTACTAAAGTATGCTGGATAATCTTTACTATCATTCAACATGGAGAACAAAGTTTTCTTCTTCAACGACAAGTATCGCACTCTATTTCCTCATACGCTGAGTAATCGTTTTTAACCTGAATAATAACAGAATTATTTATTTATTTATTACTAAAACATTTATAAGGATGCGCCAACATTGATCGTAATAAAGTTACGAAAACATTACCCAGAAAGCCAGGAACAGAAAAAAACCAGAACTCAATTACAATTAGCGAAAAAAAGAAGGCTATCAAGGGCATTAAGGGGAAGGCCTACCATCTATGAAACTGCGCTATAAAGGGAGAAAATAGCCAGGGGAAGGGTAGGACAGCCAACCCATAAGTAACATGCTCACTACAGAAAATCAGATGAGCTTGCCCATGGTAAGCAATGGTGTCATAATGCACCGCAATATAGGAAAAGTAGCTGGCAATAAATGATATATAGTGCCTACGAAGATGACTATCCGTAGGCTAGAATTAGAATTAGATAACCAGCATTATTCCATTTCCTGACTCCTCAAAGCGAAAATGTCGCTTGAATCATCGACGATTGTTGATGTCAAATCAGAAGTTTGAAAAGTCCTTCTGAGATATGACTCCACTTTAAATTTTCCATACATTTCTGAACCACTAAAATACCTAAAGGATTTTCTACTTTTATGAAATAAGAGTACTCTTATTCATCAAGTCGTCTTATAGCTAGTAGCAAAATATGATCACTAATTTTTACCTGTTCCTCACAGACACTATAATCCGATGACGCGGAATAGTCTACGTATTACGACTGCGTCTGCAGTCACGTGTAACATTCTGAGAAACCTTCTGATCTCTAACAAACAATCGTGTTGCGACGAATTCGCTAAATGCCATATACGCAAATGCTTCTACAAATAAAGGCTGGCTGCACACCCAAATCTGTCCGTAGAACAAAAGGGTCTAGAGAGACAAAATGACGAGTATTCTTGTTCAGTGTTAGGATAGACAAGTGAGACACTACGTTGTGGAGGCAATTTGAATGCGTACTTGGCCTATACGTCCATTCTTCACATATTGCAGATGTGACATAAGCAATAGGTGTGGAATTAACGAGAATGTGTCATTTTAGTGTTAAAGTTTAATTACCCAAGTTTGAGGTCATAACGTGGAATGTGTGCAGCCGCTTAGCAACCCCACTTTGGTAAGCGAACCTGATTGTGGGAAGCTTGTTTGAATTATTTGAAGTTCTTCCAAGATGTCAACTCAGATTTGAGCAAAGTTTCATAGACTTCTTCACGCTTCAGAGAACTCACCTAAAATACCTGTCGTACTTCAGCGGAAAGCAGATGGCGCACAAACGATTGAGGGCGATTATCAAATGCGAGAAGATGCAGATGTCGTAGAAGACGAGAAGAACACCGCCAGCTATGTTCGAATGATCCTTCATGGCTTTGATGTCACTGTAATAGGGTTGGATGCCTTAAGATATTTATGTAGATAAAACTCATTGGCATGTAGCTCGAGGCGTTTAGGACATGTTGAAGGACAAAGGTGAATGGGATTTTGATTATCTAAGCCCCAGTCTAAAGTTGCGCCGCTGCGCAAGGCGCGACACCATAGTTGGAGTAGATATCGATCGGGCGGCGCGAAAAATCGATATCTGTGACGACCGCAGTGCCGCATCGCGTGGCTGCGCAAGTATAAACTATGGCTAAAGCTCATCCAGTGGAAACAATTGCGTAAAGCCTTCATCGCCTCAATAGGTATACCATCTCAAAGGATAACGGACGATAATCTGTATTAGCGAGTCTCTTTGGCGGGATTTATTCTGTCGCGTAGCGTCGCGGCTTTTTGTAAGCTATCAATATCGATCGTCGCCGTCGCCCAATCAATAGGGGTACACTTCATAGCACCGCGCCGCCCCGTGTCAGAAGTAGAAATTCCACCCTTGTGGGATGCGCCACGTATTCTAGTTCTCAGAAAGTATGTTTTGCATTTTCCGCTTTTAACCTTTGGTAATTGTTAGATTCTTAAACTAAAAAGACAAGAATGACTACCATATCTTCAGGTCGAATTAAAAGAAGATTTTAACCACAACTCACAAGAATACCATAGGCGAATAGTAGAAGGCGAACACGCTGCACTGTATGATTTCGGCCGTCGCCTGGCTGCCTGTCAGCCGACCGAATGGATTGTTCAGCGTTTTCAGACGACGAGTGAAGACGGCCACCAGTGCGTTGCAGACCACTCCAGTGCCCGCAACCTAGAATCAGCTTGACATGACCACTTCCAACCCCTTCCTCTCTTCATACTGTGCTGGTAATCTGAGAGCGCAGGTGGAAGTGCAGACGAAGGAGGCGACGACTCTCGTCTGCACAGCAAATCGAGTCCTCGTTTCGTGCTTTCTGCCTGGCCCAACCAAGCCTTCCTTCGCGGTGAATTCGTACCAGACTTGTCCGGGAACGACAAAGCACTGGACTGCTCATCGGATGGCTGAATATGCATTCAAGATTTCCCTACGACGTTATGAGCACTTGGCTACTTTACGACTTCTATCCACTAATGTCTTCAGAAGAAGCTTGGGACGCCATTGTAATAACCTTCTAAATTCCTCCACTACATCTTGACGTGTAGCATTGCGGAGACTTTTTTGGTAGAGTCCTGTAGCCAGATGTTTTCTTTACGTCCGTATAAATTCTAGAAAATAAAGGATAAAAAATAACATTACTCATTCTGCTGTTGGGGTGCGCCATGCATTATACTTCTACGAAGTGTACTGGAGACGATTTGAATGTCTTTTCAGTCTATACAAAGAACTGCGGTGCCCAGCCGATGAACAGTTCAGCGTTTTACCCCTCCCAGAAAAGTCTGGTACCAATTCCGCGACGCCCGAGGAGTGGAAGACCTGGTTGGCTTGGGCAGGAAATCCGAACCAGGAACCTCGTATCGGATGCACGCGACAGTCGGCACCTCTTCCGACTGCGCTATAAGCGCCCAGAAGGTGAGCAGCATTGGTGGGTGGGAGCTCGCCAGCCAATAATAACCAAGCAGAGCACGGATCGAACTCATGCCACCCGATCAGGGTACCGAATGTATACGCCCTCTTCGAATGGCGCGTCCATTCAACGCGGTCTGATTGGATGGGGCGTTCCCATCTTCCGATGCTGCCCGTGTTCGCGACATATACCAATTTTTCCTTAAATTTTTCTAAAAGTTCTGCTCCGAAACAACAAGCAATGTAATAATTTGATCCCAAGGTAACGGTAATGAACATGATGACGTGTGTGTTGCCAACAACGGACCGCGTTAAACAATGTCTTCTAGGATGAGCCGTGCATTCTAGTTCTACACACTGGATGTCTTGGAGAGAATTTGGATTCCTATTTGGCCTATACAATGACCTGCGGTGACCAGCTGGTGTCAGTATATTGTCCTTCACTGACAAAAGTGGTACCATTTCGCCGACCGTGGCTGGATAGAGGGTTTGGTTAGCCTGGCGAGAAGTCCGAGCCAAGAAGGTCGGATCACGTTCACGCGATAGCCGGCGCCTCCTCCTACTGCGCTACCGCCAGCCTACTAAACACGTACTCTAGAGGATTACAAACCATCCATGTATCTAATTGTAAGGTGGTAAGAAAGCTCATCCAAGCTTGCAAGGAACAATGGCGCATTACTTTTTCATAAGTTATGCCGGGCGCGTGTAGCGCATCGGAGGAGGCTCCGGCTGTCGCGTGCACCCGATACCAGGTTCATGGCTCGAATTTCCCGCCCAGGCCAACCAAGCCTTCCATCCCTTCCGACTCGGTGAATTGGTAGCAGACTTGTCTAGGAATAGAGCGCTGACTTGTCCATCAGTGGCCACCGCAGGTCTTGTATGGCCAAATCACCTGTATCATCTGTATTACCTGTCGCCCCGTTGATCATCGAATTGCTCGAGCGGGTGCCAGCAGCGTCTCCATTCGTCCCTGCCGCGTGCCAGAGTGGTCCAGTGGATCCTCCTCGCTCGAGGGACACGAAGAGCGTCATATCGGTCGTTCAGGGCTTTAACGAAGAAGTCCGACCAACGCGTTGGTGGGCGTCCTGGTGTTCTTTTGACATCCCGAGGAATCCAGTCGGTGACGGCTCTCGTCCAGCGGGTGTCTGCGAAGCGTATTACGTGGCCGGCCCACCTAATTTTCGACAACTTGGCCCACGTGACAGCGTCTCTGATCTTCGAACGTCGGCGAAGCTCGGAACTCCGGAGGCCTTCTCTCACTTGCGTGAGTCGTGTCACTCCGAGCATTGTCCTCGCGATTCCACGCTGCGCGACGCTGATCGCGTGTTCATCCTGCTTTCGTATAGCTCAGGTCTCTGAGGCGTATGTTAGGGCAGGAAGAACAGTGGAGTCGAATAGGTGGGCACGGAGTCGGACGTTCTTCGTCTTCTTCGCGACTTCTTCGACGCTCTTGAAAGCTCCCCAAGCCGCTCTTTTCCTCCTGCTCAGCTCTGGTGCTAGGTCGTTGCTCATAACACCAAGCATCAGCCAGGCGGAGCGAATGCTGGCCGTCTTCGATCGTGTATGTGGGAACGTTTGACTGCAAATGAATCTTACGAAGACGATGTTCATGAGGAACGGATGGGTTTCTGATGCCCCATTCTCGCTCAACGGAACGAACATCTCCGAATGCTCCAGCTATGTGTATCTGGGTCGCGAAGTCAACATGGCCAAATACGCATTCAAATCGCCTCCACGACATCCCGTTGAAGTTGAATGCGTGGCGCATCCCAAAAGGGACTGAGTAACGCCGTCCTTTATCCTTTAAGTTATGCCAAGAAAGCGTAGATAGAAAGCGAATGATCGTTTGACTCCTAAAAACGAGAAAAAATGGTTATAGGACAAGTCGTACCAGAAAGATGACGACGGCGAAGAACTGGTAGTCTTCTATGGCAATCATAGGCGAATGTGGAGCTACAGCAGTGTTGTTCATCCTAAAAAAATAACGATGAACAGCTTGTATTACATTTCTCGCACATGTGATCAGCAAATCGGAAACTAGAAACGACAACAAAACGTTTAAAAATGGAGACACACAACCGGCGTAATTTCATAGAATTTCATAGTGATGTCACGTCTGCATGCCTGCTAATCAACACAGTGTTTAGATTGAGATTGAACGGAGACTATCTGCAAAAGCGCACGTGCAGAGATACATCCAAGTTGTATGAATTTTGCTAAATTACAACGAATTAGCACGATTTTTAATTTTTACTCAGTCTGTAGTGCTCCGCTGAGCCCGTTCTGAAAGCGAGAGTATGGCGCGTAAGTGTTTCACGGAGTTCTTTGATGAATAATTTTTGCTCTGCATGAATTTGCAAAGAGAGGGGTTCGGCAAGGGGATACCATATCCCCGAAGCTCTTCAGCGCCACCCTCGAAAACGTCATGCGCGAACTAGAATGGGAGGACATGTGAGTGAAGGTCGACGGCCAGCAGCTGCACCATCTTCGTTTCGCTGACGACATCGTGCTCATAACACCGAGCATCAGCCAGGCGGAGCGAATGCTGGCCGACTTCGATCGTGTATGTGGGAACGTTGGACTGCAGCTGAATCTTACGAAGACGATGTTCATGAGGAACGGACAAGTTTCTGATGCCCCATTCTCGCTCAACGGAACGAACATCTCCGAATGCTCCTGCTACGTCTATCTGGGTCGCGAAGTCAATATGGCCAACGACCTAGCGCCGGAGCTGAGTAGGGGCTTTCAAGAGCGTCGAAGAAGTCGCGAAGAACACGAAGAACGTCCGACTCCGTGCCCACCTATTCGACTCTACCGTTCTTCCTGCCCTAACATATGCCACAGAGACCTGGGCTATACGAAAGCAGGATGAACACGCGATCAGCGTCGCGCAGCGTGGAATCGAGAGGACGATGCTCGGAGTGACACGACTCACGCAAGTGAGAGAAGGCCTCCGGAGTTCCGAGCTTCGCCGACGTTCGAAGATCAGCGACGCTGTCGCGTGGGCCAAGTTGTCGAAAATTAGGTGGGCCGGCCACGTAATGCGCTTCGCAGACACCCGCTGGACGAGAGCCATCACCGACTGGATTCCGCGGGATGTCAAGAGAACACCGGGACGCCCACCAACGCGTTGGTCGGACTTCTTCGTGAAAGCCCTGAACGACCGATATGACACTCTTCGTGTCCCTCGAGCGAGGAGGATCCATTGGACCACTCTGGCACGCGACAGGGACGAATGGAGACGCTGCTGGCGCCCGCTCGAGCAAGTCGATGATCAACGGGACGACAGGTGACAGGTGACAGGTGATGAATTTGCAAACAAAAAAAAATAATAAATTCTTTAATTTCTGTCAAAAGACCAGGACGTCCACCAACGCGTTGGTCTGACTTCTTCGTGAACGCCTGAATGAACGATATAACGTTCTTCGTGTCCCTCATGCGATGAGGGTCTTCTACTGGATCACTCTGGCACGCGCCAGGGACTGGAGATACTGTTGGCGTCCGCTCGAGCAAATCGCTGAGCGGGCGCCAACAGTACGCCAAGTGATACAAGTGAATAAATTCTCCGCTTTCACTATAAATCACTCGTTCATCGCTCACTATAAATCTCACTGTCTAAAGATACCGTAATCCAAAAGCGTTTTTCGCGAAAGTTTCCAATCTCTTTCAGCAGCTGAAAACAATGCTGAACGCATAATAGTCCTGTAGAGCAAAATGATAAAGAATTAATTAATGTTTTATTTGTATTTATTTATTTATTTTTTATTTATTTAATATTTACAATTATAATATTTAATATTTATTTGTTCTTCCTCTACACTCCTGTCGCTTTCCCAACCACCAAGTTTAGCTCAATATAGCAAACAAAAGTAGAAGCGGTCCATATATAATTTTACTCTACATGAATCTTGTATTACCAATGAGCATAAAAAATTGAAGAATTTATTATATTTACTGGTACATGTTGCAACGGTGGGCAGCATTGAGGAGTGGCAATGCGCCAAACAATCAGATTGCATCGAATGGGCATGCCGTTCAGAGAAGAAGTGTACAGTTGGTGACCTGATTGGCTGGCATGTGTTCGGTCGGTGCTCTGCCCGATTATGATTGGCTGGCGCACTCCCGCCTCTCAATGCTGTCCACCTTCGCGACATGTACCTGTTTATTTATAGTATTCAAACCAACTAGTGTTTGCTTTATTTGACCTGCTATAACAAGATCATTCTTTTTCCTTTTAAGCTGGAGCCTGTCAAAATTTTACGATCTCTTCCTAATCAATACACGAGGAGCGGTGCTTTATGGAGTTCGAATTTTGAAATTCGAACTCGAATGAAAATCGTTTTATCCAGAAAAATGATTGCTTTCGAATATGTGCGAGTACGATTACTCGAGATCGCGATTTTGTGTACTAGCCTGTTCAACATTTATGATCGATGGACCTATAAGAATGGTTAGGATGATTTTCATTCAAATTTGAATAATTGAGTTGGGATATACTAGAGATCATGTCCGAAAACTGAAGCACCTCGAGAATTCGGACCGAAGCATCGAATTCGAATATTCAGAAAAATCACGCTCCTCGAGAATAGTCGAATTCGATTACTCGAAATTTTTCCGTATTCGAAATCATTCGGATATTCGAAAGTTTTCAGTGAGCCTTACTGTGATGGATAAGGCATCCATAAGCTGAGAGGGGAAGTATGAACACAAATCAACCCATTAATCCACGGATTATTGTAGATGAGCGCGTGTAGCGCAGTCGGAGGAGGCGCCGGCTGTCGCGTGCACCCGATACCAGGTTCCTGGTTTTCATCCCTCCGGGGTCGGTGAATTGGTACCAGACTTCTCTGGGAAGGATAAAGCGCCGACTTGTTCATCGGCTGGCCACCGCTAGTCACTGTATGGCCAAATACGCATTCAACTCGCCTCCACGACATCCCGTACAAGTAGAATGCGTGGCGCATCCTAAGGGGATTGAACGCCTTCTTTATCCTTTATCCTTTATTATTGTAGATCACTATGACATTGTTTTTTGTTGTTGTTTTAAGGAAGAGATAAAGATATCTACAGAAAAATCCTATATGGCATCTAGAAACAGCATTAGGTGTGTTGTTGTTGTTGTATGGACGGGTTCCGAGCGCATAGCTGACGCTGATGAACCCTTCAGTTACCCAGTCTTCCTAAGCAAACACGAAACTAGCTCATCAGTCGACATTCTTGACTTGCGTGCATCCCTTTTATGGAAAAAATTGCAATGAATTATAAGGAGCTGAGACAACACTACCTCCAGCAAATATCGAGGTCCGCTTTCCATTAGCGAGTACGTCATAAAGGCCAAAAATGGAGCTTTCGAGGCTGGGCCATCATGGCGTGATTGTGAGACCTAATTTCGGCAGTTAATTCAACCCCGCAGTATATTTCAGGTCTCTTATTGGAGGAAAATAGTAACTTCAGAGAAAACGAACACTCCCAGCTGCTCTCGAAAAGCCAACATTATGTAGGTTGGTAAATGTAATTATAGTATGCTTCGGAAGTAGGCGGAACAGAAGTCAAGGAGAGGATTAATGGGGTGGTCGAAGGCGTAGGTCATTGTTTACAAATTGAATAGCTCACTCGTATCCACTTCCGAGAAGGACACGTGATGTTCTTTGGATTAGAGCACCACGCAGCTACAATGCAGTAATAACGTGTAAGAGGCTTAGGCTCGAAATCGAACCCTGTTCTACTGCTCTCGCTTCACGGCCACCACACACTGATTAGAATTTGGACCTCTTCTGAAGTCAATTGAGGATGGACGTAGAGTATCTAGGAAGTTTACTGACAGGTTTAGTGAATACATAGCTAAGTGACAAATGAGCACAGACACCGCAGATGTGCGAACACGGAAAACAGAAGTCCCAGTGATTCTTCAATTCAGCTGCTTGTTGTTCAGTGAAGCCGGAAAACAAGTTTCTATTTTGCGTCAGCTTAGTTTCAATATGGCACAGCCTTATTAGCCCTGGCTGCTCTTGTTTTAGACACAGGGTTTGTTTAAAATAAGAATAAAAACTGACGGTAACTATACTATTTACTATTTGCTGTTTTATTAAAGCCAATAAGAAAACAACAGAATCAAAAAGCGAAAAACGTGACAGCTCTGCGATTGGCTATATAACAAGGAAGGAAGGCATGTTATATCTAAAACAAATCCGCTAGCTGAGAAGAGTCCGTGATATAGATTCATGTATGCCACCAATTAAGTTCATTTGGTGAAGATTGCTCACTGTGTACACACTGCTAAATCTTCGTTCTTCTAAACGTTGATTCCATTAAGTCATTTCGATACAAAATTTCTGAGAAAGTAAAAGCATTACATCTCCAATTCATACTCATACATTCATTCGTTCATACCTTCGCTCTACTTCTGCTAGTGGGGGGGGTATCCTAAAAGGTATAGCTAACTTTTTCGCAAAACTACCTGAGAGATGATGGTGAGAGCTACAACAAAACTCGAAAAGTTCCTAATTATTATTGTTAAATACAATCAGTGTTTTTCTAGCTACCTATTATTATATTTATCTAATCGTAGCAGAGTTCATTGTCCTATCTTTATAATATGTCAAACATTACATATATGTGTCAAACTTTCGCCTATTCCTTTTGCATCGTTTCAGCTTCGCTTCTCAGGGATGGCATGGATGGTATGTATGTATGTATGTATGTATGTATGTATGTATGTATGTATGTATGTATGTATGTATGTATGTATGTATGCATGTATGTATGTATGTATGTGTGTATGTGTGTATGTATGTATATCTATGTATATGTGTATGCATGTATGTATATATGTATGTATGTATGTGTATATGTATGTATATATGTATTTATGTATGTATGTATGTATGTATGTATATATGTATGTATGTATGTATGCATGTATGTATGTATGTATGTATATTTATGTATGTAAAGGCGACAGCAACGCAACGGTACAGTAATATACTCATCAAATTTATATTTCTGTTGATCTTAAATTTGTATTTCTGCTTTTTTTGACTGCAGCATATGTTTTATTTCTGCTCACTGTTGTTTGCTTAAGGCGCACAACTTGTGCAGTAAATGAAATGAAATGAAATGAAATTCCCAACTATCTGTTTCCTCCTCCTCGTCTTACCACTAACTTAGCGTTCATGACACCTCTCTTTCCATTTTTTTGGCGGCTATCTGTTGCTACGGTTCCAATTTTTTATATTTCAAATTTAAATCTCCCCATTATTCATAAAAAGATTGAAAAACACTCAAACTGACCATGTGCCATGTATTCTGGTTTGATCGTATATTTGTTTTGTATATTATTGATGGCGCATAGTTTGTGCAACAAATAAAATAAAATGAAATACTTTATAACACCTCTATCGGCTGCAGGACATGGGCCATTGCAAAGATAAAAAAACAAAAAACACACCACAGAGTGAGCCTTGTGCTCCATAATGATGTGTCGAGTCTGTAGTGAACACCGTGGATATCATGGACAAAGACCGTCCATTGATGACGCATGTAGACGAGGATTTTATAGATCGAAGGATTACTGCATACTCGTCAGCATTGTTCATTGCTGGACATGGAGAGTGGAAACTTTTCTCGGAAAATATTGTTTGTTGGAGATGGCATTTTATATTTATAACACTGCTGCGCAGTGGATCAGCAAACACTGGCAAAATGTGCCTATCACTCGTGAGTGTTATGAGATTAAACGCCTCTTTCTAAATATACATTTCCTCTGCAAGACGACATATGTTGAAATGCTCTTTAGCACATTCACGACGAGAGGGTTTTCGCGCCCATTGAAACGAGAAGATGGCCGGCTGCTTTTTTTTGGCGCGCGCGGATGTACACTCATTTGTGTGGACACCGTCTCTCGCGAGGTACTGCTATCAGCAAGTATGCTTTAAAAGCAGAGTCCTAGAAAAGGTTACTGCCGACTCAAGAAGAGTTCAGAAGAACTGTACAGGTTGCTATATAAGAGCAGTAGCCTGAGAAGAGATATTGCCAAGAAGAAAGTGAGGAGAGTCAATACTCGCTGGTACAGTTGCGAAAAATATGTTTGTCTGAGGTGTTTCAACGAAAAGTGTTCTTTTTGAGTGTTTGTTTATTGTCATATTTGTTTAAAAGTTCAATTCATGTTTCATCTGCAGTTTGTGCATTAATTCCTGTCTAGAATTGTGTGCGTTTGTTGTGTTTCAGTAATGGGGAAAGTTCTTGTCTTGTTGGTTACGATACAGCCAATCATTTTTCTGCCTATGCAAACCCAACATTTCTTTGCTACTAAAATTTGCGAATTTGAAAAGAAAGTCGAGCAAAAAATCAATTTGTTTATGTTTGTGTTTATTACGCTTGCATAAGGCAATCGTTGAAAAGCAGTCAATGTACAGCGACAATTGCGTGTATAAACTATCAAACAATGAAAACAAATAAAATCCAGAACAAAGAACTAGTCAAAAACAACGCCAGGGGCCGGATTCATCAAAGTTACTGCGGTAACTTTAACGGAGAATTGTAAGCGAAAGCTCAGGGCCGGATTCATTAAAGTTACTGCAGTAACTTTAACGGAGAATTGTAAGCGAAGAGCTCAGATAACGCGGCTTGTCAAGCGGTATGGCGAGCGATAAGCCACGTTATCTGAGCTTTTCGCTCACAATTCTCCGTTAAAGTTACTGCAGTGACTTTGATGAATCCGGCCCCAGATAGCGCGGCTTATCGCTAACCATATCGCTTGATAGGCCGTGTTATCTGAGCTTTCGCTTACAATTTTCCGATAAAGTTACTGCAGCAACTTTGATGAATCCGGCCCCAGGATGCAAAGCCATATACTGTTTAAGAAATCTTGTTTCTAAGCAAGGCAATACCTACACGGCTTTTCATTTGTCCCAGAGTTACGGGAGACTGAATGTGTTTAGCAATTTTTAAGTACAAGCTGCCAGCTCTATATGTGAACGGTGTGGCTCGTAGTCGGGTTCTGGGGCGAGGAAGAGATAACTTTTCAGGTTCCCCTGTGTTAGAGATTTCCTAGTTTTAAAGAATTTACAAGGCCCAGAAGCAGGTGTGAAATTCAGCGGTTTATGTACAAGACACACATCGAATACTTTGCGAGGAGATTCTAATTTAAAAAAAGTTTTTCCCAAAACTCTCCCGTCCACATGAGTGGACATCGTCGCGAATGTTTTAGCAGCCTGACGGTTAAAGATAAAAGTTCTGGAAAAAAAGAGTTATTGGGCTGGTAGTGAGTGGGAAAGGTGAAGAAGATGCGGAGGATTGCTGCTTTTTCGTTCAACACCGTTTGCCGAGTACTTTTATATCGAATCAGGGCACCCTTTTAGCCGTGAGGTTTTTCGGATTAGGGCACCGCATGACTACAAGTCTAGTTCCGTCTAATCGTTTTTGTTCAATGACTGAAGTGCGTAGGAATGAATAAGGGAATCCAAGGAGACAGGAGATTACAGCATCGCTTCTCGGCGATCCGAGTAGTATTTGAGTACCCAAGGTGTACACTATAGTGGGATTGACGTGTGAGCAAATTGTCATGCTTCATACAGGGATTAGGAAAGCACCAACCTAGTTCCGGAAGAAGGCGACCGCATTCCGACCAACATTCAACCTTTTTTGACTGGGTTATGACGCGCTCCGGGTTATCGTGAGTTGGGATTCTGAGGAAGTAGAACAACGGTTTTTTGGTTCTTATTTAAAATAGGCTTTTACATTGAATCTGCCATTAATGAATTGATAGAAACCCTGAAGATAGAGGAACCTTTCCTTGTTGTCGCCTGAATCGCACTTCTCAATGCTTCGCTATCGCTCGTCCATAACCTGGCTTATCTACTTGACTCGAACCGACTTCACTAAACCTTATTTTGGTCAAACATTCGCTAGTATTCACCGACTCCGCATATATCATCACTCGCATATATCTGCTATCATTGAATTGATAGAACCCCTGTAGATGGAGGACCACCAAGCTGTGAATAAATAAATAAATAAATAAATAAAAGCTACACTCACAATGAATGTAAATGTGATTGTATATATAGCCTACTGTGCGTGCCTTTTAGCAATTATTTTCGCCTTGACACACGATAGCGCTATAATATTCATGCTTACTAACCCAAATTTCAGGTACTAAAGCTTTTTCTTGATATAGAATTAAAAGATGCAGCAACTGGCTACAAGTACATAATGAGCACCGGGAAGAACGTAACCAGGAAGGATTCACGAACCTCTTCTGCAAATCTTCTAAGCATAGCCTTAATGCAAACGCATAACGCTAGACGCGCTTTCCCAAAAAGTTTACAGAAGAGCTTGAATCTAGAGCTAGGTCTGCTTTGATCTGACCTTTATACAACCTTAATTGTCTCCTTTCCTCCTTACGTTTAGTAGGGGTCGTGATCTATTCAATTATTTGTAACACGTGTTGCTTGAAATGGACTACACTACTGGACATGCCTCTCCGTCCAACAAGCAAAAGTGGCGCGCAAGATGGAAAGCGGCGCTTTTTGAGCCGGAAAGTGCCGTTTTCCGCTTGCCACGTGTCGCGCCGGACGCAGATCGCTTTAGGGCGCGGCATCCTTAACGTTGCGCTTACTTATTTGTTATTCGCCAACTTATTTGTTGCATAGAAGAGAATGGCCTGCTTTTTGGAACTAACTGACGCGATGGTATCCCGGTACTACCATGGCGCGATGGTATCGCGGTACTCAGATCATGACGCTTCCACCGCGCACGGCCAGATAGTCAAAAGAAACTTCGCCGCCGCCGCCGCAACAGTGGCGGTCGGCATGCGCGATGGCTTCCCGCGACCATCACATGCATGGCATACTTTTTTCGCGCCGCGCACGGTGTTTAGCGTTGCTCCTGGGTGGATCGCGGTCGCGCTCCCTTGCAGAGTGGGATGGAATCGCGGCGACGAGAAGTATGCACGAGCCCTAAAGGTTTCACGTCTACAGATTACATTGCCCTTCATTGGTTTACAAAAAGTAACTAAACCAATTAACTAATAAGTAAACAAAAACAACTACTTTTTGTGGTTTCTCTCAAACGCGTGTCATAGACAGACGTGTTCAAATAAATATACGAAAAAATAACCAAGTTAGGGAAAACCTACTCATTCGGCTTTTTAGCTCCACGAAGGCGGTTATAGCGCCATCAGCTGGAAGCCTGACGACGTGCTCCTTATCATATTATTCCAAGCACCATTCCAGTCGATCTATAACGAGCGTTCCTGTGGAAAAAGGATGGAGAAATTGCTCAGATGCAAGAAGTCCCTGCAAAATTTGCATGAAGCCCTTTTAGTGTCAAAAGTAATTAAACTAGCATTTAAGTCGGTACCGTTTTCCATGAATTCTTAGGAATTTCATAAAATTCCTTCTATTACAGTTGTTTTCTCTCCGATGCTCTTTGCAGGCTGCTTATGCTTCTAATTAACTACCCCTTTTTGGAAAATAGGACTGCATCTGTCGTGCATTACGTCAATGCAATCACTTATGCAACACAACTCACTTGCTCCGCCGTCTCATCGTGCACACATTTCCGCCTATGTCTCCGGTAAAACCCTTTTGTTTCGAAAGTATGTTGACCGGTTTTATGGGGTCTTGGAAGACGATTATGCGTTAGGGCCCGTTTATACTTCGACGCCGAGCGACGCGATGCCACGTATTCTGACCACATTGATGGAGCGACGCGATCGATCAATCTGGCCATTATACATGCCGCCGCGTCGCTCATCGTCGGGAGTATGGTGGAACATATGGAAATTGAACAGAAAACTGTTGAATATATTTGCATATCTGATAAGAATTCCTATAGCAGAAGTGTACAAGGTGCACTTAGAAGCGGCAGACAAGCATCTCTTTCAACTCCCTCCACGGATTTGATGATTCTCGTTGTCTTCCAGTCTTGAGAGATTTCAATGTGCATCTGTCGTGCCTATGTATCTCAATAAAATCAATAATCAATATAAAATCAATCTCAATAAAATATAACAGGTCTTATTACCTTGGGGAGATTTCTGATGAAATGTCTCTTTCATTGGAGCGATCTAATCGAAATAACTATTTATTTGTATGAAGCCTCGTGTAAAAGGCCAATAGTGTTTTCGTGTATGGGGCCGGTCTCTAGTCTCACTTCTTCGTTCTCTTCATCACATTCACGGCTAGGCAAGCGACAGAACGTACAGCTAAGTACAGAGAAAATTCAAGATTATTAGCAGAAAACTTCATATGAAGACCTATGCCCTATATAAAAGTCCTTGCAGCATTTGATGGAGCAGTGTGTTTGCCTTATAAATATCCGGACCAGCAGCTATTAAGGGGTGCAGACTGTTTTATTTTCAATTCAAAAGTTTTTTGAGAAAACAATCAATCAGCAAATACCGTATTTCGTAATGCGTTCCCGTATAGAGAAAAGGTAAACGGGAGTAGCGCCACAACTAAGAACAAAGAAGCCGTCGTAGGTCCTCGTTAAATATAAAAACAATAACTCTGAAATGCATGTGTATTACATAACACCACGATATATGTTGTCTGTAATAATACACCTGTATAAGGATTATGGTATACTCCAGCGTCGCGCCGGCGACGGGCTCGAGGCAACTGTCAATGACGCGCCTTCGCTGATATAGCAGACGGTGTAATGCGTGTAGGTTGAGAGCTGTCGCGACGTCGCTACCGCGACGTGTTGTAGAGGAGTGTTATACTTCCGTGTGGCGGATGAGAAACATAGTCCCTCGCTACGGCCATCGCTGGTCGTCGCTCGCTGCAGTGCACAGCGACGATCGACGGTCGCAGAGGGTGTCGTGAATGCGATGGTTCGCTCCCTTATATTCAAACTCCCGCGGGCTGCCGTATCCGCTCGGGACCCCGATGAGGCGCTCCCGAGGCTCGGCCTGCCCGCGCACGCTATTGGTCGGCGGGGACCGCGGTGCGCCGCCCCCCGCCCGGCTCATTCTATACTTCGGTCGACACGTCGAGCGGCTGCGCGGGCGCGGCTCTGGGGGCGCCGCCATTGTGAGCCACCTTCTGTCAACATCCCAGGGATCTTCTGAGCGGAGCCTTGCCGCTCCTCACGTCGCACTCCAGCCGGCTGCAATACAGGGAGGACGGCGAGCCTGGATGGGGCTCGCCTAGCCTCGGATAGCCACTACAGTCTTTCCAGCCGGAGCGGTCCCATCTAGCCTGTATTCCATATTATCTAGCGTCCATCTCTGGTATTATATTGTTGTGGCTGTATGTTATGGATATATGGAATGAACCGTGGTTATATCTATCTACTGTGCTGTCTACGACGAGGAAGGTGGTGAGTCTCCTATTAGTGTCTTATGGGTATTGCTGTGTATATTTGTTGTTGTTGTTGCTAGTGGGTTAGTTAGGGGTTAGTGTTGTAGTTAGGTATCATTTGGTCTTTGAGTAGTATTCGGGGGTTGTGTGTGCTCATTACAGTCCGGCTCCATTACAGCACGCCTGTAGGCACCCGCGGCTGGTGCGTGGTGCGGGCGTGCGTCAATCCAGGCGCTGTCCAGCGCGATGGGAGAGAAGTCACCACGCGGGGCCCCCGTCTGCCAGGGAAGGGGGCGTGGCCTGTTCACATCATGGGGTCCCCCTTATGTCCTCACTTGGGTACTGGGTTCTTGGGTACCTCGTAGCACCACGGGGTGAATGGGGGACCACGGTCAAAAGGGACATGTTCCCTCGCGAGTGGGGCCACCGATTCGCAACAGAGGGGGAAGCGCTTGTCGCTCCCCTTTTTGCACTTGCTTCGACTGTGCGTTGCCAGGCATTGGCTTCGCTGTGCAATCGCGCATCGCTTCGGTGGACGGGAGTATACCGTAGGCCTAATACACTACACAATGTACGTAGCATGTAACACCTGCCAGTCTTTCTACAGGCTACACTTCTATGAATGAACAAAGAAAGGTACAGCTTCAATGAACGTACGAGTCAACAAAATGCACAGTGATCCAAGCAACCGTGGTTAGTGACCACACAGCCCATTTCCTCGAAAACACTAATCTCACAATAAAATAGGTGAGCAGCTCTAATGCAAAAACACCACCTTGAGCGATCACCTGAAATTCTCACTACCACAATATAAATTGATGCTCCATAGGCAGTGGTTATAGCTCTTAGGTGCCCAATAAATGGATATTATGATGTTTGTTGAAAACTAATGAAATTGCTGCTTTTCACTCATCTGCTTCAGAAGCTGAATTTCCTTCTGACGCTTCGCCGACGTCATGCGATATCCAGTTGTCGCCTAGAATATTAAAAGTTTGATAGCACTTTCGGATTTTAAGTTAGTTTAAAAAAATAGATACCACTCCTTTTACAAGGCGTAATTAAATCACGATACCTTTTCCAAAAACCGCACTTTAGCTACTGTAATAATGTCTATGATCAAAATAGCAACTACTATTACAAAACATTCGATGAAGTCAAAGTAGGTTGACACAATGCCACAAATCTGAAACTTGGTCCTTATTACTGCTGTAAAGAACAAAAAGGAAAGTCATACGGCAACCGTAGGTGTGTACCTTATCTTCCCTGTACGTGTAAGCCCAAAACTCGTCTCTGTAGAAGAACTCGCACTCACCTAAAACAAAAAGTGCGACAATCGCGGCTAAGCTGTAAATCGTTAAATCAAACCGGATAACAATTACATGTGTTAGTTTATTGAACGTTCACGTAAAACTCCCAGGATAGTTATTACCTAAAAAAGTCCGAATTTTTCGCTTAAATAAGGTATGTCCTTTTCTGACGGAAGTCCTTCACAATCTTATTCTACAGTTGTAAAGGTGTACGAAAAAATGCAATTCTAGTTTCTCGAAATCATTTTTAAAGTTTGTATAAACCAATGTCTGGCGATATTGGATAACACATAGTTTTACAGAAATAGCATCAAATGATTTTCGTTTCGCCAATGAAACAAAACCTAATTCTTTACGGTGTATTCATTACAAATTGGATGCTATCAAACAGTAAGTCAATCGTATCATAATCTAGTCAATTACTTAATCAGAATGCTGTTTTGTTGAGATGCTAAACTTTATAGAAAGCGAACACGACCGACTCCACCACTGATTGCTGAAAACGGAGAAAAACTAACGAAAATCACACTTTACTTGGCAGGTGGAAGGAAGGCTGCACGACTATAGCTTCTATCCAGGTGCAGGCGATTAGAATCGAAGTGCTTCGCTCACTGAAACGCTCACATTTGGTGCCTCAATGCTTTCGTCAGCTTAGCACCAGTATTCCATCAGTAATCCACAGTATTCTAGTAAGTGCTTGAGTACACCGTATTCCAGTAGGTGCTTGAGTACAAACCCTATTGTGCTCGGTTTGTGCTGCACTTTTGCAGCAAGTGCTGCTGTTGTCTTCGTGGTGCTATTGTGTTGCAAACCCAGCTGCACTAGTGGTTCTGTTGTGGTTCACGCCTATAGACTATTGCAGAGTCGACTGTTATGAGCGGCAGTCAATGCTTTGGATAGGAGCTCCAGTGGCACTCGCGGACGCTCGGACAATATCACCGATTATGCTTCATCATTTTTTGAAATCACACAACAATAACATCAACGCATATCCCAAACAACATTTACAACAAGATTAGCAAGGAATGTAGTCGACTGTGTTCCAGAACTTGAGGAAGAGTCCATCGTAGTCACAGAATCATCGCCGCCACAGAAACTACTCAGACGTTCGTTATCTAGGACCCGTACAACCAGTTGCTATTGTGATGAGAACCTGTTGCAGTGGGTGTGGCGGGCTGCGCTGATTGGCCAGGTAAGGGGACCCGGCGCGATTACCTGCAATACGTTGATGCTGCTGAGGAAGTATACCATTAGGCTTAACGGTCGGCTCCTGTTGCTAGAGTGTTGCAGGATTCTTGTGCAGCCGCATATCTACATATATTCAGTTCGTGCCTACATATATGTGCATACGCATATAAGTAGGTATATACTATGTATACACATGTATATACATCTGTATATACAGGTATATACATAGAAACAGGTTCTCAACACAATAGCAACTGGTTGTACGGGTCCTAGATAACGAACGTCTGAGTAAAAAGAGTGGTCCAGAGCATAAAGGAACTCATAAGGAGACAACGCCATTATGTCTCTTACCAGTGTGCACTACTTCGCAGAGCCTTGTGGGATTCGCAAATAACGGGATTATAAGGCATCTCCGCAAAAAACGACTATGATATTCATTCTTCCCATTTCCAATTACCTCTAGAGAACCTCTTATAAACAAGGTACTCTGGTACACGCTTTTCAGCACAACATCACCACTGGTGCGTGCTTTGCAACACAATAGTACCACTGATACGCGTACTGCTATTGTGCCGCAAGACCTTTTGTGCTGCGTTGAGAGCGCTAACAGCCTCGGTTAGTGGTGCTCTCAGTGTGAAGGAACGTTGACCGTCGTTCTGTGCGTTCTGTGAAGCGTGGTTTGGAGGTGGTTATTATACCATTTTCAGCTTAAATTCAACGTTTTCGAAATCAAATTCAATGTTCTCGAAATCAAATTCAATGTTTTCGAAAACGAATTCAACGTTTTCGAAATCAAATTCAATGTTTTCGAAATCAAATTCAACGTCTTCTTTGCAAGCTGTACGTTTCAATGTTTACTTCTCAAAAAATTCAAACATTCAGAAAAGGCTATCCAACGAAAATTAGAAACAACTAGCAACTAAAGCAAGTCAGGCACTTCAGTAGTGATGCGACACAAGTACATAGTAGTGAGCAAACTAAGCATTGACGAGAGCGGTTTCAACCTTCAATTACGACGCACCCAGGCTCGCTCAAAGAAAGGAACACGAGCCAATGTCGTTGTACCCACAATGAAAGGTGTATGATTACGCTAATTGTTGCCATGAACAATACCGGAATCCTCCACTGGAAAATTATCAGTGATGGCACCTGCAACAGTGCCAAATTTTGCAAGTTCATTGAAGAACTTTTGAGCCGAATTCGCGACAACGAAGAGATGAATGGCGCGTGGCTGATCATGGACAACGCCAGGATTCACAAAGCGGGCGACCTGCGGACAATTATGGGACAATCATACACTTTAAAGTTTTTGTCGCCATACTCTTACATGCTTAATCCTGCGGAAAACGTTTTTTCAAAAGTGAAGGCCACGGCGAGGCGCCTCCTAAGAAATCCTGTCGCGGAGAGGACGCTGGCCGAAGTTATTGAAGAGAGTGTTCATTCTGTATCGCAGCAAGATTGTGCAAACTACGTCCTCCACATGATGGTAAACATGACAGCAGCTGTAGCAGGGCAAAGATTCAACAGTACATGACTTACTTTGACTTGCCCGTTGTGCTATTTTGAATAGTTATTGTTGTATTGCTGTATTGTTACTGTATAGTTCCTGTTCATACTGTATAGTTGTATCGCTTAGTTTGCTCACTACTATGTACTTGTGTCGCATCACTACTGAAGTGCCTGACTTGCTTTAGTTGCTAGTTGTTTCTAATTTTCGTTGGATAGCCTTTTCTGAATGTTTGAATTTTTTGAGAAGAAGTAAACATTGAAACGTACAGCTTGCAAAGAAGACGTTGAATTTGATTTCGAAAACATTGAATTTGATTTCGAAAACGTTGAATTCGTTTTCGAAAACATTGAATTTGATTTCGAGAACATTGAATTTGATTTCGAAAACGTTGAATTTGAGCTGAAAGTGGTATATATCAGGGTGATTCATATGCTTCCGAATTTTTGATATTTTTCAAATATTTATATATTTTGATCATACTAACCTTACTCATAAAAATATCGCCCATCTTTGTCGATGGTTCTCCTCTCTAGTTCCGGCAGGGAATGGATGCCGTGGCGATAAAAATCCGGAGGTTTCGATTCGAAAAAGTGACGAAGGTCGTACCTGATAACTGACAAGTGCGACACACGAGCCGTAAATGCGTCACATACAGCAAGGCATGCTTGGGCTCCAGCAGAGGGACGCCTCCGGCGGTTCCCAAAGGTGATCTTCACAGAAGGAAGCAAATTCTGAGTGTTTTCTGGGACATTCTTGGTGTTGTGGGCTGAGAGCTTCTTCCTTCTGGTGTGTCAGGTATAATGCAACCAACTACAAGAACTCGGCGCCCTTCAAATTAAATGCTCATAAGTCGACAAGATTTAGTTCCTCTATGGCAATGCAAGACCGCAATACTTCAAAAGCTTCATTTATTACGATGGAAAGTGATTCCTTACCCACCCTATTCAACAGACCAACTGACTACCATTTGTTCCCATCTCTTGCTCACTTTCTGGAAGAAAAGAAAAGGATACGGTTAAGTGTTTTTTCAATCCTTCTGTGAATAATGTGGGAATTTCAGGTCGAAATTTGACATACATACATAATACATACATACCATACATACATACATACATACATACATACATACATACATACATACATACATACATACATACATACATACATACATACATACATACATACGAGCGGCACTCGAATCCGACCTTCGTCACTTTTTCGAATCGAAACTCCTGATTTCTATCGCCGTGGCATCCACTCCCTGCCGGAATGATGGAGGACAGTCATCGACAAACATGGGCAATATTTATATGAGTTACATTAGTTTATCAAAATATATAAAAATTTGAAAAATATCAAAAAAAATCCCAAGGATATATGAATCACCCTAATAGTTATGAAGTAATTCCTTTTATAATTATGTAATCACCTACCTCGAGAATCCGACACTACACATAAATCTTATTTTTTAATACTTATCTGCCAGAGACTTACCTGAAATACTTGTCGTGATTCATAGGTGAACAAATAGCGCACATTCGGTTGACAGCGATTATTAGGCGCGAAAATAAACAAACGTCATAACCAATCAATAGCAAGACACCAGAAATATACGAGTAATTTTTCATTACTTCGACATCACTGAAAGGAAGATGGGTACCAACAAAGCAGTCTAACCCTAAAGAAGGGGTTTCTTACGAAGTCTGACTTTTAAAGTTTACCGAAATTTTTCAATCGCGCTTCTGTAATGATGTCATATTTAGCATCGTTTTTGGACTTCCATTAGCTTAACAGGAATGAATAAGCGTCAGGTTGTAAAGCTAAAAGCCTGGTTGCTGATTATTAGTCAATAGAAAGATCTAGACCCTCCTCTTACAGGAAGTCAGACGGAGCAATGGGTCGGTAGCGTGGTCGTTGTCGAGACACAGGCCCCAATCAAAATGCCATCGTGATGTATGGCTTGAGCTCTCGTGTTATATAGAGGCACTCTTCTTTCTGGTTTAGCTAGGGCCTTTAGTATGAATCCAAAACGCCTCCAGGGCCATGCGGGAGGCAGTTTATGCTTCGACTGCCAGTAGCTTATCCCTGACCTCGAAGTCCTCCCCCGTATGCCTTGCATACTATGGGGACCCATTGTGTTGGACGTGCTAGACTCGGCCTTGTCGTCAAGGGGCTTCTTGACCCTAACGGTCGCCCCGTCTCACCGATATGTCCCGGGGGCAGACATAACTCCAACGCCGCGCGAACCCGTTGGCGTCGCGCACGGTGCCCGACGAAATTGGACGAGTTGTCGCGGTCCGACTGTTTCCGACAGGGACGGCCATTGACTAGCGATAGAGTAGAAAGCGCGTGCCGGCGACGTCGACTGCGCAAAGGAAGAAGAGAGACATAGGATGAGGATGACACAAGTCTGATCTCTCCTGGTAGGGAAGTGGGAGTGGTTGTCAATAAAGTGCGGGCGGAATGAGACTCAATCTATTAGGTTAGAAAAAAAGAAAATGAGACTCAATCTATTAGACTCAATCTATTAGACTCACATTCTTCTAATTTCAACAGGACTTCAAAGAGTTCTAACTTGTCTCAACGGGTAACCGACTCTGCTAGACCTCTATAGGAAAATGGTGTTACAAACAGTGCCAAGAGCTTATCAAATTCGAATATCAGCGAGAACCGCCCACCCGTTTCACCCTCTAACCAAAGGAGTCTAGAAACTCGATCTACTTCTTTGAATAATGTTTTCTTATTTAATGCTCGATCGATAGGCAATAAAATTCCCGATCTTCACTACTTTATTTCAGACAACAATCCGTCCGCAATTTTTATTACAGAAACATGGCTCAAACCAGACTTAGGACTTGAAGCAGCTCTTTCTCCACAACCAAACTATGAAATTTATCGATGTGATAGGTCTGGCATTGTGACAGGCGGTGGAGTGTTAGCAATGGTTCATCGTGATATTTCGCATCACTTCATTTCATCCAAGAATTTTTCTGTATATTGTCAATGTTTAACTGTTTGCTTTCATACTTCACCTACCCCAACTTATATTACATTAGTATATCGTAGTCCAAATTGTGATAGATCATGGTTCCGTAATGCCCTTACCAACATTTCAGTTTTCTTGAAAGAAAATGCTAATTCTGTAGTCTTAGGAGACTTTAATTTTCCCACGATCAAATGGACAACTACTACTTTGAACTCGCTTTATGGATCTGCACGTGAATTTCATCAATTCTGTGTTGGAAACTCACTAGACCAACTCGTTGCTGTACCGACTCATGACCTCAATATTTTGGATCTGGTTTTAACAAACAATGCTAATATTGTTCAAGACCTTAAGGTCCTTATTCCGTTCTCAACCTCAGACCACAGAACAATTTCTTTTACATTAACTTCGTGTCATGCGAAGCCTAACACCAGAACCGTTTATCGTGATTATAAGAATGCAGATTACACTGCTATTTGTAATCATCTTATTCGTGTGAAGTGGAGAGACTTGCTAAAAAACTGTAAGACTTCAGACGAATGTTATGAAGTCTACTTGCAACAATGCAATATGCTAGTAGAGCAATATGTCCCTCTTATACCAATGAGCGATACAATTCTAAATCATTATCCAAAAAAAATTCGCAAGCTTCAGGCGAAAGTTTCCAGACTGTACCATGCGCGTTTCGTAGTAGGCGTACACAAGTATCAACGATACGCGAGGAGGCTTAAACGTGAATTAGCAAAACTTAGTTTACAATATGAAGATAAAATAGCATGTAGTCAAAACAATACATGTTTTATAAGTACGTTAATAAAAAACTTAACCTACCTAAGGGTATTGGGACTATTTTGTATTCTACTGGTGAGCTATGTAAATCTGAGGAAGAAAAAGCAAAATCATTTGCCTCATTTTTCAAAACGGTCTATAAAAGACATGACAACAATGAAACGTCTTGTGAATCATTTACTCCTTCTAGGCTAGACTTTGTTGACATCAACAGTGATAGCATCTACAGGACGTTAAAAAAGCTTCCAGTCAGCAACTCTACTTCACCCGACAATATTCCTTACATTTTTCTTAATAAAGCGGCAATGGGGCTGACCCCAATTCTCAATCTTTTATTCAATAGGTTTCTCCTCCATGGTGAAGTACCGTCAATTTGGCGTTAAAAAAAAGTTATGGAGCGAATAATTTGCAAGCAACTTTACAGCTATTTATCATCTGAACAGTTAATCACAAAGTTTCAGCATGGATTCCTTCAAGGAAGGTCCACTCTTACGGCTCTTATAAACTCAATCCCAAAATGGCAAAAGGTTCTTGAGTCGCATGGATACGTTAGTGCATGCTACATCGATTACACCAAAGCTTTTGACTCGATTCCTCTTGATCCTTTATGTAGAAAACTTGAAGCGTACGGGATTGAAGGCTGCCTTCTAAGATTTCTGCAATCTTTTTTGTACAAACGAAGCCAACAGGTTATGGTTAATGGAGCTTTTTCTGAGTGTTATGAAACGCCTAGTGGTGTTCCACAAGGAACTTGCCTTGGACCGTTAATGTTTCTGATATACATTAATGATATGCCAAACAGCTTACCTTCTGGTGTCTACTGTACTATTTATGCAGACGATACGAAACTGTATTCTATAAACAATTACAAAGCTCTTCAAGAAGGGCTAAACTCTCTAACAGCATGGTCTTCGAAATGGCTACTAGATATCTCACTCGATAAAACTACTGTCATGCTTATTGGGCGTCATCATCCCAAAAACTGCTTCTTCCATCTAGCTGGTTACAAACTGCATACTTCAAACTCTGTTCGTGACTTAGGAATTGTATACTATAACTTTTGATGAATATATTGAGAAGACTGTTGCTACAGCTCATGCTAAATCAAACTGTATATTATGAGCCTTCCAAACTCGCAGTATGACAACGTTATTTAAACTTTTTTCTATTTATGTAAGGCTGCTTTTAGAATACTGTACACCTGTATGGTCACCATTGAAACAAAGTAGTATAAGTCTAATAGAAGGTGTACAAAAAAAATTTACAAAGCAAGTGTTCATTAGAAACGGTCTATTCGAAGTTTCTTACACTGAAAGACTGGCTCGTCTCGGTACTACATCGTTATCACTAAGACGAATAATCTACGACCAGAACCTTGTTTTTAGAATAGTTCATGATTACTTGGATATTGATAAAAATGAACTCTTCACCTTTTCCTCATACAATGGGATTACGAGAGGGCACAATCTTAGAATTCAACCGCAAAGACCGCACTCAAAAATGTTTCGAGAATCCTTTTTGGCTCGTGTTATTAAAATCTGGAATGAAATTCCAGCATTGATTCTCAGTTCTTCCCCTGGGACGTTTAATTACAAATTGGAAAACTTTCTTAAACAAAGAGTACATTTGTGAGGTCAACTGCAAATTAGTTTTTAGGCAAAATGAACGATACTTTGCTTTAACATACAATAGCTTTTTCAGTTTATGAATCACGGAGTCGCTCTTAAGAAAAGAAGCGTTTCTTACTTTAGTTTAAGCATGGAAGCAAAACGCTTTTGCTGTCGTTGAAGGATTAAATCGTCGACTTTTGCCATTATATTTTGTGCTAAACTGATCTATATTACTATTTTTGCTCAACAAATTTCTACGTTCTGATTTTGATAATTTTCAAAAGCCAACTTTCGATGTATCCTTTTGGACAAAACTTACTTTGTATCACATTTTGGCTAATAAATGTTCTGTCTGTTTCTGTTCTGTTGTAACGAATTAAATGGCACTGGCTCGCGCCATTTTTTGGCGCGTCTTTACGCGTTTGATCAAGAACAAACCGTAACATGTGGCATATCATTTAGAAGCGCAAACTTTGCTCTACCGCAGAGTACCAAATTTTTTCTGTAAAAGTGGGAAAACTTTAGAGTTTTATTGACTTTTTTGCAGATGGACAAAAGGGCAATCCGAGGCATTTACCTGCATGAATTCAAGCTGGGCACCACAGCTAAGGAGACGGACGAGAAGATCAACGCCGCATTCGGTCAAGGATGTTCCACAATTCGGACATATCGTTGGTATCAGAAGTTGCGGAATGGAGGTGAGAGCTTGGAAGAACATGAAGGTCGTGGGAGGCGTAGTGATGTTGATGAGGACAAGCTGAGAGATGTGGTAGAGGAGGATCCACACAAAGGTTCCAGGGAGATAGCGAAGGTTCTTGGCGCCAGTCACAACACAGCTGCTCGGCATCTGAAGGAAATTGGAAAGACCAAAAAGCTGGAAAGATGGGTGCCTCACGAGCTATCTGAGGAGCAAAGAAACCGACGATATGAGATCTCGTCCGCACTGCTTCTACGGAACGAAGCGGACCAATTCCTTGATCGCATCATAACCTGTGACGAGAAATGGATAATGTGCGACAACGGGCGACGATCGGCACAGTGGGTGGACAGCGATGAGAGCCCCAAGGTTTTTGCGAAGCCGGAATTGCACCAAAAGAAAGTAATGGTGACAGTATGGTGGTGTTCGCTGGGAATTATTCACCACAGCTTCCTCCCTCCCGGTGAATCCATTACGGCAGAGAAGTACTGCATTGAAATTGAAGAAATGATGAAAAAGTTGAAGGATATCCGGCCGGCCTTGGTAAACCGAAGGCGAGTTCTCCTTCTGCACGACAATGCTCGCCCCCATGTAGCACGAATGACGTTGCAGAAATTGAATGAGCTGAGCATTGAAACTCTACCACATCCTCCGTTGTCTCCCGACCTCTCCCCAACGGACTACCATTTCTTCAAGCATCTTGGCGACTTCTTGGTAGGGAAAATGTTCAAATACCAACAGGATGCCGAAAGCGCCTTCGAAGATTTCGTCAATTCCAGAACTTCTGATTTTTATGCTACTGGGATAAAAAAGATTGTGTCACGTTGGCAAAGATGTGTAGAATCAGAAGGCTTTTATATCGATTAATAAACTTGCCTACAAGCCAAGATATTTACTGTTTAAATTTGCAGTGGTTCAGTGCCATTTATTTCGTTACAACCTAATATTTGAAATTAGTGAAGGAAAACCGTCAGGGGTCTGGTGAGGGAAATTCGAAGCAAGAACTGGGAAGGGATTACTAACTAGAAGTTTCGAAAGCAAGTGTTTGTAAGTTTCTATTTGGGGGGTGAGGAATAATCCGTACTTTTCCCTTAATTCTAACTTTACGCTACACTTCACCTTCACCAACTCACTTATCATAGTTCACGTGTAATGCCGTTGGCAAGCATCCCCTTTGCAAGCGCTAAGGACCTTCTTATTTCTCCAACTTACAAGCAGAGGCAGAGGCATTTTACTGCTTCCTTTTTCTTCCAAGCGTTTCCATCTAGGAAGATCCTCTTCCATTTTATTTGGGGCTCCCTGTGGTAAAAAAAAACTAGTCGAGGAGCTTGAACACTTGCAGAATTTCGTGCTCCGCTGCTAGCCATGCATCATCGAGCGCACGTCCGCGTTTCAGCGCCGCGATGTCGCATGCGGCTCGCGCGCGACATCGCGCTGGAGTTACGGTGGAGCCATACATCCCTCGCCGCCCACACCTGAAGGCGATCGTAAGGGCAATTTCTGCCGTGGCGACTTTTTCTTGGACTGATAGAAATTCCAGTTTGTCTTTTTTTCTGCAACGTAAATTGTCATATGATGAACGAACTCCGAGTTTGTCTCCATAACAACGCGTTCAATATATTTGTAAGAAGAGCAATACCACCTAATCGGAACGCTAACTGCATTTAAGCAAATAAAGACTTACAAAAATACCATAGGCGAGTAATAGAATCCGAATACGATACACATAATTGCCTCTCCTATCGACTGATTAACAACTAGTCGACTGAACTGACTCTTTATTCCAGCCAAGCGCGGAGTGAGCATTGCTACTAGGCAATTACTCACTGTTCCCAGGATTGCCAGCTGAAAACATGGTATTTCATGAAATTCATATGGGGGCTTGTGACATTAGGAAGAGCACAGACTGTACTGTGGATCTTATTTCCGTTTTTTGGAGAACTTTGACGTGCTGAACATTTCTTAAGCTGTAACGATGAGAACAGCTAGTGCTGAAACTACTTTAGCGCTGTCGCCTGCATTGCACATTAAACCACATCGTCTATTGCTACGGCAAAGACAAATTTGGAATAAGAAACATGACGTAGATGCGTAGTATGTATAGCATGATACCATGAAAACGAGTCCTCCCGCTAGATGGCAGTCATGGAATAGGTCTGTTTGGAGTGACTCCGCAGACATATTCATTCTGAAAAAAAAAGCATAAGGCAAGGTGGTTGTCTTTAGAGTACAGTCGTTGTATGACTGCTTAAAGTGGTGGAAAGAGAAAGACGAAAAACATACACAGAATGACGTAATTAAGATTTATATATTGCTGCTCATCAATGTATTTTGCAATGTGGGGTCTGTGCTTTCTCTTAACCGACACTCGATGGTTTTTTTTTTTGAAATAAGATGTTTGTAAGCGCTCTTTTGGAAAATGAACTGGTTGTGAAAAGATTGAAATTAATTTGCATTGGAAACGCAAAACCACAACACATAGCAAGAGAAAACAATTTTTGTTGCAAGCACAGTCTCTCCTGGCCGGCGAGATCGGACCAGGCATGGCAGAATACCAAAGACAGCAGCGCGACCGGAAATAAATATTAGGTTGTAACGAATTAAATGGCACTGGCTCGCGCCATTTTTTGGCGCGTCTTTACGCGTTTGATCAAGAACAAACCGTAACACGTGGCATATCATTTAGAAGCGCAAACTTTGCTCTACCGGAGAGTACCAAATTTTCTATGTAAAAGTGGGAAAACTTTAGAGTTTTATTGACTTTTTTGCAGATGGACAAAAGGGTAATCCGAGGCATTTACTTGTATGAATTCAAGCTGGGCACTACAGCTAAGGAGGCGGACGAGAAGATCAACGCCGCATTCGGTCAAGGATGTTCCACAATTCGGACGGCGTATCGTTGGTATCAGAAGTTCCGGAATGGAGATGAGAGCTTGGAAGAACATGAAGGTCGTGGGAGGCATAGTGATGTTGATGAGGACAAGCTGAGAGATGTGGTAGAGGAGGATCCACACAAAGGTACCAGGGAGATAGCGAAGGTTCTTGGCGTCAGTCACAACACAGCTGCCCGGCATCTGAAGGAAATTGGAAAGACCAAAAGGCTGGAAAGATGGGTGCCTCACGAGCTGTCAGAGGAGCAAAGAAACCGACGATATGAGATCTCGTCCGCACTGCGTCTACGGAACGAAGCGGACCCATTCCTTGATCGCATCGTAACCTGTGACGAGAAGTGGATAATGTACGACAACAGGCGACGATCGGCACAGTGGGTGGACAGCGATGAGAGCCCCAAGGTTTTTGCGAAGCCGGAATTGCACCAAAAGAAAGTAATGGTGACAGTATGGTGGTGTTCGCTGGGAATTATTCACCACAGCTTCCTCCCTCCCGGCGAATCCATCACGGCAGAGAAGTACTGCATTGAAATTGAAGAAATGATGCAAAAGTTGAAGGATATCCGGCCGGCCTTGGTAAACCGAAGGCGAGTTCTCCTTCTGCACGACAATGCTCGCCCCCATGTAGCACGAATGACGTTGCAGAAATTGAATGAGCAGAGCATTGAAACTCTACCACATCCTCCGTTTTCTCCCGACCTCTCCCCAACAGACTACCATTTCTTCAAGCATCTTGGCGACTTCCTGGTAGGGAAAATATTCAAATACCAACAGGATGCCGAAAGTGCCTTCGAAGATTTCGTCAATTCCAGAACTTCTGATTTTTATGCTACTGGGATAAAAAAGCTTGTGTCACGTTGGCAAAGAGGTGTAGAATCAGAAGGTTTTTATTTCGATTAATAAACTTGCCTTCAAGCCGAGATATTAACTGTTTAAATTTACAGTGGTTCAGTGCCATTTATTTCGTTACAACCTAATATATGAATACAGCTGACGTCAGTAGTCGATCGGCGGCAGCCTCCGCTTTCGATGCTCATAGGAAAGGAGGAAAGGAGGAAGAAGTACCACCGAGAGAGGATCGCGGGGTCTGGTGAGCACTGCACTCAATCCACGACCTCAAAATTTCTACTTAGTAGGATCAAGGAGGATTCCTAACACTATGCTTCTACTTTCGACAATAGTGGCAACTAGGGTTCGGCCACGTTGTTGCATGTAAATATTATGTTGTGACATAAGTTCTGCCCGATTTTCGACGGAAACTTTACGTTGCAGAAGAAAAAACCATTTCTGAAAAAACTCAAATCCTAGAAGAAATGAAACCCTTAAAGGCAATTGCGGTATCTGTTCCACCGGAAAGGTCTTTTTCATTGAGAAAACCATCGGAATGTTTGAAATGATGAAAATCCTTCAGGTCTAGGTTCGGCGAAAACAAGCACTACAAAATAGCATACAACTTTTTTGTATTAAATTGAAAGATTTTTGTAATGTTCTTCGAAATAACGGATTTAATATAGATTTTTTCGTCAATAACATTGCTGGGCGCATTTTTAAAAATAGACAAATATTGTATAAATATAACTTGCTAGATGATAGAAAAAAGGCTATAAACTTTTAATTTTACCGTTCACCAAAATTTACTCTTGCATAACTAAAGTGCTAACATATATGGGTGAGGGACGTTCTGCCAGAAAGCGGCGCGGGCAAAGACGCGGGACGGTGCCTGCGGAGACAATTAGCGTCGACTCGCGTAGTGACACCCGCCGCTTCGCGCTCAGCCAGACAGCCCTCGCCACGGAGGCGATTGTGACCCAGCCAACCACGGGAGCTTGTAGGTCGACCAGATTTGGTGTGATTACAATCGATAGAGGGACAAGAGGCTCAGACGGGTTGCCTTGGCAGTACAGAAATTGGGATTGATCTCAACCCTACCATCTTCTATATTAGAATTTCGAGCTCTATCGAATGATCCAGAAAAGAACCCTGCCTCAATAACCCTTAAAGCGATTTTTTAATGCGCTGTTTATTTTCGCTAAATATCGATTTCTATTCACATATATCAGGATTAAATTCGAGACGTGCTTCCAGGCTAATAAAATTGCACGAGGATTCCATTTAGATAGACGAGAGATCTTTTAACAGGAGTTTATAGCGTTAGTTTCAACATGACACCTCTTTAGCATTTTGTAACTTTTTTCTTTTTCTATGGAACCTTATAACCCACACATTACATATTTCGAGACGAAGACTGGATAAGTGCTTCATCGAATCTAATGTTCAGAGAAAATAAATTTCATCACACAATACTTCAAATTGCTCGTTCAGTCGTCTTTTGCTTCTATCGATGTTTTGACCTCGCGTTCAACAGGCAATGTACCTGCATAGCCAATGTCTTCTCCACCAAATAACGAGTTAGGAAACACTCATGGAATTTCATGAAAAATTAGAGTACTTTGGTGTTCTTAGGTCTACCGACTGTCAAATCGAACTCATCGTGCAATTTAAAACTGGGAACGTGCTCTACGCACTGAAAGATCGTAATGTCGTCTTCAAAAATGTTGAGCACCTGGTGTTCTCTTACCAGTTGGTTAGAAGGTCTCTCGTCTATCTAGTTATATTCCTAGCGCAATTTCAGCCTGGAAGCATGTCTCACAATTAATTCTGATATAAATAAAAACTGATATTTAAGGAAAGTAAACAACGCCTAAAGCCGCCTTAAGGGTTTTTTAGACTGGATAATTTCTAGCTCATTCGATAGAAATGAAATTCTAGTACAGGAGATGGTAGAGTTCACATCAGTAGTAGCCTGAAAGTATGCCTCGTGGTTAGTTTTGAACTGATATTTACTGAAAGTTAAAAACTGATATTTACTGAAAGTTAGCTGCGCCTGAAAAAAAGTGTTGTAAGGGTTATTGAGACAAATTCTTTCCTGGCTCATTCGATAGAGCTTGAAATTCTGATATAGAAGATGGTAGGGTTCAGATCAATCACAATTTCTGGACTGCCAATGCAGGCCGTCTGAGCCTCCTATCCCTCTATCGATTGTAATCACACCAAATCTGGTCGACCTACTGGCTCCCGTGGTTGGCTGGGTCAGCATCGCCTCTGCGGCGAGGGCTGTCTGGCTGAGCGCGAAGCGGCGGGTGTCACTGCGCGAGTCGACGCTAATTGGCTCCGCAGGCACTGTCCCGCGTCTTTGCCCGCGCCGCTTTCAGGCAGAACGTCCCCCTCCCAACATATATGTGTGTTTATGTTCACAAAGCTGTGTTTTGCATGCAGTTAAAATTTTCATTTTATTCAAAACAAACACAAAATATTAATTCAATTTTTCAGACTTACAAATATTAAATTAAAACCAAAAAGCAGGATAAAGATAGAAAATAATGCCGCCTTGTTTAATGTTTTTGTTAATTTTTGGCGAAGCAAAATGACTGGCACTGCTGATCGACTATGTAAGTTTGAAAAACTTCATCATTTTAACTTAATTTCAAACTAGATATAGATGGCACAATTGAGACTCTTCCAATAATCTTTATTGGCAAGCTTTCACTGCTGAGCATCTTCCTCAGGCCTTTAATAACATCACATATAGTAAATACCATTGAAACATAGAATAATAACGGTAAATACTAATCAGGCAGCGGGTCTCCCTAACAGAGCCTCACCACTGCGATGCTCCTTACACAAATAAAGTTACTGTAAACAACACTTCCGCTAATCTTCTTAATCTGTTTCTTCTTCTTCTGTCTCATTTCAAATGTGAATTAAATAAATTATATATCAATATAAATAAACAATTAAATCTAAATATAAACGTAAAAATGAAGTTTTTTCTCTTTACGTTTATCAAACATTAAAATTGTCAAAATTTGAAATAGTAAAATAATAATTTTACACATCCAACAACGTTGTAGCAACTTCCTCTTCACTGATGAGCCACCGGGAAGATTTTTCTGAAGATAGGTGGCGAAACGAACCATTTTGAGAAAAGAAAAATGAGCAATTTTATTCTTTCCACTTTCAATTTTTTTTATACAATTACTTTATCTATCCATGAAAAAATGATCACAAAGTAACGCCTATCAATATTAGACAGATTTTATGTGACAACCTAACATATATATATATATATGTTGTTACTTCTTTTCCCCAAGTTTTCCGCTCCGTGGCCGTCAGAGGAGATGTGGAGTCATCCGATCTGACGCGAAGGCGTCACCGTACATATTCTGTCATTCCTTCACTATGAGAATAACACTGGCTGCTATTAGCTGCTGTACGACTAGCGATAAGTGCAATAGAAATGTGTAGGCTTCACTAGTTCGAGGGAAAATTAGAGAGTAGGAATAGCCGTCCTCACCACACCGACTAAACAAGATGAATGTCCAGCCAGTCTAGCCATGGAGCGTTTTTCTTTGGAATCCTACCGCAAACGACATTACATATGAGCAGCCGCTATTGTGTATTAGTGCATTGTCTCGATTCTACTGCCGAGAAAGAATGGAAACTCCAACGAAGTGCGAGCAACAAGAAGATGGAGAGGGGTTAGAGCTTTCACCCACGGTACGAAACACACTCGCGCCGCATACAATTGCCTTAGCATTCCTCTAGTTTTTCAAAGAACTATGGATACAGTAATAAAACTGATTGCTTTGGCAGATAAATAGATGGCAACGAAAGAATCAAAAGCAATCAGTGAGGTCATGTAAAAAGGAAAACGCAGAAAGTCCACAATTTTATCCTAACAATACACATGGATTAACTTCCACTTTCCGGAAATATTTATGATCTAATGTGATACTCGATAAACCGTTAATTTTTGCATGAGACGTCTACCTTAATTCTGCATGCCTTCAAATTAAGCTGCAAAACCTTCGCCTTACTTTGCGCTTTGCTCATAAGACTGGTAGATACTATTAAAGGATTAGATTTCCTTCACATTCCGATAACTACTCTTTTTAATAACACTTCTGCCTTTTTTGCATTAAGTAAATGATTTTCACATTCAATAACTGACTGATACAGGAGTCTGCTCAAGAATCAGCATCACTGCCTCTGGTTTGCGACGGCGGGCTATCTCTGGGTTATTTCTATCTCTCTTATATTGCTTCTGACGCATTCTGTTCATTGCTTTTGAAATCTTTCGTTTCCAAAGGTACAGGATGTTGTGAAGCTGTTGAGCGAATATTGCTATGAGAGCTCTATTCGGAAAGTGCAAAAAACAGTCACATCTTCAAAGCAAGGTTGAAAAAGCTTGGTCTTTTGCAAATTTTCGGAAATATTAATGACTAACGATGAAGTCCCTGTTTGCAGCCAACTTTCACCTTCTTAGTTTCAATAACTCATCGAAAAAATATCAGCATTTCCTGTCTGTTTTGCAGTCCAATCTTTAAGGAGATACCACGAGGCTTTTATAGCTTCTATAAATAGAGCTTTTAAGAGCAGCGTTCTCAATCATGATTGTTAATTACAGTGAGCGATTTTCTAGCCACCATAATAATCTTACAATCACATCGTAGAAGAGTTTATTATTTTACCTTTGTAAAGTCAAACTTTCATCCATTCTTCTCATTACAAAGCTTCCTTCCATCGATTCAACTTAGCTTTTCAGAGATGGCATGGATGGTATGTATGTATGTATGTATGTATGTATGTATGTATGTATGTATGTATGTATGTATGTATGTATGTATGTATGTATGTATGTATGTATGTATGTATGTATGTATGTATGTATGTATGTATGTATGTATGTATGTATGTATGTTTGTATGTATGTATGTATGTATGTATGTTTGTATGTATGTATGTATGTATGTTTGTTTGTTTGTATGTATGTATGTATGTATGTAATATGTATGTATGTCAAATTTCGGAATGAATTTCCACATTATTCACAAAAGGATTGAAAAACACTTAAACCGAACATTTGTTATGTGCCTCGTTTATTATTTATGGCGCGCAGTGTGTGCAATAAATAAAATAAAATAAAATAAAACAATATGTTCGCGCTGTCGCTGTGTTTAACAAAAGAATTCCCTTGCAATTGCGCATAACTATCTCTTACCCCGGGTCCTTGGAACCTCTACGGTCTTTAGCATGTTCAGCAAGGACTCCTTCTTGAGAATGTCTAAAAACGTCGTCTTTTATGGCTTATCCATTCATTATACTTTAGGGAGCTTTGTTTAAGATTGCTCTAGCTCGTTTTCACATACGCTTCAGTAATACCCATCATATGCATCAGAACATAATTGTTTGTTGATTGACTCACCGAGCACGGTTCGAGCGGTGTTGAATTGGTTGTGAAACTGTTAAGTTACCTCAAACCTGGGTATTTAAACCAAACGCTGATCAATGAGAAACGTTTCAGAAACTACCGAATTGCACTTACTGTGGCTTCTAAACACGTCGTGATCGTCACAGATAGATACACTCAATTATATATCAGAGTAATCTTAAAATCGTTAAAGCGCTTTCAAAAATAGCAACCAATTAAAGATAGGAAAATAAAAAGAAAATGATAACCGCCCAAGTTCGACTTTCGATAAATCTTGACATGGCGTAGTTAAACTGTTAGTGTATTGTTCTTGTTGTAGCCGTTAACGAAGAAGCGAAGCGCTAGAAGCGAGCGAAGAAAGAGCGAAGAAAGTAGAAGCGCTTTGGATCGCAGCTACGAGTCCTCGGGTCAACCGGAAGGAGGAGTGCCTGGCAGTAACACAAGAGCTGGCACCCTTCGCACAGCTCTGTGGGTTTCGATCTTCGTGATCTTATCCACAGGCTGATTAAGTCGGTTTGTCTCGGGGTCAAAGCTCATTCACCCACGTCTACGTCCATCTGCGGGTGTTGGTGGTCCGCTTCTGCATCCACCTCTGAGGTTAGTCGTTGAAACTGTGGTGTCGGATCACGTTCCTGTTTTTGTCAAGACTAGTACCCTGCAGTATGAAATGATGTTTGGGCTGGTGGTCTTGTAGATGTTATCGGCTATTCCAGGCTCTGAAAAAGGCGAAACTCGCCGAAACGTAAGCCGAATAAAGAAGATCGTAACGATCTTGGTTAACGGCTACAACAAGAACAATACACTAACAGAAAATGATAACATTTCAAACATTTACTGGGCGTTTTTACTGCATCGGATAGATCATTTGATGATGAACCCAAATATCGGAGTTGTTCTTTAAAGCACGCATCTTGAAGAGCCCTATCAGAAAGCGGCGGAAAGGCGTTTCTTGGCGCATTTTCCGCCCAAAGGGCAAAAGATATGGTCAGTATTGTAGAGCGAACGGCGAAATAGAAACTACGATAGCACTGGGCTGAGCTATTTAGGAATAGAATGATTACGAGGACCTCGAACTGCGTCGATGTAAATCACACGAGTGCACCAGGGACCGGATTCATCAACCGCTTACCGGACGGTGAAAATACCGCCGCCAATCTCCCTTATATGATATTCATTAGCGTCAGGTTTTGACGGTATTTTCACCGTCAGAGGGCAATAAACGATTGACGAATCTGGGCCCAGTTGAATTTCCAGCTCGGTTAAAATAAAGCCATGTCACAAAACACATTCAAATGTTAGCGACACTATGGATGAATATGCGAGGAAGCGAATGAACTGGAAAAGCTTCTGGAGGCTTTTTCCGCCAGAGAACGCATCAGAGAGTGGCAAGGGAGTGGGTAATTCAATAACCTCACCTATTAGTGACGCCTTGGGTGAATGCTCTACTCCCAGGTTCATGCCATTACAAAATGGCAACTTAATCGTCAAAGGACACAGGCTGCACACAACATTAACCTGACTGTCAGTACAACAAGAATCTTTCTTCTGTCTTATTTACTGCAAGTATATTTGGAAAAATTGTTAATTGAAAACTTGTCTAACGATAAGTGCACCTGCTACTGACATTTTCTCATTTCTACTATGGAAGAAAAAGCTCCGCTAGGCACATTTGACAGGATTCCATTCGATAGCTGCTTTGAGCGCTGTTCTGATGCGAAGTGGAGGCATTCATTGTTTTCGGGGTCAATTGGGGCTTTTGCGCATACGCAGTTGCAAGTAAAGATACAATACAGGCAGTATTTTCTGGTGTTTGTTCAGAAAAAGCGGAAAAAATGCTTTTTTTGCCGCTCTTGATGGCGCTCTTCCGATTATGTACGTGCTTTGAAAAATAAATCGGATCAGCACCAAATGATCTATGAAAAAGAGAAGAACACCCACTACACGCTCAAAAATGGTTGATTCGATACTCTACATTCTGACCGGCGCCGAGGAACTTCTCTCCCCCCCCCCCACCGAGTGATAATTGCACCCACAGTTCGCCTTCCAAATTTGGCTCATCGAATCAACATTTTAAACTTTTACAAAGCGTTTTCACATCACCTGATAGATCAAGAAGATTGGCAATTGCCGCTTTCACTGCACAAAACATTCCACATGCGGCTGGGAAATTTCCTGACTTCTAGTAAGCGCTACGTAAATGGTTCTGAAATTGCAAAGGTTAAAAAAATCAAAGTCTTTGGGTTCAGATACCAAGATTCGCTTGACATTTTTCCTTATTATAAGGAGTTGTACAGGACAGCTCTTGCTCGTACGCACAATATATTCAAAGCTTTGACCACAGAGAATAGCGAAGTGCTTATTATGGCAAATAAGACTTACGTTCGCTCGATTGTTGAATGTGATACTGTTGTTACAACGTTGTTTTGTTGCGATCAAAACTTCTAGGGCCAGGAGGGAATCGAACCCTCACTTCCCTCTGACCGGACGGGAATGCTCTACGCCATTACACCACTGGTGCTGCTTGAACGCAACACAATAATGGAGGCAGCAGACGGTTGACATTGGGCTTACAGTAATCCTCACGCGCAATACGTGCTTGTGGTGCAGCCACGGAGGACGTCCGAGATGGCGCCCGAGATGGCGCCCGAGCTGACGCCTATATTGTATTCTGTTCGTCTTGTGGCAGTAAACGCGTGATGAAATGATTAAATGATTTTGTCGAAGCGCATATGCACTGGGGTATGGTATACCTTAGCATTGTCGAGACAGCACCCTTGACACAGAAGGGGAGCAATGAGATGACAAGCCTTAGAACAGAAGGGGCATCGATGCAGCGAGTTTCTGAAGTCACGACTCGTCTGATGATTGTCCCAATCAGTTCGTAAAGCAAGCACGCACTCTCATCTGACACAGATTTCTATGCAATAAAATTACAACCGTATGAAAAACTTTTGGCGCTATGGTAGATGGGGGTCACCACAGCATGCCACGGCCGGCAGGCGCAGCGGGTAGCTACATACAGCGAATGTAAATGCAGTCTTATCTCCTCGGTTCGATTACAGATCCGTGATTTTATTTGGTTCTGTTTTGGACAGGGGAGGAAATTCCAGGATGTACGCAATTTTAACAAGGGTGCGTTACTTGAGCCACACCCTGGAGTCCCTTCCCCTGCCCAAATCTATGCTCTCCTCCGCATAAGCGGATCAGCAGAGGAGAGCACAGAACAGAGCTATAGCACTGTTTGTTTGTTTTCTTCATTATCAGTGTGTCATGCTTTCTTTTTTTCGTCTTAGGGACACTTTTTATAAGGTGACCCATCTAACTACCATAGGGCCTGGTTTTTATTTAGAAAATGACTCTAGATGCTTTGAGATGAGTCATTTTAAATAAAGCATTTTAAATAAATGTTTCAACACGTAGTGTGCTCCTAGAGTATGTGCATGTCGGCTTATCTAAAGAGCGCAAAACTGGACAAAGGAAGGAACTCCAGGGTATGGTGTATCCATGCTGCTCGTGTGGAAACTGTTCTTGTCGCTTCAGAGGAGTTCACAGTTGCGGTTCTGTTGGAAATTGATTAGAAATAGATTGCTGTTTCCACAATTGAACTTCTCCGACTGACTAGGAAACAACTCTAGATGTTCTCTAACATACTCATGGTGGTGACATGGCAGTTCAACCTCGTACACACATTTTAGGGAAGGGTCCTTGTTTAGCAGAAGATTGAAGCCATCTGTATTGTGTACAACAGATTTCGGACAAGCAGTTTTATTGATGACGTCGTCACGTGTTAGCTTTGTGAAGACGTTGCGTGCGCTTCACTTCCAAACTAAAAACCACTTATCAAGACCAATCCTAGAGACAAGTGATGTGTGATGTTTCGTTCCAACTCATCTAGATTCGCTTCCAAACTAAAATCCACTTAGGAAGACGAATCCTGGAAACAAGTGATGGGTGATGCTTCATTTCCACTTATCTAGGTTCACTTCCTAACTAAAAACCACTTAGGAAGTTGAATTCTGGAGAAAAATGATGGGTGATGCTCCGTTTCGACCATCCAAGTTTTCTTCCTTCAGACGTTATCTTCGGACGTTTTCCGTGACTGCATCAGACACAAAGAAACGCGCATGAAGGTTACGGTAGACCCAATTCAACCGTCCGCTGCCTCCGTGCTTGTGAACGCAACATCCACACGTCGTGGGACCCATCAGCACACACCCGTACATTGAGCTGAGCCGGCCACTGAAATCAGCATGGAACTAGTTAAGCTGTAAGTCTTGATAGAAATGATGCGTTGTATGTGGTACTGTTGTGTTTGCACCGCACAAGAAACTGAATACTGCATTACTTGAAAAGATACAAAGCAACTTCACCAGGAAGATGCTAATGCAGCGGGGAGGTTTTCTCCATCAAAAAATTCCTAGCGCCGTGGTAACGAACGAGAGCTTTGGACTTCCAACTTGAGTCAAGACGTAAACTATTTGACGTTTAAATGGTTCGAAAACTTCTAGGGCCGGATTCATCAACGACATACAGCAATTTAACAGAGAAAATTACAGCCGAAATCCGTGGTAGCGCGGCTTATCAAGCGATATGGTGAACGATAAGCCGCGTTATCTGAGTTTTCCTCTCTCTTTCTCTGTTAAAGTTATGTAAGCCGTTTATGATTCCGTCCCCTGGATGAGCAGTAGCGCTGCTAATGTTTTACATATAGTACTCTCTACGCCCTTCTATAAAAAGAAGTGGGCAATGGAAATTGTTTTTTCCCGGACCTAAAACTACAATCAGAGCCAACTTCTTCACTGTCAGAGCAAAACTTGCATATCTTCGCCCCCCTAATAGAGCTTACGTCCCTAATTCCGTAGCCTCCTTCAAACGCCTCGCAGCAACGCCTATTTTCTCAGCATAGTTGTATCGTAGAGCAAGTAGAGCAAGCAGTTATAAGTTCATTTTCCATGTTGTCGTTGTTTTATCTGATGTCTGCTTTATACAGAGTACGCAAACAATTATGTAATGCTGATTTTTAATATCGGATTTATTTTTAAAGCTCGAAATTTGTAAAGCTATATCAAAAAGTGGCGGAAACCGCGTTTTTAAGGGTTTTCCGCCAAAAGATCAAAAGTTACGGTCGGGCATATCGTACTTCCTCTTTGTTTGGCAGAGAATTGTTTTACTAGGACCTCAAATTTGGTCCTGATTGTAGTTGCTATAAGCGAGGGTAAGAGTAGTTGCAGCGCTTTAGCTCAGTCGATTCATTCTATTTTTTTAGACCTCCCACGAAAAATTTCGTGTTCTGGAATAAGAATTACGTTTACATGTGTAGATCTCGAAAGGGAGGAACCAACTATATCTATTGTAGTTCCCAACTTCTCTCTTCTTGAAACCTCGGCATGGTGAGTTCTTATGTGTCAGTATTTTGTGTCACACGAGGTTTGTAGGTGGATCTTTATTTGCGGCCTGACGTTTCGACTTTCCGTCGTCTTCAGAGGCCTAAAGTGGAGCACAGGTTTATGTTTGCGCTCTACCCCACCAAGCGCCTCAACTACCCTAGACATTTTCGATCCACCCCTTGAATCACCACGGATAGCCCAAACGAAGAAGACAAACTCACGCATAGCATCCACCGCAGGGCTGACGATCGCCCTCGTTAAGTAACCAGTAGAGGCGAATGAGACACACTGAGTGGGAACTGTCGCCGACCGGTCACTTACAGTTCACAATGAGGTACAAACGGCAAGAGGTCACTCGTAACAGAGGGGCACTCATTTCGGTTGTTCATTACTGGAAGGAACATCTAGCCAGCAAAAGGCGTGGATTGCTGACTAGTCCACTTGGTAAGCATAGAATGGATGTGCATAACGGGAACGACTATGAGGTGACGTGTAGTATTCTCGCCGTTGAGGGAGAGATCTCAGCTAAGAAGGCGTTGGAGGCGTTCTGGATTTCCTCAAGAAATCCAGTAATGAACAACCGAAATGAGTGCCTCTCTGTTACGAATGACCTCTTGCCGTTTGTACCTCATTGTGAACTGTAAGTGACCGGTCGGCGACAGTTCCCACTCAGTGTGTCTCATTCGCCTCTACTGGTTACTTAACGAGGGCGATCGTCAGCCCTGCGGTGGATTCTATGCGTGGGTTCGTCTTCTTCGTTTGGGCTATCCGTGGTGGTTCTAGGGGTGGGTCGAAAATGTCTAGGGTAGTTGAGGCCCTTGGTGGGGTAGAGCGTAAACATAAACCTGTGCTCCACTTTTAGGCCTCTGAAGACGACGGAAAGTCGAAACGTCAGGCCGCAAATAAAGATCCACCTACAAACCTCGTGTGGCACAAAATAATGACATATATCTATAGTTTTTCCACAAAACTTAAATTTTGAGGAACGGCGGTTCGCCGGGGAATAATCCATCTCTACGAGTTTTCTTTCACCAGCAGAGGTATTGTATTTGTCTAAATGTAAAATGAGACGTTTTTTACGTTCGCATGGAGAATGACGTTCGAGATGTAATGAGTGCACCTGGAGCAAACAGGGAGCACCTGTGTAGTTTTTGCTGAACTATTCTTTTCTAATTGAATTTTGTTAGGGAAAGGTTTTGATATGGGGGTGAAGCAGTGGCATACCCCATGTTGGTCAGACTCAATCTAAAACTTCACATGGCTGTGGTTGAACTTTGGTCTTGATTTTTTCAAGATCCTGACTTTTCTAAGCAACACCCTCACCAATCCGTCAGTGTGTGTGAAAAAGATTGCTACTAGGGCTGATTGGGGTGCCAATCGCGAATCTGAAATCCGTTTTTAAAATCTCATTTTTGAAAAGGAAATAAAACCGTTTTTGAAGAAAGAATAAAAAGAAGATGGTTTGCCAAAAGTCGTTGATAGGATCCAAATTTGATAGATAGGCTCTTTGAACTTTTCTTTGAACTTTGATGTTCAATACAGAGCTGTAGCCGAAATTTGTTTAATGTTTACAACACAATACAATATACCGCCAACAATAGTTGCTAGCAGTACGAAGATCTCGCAACATCTGAAGCATCTGAAGCTTTCTACTCTGGGAAATATACGCTCACGAAGGAGTTTTTTGAAAATTTTATAGTTTGATGGCAAGAAATGCTTTTTCGAAGCTTCTCATATAACGAGAGTGTCCCATGAGTGAAGAAGAAACGACGGCAGTCGTGTTTGACAGTATCAGTGTCATACCTAACGACACCACCCCGGGTGTTAGATGCTCTTATCGACACTAAATCTATAATTTCGACTCCAATTTGATGATGTGCAACTTTATGAAACACTAATAGATCATTTCGCTTTCTTCCAGGAGCAAGATACGTCAATCCAAAATTCTTATTTCGCACATTTCTTGAGGTATATGATCATAATAACATCCCAGTGTACGTGTCATGGGCTTCCTTGTAAAGCTATACTGCACGCTTTCTGACGTTGTGATACCTTTACGCGCGTAAGGATTACAAACTGGAGTACCGTACTCAAAAACTGGTCTGATAAATCTTTTATATACTTGGAGAAGTAAGCTGTTATCATTAGAAGATATAGCTCTGAACATGTTGTACATTGCTCTCATGGCTTTGTTGGAAATCTGGGGTAGGATTCATCAATGACTTACATAACTTTAACAAAGAATTCACAGCGGAAAACTCGGACAACACGGCTTATTGCTCACCATGTCGCTCGATAAGCCGCACTATCAAGGAATTCGGCTGCAGTTTTCCCTGCTAAATTGCAGTAAGTCGTTAATGAATCCGGCCCCACTGTACAGTGTTTGTCAAAATTTAAATTACTCATGATTAGAAACCCTAAGTCTTTAACCTCGTCTGCACAATTGAGTGGTGAGTTATTGAGGTTGAACAGTATAGGAGAGAGTTTATCGGTGTAATTGACCTCTAGCTCCCAAGGTGAAGCTCTTTACAGTTTCCTTCGAAAGTGGTAACTGCCATTCTGAAGACCATTTCTGAGCAATATCGATAGCCCTTTGAAGTTGTGCGGCATAGGCATCAGTCAATATTGGCGATAAATCTTAATATCGTCAGCAAACGCACAATATTTTACACCACCATCTTTCGAATAGTTTAGTAAACCGTATGCGTAAATGTGGAACAGTATAGGAAAGAGAACTCTCTGAGGAACTCCGCTATTTATGCTTCTGTACTATGAGAAGGAACAAGCTAATGCAAGAAACGATGCGTGGGTGGATACCAATTGTCCTCATCTTATGCAACAGATGGATGTGCGTTAGTCGGTCAAATGTCTTACTAAAAAAAATTAATGTAAATTGCAATAGGCAACATCATAAGGTTTTTGCAAAGAACTTTCTTGGCTGACCCCGCATCATAAAGCGTGTCGTAGTGCAAGTAAATTTACATTTACATTGGCATTTATGGTGCCAATTACAGTTGACAGCATTGATGGTGACGAAGTTAGGCGTAGTTCTTGGCTTGACGTAGTTCTTGGTTTGCCTTAGTTCTTGGCTTTCATAAGAGATCCGCACAATATAACCATAGTTGTTGGGGAGATATGACGCATAGTTCTTGGTTTGTGATAAGAAATCCAATAATATATTAGGTTGGCAACTAATTCCGTGGACTCTCAAGAATCTTCAGCAAAGTATTTATTAACAAATAACTAATGACAATCTTTAGTTAAAATAAAATCCCTCAGAACGCAGAAGTGCCTCCCATATATCAGGTAACTGGTCTATCCCACGGCCATAGAATTGTTGTGCTTTTAAGGCCAAGAATCTTTGGAGGCGCATTTTGACCCGCTCCACATTAATAAATCGTCTTCCAACCAAGAAGTATTGCACCGAACTAAAGATGATGTGGTAGTCACTCGGCGCAAGGTCTGGGCTGTAAGGTGTATGTAAAGCCGTTTACCAACCTTGTGGAGAGCTCAGCAACTCTACAGACAGATTTTGTTCGGTCGGTCGATACAGTGAACGCCATCATACTGGAATAATTTCAGAAAGCGATAGTACTAATAGTAATCCTTTCGACTCCCACTCCAGTAAATCAAATCTGAGCCAAAATCCGCAACTCCGCTCGAGAAATCGATACCATTGGTCCTACTGTTAAATCGAGCCGTATCACAGCCGCGTGACTCCCACTCCAATCGAACAAATCTGGGTGAAAACTGATAGCTCCGATAAAAAATCGATAACATTAATCGATATTGGTTGTCCGATCAAATCCCGCTTTTTACTGTCGAAAGCTTTCCACGGTAGCCGCACGAAAAACGTGTGGGTTCACTTCATATTAGGTTGTAACGAAATAAATGGCACTGAACCACTGTAAATTTAAACAGTTAATATCTCGGCTTGTAGGCAAGTTTATTAATCGAAATAAAAAGTTTCTGATTCTACACATCTTTGCCAACGTGACACAAGTTTTTTATCCCAGTAGCATAAAAACCAGAAGTTCTGGAATTGGCGAAATCTTCGAAGGCACTTTCGGCATCCTGTTGGTGTTTGAATATTTTCCCCACCAAGAAGTCGCCAAGATGCTTGAAGAAATGGTAGTCTGTTGGAGAGAGGTCGGGAGAAAACGGAGGATGTGGTAGAGTTTCAATGCTCAGCTCATTCAATTTCTGCAACGTCATTCGTGCTACATGGGGGCGAGCATTGTCGTGCAGAAGGAGAACTCGCCTTCGGTTTACCAAGGCCGGCCGGATATCCTTCAACTTTTTCATCACTTCTTCAATTTCAATGCAGTACTTCTCTGCCGGATTCACCGGGAGGGAGGAAGCTGTGGTGAATAATTCCCAGCGAACACCACCACACTGTCACCATTACTTTCTTTTGGTGCAATTCCGGCTTCGCAAAAACCTTGGGGCTCTCATCGCTGTCCACCCACTGTGCCGATCGTCGCCTGTTGTCGTACATTATCCATTTCTCGCCACAGGTTACGATGCGATCAAGGAATGGGTCCGTTTCGTTCCGTAGAAGCAGTGCGGACGAGATCTCGTATCGTCGGTTTCTTTGCTCCTCAGACAGCTCGTGAGGCACCCATCTTTCCAGCTTTTTGGTCTTTCCAATTTCCTTCAGATGCCGGGCAGCTGTGTTGTGACTGACGCCAAGAACCTTCGCTATCTCCCTGGTACCTCTGTGTGGATCCTCCTCTACCACATCTGTAAGGAAGCTGTCCCAAGAGGCTTGATTGGGGCTGCTTCCCCCAATTTCAAGGCCCTGGAGACAACTCCTTAACAAAGACTCGACGACGATATCCGACATGCGGACTCAACGGAAGGAGCCAGAGATCTGGCGCGACCAGACGACATTCCTAAGAACAATTGTGACTAGAGGAAGACTCGTATTCTACTAAGAATTTATTATCGGACTACAACACTATTATGTGGATTTGTGGAGAGCAAATAGCAAACGTGGCACGGAAGAAGGAAATCAAGAGTAAAGTTATATGAATGGAAATAAAGGATTTCGTAGGAGAAGAAGGAGAAGATTGAGGAAGAAGAGGAAGAAAAGAAGGTTTCAAAGAGGGCAGGAGGGTGGCCAAAGGCCACCCGTAGGGAATGCCGGGCCCGGAGTAAGGAGTCGAGGTTCGGTGTTTGACGGAGGAGAAAAGAGCGTCATCGTGAATGTAGAATGAAACAAGGATGAGGAAGGAGAGAGATGGTGGGAAGGAGAAGGTGGAGGCCGGTGGACTCACCTCAGTGGCGGCGAACCTCCGTCCTCTGGTGTTTTGAGCGCTCCTTTTATTCGGTTTCGGGAGCGCTGGACTTAACAGTTGTCCGGACTCTTTCTCTTGCTTTCCTATGATCTTCTCCGAAGTCCGCGGTCAGCTGTTGTAGCCTGATGTGTCATAAATCGACCTTTGGCGTTCTGGTTTCCCGGTTCAGCTGTCCTTTGTATTTGGGAGCGGCTGCACAGTCATCACTTGAACTTCTTTGATTTACTGTTGTTTTCGGCGAGTGGACGTCAGTTGGTTCTTGGTGTCCTTTTAGCTTCGTTGATTGATGGTTACTTGAGGCAAGTGAGCGGCGGCTGTTCTCTGCTGTACTTTCAGTGTCCTTACACATCTCTCAGCTTGTCCTCATCAACATCACTATGCCTCCCTCGACCCTCATGTCCTTCCAAGCTCTCATCTCCATTCCGGAACTTCTGATACCAACGATACGCCGTCCAGATTGTGGAACATCCTTGACCGAATGCGGCGTTGATCTTCTCGTCCGCCTCCTTGGCTGTAGTGCCCAGCTTGAATTCATACAAGTAAATGCCTCGGATTACCCTTTTGTCCATCTGCAAAAAAGTCAATAAAACTCTAAAGTTTTCCCACTTTTACATAGAAAATCTGGTACTCACCGGTAGAGCAAAGTTTGCGCTTCTAAATGATATGCCACATGTTACGGTTTGTTCTTGATCAAACGCGTAAAGACGCGCCAAAAAATGGCGCGAGCCAGTGCCATTTAATTCGTTACAACCTAATACAACGTTTTCTGGAGTGCACCACGCACCCGACCTTAAGTGACGCTTCACACTTTCACTGAGAGGAGAAGGCTTCTGATCGATGAGACTGCTGTTCAGTTGAGTCCGCTCGAGAACTACTGGAAAAATGCCTCCAGGAGCTGATCTTTCCTTTTTCTCAGGCTATGGGTTCCACTTCAAAATCGTAAAACAAACCGAACAGAGGGGTGTTGTATCATATCTGTGAAGGAACATGCACAACCCGAGAGATTTTCACATTTTCCATCTCTCCGCCACCGTCCATCAACGCTGTTCAATCTCCATATCAATCGGTGACAGATTTTCTCTCCGAATTTCCAGCAAATCCCTCGTTTTCGTCCAGATCCGTCCGTTATCGGCTCTGGTGGGTGATTGGAGGTTGGTCAAGGAAGTGTGATCGGGGCGGTCAGATGCGATGGAGATCCGTACTTCTACTGAAGCAGCCAGCATCTCCTGCATTCCAGTGTGTGAGCTGACCCCAACGATTCTCTACAAAACCTATGTACACAATTTTCACGTCCAATTGTGCACCTCTCACGTCAAATTGGACACTCTTCTGAGCTATAGCCTATGATTTTTGAAATCATGGCGAACTCTTCCAAATTAAAACGGCCTTCATACAGGTCATACTACAGACTCACTAAGATAGGTAAAATAAATTTTTGTTCAAGAAAAATTTGGCATAACTTTGTTTGAAATTTTTTTATTCAGCGGCCCATGAGTGTAATTATTTTATAAAGTTTTTATTTTTCGAGAAAAACTAGTAGATTAATCGCGATCAATCTAGACTCAAAAGTACTAATCGATAATAGATTAACTTCTTTTTTAAAGTGCAACAAAGCAGGAATCATTAAGTGCACTGAAAGACCAGATTACGCCATGCACTCGAAAACCCGTCGCGGTTTTTATTTAGTAATAATTTTATAAAATTTTTATTTTTCAAGAAAAACTAATAGATTAATCGCGATCAATCTAGACTCAAAAGTACTAATCGATAATAGATTAAATTCTTTTTTAAAGTGCAACAAAGCAGGAATCATTAAGTGCACTGAAAGACCAGATTGCGCCATGCACTCGAAAACCCGCCGCGGTTTTTATTTAGTAATAATTTTATAAAATTTTTATTTTTCGAGAAAAACTAATAGATTAATCGCGATCCATCTAGACTCAAAAGTACTAATCGATAATAGATTGAATTCTTTTTTAAAGTGCAACAAAGCAGGAATCACTAAGTGCACTGAAAGACCAGATTACGCCACGCACTCGAAAACCCGTCACGGTTTTTATTTAGTAGACAGTGTAAACTCAGCTGACATGTAGCATCCAAGTAAGAATATGTGCGTTGTTTACAGATGCTCTTGTTTGTTTACAGTTGTGAAACAAGAAACTTTACAATGTAAGGTTTACAATTGTTTTTGCTATCTCGTTTACAGGTGTGAAACTGGGTGGAAACAGCAAATTTGTTATCAATCAAATGAAAATCGCAACGTCATGGACAAATGCATGGCGTAAACTGTTTTTTTAACGCTAAAAAATTTTCTCTCTATCGTTTTTTAACACAAATTATAAACCTTGATTTATTTATTTTATTTATTTATTTATATGCCTTTCAATATTTTACAATATGCGGCATCTCATTAGATCGATCCATTCGCGTTTCGTTTTCATTCTTGCTACTTCTTGCCAATTGCATGTTCCCAAGGCTTTCTGGAATACATCTCGCCATCTAGATTTAGGTCGTCCCACTGTTCGTTTGGAAGGCGGACACCACTCCATAATCTGACGAGACCACTTATTATCAACAGTATTAGAGATCTTCCAGCAATAAGTCCACTTTCTTACCATGGCACAGTCAACCACATCTTTGACTTTAGTAATTCCTCGCAGCCACACGTTTCGCTTTCTATCTCGAAGACTCACTCCAACCATTTGACGTTCCATGCGCCTTTGTGCTGCTGCAAGTTTATCCTTGGCTAACTTTGATAGAGTCCAGGTCTCGGCTCCATACAGCATTGACGGCAATATGCACATATTAAAAAGGCGTCGTTTCCACTTCATTTCGACCGTCCTTGATGTTAAAAAGTTTGCATATCGACAGAAGTTGCTCCAGCCTGCACGAATCCTTCGAGTGATTTCTTTGGAGGGATCTCGAGTGAGGGAGATATCTTGTCCCAGGTATGTGATAGACTTCACGTTGTCGACGTCTTTTCCCCTTAGGGTGATGGATGTGTCAGATGTCGCCATTATCTTCGTTTTTGAGGCACTTATTTTCAAACCACAACTAAGCGAGTTTTGATCTAGTTCGTTGATCATGGTTTGCAGTTCTTCCTCGGTTTTTGCAATTAGAACAACGTCGTCAGCAAAGCGAAGGTTGGTGAGCCAAGTTCCATTAACTGATATTCCATAACCATTCCAAGTAAGTTTTCGAAAAATATGCTCCAACGTAGAGGTGAATAGTTTTGGTGAAATTGTATCACCTTGGCGGACTCCTCGACAAACTCTTATTGGAACATCTGCTCCTCCGAGACGAATTGCAGACTGCGCCTTTGAGTAGATTTCACGAAGCAGTTCTATAAGCTGATGATTAGCTCCTTGTTCTTGGAGGGCCGTCCATAACGCATTCACTTAAACTGTATCAAAGGCCTTCTCGTAGTCAATGAAAGCTATGAAGAGAGGTATTTGGTACTCGGTGCATCGTTCAATCAGCTGATTTACAGCATGTAGATGGTCGATAGTGGAGTAGTTTTTTCGAAAACCAGCTTGTTCAGGAGGTTGTTCTGCATCCAATACCTGTTCGAGTCGCTTAAGAATTACTCTCGTAAGAAGTTTGTATAAAACAGACAGGAGAGAGATTGGACGGTAGTTTTTCAGCTCAAATGGGTCGCCTTTCTTATGTAGAAGTACGGTTACGGAATCTGTCAGCTTCTCGGGCACAGATAAAGTGCACAAGCAGTGGTTGAAGAATTCAGTTATTAGCGGAACAAGACTATTTGTGCCTAGCTGCAGCATCTCCGTAGCAATACGATCATGTCCTGGGGTTGTCCCTGGTTTCATGGATTTGATGGCTGCCTCTATTTCACCTTGCAGAAATAATGGGCATTCAATATCCGTATCGATTGGAGTATATGTGACAGTAACCGTAGATGCGTATAGCTGCTCGTAGAAGCGTTTCGTCGCCGAACTAATCTCGTCTTTGGTTTTGCACAAGAACCCCTCCTCGTTCCTCAGTTGGAACAATTGCTTTCTTCCAATCGATGCTTCATTTCTAATCCTCTTGAGAGAGCGGTTTGATCGAATGGCCTTCTCAACGAGTTGACAATGGTGTTTGCGGATATCATCTTTTATCATTCGCCTCAGCAATTTACATGTTTCTGTGTAGCTAACACGGTCGACCGCTGTTGCAATGTTTTTCTTTAGGGTTTGTCGATGCTTCATCAGTGATACCGTGTTCACTGATAGGTAACCGCTGTACTCTTGTTGGCGTGTTGCGGCCTTCGCCGCACTGCTGATGTAGTGGCAAAGTTCATCATATCCATTGGAAGGTGAATGCAACTGAGAAGGACAAATGGTCGAGATTCCATTTTGGTACAGACTAGCATCAAAACAAGAACGAGAGTGTGGTTTTCTTTTCTTCTTCGCTGTAAATTTTGGACAACGAAGCACACCCCTGAGTAAGCGATGGTCCGTCTCGAATTCTATAGTTCCTGTTCTTACGCTCTTGAATTGAAGATGTCGGCATGCAAAAATGTGGTCGATACAATTCCGTGTTTTTCCATCCGGGGCTCGCCATGTCCACTTCCTTCCTTTGCGTATTTTAAAGAAGGAGGCCACTGCTCGTATTCGGAATTTTTCGCACATCTCTATGAGAAGCTGTCCCCTTTCATTTCTGTCACCAAATCCATTAGGTCCGACAGAGTTCTCGATAGAGCTTTCCTTCGATCCGATTTTTGCATTAAAGTCGCCTAGAAGTACTGGGTGTACTTCAACTACGTTTGATCTTTGAGTATTCCCAAAGTTTCTCTCTGTACATAAAATACACTTCCGGATTGACTGAGACAGCACCGTATCGAGTTTTTCTAAGAAAAGGGAATAATCCTCATCATACTCGGAATTGCTACTTGTAGACGGAGGTGCATATGCAGAAATTAGACGGACTATGTGGTTGTCGAATCGCAGGTCCAGGCAAGATAATCTGTCGCTTTCTCGAGAAAATGCATCTACGAATGGTATAAGGCGGCTACTCACTAGAAATCCGGTGCCAGACGGTTCTTGAGCATTTTCTGGGCCTGCATAGAAAAACCTGTGGCTGGAATCATTTAGGTCCATGCATCCGGTTCCTCTCCATCTTAGTTCGGTAAGCGCCAGGACGTCCACATAGGCTGTCTTCAACGATTCTTGCAGTTCCACCAGCCGTTCTCTGGTGGCTAGTCTTCTGACGTTTAGTGTCGCTACCTGGATTGACTCTAAATGAGCTTGGAACTCACTCGATCCTGCTGTTCCACGGCTTCCTGGATCGACGGGCATCTCCGGTGAGGTTGTTGAAGAGCGGTGAGATAGACCGACCGCTCGGCAGGCACGACGAGGGAGAAGTCCCCATAAACCTTGATATTTCCACTGAAATAAGAATATTTTAAAATTTCAAACAAAATGTTCACTTATTGGCTAAGTGAATTAAACGCTCTAAGAAATCATGCTAAAAAAATTTTTCGAACAAATAAAATTGTTCTAACCTTTTTGGAGAGCATTTAGTTGGTGAAAGAAGTTCATTTTGATTTGGAAGAGTTCGCTTTGATTTTAAAAGTTTTGTGTTACCTGAGGGAAGAGTGTCCAACTTGACGAGAAAAGTATCCAATTTCATTTGGAAAGTGTCTAATTCGAAGTGAAAATGGTGTATATGACCGTGTAAGACACCTCACAAGGAAGAGGGATGGGTTAATTTCTGGTAAGGGTCACTGGGTTTTCCAACAATGGTAAAGAAACTGTAAAATATTTCACGTTATTTTCGCACACTTCTATATCCATAGCGCAAGTTGTTTCACCGTTCTGCGCTTTAATGCTTCACATTCCATACCTGTCTGGAAATGTTGAACCATTGACTTCTCTGAAACTGGCAATTGCAGCTATTTTGTAGTCCAAGCACGCATTCAATGCTCCACGTTATCATGCAGCGGGATAATGCACCGCGCACCAATGCAGAGAGGCGCGTGGTAGCGCAGTCGGAGGAGGCGCCGACTGTCTTCTGCACCCCCAATCAGTCTCCTATTAGGTTGTAACGAATTAAATGGCACTGGCTCGCGCCATTTCTTGGCGCGTCTTTACGCGTTTGATCAAGAACAAACCGTAACATGTGGCATATCATTTAGAAGCGCAAACTTTGCTCTGCCGGAGAGTACCAAATTTTCTATGTAGAAGTGGGAAAACTTTAGAGTTTTATTGACTTTTTTGCAGATGGACAAAAGAGTAATCCGAGGCATTTACTTGTATGAATTCAAGCTGGGAACTACAGCTAAGGAGGCGGACGAGAAGATCAACGCCGCATTCGGTCAAGGATGTTCCACAATTCGGACGGCGTATCGTTGGCATCAGAAGTTCCGGAATGGAGATGAAAGCTTGGAAGAACACGAAGGTCGTGGGAGGCATAGTGATGTTGATGAGGACAAGCTGAGAGATGTGGTAGAGGAGAATCCACACAAAGGTACCAGGGAGATAGCGAAGATTCTTGGCGTCAGTCACAACACAGCTGCTCGGCATCTGAAGGAAGTTGGAAAGACCAAAAAGCTGGAAAGATGGGTGCCTCACGAGCTGTCTGAGGAGCAAAGAAACCGACGAGATCTCGTCCGCACTGCTTCTACGGAACGAAACGGACACATTCCTTGATCGCATCGTAACCTGTGACGAGAAATGGATGACGTACGACAACAGGCGACGATCGGCACAGTGGGTGGACAGCGATGAGAGCCCCAAGGTTTTTGCGAAGCCGGAATTGCACCAAAAGAAAGTAATGGTGACAGTATGGTGGTGTTCGCTGGGAATCATTCACCACAGCTTCCTCCCTCCCGGTGAATCCATCACGGCAGAGAAGTACTGCATTGAAATTGAAGAAATGATGAAAAAGTTGAAGGATATCCGGCCGGCCTTGGTCAACCGAAGGGGAGTTCTCCTTCTGCACGACAATGCTCGCCCCCATGTAGCACGAATGACGTTGCAGAAATTGAATGAGCTGAGCATTGAAACTCTACCACATCCTCCGTTTTCTCCCGACCTCTCCCCAACAGACTACCATTTCTTCAAGCATCTTGGCGACTTCTTGGTAGGGAAAGTATTCAAATACCAACAGGATGCCGAAAGGGCCTTCGAAGATTTCGTCAATTCCAGAACTTCTGATTTTTATGCTACTGGAATAAAAATGCTTGTGTCACGTTGGCAAAGACGTGTAGAATCAGAAACTTTTTATTTCGATTAATAAACTTGCCTACAAGCCGAGATATTAACTGTTTAAATTTACAGTGGTTCAGTGCCATTTATTTCGTTACAACCTAATATTTTGGCGACGAAGTCTTCAGTTGGTGAAATAACATCAGATCACTGTGGAAAAAATGAAAGGCTGACTTTATCATCGGCCGGTCATCGCAAGTCATCGTGTTTGCCAAATGCTCCTTCATAACGCGTTCATGATATCCTGTAGAACTAGAATGAGTGGCGCATCCCAAAGGGGATTGCCTGACGCCTCCCGCCTTTCATCCAGTATCTTCTGACCAAAGCAGTTGAACGCCTTTAGCACCTAGCTGTTGCGCATCTTGCTTCCATGAAGAATGAAGGACAAAAAGGAGAAAAGTCGGAGTTGGACGTTTGGAACGACGTCTGTGTTTGGAATGCGCCATGCATTCTACTCCTACGGCATATCGTGGTTAATTTGAACGGCCGACACGATGACAAGCCGATGAATAAGACAGCATTTTCTCCTTTCCAGAAAGGACAGGTCCCAAACAACCGGACTGAGAGGAGGGAGGGCTTGGTCGTCTTTGACTAAACCCAACCCAAGAACCTTTGTTCGGGGTGGATTTTACAGCCGACACCTCCGACCGCGCTACCACGCTCTGCCTACATTATTAGGCTGTCGCAAAATTAACCGCCGAAAAGGACCGCTTACTTCAAGCTGCTATAACTCAGCTTGAACAAAGCTTTGTTAATCGAAGTAAAAACCACCAGAATCTATACATTTTTGCCAACGAAAAAGTAATGAATCTAATCCTTTATAAGAAAAACTGAGATCACAGGATTTAACGAAATCAAGGAGGGCACATTTAACATCGGCCATATTAGTGTTTTTTTGAAAAAGCAGAAAAAACCTATCAAACGGTATGTGTGGCTTTTTCTGAGACGGAATGTTTGGGGTAAAAAACTTAGGTAAAAAAGGATAAGGATAGGATAAAAGATAAAGGACGGCGTTACTCAATCCCTTCTGGGATGCGCCAGCGCATTCTACTTCTACGGGATGTCGTGGAGGCGACATGAATGCGTATTTGGCCATACAATGACTTGCGGTGGCCAGCCGATGAACAAGTCAGCGCTTTATCCTTCCCAGACACGTCTGGTACCAATTCACCGACCCCGGAGGGATGGAAGGCTTGGTTGGCCTGGGCGGGAAATCCGAACCAGGAACCTGGTATCGGGTGCACGCGACAGTCGCGCCTCCTCCGACTGCGCTACACGCGCCCAGGTAAAAAAACGGAGATTAATTTTGCGACGGCCTAGTACACAATACAGGGTGACCCAAAAAATGTATACACTGTTTGAAAGGTGATAACTCTGCTCACAGTAGAGGAACTAAAAAAGTTAAAAACTCATATAAAAGCTTAAGAAATAGAAATTTTTTACGCATAAGCCGCATGGATTGCGCCATGCAGTCGTCTGAATTCTTGCATTTTGCACTGGATTGATTGTGTTTCACTTGAACAGCTGTTATAATTTCTTCATAAAGTGGCTGCATTAATTAATTTTGGTTTTATATAAACGTTAGAAATTTAAAAACAAATGCCTTGTAAAAAATGCATGTACTATTTAAAAGGTTGTAACATTGCTGCTATCGAAGCTTTAGACGACGTTTGAGACTCATATGAAGGCACTAGGTAAGGCGACCTCTGTGATATGCAAATGGTCAAGATTGAGCCATGCCCTCGCCCGAAACCTTGCATTTCAGACTGGATTGATTGTGCATGCGTGACGCAAGGGGGCGGTGCTTTGGAGAAGTGGTCGCTGAATCGTGTCCGCATTTCGATGATGTTTCCGAACTTTCAGTAGCACTTTAGAATAAACTTCTTCTCCTCGAAGGAAAGCCTAGAGCCGGACATGACTCTTGTTATTGGATCAGATATGAAGAGAGCGTTATTGGAGCATTAGCCTGATCGATAAATTGTGCAATCAATAAACTCGCATGTCACGTCTCTTCCACGTGATTGTCAAGTTCTAAACGTTAAAAGAAGCACAGCGCAGGTCAATGTGGCCAAGTAGTAATAAGTCTGTAGCATGCATTCAGCCCATGCACACTCAATCGCGTCTGAAATGCAAGGCTTCGTCCAGGGGCATGGCGCAATCCATACTGCTCATATTATATGTCGGAGAATCGATATTTTTTATGTTTTCATATGAGTCCTAAATTTCTTCAGTACCTTTACTGTGAGCAAAGTTATCAGCTTTCAAACAGTGTACACATTTTTTGGACACCCTGTAGATACGTACCGTAACTCAACTTATTCAGCTTCAACTTGAATAAATAAATAGATAAACTTCAATCTAGTTCCGTTTTCTCTATTTTTCTTTTTTAATAGCGCTTCTTTGGCCAATTCCTCCATACAATGAATGAATTTCCTAACGTTTAGTGCTCGAATTCCGAAAGAGACCAGAGCGGCATTTTCAGACCAAGGTCAGTCGTCCGTCAGTGCGATCAAGGGTCACGAAAAACACGGAAATTCGTCGGCCGTACTACGCATGGTCACATGGTGCCCGCAAAATGACACTGACCTCGTGGAACGGAGGAGAACTAAATGCGGACACCTGCTGTTGGAAGTTCCTTGTGTTATCTCTGCGAACAGGTCGTGTAGGAAATAGAAGACGGGCCTGTTCTCCTTAGGTGGAGTATAGAACGTTCGAACGCTGACATCCGCCATCATTCTGCTTCTACGGTTGAAGTGTACAGTGCAGTCAGAAAAGATTTCTCTTCTATTAGGTCGTTGCATATGAAATGGCCGATATTGCTACCTCAATTTCTGGTCGTTTTCTTGTGGCTACGAATATGCCTGTTTCGGGCACTGTATACAGTTTCTGAATGTTTAGGATCTCCTCTTTCTTACCGTTTCAGCTTTTGTGACATAGTTGCCTTTTGGCGAGTTTTTGACATCGTTTTTTCAGAATGAATCAACGTGTGTTGAGTTAGTTAAACCGTCTGTCACTTGAGAATTTCACTTGGACTGCTCGTCGTTACGGTAATTTGACCACCCCACGCGGATTGTCGTCACAAGTCAAACGCAACAGACGTTTACTACCTCAAACTTGGGTAATTAAACCAAGATCATGATAGATCAACAAAGTACAAACGATAGGTAGGTGACGATAGGTGATAAGTGAACTTGAGATTAGTGAAAGGTTAACAGGAGTAAAATAAACTAGAGAACAAATGTTAAAAAAAAGAAATGGGCTTGAAGAGCTGGTCCCGCCTCCTGCGCCGCTGCTTATATGTGTGTTAGAGAATGAGTGGTATTTGCAGGCGCCGACGAAGAGATCAGCTCTCCTGATAACTGTGAGAAACACTTCCAATGATCGATTGAATAAATTCTTATACAATAAAGCCTACTGCAACAATAATGAAATTCACTGTAGCGACACGTTATATATATATATATATATATATATATATATTATTGGACCAAGTCACTGGATGATAACACTGATGTTGATGTGGTCTTTTTTGATTTCAGCAAGGCTTTTGATAAGGTGCCCTTCAAAGAACTTATTTTCAAGCTTCAAATTTTTGGAATTCATCCCAGAATTGTTAAGTGGGTAAAGAACTTCAGCACAAATAGATCCTTCCAAGTAAAGGTGAATGACAAATTTTCTCGCACGTACTCAATAACAAGTGGCGTACCCCAGGGGGGTGTATTGTCACCGATTCTTTTCATCATCTACACTTCCGATTTACCTGTCTTAGTTGAAAGGCGTGGCGTTAAGTGCAAAATGTTTGCAGATGATATGAAAGTACACTAGAATATTACCAGTGAAGAGGATCACTTTGCCCTCCAATGTGCTGTTTCAAATGTTGCCGATTGGTCGGACAGGTGGAAATTACCTATCTCAGCTCAAAAAAACTCGGGCTTTTCATCTAGGCAATTCAAATTCGGTTAAACACATTTACAGCCTTGGTGGTTGCAACCTACTCAGTGAAAACAGTCTGCGTGATCTGGGCTTCATCTTAGACAAAAAACTTAGTTTTTCAGAGCATTGCGAGACGATTGCAAAGACGCTGAAAGGCTGAAAGAGTTACTTACAACATTTTTAGAGCGTTGTCTACAAATTCAAAAACTCACTTGCTTCTTGCATACAAATCATATGTTCGCCCAATACTGGAGTATGGCACCACTGTATTCAATCCTCACCTTAAGCGCTGCATACAGAGGCTAGAATCCGTTCAGAATAGCTACACTAGAAAGCTATGGTTACGCTTAAATGGCTATGACTACACCTCCATTCCATCAGCGCCTGATCGTAATAAAATATTCGAGCTGGAATCACTTGCTATTCGTAGGAAGCGAAACGATCTAATTATGATTTTCAAGATGATGACTGGAAAAGTTGCACTTCCACTCACTGAGCTTTACACAGTCCATCATTCTACCACTGAAGGTTGTAGATCTAAAATTCACTATTCTACGGCCAAAAGTTGTGTTCGTGCCTCCTTTTTTACTCAAAGGGCCGTTTCTGAATTCTTGATGTTTACCAAAAAACATACTTTGCCATCTTCGATTAACCAATATAAAAAGCTCGTTGGTAGTTATCTTAAGACTCGCTAATTCGCCGTTTCTTGTATTTTTGTGTTTATTACCAATGTGTTGTCTTGCTGGTCTTTATTTCGTCGCGTATTGTCATACACGTATAAATAAATAAATAAATATTATATATATATATATATATATATTCGGGTGCTTTACTTATATGAGTGGAAAAGTGGACACAACGCTGCGGCCGCAGCTCGTGACATCAACGCTGCACAACTCGCCGCTGGTTCGGTGGGTTTCGATCTGGAGATGAAGGTCTCGAAGATGACGACCGAGGAAGGCTGCCATCACTCCTTAACGACGACTACCGACGACGACAACGACCGATATTCTGTCATATTACTTCACACCTTCCCATCACCAACCAGAACTGCTGTTTGAAGCATCCAATAGGTCAATTATCAGGACTGGAGGACATAAGGCTTGTACTCCATGTTGCATGCTTTTTACTCCTAGCATGATCGCCATGATTTGTTCCAGGTTTTTTTTTCAAGGCCGTGGTGGAAGCGGATCCGCCTCAAACTGCGAGCGAGCTGGTACAGCATCTCGGCGTTGACGGCAGTACCATCAATCGTTTGTTAAATGCGACCAGAGAAGTACAGAAATTGGTTGCATGGGTCTCGCACAAACGACCGCCGGGCAGATGCTGAAGCGCCACGACAGCTGTGTTTCGTTGAGACTGCGCAACCTAAGGGAGCCTTTTCCGGACAGGATCGTGACACGCGACGAAAAGTGGATCCTTTGTGACAATCGTCGTCGCTCTGCATAATCGCTGGACAAGAATGAGGGTCCCGAGGAAATGCTGAAACCAAATCTCTATACAAAGAAGACCATGGTAACAGTCTGGAGACAGGGTCAAGCGTGGGGTTCGATTTTTGCCGAAAATTAACGACCCCCCCCCCCCCTCCCAGAGTGCATCTGTTACGACCCCCTTGTGTAGACTACCGTTTTATTTCCTATCCGCATTGAATTTTCTAAGAATTTTCATGCGATTTTTGTACCCTTTAATAGGTCCTTCTTTCCAGGTGCAGCTTCCATTGTGTCAGACTAGTTCAAGAAAGAGTGTTACTAAGTAATTGTTTAATTTAGTAATTTGTTAGAAAAAACGCTGATAAAGGTTTTGTGCAGGCAATCATTTGATAATAATATTTTGTTTGTTTACAGTTGAAAATAAAGCACTTTTGAGAGCAGGTTCGACGAGTTAAACTTTTCAGGCTTTCCGAGCATCTCGTGGACACGGCACATTTTTGTACGTGAAGAAGCAACATCTGCATTCGAAATTGTACTCTATACAATGCCGAGTGTTAATTTCTAAAGCTGACTTGAGTGCTTTGTCAACAAATTTTTTAGACACTCTCGGAAGCGATGACGGAACGGCAACCGGAGGATGGATTTTCCAGGAATGCCTACAAAGGCGTGGGCTCTCTCATTCGTCCCGCGAAGTTGTAAAAATTAATATAAAAATGTCTCAAATAATGATTGTATTACATGTTCAAAATGAAGATTTTCTGCATTCAGATTTGGAGTCAATGAGAAGTTTCCATTTTTCAATTTCTTTTCAGGAATTCATGCACGCGACAGTTTTCTGCCTGAACGTCCTAAATTACCGTTTATAAAATCTACGTCCTAAATTACCGTTTATAAAATTTGAAGTGTCAATTGCTAAAGAAAATTAAGTGCTTTTGCTACAAGATTTTTGGAAGCACTTTTCGAAGCGATGACCGAATGGCAACCGAGGATGGACTTGTTACGGAACTAATTTTTTCTCTTCTGCTGGAAACAGCATGAGAAAGTGGAGTTGTACGCAATAAGGTTTTAATCCACAGTTTGACACACGGTAATAGAACCTGTTTTTCTGAAACGATCCACTGTATGAACAGACGCTCCGATTTGTATGATTTGCCAAAAAATTTCGACACCGTTAATTACATGGAGGCTGCTATTTTTACTGCCTGCTTTTTAAAGCGTAGAACCCACACTTCTCATTGTTTTAAATGCTCTGTGAATTCTTCAGAGATGTCGCACAAATTCCGAAATATGGTAGGTTACGTGGAGCCATTGCGTTCTCCGATATCGCCGATTTTTTTTGCCGGAATCAGATTACGTACACAGTTGAAATCTTGCAACAAAACGTTTCAAGTCTTGTTCAATGCACAGTGTGAAAATCATAGTTTTCTGAAACGAATAGATTGGATCGACCACTGGTCGATATGGCACCGACGTCGTGGGAGCGACGAAATTCGACGTTTACAAAAATGACTATAATTCGGTAAGTTTTCCACAATTTGAAAGAGCCAAAAACTTTTTAGAAACCAAAAAAACTTCGTTTCTTGAGCGAAAAAATTGAAGTGATTTTGTATAAATACTTATATCCCGGTAAGTTTTTTGAATTTTAAAAGATTAAATAGCTTTTTGAAAACTAGAGAAAAAGCGCTTTCGAACCATATAGAAATTAGTTTTCATCAGGGAGGTCTTCATGGGGGCGGGTTTTTATACGGTTAGAAAGCATCTTTCCTCTATTTTTCAAGAAGCAATTGGGATTTTTGAATTTCAAAAAGCGAAACGAGTTATGATCAAATTTGTGAAATTTCTACAATGTAAACGGTGCACAGTCTATGAGCAGTTCTTCACAAATTTGATCATAACTCCGTTCATTTTTTGAAATTCAAAAATCGCAAATCTTTTTTTCTTTTTTCTTTTTAAAAATAGAGGAAAGATGCTTTCTAACCATATAAAAACCAGTTTTCAAAAAAAGGATCTTCATACGAGGCGGGGGGGGGTGTTCGATCTTGGCACGTAATTTTGCAACAATGGGCCAGAATTCGAACCCTTATGAAGTGTGTGCGTGATCTGCTTCAGGCAAAAAAAATTATTTTTCATGAAACACGAGAATTTGCAAATCGATCCTCCCTGATCATATCGGAGATCGCTGCGAAGAAGCTTAGTTTTTCATTGTATATTAATCACATTTTAAACTCTAAGATGGCACAGTTTTCACTCTCTGATGCTCTTCCTCCAGAAGGTAGAAATTTTTTGCCGCGAGAAGTCCATCCTTCAGTGGCGATCGGTGATATCGGAGAACGCAATGGCTCCACGTAGCCTACCATATTTCGGAGTTTGTGCGACATCTCTGAAGAATTCACAGAGCATTTAAAACAATGAGAAGTGTGGGTTCTACGCTTTAAAAAGCAGGCAGTAAAAATAGCAGCCTCCATGTAATTTACGGTGTCGAAAATTTTCGGCAAATCATACAAATCGGAGCGTCTGTTCATACAGTGGATCTTTTCAGAAAAACAGGTTTTATTACCGTGTGTCAAACTGTGGATTGAAACCTTATTGCGTACAACTCCATTTTCTGATGCTGTTTCCAGCAGAAGAGAGAAAATTAGTTCCGTGACAAGTCCATCCTCCGGTTGCCATTCGGTCATCGCTTCGAAGAGTGCTTCCAAAAATCTTGTAGCAAAAGCACTTAATTTTCTTTAGCAATTGACACTTCAAATTTTATAAATGGTAATTAAGGACGTAGATGTCAATCGTTCAGGCAGAACAATGTCGCGTCCATGAATTCCTGAAAAAAACTGAAAAATGAAAACTTCTCATTGACTCCAAATCTGGGTGCAAAAAATCTTTATTTTTACCGAGTTATACAATCATTATTTGAAACTTTTTTATATTAATTTTTACAACTTCGCGGGACGAATGAGAGACTCCACGCCTTTGTAGGCATTCCTGGAAGAAACAACTTATTAAGAATTAAAAACATCTTCTAAAAACCTGAAGAATAAGAGAGAATCCTCTGCCAAAACTGGAAGAGCACGACCCCCTCTCCAGACGAGGCCACAGTACGACTACCCCCCCCCCCCTTCGATTCCCGAACCTCAAGCTTGACCCTGTTTGGAGGGCGATGGCGGTATAGTTCATTACGCGTTCTTGAAGACTGAATAGACCATCACAAGAAGTGCTATACCGATGCAGCAGAAGTTTATTGAAAAACAGCCGGCTTCGGTCAGTCGAAGAGGCTCACTCCTACCGCATGACAATGCGCGTCCACACGCTTCAAAAATTGTCATCCAGAAACTGGATGATCTGGGATACGACACTCCGCCAGATCATACTGCATATTCACCAGATCTGTTCCCTACCATTCATCATTTTTTCAATCATTTAGGTGGTCACGTGAAGGATAAAAAGCGACCACGATAGTGTCGAAAATGAGTTCTTATGTTTTATTAACTCTCGTAGTTCTTCTTTTTGAAACGATGGAATTTTTAAGGTGTAGTCGCTTTGGAAAAACTATGCAGATTGTAATAGTGCTTATTTCGATTATTAAGATTGCTTTCAAGCAAAGTTATGATTTGTCAAAGTTTTCAGTCAAAATCGGTCATTTGTTATGCAACGACCTAATACTTCCGAGCCATCCTGTAGTGCATACACATTTAGGAATTCTTTTCATGCGTAAACACATCTAATAGGTTATCGAATTATTTCCACAAGACTCAAGTTAAAAGTAATCACAAGTAATATACACGTATTCGACGGCGAAGTGATGCATGCCGACGAACTATCACATTGTTCGCTGATGATGATGATGATGATGTAGCTGATCGGATGTGGTGACTGCAGGCAGAGCGAGATGGACAGGAAATGTGAAAAGGCGTCGTGGCGTCGGCGATACAGCGCCAAAATCGCCGTCGGTAAGGCTTGCATGTATGAGAATCTAGAGGCAATGGTTCACACTGTCACGGGGCTGGGGAAGGGGAGTATTTCACAACGGCCGAGGGCAGCCCAGCAGGGCGGAGGGGGCTGCGAGCCTCACGAAGTGAGTGAGGAGACACAGCGAGAGATATGCTACATGGCTACACGTCATTTACGCCCTAGAAGTCTTAGGAAACGAGCAACCGAACCGCCTCAACTCCCACACACTGCCGCCAGCGGCGACAGGTGCAGCAGCGAAATTGGCGACGTCGTTCGGCACCGCTCACGACCACTGAGAGGTGATCAGTTAGAGGAGGTCGTCGAAAAGTGATGATGTCGTATGTGGCGACATCGTCAACGAACGAGACGAGCGTGGGAGCAGTGTCGTGGCTCAGAATCGACGAAACTTCGCTCTGCGGAAGTCGGAGAGATCGTTCGTCAGCTCCCATGAGTACGACGGTCGCTTCTCGCACACCGCCAAGCTCCGCTTCTTGCAGCACGATTGGAACCACTCGCCGTTCCGATCCATCTTGACGCATCGGCGTGCCTTGTTGATCGGAGGCGTCACACCTGAAAGCCGACTGCGATCATTTGGAGAGGTTCTTTCCACATTCTCAGTCTAATTAACGTTTAAGGCAGCAACGGGAGTTTTTAGGTGGATATCTCTCCACGGTCTGACGGATTCGCCTCATAGCTGTAAACCAGACGCTCTGCCCTGATGCGCACCTCCTGATCGGCATGCACATGACGGTTTCTTCTGAGTCTCTAAGCCCTAGTTTATAGTAGCACCGCCGCGCGGCTCGGCACAATAGTAAGAGTAGGTATCGATCGGGCTGCGCGAAAAGTCGATATCTATGGCGATCGTAGTGACGTGGCGGTGGAAGTGTAAGGCCTCTGTTATACTCCCGCAGGAGCATCCGCGGAACGTCCGCGGACCAATGGTGCACGGCGGAGGCGGGCGTTGCGAGGCGCGGCGATTGGCCAGGTGAGGAGTCTCGGCGCGATTCCCGCCCTTCCGCGGATGCTCCCGCCGGAGTATAACTCAGGCCTAAACTAGGGCTAAGGGGTCGTTTGATGTGCGCGCGACGCGATGCATGTGTAGTGGCCAAATTGATCGAGCAACGCGATTGATCAATTCGGCCACTACACATGGCATCGCGTCGCGCGTCGGGCGCACACTAAACAAGGCCCAGTGGCCGAATTGATCAATCGCAACGCTCGATCAATTTGGCCACTACACATGTATTGCACACTAAACGACCCCTAGGCGAACAAATTCAACACTGCACTTATTAATTGATTATAGACGTATGTTGGACCACATGGCATCACAATTTTCATTCCGAAACATAAGAGAGAAATCGCCAGGCTGCAAACTGTGCAAAACAGCTTCGCAAAAAAACTGTGCTCGGATTCTTCGGTAGTGCATAGCAACACTGTCGCCGGCAGCGTCGCAGGGGGAGGGTGCTGTAGGTCTATGTTATACTTCAGCGACGCTGTTGTGGACGACAGTGTTGCGCTGGCTGCTACGAACTGCGTAGCACCAGCTCAGCACTGTCGACGACGTCAGCGTCGCCGAAATGTCGCGTAGCTCCCATAAAACCACCGTAAAACCACCGTTTCCTCCGGAGCCTGCTGAAAGTTCCACTGAGGGCCGCAGCCAGCCGCTTCCAGTGTCCATGCTACCCATGGATCAGGGTATAAAAGACGGATACAAAACAACATCTGCATCGCCGGCAGTGTAGTGCTGTCTCCGGCGCCTCCCCTGAGGAGTTCCTTTCCCTACCGACCTTTTATCCCTGGCCCTTCGTCACTGTCCATATGCGTCTCTATCGTCAATAAAAATCTTTATGTTATCTCTGCGTTTTGTTATATAAGAGCCATGAGGCCGTGTGATCTACACGTGAATAAACGTGAGGGGACAGGTTTATTACAGAGGTATAACATAGACCATACTTCCGTCGCCGACGCTCGGCGTCTAGCTGGCCTACTGGCCGCAAAGGGCGCGCGTCAGCGGCGCTCTCTCGCGCGCACACCTTCTCTGGCGCTACGGGCTGCGCGAGAGAAAGAAAGTACGCGCGCGCTCTCTAGCTCGTCATGCCGGGGCCCAGGTAGCTGGAGACAGATTGTCGGCGACGGGTCGTAGCGTCGCCGACGTGTCGCCGAAATATCATATATGCCTGAATGGCTCTTTGCTACAAACTTATCGGTCCTTGTGATTCACGAAGGACGCGATGAAGGATGCCGCGCATGCGTCCGACTGCACTTAGCAGCGCACACAACGTTTTGCCACCCGGTTAGACATTAGCACTAGAGGTTACCGGTACATTACCGCGTCGCTTACCCAACGTCCGAGCCAGGTAACCGACACAACGGTTTTCATCAGGAACCTACCACGCCGCGCGTTGACGAATTGCGGTAAGTGTCGGTGTCGGTTTCGCAGTAAGTTCCATCGTTACCGTTGATGACTCCGAGTCTTAGGTCCGGATTCATGAACGCGGCCGGCAATTAGTCCTATTCCAATTTACCTCGACGGCCACTTACCGGGAACTTACTTCTGTTTCTGATTCATGACCGCTAAAGCAACGATTTTGTCCCTGTCGTGTATTGATTTGACGAGTTAGTTGGCAACGAGGCAGGGTCGTTGCGTTGGGTCAGAAATTAGCAGGGGAGCAAAACCCTTGCTTTGGCGGTAAATGTTAACGGACGCGCTAGCGGGGTAGCATTTACTTCGAAACTTACCGCTGATCTTCCCCACACAGCGTTCATGAACCGCGGGTAATTACAGAGTGGCCGTAGATTTTACACTTACCGACCGGTAAGCCCTTCATGAATTGGGCCCTGGATACGAGTACGTGGGTGCGATCTCAACTTCAATAACCAACAACTTCAAAAAAGATTCTTCAATCTACATACCCTCGAATGATGCCGTTGGAGAAGTTATGATTTAATGGCAAATATAGGATAATAAACGATTTTACTCGTATCGCCCTTCAGTTCTGGACCTTTTCTTTTTCGGATACAAGAAGTGGTTACTGGAAGATCCGTTCCTACGGCAAAAAACAGCATAGGATCTCAGTTTTTCACTTGCCGCTGGATTCGAATCTTTGAACGTATCTAAGAACTTGGGTTCTACCTTACTGTGGTTTGCCAGCTTGTAGCGGAAACCAGGATATCCGCAAGGATATAGTGCCCCAAACCTTTAGCCAGTTTCTGTGACTAAAGAACCCAATGTGCCAAGCTAATGGTGGGTCGGCTTCTCCTTGAGCAATGGTAACGCACCAGCGAGCTATCGGTAAGACGAATTATGCTAAAACAACTTTGTGCTTCTGCCTTAGTCCCCTCTGGAAACTCCTCCTTCTCAGTGAACTAAGAACTAATATTTTCAATTCCACAGTTCTCCCAGCGCTGTACTACGCGTGCGGAACATGGGGCGTAACAAATGCAGCAGAAGATCAATTACGAAGAGTGCAAACGGCCTTGGAAAGGAAGATGGTCGACATCTCCCTATACCAACAGCGACTCTCCGGTTCACAATAAACAGATACGAGCAATGTCCAGATCCGGGACGTCATTCTTCTTCGATGAAGCGAAACACCATTTGGCTGGACATTTGGTGACACTAAAGGACGGGCGTTGGGCGTACCACCATTGTGCATTGGAAATCACTCAGCAAGAAACGACCAGTCGGTCGTCTTCGTATACGATGGCAAGATTCGCTCGCATATCGGAACAACATCCGTACCTCTAACATCAACTCGATTAAAGTGCTCATCCACTGGTCAAGTTTGGACGCAAGACAAATCATTGCTGAGGAACGGGTCGCAAATATCGCAAGTATCACAAAAACGTGTGCGTGTAGCGCAGTCGGAGGAGGTGCTGGTTGTCGCGAGCACCCGATGCCAGGTTTCTGGTTCGGATTTCCTGCACAGGCAAACCAAGCCTTACATCTCTCCGGAGCCGTGAGAAGGATAAAGCGCTGACTTGTTCATCGGCTGGCCACGCATGTCATTGTATGGTTAAATACGCTTTCAGATCGCCTCCATGATATCCCATAGAAGAAGAATGCGTAACGTATCCAAAAAGGGAGTTGAGTAACGCCGTTCTTTGTCCTTTTTATATAGGAAACACCTCTCATCAAACTCCATAAGGCAGGATTAAAAAAAAACTTTTTAACCCTTTCACGAGACGTACGATTTTCAGGTGACTGCCGTGTAGGACAGCGCGCATCTTTCTCGCGCGTTGATTTTTTCTATTGTTTTATGTGTATTATTTGTTAGATATGAAAAGCAGTAACAAATAAAGTTTCCCATGGACCATCTTGATCGTAGCTATTAGTGGACTCGTTGGTTTAAAATGTACTATTAAATGTGCGATAATTTTCCATGAACTGTTTTTATGATGGTGTCCGACGAAATCGTCGGACAATGTCGTGAAAGGGTTAACCGGTATCTTCAGGGTGCAGATTAGTAGTTTTCCTATTTACAAGGTTGATTCTTTCCGGCTTACAACGACTTTAACTTGGTGCGTTTGCGTTGCTTTGCTTTTGCATTTATCCATGTAGAGAATAAATAATAACAGATATTTCTAGCGCTTAGCGCTTAGAACCGTTGAATTTTGGCGTTATGCACAGGGAAGCGAGTTTTTCCTTACCAAACTTCATCCAAAGTGCCTAGGTATGGCACACCCAGAGAGGTCAACCTACGCCGTCCTTCGTTTCCGCCCATTTATTAGGCCCTTGAAACAAGCCAATTCTCTCCAAGGATTCGCGAGCCTCTGCGGCTGCTATTTCCCATTCAGATTTGCCCATTCAGTCGTCTCCCCAGCCAGTTTCTAATTCCCATTCGCTCGATGTGAGAGGACAATCGAATTTCCTTATGGGAATCAGCGGAGTGGAAAGAAAGGACAGTAGTGGTGACCGATGTGGTTGGTGGAGATGGTGGAATCTGCGTATGGAGGTGAACCCGGGCAACTACAGGAGTTCTGGAGGGAAAAACTGGTATTTCACGCGATAATTAAGCTTGAAACTAGGCTTTAACTAAGCTTGTTTCTTGGTAAAAGCATTTTCAGAGGGAAAATGACACGGAATTTCCAAACAAATCGAAGGAGCGAATGCTCGGCTGCAGGTTCCAGGTCAGTTTTTTCTCAGAAATTTTCACGCTCATCAATCTTGCACACGTTATCAAGACACTGTACCTTTTTGCAAAAGGCTCCTCACAAAGTACATCGTCTTTTTGCAGGCGGCATTAGCACGCTTTTTGCCCTCTGCAGTCATGACACAATTATTGACGCCTTCTCCCACTTTTGCTTCAGGAGGATGACTTCATGGCGACGTTAAAAACCCAACAAGAAACTGGCTCGTCGTACGATGACCCAGAAGGGATGGAAGGGTGGATCTGTCTTAGTGGGGGAGAAGCACCGCTAGAAAAGCCAGCTTTTCATTATGGCCTGCGGGAATCCACAAAGAAAATATAAAAAGTTTCCAGCTGTATTTTTTCCGAGGTCATAGGTGGCTACTCCTACCGTATGAGATTCTCAAAACAGTGCTGTCTTCACCGCCAAAAACTAATGACGCTTGAATTTCTTTCAGCGTTTGATATACCTGAGGAGCACTCAAAAAGAAAAACAAAAGACACAATGTGAATGCCATACAAACCATTTTCGCGTCGAACTGCGCACTTTTGAAACCAAACTGGACACTCTACTAGGCTAACCAAAGACTTCTCAAATTAAAGAGAATTCTTTCAAATCGAAATGAGCTTCTTCTACAATAGACCAAAAACTCTACAAAAAGGTTAGAATAATTTTTTGTCCAAGGAAAAAGTTAGAATAACTTTCTTTGAAGTTTTAATTCACTTTCGAATAACAGAACACAGAGTTAAAAATTTTAAAAATATATATATTTTCTAGGAAAAAACGAAGATTTATAGCTTGTTATAAAAAGCGAGAAATGAAGGGAATTTTCTTAAAATTAATTTGTTATTTAATTACATATTTTTGGGTGGGTGAACTAAAATTTTTTAAAATAAGTTCTAACAATTTCTTCTAAATAAAAAGTTCAAAGAAAGTTCAAATTGAATTGGACACTCTTCTAGGCTAGATTAAGACTTTTGAAATTAAAGTGAATTCTTCCAAATCGTAACGAGTTCCTTGCAGGCTAAACCAATATGGTTTGAACAATTTTTGCCCAAGAAAAGTTTTTTTTTTTGGATTTGCTCAGTTCAGCTGCTCGAATGAATGCAGTAACTTCATAAAAAATTTCTTTTTTTAAAATAAAAAAATAGCTATACTAATATTTATGTAATAATATTTATATTTATTTTATTAATATTTTATATTTATTTATTACATTTTTATTTATTTATTTATTATTTATACAATAATATTTATATTTATACTTTATCAACTTTTTATTTTTTAAATTAAAAAAATCATTTTTAATTTCAAAATTGAAAAAATTAAATTAAATTTTGGTTTAAAGCGCAGCGAGGCATCCATCATTTAGCACTCAAAAACCGGATTGCGCCATGCATTCGAAAAGCAAGTCGCAATATTTATTTGATTGATTGTAAAAATACTGCTCACATGCAGCATGAAAGTCAGAATATGTGTGTTTTTTCTACAATTCTTTATGCTGCACCATTTGCAATGTAAAACTGCATGCAAACAGAAATCTTGGCATCAATCGAATAAAAATCGCAAAGTTTCGGACGAGGGCATGGCGCAATCTCAATTTAGGCCATATAAATAAGCATCTTCCTGCTCTTTAAATCATTGTTTTGTTCAAATTAAATTTGGTACATGTCGCGAACGTGGGCAGCACTGGGGAGGGAGCGTGCCGGCCAATCATAATCCGGCAGAGCACCAGCTGAACACACACACACCAACCAATCAGTCGTCTTGTTCTCCGTCGAATGGAACGTCGCCCATTCGATTACTAATTCGGTGGCGCGTTCCCACTCTTCAATGCTGCCCACGTTCGCGACATGTACCAAACTTTCCTTGAACAAAAAATTGTTCCAACATCTTTGGAGAGTCTCAATGTAATATCTTAATCTGAATGTAGAAGTCTTAAGTCTCAATGCAGAAGAAGCTCAGAAGAGTTTGCTTTCGTTTAAAAGTCATAGGCTCAGGCTTAGAAGAGCGTCCATTTCGACGTGAAAATGGTGTATACTGCCTTGTGATCTACGCCTATACTGCTTTTTCTCGTAATGACAAGAAACCGATCTAAATAAATAAATAAATTTTTTTCTTCTCTACAGCTGACCAAGATTGATATAATTTTTTAATTTTTAATGTGGCCTACGTTTCGGCGCTGTCGCCTTCTTCGCGAGCATAGTCGAAGTCGAAGTTACTTCAGAAACTATCCTCTCAAATGCCATTTCATCATGCTGAGACCCATCCATAATGCTAACAGATCACGAAAACGAGGTCCCCCTAAATCAGTAGGAAAGACAGGTGGTTGACTGTTATATCAACATCTATCTTGGTTACGCTGAAGAAAATATTCGTTGATTACATTTTAAATCTTCCAACTTTTTTGCCTTTTTTGACACGGTGAGTGCCCCCTCCCGATTAGGAAAGATCCGAAATGTGGTGCAGAGCCCAGGGAAGGCAGTTGCAGATGGTGATAGTGGGGTGATCAATGGGGTGATGTCGGCGGTGTTGGCCTCCGTCGTGTCTCCTCGTCGCGACACCCGACGACAGTCCCGTCCCGTCGTCTCTAACTTCCGCGCGGTCGTCGCTCTGTGTCGTCGAGGCGTTTTTCAGCCGCTTCCGGTGCATCCGTCGATCGTCACCTTCGCAGGAAAGAACGATGACGACGACGGCGATCGGGAGCGGCGGTCACCGACGATATATCGCCTCGCTGTGTGCTCCGTCGTCACGACGAAGGCCAAACTTCGACCGTCATTCGATTATCAGAGGCGACGACGATGGGATAGCTCAGCGGCGGCGCGGCGCTTCCGCCAGACCGGAGAGTTTTCAACAGTTTTCTCGTGAAAAGAGATAGAAAGCGCTAAGCGCTAATCGCCAACGAACGAACTGACTGACCGCCTTGCCAGTTCGTGTAGGCGCCGTAGGGTGTCTGGTCCGTGTTCACGTAGACGTTCGACGCGCCGAACACCGCCGCTCCTGTCCACATCTCGCCGTGTCGTGCCAGCTCTGCAAAAAACGAACGGACGAGTTTTGCGAGTGAGATTTCAGTTCGCAAATGATCAGCATTAAGAGCGCAGCTGAAAGACGAACACACACAGCGCTGATGAGGCTGATGGGAGCAGTAGCACTTGATTAGATCGTCGTCACCGGCCCTGCATTACAGCCTGTACAGACCCTTCTCCCCTTCTGGAAAACCGTAAAGCCTAGACAGGGGGTTAGTCAGATTCAGCTGAAGCAGACGCCAGAGCCAGGTCAGTCATGTCTACAGAGATACCGGAATAAGCGCAGAAATACAGAGCGGCCGCCGCGATGAATGAGGAGCGAAAATGACGGATGGCATCGGACGCGGAAGCAGCAGACCGTCTGCCAAAACAGGACACTTCTTTCGCCTGCCCAAAGGTGGTGGTGACCTGGTGGCCAACCTGAAGCAGGTTACGCTGAGGCTGCTGCTGCGGTCGCCTAGGAAATTAGGTCGTTAATGGGGTTTAGAGAGGGGAGCGAGCGAGACTCGATTAGCGTCTTCGTGGAGGAAGTGAAAGAGTTGGTCGGCGAAGAGGTCATTCTGATGGTTGACGTATGTACCTCAACCACATCGAATTTCTTTTCGAACTCCAACACAAATCCAAGTTTTTTAGGAGGAAATCTTTTTTAGTAGAACACCTTCCAAAGAAAATCCGATCCATGTCGTGAATTTGAGCAGCATTGGAAGGTGGCAGCGCGCCAGCCATTCATTACCAATCAGATCACGGACCAAATACGCTTTGGACAATAGAGGCAGCGACCGTGAATGCCCTCTCAATAGCACGTCCCATTCGATTCGATTTGATTGGTTGCGCTTCGCTTCTCCCGATGCTGCTGCCCACAATCGCGACATGGTCAAAATTGATAGTAGAGTTTCGGTATATGTCGCGAAGACGGGCAGCATTGGGAGATGGGAACGCCCTATCCAATAATCAGACCTCAGATGAAAGGGCGTGCCATTCCGAGAGGGCATGTGCAGTCGGAACCTTGATCTGCTGACATGTGTTCGGTTTGAAGTCCGCTTGGTTATTATTGGCTGGCGCGCTCCCACCTATCAGTGCTGCTCATATTCGCGACATGTATCGATTTCTCCTATTTGATAACCGATGGTGGCTACAGTGGAGTTATTTTTTGAAAAACAAAGGATAAAGTCAGCTGATCGGCATAATATAATGTCCACTGCTCTAATGAAACTTTAATTGTATTTAGGTTTATTTTAATGACCATGGCAGAGCACGGTTAGGAATAAAAGCAAGAAATTCTTTGACTGGCCATGTAGCAACCTGAATAAAAAACACTTTTTACTGGAACTGAGGTCAGTCGAGCTCGAGAGCAGGCCGAGGTTTCCGCGGTATCGAAAAGATCGAAGAAAAGAAAACTGGGATCTATCCTAGTCGGGAGGGGCAATCGTAAAGTGCCAATCGCGCGACACATCATCCTATGCCACACAACCATATTCACTGAATTTAAATCAAAATTCTCGCATCAGAGCAGCACAGCAGCTGAATGTCTCGTAGGAATTCGCGGGAGGAAATGGAGACGCAAATCACTATGTGCCCCCCTCTCCGATTAGTATAGATCTTAAAATTGAAATTGAATAGTAGAAAATCAAAGATTGTGAAAGAAAATTCAAATCTGCTTAAGACGCTGGCGCTAAGAGCTACTAAGCACGTCGCTCTGCCTTTTCTTTCATTTCAAGCGATTCATTGCGAAAGAAGTAATAACGACTGCAAGATCAGTAGAACAAAGAATTTCGGCTTTATCCTGGTCGGAGGGACGGAACGAACAGGTTGGTCAGTGAAAGTAGGAGAATGCAAAGAAATGCCACTTTCGCAGGCCATTTACTGCGTCGCCGTCGTAAAATAGTTCAATTTCATTTTACCATTGGTCGTCAATCGCCCTCTCCACCATGTAGGATAGGTCCAAATTCTCTTTAAAATAGCCGACTTATGTCACAGTCGACAATTTTTATATTGTATCACTGTTTAGCTGATGAATAGTATTCTTCTACTTGTTCTCTGGAGCTTATGAACCTACTTAGAACCCCTAGAAGCCTGAATAGGCATGTATAGCTCTTAAGAGCCTCGTAGGTTTTCTTGGATAGCCGTCTTAGTGGGGTGGATCAGACTGAAAAAGTGCAAAATTACGTCAAATTGCATAGTCTAGAGTACCAACTTGTCTACTTCTCCTTGGGCAACCATAAGGATAAGCGTGTGGCCCAACATTGACTACGGGTCGGCAGTCTTCTTAGGGAAGGGAAGATGATGAGTGCATCCACCACAAGCGGAGATGTTCCCACTAGTAAGCCTGGGAACTAATTATTCTTGAACTACCTCAAACTTGGGTAATTAAACCATCAGGTCAACCATCTATCGAACACAATATAGAACACATTCATTGTGGTTCACTATAGCTAGGAGGTATTTCACTTAAGGTTCTTGGAAGAAAGTGAAAGCGGATCTTTCCTATCCGGGGAAGGGGAGAGGGGAGGGGCTTGTTAGAAAAGGGAAACAAATACAAGCATGGTGACCTATTTCCTTTAGGGAGCTGCACAGAAAGCTGCTTTTCAGGGCTACCTTAAGCATGGTCTTAGTCGAACAATTCTGTTTAATATTACCGTGGCTGGAAAAAATACTATTTGAAGGACCCAGCCCATTAGGACTGATCGTAGAAGCTTCCAATTACGGCGGCGAAAACCGCAAAAAAAGATTCAAGACAACAACCACATCAGTAGTGTAGTGGTTCCGGAAGCAATGAGGTAGGGTTTCGAACACTTTCTAAAAAGAGCAAAGAGTTCATCTGGATCGTGCCGATGATCCTTCTGTTTTAGACACCTTACGCGACGGGATCGTAGAATGTACCGTAACCAAACAGGAATCCAAGTAGAACTAGGTTACCAACCATACTTGACGAAGAGTTTGTTCCAGACTAGGAAGATAGAGAAAAGGTCGAAGAAGCAGGAAACCAGGCATAGAAGCACTCTGAACTACATGGAATCACATACTTCTTGAGTTAGTGGGAAATTGGAAAAACCAAGGGATGGATTCAGCAACGAATAAACCCGGGGTATGCAGCGTAGAAGGTAGAAACATACCCATCAAGTACCGTACACATCCATTCCAAGGTATGCTACTTGGTGGAGGATACCCGACGATATTATGTGGGTATCTTCGCATGGGTTTCTTTACCCTTACCCCAAGAACGGCCACAGGAAGACCCAGCGCTTCGGTCGATTCATCGAAAACGAAAACGAGGGAAAGAACTATAGAAAAGCGAAGAGAAGCGGACCCAGCGGCACAGATTCAATCTTCCAAGCAGAAGCCTATGTACCATTTTCACGTCAAATTGGACATTCTTACAACTAGGTAGAGACTCTCCAAGACGATTAGAAGTGAAAATTTTTTAAAAACTTTCTTTGAGATTTTTTAGTTCATTCCCATGAGTGTCCAATTTAGCTTGAAAACGGTATAGTGCAGTCAAAGGCACGAAACTAGAGCAGGAACGCTGTCTGGACGAGAACAAGCTCATAGACACTAAGGATAGACCCTAGCGAGTTGCGCAAGACTAATGCAACTTCAATGATCAGCAAACGGAACAAGAAACGATTCAGAATCAGCATGTATAGCCTTCAACACACGAAAAAAAGAGCATGCACTCACCATGAACGAACTGATTCTCGGCGGCGCTGTCAATAGAAGCGTGATGAGCGCCTTGGAATAAGCATTTGAACTCGGCCAACGTCCACGGTAACTCGTCGTCCAGCAGCTTGTAGCAGCTGTTCGTCACCGGGAAATACCGCCAACCTTCCGGACAAGGCGACGCGGCTTCGACAACTAAAACTGAGCACTCGTTAGACTAGACAGGCGTGAGAATACTCGTCGACCAAGTCGCCGTGTTGTGGTCTCGTACCGTACACGCCGGCAGCCAGAAGAGCAAGCAGCGTGTGGCGCATCATGTTGCAGTTGAGGCTGCTGTGCATGCTCTGCGCGATGTGTGTGTGCTCGACGACGTCGTCGCTTTTATAGCGCGTCGAAGGTCTCTGGGCGGAGTCGTCGGACGCGGACGGCGACGACTCCGACGGGGCGAAAGCCATCTACACCGCCGCCAACGCTGCAGCAGCGCAGCGACGGCCGCGTCGCGGCTTCCGGTTCATCGGGTACTGTAGCCGGGGGCCCCGCCGGATGAATAGAGTGCACATAGGGGCGGGTCAGCGCTCTCAGTGATGCGCAGAGTGAAATTCTTCTGCTGATCGTGTTCGCGTCTCACGATGGTACAGCCGATCGAAAGGTCAATTGTTGTCCTCGTACAAGGGAAGGGACTGAAGCGTGTCTGAACTGTTGAACAGGAGGGAGACTGTATGACATTAGAGGTGGTATCCCTCAAGTCATGTAGAATGTGCGGGCAGGAGTACATAGAAGATGTAGTATGATACGTTGTAAATATACCATCCTTAGAATCTCGCCGCTGGGTGTTTGACATCTGTCTTGTACGTAAGTTATTATACTCACATTCTAGGCCTTGTAGATTCCTTAAGATGAAGACTTAACGCACAAGAGATGGATCCTATAAGCTACAGCTACCTCGGAACCAATTTGCAAGCAATGTCCTTCACTTTGCGGGCATGTAGTTTGTGCTTGAAATTCTCTAATCACTTTCAGTTTCCCCTAGCACCGAGACAATTCAGAAGCCGAGTTGGAATTTTGTTGCTTAGATCTGAAATTGGTTGAATAGTATGATTGTTTGCAAGAACAGTTTCACCGTATGTTTGTTCTTTTTGTGATTGTTATTGTGCTTGCTTTTCAACGTATTGCTTTACGCAATCGTAATAAACAACAACAATAACAATAGAAGAAACGGGCATAGCCCTGTGTATCAGGGCTAAAAGGAATTTGGGCGATCTCAAAAAGTCCAATCTGTCAAATCTTTGGGAAGAGCACATGGTTCGATGCCACTACGGTGCGATGTTCCAAGTGTCTGTCTCCATGCTAGCAAAAGAATACGGCATCTCACCACACAGGACATTTGAGGAGCTTTGGATAGCGGCCAGGAATCCATAAGTCAATCGCTGGAACAAGTGCATTGCGACAACCCAAGAACTGACACCCTTTGTCGTGCTCTGTTGGTTCTGATCAATCTGGCCCGACCTCCAGGATACTTAAGTCGAGTGGCATCCGGGACTAAACATACTTATCACTCTATCCCCATCTCCGGGTGACTGGCGGTGCTCATCGGCACTCATCTGGGGCCGGATTCATCAAGGACTTACATAACTTTAACGGAGAATTGTCAGCTTATCAAGCGATATGGTGAGCGATAAGCCATCTGAGCTTTTAACGTGGCTTATCGCTCACCATATCGCTTGATAGGTTTACAATTCTCCGCTAAAGATACGTAAGTGTTGATGAATCCAGTCCCTGGAGGGTTGGTTGATACGTTGTACCTGAGACATTGATTCTTTACTCCAGCTGACTTGAGAATGCTATTCTGTATGATGAAATGGCGTTTAGTGGAGCAGTTTCACTAATATTCTCGACTTTTCCAGTCTTCGAAGAAAGCGAAAACGTCGAAACGTCAGCAAGTATGGCCTGCTTAGCAGTTTTGGTGAACAGCTTAGAGAAGAAGCACACTGAAGTATACCCAATATGCCAAGATTTATCCAAAGTCGGCCTTGGATAGTGCCTGAGTGGTAAAAGCGAGCCATACAGCAAGTATCAAGAATCGAGAAAGTAAGAAGGTCATGGATGTTCTGTCCAAGGTGTACAAAGGATAAGGGGTAAAGTACAGCGTTACTCAATCCCTTTCGGAATGCGCCACGCATTCTCTTCTACGGGATGCCGAGGAAGGCTATTTGTTTCCTACGTATTCAACCGGGTTATTTCTTTCTGTCTATATTCCTTTGGTATTCATATTTGTGTGCGATTACAGTGACATCATAGTGATTAGCAAGTCTGGTATGTTATTTTTTTCTTTACTTTTTAGAAGAAACTCTCTTCTTACTGAGGAGTTCCGGAAAGCCTCTTATTCTTTTACAACGTGCTAATTTGCAACAGTCGTCCAAGGGCATGTACAAAGCGGTTGCAAGGTCTTTTCTTCTTTCATTTTATTATAATCCTTTTGTTTTTCCTTCTATATTTAGTATTGTTTTCTTATTGAATGCGTTATAGCGACACCTCAGTTGCTATTGCTAGTCTCCCAAGTCTTCTATTTCCTAGCTACCTGTCCATAAGTTTCAAGTGTGCAATTGTTCATTTACTAGGCTGTATTGAGATATTTGTCGCCTTCTAGGCTCTTTCTATTAGGTTGTAACGAAATAAAATGGCACTGAACCACTGTAAAATTAAACAGTTAATATCTCGGCTTGTAGGCAAGTTTATTAATCGAAATAAAAACCATCTGATTCTACACATCTTTGCCAACGTGACACAAGCTTTTCTATCCCAGTAGCCTAAAAATCAGAAGTTCTGGCATTGACGAAATCTTCGAAGGCACTTTCGGCATCCTGTTGGTACTTGAATATTTTCCCTACCAAGAAGTCGCCAAGATGTTCGGAGAAATGGTAGTCTGTTGGGGAGAGGTCGGGAGAAAACGGAGGATGTGGTAGAGTTTCAATGCTCAGCTCATTCAATTTCTGCAACGTCATTCGTGCTACATGGGGGCGAGCATTGTCGTGCAGAAGGAGAACTCGCCTTCGGTTTACCAAGGCCGGCCGGATATCCTTCAACTTTTTCATCATTTCTTCAATTTCAATGCAGTACTTCTCTGCCGTGATGGATTCACCGGGAGGGAGGAAGCTGTGGTGAATAATTCCCAGCGAACACCACCATACTGTCACCATTACTTTCTTTTGGTGCAATTCCGGCTTCGCAAAAACCTTGGGGCTCTCATCGCTGTCCACCCACTCTGCCGATCGTCGCCTGTTGTCGTACATTATCCACTTCTCGTCACAGGTTACGATGCGATCAAGGAATGGGTCCGTTTCGTTCCGTAGAAGCAGTGCCGACGAGATCTCATATCGTCGGTTTCTTTGCTCCTCAGACAGCTCGTGAGGCACCCATCTTTCCAGCTTTTTGGTCTTTCCAATTTCCTTCAGATGCCGGGCAGCTGTGTTGTGACTGACGCCAAGAACCTTCGCTATCTCCCTGGTACCTTTGTGTGGATCCTCCTCTACCACATCTCTCAGCTTGTCCTCATCAGCATCACTATGCCTCCCACGACCTTCATGTTCTTCCAAGCTCTCATCTCCATTCCGGAACTTCTGATACCAACGATCGCCGTCCGAATCGTGGAACATCCTTGACCGAATGCGGCGTTGATCTTCTCGTCCGCCTCCTTAGCTGTAGTGCCCAGCTTGAATTCATACAAGTAAATGCCTCGGATTACCCTTTTGTCCATCTGCAAAAAAGTCAATAAAACTCTAAAGTTTTCCCACTTTTACATAGAAAATTTGGTACCCTCCGGTAGAGCAAAGTTTGCGCTTCTAAATGATATGCCACACGTTACGGTTTGTTCTTGATCAAACGCGTAAAGACGCGCCAAAAAATGGCGCGAGCCAGTGCCATTTAATTGTTACAACCTAACATATTGATCACGTAAAACGTATCGCTCCCCTCCTCCACTGTAGCGCAAATAAAGTGAAGCATTCGACTGTACAGTCACCTCCTGAGTGAGCTCTCTTATATTTCTTGCCTCCCTTTTTTAATCCTAACCTTCCGATTTCTTCGCCTTGCCTATCAAATAGGCCTTGTGTGTCAAGCATACCTTGCCTGTAAAATATCTTTCGGCCGTCCAAGGCACATTTCTAATTTACTGTACCTTATTATTCGTTCCTTTTTAAATGTAAAATCATTGAGATAAAGGTTTAGTTACCCAAGTTTGAGGTTCAACAGAATCAGTAATCGCACAAGGTCCACAAGGTCAAAATCCCCGTGACCCTTTACAAAGAGAAGGGCGAGGACCCTGAGAACCATCGACCAGAGAAGCTCCAAGGCATCAACAGCCAACCGCGACATGCATGTTTGGCCATACGGTGAATTACGGTGGCCAGCCGATGAACAGGTCAGCGCTTTACCCCTCCCATATACAAGTCTGGTACCAATTGAACATAGTAATTTTGTACGTTCAACAGTCTATAACACCTACTCTTCGCTGATGAGCCACCGGGGAGGTGTTATAACGAAAAAGATTCGTCTGGAGATAGGCGGCGAGACGAGTCTCCTTGAAGACGGAAAATACTAGTCACTGCAGGGTTCGGCTATTCATGTTGTTCATGTTTTTTGCGCTTTTCCGTAGAGGTAGGCGCGTGGTGTGGCGGAGATTGAACAATACCGACCCATAGCCTTCGAAGGAGCCATGCTACGGCGACGTTGTTTGCTCTCTGCAGCGCTCGTTGTCATCAGCAGCATTTTTCGCGGTCAGCCGTTTACATCCGAACGCGCTCTGCTCACCTTCGTCTTCGTCCACCCACGCCGACTGTCTTCTCCCACCCGCGCGGCACGTGGTCTCATTTCCGTGCCGAGCCGAGCTGTTCTTCATTTCCATTCTCCTCCTCCGCTCTGTTTATCCTTACACTTCCGCCATGATTCGGATGGGTTTTAAGATAAATGGTAATCGTTCGCCGCGCTTTTTGCCATAACGCGCTGTAACTGTTCCAGTTACAATGTTATTATAACAAATCATAAGTGCGACTCTAAATGGGCATTGGAGAAGGACTTCGTCTTAGTTTTTCGCAGCCCACGCCCAGGTGACTAAGGAAGGGAATTCTCTAAAGTGTTTTTATGTCGGGTTGCTCTCGTTGAAGATTTAAAGAGCTAGAGGCAGTGGAACTGTATCCGGTGCAGAGAACGGATGAGCGTTCGTGAGTGTCAGCCTATGATCAGCACTGACGTCTCTAATTAAAGAACTTTTGGTTGTGAAGTTAAGTGTGAAGTTAATAAAGTGTTATCAGTTAATAAAGCTGGACTTTCTGTACATTTAACAAAAGCAGAAGGAAATAAGTTCCTTCCAGAGTCGTCCGTGGCAGCCGGCAGTCAACATTTACGATGGAATGGTCCTGCACAGGCGGAGATGCTGCCCTATCCTAAAACATTGACTGCCGCCCGCCACACTCTGCAAGAGTCTAGAAGCGTGGACCACAACAAAACCGCTAGTGCAGCTGAGTTTGCAGCACAATAGCAATACGAACGCAACACGATAGCAGCATGTGCTGCAAGCATGCTGTATAACCCAACACGATAAGGTTTGTAATGGACCAGTAAATCGAGTGCTGGTTCTTTTGTGGTCGGTTAGTGTGCCTAAATGCCTGAGAATGAAGGTCAGCCTCTGGATGAAACAGGAACTCAAATGCCACGGTTTGTTCGCATCAGTTTTCGGAAAGAGGTAGTTAGGAACCTTCGTATCCGTACTAAAAACGAAAAACGAAAAAACGAAAGGCTGATGAATGATTTGAGGTGCAAATATAAAACCTAAGAGGACAAACCAAAGTAGTAGCTTGGTTTCCGAAAACCAAACCAAACTATATAACTGTTCTCTCTGCACATCACATCACACTTGTGGGCTGGCTGTCCTACCCGTCCTACAATTCTCTGGTTGTTTTCTCCTTCATAGATGCGCAGGTTCATAGATGGTGGGTCTTTCCTCAATGTTTTCGATAGCTTTTTTAGCGCTTTCGCTGATTGTAAGTTGAGTTTTGAGTTTCTTTTCTATTCGTGTTCTTTTCGGGCAATTTTTTCGCGGCCCGTTCTCGATCATTGGTGGCACATCCCTATGGATGTATTAATAACAAATAATAAATAAATAATAAATCAGTAAGAGAGAGGAACAGTCCGTAGGATCTTTTAGGAATAGCCAGTGTGGTAGAAGAACTCGTGCTGAACAAGTCGTTGTGTCGTAACAGTAGCTACTGGCAACCATTCCGTCAAAATTACTAAAAATTAATAAAAGAAAAGTGTATAGTCCGATGGGAATACCAAAAATGTGGATAGGAGCAGAATTGTACAAATGAAACGACGGAAACCGCTAGTGCAGCTGAGTCTGCAGCACAATAACACCACAAACGCAACACAGTAGCAGTATGTGCTGCAAGGGTGCTGTACAATCCAGCACAATAAGGTTTGCACTCGACCAGTAACTCGAATACTGTTGTTTTTTGTGGTCGCTCTGTGGTGCTTAAATGTCTGAGGCCCCGTTTATACTTCGTCGCGGCGCGACACCACGTCACGTATAGTGGTCATATTGATTGTGCGACGCGATCGATCAATTTGGCCTCATTGCGTGGCTATCGCGTCGCGCTGCGACGAAGTATAAACGGGGCCTGAGAGGAGTCGTTTAGTGTGCGCGCGACGCGCGACGCGATGCATGCGTAGCGGCCAAATTGATCGAGCGACCCGATTGATCAATTTGGCTTCATTGCATGGCTATCGTGTCGCGCTGCGACGAAGTATAAACGGGGCCTGAGAGGAGTCGTTTAGTGTGCGCGCGACGCGCGACGCGATGCATGCGTAGCGGCCAAATTGATTGAGCGACGCGATTGATCAATTCGGCCACTACACATGGCATCGCGTCGCGCGCACACTAAACGACCTCAGAAGGAAGGTCAGCCTTCTGGATGAACCAGGAACTCAAATGCCACGGTTTGTTCACATCAGTTCTTGAGAATAAGTAGTTAGGAACCTTCGTACCCGTACTATAAACGAAAAACGAAAGGCTAATTAATGATTTGAAGTCAAATATAAAGCCTGTCCTTATTTGAAAAAGATGACAGGTAAAAATAAGCGTAAAAGTAGACATCAGTACATAGCTCCACCAAGATAGAAGAGGTCAAGGAGGTTAACCCAATAATGGTTATGAGAATCATGATTATAATAGCCATATAAATTCTAGCTGTAGAAAAAAGGCTTAGCTTAGTGAAAGTCTAGGGATGTGCCACGCACTCAACCTCCTTTATGGAGACACAGGAGGGAGCCGGTTCTTTCGACCACAAAAAATATGAACGAAATTAATCCCTGTTGCTTACAAGGAAAGGTGCTCGTGGTGAGCTTTTTCCGATACCATTTTGACAGAATGTAGGGCAGTGTGAGCGGAGTCCAGAATTACAATTGGTTTTTGCTGAACCTTTTTTAAGACAGGGAAAAGGAGGTGTGAAAACGTGTACGCAACAGATATTAGATACAGATGACAACTAAGTTAATTAGTTACCTTCTTCACTCGAGCCTCGGAGTAACTAATTTTAAATATGTTTTGTATGCAGATAGAGACGAAACGAAACATGCTTAATGTTATGTTATGGTTGTCATTGTTCTGGTTGTTGTTGTCCTTTGCTTGTGATTGTTGTGACATGGATTTTTCCGGTCTTTATGTTGTTGAGAAATTATAAAATTTCGAGTGAATTTGGGTATATATTTATGCACCTGATTCTATCTCATCCTATTCGATTCTTGTAGCATAAAATTTTAAACTGTTAAAGAACTGTGAGATTTCGAATATTTTTAGATCGATTTGTAACTGATTTTATTAAGCCCTATAACATCCCCTCGGTGGCGTAGTCGGTAGGAGTGCGGCCTCATTACAGCACACCAGTGGGCTTTTGGGTTCGAGTCCGCGCACTGCCAGTATTTTTGCACATATTAGTTTGTTGTTATTACGCTCTCTCATGATCACACGAGTCAAATTTAGACCCACCAAATAATTTCCAAACTCCTACTCTGGTCCTTTGCCCTGTCCTTTCTTAAATCTGACCATTGAGTATTTTTTAGCGTGTGTTTCTTAGCAATGCTGCTGTTCTACTAAGCATTAAAGCGGCACATCCGTATGAGTGAATTTACAATAAATAAATAAATAAATACTCAAAGCCCATTTCCTTTCCTGTCCAATTTCCAAGTGTTTGAACATCGATCTTGTGATCACGGAAACAGATCCAGTGGCTCGTTTATCATTCCGATTCTGTTCTGTGCTCACATAACCACTGCAAATGCGGGTGTTTGACGTTGTAAAGGAAGCGTTCACCTGTTCCATCTAGAAATAGTCTTGCAAACGAGCCAAGTCGAAGACCAGCAGGCCAAACGGAACTACAGTAGCGCTTGGAGAACTTAAGCGAGGACCTGGTTTGCCAATAGTGCTCTCCACTCGATATGCTTATGAACACAGTCCCGAATCAAGCACAAGGTGAGGAACAGGAATAAGCGGATTAACCGTTATCTGTTATCCGTTATCCGGTTTCCGGGGGTTTTGGCCTATCCGCTCTGTTGTTCGTACTCTCGCCTTTTTTGGCCTGATAACGGCCAATAAATTAGCCGACTCCTCTGGTCTGGACGTAGTGTTCGATGATCTGCGTAGAAGATTCGCTACACAACTATAAAAGTGACTGCGAGCAAAATAGGAGGTATTTAAATCCAAAATCGTTAGGTGACTCCAGGGACTTCTTCTATTGAGCACAGGTGACGTGGTGGCAGGGTGTGGAGAGCAGATATCTAAAAATTATGTAAAATATTGACTTGACACTCACGTAGCGATTTTTAGAGCACAAAATAGGACCTAAACTGATAAAAGTACCGAAAAACTAAACAAATTACATTGATAGATCCGGATTAGAACATGTCCGGCGGCGGTCAGCTGTGCTTGAATGCGCTTTTTCCGCCGAGACTCTTTACAACCACGGCGATTTATTTGTTGTTGTTTTTTGGGCCCTAGTTTGTCCTTTGAAGCCGCTCCGTGAGTCTTAAGTCAATGGTTTACATGCCTTTTAGTTATCTATGCTTATGTGCCCTCCCCCCCCCCCCGATTAGGATATCCGAATTCTGCACTTGCGTGTCGTAGTCTGCACTTCACCCTCCCACACATTTAAATCTAATAACAAACGAAACTTTGGCTAATTCTTCTTTTCAACCTTCCTTCCGCGTCATTGTATAACATCCTCACGTCGAATTGGATACTTTTCAAATCAAACTTGACACTTTTAAAATTAAATTTGACAGTTTTCAAACCAAAATGGACAGTCTTCAAAGCCTAAGCCTAATTGTAAGACTTTTGAAATCAAGGCGAACTTTTCCAAATCGATACGGCCTTCTTACATGCTAAACTACATACTCTCATTGATGGTTAGAATAATGTTTTGTTCAAGGAAAATTTGGTATAACTTTCTTTTTTTTCGTGTCCCACGAGGTGTGGATGTTGCGTTCGATCAAACGGCGCCGGTGGTGTAATGGCGTAGAGCATCCCCGCCCGGTTAGAGGGAGGTGCGGGTTCGAGTCCCGCCTGGCGCTAGAAGTTTTGATCGCAACAAAACATCGTCGTAACAGCTTACATAATGAATGATGTTTTGTTTTAACGCGCAACAAAACAGAAAAAATTCAGTGCATTAAAAATCAAGATCGCGCTATGCACACTGAAAAAGCTCGCTGCTGTTTTTATTTGATTGATAGGGTGAATGCTTCTTACATGAAGAATCACTATGAGAAGAAAGAACTGTGGCCTTTGTAATTGTTTTTGTTGTGTTGTGTGAAACTCTACGCAAACAGAAGATTTGCTATTACTCGAATAAAAATCGCGATGTCTTGGACGAGGGCATGGCGCAATCTCTTTTTTTGACACTAAAAAATGACCGCCTTTCTCCTCTTTAAAACCAGTATTTTTTCATTTGGAAAAGATTTGAATTTTGTAAAATTTCAAACAATGTGTTACTTATCCGACAGGTGAATTAAAATTTCAACGAACGTTATACTAGAATGTTTCTTGAACAAAAATTTTTCTAACCATCTTGGAGACTCTCAGGTTTAGTGTAGAAGAAGTTTATTTTGTACAATATGTACAATAAACTGATTACAGACAATTAAAGAGAAATGCATGTTTTTAATTTAAAAATTTATATAAAGGATAAAGAATAAAGGACGGCGTTATTCAATCCCCTTTGGGATGCGCCACGCATTCTACTTCTACGAGATGTCGTGGAGGCGTGTTGAATGCGTATTTGGCCATACAATGACTTGCGATGGCCAGCCGATGAACAAGTCAGCGCTTCATCCTTCCCAGACACGTCTGGTACCAATTCACCGACACCGGAGGGATGGAAGGCTTGGTTGGCCTGGGCGGGAAATCCGAACCAGGAACCTGGTATCGGGTGCAGGCGACAGCCGGCGCCTCCTCCGACTGCGCTCCGCGCGTCGGAAAAAATATAAAAGAATAATAGTAAATATATTTATATTTTTCAGAAGAGGTACTTACTTACAGGACATCGCTTCCGGAAAATTATGTTCACCTTTATTTGATTTGGCATAGCTCGCTTTATTTTCAGAAACTTTAGGATTACGCTTAGAGGATTGTCCAATTTGATTTCAAGTGTCGAATTCGACGTGAAAATGATATAAGTACGTTTGTACCACTTCCAAGCTTCCGATACAGTTTCCTGTTTGTGATAGAATATTGGTAAACAATACCTAAGTGAGGCTTTCATGTGGGTTCGGTTTTACGGCCAGTGTTAACCAGTGTCGTCACATCTCCTCCGCAAGTCGAGCTGAAAACGTGCGAGAAACGCCATCAAAACGACGGCGACCTACATTTGGGTCATGCTGTCCTAAGCGGATAGGGGGATGCGCTGCCATCAGTGTCTGAAAAAAATCTCCAGAAATCAAATAACCCGTTTGAAAAGTAGACGACGTCGCAGGCCAGGCCGCCGGACTTCTATCCTAATCCGTAGCTCTCGGCAGAAAAAATTTCGATTTCAAGGATCAGGATCATGATCCTTTCGATGGCCACTATCCATCGTGTGAATCACAGGGATTACGGTTAAGGACTTAACGAAATTTTTACATTTTTTTTCAGATTTTTTGTGGGCTTACTACTTTTCATTTTCATCTTCACTAATATTGCAGAGCCACCCTCCCGATTAGGATTGCTAAAAAAGAACTATTGAAATCAGCAAGAATTAAACGAGAATTGTCCGCTCTAGCTCAGCCGTAAATTGCGATGGAATATCGCGCTCCAATGCCAAACTGATTGGCTTTAATTTAAGGACTTGATCTGCGCTACTTTTCCTGATTGTTAAAATCCCATCTTTATCGTGAGCACTGCAGTTGCCGCTAAGTATGCTTCATGAATGGCCAACAATTTTGAATCACTCACATACCCGACGCCGAACCAAATATCAAATTTTATTTGTTGATTATTGATTTGTTGATTATTGATTTTATTTTGTTGATTGATATTGATTTTACTGATCGGCTGAACGCCTTTGTTTACTTGCCCGAAAGCACGTCTAGCGCTCGAATTGCAAAGCATTTCGCACCAAAAGCCAACAATGGGAAACATTTGCAGGTTAAGCCTCGTTATTTGAACGCAATCAATCTCTCTCCACCGGCCGCTAATTGTTCTTGGACGCAATGACAGACATTCAGACAATGTGTGTTAAAAACGCAGCAGTAATTAGAGTGGCGCATCCCAAAAATATTGCATAGCACTGACCTTCATCTGTCGTCTATCTTAAACTTGAAGTCGGAAACTTGAATTTCAGTTTTTATAAAGCATCATAGCGTGCTTCATTTAGTAAGCACAAAATAATTGATAAGTACTTTGAGGGCCTCCACAGTGACCTTCTAATGCGATGTCGTCATTTCAATTTGGCGAATAAAAATACTATGAAAATGTTCTCGATTAAAGTCGGCTTCAAAACTGGAAGATGCCAGTGTTTTTAGAAATGTTTCAGAACTTGAATGTTGACTGAAAACGCCAGCGGATGGGGTCTGAAAGCGTGACTATGAACGATGGCCACCGAAAGAGATTTCAACGCGTGAAAGACGGCCGGTTTTTGAGAGACCTGGCAGCTTTGAGAACGTTCTCCACGAAAGGTCGGTGACGGGGATGATCAGGTGACTGCCACCGGACGGATAAGCGTATTTCTGGCTTTCTTAGATGGACATCGTCTTGTTCGACCATCATTTGCTCCCATTTTGAGAGGGGAGGGGGACTGGGGTGTTAAAGGATTATGAGGATGCCGTTCAGTGGAATATTTCTCGGCGAAGTGTCTCATGTTTAAAATATGAGAAAATGATGTCGACTACACTTGAACTTACAAGGAAAGTTCCCAACTCTTGGTGATCTTCTGCGATACTATTCTGACAGGATTTAGTGTCTTGTGAGCGGAGTTCAGAATTACAGTTGGTTTTTTCGAAACGATTCTTTAAAGTCCGCAAGAAGAGGTGTGCAACAATCGCCAATCCTTATGACATGCCACGAGATGTGCCTCGGTGGCGCAGTCGGTAAGGGAGCTGCCTCATAGGAATAGACAGAGTTTTGAGTTCGACTCCGCCCACAGCCAATATTTTTGCACACAATAGTTTTGCTATTATTACACTTTCCCATGATCACAGGAGTCAATTTTAGACCATCAATGCTTACAACAAACCAAGGCTGTCTATTTGCGCTCTCATATATGCTAGCCTTGTTCGATTCGGCAGTCCTCCCAGCGCTCTGCTACGCCGCTGAAACGTGGGCTGACACTGAGTCCACGTCAAATTCCTTGCGTACTGCTCACAAAGCGCTCGAAAGATGTCTTCTCAAGTTCAGCGGGGTATCGCAACAGCGAGCTGGCCTTCACAGCTCTGACTTAAGCACGATGTCACGACTAAGAGACCCAGCGGAATACACATCGAAGATGAAGCACCGATGGCCTGGTCATATCATGCGAAGTACGGACGACCGCTGGACAAGAAGAACAGCGGAGTGGATTCCAAGAGGGTGCACGCGTCGAGGAAGACCTCCAACGAGATGGTCAGATGTGTTCGTCGAAAACATTGAAAGGCAGCGTTTGTTGCCAAATTCTAATTCAGAATCGGCTGACGGTCGTAGTCGTCGTTCCATTCGATCTGCTCGAACATAATGGATGACGATTGCGACAGAAAGAAACGAATGGCGATTGCGTTGGGGTACGCACGACCGGTGAGGACGAGCCGTCTAAGTATCTAGGTAAGTATATATGCTAGCTTTTCAACAATGCAAATAAAGGAACTGAAGAAACTGTTTCTCTGTTTCTCCAAGCTTTATAATATGCTTCGAAGTGTCTATCAAGATGAGCGGTGCGATATTCGCGCTGGCTGAGCCGAAGAATTCTATATTTTGGAATACTTCAGTGCTTAAAATTCGCTAATCCACATCCGTAATACCTATCTCAGCCAGCGCATTCCTAGTCTATCGCTCTACCGCGCATAGTGTGAGAGAATGCTAAGAAGTAAGACTACAGCTCCTTTCCTCGAAAAACCTCGACATAGTAAGGCCGCAGCGCGCGGAAGTATGAACAGGCGACAAGAGCGACTGGAGCGACAAGAGCGACGGACGTAGTATGGTGTGCGTGATTGCACCATAACGTCTACTTTGGTACGGCAATGCGAGTTTTAAACTGCTTCGATGTGCTATCACTTCTCTACTTGCGTGCAAAGTTGGCCTTTGCAATTTTGCGGGCTCTCTATGCTTCTATATTGTTCTTCCGAAGCATTCCAGTAGCTTAGCTCTCAGTTTTTAGTCAAAAAAAAGTTGTTAAAAACTGGAACAGGCAGAAGCGAACAGTCATATTACCAACATCATCAGTCTGGCACTCAAAAGAAACATAAAAGCACTCCTTGCCTTCGTATGAAGAACGGCAGAACAGGAATCGTTTCCTTCTAGAACTAGTGCGGTGTAATTACGTACACCACATTCCGCTCGTTGCCTCAATCGCTTCAGTCACTCGCGAAGTATGAACAGGCGACAAGAGCGACAAGAGCGACTGGAGCGACAGCGCCAGCGCTCGGGTATGAACACTTTTCGGCGGCGCACGCTCAGTTTTAATCGATATGCATGTTTTGCACGGACGACGAGTCGCTCTTGTCGCGAAGTATGAACAGGCTTTAAGTTACAGTACTCCACGGTATCAGCGCAGGCTCACTGCTAGCCGTCTCCATGAAGGAAAACGCGGCAACAAGATACCTCTTTGTATGCCGTTTATTTTTGATAATGTGAGTGCTGCGATTCAGGTGAGCATTGTACGAGCTCAGTTGCAAAATGATGTTGTTCCAGTTAACATACCAAATGACAACATTAAGCGCCAACTGGTCAAAAATAGGTCCTTTGATAAGCACTGCATGTCAGAGAACTGCGTTATATGCCCGCATGGTAATCTGGGTGATTGCTCTCACCAGGGGACAATATATCAGACTGAGTATTCAACGTAAACAGGGAAAATTCGCGTAAGGGAACATCTAGATAATAAAAGAGACTCGCGTTAGAGATCGTCTAGATAGTAAAACGCAGCACCCCTAAGAAAGCATAAGGCGATAGAGCACAACGGTAACGATTTTAACATAAAGTGCACGATGCTGGCAGTTGAGAGTGACATTTCGGCAAGGAAGGCATTAGAGGCGTTTTGGATTTTCTCAAGAAATCCAAGAATGAAAGACCGGAAAGAACGTCCATCAACTACAAATGACTTGTTGCCGTTTGTGCCAAAATGCGAGCTGTAGAATGGAGGGTTGACGAGCAGATCGTTGTATAATTGCAAACGATATACGGTCTGTGGTAAGTCTCATTCGTCCTATTTACCACTGCTAGAGTGGTGAACTGCGTATCGTGAGTTCTCCCTCTGTGCGTGAGGTTTTTGTAGGTTTCCCCCTACAGTGTCTCGGAACCGCAAGAGCGGTTGAGGCCCTTGGTGGGGTAGAGTGTATCTCATTATCTTGCACCACCTTCAAGCCTCTGAAGACGACGATCGCGTCGAGACGTCAGGCCGCATAATAATAAAGGCCACCATAAAAACCTCGTTCGGCACACAAGAAACTGATTGACATCAACTTGTTAAAACGTAATTTTTGCAACTTGGGCGTATGCTGATTTCAGACAAGTAGCAGTTTCACTTATGTAAAGATCAGATAAGAATACGACAGGAAGAAAGCGTTCTCGTAGCTCATGTTTTTTCGTATCTAAATAAAACCGGACCTCATGATTAGGATCAAGAGCAGAGCGAATCGCACAGGGCTTTCTGTAAAGAGAGACGGAGTGAAGAATTTTGTAACCGGGGTTTTAACCTATGATTCCATTGCATTAGGTTGATCGGAAATACAAAACAAACTGAGCAAATCCGCCGTCGAAACAGCCCGGCGAGTCAACCATGTGTGGGCACCGAATAGTGTTGGAGAAAAGACCGTCAACAGTGATTCGAGAAATTTCGTTATAGAGATTTCAACCTCGAAGATGCACCCTGAAGCGGCAGAGCCGCAGCAATCTTGGGCCCGGATTCATCAACGAAGGCGTCGGTAAGTCACTACCATGGATTTACCTAACCGTGATTCACGAAGGACGCGATGAAGGATGCCGCCCATGCGTCCGGCTACACTTGGCAGCGCGCCCAACTCGTTGTCACTGGGTCATGCGTTACCTGTACTTCAACCCGTCGTTTACCCGACGCTCTAGACGGGTAATCGTTACAACAGTTTTCACCGGAAACCTACCATGCCGCGCGTTGACGAATCGCGGTAGTGGCGGTTTCGCGGTAAGTTCCATGGTTACCGGCCGGTAAATCGTTGTTGAATCCGTGCCCAGGATAACGATTCAAAGGCCTTCGTGGAAACCAGTCATCGCAAACAGTTCGTGAGATTGTGGAAGGACTAGGATCCAGTAAAACTGCTGTTACAAATGGTTTGAAGTGCCTAGAAATAGAGAAAAACTCGAAAAGTTGGAGATCCACGATTTGAGTGGTCGCCAGATATCGTCGCGTTTGAAAATCTGCTCTTCTTTGCTTCTCCGGAATCAAAACGACCTGTTTTCGGATCTAGTCGGCACATGTGATGAAAAGTGGGTTCCGTGCGATAACAGAAAACAAGCAGGACAGTGGGCTGCTATCAACGAACCACCAGGCACTTCCCAAAGCCGAAATCCCACCTGAAAAAGACGACGGCAACAGTGTGGTGGTTAGCGGCTGTCGCGATTCATTTGAACATTCTGGAATCGGACCGAACCGTCACAGCAGAGTCTTTCTGTGACGAAATCGACGAGATTTACAGAGAATTGGGTGAGCTGAAGCTGGTACTGGTCAATAGATAGGTACGGTTATTACGACAACGCCGCCCACACTTTCCCAGATAACCATGCAATTAGGAGTTCAAGTTTTGCCTCACCCGCCATACTCACCAGACCTTCGTCAACCGACTACCGCCTTCACCAAGCCCTTTCAGAACTTCCTCGCTGGTAGAACATTTGCAAATCAGGACTACGCAAAGCCTTTCTAGAACTTGTCGCATCTCGACCACCCAGTTTTTCGTCCATGGAACCAGTCAACTCGCATCGCGTTGTGGAAATGCGTTGATTCGAAAGGTGCTTTCTTCGACTGAATCCTGTGAGAATGAAGAAAGTTGTGATCTCCTGAAGTGGAGCAGTTAAAACCGCTATAACTTTCCGGCCAACCTGTCATAATGAAGGCCTCTTTACGTGACAAAAGTTGAACAAGAAGAGCTAAAAGAAAATACAAAAAACTAAAAAATCTTTTAAAGTTCTAAGTTTCTTTTAAAGGAATTCAACAATCAATAGGATGTGTTCTTGCGGAGAGGTTGCGATGGCAGATTAAACGTATAGGGCGTCTGTGGAAGTGGATGACTGTCATTTGTTGTTTCTACTTTCGACTTTAAGCGTTCTTCTTAATGACTTCAACCAATTGATTTATTGTTTTGCAGATGTTGTTTTCAAAGTGTTTAATTACCCAAGTTTGAGGCCCGATGTTAATCGATTTGACCTCCGCGTGGCTCTACCTCGTATTTTTGGTTACTGTGGCCAGAAAGAGCGAGACACTAGCGTGGCTGACTTCATTAACTTAGTAACTTACTACATTTTCTGCCCATGGCGTGCTTTTCTTCTGGCCAGAATATGCAGCTATTACCAATGCGATATACATAGTGATGAGACACGCGGTGAATCGACATTGTTCCATTGATCTTAAATGGTTGCGGTGGCGTTATTTTTAAAGCTTGGCTTCTTGCAGCCTTCTTGACGGTTTAAGAGCCTCAGACGTCCATGTGAAAACTAAAACCTTTGCCGAATTCGATTCTCGTATATCATTGTTCGGACGTCGTTTCTTCAGCGCTCCGCCACATCTTCCCGTTTCCGGGTGTTCAGAAATCATTCGGTCTTCTCTCTCAGTAATATATTGCAATATATTGTTCTTGCCATTACACCAGTTTTATATTCAGTCACACTCTGCTCCTGATTACACCGTACATTTGGAAGTGGTCTCCGGAGTTAATAGTCTTGTTGCTACATCGTTCATTTGCAGACATTTAGGCGGCATGTCCAGCTGCTGAAAAAAACGCTGCACCTGCACTGAATTCGATCGACGACCGACCGACTTCGTCCTTTCACTTTCTGCACAGATCCACAAGAAGATCCTCCCTTACATTGTTGAAAAAGTCTTCCACCGACCATGTTTCGGAATTCGATGGTGCTAAATAAGGAAATGCGATTAGCTCCATCTTGCTTTCTCGCCATCGGTAAAACACTGCGCGTTCACTTTCTGATTGAAGAGCGAAGCTGTTCCACTGTCACTCACCTCGTCAAGTGTTGAGTGTCTTATCGACATTTTTCGCTTAAAAAGCATGACGACTGCATGGTGGTCCTAACTACAATGACCTGTTGTTCTTTTCTAATCCTCCTTTTACATTAGTTTAAATTATATATCTTATCTTCTCAAACAAGCTTCTTATACACATCAGGAAATGTGGTCGATCGCTCCCTTAGCCCTAGTTTATACTTTCGCCGCAACGCGGCGCGGCAACATTATCGCCATAGATATCGATTTTCGCGCCGCCCGGTCGCTATCTATCCCGACCATGGTGCCGCGCCGCGCAGCGACGCAAGTATAAACTAGGGCTTAGGCGCCTTTTATACTTGCGCCGCCCCGCGGCGCGGCGTGATGGTCGGCATGGCTATCGATTTTTCGCGCCGCGAGGCGGCGACGCATCGCTTTTATACTCGGCCGCCTCAAAACACCACACTTGACGGAATTTTGGGTTACGGTATTCGGCGAACCGCGCCGCTGAGGGGAAGGGCGCGGCGCGGCGCGATCAGCTGCGGCAGGCTCGGTGTAGGGTGAGAGGTTTCACCGTTTCGACCAAACTTCTCCTATTGGGAAGGAGGAGGGGGTATTTAGGACGCTGATCACGAGTCTGACATCGTTTTTTGAAGTGACAAACGATTACTAGGTTTGCATGATTAGGGAGTTTGGGCGAAATCGGTGACCATGACCTTAGCTCGCACCTTCTGTAACCTAGGAAGAGAATGGAGATCTGTAGACATTCACGAAGATTCATATACCACGCCAAAGATATGCTTAGTGCACAGCGACCCCAGAATGGCCATATGAGAAAGAATTTCGAGTGATTCTCGACGATGACTACCTTCCAGCAGTTTTACATTTGGACCCGCACATATCGCAAAATAAAGAGTGGTTTAAAGCCGTTTGCATTGCAGGGGATTCGACTCAATACCACACTCACCAGTTTCAACCGTAGGTTGAGCGAACGACTTCGACTCCAGGCTTAAGAGAGGATTCGTCGCTCCCCATAGGAATCCCACGACAAACATTGATAAGATGCATTGAGCTGATCAGCCAGACGAATCCTTTCTGTTTCGCTCCCTCAATGACTCATGGACCGTTTCCGGAGCACATGCCATAGTGCGCAGAAGCTCGTGGCCGCGCGTCGCTGACACTCCCCTTTCTAACTGCAATCGCGCAGCGGCGCGTCAAATTCGGGGCGCGGCGCGACTGGCCGCGCCGCTCCCCAAATTGACGCGCCGCGCCGCGGCGGGAGTATAAAAGGCGCCTTAGGCCCCTGTTATACTCCCGCGGGAGCTTCCGCGGATGGGCGGAAATCGCGTTGGGACCCCGCGCCGGGCCACTCGTCGCGGCCCGCCACGCCCGCCGTCCGCGGATCGCCGCCGACAGACGACGAGAGGGGTGTTATACTTTCCGCCCGCGGGAGGGCAGCCGTCCGCGGTGCACTGCACCGCGGAAGGCTGTCGTCCCGCAGAGTTCGGCGCGGGAAACGCGCTCCGATGCGACGCTAGCAGCCCCGGGGCGACGACGACCGTCCGCGGTGCACCGTCCGTCCGCGGACGTCCCGCGGAAGCTCCCGCGGGAGTATAACAGGGGCCTTAGGCCTATGATATACTCCCGCGGGAGCATCCGCGGGACGACCGCGGACGGAAGGCGCACCGTGGACGGCTGCCGACTCGCGGGCGGAAAGTATAACAGCCCTCTCGCCGTCTGTCGGCGGCGATCCGCGGACGGTGGGCGTGGCGGGGCACGGCCATTGGCCAGGTGAGGGATCTCGGCTCGATTCCCGCCCGTGGATGCTCCAGCGGGCTGCCATATTCGCGCAGGACGTCAACGAGGGGATCCTGAGCCCCGAGCTGCTCGCGCACGTTATCGATCAGCACGGGCTCGCAAGGCGTCGCCATCCGCTGCGCTCAGTTTATACTTTCGTCGTCGTGCGCCCATTACGAATATGTCCGAGGATCCTCGAGCAGAGCCTTGCCACTATCTCGTCCACAGTATGAAAGATGTATGCCCAAAAAATGGTACTTATGAAGCAGAGGGCCCGTGGTGCCGTGGGGCTGCCGGGAAACATGCCAACGCGGCGGAAACGCGGCAACCCACGGCACCCGAGAACGGGTGCTTCATAAGTACCGGCTCCGTGGTGCCGTGGGTTTGCCGCGTTAACATGTTTCCCGGCAACCCCACGGCACCACGGGCCCTTTGCTTCACAAGTACCCAAAAAATAATGGTAAACGGTTCGGTCTTCGTTTAAGGTCCGTTGATACTAAAGTATAGAACATAGAACATTTATTGAGCCACAAGTTGATACAAAAGAAGTTCGTTTAAGTTCCGTTCACCCTTCCGTTCGTTCTCTTCTTCAGAATGTAACCTTTGAGCCTGTTCATGCTATGCAACGAGAGCGACTCGTTGACCAAAATATGCAATTAGATTAAAACCAAGTAATCGCGCCGAAATCTGTTTATTCTCGAGCGTTGTCAATTTGTAAAAACTTCTAGACAAGTTGCGTGCAAGTTGTGTGTTAGTAGTTGATTTCCTCACGCTAAGAAAGCGCAAGATCACATGTCTCTCCCGTTGCTATCGTCGCTGCTGCTGTTCATACTTCGCGACGGTGACGAGGGCGACTGAGTGGAGTACATAATTACAGCACAGCGCTAGAAATATTGGAAGATGAATGACAAACAATAAACCACACAATACAAAGAGGTAACACATCCAAACATTTCAAAAACCACTTTGACGCCATGAAATAGGCGTTAAGGTGCAATTACGTGCACCACACTACGTCAGTTGTCCCAGCCGTTCTTATCGCTCTTGTCCTCTTCTCGTTCACCTGCACTTCCTCTTGCTGTTTTCGTCAGTCACATTTCTTCCTTTCTTCACAAGTTCGTTATGACCACATCAAGTGCACTCCCAGCTGTTCTTATTTTATAGCCGAAGGTTTTTTCCTATTTTTCAAGTAATTCCTATAGCCGGTTATTAAACAACCAGTCGTTCAGCGGCCTATCGGCCGCCAAACGACTGGTTGGGGGCTTCGCCCCCAAACCCCGAGAATAGAACACTCCGGCCATCTTCTTTTCTGAACGTTTAGACCTTCGAAGCCGCTGAGAAGCCGACTGGTTCTAGAGATATGTATTGATCACCAACGTCGATGCCGCTCAGCATTAACAGCACGAAGTGTTTCAATCTCGGCTTCGTTCATTTGTTCTCGAGCACGTCGCTGTCTTTCAGCATTGGCAGCACGAACTGTTTCAATCTCTGCTTCGTCCATTTGTTCTCGAGAACGTCGCTGTCTTTCAGCTTGAGCAACACGGCGTGCCTCAATCTCTTCGCCGCTCATCTGCTCTCGAAACCGTCTCTTTCGTGCAGCATCGGCAACACGGCGTGCCTCAATCTCTTCGCCGCTCATCTGTTCTCGTGACCGTCTCTTTCGTTCAGCCTTGGCAGCACGGCGTTCAGCACTGCTTGCACGATGGTCTGCAGAGCCATGTTCGTAATGATCGTATTGGTTTGCTCCGGCACGACTGTCTTGCTCAGGAGCATTGCTTGCACGACGGGGTGCAGAGCAATGTTCGTAATGATCGTATTGGTTTGCTCCGGCACGACTTTCGTGCTGTGGAGCATTGCTTGCACGACGGGGTGCAGAGCAATGTTCGTATTGATCGTATTGGTTTGTTCCGGCACGACTTTCGTGCTCAGGAGCATTGCTTGCACGATGGTCTGCAGAGCCATGTTCGTAATGATCGTATTGGTTTGCTCCGGCACGACTGTCTTGCTCAGGAGCATTGCTTGCACGACGGGGTGCAGAGCAATGTTCGTAATGATCGTATTGGTTTGCTCCGGCACGACTTTCGTGCTGTGGAGCATTGCTTGCACGACGGGGTGCAGAGCAATGTTCGTATTGATCGTATTGGTTTGTTCCGGCACGACTTTCGTGCTCAGGAGCATTGCTTGCACGACGGGGTGCAGAGCCATGTTCGTATTGATCGTATTGGTTTGCTCCGGCACGACGTTCGTGCTCAGGAGTAGAGCATAGCCGAAGCTCCTGCTCATCCATCCCTAGCAAACGATTTGATGTTGCTATGGATTCGTGATCTTCAAGAAGCTGCAGAGCCGCCAAACACTGCATGAACAACAATTCAAACTCGTTCGGACGTTGGACGTACAACGAACGCTCAAGGCTAACACCTCACTTCAAATGGCGTCAATGTACAGACGTCGGCTGCTTATATGCTGCTGGCCGAGATTGTGCTCCGCCCCCTTTGAGGCGGGGCTTCGTCAAGCAGTTGTGCATGGCGAGCCGCAGACGTGTCGAACACGTCGGCAACCGTGCATGGCGAGTGCTATGAAATCTGATAAGAATAGTCATTTCACCATGACCGTGCGAGGATAAAAAAATGCTTCTAGAAACTACAAATACAGAACATTCATGATAATACTTCACTGTAAACAATGTTGCGCATCAGGCGTTCAGGTGCTTTTACAGCAATTCCGTTGCGGCTTCGTGCCCGAGAAAGGGCAACATATAATTGGCCATGAGCGAAAATTGGATCGGAAAGAGCAATGCCAACTTTAGAAAACGATTGTCCTTGTGACTTGTTTATTGTCATAGCAAATGACAGCCTGATGGGGAATTGTCTCCGTCGAAGTCGGAATGGTAGGTTCTGAGAGAAGTAGCAATCGATTCTCGGAAGTAGTACCTGAGAACCTTTGCGGCTACCGACTGCATGTTCGCAAACCAAAACTCTTCGACCTATACTTCTGACGATAAGGCGTGTTCCATTGCATAGGCCATTCGCTACGTCAAGATTTCTGAGTAGCATCACCATGCAACCAACTTTTAGGTTCAGTACGTGTGGAGGCATCCCAGTTGGTGTCATTTTGTTAAGAAATTCCGTTGGGAAGTTTAACGCGTCGCTGGGATCCTCTACGATGGCCTCATCTTCACTCAAGAAAACGACTTTGTCGCCTGTCAGGCGATCAAGAACATAGTCGTTAATGCGTAGAGCATCAACGTTTCTCGGAGTGAGTATAGCCAATTCCGAAAAATCGCCATTCCCTCCATCAAGTGCTTCCCCAAAAATTGCTTCTGCAATATCGCCTTCACAAATTAAATCATCGGGAACTTTGATGTCCCCGTTCTCGTCTGAAGGCACTTCTCCGTTACCGATTTTGAGAAGCCATTCTCTATGGCAGTAGTCATTGTCATTCAGTCGCATGTTGGCTGTCAATTTATGTATCTTGAAAAGTGGCCATAGAACAGACATTTTGAGGCAAACTTCCACGAAGTCTCGGCGGCTTCCTTTCTCTACTACAGGTAACACCTGGCGAAAATCTCCGCCAAGTAACATAATTTTGCCTCCAAAAGGCTCGTTCTTCTGCATAATATCCTGCAGAAGGGAATTCACGGCTTCGAGTGCTTGCTTGGGTGCCATGGGCGCCTCATCCCAAATGATAGCATCGACTTCACGTAATGTTTTGGCTTCCTTTGACTGCCGCTTCATGCCCGATGAGCGACTTCTGTCATCAACCAATAGGTGAAATGCTGAGGTGACGGTACGACCGTTTGGGAGCAAGTTGGCTGCAATCCCGGTCCACGCCACATTTAGGATGCGCTTTTTCCTTGCTGTTGCCAAATGATAGATCGTAGTGTACACAAATGTCTTACCGCTTCCACCCGGTCCATCGACAAAGAAGCACTGCCCTTGTTGGCGTTCAATTGCGAGAAGCACGTCGTCAACTACTGACTTTTGCTCGCTATTGAGAAGAGCGTAGTTACCTTCTCCAATACGATTGTGTTGATCAACGTCGACATGGAGATCGTCTGCGAACAATCGTTGGATATCAATGTTCAGGTATGCTCGGTAATCTTTGCCAAGAGTAGAAATGCGTTCGGCGATATCGTAGAAGGCTTTGGATTCAGCAACATCAGTAGAGTCGCCATTAAGTACAAAGTCCTCCATAAAGTTTTCCTTGTGTAAATTCCAAAGTGTCACGGGAAGAGGATCTTGAAGGTTACCATATACAATTAGTGAAACGAAATAACTGCGAAGTTGCGCAGGCAAATGAAAGCTTGCGGCTTCATGTAGTGATTGCACAAAAAATGTGTCGTCTGTAAGGTACCCTGCAGCCCTTGCCGCAGACACAAACGAAGGGTGAAGAACTCCTTCAACTGTTCGCACATCTTCAAACGATGTAAACCCTTTTCCATACAAAAGAAGGAGCCGAAGTGCGAATCGTTCTTGCTCCTGTGGCCCTACAAAATACATTCTACCGATCGTACGTATTGACTTCTTCCTCTGCTTCCATTCCTTTTTAAACTCGAAAGCCTGAGGCATTTCATAATAGTGAAAACTGCGGGAATCTACCATTCCTTCAGGTAGCCGTCCGTATTGCTGAGCAAGATCATTGCAGGTTTTGTTTATAGCGAAGAAGCCTGTCAAAGTGCTTAGCCGATTTTGAGCGGCATTAAGTGCTTGTTGTTCAGCGCCTGCTTCGAATGTTAATGCTTCGAAGCCCGGTAAGTGAACTTGTAACCGTTGCACTGCATCACTTCGGCCCTGCATTTTAAAGCCAAATATTCGGTGGACAGCTTCAGGAGCACACACATATCTCGCGTCGATGTATGCTTCAATTTCGTCGTGAACAGTTTCAGCAGCATCATTGTTAGGCTGGTAGATGTGGATTCTAGCACGGTCAGGTCCCTTGTACACGTACTTGAACAGATATTTAACTGCATGGATTAAAGCACATATTTCTACGTTAATATGTGCTTCAAACATGCGAGTTAAGTAGGGGCAGTAGGGTACTACTGACCTGTTATCCATTCGAACGTCACGACACGTTACATAACGTCCGTCATCACGCCTTCTATACTCGGGATAGCCATCCACATTAAGAGACGTTTCACTACGAAAACTTTTGGGAAACCTCTTTGTGCACACACCGTTTCGCATGCAAGGTGAGGTAGGATTCAGATTCCCACAGGGACGGTGTATCATGTTCTTAGATACTATGTCAAACAGTTCGGGATCTGAATCGCGATCGGGAAGCTCCGCACTGATTAGGTGATCAATTTGATCCGCACTGTTTAGTTTCCATTCCTGCTTTAACGTAATGAGCATATGCGCGTGAGGAAGCCCGCGTTTTTGAAACTCAACAACATAAATGTACGCAGCCACTTCGCCTAGCACATTCCTTTTAAAAAGTTCATGGCATAAAGCCTTTAGCTTGAGATTGAAAACGCGGGCAACCAAATCTGGCCTGTCAGATGCGGACTGACCACCCGCCAAGTTATTTTGAATCTCGCGCCAGTTCGGATTGCAGGTGAATGTAAGGAATATGTCAGGCTTCCCGTACTTCGAGACAATTGACATTGCGTCTTGATACTGCGCAATCATATGGCGTGGACCGCCTGTAAAACTTGCTGCTAGGATTATTCTTCTTCCTGGTGGGCCGCCATGAGAATCGTCTCCGATCATATAGTCGTGGAGACCCCTCACTGTATCCAACCTGAGCTCCTTCTGATTCTTACGGAGGTAATTAAGACGATTCATCTCAATTTTCAACCAACTGTCCACAACGTATTGCTGAGATAGCTTTCCGGCATGGAGCAAAGGGTTGAATGTACCGGTTCTGGCGAACAGCAGGTATGAGTAGAACTCTTTCTGCGTAACTCTTGTTCGCCTGTTATTTCCAGTAACGGTCTTTTCCATGTCTGGATGCCAACCATCTTCTCCTCGCGGGAACAGTAGCGGATAGGAAAGAGGGTCGCAAAGTTTGTCTAAGTAGCTGATGGTACGCAACCCTTGGCCACGTTCATAAACGACCACATACCTTTCTCCGGGTATCTCTTCATCGTTACCGACGTAAACTACAGCTACCTCGTTAGCTGTTGCAATGTTATACCGTCGATGATCGTCGGTATTAAGTTGGCAAAAAACCATACGTACTGGCCTCTGTGTACGCTGTGCTTCAATTGCCCTCTGCTCTTCTTCTCGTGCCACTTCATCCATTAGCCGGTACGCTTGCACATAGGGATTAACCGTTTGCAACAGTTGGTGCAACACGGCAAATGTGGCGCGATCACACTCTCTGTTTACATCTCTTCCTGCCAGCTCAGCAGCCGCCTCCTCAGTGTCCATAATCAACACCTGAGCGCATTGAGGAGCGTTTCCAGCCAATGGACGAAGCGCTCCAATACGATGGTATATTTGGCCATGTACTTTAAAGCAGTAAGGTCCTCCGCCACGCGGATTCTCTAACTGGGCTGTTGTTGATGCCATGGCTAGACTGTTGTTGTAATTTCGTATGTGCTTAAGGAACTGGATGCTTTCCGAGCCTCTACCGGTGTACAACTGCTGCAGAAGAACTGGAAAGTTTTCAAATACATTCATCGAAACTTTCCCAAGATTGCAGCACATATTATATACGGTGCTGTTAGGCGTGGTTTTCTCGCCAGGGAAATGTAATGCCCCACAACCGCTGCAAACCTGGTCCATGTTTCCCAGCGTATTGGATGGAGGCCTTTCGCGCGGAGAACGTGCAAGGCCAGTGGCGTTTCGTGGCACAGTGCGATGTGGTCCAGCATTACTTCCACGCGAAGCAGTTCCTGCCCCATCTAAGCGTGGTCGCAAGCGTCGCTGCCATTCAGAATCAACAGCGTGGCCTGATTCCTCTCGACTAATATTTGAACGCGCACGTCGTTGCCGTTCAGCATTTGCGGCGCGACGCACTTCAATCGCTGCTTCGTTCATTTGTTCACGAGAACGTCGCTGTCTTTCAGCATCAGCAGCACGAAGTGTTTCAATCTCGGCCTCGTTCATTTGTTCTCGAGAACGTCGCTGCCGCTCAGCATTGGCTGCACGAAGTGTTTCAATCTCGGCCTCGTTCATTTGTTCTCGAGAACGTCGCTGCCGCTCAGCATTGGCTGCACGAAGTGTTTCAATCTCGGCTTCGTTCATTTGTTCTCGAGAACGTCGCTGCCGTTCAGCATTGGCTGCACGAAGTGCTTCAATTGCTGCTTCGTTCATTTGTTCACGAGAACGTCGCTGTCTTTCAGCATCAGCAGCACGAAGTGTTTCAATCTCGGCCTCGTTCATCTGTTCTCGAGAACGTCGCTGCCGCTCAGCATTGGCTGCACGAAGTGTTTCAATCTCGGCTTCGTTCATTTGTTCTCGAGAACGTCGCTGCCGTTCAGCATTGGCTGCACGAAGTGCTTCAATTGCTGCATCGTTCATTTGTTCTCGAGAACGTCGCTGTCTTTCAGCATCAGCAACACGGCGTGCCTCAATCTCTTCGCCGCTCATCTGTTCTCGAGACCGTCTCTTTCGTGCAGCATCGGCAACACGGCGTGCCTCAATCTCTTCGCCGCTCATCTGTTCTCGAGACCGTCTCTTTCGTGCAGCATCGGCAACACGGCGTGCCTCAATCTCTTCGCCGCTCATCTGTTCTCGAAGCCGTCTCTTTCGTGCAGCATCGGCAGCACGGCGTTCAGCACTGCTTGCACGATGGGGTGCAGAGCCATGTTCGTAATGATCGTATTGGTTTGCTCCGGCACGACTGTCTTGCTCAGGAGCATTGCTTGCACGACGGGGTGCAGAGCCATGTTCGTATTGATCGTATTGGTTTGCTCCGGCACGACTTTCGTGCTCAGGAGCATTGCTTGCACGACGGGGTGCAGAGCCATGTTCGTATTGATCGTATTGGTTTGCTCCGGCACGACTTTCGTGCTCAGGAGCATTGCTTGCACGACGGGGTGCAGAGCCATGTTCGTATTGATCGTATTGGTTTGCTCCGGCACGACGTTCGTGCTCAGGAGTAGAGCATAGCCGAAGCTCCTGCTCATCCATCCCTAGCAAACGATTTGATGTTGCTATGGATTCGTGATCTTCAAGAAGCTGCAGAGCCGCCAAACACTGCAGGAACAACAATTCAAACTCGTTCGGACGTTGGACGTACAACGAACGCTCAAGGCTAACACCTCACTTCAAATGGCGTCAATGTACATACGTCGGCCGCTTATATGCTGCTGGCCGAGATTGTGCTCCGCCCCCTTTGAGGCGGGGCTTCGTCAAGCGTCGGCAATAGTGCATGGCGAGGCGCAGACGTGCTGAACACGTCGGCAACCGTGCATGGCGAGCCGTAGACGTGCCAATCACGTCGGCAACCCTGCATGGCGAGCCGTAGACGTGCCGAGCACGTCGGCAACCATGCATGGCGAGCCGTAGACGTGCCGAGCACGTCGGCAACCGTGCATGGCGAGCCGCCGACGTGTTCGGCACGTCTGCGGCTCGCCATGCACGGTTTCCGACGTGCACGGCACGTCTACGGCTCGCCATGCAGGGTTGCCGACGTGTTTGGCACGTCTACGGCTCGCCATGCAGGGTTGCCGACGTGTTTGGCACGTCTACGGCTCGCCATGCATGGTTGCCGGCGTGTTCGGCACGTCTACGGCTCGCCATGCAGGGTTGCCGACGTGCTCGGCACGTCTACGGCTCGCCATGCACGGTTGCCGACGTGTTTGGCACGTCTCCGGCTCGCCATGCGCGGTCGCCGACGTGTTCGGCACGTCTGCGGCTCGCCATGCGCGGTCGCCGACGTGTTCGGCACGTCTGCGGCTCGCCATGCGCGGTCGCCGACGTGTTCGGCACGTCTGCGGCTCGCCATGCGCGGTCGCCGACGTGTTCGGCACGTCTCCGGCTCGCCATGCGCGGTCGCCGACGTGTTTGGCACGTCTACGGCATCGCCATGCAGGGTTGCCGACGTGTTTGGCACGTCTACGGCTCGCCATGCACGGTTGCCGACGTGCTCGGTACCTCTCCGGCTCGCCATGAACGGTTCTCGACGTGTTCGGCTGCCGCGCCCCAACTCAGTGGGACGGACGGACGGTGTGACACACACAGTGACACACACACACAGTGACACACGCTTGCTGCTTTATATATAGTAGGATGGATCTAGCTAGAAAAATTAGCTGACGCCTAGACCGGTATTAACCTCTATTGCCAGATAAATTCATCATAGAAGTTGTCTAATAGAGCTTCGAAAAACTTTAAGATATAAAATGAGCATTTGTGTAAACAAATTATAGCTTCTCAATTTTGAAATTTTAAATATTATATGTCAAATAGAAGGGCGCGTGTAGCGCAGTCGGAGGAGGTGCGACTGTCGCGTGCACCCGATACCAGGTTCCTGGTTCGGATTTCCCGCCCAGGCCAACCAAGCCTACCATCCCTCCGGGGTCGGTGAATTGGTACCAGACTTCTCTGGGAAGGATAAAGCGCTGACTTGTTCATCGGCTGGCCACCGCAAGTCATTGTATGGCCAAATACGCATTCATGTCGCCTCCACGACATCCCGTAGAAGTAGAATGCGCTGGCGCATCCCTGAGGGATTGAGTAACGCCGTCCTTTATCCTTTTATCCTTTTATATGTCAAATAATGTCCAAGTTTGACGTTCTTGAAAAATGGGCATCTTGTAACTACGCTTTGCTCTTCTTTGCCTGACAGGTTTGGTATAAATTCTTCATCGCGACCGACGTTTCGACGAACTCGTCTTTCTCAAGGTCTGAAAGAAGCTCGAAATGTTTGGTTCAGCAGAGTTTACTGGGTGAGAAACGTCGCGTCAACCCTTGTACGGACAACATGCTCTTAAGAGTGTTAAGAGAAGGGACAACATCTGCCCAACTAACTCACATATTAGGGGGGCCAAAAGTAATGAGACAAATTGAAAAAAAATCTTTATCTCCTTATAACTCAATTACAACTCAACGATGCTGAGGAGTGTATTTGCCATTAAGGGCAAGAACCTTGCTGCCATCGCTCAGCCAACTTCCTGATCCCATCCTTCCAGAACTGCTTGGGCCTGGTGTTGATCAAGTGCTCGATATGGTTGTCAAGGACTGCTTGGGTTCTTGTGTCCCTTCCGACTAGGAAGTCCTGTAGGCTCAAGTAGTTGTGGTAGTCGCATGGAGAGATGTCCAGCGAATACGGTGGGTGAGGCATGTGAACGTAGCTCCTCTGGCCAAGCTTATCCGTGATTACTTGTTCCCGATGGGGTGCGGCGTTGTCGAAGAGGAGAACCTTCTTGAAGCGCTGCGAATGAGTAAGAGCGAGTCGCCGGCCCATCTCCTCTATTTCGTTCAACATGGCCTTGGAGTTCATCGTGGTGCTCTTGGTAAACAGCTTCCGGTAAACCGATCTATGGGCGCAGACCCAAAAGCTCCAAAGATGCTTCTCGCCGTGAACATCTCGCCGAAGGAAGGTCGGTAACAGGTCACCAGGCCTCACCCAGACTCGCTACTTGGCAGGGTTAAGGTAGAAGACGTACTTCTTATCTTGCGTGAATATTGAGCCCAGGCTGCTCGGGGTTGGGAATTGGGCGAGATTTGCGCGACACAGGTCGACTCGTCAGACTGGAGTTTCGGAATGAGACAGACTGGGGGTTTGGCATGCTTCTGGAAAGGGCGTAAGAGGTAACTTCTCAGATGGGCTTCAGTAAGTAGCATACAAACATACAAATACGACAGCACGAAACCAGACTCCAGCCACGAGATATATGGACACGGCATGGGGTGTCTCATTACTTTTGCCCCCCCCCCCCCTAATATATCCCACCAGCGCCAACAAACCGGCTCAACTCGTCGCCATTGAGCAAGCGATACATGCTGATCCGGTCAGATATACTGCTCCAAGCACGGCGGTGTTGAGAATGTAGGCGAAGCAGCATACGACCTCTCATAATTCACACAAAGGGATAAAAGGCAAGAATTCACTGGTAATGGAGATGCACTCGTTCCTGTTGTTTATGAATAAATTGCGCCTCTGAATCCAGAAAGCCTCGAGAGCCTTTCTGGTCCCTATTTCGCTCTCGTGATACAACAACGTGCATTTCACATTAAAATCGTCACCCGAGTGGACTTCCCTTCGGTGCTTTTCAAGCGGATACCGGTGAGTTAGTTGGGGGCAGATGTGGCCTTTTTTCTTAACACTCTTAAGAGCATGTTGTTTGGTAGACGCGCCGTTTTTGACCCAATGAACTCTGCAGAACCAAACATTTCGAGCTTCTTTCAGACCTTGAAAAAGACGAGTTCGTCGAAACGTCGGTCGCCATAAAGAATTTATACCAAACCTGTCAGGGAAAGAAGAGCAAAACATATATGTCCTATATTTATTGACAGTTGTATTAAAAACATTTTTATACTGGACCTGAAGAAGCGTTTGTGACGTAACGTTGTTGATAAATTGGACAACTTCGAGTTTAAAAATTGCGAAGAAGACGATGTGTGAAACTCAGTGGGATGGCCGGCATGGTTGACCTGGGCGTGGAGACGGAACCTCCCACCTGGAAAATCGGGTGTACCCGTCAGTCTGGCGCTTCGTCGGGCTGCGTTCCATGCGCACATGACCGAGTATAATGCATAATTGAGTCGGGAATCGCTCCAGAATTCGCTGATTAAAGTCCCTAACTTGATGACGCAACGACACGACCTCACGCTTCCGGAACATCTCTTCGAATGCGTTTATCTCACCGAATTAGCGCATCGGATTTTTTCGACGTCACCGTCGTTTCCGGTGCGTTGAGAGATGGCGCCGGTGGTGGTGTAACATGTGAAAAATTTCTTGCTCCTACGACTGTGCAAACGATGTCTGTTTTTTTTTTGTCGAACACGATCGCAACGCTCCTTCAGAGATCAGCTCGTTCACTTTTCTTGCTGCGTCGCAGCTCATATGGCAATCTAATCATTTCCGCCGTCATAAAGAGGAGAAAAGAAAACGAGCAACTGGTTTTCCAATCTTCGACTTTGACCCTATACCCCTTGATACATGCCCTATTAATAACGTGTTATTTTTTGGTCGACCAGCGAATGATATAGGTTCCGTTGAATTCGGTTATGAAATTTCTAGGACAGGCAACTCCCAACATGACCATCAACAACAACAGCAACCAACGTACTAACTAACACAACTGAGTGGCCCTCGCACCTGTACATGAGGGTCACAACACAAAAAATAGGGACTCACCGCCTTCTTCCTTTTGAACAGCACAGAGTAGCATCTTACGAATTATCCCATACCAATTGCACCAGCCACAATGTGCAAAATACCAGACAGAATATAGTAGATGCCATGATGAGGATATATGATAGGGTCGCGCAAGCTGATGTTAGGCTGTACTATTAGGTTGTAACGAAATAAATGGCACTGAACCACTGTAAATTTAAACAGTTAATATCTCGGCTTGAAGGCAAGCTTATTAATCGAAATAAAAACCTTCTGATTCTACACATCTTTGCCAACGGGACACAAGCTTTTTTATCCCAGTAGCATAAAGATCAGAAGTTCTGGAACTGACGAAATCTTCGAAGGCACTTTCGGCATCCTGTTGGTATTTGAATATTTTCCCTACCAAGAAGTCGCGTAGATGCTTGAAGAAATGGTAGTCTGTTGGGGAGAGGTCGGGAGAAAACGGAGGATGTGGTAGAGTTTCAATGCTCAGCTCATTCAATTTCTGCAACGCCATTCGTTCTACATGGGGGCGAGCATTGTCGTGCAGAAGGAGAACTCGCCTTCGGTTTACCAAGGCCGGCCGGATATCCTTCAACTTCTTCATCATTTCTACAATTTCAATGCAGTACTTCTCTGCCGCGATGGATTCACCGGGAGGGAGGAAGCTGTGGTGAATAATTCCCAGCGAACACCACCATACTGTTACCATTACTTTCTTCTGGTGCAATTCCGGCTTCGCAAAAACCTTGGGGCTCTCATCGCTGTCCACCCACTCTGCCGATCGTCGCCTATTGTCGTACATTATCCATTTCTCGTCACAGGTTACGATGCGATCAAGGAATGGGTCCGTTTCGTTCCGTAGAAGCAGTGCGGACGAGATCTCATATCGTCGGTTTCTTTGCTCCTCAGACAGCTCGTGAGGCACCCATCTTTCCAGCTTTTTGGTCTTTCCAATTTCCTTCAGATGCCGGGCAGCTGTGTTGTGACCGACGCCAAGAACCTTCGCTATCTCCCTGGTACCTTTGTGTGCATCCTCCTCTACCACATCTCTCAGCTTGTCCTCATCAACATCACTATGCCTCCCACGACCTTCATGTCCTTCCAAGCTCTCATCTCCATTCCGGAACTTCTGATTCCAACGATACGCCATCCGAATTGTGGAACATCCTTGACCGAATGCGGCGTTAATCTTCTCGTCCGCCTCCTTAACTGTAGTGCCCAGCTTGAATTCATACAAGTAAATGCCTCGGATTACCCTTCTGTCCATCTGCAAAAAAGTCAATAAAACTCTAAAGTTTTCCCACTTTTACATAGAAAATTTGGTACTCTCCGGTAGAGCAAAGTTTGCGCTTCTAAATGACATGCCACATGTTACGGTTTGTTATTGATCAAACGCGTAAAGACGCGCCAAAAAATGGCGCGAGCCAGTGCCATTTAACTCTTACAACCTAATAGCTACCATAGGCTCAGATGAGCTCTCATCGGTCTCGCCGCCTTCTTTTAGTGCAGCTGACTCTGTTGATGACGACGGAGCAGCAATGCTCCGCTCGAGCAACCTCCGAGATGGTTTGGAGGGCGCATGAGGTAGGTGCCCCGGAGCCGCGCCGCTCAGCCGCTAGAGACGACGATTAAGTAAAGGCCACACAGAGTTCTGCGGCAACGCCGCTCGCCGCTATGGTTAAGGATAGGGCAGGGTCGCCGCCGGCGACGAGCTCTGCTCCTCTGCCCTACGGTTAAGCATAGGGCCTCGGCGCTGCCGCACAACTCTGTGGGGGCCGTAAGAACTGGCCCAGCGAGGGACGGTGCGTAGCGGATCGATAGCGTGAGCGGGCAGGCCATACCTCAGGTGCGCCTCATCGTGGTCCCGCGCGGATCACAGTCCTCGGGAGTTTGAATTTAGAAAGCGATCGATTACATTCGCGACAAACAGCTCTGCATTACCTTCTCATCTTAGAGGTCGAACTTTGATTGCTTCGGAGGTGGTTCTCCTTGGGTAAGTCACTGGGTATTATGGTATGGCCGACAAGGACTCATCTATCATGACTGCTTTCCATAGAAAGTCCCTGTTCCGAAGGCGGAGAAGGATTGACTGAGCAATGCTCAGTCACGCGAGATCTTGAAAAATGTTTGAAAATTTTGCTGAGGACTTTTCCGACAACCTACTACTTCGTCTTGATGTGGAGACAACATGAACGCGTATCGGGCCTGTACAATGACTTGCGGTGGCCAGCCGACAGACAAGTCAGCATGTTGCTCAACGATGCTATTCGATCAATCAGTGTCGGTGGTGCAATGGAGAACTCGTGCCGGTGGTGCGGGTTCGAGTCCCGCCTGGCGCCAGAGTTGTGATCTCAACAATATACCATTGTAACACACAAGTCAGTGTTTTATCTTTCTCAGAAGACTCTGGTACCAATTTTGCGGCCTCGAAAAGCTTGGTTGGAATGGGCGGGAAATCCGAATCAAGGACTTTGTATCTGGTGCACGCAATAGTCGGCACCCCCTCCGACTGCGCTACTATAGTTGTGCTTTTGCGAAATTTTATCGAACGACTTAATGTACGAATAAATTCAGTGTTGAAAATTTTCAAGCAAACAAATGAACAAATTTGTTCTCTCCTCAATTTTTGATCGAAAATCGAATAAGCCCTATTTTTCGTTTATTCGAATAATTGAGTGGTCAAACAATTTTTTCGAATAAACTCTGTTCATAGGATTTGGAGAATATTCGTTATTCGAATAAAATTATTCGATTTTAGAGTAAGTTGAAATATCCTCAAACTTGGGTAATTAAACCATCTCTCGCCAATGAAGTATTCGATTTTTGATTGAGTAATTCTCGATTATGTTTTTGACTCCCTTTCGATGTTCAAAATCGAACAAATGTTCGAAAATCTAGAACTATTGAATACTCTGCTATTCGAGTCGAGGACCAATTCAAATATATCCGTTCGACCGCAACCAGATGCGCTCCCACGCGCTCTACGGTGCGAATGATCGCCAAACTCACCCAATAATCACAACGTTTGTTTACTGTTCTTGCTCAATGTTTATCTTTTGCATAAGACTGCTGTTTCTAGTGTTGTTCATTATCTAATACAAGCTCGATTCATCCTCCTATGCTGCCGCTGGTTTCTTCTGGTTGGTGGCAAAACAATACTGTTGCCCTAAACAAGTTGAAAGTTACCGTGTGAGTGTTGTCATGTGCTGTCTCCCGCATTGCTGCCAAAGTGCACTTGAAAAACTGGTCACGCTAGGTTTTGTTGTCGGAAATTAACACAACCCACTTGAAAAGCCGTCGAGGCATTCTAATGGGTACTGTCTACTTGAGCGCGGAAACTGTTTATGATGGAAATTTATTGGAACAGTTTGGGATCTATAATAGGGTCACACAGGATGAGTGCACAACATATACCAGCGCCGCGTCGTTCTTCAGCACGGGCGATAACAAATTGTCCCAAATCCGTTTGAAAAATGAATTTGTTCTTTTCCGCCAGTCGACACATCGCCGTAAATCGTATTCAGCAAGTCACCACGAAGGGACATTGACATTTAGGCTCGGAAAACCAGGACAGGTAGGGTTCTATAAGTTTTTGGGTTCATGTCGCGAAAATGGGCAGCATTGGGTGGTGGTGGTGCGGCCGCCAATGACAACTAAGCACGACACTGACGGTACACACGCCAGCCAATCAGAATGCTGATCCTCCACATCCTCTCTGAACAACATACCATTTTAATGCGATATGATTGGCTGGCGCGCTCCGACCTCTGAACGCTGCCCATGTTCGCGACATGTACCGATTTAACGTCGCTAGGAACGTAGTTGTCCGGTGTACAAAGTAAGATCTCCTCTGCAGCTCCAACCTTCGGCTTCTTCTATGCTTTAATCCGTAACAGCGATGTATTGTGGCGATCAAAACTTGAGCACTAGACCGGATTCGAGCCTGCACTCCTATCTTCCCGGCTAGGATGCTACGCCATTACTTCAAAAGTGCTCTTGTTTGTTTGTGTCCGCACAAGCCTTCTTCAATTCCTCACATAGGTCTCACAAACCGGTTGAAAACGGGCCTACAAATGGACGCTTTTGAACTCTATGTAAGCGAGTGCAGCCGAGCTGATTTAGCTGTGGGTCACACAATTAGCCGCAGAGCGCGCCAGCCTGAAATAAGTTTTCATTGCCGTACCTGGTGGCATCAACTCGTATTTTTTGAGTTCCTAACCTCTCGCAGATTTTATCGCTTTCGCGCTGCATTCTATGTATACCGTACACACTGAAGTCTTTTGGTGTTTCTCCATGAGCAGGAGTGGGAATAACTGCCCCATCCAAGTAGGAGTGCGCAGGCTTCATCCAGGGTGAAGACCGTTGGAGTGACGTGTCCTGAAGTACACCATATGAGTTTAGCACCATTCCTGGTTTCGTTTCTCTTGCGCGAGAAAGGTGACATGAACAGGGCCATGTCGCGAATGTGGGCAGCAATGAGAATTTGGAACTCACTAGCCAATCATGATCAATCAGGCAACGACAGAACACATGTCGTTGCCGATTAGGTTACCTACCGTGCACATTATCTCTGATCGCCACTTGCTTCCGATGCAACCTGATTGGCTAGCGCGTTACCACCCCAATGCTGCCCACATTAGCGACATGGACCGAAGGATATTTGTATAAAATCACACCAGCAGTGGTAGGCTTAAATAGATGCTCACAAGACTTTCCCTGGTTCCTAAAGTTTTGGGAACTTTCTAGAAAAAATCAAAGAATTTATAAGAAAATGGTATGGATATGGGAAAGAAAATTTAAAAAATAATACCTTCAGATGCTTATTGTTATTAGAGGAGCATGTTAAAATGTTTGAATTGTAAAAACGGGTGCTCGATGCTCGATACAACCCATGGAGAACCGGCCACAAACCAGTTCGATGCATCGTCGCTTCGCTGACCCTCATGAAACCTGTATCACCCACGCCCTCGCCGTCTTCAGTACTCCAAATGGCGACAGGGTGCCACGTCTTGACGTCTTCATCGGCTCATTCGAATATTTAACACAGAAGATGCGGAGGAGGTAAAGTGGGCCATGAAGACGGCGTTAATGGCTGAGAAGTTCGTCGGGCTGATCTCTAAGGTCATCAAGGTTGTGAAGGCTTCTTAAACGGGAATTTTGCTTAAAGTTGGAAGAACGTTCGAACCAGATAGAAATTCATCAATTCTTTATTGCTAGTAGAACTCCATGAATTAACAGGAAACGTTCCACCTTCTACATAGGCGAGCAGCTCGGTGACCAACATAGTATTAGGTTAGAAACTAAGTCTCCGCCGTTTTATTTCACGTTTTGTTGCAAATTACGCGGGAAGTGTTTTGTAAATTGTTATGTACCATTCAAAAGGAAATGATTTGCTCTATCAGAAAATAGAGCGTTGCTTTTTTTTTTGATTTTTCTCCATTTTTAGGTCGTTCAAGAGGAAGGTCAAGAAAGAAAAGTAACCTTCACCAACAGCTCCTTTTCTTTGGTAAGTTTTAAGATTTTTTACATTTGATTACCATTATTGAAAGAAGACGAATTGTCTTAAAGAATGAAATGTGGTGGAGGTTCTCGTTCAGTTCTATTTTCGTTAAGTTTTACGACATTAAGACGGAGTGTCCAGAAGACATACGCTGCCTTAAAACAACCAGCTCCTACTCTTTAGTTACTTTTTTTAACCTGAACCTGATCACCTAAAAAAATAGGCAAAATTCGGATTTGGAGAAAGCAAAACATACACTCAGATAAAAACATTCTTTTTTAATCTACGTATGACACTCTGCGAAAAAATGATAAAGGACGTTTTTCTCTTTTTTTTATTTTTTAAACTTGTCACTTTATTAGCCTAAAAATTGAAATCAGAAAAAAGTGGCGCATGCTTTCTGATAGAGCACATCTTTCCTCTCTAAAGCGATGTATACGTTATGCAAAAAACCTTCAGCGAATTTCGCAAGAAAAAAAAAACGACATTGACTTACAATCAATCAATCACAATCAACAGGAAAGAGGAGCGGGTGGCCGTTATTCAGGAGCTGGCTCCATTTGCCGACCTCTGTGGGCTTCACCCAGGAGGGCGCCAATCAGAAAGTCGCTGAGGATAGGAATCGAAGGGAGGGTCTCATTCATCCACGTCTTTCTCCATCCGAGGGTGACTTAGCAGTCTCTCTGCTGTCTTATAAGGTCAGTCGGGTTGCCTTACTCCTCTTTTCGTCTCATTCCATCACTTGCTCCTGAAGCTCCTGTAACTTGAAATGATCCTTGGGCGGGTAATTTTTCCAACTCCTTTTGTCTTCTCCAGGCTCTGAAGAAGGCGGTTACGCCGAAACGTAAGCCGAATAAAGGAGTATACCAATCTTGGCTCAACAGCTTTACATGAGATTCTACGACATTGACTTAGTTTCCAAATTATTAGGGTTGTCCCATAATTTTCTGGGCTATCATACCATTTTTATTAAAAATTTATTACAACAAGATAATGACAAAGGGTAGTCAATCAATATACTGTCTATCTGTGGCCACAACTTTTCTCCAGCGATTGGGCTGGGAGTTCATTGCATTTTCCTGGAAAGAAGCTGGCCTGCGGCCGATCCATTCGTCGATTGCGCGCGGAACTTCTTGACGTTGCGAGCATCGTCTGTTCCTGAAATTGTGAACCAGACTTCTGAATGCTGCATAGTCACAGGGACTGATATCTGGTGATTACGCAGGATGTGCCACAATTTCGATTGACTCCTTCCTCATCGTCTCCTGCGTTCGTTTCGCTTGATGCTTCTGTGCAGTATCCATCAACACACGGATGGTACCGAATCTCGGGTACTTCTCAAGCACCTTACGCTTCATTTCCAACATATCCTAAATGAAAAAGTCTGCTGTGATGGTCTGTCCATCCGGTAAAAGCGAGTAGTGCACGACTCCCTGACTCGTGAGCCAAAACGAAAGTAAAATCTGCTTCCCATGTGGGCACGGGTTCGGAATTCGTTTTGGTTTTGCGTGCTTCGGAAGCCAGTGGATCACCCGTGTGGTGTTATTGTACATGCACCACTTCTCGTTTTGTGCCACAATCGTGCTTAACCACGCAGTCGTTCTTGAACGGTTGAGATTATCTGACGGGTGACCACTCGTTGTCGCTTCTGAGAAGGAGTCAATGCCATCGGGACGCATCCTGGCAACATTGCCCTCTTTCAGGTAACGATGAACAGTGCAACGTGGAGTAGTGGTAGTCTTTAAGATCGCCCTCACGCTTCCGACAGGTTGCCTCCTGACTGCTGCAAAGACTCGCCGTTTTTTCGGTCCGATCAGTCTTCCAGTATGCTTCTTGTCAGTGATGCTGTAAATTCTCTTCCGGAAACGACTGAACCAAGTTTCACAATTTGACTTGCTGCAGGCATCGGAACCTAAGAAATTAGCGATAGCTTTGTGAGTAGCGTATTCAGACAGTCCAGAACGAAAGTAATGAAGAAGCAAGTCGCGATGCGTTGATTTTTCTTCATTTTCAAGAAACTGCCGAAGTGCAGGCAATAGGCCGATAAAGTGAATCTACATGCTGTTGCAAAACATATTTCAATCCCCTTGTTTTGATAAGATAACATCACTTTTGCATCTTGTATAAAGAAGTTGTAACACTCATCGTTCAAATTACCCAGAAAATTATGCGACACCCTATTAATATGAATAGCGTGAGGGAACTTCCGTTTTCTTCATGTTCGTCTCTTAGTTTATTTTTTCTCATTTTACTCATCAATTTTTTGCCTCGTTCTTAGTTTCATTTACTTCGTCCCACTTTGAACTGTAGTTTTTTCGACCAAAGGTACTTTTTTGTGAATTATGTGTTGTCAGCCGTTTCTTTTTTTTTCAGGTTGGTCTTTTCGGGAGGTTACGCTTCCACGAACAACTATCGGGTCTTCATTAACAACAACTGCACCAGCCGTGCCAGCGAAAGGCTAAAGGAGTGTTGTACCGAAAAATCAGCACTTTTTTATTACACGATACATTGAGACTTGAGGCTTGACTTCGACTGTTTGTTACTTCTTGACTTGTCTTTACGTTCGATGCTCTATACCGATGTTCCTATTTGTATTCTGATAGCATGTAAAGGTTATACTCTTCTACTCTCCTATAATTACGAAAGTGTTACATCATTTTTTGTAACCAATCCCTAAATGAATCCGGATACAGTGCGAAATGTATTTATTTATTTATTTATTTATTTATTATATACACACCCATATGGATGTCCCAATTCAATGATTCTTGTAGAACACGAACAATACTAAGAAAAACAAGAGAAAAAAGCTCATTAGTCAGATTTAACAAAACGGGGACATTTAGAGAAGGAAGGCTCACTATCAGTGAGGCTGCGCGGCAAGGGGACAAATCCAGAAGAAACAGAGGACAACCAAGCCAGAATAAGAATGTTCCCATAAAATGTAAAATGTTCCATATTAACCTGGCCATGGTTTGGGTGAAGTCAAATTGCACGAAGATACCTGAAGGACTGCGCAATACTGCTACTAACTGCCAACGAAGATGACTATCACATACCAGTTGCTTGTTTGTGCGACAGAAAATGTGCCCGATAGTAGCATACGGCAAGCTGTCAGAACTGGTGTTGCTTTTGATAGCCACGCTGAGACATTGTAAGGATGTAACAATAGTAGTTGAATGTCAAGGGAATTCTAGTGCTCTAGACTTCAATGTAGAACCACGGCAAGGTGTCTAATTTTTGGAAGAAAGTAGGTAGAACATAAAACTAGTGGGTGGTAAACCAACCAAACTTCGGCACCCAAACCCGCGCTCATGCCACCGAAATATAGATAATGTGGTTGTATTGAATGAGACGCTGCTTGACCGTGGCCAAGATTGATTAAATCTTTTTCTTACTTGTTATTGCGTCTTTTCGTGGTCAATAAGCCTTTATGGATGAAATTCTGTAGAATGTAATGGCTTTTGGTAAAGTGGTTTCTCAAACGGCTTCAACTTTTCAAGACTCTGGATAAGGTGACAGTGCAGAAACTTCAGCCGTGGTAAAAATCATTACCCGTATTGGTATACGCTGAAACAACTTCTCGTTCAATACGATGTCAAAGATGCCGAGAATATGCAAATGCACGGCGCGTCCTAGCGACATTGGTTATCCGTGACGCCATCGAGATGCACAGTCAACTGCTTTAAAAAGTAAGCGAGAGGACTCTGCAGCCTGCATGGTTGCTTCTCAAGGATCGGATTGGTATGGCCTTTGATTCTCGGTTGCTTCTGCTGGTTTTTTTGTTGCTACCAAAGATTAACGGCTCTTGCACGTAGAACAGGTTCACTCCGGCGACGGAGTCCGTCTGCAGTGTTTCAGAGCCTTTTGCACTGTGGTTTTCGGAAGATTTTGCGTCAAAAAGCGATACGTTCTCTCAGTCGTATCACTCTGTTTGTCCGGACAATAGAAGAACATGTCTGTAAGCGCATCTTGCAAACCAGTCAGGCAAATCGCGAAAAGTGCGGTGAAATTAGGTCAGTGACGTTCTACACAAGGAAGAAGTTGCGGACACATCCCCTGAGACATTGAAGCAGTCTTGTATCCAGAACGTGTTGGGAGTTTATTCACTTATTTATTTATTTATTTATTTATTTATGCACAACCTGCGCCATAAAGAACAATGGTGAAGCAAGTGAAGCATATTATCAGTATGCACTGCAACTTTGGTAGGGCCTAGTGTTTTGCAGCAATTCAAAAGCCCAAGTACAAGGAGACTGCAATCACCAGCAAACGTGTAATGATACGAAAAAGTAGAGTATGAATTAACTGAAAGGAATTTAAGCAAATAACTTTATTGACATGGATGCAGTGATCGGTTTGGCGAACAGTGTGACTATTCCGATGGAGTAATGAAATCACTTTCGAGCAGCTAGACAAAAGGAAGCACCTAGGAGTCCACTCTTAACTTCCGTCATACCTAGGCCTTCATTACGCTTCCATTCGAGGCTGCTTCCATAGTAACTGAGATAATCAAACCGAACTTGCAGTAGTACATTGTATCAATGTCAAGAATAAAGTCATATATACATTATATACAAAGAAAACACAAATGTAAGATTAGTGTATTGCATAGGCTCTTCTGTACTTAAGCTTTAAATAACAGCCAACGCCGTCAAGCACAAAAATAGCGCAGGCATAATTACACACTAAGCATGACTAAAAAACACATAACACAAACAGGTATTCGATCATAGTAATCACGGCACCACATCTCAGGAAACTCGCATTTGAAACAACTGTTTGGATTCCTTGCAAAAAGAACGACATCGATTTCTTGGAAAGCGTTCAGGATAGCTTTACCCGGAAGCTATATTTGAGATGTTATGATGTCAACTTTTTGCAGCTGCCCAATGGCCTAGAAAGGGCAAAAGCACTTATCCTTCCAACGCTGGCTAGTAGAAGAAGAAATGTAGATCTTACCATGATGTTCAATATTCTAACTCACAGAGTCTCCGTAAATCCAATTTCGTTTTTCGGTGTACCGTTGACTAGAAGAGTCTGTAGGAGTTAAGCTACGGCTTAACGTCTCGGTTGCAAAGACGAGGATTAGTGCAAATTTCTTCAACTGTAGGAACCTCAACCAATTCAACACGTTACTAAGTGATGACAAAATGTCGTTGGGGTTGTCTGTCCAGGCCTTCCGTAAAGTTGTTGAGAAGTGACCTGTTGTTGTTAATTTTCAGACTTTTTCCTGGAATATGTCCGTGATTGTACTGGTTTGGTTACATTTTGCAGACATCGCTTTGTAGTTATTTGTTCATTGTTTGTCCAGACATTACGGTGTAGTTATTTGTTTATGTTTATTTTCATTTGGTTTCTTAATTTTACACATATGATCACATTCCAAGTCTTTAAATAAATAAATAAGCGAGTAGGAATAGTGAAGATTTGGCGCTAACCTGCTTTCCTTGAATGTGGTATATGTTCTGACTCTCCGTGAATGGCTATATGCACCCTAAAAGTGCGATAGAAGGAGATTGGCCTCCAATACAGGGTGCGGTGTCTTAGACACAAGTATTGGCCGCCCAGGCGGCTGCTTTGTAGCAATTGGGATAAAATTCATAATATGTATAACTGTCGGCTAGGCACTTATAAAAAAGCAGTTAGATTTCAAAATGGCCTTCTTTTGCAAGAATGAACGTCTCACTCTCTAGGGGAATGCATTCACGGCGGCACGCAAGCCCCGATGAAAGCCAGGGCTTCTTCCCTGGCTTTCTTCAGGGCTCGCTGAAGCATAGCGAAATAAATTGAACCCGGAAAATTGTCAGTGTACCTCTTGTACCATTTTAGCCTTGTGCAGAGCGGATGCAGAATCCGGCTGATAAGTCAAGTCGCTACTTTTATAACTGAAATGCCAAGGGAAGAATTTCCTTTTAGGGATGTCAGCTAAGTAGTTCTGACTGTTGATTTTCAGAACAAAACATTTATTGAGCGAAAAAGCGACAAAATCCGTTTCACAAAAGTTTTTATCAAAAGTTGGCCTTTTGATTATTCCTAAAAATGTATCTTCGAAGATCTGTATAAAGTGTTACTCCATAAGAATCATTGGTGCTTTCTCATATGCTCTTACTCCTGCAAAAGCCATAACAGACCTCGGATATCTCGATGTTGATGCTACTCTCCCATCTCGATTGGTATCTTCTATGTCCTTGTCAGGGAGGCTCTGTCGTTTTTACGGTTGAAAAATTGGTCCATAGTAAAGACGGACTCGTTAGTGAACCGACTCCGTCTGCAGCGTGCCGCGCCAAAACGTTTCAGGAGCGTTCTATATCTTTTTAGCCTTTCAGTCTTCATAGAATCCGTCACCTTCTTGATTTTGTGAACACCCATTCCAAGCTTCTTTTTCACCACTCATCGGGTGGAATCTCGGAATGTACTTCGTCACGAAAAAGCTCTCTCAAGGACCTTCGTGATTTACGGTGAGCTTTCTCTCGAATTCTCTTGACGATCTCGGAAGCAGAAGCAGTGGTCGATGCCTGCCTGATCTCGGTCTGTCCTCCATCGTTCCGGTCTCCTTTGATCGACTCAGGTTGCTGTAGACGGCGCTTTTCGAAATACCATACCTTCTAGCGATGACCGCGGCAGGCACTTCCTCTCTTTATTTCTGCAGTTTCTCCAAAGGTTCTCCAAAGCTGTGCGCAAACTTTCTGCATCAGTACTCGTAAACAAGAAGACATCCAAACCCAAAAGTTGGCCGATAAAAGTGCAATAAAAATTTGGATTAGTGAAGTGGATTATCCTATAGAATTAGCCTCACACGGGAGAGTCTAAGAACGTTTGCTGCACCCCGTCCTATAAGGCAGGTGGTTCCCACCTTGGCCCAGGCTCATCAACGAAGGAGTCGATAAATTGCTACCATAGTTTTACCTAACCGACTCCTTTTTAGAAATTTACCAGCCCTTACGATTCACGAAGAAGGCGGTGAATGAAGCCGCGCCGGTAAATTGACGGCTGTTGCGTTTTGGTCGCAGTTACACGAACCATCGCGTGAAGGGCGTTACAGAGTCACTCGCAACGTCGAAAATCCTGCGGAAGTGCACTACATATTTTGAAATCTCAACGACTATTGAGGTTGCGAGACTCCGCGATACCGCATCATTTCGAAAATTTATTTTGGGTTCTCGACGCCATTCGCGAGGTCTTCTATTGCATTATTTCTTCCCGCATAGTAGAAATTTATTTAGTATTCGAGTACATGAGCGGTGAGATGAGAGCTAATATTTTCAAATCCACAGTTCTTTCAGCGCTGTGCTACGCGTGCGAAACATGGACCGTAACAAAGACAGCAGAAGATCAATCACGAAGAGTGCAAACCGCCTTGGAAAGGAAGATGCTCGGCACTCGCTACACCAGCAGCGACTTTCTGGATTGCACAACGAACAAATACAACCAATGTCCAGGGTCCAGGACGTCATTCTTCATAATGATGAAGCGAAACACCATTTAACTGGACATTTGGTGAGATGAAAGGATTGGAGTACCATCATTGTGCATTGGGAACCACTCAACAATAAACGAACAGTCGGTCGTTTTCCTCTACGATGGCAAGATTCGCTCGCTTATCGGAACAACATCCGTACCTCTAGCATCAACTCGATTAAGGTGATCGTCTACTGGTCATCATTGTCTCATGATCGAACAAAGTGGCGAACAAGCTGAGACACGCGCAAGACAAATCGTTGCTGAGGAATGGGTTGCAAGTATTGCAAGTACATAGGTTCTCCCCTCTCTAGCCCGGTGCTGTTTTCGTTGTTTATTGTGTGCCTGCTATTGCACGGTTGTAAAAGATGGAATATGTTTCTGTTTCAGATCTCTCGTCATAGATACATGAGAGTACCCCTCCCCAGCCCGGTACCGATTCACTGACCGAGTAGGGATGGAAGGCGTAGTTGGCCTGGATTCTAACGTAGGAAGACGGAAGTGGAAAAGCAAAAATCAAGATGGAAGAAACAACAGGCTACATCAAGGTCCCTAGAAATTTTCGCTCAAGGGGGGCATTCTCGGTCGGTGTGAATTCTTAAACGAAGCTTGAAGACGATGAAGTGACAAGAGGCTATATCTAAAAACAAGCTTCAACTGGTGAAACGAAAAAGAAAATCTCGCAAAATGTCCCTTCGCAAACTACTCTTGGCAACAAGCCCAACTCCTTGCTATGAGGATCGGACACTTCACTGCTAATGTCCTGCTAACGCTCCATTGCAAATGGGAACCCAATGGGGTCAGACATTCTCGTTTACCCGACGCTTTAGCCGAGTAACCGTTACAACGTTTTTCACCGGAAATCCACCACGCTTCGCGTTGATGAAAAACAACGGTTTGAAGCTTTTGTCGTTCAGTGCTTAACGTGCACAAGTTGTCGTTCAAGTTAGCAACCAATCAGGAACTGGCTCATAGGCAGGCCACATGATTGGCTGCTGCGATTACGACAGGAGCAATGGCGCGTCCCCGCACCCCTGCGGTGCGCCTTCGCGACATGTACCAATCTCTTCTTGAGGACGTGCAAAGTGCACTCCAAGCTTCGCAGTTCCTCCGCTATACCGTCGCGCATAGAAGGCGTAGGTATAGTGCATCTATGATCGCTGGTCTTTGCTCATCTTTTAGAGTCGCCGTTGCCGTCAATCTTTGTTGTCTCCTTCGGTCATAAAATAACGAAACAACTGGTCGCCAACTGCACTCCTGCAACGAAATTTGCAGCAGTGGACGACGTCGTTGGTCGCCGTCGACTTCTCCGCGAGCACTTCCGGTCCATCCGTGGGTTTTCGCACGTGCACGCGCATCGTTTTCTTCGGCTGGCTAACGGCGCTCGCCCGCCGACCTTCAGTGATCGGTTTTTATCGCACGTATAAAGTTTTAGGGGACGGATAACATTTGCAACAGCGACTTGTTTGCAGGCTAATTAGGCACCGTAAAAACCACCGGAGATCGTCCGTCGACGGGGATTTTTCTCCACTGCCGAGACAACTACCTCGATATAACTATTCCGGCCGAAGAAAAAATCAAGAATAAAATTGCTGAAATTTATCGGTGCGCTCTTTTCATCTTTATTTTTCGTAGAAGAAGATCTGGGTGGATGTGTTTTTTGTTCTATAGCGGAAATTGCTTCCGTCTCGCTTATTTCCGCTGCCGCTTCTTGCTTCACATGAAAAACTGCCAGAAAAACTCGGAAATCCGCCTGCTCCAGTTCATTTCGACGGAGATCTCAAATGAGAATCTCATCCGTCGTCCGAAATCAGCGACTTGGCTCGAAGCTTGCATTTAGATAAGCCATAGAGCCATCAAAAAGTCTCTGAATTGCAGTTGAGTGTCTTCTGAAGACAACGAATTGGTGAAGGAGGTCGTTTACTTCAAGTTTTAGCCGCTCGAGTCATAAGGGATATCATAAATGACGTGCGATGATTTGCTTCTCTACAATTGCACTTTTTGGGCTAACCCAGGGTAGCCATATCTACCCAGGGTAAGGTTTAACGGAAATCAATTCCCAATAAGTTTATTTATAATTGAGAACAACGGAGGATTCAATTTGGACCACCATGCGTTCGATCAAAAGAAATATTCTAATTAAAAAAATATATTAATAAAAAATATTAATAAAATTATTCTAATCCCTCAAGTGGCTGATATCGAGGTTGCAAGCTGTCACAACGATGTCTTGTTGCGACCAAAACTTCTAGCGCCAGGCGGGACTCGAACCCGCACCTCCCTCTGACCGAGCGGGAATGCTCTACGCCTTTACACCACCGGCGCCGTTTGATCGAACGCAACATCCACACCTCGTGGGACCGATCAGCACCCACCCGTATCCGGGATAATCAAACGGCGCCGATGGTTTGAAGGCGTAGAGCATTCCCGCCCGGTCAGAAGGAGGTGCGGGCTCGAGTCCCGCCTGGCGCTAGAAGTTTTGATCGCAACAAAACATCATTGTGACAGCTTACAACCTCAATACCAGCCATTTGAGGCTTAAAGAAACTGATTTGAATTGTTTCTATCAAGACCATCAGCTTAACAGGTTCCACGCTATAGTTGTGCTCTCCCAAAAATTTCGAATAACCGAATATATTCGAATAGCGACGATTTTCGAGCATTCGAATTCGAATAACATTCAAAAATCGCGTTTTTTCGTGCATGCGAATTCGAAAACATTCGAGAATCGCGCTTTTTGCGAACATTCGAATACGAATATTCGAATTCGAGTAGAATTATTGGAATTCGAATGCTCGAATATTCATTCGGGCACAACTATATTCGATGCTGATATCATCGGCCATCCCGGACACGGGTGAGTGTTGATTGGTTCCACGAGGTGTGGATGTTGCGTTCGATCATACGGCGCCGATGGTGTAAAGGTGTAGAGCATTCCCGCTCGGTCAGAGGGAGTAGCGGGTTCGAGTTCCGCCTGGCGCTAGAAGTTTTAATCGCAACAAAACATCGTTGTGACAGTTGGACAACGAAGTTTGCAGAGTAGGCAAACTAGGAATGATCTTGTAATGTTTCTTTGAGCTGGTACCTCAAACTTGGGTAATTAAATAGTTGATGTTGCTGTTATAAATTTAAAATATATCATTTTTTACAAATTTTAAAAGGTTTGGTTACCCAAGTTTGAGGTAATAGTCCAACAACATGGCCAAGTCAATGAACCACACCAATCATAATCAGAACAGAAAGGCTCACCGAAATGGTATCAAGAAGAGGAAGAAGCAGAGATTCATGTCAATGCAAGGAGTCGACCCGAAGTTCCTCATGAATTTGCGTTTCGCGATCTTTTAATGATTTTGGAAATCTTAACAAGAAGGACTGAGCTAAATTCAAATAAGTAAATTCAAATAGGTTCCAAGGTCAAACATACGGCTCCAGTTCCTAGAACACAGGTCAGGCACAGAAGTTTTCCGATTTGAGTGCTTCGTGGTTTTCATTCACCCTACCCTACCCGTTCTGGGTATGCTTACCTTGAGGTATGATGCCTACTTCACACGTTACTGCTTGATTCGACCTCGTTCCTAAGGCAATCACAGTGATTCTGGATGACCTCAGAGCAGAGATAGGCTTTTCATTCACCCTACCCAACCCGTTGGGTATGATTACCTTGAGGAACATTTCCTGTGTTGAACATTTTGACCGTTAGTTTAGCTTCTATGTGCAGTGCCCTACGATAACAATGGGAATCGCTTCCTTTTTCAAATAACTCACCCGGGCTGAATTCGTCAACTTCAAGGAGAGTTGCTCCAAGTAGCCTCAGCTGGGCTTAGGAACCAAAACAGCAACAACAGCCGCGGGAATGAGGTTGAACGATGGGCGCAGAATCCCTCTAGTAGCCGTGTCACTTGTCGACTAGTGATGCGTTCCCGTGAGATAATTGTATCCGTCGCAATCTCAAGGGTAACCGGTGTCACGTGTGGAGCAAGACCTGTGAATTGTGTCATGATTCGTGCGCTCTGTATCTCTTGCGCACAAGCAACTCACGTATATCGAACACTGCGCTTAGGGGCTGACCCGATGCTCCGTTAGGCACCGTTGTGATCTACACGCCTTCAAATTCAGGGACAGCTCTCGAAAAAATCATTTACCTGCCATGCACAACGACTAGCGAGGCCTTTGCAATACTAAAAATGGCACTTTATTCTCTTATTACTGCATCTTTCTTATAGAGAACCAAGTGTTCCGCACGGAGCAAAACTCAGCTCTGATTCACTTATTTAATCAATCCTAACAAATCAATCAATCAATCAGCAATCTAATCAATCAATCAACCTTAACAAATCAGTCAATCAATCAACAATTTAATCAATCCTAACAATAACAAATAATCCTAACAAATATGAAACTTTATGCGTTTCATTATCCTCGTCAATTGAAAGATATTTTCGATGCGGTAGGTCATTTCAAGTTGCATCAAACTTGACTCGATCTGTGTAAAAAAGGTAACAGTATCAACGTAGTGAAGTTCATTGTGAATATGGTGTATGAAACACTGTCACTGATTCAATAGCACGCACGTGTCTGGGAAGAATAAAACACTGTTTTGATACAGGATGTTTTGTTGCGAAACTCAAAACACTTGCGGCGGGCGGGACTCGAACCCGCATCTTCTGCTTTCCGGGTAGCGATGTTCGCCTTACACCACCGGCACCTTTTCAGCGCACGTAACATCCGCAATATCCTTCAGGTCTGTATTAGAACACTGCTTTCTCCATTAAAATTAGCCACGGTAAGTCATTGTAAAGGCAAAATACGCTTTCAAATCGTATTTATTTATTCATTCATGCGCCGAAGGGCGTGCTAAGACATCAAAACACAATAGGCACCTAGTCAGCTATTATCACCGCATGGTATGTAGAAGTGAAAAATCAAAATCCCATCTATCCATTATTAGTAGAATGCATGGCGTATCCCAGGAGAGGACGAGTAACGGCGACTTTTATCGTTTACTCTTTATTACTTTCCCACATTGTTTTGAATGTCTATATCTGAGGAAGAGAGGTGGCCGTACTTATTAATTAAGCGCTGAACTACGGAAAAAACGTTTGAGCTTTTATTTGTACATGCGAGTCATATTTTCCTCCGTTCATCTCCATCACTCCTTCGTCGCTGATCTTGATCTGCCGTAATCGAGAACACATTGGCTGGCCTGGAATCGATAGAGGTGCCTCGAAACGAAACTGAAGAGTGTGCAAAAAAAAAAATTCGAATAAAAATGAGTTTTGCTATTTCGAGGTAGCGCCAAGGGATACGGGCGGCGTTGAAGTTCAAAAATTGATGGACTGTCCTAGAAATGCCTGAAATCGCGAGCCTGTAAATTCAAGGAACTCTATCATTATCGAGGCAGCTTTGATTAAAAATACATTTTTTGTACAACTATGAAGTTGCCAGAGAAAAGCATTTAAAATCGATTCAAATCAGTTTCTTTAAGCGTCAAGTGGCTGGAATCGAGGTTGTGAGCTGTCATAACGATGTCATCCCGGATACGGGTGAGTGCTGATCGATCCCACGAGGTGTGGACGTTGCGTTCTATTAAATGGCGCCGGTGGTGTAATGGCGTAGAACATTCCGGCCCGGTTAGAGGGAGTTGCGGGTTCGAGCCCCGCCTGGCGCAAGAAGTTTTGATCGCAACAAAACATCGTTATGACATTTAAAATTGATTCTTAATGAAGCAGAGACGTCAACTGGCATTGGATTGTGTTATTAGGTTGGCCGGAAAGTTCTGTGGCGGTTTGAGTGGTCTACTTCAAACGAACATAACTTTCTTCCTACTCGCCAGATCCAGTCCGGTCGAGCTAAGCGCCATTCGAATCATCACATTTTTTCCAGCGCGGTACTCGCTGAAAAATTCTATCAGCGAAAAACTGGGTGATTGAGATGCCACCAATTCTAGCAAGGTTTTTTTTGTCTTGATTTGCGAAGGTTCTACCAGCGAGGAGTTCTGAAAGTGCTGAAAAACGTGGTAGTCGGCTGGCGCAAGATCTGGGCCTGGATTCATCAAGTAATGGGTATAGGTAGAGATGCCGTAAGGAAATCATACCCACTACCAGCAGTGGATAGTGGGTACGATTCGTATTCATGAAAGGAATCAAGGGTAAGGTACAACTAGGTCTCCCGCTAGAACAGCTAATCTCAGTGGAGCGCCATTTTGTCAATGGGGCGCGAATGAGTCGCGGGTATACGGATGTACCCACAACGATCGGCGGGTTTTCTCTACTCACTGATATACCCACGATTTGGCGGGTAAGGTTTATCATGAATCGTGGGTATGTTCACATCGTAGGTATGTCTACCCCTATACCCAACATACCCATGGGTATGCGCGTAAATGAATCAGGGCCATGGTGAGTATGGCGGCTGAGGAAGAACCTCAACTTCTAGTTCGTTTAATTCTCGCATAGTGATTTGCGAAACGTGTGGACGGTTGTTGTCGTGCAGAAGAATAGGACCTCTTCTATTGACCAGTGCCGGCTGCAGCTCACGCAATTTTCGGTGCATCTCGTCGATTTCGTCACTGTAGGACTCTGCTGCGATGATTCGACCTGCTTTCAGAATGCTGTAGGGAATCACGCCAGCCGCTGACCACCACATTGTTACCATTGTCTTCTTCTCGTGGGGTTTCGGCTTTGGGAAGTGCCTGGGGGCTCGTCGACGTCAACCGTGTGTTCTGATCGTCTTCGGCTATCCTGCAGAACCCAATTCTCATCACATGTGACAATTCGATCCGAAACGGGTCGTTTTGGTTCCGGAGAAGGAGAGAAGAACAGACTTTGAAACATGACAAATCCTGGCGATCGCTTAAATCGTGGGTCACGCCCACTTTTCAAGCTTTTTCACCTTTCCGAGGCGTTTGAAGCCGTCTGTAACACTCATAGACCTTCCGCGACCTCAAGAAGTGTTGCGAAGGATTGGCTCTCACGAAAGCCCTTAAATCGTCTGCCTGGACTGCTGTAGTTCTACTGCATCTCGATGGACATTCAAGGTTGAAATCTCCAGAACGAAGTTTCCCGAACCACTGCTGCACCGTCCTTTCTCCAACACTAGTCAATCCTCACACATTGTTGATTTGCCTAGCTGTTTCAACAGTTATACAGCAGTTCTCCAGGAAGTTCTAGTTCTTCAACGAAATCCTGAAACACGTCGCGAAATCGTACAGCATTGAGAGACGAGCGGATTGGCTCAGTTCGAAATTGGAATAAAATATTGTTCGGAATTGCTCTTTCAACGCATTTAAATAAGTCTTTGAAGAAAAGCCATTATTAAGAATAGGTGGAAGATAAGTTATTCCGTTAGATAGGGCAAAGAATTCCATATCAGACGTCATATAAAACTGCCAAAAATCACCCGAACTTTCCGGCCAACCTAATATGGTAGAGTCCTATAAAGTGGTCAGCGCTGATCGCTCTATAAAGGATAAGGATAAAGGACGGCGTTATTCAATCCTCCTTGGGATGCGCCACGCTTTCTACTTCTACGAGATGTCGTGGAGGTGATTTGAATGCGTATTTGGCCATACAATAACTTGCGGTAGTCAGTCGATGAAGAAGTCAGCACTCTGTCCTTCCCAGACAAGTCTGGTACCAATTCACCGTCCCCGGATGGATGGAAGGCTTGGTTGGCCTGGGCGGGAAATCCGAACCACGAACCTGGTATCGGGTGCACGCGACAGCCGGCGCCTCCTCCGACTGCGCTACACACGCCCACTGCGCTCCACACGCTCTATATGTTTCAAGCGGACCAGTCAAAAACGCCAAAACTTTTCGGCCAGCCTAACAACGCAATTTAACGCAAGTAGACGTTTCTGCTTGATTAAGGGTCCATTTTGATTGCTTTTCTTTGAATACTTCATAGTTCTATTTTTTTTTAATTTATTATAAACCAAAGTTGTCCCGCCATAGTGTAGAGTTGCTTAGATTTAATGCTCGTAAGGCTATTTCATGCATTTCTAAGAGATTCTATCAAGGTGTGAACTTCAACACCGTCCATATCCGTGGACCCGATCTCGAAATAGCAAAATTCATTTTTGCTCGAATTTTTTGCACACCCCTCACTTTCGTTTCCACCGATTCTAGGCGCCAGCCGATGTGTTCTCGATTGCGGCAGATCGAGATAATCGACGATCAAGAAGATCAACGACGAAGAAGTGATGGAGATGAACGGAGGAAAATATGACTCGCCTTTTTACGAATGAAAAGCTTGAATGTTTCTTTCGTAGTTCACGTAAGCTCAGCTCTTAATTAATAAATACAGCCGCTTCTCTTTTTGAGATATAGTTAGCCAACACAATTTAAATAACTAGTAAAGAAAAAGTTTCGGCGCTATTCAACCACTTTTCGGGATGCGCCACGCATTCTACGTCTATGGGTTATCGTGGAGGCGACTTGAAAGAGTACTTTGCCCTAACAACGACTTACCGTGGCCAATGATAAATGTGTTTATTTTGTCATTTTTAGTATTACAAAGACCCTGCGAGCCTTCAGTCAGAGCTTCTGGACAATCTAATATTTTTATAACAAGTCTCCTTCGGAGAACGGAGCAGAACGCGAATGCAGAAAGCAGAAGCCGAAGTCGAGACCACACCTGGTGCAAAATTATTTTTTTCTATTCTCATTAGGATTTTCAAAATCCACTGAAGATGCAAAAAAGGTAAAACGTATACAATTTTCTCGTCTAATTGGACACTTTTCGCAACACACACGAAGACAATTTTTTGTTCGAGGAAAATTTGATATAGCTTTCTTCGGATTTTTTTTTAGTTCACCTGCAACAATAAGTGTAATAGTTTTATAAAATCTTTTATTCTAAGAAAAAAAGATAAATTAAAATTTTTCTGAAAACAGCGAGAAATTAATCATATAACGCATTGAAAGATCAGATTGTGCCATGCACTCAAAAAGCTGGCCGCGATTTTTATTTAAGTAATAGTTTTAGTGCTGTTTACATGAAACATCTAAATGGGGATATAGGTGTGAACTAAAAAAACATCTTCCCGCTCTTTGAAACAAGCTTAAAACCATTATTTTTTCTCAAAAAAAAAACGAAAATTTCACAAAATTTCAAACAATGTCTTCACATATTAGGTAGGTGAATTAAAAATTCAAAGAAAGTTTTACTTATTTTTTCATAAAAAATGAGTTTTACAAAATTTCAAACAATGTGTTCACATATTGGGTAGGTGAATTCGAAATTCAAAAAAATTTATACATTTTTTTATAAAACAAGAACTTTACAGAATTTCAAACAATGTGCTCACATATTGGGTAGGTGAATTCAAAATTCAAAGGAAGTTACGCTAAAGTTTTTTCCTGGACGAAAATTCTTCCAACTTTGTGTCGCAGATTTTCGGCAGAAATCGCATCCCACGCTGAACCAACTGCTACAAAAACCGCTGCCCTGCTATCTTATCGAACTTATTGCACATTTATTCCTGACATTCGTGTCACCGATCCTTTAGTCTCGCACTGAAACCGTGTTTGTTTCGCAAAATGTTATTGCTCAGATGGGAGCATCTAGCACAGTCGGAGGAGGTGCAGGCTGTCACGTGCACCCGATACCAGGTTCCTGGTTCGGATTTCCGCTCAGCCCAAGCAATCCTTTCATCCCTCCGTGGTCGGTGAATTGGTACCAGACTTGTCCGGGAAGGGTAAAGCGCTGTCCTGTTCATCGGCTGGCCACCGCAAGTCATTGTACGCATTCAACTCGCTTCCACAACATCCCGTAGAAGTAGAATGCGTGGCGCATCCTTAAAGGGATCGAGCAACGCCGTCCTCTATCCTTTATTGCTTATATCAGCCAAGAAGAGTGCTCTTTGATGCTGATGCTAGTTTCTCAACGATGCACTTGGGTTAGCGGGAAAATTTGTGATCCATAAACTGAACCTGCACCTTTTTTTTCCAACGGGTTTTTAATCACTCTCCCGGGGTTACCTGGCCTCTGTTGGACGCAAATGTATTAACCAGTGACCTAGTTGTAAGCGACCATTTCGTTCGCTTTTTGTGAAGAAAATGTCAAGCGCTGTGAAGCGCGACCGTTTCTATTCGTGCTATAATTGAACGCGTGACGGTAATGATGGCGTCCGTCTCAATGTCAAAAGCGAGATGTGACGTTAATTTTTCGGACCGGTGATCGAACCATTCTTTGAAAGCACAGAAAGTTCGATGAACTATTGCAGAGTAGTTATTCTAAGGATGAAGGATGAAGGACGACGTTACTCAATCCCTTTTGGAATGCGCCACGCATTCTACCTCTACTGGAGGCTGTCTGAATGCTTATTTGGCCTGTACTTTAATGAGTTGCGATGGCCGATCCGGTATCAATTCACTGACCTCGGCATGATTGAAGATTCAGTAGGGCTAGCTGGGAAATCCGAACCAGGAACCTGAATCATCGAGTGTACGCGACACCCGCCGTCTACTCCGACTGTGCTAGCAAACGCCTAGAAAAGCAGTTAATAATCACGAGAATTTCCTTTATATTCGAGTTTTTTCATCTATCTGATGTTCCTTTCAGGTATTTCCCCTTTTTGTAATTATTGTGCCTTCTGTAACGCCTGTCGTCCCATTGACCATCGAGTCGCTCAAGTGGGCGCCGGTAGCGTCTTCACTCCTGAAGAGTACCATATCGCTCGTTCAGGGCTTTCACGCAGTCCGACCAAAGCGTCGATTGGCATCCTGGTGTTCTCTTCACAACCCGTGAAGTCCAGTCTATAACAGCTCATGTCCAGCGGGTCTCTGCGAAGCGTATCACGTGAGCGACCCACCTAAATTTCGACGACTTGGCCCATGCGGTAGCTGATCTTGGATCATCGACGAAGCCCGGAGCTCCTAAAGCCCTTTCTAGTATTTTGTTAGAATAAAGGAAAAAGGACGGCGTTATTCAATTCCTTTTGGGATGCGCCACGCGTTCTACTTCTACGCGATATCGTGGAGGGTATTTGGATGCGTATTTGACCATACAATGACTTGCGGTGGCCTGTCGATGAACAAGTCAGCGCTCTATCCTTTCCAGACAAGTCTGGTTCCAATTCACCGATCCCAGAGGGATGGAAGGCTTGGTTGGCCTGGGCGGGAAATCCGAACCAGGAACCTGGTATCGGGTGCACGCGACAGCCGGCGCCTCCTCTGACTGCGCTACACCCGTAGAATGTTTGTTAGAATATAAAACGAAAAATAATTCAAGACAACTTTACGAATTTTATTTTGGACTGTAAATTTGCAGGCTCCGGGTCTGGAGGAACGACGACGAAAGTGACCTAAGATTCAACCACGCAATGTGCTTTCACCTATGCGCAAAAATAGGTGCTAAAAAAAGAGTATTCTTCCATAAGAGATTTCTTTGACGTACGGCGTACGGTAGGCTAAAATGTTGTTCACCTTGTTTACTTACCGTCTACTATAGTATTCCGTTTTAATATAAAACGGATTCGTCCTAATTGGAGGGGGGGGGGCACATAGTGGTTCGCACCACTCATCTCTCTCATCTCTGAGATTCCACGAGAGCTTCAGATGCTGACCCGTTTAAATTCAATAAATGTGATTGCAGGGCACAGCACGACGAACGTAACTTTACGGTTGCCCCTGCCGACTGGGAGAACCCATATAAAACTGCATAAGAAAAACTAATAAGAAAATATCTCATCACAAAAGTGCTCCCCCCTCTAAGACGCATTGTGCCCATGAATGCTGGACTTCTGACAACATTGTGCGCTGTAACGTAGGAAGCGTTGCAGTGCATCCGGAAGAGGCGGCACCTGTCACGTGCACCCGATTTCAGGTTCTTGGTTCGGATTGGTCGCCCACGACCATCAAACCTTCCACTACACGAGGTCGCAAGAGGACAGAAGGGCTGCTACGCTCATCGGCTGGTCACTACCGTTTATTTTGTAGGTCAAATACCCGTTTAAAGGACCTCGCAGACATCCCGCAGAAGTAGAATGCGTGGCGCATCCCAAGGGAGATCAACTGACGCGGTCCTTTAACTTTACTCTTCATGGACGAGCTACTTGATGACCGAGAGTCATTGGCTGCTGGTGCTTTGTTGAGAGATTCGACAAGTCTCTCTGAAGTAACGGAACTCGGCACTCCTGGCTGCAGTCCAAATTCCAAACATGTGCTGCTTTTGTAGACGACTTTATCGGAGACTGAGGGAGTCGGATCTAGAATGATCCTACGCTATTAGCCTATATTTGTTACCTTTATGTACAGGCTCGAACCATTCCAGCTGAACAATATCCGAGTGCAGTTCAAATGTCATTTGTAATCCACACAAAGCGACGACACCTGTGAGTGTAATGCATGGCGCAAACCAGAACCACCGATAGGAGGCGACACGTACAAACGGTTCATGTCGCGAAAATGGGCAGCATTGGGAGGTGGTAGCGCGCTAGCCAATCATAATCAAGCAGAGCACTGGCCGAACACACGTCAGTCACTTAGAATGCTGACCGTACAATACCTCCCTGAATAGCACGCCCATTTCGTGCGGATCAATATGCTGGCGCGCCACCACCTCCCAATGCTGCCCATTTTCGCGACATGTACTCTAAAAACACTTCCAGGAAGGAACGTAATCTTCACGTCTTCACGTAGATGTTAAATAACAAAACTGTAAACACTTTAGGGTGCATGTCGCGAAAATGGCTAGCATTGGGATGTAGGAGCACGCCAGTTCATGATCCGCACGAAATGGGCGTGCCATTCAGAGAGAGGTTGTGTGGTCAGTGTTCTGATTGGCGGGCGTACGTTCGCCCGGTGCTATGCTTGGCTATGATTGGCTGGCGCGCCACCACCTCCTAATGCTGCCCATTTTCGCGACATGTACAGTAAAAACACTTCCAGGAAGGAACGTAATCTTCACGTCTTCACGTAGATGTTAAATAACAAAACTGTAAACACTTCAGGGTGCATGACGTGAAGATGGGCTCCATTGGGAGGCGGCAATCATAGCCAACCTATCGATTGGCACGAAATGAGCGTGCCATTCAGAGAGAGGTTGTGTGGTCAGTGTTCTGATAGGCGGGCGTATGTTCGGCCGGTGCTATGCTTGGCTATAATTGGCTAGCGCGCCACCACCTTCCAATGCTGCCCATTTTCGCGACATGTACCTGCTTTAGAATAGAGATTAGCGTTAATCTAAAGACCTATCTAGTATGGAATTTTGTTCTTTTCAAAATTAAGAACTGAAGAATGGACTTGTGACAATTTGGTTGGCCGCGACGATCTTTCCGGTAAGTATCCGGTTTGCAGCCGGCATGCAGCTTAAACCAGTACTCATTTTCATCGACACATCGTTGCTCAAAATTCGCTGAGCACTTTTTCGGAGGGGCTGAAGTGTGACCGCGAGAATACAGGTTGATTCGCTTGGTTTTTCCCGTTCAGATTTTCACCGTATTACACAGAAGACGTTGATTTATAGCTAATATGATATCAATTCAGAAATCATGTTCAGTGGTAAGCCTGAAGGAGGGGACCGAACGGAGATTCAAAAACGGTGCGCTGCAACAACATTGAATTTCACGGCCAAAATTTTTTTGTGCCATTTTCTTTTTAAATCAAATTGAACACTTTTCAAACAAAATTGGACATTTTTTCAAGTCAAATTAAACGCTCATCTAAACCAGCTGAAGAGCTTCAAAATCAAAGCGTACTCCTTGAAATCAAGACGTGCTTCTTCCAAATTAAATTATACTTTTTAAAAACGCAAAAATAATTTTGGCTCACCAAAAATTTTAGTATTATTTTTTTAAAGTTTCAACTTACTGACCCAATAAGGAAACACTTTGTTTGAAATTTTATAAAATTCTTGTTTTCTTGTGGAAAACTAATGGTTTATATTCCATGTTTGACTGCCGATGAATCTTTTGCATCTTTGACGCTGTAATAGACGAACTGTTTCTTCAGCGTAGCTAAATTGAGGCAAGTCCTAATTGCGACCAACGTTTCGGCGTTGTCGGCCTTTCAGAGCCTCAAAGTTGGGTAATTAAACCATTGCTAACCATTATTTTTCACAAAAAATTGAAGTTTCAATATCTTAATGGGCAGTGGTTTATAGTTCATTTTAAATAGCAGGAGAGCGGCAATTTTTCAGCGCTAAACGAAGGGATTGCGCCACGTCTTCATCCAAGACGTCGAGATTTTTATTCGATTGGTAGCAAAATTGCTGTTTGCATGGTGTTTCACACCTACAAACGATAACACAAAAACGTCTGTAATGTAAAGAACACACATATTCTCGCTTTGATGCTTCATGTAAGCAGTATTTACACTATCAATTAAATAAGAATCGCGACGGGTGCATGGCGCAATCTTTGACATTAAATGATTGCTGCCTTGTTGCGCTTCAGAACGAAATTTAATCTAATATTTTTTCTCAAAACCAAAAAAATATTACACTCATTCGGACTGCTGAACTAAAAAAATTCTAAAAGGTTTTACTAAATTTTCACTGAACAAAAAATTAATTCCAACCATCTTGGAAAGTTTTCTTCTTGTGTTAATTTTGTTATTTATCTAAGTTGCAGTGTCCCTATCAAAATGACAACTTCATGCGGTTTAAACTGTAAGAAGCTAGCTTCGAAGGCGTTAAATTTGATTTCAAAATTCTTAGGCTAACTAGAAGAGTTTAATTTCGACGTAAAAAGTGTCCGATTTGGCTTGAAACCTGTCCTATTTATTTATTTATTTATTTATTTATTTATTTATTTATTTATTTATTTATTTATTTACACAAATAGTACGCATGAAATTGTCCTTTTGATAGGGACACAGAAAATTAAATAACTAACACGATAAACACAAGAAGAAAACTCAAAAGAAATTCTATAAATAAGAAGAAGAACAGTCTGATTTTTTTTAGAAATTCCTATAAAAACGAGAAGCAATACAAAATAAAACCAATTGATTGATTGGTTGATTGATTGATTGATTGATTGATTGATTTGCAAAGTGTCCAACTCGACACGGAAATGGTATAATCACCCTATTAGCGTAGTTTCGTAATACGCTTTCTAGTTCTGACGGTTTTTCTGATGTGTCTGAACTAAGATTCCTCCAGATGATCTGCTCTTATCTGCGTTCTCTGCTAAGAAAGCTAGATTTTCCGCCATTATTTTGAGCAAATATATACTTTTCTCTGCACCCCTGCTATCGAGCGCCATGCCATTCACAGCCTCATCAACGACGTTTGTTTTCGTCAAATGGATGATCGAAATGGTAGTACTTGTATAACATTCCTGCTTGAATTTTTAAATTGTTATTGAAATTTCCTAAAAACAATAGCAGGGAAGAAATGCATTTGCGGTCAACTCCCTTAGAAGTGAGGAAAATATGAAAATTCCACCAGATGACTGCTGCGCTTCTTCAAAAATTCTAGAAGTGAAGAAATTGCTGAAATTCTTGCTCAACCTGAAACTCAATGACATTCTTTATAACGAAAAATTGGACGACCTTGTTGTTCTCTCTCAGCTTTCGTCGTTTCTATGCGAACAGTCCGTATCACACATGGTGCGTTTGAGAGAGCGCCAACAGTTGCTGAGGCCACCTTTTGGCCAAGTGATCTTTCGCTTGGAATAGTTCTCTCTGAGCATAGTCACGAACGTAAAACTCGACAGTCACACGATAACAGTTATGACCTGGAATGCTGGTAAGTATCAGGAAAGGCTAGACTATATACAGGGTGTCTCAAAAAAAATTATACACTGTTTGAAAGCTGATAACTTTGCTCAGAGGGCGCGTGGAGCGCAGTCGGAGGAGGCGCCGGCTGTCGCCTACACGTTCCCGGGAACGTTCCCGGCTTCCCGTGGGAAGCGACCGGGGCGGGAAGCAAAAGTTCGTATTCACGAACCTGCCGGGAAGCAACGGGAAGCTCCAGCGTCGATGGCGGGAGGCTCCCGGCCTACCCGCACTCAACTGGTCGGGAAGGCCGGGAAGCCTTCAATGAAGTGGTGTGAGCAGTTGCGCACAATGGGATTTTGAAGGCTGTTTTGACATCGAAAGTCGTCTTCACAGAGGGTTACCTTCACCATATGTCTCGCAACGTCTTCCTGGACCATCTTCAGGGGGGGGGGGGAGAAGGGAGGAGGCGCGCTATGAAATGAATTAATAAGGTCAGGGTTTGGCTTCTGTCACTTACTTTATTGGAAAAAAATCACATAATTGATCTGAGGATGAATAGTTCCTTCGTCGGATGCGCCACGCACTCTATTTCTGCGGGATATCGCGGTACCACTTCTTATCGTTGCCAGTCGGTGGACATTTTAAGAGCACGTTCTAAGCGGAAAAGATGACATCGTCAGCGAGATAGTATTGAACTTAGGAGTAAACAACTAAAGGCGCAAATAAGGTCGGGGGGAGGGGTCACCCCTACACAACGGTGCTTTTTGAGACCGGATTTTTTTCGCAGCACCGGTGTGTTCTACCCCTATATGAACTGAGGTAGGCCATTTCTGATGTAATTTCACATTTCACACGTGCGGACAACATCAGAGTATGGGGTGACCCCCCCCCCAAAAAAAAAGTCTGAAAACTGTTATCACAACCCTTCAGCCATTTCTTCTTGTAGTCTGTCTTCGTCTCATCTTTAGAGAATGTGGAGGATAAATTTTTTCTAATGGTCGCATGTCCAACGCTGAGCGGTAAATCGAAGAAACATGTGAAAGGATAGAACGCCACAAAGGTGACCACGCCAACAACGGGTATTTCCACACGACGATCTATGAAACGATCGCTATGGACACCAAAGAGGATGTCACCTCACTTATTATATGCAACGGTTTCGATCTTTAACCACGTTAGAAAGTCAGACACGCTGACGTACGAGCCAATCCGTTATGCCGATGGGCCGTTATCTTAATGCCGGACGCTGGAGGAGAACCGTCACCGACTGAGTTAATCGAAATATAAAAAGAACATGGAACAGAATGCTCGCTAGCGTGCTTGTCGAACTTCTTCGTGAATGCCCTGAACGCAAGATGTGCTCTCTTCGTGGCGTTCGAGCAAGGAATATCCATTGGAGCACTCTGGCATACGACGGGGACGAATGGAGACGTTGCCGGCTCCCGATCGTTGCGACCGTTCTATGCTGCACTTCGTGGGACTATAGAAAACATACGTAATATCCAATAATACAGAAAGGTGAACTAGAAGAGGCGACTCGATTTCAATGTTGGCTGGTGACTACCAGACCTTCACAGGAAGATGAAACTGTCCATCAGTTGACCTCTACGAAAATCTGCAATTTGTTGCAATTTGTTGAATCTCGAGTGTAAGCAATGAATTCATTCAGTGGAACGAAAAGAATTCAGTTGAACCGTTCAGCTAGAATAAAACACTGATTTCCCCATCAATTCTCGTTGTAATGTAGCCCACTCCCGTCCATTGTGCATCTGAGCCTGAATGTCGTGTGTTTGTATCTCTGCAAGACTAGAAATACTTGAATATCCAGTTGAAAAACCGGTAATTTGAGAGATTAGTTTTCAAAATCTTGCAATTCCCGCCTCCGCTGCGAATCTAACTCGTGCGTCGCGGTCGCTCCCGCTCCCCGGTGGTTCATGAATACCAACCGGGCTACGGGAAGCCGGGAGCGGGATGCAGCGTGAGCGGGAAGGCATTATGTGCCTTCCCGCTCCCACTGCTTCATGAATACGGCTACAGGTTCCTGGTTCGGATTTCCCGCCCAGGCCAACCAAGCCTTCCATCCCTCCGGGGTCGGTGAATTGGTACCAGACTTGTCTGGGAAGGATAAAGCACTGACTTGCACATCGGCTGGCCACCGCAAGTCATTATATGGCCAAATACGCATTCAACACGCCTTCACGACATCCCGTAGAAGTAGAATGCGTGGCGCATCCCAAAGAGGATTGAATAACGCCGTTCTTTACCCTATCCACAGTGAGGGCACCGAAAAAGTTGAGGGCTTTTATGGAAGCTTAAGAAAATAAAAATTTTCCGGCGTATGAGCGGTATGGGTTGCGCCAAGCAGTCGTCTGATATTTCGCATTTTACACCAATTGATTGTGTTTCGCTTGAATACCTGCTATAATTTCTTCAAAAGTTTCAATTGATTTTAGCTTTTTTAAGGTCTATAACTTAAAAACGCACTATAGTTTGCAAAAAATGCAAGGTATCTTGAAAATGCAGATACTATTTGAAAAGTTTCAACATTGCTGATAGTGATGCTTTTGAGGACGTTTGAGACACATATAAAAGTATAGTGTAACGTTATTTCTGTGGAGTGTAAATAGTCGAGATCGCGCCACGCCCGTGCCTAACACCTTACCTGTCAGACTCGATTGATTGTGCATGGGCTAAATGCTTGTAACAATCTTGTTACTACTTAGCTACATTAACCTGTACTGTGCTTTTTCTAACGTTTTCCGGCAACCAGTAGCTGCAATTATGCCAACTAACCTTTCCAAACAGCTCAAATGCTTAAATGTTGCTTCATTCGTACACAGAATGCGTCCTGTGAAATCCGACTCCTGCTCACACTTAAATCGTGCAATCAATAAACCCGCATGTAATGTGTCTTTCACGAGGTTTACCAGCTTAAAACATTGAAAGAAGCACAGCACAGGTTAATATGGCCTAGCAGTAGCAAGATTGTGACAAGCATTCAGCCCATGCACAATCAATCGAGTCTAAAATGCAAGGTTTTAGGCAATGTCATGGCTCAATCTTGACTATTTACACCCACAAAAATCTCATCACTCTGCGCTTTTATATGAGCCTCAAATATCTTTAAAAGCTTCACTAGCAGCAATGTCAGAACTATTCAAGTAGTACCTGCACTTTTTAGAATACCCCGCATTTTTTGCAATCCGAACTCAATTCTCCGAATTGTATCGCTGATTTACACTCAACTTTCCGCCCCAAGATTCAGAACTTTTCTCACGTATTCAAGCTACTCTGTAAGACACCTGCACAGTCACCCCGAGACGTGTGATACACCAATTCAATATTGTTTCCCTACTGACATCGTAGAGCACTGCTCTTACAGCGGCAGGACCGATGTATTCTTTATCCGCTGCGGTCATAGCCAACAGTTGCTATGTTTTGAACATTTCGTAGTGTTGCAATTTGACATGGCAAGCTTTGGTTGATCATGGAAGATCTTTTTTAGGAAATGCAAAAACCCAGCACCACAGGGGACCCGAACCATAAACCACCCCGTCTTACCACGCCGCCCCTCTATCCCCTGCGCAACCACTGCTCCGCCGGTAGCGCACTTTCAACCCTACTTGAGCTCGCTCTCTTGTGACTGGCCTGCTCTGCGAGGACCTAGAGGGCAAGGAGCCTGCTAGGAAAATGGTCCATAACTCCGTTCACAGATGCGCACAGCAGAAGTTGACCATATATTTGGAATCAGCGTTTGAAGCCGCATCCAGTGATATACGTCTCATCTCAAAGTCCCATGGTCACCTAGTATCCTTCTCTTATCAGTGGTCTCCAGTCCACCTGGTGAAACCACGGAACTAGACCCGAAATCGAATCGTGACCTCCTAAGGGTGATAATTTCTACAGATGGTGCCACATCTAGTTCATTCTTTGCAAGGATGATATACTGATAGGGACTGAGGCCATCTTGCGCGCCCGTACTTCCGGCTGTGAACGTTCTCTCAGCGAACGCCAGACTAGAGCGAACCCCGCTTGAAATACGAGCGTTTCCGGTGCTCCGAACTGGAACTGTGATGAGATATCAGATGCTGTGCGGCGGTTAGCGAATTTTGCTCACACCGCTGCCTGCCGCCATCTCCCATCGCTGACCGGCAAATCGCGACGACGAGCGAGCGAGAAAGGAAGTGATTTTACAGCGCGGCTCAGCAGCGACCGCTGGACGTCGCTCGCCGGACTTCCGGTGCTCGTTCAGACACTGTGAGAGAACTGGACCGATCGAACCGAATCTCCTCCTCGGCGCGAAGGTTTATGCGTTGGCGCCGGAAAGTGGCCGCACGGGGAAGCCTGTAGCAGCGCAAAGGCGCCAGATGACCTCGTAACGAGAGGCGATTAGTCGCCACAATCTTTATAGCCCGCCATGCCTCGGAAAAACCTTTCGAACTTGGGGAGAGCGATCATTCGCTGATTACTGTCTGTTCGCTCTCTCGAAATATGATGTGAAGAGCCAGTATATGTATTAGGAAGAAAATCCATTACCATGTCCGGATGTCGCACCGTGCGTCCGCGACAAATTAATGGCCGCTTGGGAGTCTTGATGGTTAAGTACACTGCCATTCAACCACTATATATTAACGCGGATATGATAGCCGCTGGAAGGCTATTTCACAATTGGCTAACAATCAAACAATATCAATTGTGGCGGCACATAAAGTATCGACCGTTTTTACAGAATAATTGATTGTATCGATTTTTTCCCCAGAATTCACCAATCGAGATGGGATTCACAGCGACGTGATGAATGTTGGATATGCTTCATGACAGGCATGCACCATTGTCGCGCAATCAATAAATCAATTATCAAGCATATTGTGGTCTTTTGCTTTAATCCATCGATCAATCAGTATCAGACGAGCTTACGGAATGATCAATTCCATCGTGTTTTGACAAGAATTCACCGTTCCTGTTCGTACTCACAGCAATACTATGCATGTTGGATACGTTTCATGACGACAGACATATACCACTGCCGCGAAATCAACCAATAAATCAATATTCACTCATATTGTGCTTCTACCCATCGATCAATCAGTATCGGCCGATTTTGGGAAATTATTGATTTTTGTCCATAATTCACCGTTTGATTTGGGACTCGCAGCGATATGATGAATGTTGGATATGCTCCACGGCGCATGCATTGTCGTACAATAAATAAATCAATAACAATCATATTGTGGCCTTTTGCTTTTATCCATCGATCAGTCGGTATCAATTGTTTTTACGAAATGATTGATTTTCTTGATTTTCGCTGAGAATTCACCGTTACAGGTGGTACTCGTACTAGTCACATGATGAACGTTGGACATGTTTCGCAACAGGCAGACATTATCGACCACGCAGTCGATAAACCAATAATCAATCATGTTGTGGAATTTATCCAACGATCAATCAGTATCAGACGACGTTACTGCATGATCAAATTAACCGTTTTTTGCCAAGAATTCATCGTTCCAGTACGTATCGTTCATATTGTGCTTTTTCCATCGATCCATCGGTATCGGATGTTTTTACAGAATATTTGATTTTATCGATTTTTCTGCAGAATTCACATATCGAGTTGGGATTCACAGCGATGTGATGAATGTTGGATATGCTCCACAGCAGGCATACATCGTCGCGCAACAAGTAAATCAATACACAATCATATTGTGGCCTTCTGCTTTAATCCATCGATCAATCGGTGTCGATTGTTTTCAAAAAACGATTGATTTTTCGGATCTATCCTAGTCCGGGGGGCCACATAACTAAAAAGTATTATATGTAACAAATCCACTTGAGACTTACCGAGCGGCTCCTACATAGCTACATGGGACCTAAACAAGAAAAGTCACAAAGAAAAAACAAAAAAATACATTTGTTGCGGTTGTAAGTAGGCAAAGTTGTGTGCCCTCCTCACCATGTTAGATCCTGGTTATAACATGTCACGCCGCGGTCAGTACGCGGCGTGCGCCTTCACGCGTCCTCCTCACCATGTTAGATTCTGGTTATAACATGTCAGCCGGCGGTTGGTACGCGGCATGCCTCCATTCCGTCGCGCTTTGCCCACCGAGACGGTTGTAGAACCGCGGCGATTTTTTATTTTTTGTTTATTCTTTCGTTTTTTGGTTTCTTTTAGGTTTCATCTTGTTCCCCAGGAGCCGCTTGGTAAGTCTCAATTCATTTTATTACCTACTTTTTAATTATGTGGCCCCCCGGACTAGGATAGATCCGATTTTCCTAATTTTTGCCCAGAACTCACCGGTCCAGTGAGGGCTCACACCAGTCATATGATGAACGTTGAACACATCTCGCAATAGGTAGACATTATCGACCACGCAATCAGTAAATCAATAATCAATCACATTACGGAGTTTATCCAACGATCAATCAATATCGATTGTTTTTGCGAAATGACTGCATTTACCGACTTTTGCCAGGAATTTACAGTTCGATACGGTACTCGCACTAGTCATATGATGAACGTTGGACTTGTTTCGCAACAGGCAGACATTATCGACCGCCCAATCAATAAATCAATAATCATTCGTGTGACATCATAGAAAGTCATGATAACCATAGCTTTTCTTGAACAAAAAATTATTCTAATCCCTTCGGGTGGTCTGTTTTATGCGAAAGGTGCTTGTTTCGATTTGGAAGATGTTCAATTTGATTTCAAAAGCGTTAGCCTCCCTGAAAAGAGTGTCCAATTTAACGTGAAATGTATCCAACTTGACGTGAAAATTGTATATCACCTTGTCTTCAAATATGTGCTGATGGAATCCACTGCGATGCAGCTGATTTACTCATGTGCATGAAGTGATGAATCCTGGACACGGTTGAGGAAAAACATCCCCGAAAACAGTGGAGTCGACATCTTTGATAGTTCCAAAGGGCCTGCTCATACTTCCGCGACGGCAGCGACAAGAGCGACGAAAGCGACGACAGCGAGCGGAAAGTATGAACAGGCGACTGGAGCGACGAGAACGAGAACGATAGCGCTCAAGTATGAACAGATCTCCAGTAGCGTTTAATCGATTTGCATGTTTTGCACGGGCGACGAGTCTCCCTCATCGCGAAGTATGAACAGGCCCAAAGTAGGCAATATTGAGCGTCCCGCGGATTCTCAGGGTGCAGACCGGCTGCTTTATCTCCCAGCCCATCATGCCTTGGTCGGCGTCTAGGGTTAACCTGCGAAGAGCTTTATTCGAAGAGCCGCCCTCCGCAGCATGGAGAGAGCGCGGAATGAGGCACAACCGCCGATGGCGGGGCTTTTATAGGCACTGCGATACGGTAAGGCGCGCAATTCATAATTACTTGCAACTAAGGAAATCGCTTCAGGATATATGCAACAGGTTACGAAAGAAGAGAATAATGACGTCACAGAACCACAGCATTCGTGAAGGAAACGGATTCGTTACATATGTAGTTTCCAGCGCTTCTTTTTAACTCGCCGTGAAACAGGTGTTGAAATAAGCTCTTTATTCAAACCTTTTAAAAGATTACCAGAGATGGTGTGCATCACAGAACGGGTTTTACAGCCCTACACAAGAGAAAGGAATCTGTGCAGATCACCTTCTTTACCCCGTTTACACAATGTGAGGCTCATATCTCAGCCTATAAATGGTGCTTCAAAGTATCACAAATTTGCAAGGCATGGGCAGGACACGTTAGTAAGTATCACAGTAATTCTGTCAAGTGAATCCGTGGCAGGCTTAAATCTCGTCGAATCGGTAGATCTTCTCAGCGGCCGTGAACCATCCTTCGTACTCCACCACGTCTGGCGTAGTGTCATAGTGGTAATGTCCTGAAACAAGAGCACAACAAGATTCATCCAAGCGGCCACAAAGCTATCTGGAAAACAACCGAAGTCTATACCAACCGGCATCTCCGTGACTAGAATAGCAATGAGTGTGCTCCATTCGTAACTTGTGACCAGGATCGTACGAATGGAACACAGACGCACATACCAGCGGAGCTTTCATGGTGAAGAAACGTAGCCATTGGTCGATCTAAACACAGGTAAGATCGATCAGGGACCGGATTCACGAACGACTTACCTGCGGTGCAAGGTTTACCCCCACTCCCCACTTACGCGCGATTCGTCAACGCGCGGTGAGGGAAACCCGAGGTAAGTGTTAAGGTAAACGCTACCTCGTCAGCGGGTAGGGAAACACTTACCTTCAAGGCAGGGGTTTTGCTCTTTTCTGACCCAATTCATCCCTTGAAAGTTTTAGAATTCTTGTCTGACACATAACCTTTCAGAACGCGGTCCACCCGACGATAAAAGCTGCGGTCCTGGTCGACGAGCGTCTTCTCCACCGTCCTTCTCCATCGTCGTCATATTCCACTACTCTCCGCGTCGAGAGTCACTGATCGGCACCAAACACGACACGAAGGAGCTCCTCCAGCCTGCCCGACTGTCTCACTTACGTCAGATCTCTGGCCAACATGTGCCTTGACGTGTTATTCGTTGGCAATAAACCTAATAGAATCGCATGGTTAAAGCGGAAAAGCAAAGGCAGCTTCCACTGGGCGACGTTGTTTACTTCATAACGGCACTCCATGCAATTCAGCTATGCGTTTTGTTCAAATCTACATCTCATACAGCACTTAACATACTGGCAAATGGTTACAGATACATACCACGGACAGACCTAGTTTTTTAGCACGAGGCTCTCTTATTCTACAGATTAGTCGCTGAAACCCATACGATCCGTTCCTCCTTCACTAATGAGCACAGGGAACGGGTATCTAGTTTGGTTTGGTTCCCGTCTAACAACGGAATGCCATGAACTTCCGCCAAAGATTCCCAACGAGACCCACATGATGTTGTAGGGCGTGGAACGAGGAGCACAGAAGTGCTTTCCACCTGCGCTACTGGCCACTGGGTAGACCGAAAATGACGAAAAACTGTCGCAGACAACCCCATGTGATTGCCGGGGTGCCGTCCACCGTCAGTGCCGAGTTGACCGAGTGGGTAGTGTTGAGCAATCGTGAACACGAGGTCACAGTTTCGGATCCAGACCTATGCAAATTGCTGCAGTGGTTTTGCATCCTCTGCCACTATCAAGAAATCATATAAGTTTTTCATTTTCACACTATTGTGAACTATTCTCTCTCGCACACTCCATGCATAGTCTTATTCTGCATAACGTTTTCTGAATTCTGCAGTTTCTGCATACTAATGCATGGACTGTGCAAGACAGCACGGTTTACAATAGTGTGAAAACGAAAAAACTTATATGATTCCATGATATTAACAGAAAATTCAAAACCAGTGCAGCAAATTGCATAGGTCTGGACCCAAACCTCCGACCTCGTGTTCACGATTACTCAACACTACCCACTCGGCCAATTCGGCACTGCCGGTGGACGGCGTCCCGGCAATAACATGGGGTTGCATTGCGACAGTTTTTCGTCATTTTCGGACCACCCAGCGGCTCATAGTAAACACGAGAACACTTCTGCGCTCCTCTTCTCGTGCCCTACAGCATGATACTGATCTCGCTGAGAATCTTTGGGGGAAGTTCATGGGCTTCGCTTGTAAGGGCATGTGCGAAACGAGAACCAAACTATTACTTTGTTTTTTGGTTTGGTCTTCTTAGGTTTTTATTTGGTCATAACGTTCATTAGCCTTTCGCTTCCTTTTTTCTTTTAATGAGAAATGGCAAAATCACTCACCTCAACGGTCGATTTGAATGGACAGCACGGGAAGTCCGGCATGACGTGTAGCTTCGCCTCACCTTTTTGCATGATAAAGATGCCAGCAACAGAAACACATCTGCAGAAGACACAGATGGATATAGATAACGTAGACGTTAAACAGTTACCAGGCTGTCCAATAATTCCTGTCCGAAAGTTTTCAAAATTCTATAATTTTCCTTAGAAGTGTTGTAATATCAGGCAAGTGTAAAAACCTTCTAGAAGGTTCTCCGGAGTTCCACGCTAGGGGTATATAAGGCGCAGTCGCCGCGTCTAGCTACCAGTACAAGCTAAAATGGACCAAGGTCGAATTCGCACGTTCGTGTACTACGAGTGTCGTCCGCATCGCAAGGAGTTTCTCGAGGACCTGTCACTGGGGATGAGAGCTGGGTCCTCTACGACAACGTCGCCCGCCGTGCCGTCTGGATCCCGCGCGGAGAAGAGCCGCCGACGACGCCGAAAGCCGACCTGCACCCGCTGAAGATCATGCTCTGCTGCTGGTGGGACGCCAAGGGCATGCTGTACTTCGAGCTGCTCCCGCAAGGCAGGACGTCACCGCCTCCATCTACACCGATCAACTCGAGAAACTGGCCGCCGCCATCCGAGAAAAGCGTCCCCGACGGGCCTCGGTCCACCTGCTGCACGACAACGCGCGCCCCCACGTGGCGAAGGAGGCCCAGCAGAAGTTGGCGACGCTCGGCCGGGAGACGGTTGCCCATCCGCCGTATTCCCCGGACCTCGCCCCTCCGACTACCACTTGTTCCGCCCGCTGAAGCACCATTTGGCCGGAAGAAAATTCACCAACTACGACAACCTCAAATCCGACATCGCGGACTTCTTCGAGTCGCAGCCCCCGGAGTTCTGAGCGAAGGGCATCGGCGACCTGCCCAATCGATGGGCCACTGTTGTGGATAACTGTGGTGATTATATTGTTGATTAGACTTGTTTTTCAATAAATTTGAAAAAATTAAAAATGGTGAAATTTTCGGACAAGAATTATTGGACAGCCTGGTACTTTGTAGGTGCGCCATGCGCACTACCTCCACAGTATATCGTGGAGCAAATGTGGCTGAGCATTTGCTCTAGAATATTCAGTGTTTTATCATTACCGTCCAAGTCTGGTACTTCAGTACAGACTCTGGATAGACAGCCTGGCCGTCTTTGAAGGGACACTAACAAAGAATCGACAAGTCGGAGAATCGCGACTAAATCGCAAATGGCAGCGACGAGTCGTCTTACAGTACCCCAGGCGGTCGTTGCGGGACCAACTGCTCCTACAGTTTGTCAAACGATAGGGTGCGCTCAGTGAGACCGTCGATGGAATTTTTAGTTTCTCTTTATGTTCTTCAGTTTAAGCCGTTTTATCGTGTTCGTTTTATGATTCGTTCCTAAACCCCTGTTTTTTGTGCTCGCCGCACACATCTTTTTGTTTCCCCGCCGTTTCCCGCAATTTCTGCGTACTTTCCGCACCTTCGTGCATTCCAAATGTTTCTGTACCGTTTACCTTGTTCTTTATAGCTGAATAATCCGGAAAAACGGCTGAGAAACAAGCGGATCTATACGACTAGCACGAAAAACATGGATATACGAAATAAACACAAAATGAACACGACAAAGCGGTTTAATCCGAAAAAAAACATAAAGAAAAACTAAAAATTCCACCGACGGTCTCCCTGAACACGCACTCAATTGTTTGGCGGGCTGACGGAGCGAGTGGTCCCGCAATGACCGCCTGAGTACTGTGAGACAACTCGTCCAATTCTTGCCGGACATCTCGTCGCTACAACTGGCGATTTAGTCGTGAAAGTAGACTTGTACCGAAAATGGAATCTAACGCTTACTTCTCTCCAAACTGCTCGGCGAGACCTTTTCGCATTGTTTCAGGGAAGTTGTCATCTCCTGTGCGTACCGAGCACTTGACGTGAACTGAAGGGTCGCGATTAGAGATAAACGCTACCGCAAAATAGGTCTGCAGACAGCACGAAACGCCCACTAACACGGCAATCTTCGTATTCTCCAGTTTTCTATCACCGCCTCAGAGTGAAGGTCCAATGCTAGTTTGAGGGGATAACTCCGTTTAGACACCCCTTTGTGACCAGATGATTAAGCCAAACGCGCAAGATCCCATGTCACAGCATGTCTTGACATGCAAACTTCAAGTCGTTGGAGGTGTCATCCATGTCACGCCAATAGAACCTTACTGAAGACTTACAGTTTGCATGTAAAGACATGTATTGGACAAGCATTACACCAGCGCAGCGGGTTACAGATCTGCGCGTAAAGCTCTGTTCGACCTGAACCCAACGTGCCCAAGTCATCAGGTCCACCGCGGCTATCTAAACGAATTTAGCTGTCCGTTGGGTCGCTTGAAAATGCGTCACTGACCCCTCCATAAAGTTCAGAAGAGTGAATGATTGGGCAAAATACCTTCTGATTCCTCGAAACTAATATTTCACTCACCGGTATGTTCTATGTTCACCACATCACTCTCATAACTAACCGACATCAGCTGGACCCGGTTCGGCCGACACGGCGAGGTTCGCCATCAGACTGAATTTCGGCGCATCGATGACGGACATCTTGTACGGTGGGCTGCCGCTAGATGGAATGGAGGCGATCTTCGTGGCAACCTGAATACGCACAGCTAATCCCATAGGTAATTTGATACGACATTCCTTGCTTTAGAGAAATCAAGGAATGATGAAACGAAGGCTGGGCGCCATCTTCACCTTCGACGACGTGAAATTCGCATCGGCGACCATCTCACAGTTCCTTCCAACCACTTGCCATGGACCGGCGCCTGGACCAAACACAAACGATGAAGGCGCATCGCAGCTGTTACATATCTCCTGCAAGCGTCGAAATGACTATTCTTAGGCTGCATCGCGTAAAGAAATGTACTTATTGGATTCTTGCCCAAGCAGATTCTTGAGTCACATAACGAAGTTCTAGCTGGGATGATGGATGCCGATTTTAATGCTGGAGGGGCCGCGGTACGTGAACAGAATAGGTGGCTACTACGGTCACCGTTTTGATGAGCAGCCCTGCGGAGCCCAGGCAAAAACTCGATAAGGAGAAATAATAGGAAGCTACCTTAGGACAGTGATGAAGTGCTCTTACGATTAGCGGACCTATCCTAGTCGGGGGAGGCACATATCCAAAAATTACGTAACAAATTGACTTGGGATTTACGGAACGGCTTCTAGAGGACGGAATAGGGCCTAAGCTAACAAAATTCACACCAAGAAATTACAGTTTGGCTTCGCCACAGTTGCAAACAGACAAAGTTATGTGCCCCATCAGTATGATCCGGGCTATCCGGGTTATAACAGGTCATGCGGCTTTATGTGCACACCTCAACATGATAGATCCTGTTATAACATGTCAGGCGGTCGTCAGTCATGTTTGAATGCGCTTTGCCCGCCAAGGCGTCTTCACAACCGCGGCGATTTGTTTGTTTGTTTGTTTTTGGGTCCTATTTTGTCCTTTTGAAGTGGCTCCGGTGAGTACCAAGTCAATTGGCTGCATAATGGCTAGTATTTGCCCTCCGCCACCCCCCCCCCCCCCGAACCAGGACAGATCCGCTCTTCGGTTCAGAATGAGTCTATAAGCTACAATACAGCATAGAGCAGAGTTACGGCCAGCGAAGCCTGCATGATCGACGCCGGATGCGTAGGAAAATATAAATCATGTGGGTGTCTTCCTTTTGCATTTCTGCGGAAGCTTTGTCTACCCTAAAGCAATATTTTGCAAAAAATCGTGTTGCTAGTGAGAAAAAAAAGTTTTTTTTCTGAAGGTTTTGGACAGATTTTTTCGACCTTATGGAGGTAAAAGATCCCCATTCCAGATTTTTAGCAGCAATGTTTTGTTGCAAAGAAACTACAAGGAGTTTTAAGGCTGAGTGACCTGTGAATGAGCTGTTTATCTGCTCCATTACCATTGTCTGCATCACTCACATGCAAAAAAAGTAAAAATGGAAAAGAAACGCACCACACAGAATTTGAACCCTCCAAATATCGCTCATGGAGCTGAGCCATCCTCTAGGTCGAACCAATGGATATTGACAAGAACGACTTTCCCACAAGTACCCGTGTATAGAACGATATATCGCCGCGGGACCCAACAAGTGCTCCAATAATTCCCGAAAACTGAAAGAACGCTTGTTACCAACAGCTTATAACTGACTTTCCAAAGAAAATGAAACCTAATTGAAGGTTGGTAAGCGTTCGTCCAGTTCTCGATGATTAATTGGAGCACTTGCTGGGTCCCGTAACGACCGCCTGCATACGGCGCGAAAACTCGTCCAACCCGCCACCGAAAAGTCGTCGCTACTTGCGTCGCTTAAGACGCTAGTCCCACGAATTCATATCAGCAACGGCATGCCGACGGATGGCTTTCACCGGTCATATCTGTGCTCCATGACGTACTTAGGTCGATATAGCTGCGTTTCTTCACGCCTAAAAACGCGATTCTGCTCATAACCATTACACAGGTGGTTGTGACCTATTATTCAGGTGCTTTCCTTGCTAGACAGACTTTTCGCCTAGTCCAATTCACCTCTTACTGGCAGGTACTTGTCGACAAAAACGCGGGAATTAGTGTAGAATCGAACCTAACGGCGCTAGGACAACTCCTACAAGTCCGCCATTTACAAACCAACGACTTAGAATGGATATGGGACGAAGAGAAAAGTTGGAAAAACACATTACACAACCAAGGAATGCCAAGAGGTCTATCCTAGTCGGGGGGAGGGGGCACATAACTAAAAATTACACAACCAATTAACTCGGGATCTACGGAGACGCTTTCAGAGAACAGAATAGGACCTGAAGAGAAACAAAGAAACGAACGAACAAACAAAAGACAAACAAATAGCCGCGGTCCTAAAGACGCCTCGGTGGGCAAAGCGCATTCAAACACAGCTGAGCGCCGCCTGACATGTTATAACATGGACCTATCATAGTGACCGGGCACATAATATTGTCTGTTTACAACATTGTACGGCGAAACCGAATCTACTTTTTGTTTTTTCTTTGTGAATTTTGTCAGCTCAGGCCCTATTTTGTCCTCTAGAAGCCGCTCCGTGAATCCCAAGTCAATTTGTTACATAATTTTTAGTTATGCCCCCTGACTAGGATAGGTTCTGCCAAAACTGCCACCTCAGGGCAATATAAATCCGAAGCTCTCACCTTTAGGTCGAACTCCTTCTCCTTGTGAATGATCGGGAAGAGGTTGCCCGGACCACCAACTTCAGCGATTACCATCTTTCGTCCGAATCCGGTGGACGTCATCGAAAATGGCTCCACGGAGAGATCTGGAAACTAAAGCTAAATTTCTATGCCTTTTTCTATTTAAAGAAACGCTAGACCTCGATGCGCAAAAAGGTTTTCACACGCCAACAGCCGCGCCGTGAGGTAACTCATGTATAAATCAGGCACGATTCATCCCTTCTGCAGTACACTTGACGATTGGTCACCTATTATGGATATAGTGTCGCTGCTCTGGCTATTCTAGACCATTCATGTGTCCGGCACTTTCCCAGTTGGGTGGGACCGGTGTGAATGTGTGCAATATCGCGTAAAACTGCGTTAATAAAGCCACGATCTTCTTTCCTTCACGCCCCTCGCCACTAGCACAGCACCAATTCCATGCCGATGTCCCTAAAGATGATAACGAGACCCGTGGACGAACTATGGTGATGGGATTCCGCTATAGAAGACCTTTTAAATGGCGAAATGGCGACTTAAAGACACTAACGCTATGTAGTCGATATTAACACCAATGGGGGAAATAAGGACTTAGCGTCCAAGGAATCGGGGTTCAGTGGTTTTCTATAGAAACGAGCACGAGATAGACTGGCAGAGAACGTCTTTATCTGAAGACAGTAGCAAGAGTCCCGGGCCCACCCTTGACTCGGGGCGGGCCGACAAAGGTCGCATCGTGGGCGACAACGATATCGTTGGCGACGACGATATTCCGCCGGCCAAACGAAATACATTTTAAACATTCAATTAATCATGACATGACATGCGAAATTCGACGACGATGACCATGGTCGACGGTGCCCATATGAAGTTGTTGAGCGACCATGATCGATGTTGCCCATCTGAAGTCGACTGCCCATGAAGTCGATCGGTTGCCCATATTTGTTGAAGTTGTTGAGCGACGACGACGTTGCCCAGCTGAAGTCGACTGCCCATGAAGTCGACGTCGATCGGTTGCCCATGAGGTCGAGTTCGAGCGTCGTCGTCGTTGCCCATATTGAGTGAAGTCGAGTAGTAGTCGAACGTTGAACTGCAGCTGTCGATGAGGGGGGGGGGGGTTGAAGTAGCTGGAGCTGGAACTCCAGCTAATTGCGGGGGCGCTTCATGGGGTTCCCATTAAAGGCCCGACGCTGGGTGCAAAGTAGAGAGTTGTGGTCGAGACCACAACCCCCGCACTTCACACCACAGTCGTCTTGGTGACTGGGCTTCAGACACCTTAGACATAAGAGGAGCCGCGATGCCTGCGCCGTCCTGGAGACGGAATCAGGGAATCGCGTGCACCTCCCAGTAAAATGCGCGTCCCGATTCTCTTCGACAGAGCAAAAGGCGCAGGCGGATGTCGGGGCGCTGCGCTCAAGCACAGTTTTGAGCGCCGCTGCATTGGCCCTCATCAGCTCCTCCATATCCTCGAAGCGGGAGATGATATAGGCGAGTAGCGTTGCCGAGTCGCACTGGTCGAGGTTGGATAGAGCAGTCTTCATCTCGTTGGTGAATGTCATCATGATGAGTACCGATACGAACCCCCGTGCCTTATATGCGCTTTTTCGGCCTGCAGTGCTTATCTTTCCACCGAATGATTGTCGATTTTGTTCCTCAAGGATATATGAGAGTGGGTGGGAGTTTGCGCTGAGGCCCGATTGATAGCATATGTGCTCAGCGAGCCTTTTTTTTTGTGTTGCGATGCACTCGATTGATATGCAGAGCACGCAATAACCCTTAAGCATCTCTCCTTGATTATTTTCATCGCTTAAGGGATACCCGTTGCTTTTCTGTACTCTTCGTGCGCTCTACTACACATGATGAGCGCGTGATGATACCCGCGCGATGTACGAAACGCCCGCGGGTGCAGTCTGCCAGCAGGCGAGGACGACCGCGCTAGTACCAGCGCGATGTACGGAACGCTCGCGGGTGCCATTGTGCAGAGTTCCGTAGATTCCCGGGGTAGATCGAGTTCTCTAGCCAGTGGTTCTTCAATGAGCGTTTTTTGTGCTCCGGAATCAAAGAAAAATAGAACTTTCTGATATACTTCTTTTCTGTGGTTCCATATGTTACCTTCAGCTGTCATTAGAACCAGCTGTGAAGCGGTACTTTTATTTTGCACCGCAGGGAATTGCTGAACTTCCGAATAAGTGTTGGCGTTATGAGGATAGGTTGCGTTTACACTGCGACGTTCCTGACTTCTGTTCCAATTTTCAGGATTTACTGAAGGACCGGAATCCCATTTTGAGCACAAGGATACGTGGTGCTGTTGCCCGCACCGCATGCAATCTAGCTGTTGGCATGCAAAGCTGTTGTGATTATCTGAGAAACATTTCCAACATCTATTCTGCTCTCTCAGAATTTTTCGACGGGTTTTATCGCTACATGTCCTACATGCCGAGGACGAGTGGCTATCACTTTGACAAAACAAACAAGTTTCGTTGTTATGAGGTCGCGCGTTGATATGTTCTCTTTTCGGTAGAAAGGCGCTGCTGTTTGTTTTGTGACCGATTCTATTTTCGACATAAGCCTTGGCCGCTATCTCTTTCTTGAGGTGACCCATAAGGTTTTCTATAGTCTGATTGTGCTGATTTTGGCCAAGTATTAACACTGGCTTGATAACATCTTGCGGAAACTTTGCTAAAATAGTTTCTGACCACATGGGATCACAGGTATTACGAACATCATAACCAGCTGAAACCATGCGGTTAAGTAAAACTTGAATTTCTTGAAATGAGGTTAAACAACTATCGGCAAAATCGCTTGCTGGCATCATATTTAACAGCTTGTGGACTATCTGAGACCTATTTGCGGAATAGTTACAATATGTTTCCTTTAAAGTCTTAATCATCCAGTTATAATTTTCTGGTAATGGTTGAATCCCTTGGATACAGTTTCTCGCCCTACCTACTAGGCTTTCCCTGAGGAGAATTAATTTCTCCACAACATCAAGTCTATCGCTTTTGTGCACCATGGTTTCGAAAATTGCCCAGTATTCTGCAAATTCTTCAGGTTCGCCATAAAATTTAGGTAAGGATGCCTGCGGAGGATTTATAGAGCGAAACATTCTTTGCCCGGCGTGAATTTGTTCCGCTATTGGCACGGCATCTGCCTGCAGTTCAGCATTGCTAGTTGTGGCATGGGTTTGCTCATTATTTGCTTCATGAGCAATCTGCAAGTTGAGATCATTCCTTGTATCGTCATTTTTGTGCGAGGTGTAGCCGAGTTTGATGGCCATCCCTTCTCGAGCGCTTCGTGACTCATCATACCTAGCTGTTAGTTTAAAGATCAACTCGCTTGCATCAGCAATCGCTACTTGTATCTGCGATTCCTGCTCTATTTGTTCGATCTCTGCCATAAGATCTTTTTTCTCGGATTTGTTCTTACAATTCCTATACTCGTCTCTGATCTCGTTGTACAATTTTTGAAGGTTTTCTCTGCCTTCTCTGACTTGCTTTAATGCGCTCAGCAAAAGTGCTATTCTCGAACGAGATTTTTCATAATTTTCTTCATCAGCCGTTGGGTATTCCACGACTGACAAGTAACCCTTATAGAGTGCTACTAGCTCATTAAGCGTTTTTGAGCACAGCATAATGGGTGCTTTGTGGAAGTAAAGCGCCATTTTTTGCGACTTTTACTTTTTTTTCTCAAATTTAAGAGAAATTACTCCAAGTACTTTGTACGGGAGATTCTATTCCTTTATGGAATGCTTTGCCTCTAGGTAATGAATACGAGAGGGCTTTTACTCCAGGTACTGAGTACGGGAGATTTATTCCGTTGAGGAATGGTTTGCGTCTAGGTAATGAATACGAGACGACTTATTCTCTTGAATCAGAGAATGCGATCTTATCTTCGATCGACTTTATGCTCCAGGTCCCAAAGTTGTCACACTTTGACACGGGAGACTTAGGCTTGTTAGGCCGTTGCACCAAAATATAGAGGGTGATAGAGGCGGTTAGGACTTAGTGTCCCAGAAGAGGTGGTTCAGTGGCTTCTTGAGGAAGAGAACTGAGCACATATGCTATCAATCGGGCCTCAGCGCAAACTCCCACCCACTCTCATATATCCTTGAGGAACAAAATCGACAATCATTCGGTGGAAAGATAAGCACTGCAGGCCGAAAAAGCGCATATAAGGCACGGGGGTTCGTATCGGTACTCATCATGATGACATTCACCAACGAGATGAAGACTGCTCTATCCAACCTCGACCAGTGCGACTCGGCAACGCTACTCGCCTATATCATCTCCCGCTTCGAGGATATGGAGGAGCTGATGAGGGCCAATGCAGCGGCGCTCAAAACTGTGCTTGAGCGCAGCGCCCCGACATCCGCCTGCGCCTTTTGCTCTGTCGAAGAGAATCGGGACGCGCATTTTACTGGGAGGTGCACGCGATTCCCTGATTCCGTCTCCAGGACGGCGCAGGCATCGCGGCTCCTCTTATGTCTAAGATGTCTGAAGCCCAGTCACCAAGACGACTGTGGTGTGAAGTGCGGGGGTTGTGGTCTCGACCACAACTCTCTGCTTTGCACCCAGCGTCGGGCCTTTAATGGGAACCCCATGAAGCGCCCCCGCAATTAGCGGAGTTCCAACTCCAGCTACTTCAACCCCCCCCCCCCCCTCATCGACAGCTGCAGTTCAACGTTCGACTACTACTCGACTTCACTCAATATGGGCAACGACGACGACGCTCGAACTCGACCTCATGGGCAACCGATCGACATCGACTTCATGGGCAGTCGACTTCAGATGGGCAACATCGATCATGGTCGCTCAACAACTTCATATGGGCACCGTCGATCATGGTCATCGTCGTCGAATTTCGCATGTCATGTCATGATTAATTGAATGTTTAACATGTATTTCGTTTGGCCGGCGGAATATCGTCGTCGCCAACGATATCGTCGTCGCCCACGATGCGACCTTTGTCGGCCCGCCCCGAGTCAAGGGTGGGCCCGGCACTCTTGCTACTGTCTTCAGATAAAGACGTTCTCTGCCAGTCTATCTCGTGCTCGTTTCTATAGAAAACCACTGAACCCCGATTCCTTGGACGCTAAGTCCTTATTTCCCCCATTGGTGTTAATATTTTGGCAAAGGCCATATCATTTGCAATTGCAAATCTCTTATTTACTATTGAATTGGCAGGTTTTTGGAGTGATATCGTTGTGATATTAAACTCCTCTATATTTTCCAATATATATGGTTTCATAGACCGCGTTAGAGTCTTTTTCTTCCCAAATAATACTAATTCGATATCAAAAGTGATTCTGGGTATCCAGTGCGGACACTGAACGATTTCGAATACTCTTTTTGAAATCGGCCTGTGGGCTACTCTGTAAAAGGAGCAAGCAGGCAATGGTACAAAACAACCGCACATAAGTCCGCCGCAACTACTAAAGCATCCCGAGTATCCGGGATAGTTTTGGGCTTGTTCTAACTCTGGTATAGTTTCGTTATGCTTTAGGGTCTTGCACTTCTCTACAGTGCACGACCCTGCCTGCGAACATCTTTCGACATTGTAAACTCGAATTTTTGTTGGTCTAGTGAAACTTTCTGTTACTTTTGCACACTTGAATTCCACTGGTCTTCTCACAAATTTTGCGGATCCAATGGTCTTGTTTTCATGCACAATCTCAATGCAGAGTTCATTTTGCAGTTTGTTAAATAGAAGTTCGCGACTGTATTCAAAGTGGCATTGATTTTGTCCATTGCAGACGAGATCAGCGTTTTGCCTGCTGTACCCGCGTTGACATGCTTGAGTTGTAGGTGCATTTGCACACAATATCATGCACACTGCTAATATTACTGGGCCCGAAAGCCGCGTTAACTGGAAGGTCTGTGCCTGACCACTTGAAGTGCAACTAACTGGTTGTTGCACTCTTCCAGTCTTGTTACCTGATTTCCACATTTTTGTGGCTAGACAGGATAGTATGATTAGTATTACGACCGCTATGTAAATTATGATAGCTGTAGTACCTATTGCTCTCCTAGGCCAGCAATGTGGGTTTCCTAGTAGCGTTTTTGATAAGAGATGGTGGTTATCACAGAACTTGGGTCTCTCGCAGATTACGACCTGTTCATCGAAACCATCATGCGGAAATAGTCCTACCATCACTTTATCATCGGTAGGTGATATTGGGAGATAAAAGATGTTGGATTTCGATTGCTGCGTAATGTTTCGGCAGTCACTATTGAAGCATAATTCAAACGTTTTCCCAATCAACGAAATGTTGACCTTTCCTTGTTCACATTTGATGTTTTCTGCTACATTCATTGCACATGCAGGTGAAACCATAGCTAGTATTGCAAGCAACATTAAAGGGGCGCTTGCGATATTTGATAACTGAAAGCTTTCTAAGCTGTTTTCAAAGTTTCTTATGATATCATATGCAGCTGTTTTTGAAGCACGCTGCAACACTTGACGTGTCTTAGGCTGCGGGGGGACCTCGTCCGCTAGTACTTCCAGGGGTAGCGATTCCTCTGCCACACTTCGGATTTCTAGAGGAAATAGCTTGTTTAGCGGTCTATGAATGGTCTTATGGTTAGGCATAAGGACTTTTGCTGACCTAGTGAAGCCATCCGCTGATGTGACTATCTCTGTTATTTTACCGTATGGCCAATTCCCTCTTGGAATAAGGTCCTGTTCGACGATGACAATCTCGCCTAGTTCGGGACAACTTCTAGTTAGGTGTCTAGGTTGTCTTAGATGAATTTTTTGATTCTCTCTAATGGATACTAAGTACTCTGTTCTCCAGAAGTCCCAGAATTTCTTTGCGATTTCTTCGGAAAAGCGAAACGCTTCTATTGCTTGTTTTTCAGATTGAATGCATTCAGGACTGTAGTCAAGATCCGTTTGATCGATATTTTTCTCTTGAGGGAGGGAGAACCTCAAATTCCCTTGCAAAAAGTCCACTGGACGTAAAGGAATTCTTGACAAGTCGTCCGAATTCGCCTTTGTCAAAGGCCTGGTGTTAAGTATAGCTTCGATTCGGGCTAGTGTCGTGCACATTTCCGTGAATGTTAGCTTTTTGCGTCCTATTGACTTATTGAACGCTTTCTTTACCGATCCAACAAGCCTTTCCCATGCTCCACCCATCCAGGGTGCTCCTGGTGGGTTGAATAGCCACTTAATTTTCTCGGTAGCGCAATAAGACATTAAGGAATTGCCAGTAATGTCGTCTTTTTCGAACATGGTAGAGATAATTTTCTCTCCGTGTTTAAAATTAGAACCGCAGTCAGTGCGCACTATTTCAGGTACTCCTCTTCGTGAAATGAATTTTACAAAAGAGTTCAAAAACGATCCTGTTGACAAGTTTTCAACGACTTCTAAGTGCACCGCTCTAGTGGTTAGGCAGGTGAATAAGCACACATACATTTTTTCGTGTGCTTTTGAGGTGAATGGCCCCATATAGTCGCAACCAATGTTTTCGAATGGTTTCTTTGATACGACACGATCTTTTGGAAGAGAGGGCATGTGGGGTGCACCCAACGGTAACCCCTGATAACGCTTGCATGTTGCACAACCGCTAACTACTTTTTTGAAGGCTGATGAGATTCGCGGTATCCAGAAGCGCTGTCGAGCGATAGCGATAGTGTGATCCTTGCCACAATGTGCATTATCAACGTGTATTTTTCTCATGATTAGTCGAGTTAATTCTGACTGTTCGGGAACATATACTGGCGACTTGGTATCGTAAGGTATCGCAGCATTCTGCAAGCGGGATTCGTGACGAATTATGCCTTTTTCGTCCAGTATAATTTTCTTATCGTGAAATCGCTTTTGCAGCATGGGAACCTCTATGCTTTTTTGTTCCTGCATGATCAGAATTTTTTCTGAAAGTCCGATATCTTCAGACGAAATTTCAGTATTAGTGTCATATTTCGAAACAGTCCTGAGGCAAATGTTTGTGTTTCTGTTTCTGTTGGTTTTTATGATCCAGTTGTGGATAGCTTTTCCTGCTATACACAAAGATCGTAAAGCCTTATTTAGGTGAGAGAATCTTGATAGATCCATTACCTTAGTTTCGTTTTGCTGCCCGATATTAGCCTGTATATGTACCGGAGAAATGGGACGTGAATCCTCTTTTTCTTCACAAGGACTTTCTATAGCGTCCATTGGGCGCAACGGCCACGTAGCGGTGTCTTTTTCCAGCCAACGAGGGCCTTTTACCCAGTCGTGATTACTGATTTGTTGAGCAGTTAAGCCTCTTGTACCGGCGTCTGCCGGGTTATGGGATGTGATAACGTGTGAAAATGACACAGAAATACCATCCTCTTGAATTTGGTTTCTAATTCTTAAGATTCGATCGCGTTGGTTTGACACAAATATTGGAACCTTTTTTGACGTTTTTAGCCAATATAGTGCAATTTCACTATCCGATACGATGAAAACCTGCTTTATTTTGGTATTCATCGATGCTAGTATGGACTGTCCCAAGCGTGCTGCCATGAGAATTCCAACGAGTTCCAGTCTTGGAATAGTTTGACGAGTCTTTTTTGGTGTCAATCTAGTCTTCCCACATATCAGTGGTGATACTGTGTTTGTGACTTGACCTTGGAGATATGCGCAAGCAGCGATGGCTGCGTTGCTTGCGTCGGCAAATACCCACAGGCGCTTTTCTTCACCTGAGAATTCACTTGGGAATGTGCGGTGCACAGAAATTTGTGCATTAGTGACTTCTGACGAAAGTCGATTCCATTTATCGCAAATATCTTGAGCTAGAACGGTCTTCCAGTCAGTTCCGATGTCGAAAATGTCTCGCATCATATTTTTGAGGCGAACTAATAGTGGTCCAGCGAGACCGATTGGGTCATAAACCGAGTTTATTTGACTTACGACGTCCTTTTTGGTAAGTCTATGCATTATTGGGAATTGTGTGGACACGTGGAATGAGTCAGAGTCCGTGTTATAGTCGACTCCGAGTAGTTTCATTGACCCACTTCCAATTTTATCCTTTTCTGGTATAAAATTGTTTACATCGACGGAATTAGATACATATTCTCGCAAATTCATTCCTATTTTTGCAAACAATCGTTTCGATTCACGATATTTCTGAAGAGCTTCTTCTGTAGTATTTGCCCTTATTAAAATGTTGTCCACGTAAAGACTTTTTGAGATTTCCTTAGCTAGCTCCGTATTTTGAGCAGTTAAATATGTCATTAGCGCCATATTTAGGATGCTTGGTGACGCCGTTACCCCGAAAGGTAGCCTACGAAATCGATAATTAATAATATTATCCTTCGTTGGTGGATGGTTGATATTTTTCAGCCATAGAAACCTGCAGAGGTCCTTGTGAGGCTCTATTAACCGAACTTGAGTGAACGCTGCCTCGATATCGCACATAAGTACGATTTTACTGGCTCGTGAAGTCAGTAGGATGTCATGGATTTTATTCACAAACGACTCTCCTTTCTCGATTACATCATTTAGTGATAAACTTCCTTTTTTCTTAGAAGAAGCATCAAAAACTATTCTCAGAGGAACCTTTTTGTTCGATCTCCAGACTCCGGAATGCGGCATATAATAGATGCCAGCAGTTTCGTTGCATTCTGTGGAGAAGACTTCGATCATGCCTTCTTTCTCATACTTTTTCAGTATTTCAGTGTACCAGAGACGTTGCTCTGGGTTTTTCTGCAGTGAGATTTGCAGAGATTCAAGTCGCCGAATGGCAACACCATAATTATTCTCTAATTGAGTGATATTGTCTTTCAATGGGAATGGTGCGGTTATGAATCCGCCGGAGAACGATATCCTCTTTGAGTATTCTGAGAGATATTCGAGCGCTTTTTCGTTTTTCTGGCACTCTTCTGACGAAATTCCTAAGCCGTCAAGTTCGAACATTTTTTGAAGGATTCCCTGTTCGCTATTTTCTTGAATGGAAGTCATTCCATAGCAAATAGTGGCATTTTCGCCGTGGTGGGCGCCCTTTCCGTATATGGTAGGGCCAAACACTGTTTTGGCAATATGAAGGCCCGTGGGAGTCTTTACATTATTGATCGGACCGGTTACCAGGTCGTGGTAATGGTCTAGCCCCACAAGAATGTGAGGGTTTTGGTGTTCCCCACGAAGTTTGGAGTTTGATAAGCAAATACTATTTGCCTTCAGAAAGTCTACGTCGACTGAACTCAGATTAACACTAGGAAAACCATTCGTGATGATCGGTTTGGTCAGAACGTTCAACTCGAGCTCCTCACCATATACTGTGCTCAGTTTGATGCATACTATGTGGCTCTCAAAGCTCTCGATATGGCCTCCTATGCCCGACATTGTGCAGATTTCTGTAGTTTGCTTTGACAGGCCTAAGCGGTCGGCGAGGGACTCTTCGATCACGGTTTTTTGAGCACCCGTGTCGAAGAAAAAGAGTATTTTTTCATATTCTCCTTTTTTATTGTTCCACACATTTCCCTCAGCAGTCATTAAGATAAGCTGGGAGGGAGTTGAATTTCTATGTGATGTATTGTCCTTGGGACACATCTGAACATTGCTTATGTTCGGCCTAGTTTGTTGTCCTTGATTAGGATAACTATTTGGAAAACTTCTATGTTCCCGCTGAGGCCTGTTTGGTCTTTGATTGTTCGGTCCTGAACGGTTTCTTGGATTATTGCTCCAAGGTGTTTGATTATTTGCCTGACTACCTTCGTTTTTAAAGCAGAGGCTTATATGATGTTTCTGTCCACATTTAGAACAGTCTGGCTTCTGGCAATCGAAGCTGCTGTGATTTGAAGAACAGCACTTCCAGCATCTGCGGCCGTCTGTTAGTGCTTTGCGGCGAGTTCCTTGATCAGTGACCGTTCTACAGGTCATTGATCCATGAGTACCTCTCTGGCAGAATAGGCACTGGTCGCCAGAATGTTGCCGCGAAGTGGGGTACTTATCTTTTGGAGTGTTGACCACCGCACTTTGCTTGTGGCCGAGTCTGTTCTCGACATAGCCTTTGGCGGCAATCTCTTTCTTTAGATGACCTATGAGGTCGCCGATTGTCTGGCTGTCCTGCGTATGATTAGATAGTAAGACAGGTTTCACTACATCATGAGGAAATTTGGCTAAGATTGTCTCGCACCACATTGGGTCGCAAGTTTTCCGCACATCGTAGCCAGCGGATACCATTTGATTGATCAAAATTCGAATCTGCGCGAAAACTGACGAGCAGCTCTCCGAAAAATCGTTTGCTGGCTTCAAATTGACCAGTTTCTGCACTACATGCGACCTATTTATGGGCTGATTGCAGTAGTTTTCTTTCAGGGTCTGGATGATCCACTCGTAGTTCTGTGGTACCAGTTGAATCCCCTTTACAGAGTCCTGAGCACTCCCTTTTAGGCTTTCCTTGAGGAGCAGGATCTTCTCCATAACGTCGAGATCCCTACTCTTGTGAACGAGGGTCTCAAAGACAGCCCAGTATTCTGGGAAGTCCTCGGCGTTGCCGTAAAACTTGGGCAATGTCGCCTGAGGTGGCTTTATGGAACGAAATTGCCGTGCATCACTTTCAATTTGCTCGATGACAGCTGTGTTTGAAGCTGATTGCGATAGATTGCTATCGCTTGGAACAGGCTCTATTTGATTGGTATTATCTTCTTCGGCTACTCGATCATTAGAGCCATTGGAAGATGCGCTCTGCAGGATTAGAGATCTCTGAGAAATGTAACCCAATTTTACACTCATTGTATCCCTCACGCATTTGGTTTCCTCAAGCCGTGTTGTCAGCTTGAAGATTAGATCGTCTGCACTGGCGATCTCTTTGTGTAGTTGTGACTCACTCTCTATTTGTTCTATTTCTAGCATAACATCCTTTTTATCGGACTTATTTTTGCAGTTTTCGTATACTGCTCTAATATTATTGTAGAGGATTTCAAGCCTCTCTCTTCCTTCCTTGATTTGATTTACTCCATTCTGTAGGAGCGCAGTTGCTGTTTTGCACTGTTCGTAGCTATCCTCGTCTACGGTAGGATAGTCTACCTTTTCTGTGTACTCCGTGTATCTGGAGACAAGATTCTTTAGCGTCGTTGCGCAGTTGATGATAGGTGTTCTTTGGAAGTGCAGCGCCATTTTTTGCGAGACCTCCGAGGTGAAAATGCTTATTTCTGCGAAAATTCAGCAGAAAATGACTCCAGGTACTTGGTACGGGAGTAAGTGTCCGTTGGTATGGGACGAATCAATTAAGATTCTTAGTCTTAAAAAAGACTTTGATATTTGCTCTAGAAAGAGCTGTCTTCGCTCCAGGTCCCAAGGTTGGTACGCCTTGACACGGGAGAATTTGGCTTATTAGGCCGATGCACCAGATGACCAGGATGGGTGCGGGAAGACGTGGGTATGGTAGCCCTTGTTACAAAGATAAACGTGCGACGGTGGTTCAGATTTATTATCAGAGAAAGAGAGTGAGTGGTGGAGCCCAACCGGTGCTCACCACGTAGCTTGAGAGAGTGCCGTCCACCATGCCAAACAGCCCAGCAGCCGCCCCTAATAGAGGGAGCGGCGCCTTACAAGGTGCGGAAGAGGTCGTAGACGACGACAGTCGACCCATCGAACTTGTCCCACCCAATCAGGACACTTTCAGAACGTCTTCAAACTGTGCCGACGTACAGCATTCACAAAGATGTTTTCATATCGCACAAGGCATGTTCATAGTTCGTGTCGAGACATATATATGCCGGGATATCGCTCAGAATTAATCAATCCGCACGTTTTAAACGGTCGACTTAGTTTGGGTCTTACTTATAACTAATCACCTACTGCCGTTCGAATTGCGGGTTGATGTGTAGGTTTTCGGGGTACTGTAGCGCGCGTTGGTGCCGTTGCGTCGTGGACCGAGTTGGAATCCACGTGGACATTCGATCGATGCCTAATCCCCGCTGAGCAATGAGAGCGGTTTGAGCACGAGCAGCTTGGATGGATCTTACCTTCCTAGAGGTGAATGTAGCTTTGGGGGCGTTATCCTATGTCCATCTTTCACTCATCGACAGAAACGACCTCCGATGACAACGGCTTGGATGATGTGCAGGTTTGGGAATACTGTAGCAGCGCGGGAACATTCAAACGGCAGTATGCGATTAGTTATAGTTGCTGTCCTCATTCTGTGACGGGGTTTCTCCTCGCTACCGTCGCAGACTATGAACACATCGGTACAGCCCTTCCATAATATATTTGGGGAAGATCTCTGCCCCGGTTCAGCAATTGTCCGGGGGGCGCGTAAAACTTTCACGCAGCGGCGGTGAGCAATTTCCCCGGAATGTATCACTTTTAGAAGCTTTCTAATAAGTCACCGTAAGGAATCAAAACGAAATCATCATCACTGATTGAAACAAACCTAACAAATACCTGGACACTGCTTCACTTCTGTCGAAACGGTCTTAAAGTTCGATTCCAAAGCCCTTTGGATCACAGATCGAAGCTCATCGTTTGACGGCTTATGGGTCTCGATGATCGTTGGCTTCAGTGACATCTGAAAGACGATTTCCGATGAAAATGGAATCGGAAACGAAACGATAACGAGTTCCAGAAACGGGACTTCTGGACGAACTCAAACACAAATTCTGATGTTAAACATAGGCCGATAGATTCTAATCAGCGCTTTTACAACCAGCTACAGAGAAACAGAATTTTAAAATACAGAAAACTGAAGCTTGATCCGAATCAGAAGCCAACAGTGCCAGCGTATATCGCGCCCCAATCGAACAAATCTCGCCCCAGTTGCAACCCACTGGGGTTCACCAACGAACTGACGTTTCTTCTTTGACAATGCAGTTCCTGTTGTCCGTTTATTACACAAAGAAGGACAGTACAGAGTCGAGGAAATGTCAGAGTAGTCTTGAATGGAAAGATCGAAAGATACACAGCTGCTTTTCCAAACCGCTGGACGACTTTTCCTGTCCAGAACACGGCAACTCGTCCATCCAAGGCTGCGAGGCCACGTTCTAATCAAGCCATAAATAGATATCTTGACACTATTGTACTTTCATAACTCCAGTGGTCGAGGAGAGGTCGAAAAAAAAATTTCGCCCAAACTTCGGCTAGGGGGCTTATTTGGTGTGCTGATCACGAATCTGAGATCCCTTTTCAAAACTACGGCCGATTACAGTAGGTTACGGGAGGCGCGGGTGACTAAGGCTGCCAAGGTCATGATCGCCGATTTCGCCCAAACTATTAACACCAATGGGGGAAATAAGGACTTAGCGTCCAAGAAATCGGGGTTCAGTGGTTTTCTATAGAAACGAGCACGAGATAGACTGGCAGAGAACGTCTTTATCTGAAGACAGTAGCAAGAGTCCCGGGCCCACCCTTGACTCGGGGCGGGCCGACAAAGGTCGCATCGTGGGCGACAACGATATCGTTGGCGACGACGATATTCCGCCGGCCAAACGAAATACATTTTAAACATTCAATTAATCATGACATGACATGCGAAATTCGACGACGATGACCATGGTCGACGGTGCCCATATGAAGTTGTTGAGCGACCATGATCGATGTTGCCCATCTGAAGTCGACTGCCCATGAAGTCGATCGGTTGCCCATATTTGTTGAAGTTGTTGAGCGACGACGACGTTGCCCAGCTGAAGTCGACTGCCCATGAAGTCGACGTCGATCGGTTGCCCATGAGGTCGAGTTCGAGCGTCGTCGTCGTTGCCCATATTGAGTGAAGTCGAGTAGTAGTCGAACGTTGAACTGCAGCTGTCGATGAGGGGGGGGGGGGTTGAAGTAGCTGGAGCTGGAACTCCAGCTAATTGCGGGGGCGCTTCATGGGGTTCCCATTAAAGGCCCGACGCTGGGTGCAAAGTAGAGAGTTGTGGTCGAGACCACAACCCCCGCACTTCACACCACAGTCGTCTTGGTGACTGGGCTTCAGACACCTTAGACATAAGAGGAGCCGCGATGCCTGCGCCGTCCTGGAGACGGAATCAGGGAATCGCGTGCACCTCCCAGTAAAATGCGCGTCCCGATTCTCTTCGACAGAGCAAAAGGCGCAGGCGGATGTCGGGGCGCTGCGCTCAAGCACAGTTTTGAGCGCCGCTGCATTGGCCCTCATCAGCTCCTCCATATCCTCGAAGCGGGAGATGATATAGGCGAGTAGCGTTGCCGAGTCGCACTGGTCGAGGTTGGATAGAGCAGTCTTCATCTCGTTGGTGAATGTCATCATGATGAGTACCGATACGAACCCCCGTGCCTTATATGCGCTTTTTCGGCCTGCAGTGCTTATCTTTCCACCGAATGATTGTCGATTTTGTTCCTCAAGGATATATGAGAGTGGGTGGGAGTTTGCGCTGAGGCCCGATTGATAGCATATGTGCTCAGCGAGCCTTTTTTTTTTGTGTTGCGATGCACTCGATTGATATGCAGAGCACGCAATAACCCTTAAGCATCTCTCCTTGATTATTTTCATCGCTTAAGGGATACCCGTTGCTTTTCTGTACTCTTCGTGCGCTCTACTACACATGATGAGCGCGTGATGATACCCGCGCGATGTACGAAACGCCCGCGGGTGCAGTCTGCCAGCAGGCGAGGACGACCGCGCTAGTACCAGCGCGATGTACGGAACGCTCGCGGGTGCAGTCCGCCGCGTAGCCTCGAGAAGCGCCCGCGCTCGAATTATTTAGTGCGCGGGCACGTTTGTGCCGCCCGAGCGTGCGTGTGCACGGGCGGCAGATTTTTGGCACCTAGTAGGGGAATTCGCCCGAACGGGAAAAAAGTGCCACCCGGCTTCCCAGTGGAAGGAAGCCGGGTGGCCCGCCCCCTCCGCGCGAATTGGGAGGGGGCGGGGGTGTCAAATATAAATTGACACCGGTGTCGACCGGAATGGCCACAGACGCCCCAGAACGGGGCGGGGACGGGCTCCGAACTTGAAGCCCGTCCTCACGGGTCTCGCCCTGTACTGGCGAGCACCCGCCCTGCGCCATCCGGCGACAGGGCAAGGGAGAGGCTTTGCCGCCTAAGTCGTCCACGGGGACGGACCATGGCTGCGGTGGGCATGACCATGGCTTCGGTGGCCATATTTACACGCATATGGTTCGAATTCACTGTAGTTAGATACGTAGGAGGGTGGTTAGTATATGGATGATATATGTGTTCCAATATATGTGTATATCATTTAGTGGTGGTCGTGCATTCACTTTAAAATGGTTTCTTTCTTCTGATTGCAACCTACTTTGAGAACAAATGTCCATATAAGTTTGAGTATTGCTATGACGAGGCTGCTCACAAGAGATAGTACGCTTAGGAGAACCAAAGGTCCTGCTAGATAGGTTAGACCTGATAGCACCACGATGGAAGTCACCGCTGCAAGGGTCAGTCTCCAATGGTCTTTGATAACGTGTATTAGAGGGTCGATATTTGGTAGACTTATATCGGAAGACCACTGGTGGTGTATGGGCACACTATGTGACCTTGATTCAAAGACTGACATGTTCGACACTATTACGTGGTAGAATAAAGTACCGTTCAAGAGGAACTTCGTTGGAGACTCCGAACAGTGCGCGTTGCACTTTTCGTGCACAGATGGTTGATCAAACTGGAGGGCTATTGTGTTCTCCTCATTAGAGGGACCGCATTTGAGCAGGAATTCCTGTGTGTCGCATGTAACTGTGACAGTGGAGTTGGATCGAGCATTGCATACAACTGTGAGGCGCGCTCCAAGCGTGCAATCATAGCATCCCTTTAGTTCGGAGATCGTGAGTTCGCACTTCTGCTTAGTAATTAGTTCAACTGAGTCTACTAGAAGCTTCGATTCTACACGTAATACGTACGAACTCCTCTTGGTCAGAGATTGCAGAAATATCGTTATCGGAAAATGTTATCGTTCCATAAGGCGTCGATAGAGGGAGTTTGGTTTCATTGTGATCGAGCACGCGGATAGAGTCCGCTGGACATTGGCATGTGCGAACCGAAGTTCCGCAATTGCACCGCATCCGATTGGAACATGTGTCGAATCGACTTAAGGCTTGTATGGGATTATCACAAGCGATAGGAAGTTGGAAATTGCGTGGCAATAGGTATGAAGAATTGGCCGAAATCGCGAACCGTGTGGTTTCTAGTGAAGCCGCTGGTCGTTGAATTGAGGAGACCGTTATGTTGAAATTTGCCATTTCTTCCGCTACATACGGACGAAAGGTTTCTGTGAAAACTGTAGTCTTTTTAGCAATAGTTATTTCAATGGCGAGCTTGATGGACGGAGTCCAATGCGGACATTGAATCACCTCAAAGATTCTATTCGAAAGAGGTTTGTGTGTGATTCTGTAGAACCAACATGCAGGTTTAGGTAAGAAACACCCGCAGAAGGCGCCACCGCAACTGTTTAGACAGCCGGAATAACCGGGATATATCCTGGTGTGGTTAAGCTCGGAAACGACCTCGTTTGGACCAAGTTTTTCACATTTGTCTGCGATGCATGAACCAGCTTGTGCGCACCGTTTCACATGAAAGATTTGCATTTTAGTTGGTCTGCTGAAGAACTCGGTCACCTTTGAACATTTAAATTGGATGCTTTGCTTTCGAAACTTTGCCATTCCAACGGTTTGGTTGTCATGCATTATTTCTATGCATAGTTCCGATTGTAATCGATTGAATAACAGCTCTCGGCTGTACTCGAGGTGGCAATGGTTATTATGATTACAGACGACCTCTGCAGAATGGCGCATGAATCCATGCTGGCATGCGGTTGCAGGCGATATTAAGCAAAGTGCTAGCGAAATGAGTAGAGCACCTGGAAGAGGTAGAAGCTCAAAACTTGGTACTGTGCTCGTATGAGGTAGCACATCGATCTGCTTACTTCGCTCTGTGCGTTGGGTAGATGAGTTCGCTTTCTTTCCTAGTTTGGAAATGAGCCATGCCATCCCTAGCAGTACTATTATAACTAGGTAAAAAATTATTGCGACGCTGGCGATTGCGCCTGCAGGCCAACAATGTGGGTTGCCCAGTAGACTTTTAGACAGTAGGTTTTGATGATCGCAAAACTTAGCACGCTCACATAGCTGAAGATGCTCTACAGTAGTTTCGTTGCTAATCGTTCTTAGGTGAACTCTGGCGCAGTCTTCTGTAGGAGAGATCGGAAGCGTGTACTCCAATGGACGTGAAGTGTTGCACATTGTCTGGCACTCTTGGTCAATGCACAACTCGAACCAGCCATATATTGGTGGTAGATACACCATGCCCTTAGAGCATGAAATGAATGATTTGGTTGCAGCAGAAGGTGATATCAAGGCAGCAAGAGCAAGGATCAGCAAAGACGACGTTAGCGAATAGGAAGTATGTCGATGCTCTACATTTGTCTCCATATTTCGAAAAAGATCATAGGCTCGCGTCTTTGACTCACGAGGTATTGTCTGGCGATTTACAGCACATGTGGGTTCTAGAAGGGACTCGCGTGCTACTTCATCAGCACTGTTGATCGTCCTAGTTTCTTTGGTCATATCGCAGGAATCATCGATAGTACTGCGAATTTCTAATGGATATATTTTGTTTAATGGCCTGTGGATGATGTTTTTATTTGGCATCAAGATTTTGGCAGATCTTATCAGTCCATCAGACGATGTTATGACCTCGGTAATCTTACCGTAAGGCCAACTTCCCCTAGGCAAGAGATCTTGTTCTATCAGTACGACCTCGCCCAATTCGGGGTAGTCCCTCTTTAGGTGGCGAGGTTGCCGAAGCTGTTGTTTTTGCATTTCTCTCAAGGATACGAGGTATTCTGACCTCCAAGTATCCCAGAATTTGTTTGCGATTTTCTCGGAGGAGCTAATAGCTTCCATAGCTTGTTTCCTCGATTGAATGAACTCTGGATCATAATCGTGGTCCTCGTCGTTTCTGGCGAGTTCTCCTTCGGGGAGAGAAAATGCAATACTTCTTTGTAAGAAGTCGATTGGACGAAGGGGAATTTCCGCGACGTCGTCAATGTTGAGCTTTGTTAATGGCCTTGTGTTGAGAATAGCTTCGATCCTTGTTAGGACTGTACACATCTCGGTAAATTCTAGTCTTTTTCGTCCGACAGATTTATTCAAAGCTTTCTTCACTAGTCCAACTAGTCTTTCCCAGACGCCTCCCATCCAGGGTGAAGCTGGAGGATTGAAGACCCATTTAATTCGTTCAGTTGCACAGTATGTCATTAGCGAGTGGCCTGTGGATTCGTTTTTCTCAAACATTGTGGCTATTATCTGCTCACCGTGTTTGAAGTTTGAGCCACAATCGCTCCTCATTATTTTAGGGACACCTCTTCTAGAGATGAATCTCGTGAAGCTGTTTAGAAATGCTCCTGTGGAGAGATTTTCAACTAGCTCCAGGTGGACAGCTCGTGTTGTAAGACACGTGTAAAGGCAAACGTACATTTTGTCGTTAGTTTTTGATGTGAATGGTCCCATGAAGTCACAGCCCGTATTTTGGAAGGGCCGAGATGCGATGACCCTATCTTTCGGTAGGCTCGGCATTACTGGAGCGCCTAGTGGTAACCCGTGGAATTTTCTGCAGGTCGGACAGTTTTTGAGAAACTTTTTGAACGCCTGTGATGGGCGCGGTATCCAGAACCTTTGACGTGCGATAGAGAGCGTATGCTCCTTACCGCAATGAGCATTCTTAAGGTGAATTTGCTGAACAATGAGTCTGACAAGCTCTGACTTACATGGTATGTAAATCGGACACTTAGTGTCTTGTGGGATTTCCGCGTGTTGGAGGCGCGACTCATGTCTAATTATGCCATCCACGTCCATAATGAGTCGTTTGTCAGGAAATCGTCTTTGTAGTGAGTCTAACGTTACGTCGCGTTGTTCCTGGACAAGGATAATTCGTTCGGAAGCAGAAATGTCGTCAGGTGTTATTTCGTTGACGTTATCATATTTTGGTATAGCTGACAACCTGATGACAGTGGCTCGGTTTTTGTTAGTTAAAACTGCCCATTTACGTAGCAGTTTGCCAACCAAGGCTGTCGTTCTTAACGCCTTGTCCAAACAAGAGAACCTTGTCAAGTCAATGACTGACGGCAGGCTTCTGGTGACCTGTGGGTGGATGTATACCAACGCAGGTGCTACAATGTCCACCTCTGTAGATATTTCCTTGACATATTCTATCGATTTTATTGGCCAGGTATTCTGGTTGTGTTCTAGCCATCTGGGACCATATACCCAATCGTGGGTTTTTATAGATTCCGTGGTTAGTCCTCTTGTTCCTGCGTCTGCAGGGTTGTGAGATGTGATAACATGGAAGAAAGAAACAGGAATCCCCTTGGATGTTATGGTGTTCGTGATTTTGTTGATGCGGTCACGCATGTTGCTAGCAAATATGGGTAACTTCTTCGTGGTCTTTAGCCACCATAGTGCTATTTCGCTGTCAGTTACGATGGAGATTGTTTCTATTGTGGTGAGCATGTTTGCTGTTATGGACTCACTGAGACGGGAGGCCATGAGAAGCCCAATGAGCTCAAGCCGAGGAATGGTCTGACGACATTTTTTTGGAGTGAGTCTCGTTTTTTCCACTGATTAGGCTCGAGACAGATCCTGTCACTATATCCTGTCCATAAGCACAGGTTGCAATAGCAGCTTTGCTGGCGTCGGCGAAAACCCATAGACGCATTTTGCCACCTGTAGATATGGATCGCTCTACCGTAACCGAGGCATTATGTACATCCTTGCATAAACGATTCCATTTTTCGCATGTTTCTGCGGTAAGATTGCTTTTCCAGTCAACTCCTGTGGCAAATACTTCTCTCATCATCGATTTTAAGTGAACTAGAAGAGGGCCCACTGCACCGAGAGGGTCATAGACTGAATTTATTTGACTTACGATGTCTTTCTTCGTTAGTTTTGCCACGGGTGGAAATTTCGTACCGATAATGAACCGATCGGTCTCCGCCTGATAATCGACACCTAGCAGCTTCAGACGACTCGATTCCAATCTGTCTTCCACTGGGATTAGGTTGTTCAGTTCAGCGCAGTTGGAAATGTACTCTCTTAAGTTCATGCCTATTTCGGCAAATAATTTTTTTGATTCCCTGTATTTGCGTAGAGCTTCAGGGATGCTGTCAGCTCGCAGAAGAATGTTATCGACGTACAGATTACTGCATATTTCACTAGCTAATTCTGTGTCTTTGCTCTTCAGAAATGAAGAGAGTGCCATATTCAGGATGCTGGGTGAGGCTGTCACTCCGAAAGGAAGTCGTTTGAATCTATACTGAATGAGGTTGTCCCTTGTAGGAGCAGCGTCCATGTTTCTCAGCCAAAGAAATCGGCATAGGTCTTTGTGACTGTCCAGCAAGCGGATTTGAGTGAACGCGGCTTCTATGTCGCACATCAGTATGATTTTTCCACTGCGGGATGACAGTAAAATATCGTGTATTTTGTTAACAAACGCTTCTCCCTTGTGAGTTGCGTCATTCAGAGACAGTTTTCCTCGCCGCTTTGATGAAGCATCGAATACTATGCGGAGAGGAACCTTTTTTGATGATTTCCACACACCTGAGTGGGGCATATAATATGTTCCGACTGAGTTGTCCTCGGCGGCGGTAAAGGTTTCTATCATTCCTTCCCGCTGGTAGTTTTGTAGTATATCACAGTACCACTTACGCTGTAGAGGGTTCTGTCGGAGCGAGTGTTGTAGCGACTCCAGCCGTCGTATCGCAATTGAATAGTTATCCTCCAATTCAGAGATATTATCTTTCAAAGGAAATGGTGCTGTTATATAGCCATTTTTAACTAACAGCTTCTTGGAATATTGCTCCAAGTATTTTGTGGCCTTGTCATCTGGTTGGGATTCTTCGTTAGAAATTCCCAAGCCCTCCAGCTCGAACATTTTCTGGAGAATTTCTCTCTCCGTAGGTTCGAAAACTGCTGTCATGCCGTAAGAGACTTGATTGTGAATTTCTGATGATAACACTCCTTTACCGTATATTGTCGGTCCAAAAACGGTTTTCGATATATGTAAACCTGTAGGGGTTCTCATCCCACAAGTTGGGCTAGTAACTAAATCGTGGAAGTAGTCTAGGCCAACTAGAACATGCGGTATTTGATGTTCTCCGCGCAATTTGGAATTGGCGAGGCATAGATTATTTGCTTTCAAGAATTCTATATCTGATTGAGCTAGTTTCACACTTGGAAAGCCGTTGGTAATAACGGGTTTTGTTTGAAATTTGAGCTCTAGTTGTTCGCCAAAGGCTGTTCCTACTTTGACATTCACGATATGGCTTTCAAACCTTTCGATGTGTCCTCCAATTCCAGACATTGTACATATTTCAGTAGTTTCTCGTGGAAGGCCTAGATCCGCAGCTAGGGATTCTTCTATAACGGTTTTCTGAGCGCCGGAATCGAAGAAGAATAGAGCTTTATCATACTGCTCTTTTCGATTGTTCCATATGTTGCCCTCGGCCGTCATTAGGATCAGTTGCGAGGTGATAATTCCATTCGCAGTCGAGGTCGGTTGCTCAACCTCAGCGAATGTTTGGGTATTATTGTTGGGGAACCTGACATTTTGGTTGCGCCGTTCACTATTACGATTGTACTGCGGTCTAGTCTGGTTTTGAGATCCCTGATTGTTTCTTTGTGGAGGGTTCCAAGCTCTAGTTTCCAAGTTTTGAGATCCCTGATTGTTTCTTTGTGGAGGATTCCAAGCTCTATTTTGATATCTTGGCTGCTCTGAGTTACCTTTGGTACATAGAGACATGTGGTGTTTTTGTCCACATTGGATGCAGTCCGGCTGTTGGCAGTCGAAGCTGTTATGGTTTGATGAGAAGCATTTCCAGCATACATTTTGTTCTTTGACAATTTTGCGCCGTATTGTTTTATCGCTGATTGTTCTGCATGCCGCTGACGCGTGGTTATCTCTTTGGCAAAACAAACACGCTTCCTTATTATTATGAGGCCGAGCAGTGATATGCCTTTCTTTTGATGGCGTAACTCTGTTGTTTACTCTGTGACCGAGTCTGCTTTCGACGTAGGTCTTAGCCGCAATCTCCTTTTTGAGGTGACCCATTAGGTCCTCGATCGTTTGATTGCGTTCGGTTTGGCAGATTACCAACACTGGCTTGATAACATCCTGTGGGAACTTGGCTAGAATGGTTTCCGACCAGATAGGATCACAAGTGTTTCGAACGTCGTAACCGGCGGAAACCATCTGGTTTATTAGCACCTGGATTTGCTCGATTGACGATGAGCAGCTGTCGGCAAAATTGGATGCTGCTTTCATGTTCACAAGCTTCTGAACTATCTGGGAGCGATTCACTGAGTAGTCGCTGTAGGTTTGCAGCAGGGTTTTTATCATCCAGCTGTAATTTTCAGGCAGAGGCTGAATTCCTTGAATGGCGTTCTTTGCTCTACCATTTAAGCTTTCTCTCAGGAGAATTATTTTTTCAACAACGTCTAGCCTCTCGTTTTTATGTACTAGTGTCTCGAAGATTGCCCAATATTCGGCAAATTCTTCTGCTTTTCCATAAAATTTGGGCAGCGATGCTTGCGGAGGATTTATGGAGCGAAGCATTCTTTGTGCAGTGTGGCTCGATTCCGCAAGAGACGAGTGATGCGCATCTGCTTCAGGATTGTCGGTCCTGACCTGGCTTTGTTCATGGACAACCTGTAGGTCGGGATTGTTCGTTGTCTCATTAGTGCTATTTTTCTGTGAAATGTAGCCTAATTTAATGCCCATTCCTTCTCGGGCACTTCTTGACTCGTCGTACCTAGCTGTCAGTTTAAAGATCAACTCGCTTGCATCAGCAATCGCTACTTGTATCTGCGATTCCTGCTCTATTTGTTCGATCTCTGCCATAAGATCTTTTTTCTCGGATTTGTTCTTACAATTCCTATACTCGTCTCTGATCTCGTTGTACAATTTTTGAAGGTTTTCTCTGCCTTCTCTGACTTGCTTTAATGCGCTCAGCAAAAGTGCTATTCTCGAACGAGATTTTTCATAATTTTCTTCATCAGCCGTTGGGTATTCCACGACTGACAAGTAACCCTTATAGAGTGCTACTAGCTCATTAAGCGTTTTTGAGCACAGCATAATGGGTGCTTTGTGGAAGTAAAGCGCCATTTTTTGCGACTTTTACTTTTTTTTCTCAAATTTAAGAGAAATTACTCCAAGTACTTTGTACGGGAGATTCTATTCCTTTATGGAATGCTTTGCCTCTAGGTAATGAATACGAGAGGGCTTTTACTCCAGGTACTGAGTACGGGAGATTTATTCCGTTGAGGAATGGTTTGCGTCTAGGTAATGAATACGAGACGACTTATTCTCTTGAATCAGAGAATGCGATCTTATCTTCGATCGACTTTATGCTCCAGGTCCCAAAGTTGTCACACTTTGACACGGGAGACTTAGGCTTGTTAGGCCGTTGCACCAAAATATTAACACCAATGGGGGAAATAAGGACTTAGCGTCCAAGGAATCGGGGTTCAGTGGTTTTCTATAGAAACGAGCACGAGATAGACTGGCAGAGAACGTCTTTATCTGAAGACAGTAGCAAGAGTCCCGGGCCCACCCTTGACTCGGGGCGGGCCGACAAAGGTCGCATCGTGGGCGACAACGATATCGTTGGCGACGACGATACAAACTTCGGCTATAGGGGTTACCATAACCTACCATACTCCAGCGTAAAACGAAAAGCGGATGTCCGATTCGTGATCAGCATCCCAAATAACCCCCCCCCCCTAGCGGAAATTTGGGCGAAATCGGTGATCATGACCTTGGCAGCCTTAATCACCCGTACCTACCGTAATCTACCGTACTCCAGTGTAAAACGAAAAACTGATGTCAGATTCGTGATCAGCACCCCAAATAACCTAGCCGAAGTTTGGGCGCGTAACCTACCGTTCTCCAGCGTAAAACGAAAAACTGATGTCAGATTCGTGATCAGCATCCCAAATAACCCCCCCCCCTAGCCGAAATTCCGAAATTTGGACGAAGTCGGTGATCATGACCTTGGCAGCCTTAGTCACCCGTACCTACCGTAATCTACCGTTCTCCAGCGTAAAACGAAAAACTGATGTCAGATTCGTGATCAGCACCCCAAATAACCCTCCCAGCCGAAATTTGGGCGAAATCGGTGATCATGACCTTGGCAGCATTAGTCACCCGTACCTACCGTAATCTACCGTTCTCCAGTGTAAAACGAAAAACGGATGTCAGATTCGTGATCAACATCCCAAATAACGCCCCCTAGCTGAAGTTTGGGCGAATTTTTTTTTCGACCTCTCCTCGACCCGTGGAGTTGTGAAAGTACAATAGTGCCGATATCTTTTTATTTATTGATAGCGCGGACATGGTATAAAGCGTTGAACAAATGAGAAAAAGGAGCAAATTCTAAGAAAGAGCCACAAAACAGCTGCCAAACGTGAGTGTTTGATAAATTTACAAGCGGAAAAAACCGTCTGAGTTGTCCACCGTTGTTCCGGACTGAAATTCAGGGAAATCTTTACAGGACCGCGCAGTTGCCTATCCCTCCGCTAAACAGTCGCTGCAGCTAGTGATATTTGCGTGCTTGTCCGGCGCAAATAGGGTCGGGGAGGGGGGGGGGGGGGGGGGGGCTCTGATGGGTAGAAAATCTCATAGAGTGTCGTTAATGTCCCTCATCCCTGGCTCCAACGTATAGAGCCTGTAGCAAGGGCGCTCCATGGCTAATAAAAAACCAGGTTTGACTCGCGCGGCTGTGGGCGTTGCGCACCGGACAACTCGGACGGGTTTTTTTTGGTTGTAACTGGCGAGTCCAAACGTGGCACTCGTCGCTCTGGAAACAGCTATGAACAGAATTTAGTCAACAACTGCGTCTTGAAAGCATCGGCCTTCTATACGTCGAAAATGATGATCTGGATCCAGATTCATCAACCGCTTACCGCCCTCTAACGGTGAAAATTATCGCCGAACCTCCTGATATGATATCCACCAGCATCAGGTTTGGCGGTACTTCTCACAGTTAGCGGCGGTAAGCGGTCGGTGAACCTGGCTTCTGCTCGTGATTCCTGCAATGGGAAAATGTAGCCGGAACCCAGTTCTTCTTGTTCTTACCACTTGACAAAGGAAAATGGCAAAGGATTTATGAGGAGATTGTGCGTAAGGATTTTGAACAGCATTTTTAGAACGGCGTCCCGTTTATACTTCCGGCTCCTAGCGGCGCGAGCAGAAAGAAGCGGTACGTCGTTGAGCGCTCCGAAAACGAAATAGACATGTGGGAAACTAATGAACTGCCTTTCATCGCAGCATCAGTTCCCACAGTATATCACCAAACGATTTCGAAGCGGCACGGCCTAGGAAGTGGCAACCGTCGAAGAATAAGACAATCATTGTGTAACATGTGCGGACGTTCGCCGATCATCGTCGAGATGACACTGTGGCGATCATTTCGCCTAATCGCGTAGAAAATCTGTTATCGGCAACCAGTAAAGGCTGGTGCACAGTTTCACTGCGCTGTGGCACCGCGCTGAGGGGTTCATTTTTTGCCACATCCCCCACGTCGGCGCGGTGCGGTAGCGCTGCGTAGCTGGAAGGTTGCCAGCAGAGGCGCGCATGGTACGCAATCCTGCAGGCTACACGCCACACCACGGCACAGCGCGGTGAAAATGGGAGCTCCAATTCCCTCAGCGCAGTGGCACCGCGCGGTGCCACTGCGCGGTGAGTGTGCACGGCCCCTCACCGCGCGGTGGCTCCGCGCTGTGGCACAGCGCAGTGAACCGCCTATGCTACAACATGGGTGGTTCACTGCGCTGTCGAACTGTGCACGAGCCTTAAAGAGCCAGTGGCTGTTATCACACGGCAACATTCCACGCTATTAGCTACCTTCCGATTTCGGAAAACTTCACGAGTTGAGATCAAGGTAGTAGAGGAAGGCCATGAAAAGTGAGCGTTTTTCTCCAGAGCAGTGAAGAGTAAGGTACGTAAAGCATCGATACTTCTAGCGTCTTAAGATTCGCATTGTTTGCCGTGGGACGTCGTGCGCTGGAGGTCTGCAAAACTTGTAGCGCGAGTGGGGTTCGAACCCACGAAGACTTGCGTCCAATGGAACTTAAGTCCAACGCCTTAACCACTCGGCCATCGCGCTATGTCGCGACTCTCCGCCCCCATCCAATCAGCTGTTTGTCTTTGTGGCAGTTCGCGGTGGGACGGCGTGCGCTGGAGGTCTGCAAAACTTGTAGCGCGAGTGGGGTTCGAACCCACGAAGACTTGCGTCCATTGGAACTTAAGTCCAACGCCTTAACCACTCGGCCATCGCGCTATGTCTCGACTCTCCGCCCCCATCCAACCAGCTGTTTGTCTTTGTGGCAGTTCGCGGTGGGACGGCGTGCGCTGGAGGTCTGCAAAACTTGTAGCGCGAGTGGGGTTCGAACCCACGAAGACTTGCGTCCATTGGAACTTAAGTCCAACGCCTTAACCACTCGGCCATCGCGCTATGTCGCGACTCTCCGCCCCCATCCAATCAGCTGTTTGTCTTTGTGGCAGTTCGCGGTGGGACGGCGTGCGCTGGAGGTCTGCAAAACTTGTGGCGCGAGTGGGGTTCGAACCCACGAAGACTTGCGTCCAATGGAACTTAAGTCCAACGCCTTAACCACTCGGCCATCGCGCTATGTCGCGACTCTCCGCCCCCATCCAATCAGCTGTTTGTCTTTGTGGCAGTTCGCGGTGGGACGGCGTGCGCTGGAGGTCTGCAAAACTTGTAGCGCGAGTGGGGTTCGAACCCACGAAGACTTGCGTCCATTGGAACTTAAGTCCAACGCCTTAACCACTCGGCCATCGCGCTATGTCTCGACTCTCCGCCCCCATCCAACCAGCTGTTTGTCTTTGTGGCAGTTCGCGGTGGGACGGCGTGCGCTGGAGGTCTGCAAAACTTGTAGCGCGAGTGGGGTTCGAACCCACGAAGACTTGCGTCCATTGGAACTTAAGTCCAACGCCTTAACCACTCGGCCATCGCGCTATGTCGCGACTCTCCGCCCCCATCCAATCAGCTGTTTGTCTTTGTGGCAGTTCGCGGTGGGACGGCGTGCGCTGGAGGTCTGCAAAACTTGTAGCGCGAGTGGGGTTCGAACCCACGAAGACTTGCGTCCATTGGAACTTAAGTCCAACGCCTTAACCACTCGGCCATCGCGCTATGTCGCGACTCTCCGCCCCCATCCAATCAGCTGTTTGTCTTTGTGGCAGTTCGCGGTGGGACGGCGTGCGCTGGAGGTCTGCAAAACTTGTAGCGCGAGTGGGGTTCGAACCCACGAAGACTTGCGTCCATTGGAACTTAAGTCCAACGCCTTAACCACTCGGCCATCGCGCTATGTCGCGACTCTCCGCCCCCATCCAATCAGCTGTTTGTCTTTGTGGCAGTTCGCGGGGGGACGGCGTGCGCTGGAGGTCTGCAAAACTTGTAGCGCGAGTGGGGTTCGAACCCACGAGGACTTGCTTCCAATGGAACTTAAGTCCAACGCCTTAACCACTCGGCCATCGCGCTATGTCGCGACTCTCCGCCCCCATCCAATCAGCTGTTTGTCTTTGTGGCAGTTCGCGGTGGGACGGCGTGCGCTGGAGGTCTGCAAAACTTGTAGCGCGAGTGGGGTTCGAACCCACGAAGACTTGCGTCCATTGGAACTTAAGTCCAACGCCTTAACCACTCGGCCATCGCGCTATGTCGCGACTCTCCGCCCCCATCCAATCAGCTGTTTGTCTTTGTGGCAGTTCGCGGTGGGACGGCGTGCGCTGGAGGTCTGCAAAACTTGTAGCGCGAGTGGGGTTCGAATCCACGAAGACTTGCGTCCATTGGAACTTAAGTCCAACGCCTTAACCACTCGGCCATCGCGCTATGTCGCGATTCTCCGCCCCCATCCAATCAGCTGTTTGTCTTTGTGGCAGTTCGCGGTGGGACGGCGTGCGCTGGAGGTCTGCAAAACTTGTAGCGCGAGTGGGGTTCGAACCCACGAAGACTTGCGCCCATTGGAACTTAAGTCCAACGCCTTAACCACTCGGCCATCGCGCTATGTCGCGACTCTCCGCCCCCATCCAATCAGCTGTTTGTCTTTGTGGCAGTTCGCGGTGGGACGGCGTGCGCTGGAGGTCTGCAAAACTTGTAGCGCGAGTGGGGTTCGAACCCACGAAGACTTGCGTCCATTGGAACTTAAGTCCAACGCCTTAACCACTCGGCCATCGCGCTATGTCGCGACTCTCCGCCCCCATCCAATCAGCTGTTTGTCTTTGTGGCAGTTCGCGGTGGGACGGCGTGCGCTGGAGGTCTGCAAAACTTGTAGCGCGAGTGGGGTTCGAATCCACGAAGACTTGCGTCCATTGGAACTTAAGTCCAACGCCTTAACCACTCGGCCATCGCGCTATGTCGCGATTCTCCGCCCCCATCCAATCAGCTGTTTGTCTTTGTGGCAGTTCGCGGTGGGACGGCGTGCGCTGGAGGTCTGCAAAACTTGTAGCGCGAGTGGGGTTCGAACCCACGAAGACTTGCGCCCATTGGAACTTAAGTCCAACGCCTTAACCACTCGGCCATCGCGCTATGTCGCGATTCTCCGCCCCCATCCAATCAGCTGTTTGTCTTTGTGGCAGTTTGCGGTGGGACGGCGTGCGCTGGAGGTCTGCAAAACTTGTAGCGCGAGTGGGGTTCGAACCCACGAAGACTTGCGTCCACTGGAACTTAAGTCCAACGCCTTAACCACTCGGCCATCGCGCTATGTCGCGATTCTCCGCCCCCATCCAATCAGCTGTTTGTCTTTGTGGCAGTTCGCGGTGGGACGGCGTGCGCTGGAGGTCTGCAAAACTTGTAGCGCGAGTGGGGTTCGAACCCACGAAGACTTGCGTCCATTGGAACTTAAGTCCAACGCCTTAACCACTCGGCCATCGCGCTATGTCGCGATTCTCCGCCCCCATCCAATCAGCTGTTTGTCTTTGTGGCAGTTCGCGGGGGGACGGCGTGCGCTGGAGGTCTGCAAAACTTGTAGCGCGAGTGGGGTTCGAACCCACGAGGACTTGCTTCCAATGGAACTTAAGTCCAACGCCTTAACCACTCGGCCATCGCGCTATGTCGCGACTCTGCGCCCCCATCCAATCAGCTGTTTGTCTTTGTGGCAGTTCGCGGTGGGACGGCGTGCGCTGGAGGTCTGCAAAACTTGTAGCGCGAGTGGGGTTCGAACCCACGAAGACTTGCGTCCATTGGAACTTAAGTCCAACGCCTTAACCACTCGGCCATCGCGCTATGTCGCGACTCTCCGCCCCCATCCAATCAGCTGTTTGTCTTTGTGGCAGTTCGCGGTGGGACGGCGTGCGCTGGAGGTCTGCAAAACTTGTAGCGCGAGTGGGGTTCGAATCCACGAAGACTTGCGTCCATTGGAACTTAAGTCCAACGCCTTAACCACTCGGCCATCGCGCTATGTCGCGATTCTCCGCCCCCATCCAATCAGCTGTTTGTCTTTGTGGCAGTTCGCGGTGGGACGGCGTGCGCTGGAGGTCTGCAAAACTTGTAGCGCGAGTGGGGTTCGAACCCACGAAGACTTGCGTCCATTGGAACTTAAGTCCAACGCCTTAACCACTCGGCCATCGCGCTATGTCGCGATTCTCCGCCCCCATCCAATCAGCTGTTTGTCTTTGTGGCAGTTTGCGGTGGGACGGCGTGCGCTGGAGGTCTGCAAAACTTGTAGCGCGAGTGGGGTTCGAACCCACGAAGACTTGCGTCCATTGGAACTTAAGTCCAACGCCTTAACCACTCGGCCAACGCGCTATGTCGCGATTCTCCGCCTCCATCCAATCAGCTGTTTGTCTTTGTGGCAGTTCGCGGTGGGACGGCGTGCGCTGGAGGTCTGCAAAACTTGTAGCGCGAGTGGGGTTCGAACCCACGAAGACTTGCGTCCATTGGAACTTAAGTCCAACGCCTTAACCACTCGGCCATCGCGCTATGTCGCGATTCTCCGCCCCCATCCAATCAGCTGTTTGTCTTTGTGGCAGTTTGCGGTGGGACGGCGTGCGCTGGAGGTCTGCAAAACTTGTAGCGCGAGTGGGGTTCGAACCCACGAAGACTTGCGTCCATTGGAACTTAAGTCCAACGCCTTAACCACTCGGCCATCGCGCTATGTCGCGATTCTCCGCCCCATCCAATCAGCTGTTTGTCTTTGTGGCAGCTCGCGGTGGGACGGCGTGCGCTGGAGGTCTGCAAAACTTGTAGCGCGAGTGGGGTTCGAACCCACGAAGACTTGCGTCCATTGGAACTTAAGTCCAACGCCTTAACCACTCGGCCATCGCGCTATGTCGCGATTCTCCGCCCCCATCCAATCAGCTGTTTGTCTTTGTGGCAGTTCGCGGTGGGACGGCGTGCGCTGGAGGTCTGCAAAACTTGTAGCGCGAGTGGGGTTCGAACCCACGAAGACTTGCGTCCATTGGAACTTAAGTCCAACGCCTTAACCACTCGGCCATCGCGCTATGTCGCGATTCTCCGCCCCATCCAATCAGCTGTTTGTCTTTGTGGCAGTTTGCGGTGGGACGGCGTGCGCTGGAGGTCTGCAAAACTTGTAGCGCGAGTGGGGTTCGAACCCACAAAGACTTGCGTCCATTGGAATTTAAGTCCAACGCCTTAACCACTCGGCCAACGCGCTATGTCGCGATTCTCCGCCTCCATCCAATCAGCTGTTTGTCTTTGTGGCAGTTCGCGGTGGGACGGCGTGCGCTGGAGGTCTGCAAAACTTGTAGCGCGAGTGGGGTTCGAACCCACGAAGACTTGCGTCCATTGGAACTTAAGTCCAACGCCTTAACCACTCGGCCATCGCGCTATGTCGCGATTCTCCGCCCCCATCCAATCAGCTGTTTGTCTTTGTGGCAGTTTGCGGTGGGACGGCGTGCGCTGGAGGTCTGCAAAACTTGTAGCGCGAGTGGGGTTCGAACCCACGAAGACTTGCGTCCATTGGAACTTAAGTCCAACGCCTTAACCACTCGGCCATCGCGCTATGTCGCGATTCTCCGCCCCATCCAATCAGCTGTTTGTCTTTGTGGCAGCTCGCGGTGGGACGGCGTGCGCTGGAGGTCTGCAAAACTTGTAGCGCGAGTGGGGTTCGAACCCACGAAGACTTGCGTCCATTGGAACTTAAGTCCAACGCCTTAACCACTCGGCCATCGCGCTATGTCGCGATTCTCCGCCCCCATCCAATCAGCTGTTTGTCTTTGTGGCAGTTCGCGGTGGGACGGCGTGCGCTGGAGGTCTGCAAAACTTGTAGCGCGAGTGGGGTTCGAACCCACGAAGACTTGCGTCCATTGGAACTTAAGTCCAACGCCTTAACCACTCGGCCATCGCGCTATGTCGCGATTCTCCGCCCCATCCAATCAGCTGTTTGTCTTTGTGGCAGTTTGCGGTGGGACGGCGTGCGCTGGAGGTCTGCAAAACTTGTAGCGCGAGTGGGGTTCGAACCCACGAAGACTTGCGTCCATTGGAACTTAAGTCCAACGCCTTAACCACTCGGCCATCGCGCTATGTCGCGACTCTCCGCCCCCATCCAATCAGCTGTTTGTCTTTGTGGCAGTTCGCGGTGGGACGGCGTGCGCTGGAGGTCTGCAAAACTTGTAGCGCGAGTGGGGTTCGAACCCACGAAGACTTGCGTCCATTGGAACTTAAGTCCAACGCCTTAACCACTCGGCTATCGCGCTATGTCGCGATTCTCCGCCCCCATCCAATCAGCTGTTTGTCTTTGTGGCAGTTTGCGGTGGGACGGCGTGCGCTGGAGGTCTGCAAAACTTGTAGCGCGAGTGGGGTTCGAACCCACGAAGACTTGCGTCCATTGGAACTTAAGTCCAACGCCTTAACCACTCGGCCATCGCGCTATGTCGCGATTCTCCGCCCCCATCCAATCAGCTGTTTGTCTTTGTGGCAGTTCGCGGTGGGACGGCGTGCGCTGGAGGTCTGCAAAACTTGTAGCGCGAGTGGGGTTCGAATCCACGAAGACTTGCGTCCATTGGAACTTAAGTCCAACGCCTTAACCACTCGGCCATCGCGCTATGTCGCGATTCTCCGCCCCCATCCAATCAGCTGTTTGTCTTTGTGGCAGTTTGCGGTGGGACGTCGTGCGCTGGAGGTCTGCAAAACTTGTAGCGCGAGTGGGGTTCGAACCCACGAAGACTTGCGTCCATTGGAACTTAAGTCCAACGCCTTAACCACTCGGCCATCGCGCTATGTCGCGATTCTCCGCCCCCATCCAATCAGCTGTTTGTCTTTGTGGCAGTTCGCGGTGGGACGGCGTGCGCTGGAGGTCTGCAAAACTTGTAGCGCGAGTGGGGTTCGAATCCACGAAGACTTGCGTCCATTGGAACTTAAGTCCAACGCCTTAACCACTCGGCCATCGCGCTATGTCGCGATTCTCCGCCCCCATCCAATCAGCTGTTTGTCTTTGTGGCAGTTCGCGGTGGGACGGCGTGCGCTGGAGGTCTGCAAAACTTGTAGCGCGAGTGGGGTTCGAACCCACGAAGACTTGCGTCCATTGGAACTTAAGTCCAACGCCTTAACCACTCGGCCATCGCGCTATGTCGCGATTCTCCGCCCCCATCCAATCAGCTGTTTGTCTTTGTGGCAGTTCGCGGTGGGACGGCGTGCGCTGGAGGTCTGCAAAACTTGTAGCGCGAGTGGGGTTCGAACCCACGAAGACTTGCGTCCATTGGAACTTAAGTCCAACGCCTTAACCACTCGGCCATCGCGCTATGTCGCGATTCTCCGCCCCCATCCAATCAGCTGTTTGTCTTTGTGGCAGTTCGCGGTGGGACGGCGTGCGCTGGAGGTCTGCAAAACTTGTAGCGCGAGTGGGGTTCGAACCCACGAAGACTTGCGTCCATTGGAACTTAAGTCCAACGCCTTAACCACTCGGCCATCGCGCTATGTCGCGATTCTCCGCCCCATCCAATCAGCTGTTTGTCTTTGTGGCAGTTTGCGGTGGGACGGCGTGCGCTGGAGGTCTGCAAAACTTGTAGCGCGAGTGGGGTTCGAACCCACGAAGACTTGCGTCCATTGGAACTTAAGTCCAACGCCTTAACCACTCGGCGATCGCGCTATGTCGCGACTCTCCGCCCCCATCCAATCAGCTGTTTGTCTTTGTGGCAGTTCGCGGTGGGACGGCGTGCGCTGGAGGTCTGCAAAACTTGTAGCGCGAGTGGGGTTCGAACCCACGAAGACTTGCGTCCATTGGAACTTAAGTCCAACGCCTTAACCACTCGGCCATCGCGCTATGTCGCGATTCTCCGCCCCATCCAATCAGCTGTTTGTCTTTGTGGCAGTTCGCGGTGGGACGGCGTGCGCTGGAGGTCTGCAAAACTTGTAGCGCGAGTGGGGTTCGAACCCACGAAGACTTGAGTCCATTGGAACTTAAGTCCAACGCCTTAACCACTCGGCCATCGCGCTATGTCGCGACTCTCCGCCCCCATCCAATCAGCTGTTTGTCTTTGTGGCAGTTCGCGGTGGGACGGCGTGCGCTGGAGGTCTGCAAAACTTGTAGCGCGAGTGGGGTTCGAACCCACGAAGACTTGCGTCCATTGGAACTTAAGTCCAACGCCTTAACCACTCGGCCAACGCGCTATGTCGCGATTCTCCGCCTCCATCCAATCAGCTGTTTGTCTTTGTGGCAGTTCGCGGTGGGACGGCGTGCGCTGGAGGTCTGCAAAACTTGTAGCGCGAGTGGGGTTCGAACCCACGAAGACTTGCGTCCATTGGAACTTAAGTCCAACGCCTTAACCACTCGGCCATCGCGCTATGTCGCGATTCTCCGCCCCCATCCAATCAGCTGTTTGTCTTTGTGGCAGTTTGCGGTGGGACGGCGTGCGCTGGAGGTCTGCAAAACTTGTAGCGCGAGTGGGGTTCGAACCCACGAAGACTTGCGTCCATTGGAACTTAAGTCCAACGCCTTAACCACTCGGCCATCGCGCTATGTCGCGATTCTCCGCCCCATCCAATCAGCTGTTTGTCTTTGTGGCAGCTCGCGGTGGGACGGCGTGCGCTGGAGGTCTGCAAAACTTGTAGCGCGAGTGGGGTTCGAACCCACGAAGACTTGCGTCCATTGGAACTTAAGTCCAACGCCTTAACCACTCGGCCATCGCGCTATGTCGCGATTCTCCGCCCCCATCCAATCAGCTGTTTGTCTTTGTGGCAGTTCGCGGTGGGACGGCGTGCGCTGGAGGTCTGCAAAACTTGTAGCGCGAGTGGGGTTCGAACCCACGAAGACTTGCGTCCATTGGAACTTAAGTCCAACGCCTTAACCACTCGGCCATCGCGCTATGTCGCGATTCTCCGCCCCCATCCAATCAGCTGTTTGTCTTTGTGGCAGTTCGCGGTGGGACGGCGTGCGCTGGAGGTCTGCAAAACTTGTAGCGCGAGTGGGGTTCGAATCCACGAAGACTTGCGTCCATTGGAACTTAAGTCCAACGCCTTAACCACTCGGCCATCGCGCTATGTCGCGATTCTCCGCCCCCATCCAATCAGCTGTTTGTCTTTGTGGCAGTTTGCGGTGGGACGGCGTGCGCTGGAGGTCTGCAAAACTTGTAGCGCGAGTGGGGTTCGAACCCACGAAGACTTGCGTCCATTGGAACTTAAGTCCAACGCCTTAACCACTCGGCCATCGCGCTATGTCGCGATTCTCCGCCCCCATCCAATCAGCTGTTTGTCTTTGTGGCAGTTTGCGGTGGGACGGCGTGCGCTGGAGGTCTGCAAAACTTGTAGCGCGAGTGGGGTTCGAACCCACGAAGACTTGCGTCCATTGGAACTTAAGTCCAACGCCTTAACCACTCGGCCATCGCGCTATGTCGCGATTCTCCGCCCCCATCCAATCAGCTGTTTGTCTTTGTGGCAGTTTGCGGTGGGACGGCGTGCGCTGGAGGTCTGCAAAACTTGTAGCGCGAGTGGGGTTCGAATCCACGAAGACTTGCGTCCATTGGAACTTAAGTCCAACGCCTTAACCACTCGGCCATCGCGCTATGTCGCGATTCTCCGCCCCCATCCAATCAGCTGTTTGTCTTTGTGGCAGTTTGCGGTGGGACGTCGTGCGCTGGAGGTCTGCAAAACTTGTAGCGCGAGTGGGGTTCGAACCCACGAAGACTTGCGTCCATTGGAACTTAAGTCCAACGCCTTAACCACTCGGCCATCGCGCTATGTCGCGATTCTCCGCCCCCATCCAATCAGCTGTTTGTCTTTGTGGCAGTTCGCGGTGGGACGGCGTGCGCTGGAGGTCTGCAAAACTTGTAGCGCGAGTGGGGTTCGAATCCACGAAGACTTGCGTCCATTGGAACTTAAGTCCAACGCCTTAACCACTCGGCCATCGCGCTATGTCGCGATTCTCCGCCCCCATCCAATCAGCTGTTTGTCTTTGTGGCAGTTCGCGGTGGGACGGCGTGCGCTGGAGGTCTGCAAAACTTGTAGCGCGAGTGGGGTTCGAACCCACGAAGACTTGCGTCCATTGGAACTTAAGTCCAACGCCTTAACCACTCGGCCATCGCGCTATGTCGCGATTCTCCGCCCCCATCCAATCAGCTGTTTGTCTTTGTGGCAGTTTGCGGTGGGACGTCGTGCGCTGGAGGTCTGCAAAACTTGTAGCGCGAGTGGGGTTCGAACCCACGAAGACTTGCGTCCACTGGAACTTAAGTCCAACGCCTTAACCACTCGGCCAACGCGCTATGTCGCGATTCTCCGCCTCCATCCAATCAGCTGTTTGTCTTTGTGGCAGTTCGCGGTGGGACGGCGTGCGCTGGAGGTCTGCAAAACTTGTAGCGCGAGTGGGGTTCGAACCCACGAAGACTTGCGTCCATTGGAACTTAAGTCCAACGCCTTAACCACTCGGCCATCGCGCTATGTCGCGACTCTCCGCCCCCATCCAATCAGCTGTTTGTCTTTGTGGCAGTTCGCGGTGGGACGGCGTGCGCTGGAGGTCTGCAAAACTTGTAGCGCGAGTGGGGTTCGAACCCACGAAGACTTGAGTCCATTGGAACTTAAGTCCAACGCCTTAACCACTCGGCCATCGCGCTATGTCGCGATTCTCCGCCCCCATCCAATCAGCTGTTTGTCTTTGTGGCAGTTCGCGGTGGGACGGCGTGCGCTGGAGGTCTGCAAAACTTGTAGCGCGAGTGGGGTTCGAACCCACGAAGACTTGCGTCCATTGGAACTTAAGTCCAACGCCTTAACCACTCGGCCATCGCGCTATGTCGCGATTCTCCGCCCCCATCCAATCAGCTGTTTGTCTTTGTGGCAGTTTGCGGTGGGACGGCGTGCGCTGGAGGTCTGCAAAACTTGTAGCGCGAGTGGGGTTCGAACCCACGAAGACTTGCGTCCATTGGAACTTAAGTCCAACGCCTTAACCACTCGGCCATCGCGCTATGTCGCGATTCTCCGCCCCATCCAATCAGCTGTTTGTCTTTGTGGCAGCTCGCGGTGGGACGGCGTGCGCTGGAGGTCTGCAAAACTTGTAGCGCGAGTGGGGTTCGAACCCACGAAGACTTGCGTCCATTGGAACTTAAGTCCAACGCCTTAACCACTCGGCCATCGCGCTATGTCGCGATTCTCCGCCCCCATCCAATCAGCTGTTTGTCTTTGTGGCAGTTCGCGGTGGGACGGCGTGCGCTGGAGGTCTGCAAAACTTGTAGCGCGAGTGGGGTTCGAACCCACGAAGACTTGCGTCCATTGGAACTTAAGTCCAACGCCTTAACCACTCGGCCATCGCGCTATGTCGCGATTCTCCGCCCCATCCAATCAGCTGTTTGTCTTTGTGGCAGTTTGCGGTGGGACGGCGTGCGCTGGAGGTCTGCAAAACTTGTAGCGCGAGTGGGGTTCGAACCCACGAAGACTTGCGTCCATTGGAACTTAAGTCCAACGCCTTAACCACTCGGCCAACGCGCTATGTCGCGATTCTCCGCCTCCATCCAATCAGCTGTTTGTCTTTGTGGCAGTTCGCGGTGGGACGGCGTGCGCTGGAGGTCTGCAAAACTTGTAGCGCGAGTGGGGTTCGAACCCACGAAGACTTGCGTCCATTGGAACTTAAGTCCAACGCCTTAACCACTCGGCCATCGCGCTATGTCGCGACTCTTCGCCCCCATCCAATCAGCTGTTTGTCTTTGTGGCAGTTCGCGGTGGGACGGCGTGCGCTGGAGGTCTGCAAAACTTGTAGCGCGAGTGGGGTTCGAACCCACGAAGACTTGCGTCCATTGGAACTTAAGTCCAACGCCTTAACCACTCGGCCAACGCGCTATGTCGCGATTCTCCGCCTCCATCCAATCAGCTGTTTGTCTTTGTGGCAGTTCGCGGTGGGACGGCGTGCGCTGGAGGTCTGCAAAACTTGTAGCGCGAGTGGGGTTCGAACCCACGAAGACTTGCGTCCATTGGAACTTAAGTCCAACGCCTTAACCACTCGGCCATCGCGCTATGTCGCGACTCTCCGCCCCCATCCAATCAGCTGTTTGTCTTTGTGGCAGTTCGCGGTGGGACGGCGTGCGCTGGAGGTCTGCAAAACTTGTAGCGCGAGTGGGGTTCGAACCCACGAAGACTTGCGTCCATTGGAACTTAAGTCCAACGCCTTAACCACTCGGCCAACGCGCTATGTCGCGATTCTCCGCCTCCATCCAATCAGCTGTTTGTCTTTGTGGCAGTTCGCGGTGGGACGGCGTGCGCTGGAGGTCTGCAAAACTTGTAGCGCGAGTGGGGTTCGAACCCACGAAGACTTGCGTCCATTGGAACTTAAGTCCAACGCCTTAACCACTCGGCCATCGCGCTATGTCGCGATTCTCCGCCCCCATCCAATCAGCTGTTTGTCTTTGTGGCAGTTTGCGGTGGGACGGCGTGCGCTGGAGGTCTGCAAAACTTGTAGCGCGAGTGGGGTTCGAACCCACGAAGACTTGCGTCCATTGGAACTTAAGTCCAACGCCTTAACCACTCGGCCATCGCGCTATGTCGCGATTCTCCGCCCCATCCAATCAGCTGTTTGTCTTTGTGGCAGCTCGCGGTGGGACGGCGTGCGCTGGAGGTCTGCAAAACTTGTAGCGCGAGTGGGGTTCGAACCCACGAAGACTTGCGTCCATTGGAACTTAAGTCCAACGCCTTAACCACTCGGCCATCGCGCTATGTCGCGATTCTCCGCCCCCATCCAATCAGCTGTTTGTCTTTGTGGCAGTTCGCGGTGGGACGGCGTGCGCTGGAGGTCTGCAAAACTTGTAGCGCGAGTGGGGTTCGAACCCACGAAGACTTGCGTCCATTGGAACTTAAGTCCAACGCCTTAACCACTCGGCCATCGCGCTATGTCGCGATTCTCCGCCCCCATCCAATCAGCTGTTTGTCTTTGTGGCAGTTCGCGGTGGGACGGCGTGCGCTGGAGGTCTGCAAAACTTGTAGCGCGAGTGGGGTTCGAATCCACGAAGACTTGCGTCCATTGGAACTTAAGTCCAACGCCTTAACCACTCGGCCATCGCGCTATGTCGCGATTCTCCGCCCCCATCCAATCAGCTGTTTGTCTTTGTGGCAGTTTGCGGTGGGACGGCGTGCGCTGGAGGTCTGCAAAACTTGTAGCGCGAGTGGGGTTCGAACCCACGAAGACTTGCGTCCATTGGAACTTAAGTCCAACGCCTTAACCACTCGGCCATCGCGCTATGTCGCGATTCTCCGCCCCCATCCAATCAGCTGTTTGTCTTTGTGGCAGTTTGCGGTGGGACGGCGTGCGCTGGAGGTCTGCAAAACTTGTAGCGCGAGTGGGGTTCGAACCCACGAAGACTTGCGTCCATTGGAACTTAAGTCCAACGCCTTAACCACTCGGCCATCGCGCTATGTCGCGATTCTCCGCCCCCATCCAATCAGCTGTTTGTCTTTGTGGCAGTTTGCGGTGGGACGGCGTGCGCTGGAGGTCTGCAAAACTTGTAGCGCGAGTGGGGTTCGAATCCACGAAGACTTGCGTCCATTGGAACTTAAGTCCAACGCCTTAACCACTCGGCCATCGCGCTATGTCGCGATTCTCCGCCCCCATCCAATCAGCTGTTTGTCTTTGTGGCAGTTTGCGGTGGGACGTCGTGCGCTGGAGGTCTGCAAAACTTGTAGCGCGAGTGGGGTTCGAACCCACGAAGACTTGCGTCCATTGGAACTTAAGTCCAACGCCTTAACCACTCGGCCATCGCGCTATGTCGCGATTCTCCGCCCCCATCCAATCAGCTGTTTGTCTTTGTGGCAGTTCGCGGTGGGACGGCGTGCGCTGGAGGTCTGCAAAACTTGTAGCGCGAGTGGGGTTCGAATCCACGAAGACTTGCGTCCATTGGAACTTAAGTCCAACGCCTTAACCACTCGGCCATCGCGCTATGTCGCGATTCTCCGCCCCCATCCAATCAGCTGTTTGTCTTTGTGGCAGTTCGCGGTGGGACGGCGTGCGCTGGAGGTCTGCAAAACTTGTAGCGCGAGTGGGGTTCGAACCCACGAAGACTTGCGTCCATTGGAACTTAAGTCCAACGCCTTAACCACTCGGCCATCGCGCTATGTCGCGATTCTCCGCCCCCATCCAATCAGCTGTTTGTCTTTGTGGCAGTTTGCGGTGGGACGTCGTGCGCTGGAGGTCTGCAAAACTTGTAGCGCGAGTGGGGTTCGAACCCACGAAGACTTGCGTCCACTGGAACTTAAGTCCAACGCCTTAACCACTCGGCCAACGCGCTATGTCGCGATTCTCCGCCTCCATCCAATCAGCTGTTTGTCTTTGTGGCAGTTCGCGGTGGGACGGCGTGCGCTGGAGGTCTGCAAAACTTGTAGCGCGAGTGGGGTTCGAACCCACGAAGACTTGCGTCCATTGGAACTTAAGTCCAACGCCTTAACCACTCGGCCATCGCGCTATGTCGCGACTCTCCGCCCCCATCCAATCAGCTGTTTGTCTTTGTGGCAGTTCGCGGTGGGACGGCGTGCGCTGGAGGTCTGCAAAACTTGTAGCGCGAGTGGGGTTCGAACCCACGAAGACTTGAGTCCATTGGAACTTAAGTCCAACGCCTTAACCACTCGGCCATCGCGCTATGTCGCGATTCTCCGCCCCCATCCAATCAGCTGTTTGTCTTTGTGGCAGTTCGCGGTGGGACGGCGTGCGCTGGAGGTCTGCAAAACTTGTAGCGCGAGTGGGGTTCGAACCCACGAAGACTTGCGTCCATTGGAACTTAAGTCCAACGCCTTAACCACTCGGCCATCGCGCTATGTCGCGATTCTCCGCCCCCATCCAATCAGCTGTTTGTCTTTGTGGCAGTTTGCGGTGGGACGGCGTGCGCTGGAGGTCTGCAAAACTTGTAGCGCGAGTGGGGTTCGAACCCACGAAGACTTGCGTCCATTGGAACTTAAGTCCAACGCCTTAACCACTCGGCCATCGCGCTATGTCGCGATTCTCCGCCCCATCCAATCAGCTGTTTGTCTTTGTGGCAGCTCGCGGTGGGACGGCGTGCGCTGGAGGTCTGCAAAACTTGTAGCGCGAGTGGGGTTCGAACCCACGAAGACTTGCGTCCATTGGAACTTAAGTCCAACGCCTTAACCACTCGGCCATCGCGCTATGTCGCGATTCTCCGCCCCCATCCAATCAGCTGTTTGTCTTTGTGGCAGTTCGCGGTGGGACGGCGTGCGCTGGAGGTCTGCAAAACTTGTAGCGCGAGTGGGGTTCGAACCCACGAAGACTTGCGTCCATTGGAACTTAAGTCCAACGCCTTAACCACTCGGCCATCGCGCTATGTCGCGATTCTCCGCCCCATCCAATCAGCTGTTTGTCTTTGTGGCAGTTTGCGGTGGGACGGCGTGCGCTGGAGGTCTGCAAAACTTGTAGCGCGAGTGGGGTTCGAACCCACGAAGACTTGCGTCCATTGGAACTTAAGTCCAACGCCTTAACCACTCGGCCAACGCGCTATGTCGCGATTCTCCGCCTCCATCCAATCAGCTGTTTGTCTTTGTGGCAGTTCGCGGTGGGACGGCGTGCGCTGGAGGTCTGCAAAACTTGTAGCGCGAGTGGGGTTCGAACCCACGAAGACTTGCGTCCATTGGAACTTAAGTCCAACGCCTTAACCACTCGGCCATCGCGCTATGTCGCGACTCTTCGCCCCCATCCAATCAGCTGTTTGTCTTTGTGGCAGTTCGCGGTGGGACGGCGTGCGCTGGAGGTCTGCAAAACTTGTAGCGCGAGTGGGGTTCGAACCCACGAAGACTTGCGTCCATTGGAACTTAAGTCCAACGCCTTAACCACTCGGCCAACGCGCTATGTCGCGATTCTCCGCCTCCATCCAATCAGCTGTTTGTCTTTGTGGCAGTTCGCGGTGGGACGGCGTGCGCTGGAGGTCTGCAAAACTTGTAGCGCGAGTGGGGTTCGAACCCACGAAGACTTGCGTCCATTGGAACTTAAGTCCAACGCCTTAACCACTCGGCCATCGCGCTATGTCGCGACTCTCCGCCCCCATCCAATCAGCTGTTTGTCTTTGTGGCAGTTCGCGGTGGGACGGCGTGCGCTGGAGGTCTGCAAAACTTGTAGCGCGAGTGGGGTTCGAACCCACGAAGACTTGCGTCCATTGGAACTTAAGTCCAACGCCTTAACCACTCGGCCAACGCGCTATGTCGCGATTCTCCGCCTCCATCCAATCAGCTGTTTGTCTTTGTGGCAGTTCGCGGTGGGACGGCGTGCGCTGGAGGTCTGCAAAACTTGTAGCGCGAGTGGGGTTCGAACCCACGAAGACTTGCGTCCATTGGAACTTAAGTCCAACGCCTTAACCACTCGGCCATCGCGCTATGTCGCGATTCTCCGCCCCCATCCAATCAGCTGTTTGTCTTTGTGGCAGTTTGCGGTGGGACGGCGTGCGCTGGAGGTCTGCAAAACTTGTAGCGCGAGTGGGGTTCGAACCCACGAAGACTTGCGTCCATTGGAACTTAAGTCCAACGCCTTAACCACTCGGCCATCGCGCTATGTCGCGATTCTCCGCCCCCATCCAATCAGCTGTTTGTCTTTGTGGCAGTTCGCGGTGGGACGGCGTGCGCTGGAGGTCTGCAAAACTTGTAGCGCGAGTGGGGTTCGAACCCACGAAGACTTGCGTCCATTGGAACTTAAGTCCAACGCCTTAACCACTCGGCCATCGCGCTATGTCGCGATTCTCCGCCCCATCCAATCAGCTGTTTGTCTTTGTGGCAGTTTGCGGTGGGACGGCGTGCGCTGGAGGTCTGCAAAACTTGTAGCGCGAGTGGGGTTCGAACCCACGAAGACTTGCGTCCATTGGAACTTAAGTCCAACGCCTTAACCACTCGGCCATCGCGCTATGTCGCGACTCTCCGCCCCCATCCAATCAGCTGTTTGTCTTTGTGGCAGTTCGCGGTGGGACGGCGTGCGCTGGAGGTCTGCAAAACTTGTAGCGCGAGTGGGGTTCGAACCCACGAAGACTTGCGTCCATTGGAACTTAAGTCCAACGCCTTAACCACTCGGCCATCGCGCTATGTCGCGATTCTCCGCCCCCATCCAATCAGCTGTTTGTCTTTGTGGCAGTTTGCGGTGGGACGGCGTGCGCTGGAGGTCTGCAAAACTTGTAGCGCGAGTGGGGTTCGAACCCACGAAGACTTGCGTCCATTGGAACTTAAGTCCAACGCCTTAACCACTCGGCCATCGCGCTATGTCGCGATTCTCCGCCCCCATCCAATCAGCTGTTTGTCTTTGTGGCAGTTCGCGGTGGGACGGCGTGCGCTGGAGGTCTGCAAAACTTGTAGCGCGAGTGGGGTTCGAATCCACGAAGACTTGCGTCCATTGGAACTTAAGTCCAACGCCTTAACCACTCGGCCATCGCGCTATGTCGCGATTCTCCGCCCCCATCCAATCAGCTGTTTGTCTTTGTGGCAGTTTGCGGTGGGACGTCGTGCGCTGGAGGTCTGCAAAACTTGTAGCGCGAGTGGGGTTCGAACCCACGAAGACTTGCGTCCATTGGAACTTAAGTCCAACGCCTTAACCACTCGGCCATCGCGCTATGTCGCGATTCTCCGCCCCCATCCAATCAGCTGTTTGTCTTTGTGGCAGTTCGCGGTGGGACGGCGTGCGCTGGAGGTCTGCAAAACTTGTAGCGCGAGTGGGGTTCGAATCCACGAAGACTTGCGTCCATTGGAACTTAAGTCCAACGCCTTAACCACTCGGCCATCGCGCTATGTCGCGATTCTCCGCCCCCATCCAATCAGCTGTTTGTCTTTGTGGCAGTTCGCGGTGGGACGGCGTGCGCTGGAGGTCTGCAAAACTTGTAGCGCGAGTGGGGTTCGAACCCACGAAGACTTGCGTCCATTGGAACTTAAGTCCAACGCCTTAACCACTCGGCCATCGCGCTATGTCGCGATTCTCCGCCCCCATCCAATCAGCTGTTTGTCTTTGTGGCAGTTCGCGGTGGGACGGCGTGCGCTGGAGGTCTGCAAAACTTGTAGCGCGAGTGGGGTTCGAATCCACGAAGACTTGCGTCCATTGGAACTTAAGTCCAACGCCTTAACCACTCGGCCATCGCGCTATGTCGCGATTCTCCGCCCCCATCCAATCAGCTGTTTGTCTTTGTGGCAGTTCGCGGTGGGACGGCGTGCGCTGGAGGTCTGCAAAACTTGTAGCGCGAGTGGGGTTCGAATCCACGAAGACTTGCGTCCATTGGAACTTAAGTCCAACGCCTTAACCACTCGGCCATCGCGCTATGTCGCGATTCTCCGCCCCCATCCAATCAGCTGTTTGTCTTTGTGGCAGTTCGCGGTGGGACGGCGTGCGCTGGAGGTCTGCAAAACTTGTAGCGCGAGTGGGGTTCGAACCCACGAAGACTTGCGTCCATTGGAACTTAAGTCCAACGCCTTAACCACTCGGCCATCGCGCTATGTCGCGATTCTCCGCCCCCATCCAATCAGCTGTTTGTCTTTGTGGCAGTTCGCGGTGGGACGGCGTGCGCTGGAGGTCTGCAAAACTTGTAGCGCGAGTGGGGTTCGAACCCACGAAGACTTGCGTCCACTGGAACTTAAGTCCAACGCCTTAACCACTCGGCCAACGCGCTATGTCGCGATTCTCCGCCTCCATCCAATCAGCTGTTTGTCTTTGTGGCAGTTCGCGGTGGGACGGCGTGCGCTGGAGGTCTGCAAAACTTGTAGCGCGAGTGGGGTTCGAACCCACGAAGACTTGCGTCCATTGGAACTTAAGTCCAACGCCTTAACCACTCGGCCATCGCGCTATGTCGCGATTCTCCGCCCCCATCCAATCAGCTGTTTGTCTTTGTGGCAGTTCGCGGTGGGACGGCGTGCGCTGGAGGTCTGCAAAACTTGTAGCGCGAGTGGGGTTCGAACCCACGAAGACTTGCGTCCACTGGAACTTAAGTCCAACGCCTTAACCACTCGGCCAACGCGCTATGTCGCGATTCTCCGCCTCCATCCAATCAGCTGTTTGTCTTTGTGGCAGTTCGCGGTGGGACGGCGTGCGCTGGAGGTCTGCAAAACTTGTAGCGCGAGTGGGGTTCGAACCCACGAAGACTTGCGTCCATTGGAACTTAAGTCCAACGCCTTAACCACTCGGCCATCGCGCTATGTCGCGACTCTCCGCCCCCATCCAATCAGCTGTTTGTCTTTGTGGCAGTTCGCGGTGGGACGGCGTGCGCTGGAGGTCTGCAAAACTTGTAGCGCGAGTGGGGTTCGAACCCACGAAGACTTGAGTCCATTGGAACTTAAGTCCAACGCCTTAACCACTCGGCCATCGCGCTATGTCGCGATTCTCCGCCCCCATCCAATCAGCTGTTTGTCTTTGTGGCAGTTCGCGGTGGGACGGCGTGCGCTGGAGGTCTGCAAAACTTGTAGCGCGAGTGGGGTTCGAACCCACGAAGACTTGCGTCCATTGGAACTTAAGTCCAACGCCTTAACCACTCGGCCATCGCGCTATGTCGCGATTCTCCGCCCCCATCCAATCAGCTGTTTGTCTTTGTGGCAGTTCGCGGTGGGACGGCGTGCGCTGGAGGTCTGCAAAACTTGTAGCGCGAGTGGGGTTCGAACCCACGAAGACTTGCGTCCATTGGAACTTAAGTCCAACGCCTTAACCACTCGGCCATCGCGCTATGTCGCGATTCTCCGCCCCATCCAATCAGCTGTTTGTCTTTGTGGCAGTTTGCGGTGGGACGGCGTGCGCTGGAGGTCTGCAAAACTTGTAGCGCGAGTGGGGTTCGAACCCACGAAGACTTGCGTCCATTGGAACTTAAGTCCAACGCCTTAACCACTCGGCCATCGCGCTATGTCGCGACTCTCCGCCCCCATCCAATCAGCTGTTTGTCTTTGTGGCAGTTCGCGGTGGGACGGCGTGCGCTGGAGGTCTGCAAAACTTGTAGCGCGAGTGGGGTTCGAACCCACGAAGACTTGCGTCCATTGGAACTTAAGTCCAACGCCTTAACCACTCGGCCATCGCGCTATGTCGCGATTCTCCGCCCCATCCAATCAGCTGTTTGTCTTTGTGGCAGTTTGCGGTGGGACGGCGTGCGCTGGAGGTCTGCAAAACTTGTAGCGCGAGTGGGGTTCGAACCCACGAAGACTTGCGTCCATTGGAACTTAAGTCCAACGCCTTAACCACTCGGCCATCGCGCTATGTCGCGACTCTCCGCCCCCATCCAATCAGCTGTTTGTCTTTGTGGCAGTTCGCGGTGGGACGGCGTGCGCTGGAGGTCTGCAAAACTTGTAGCGCGAGTGGGGTTCGAACCCACGAAGACTTGCGTCCATTGGAACTTAAGTCCAACGCCTTAACCACTCGGCCATCGCGCTATGTCGCGATTCTCCGCCCCCATCCAATCAGCTGTTTGTCTTTGTGGCAGTTTGCGGTGGGACGGCGTGCGCTGGAGGTCTGCAAAACTTGTAGCGCGAGTGGGGTTCGAACCCACGAAGACTTGCGTCCATTGGAACTTAAGTCCAACGCCTTAACCACTCGGCCATCGCGCTATGTCGCGATTCTCCGCCCCCATCCAATCAGCTGTTTGTCTTTGTGGCAGTTCGCGGTGGGACGGCGTGCGCTGGAGGTCTGCAAAACTTGTAGCGCGAGTGGGGTTCGAATCCACGAAGACTTGCGTCCATTGGAACTTAAGTCCAACGCCTTAACCACTCGGCCATCGCGCTATGTCGCGATTCTCCGCCCCCATCCAATCAGCTGTTTGTCTTTGTGGCAGTTTGCGGTGGGACGTCGTGCGCTGGAGGTCTGCAAAACTTGTAGCGCGAGTGGGGTTCGAACCCACGAAGACTTGCGTCCATTGGAACTTAAGTCCAACGCCTTAACCACTCGGCCATCGCGCTATGTCGCGATTCTCCGCCCCCATCCAATCAGCTGTTTGTCTTTGTGGCAGTTCGCGGTGGGACGGCGTGCGCTGGAGGTCTGCAAAACTTGTAGCGCGAGTGGGGTTCGAACCCACGAAGACTTGCGTCCATTGGAACTTAAGTCCAACGCCTTAACCACTCGGCCATCGCGCTATGTCGCGATTCTCCGCCCCATCCAATCAGCTGTTTGTCTTTGTGGCAGTTTGCGGTGGGACGGCGTGCGCTGGAGGTCTGCAAAACTTGTAGCGCGAGTGGGGTTCGAACCCACGAAGACTTGCGTCCATTGGAACTTAAGTCCAACGCCTTAACCACTCGGCCATCGCGCTATGTCGCGACTCTCCGCCCCCATCCAATCAGCTGTTTGTCTTTGTGGCAGTTCGCGGTGGGACGGCGTGCGCTGGAGGTCTGCAAAACTTGTAGCGCGAGTGGGGTTCGAACCCACGAAGACTTGCGTCCATTGGAACTTAAGTCCAACGCCTTAACCACTCGGCCATCGCGCTATGTCGCGATTCTCCGCCCCCATCCAATCAGCTGTTTGTCTTTGTGGCAGTTTGCGGTGGGACGGCGTGCGCTGGAGGTCTGCAAAACTTGTAGCGCGAGTGGGGTTCGAACCCACGAAGACTTGCGTCCATTGGAACTTAAGTCCAACGCCTTAACCACTCGGCCATCGCGCTATGTCGCGATTCTCCGCCCCCATCCAATCAGCTGTTTGTCTTTGTGGCAGTTCGCGGTGGGACGGCGTGCGCTGGAGGTCTGCAAAACTTGTAGCGCGAGTGGGGTTCGAATCCACGAAGACTTGCGTCCATTGGAACTTAAGTCCAACGCCTTAACCACTCGGCCATCGCGCTATGTCGCGATTCTCCGCCCCCATCCAATCAGCTGTTTGTCTTTGTGGCAGTTTGCGGTGGGACGTCGTGCGCTGGAGGTCTGCAAAACTTGTAGCGCGAGTGGGGTTCGAACCCACGAAGACTTGCGTCCATTGGAACTTAAGTCCAACGCCTTAACCACTCGGCCATCGCGCTATGTCGCGATTCTCCGCCCCCATCCAATCAGCTGTTTGTCTTTGTGGCAGTTCGCGGTGGGACGGCGTGCGCTGGAGGTCTGCAAAACTTGTAGCGCGAGTGGGGTTCGAATCCACGAAGACTTGCGTCCATTGGAACTTAAGTCCAACGCCTTAACCACTCGGCCATCGCGCTATGTCGCGATTCTCCGCCCCCATCCAATCAGCTGTTTGTCTTTGTGGCAGTTCGCGGTGGGACGGCGTGCGCTGGAGGTCTGCAAAACTTGTAGCGCGAGTGGGGTTCGAACCCACGAAGACTTGCGTCCATTGGAACTTAAGTCCAACGCCTTAACCACTCGGCCAACGCGCTATGTCGCGATTCTCCGCCTCCATCCAATCAGCTGTTTGTCTTTGTGGCAGTTCGCGGTGGGACGGCGTGCGCTGGAGGTCTGCAAAACTTGTAGCGCGAGTGGGGTTCGAACCCACGAAGACTTGCGTCCATTGGAACTTAAGTCCAACGCCTTAACCACTCGGCCATCGCGCTATGTCGCGATTCTCCGCCCCCATCCAATCAGCTGTTTGTCTTTGTGGCAGTTTGCGGTGGGACGGCGTGCGCTGGAGGTCTGCAAAACTTGTAGCGCGAGTGGGGTTCGAACCCACGAAGACTTGCGTCCATTGGAACTTAAGTCCAACGCCTTAACCACTCGGCCATCGCGCTATGTCGCGATTCTCCGCCCCCATCCAATCAGCTGTTTGTCTTTGTGGCAGTTCGCGGTGGGACGGCGTGCGCTGGAGGTCTGCAAAACTTGTAGCGCGAGTGGGGTTCGAATCCACGAAGACTTGCGTCCATTGGAACTTAAGTCCAACGCCTTAACCACTCGGCCATCGCGCTATGTCGCGATTCTCCGCCCCCATCCAATCAGCTGTTTGTCTTTGTGGCAGTTTGCGGTGGGACGTCGTGCGCTGGAGGTCTGCAAAACTTGTAGCGCGAGTGGGGTTCGAACCCACGAAGACTTGCGTCCATTGGAACTTAAGTCCAACGCCTTAACCACTCGGCCATCGCGCTATGTCGCGATTCTCCGCCCCCATCCAATCAGCTGTTTGTCTTTGTGGCAGTTCGCGGTGGGACGGCGTGCGCTGGAGGTCTGCAAAACTTGTAGCGCGAGTGGGGTTCGAACCCACGAAGACTTGCGTCCATTGGAACTTAAGTCCAACGCCTTAACCACTCGGCCATCGCGCTATGTCGCGATTCTCCGCCCCATCCAATCAGCTGTTTGTCTTTGTGGCAGTTTGCGGTGGGACGGCGTGCGCTGGAGGTCTGCAAAACTTGTAGCGCGAGTGGGGTTCGAACCCACGAAGACTTGCGTCCATTGGAACTTAAGTCCAACGCCTTAACCACTCGGCCATCGCGCTATGTCGCGACTCTCCGCCCCCATCCAATCAGCTGTTTGTCTTTGTGGCAGTTCGCGGTGGGACGGCGTGCGCTGGAGGTCTGCAAAACTTGTAGCGCGAGTGGGGTTCGAACCCACGAAGACTTGCGTCCATTGGAACTTAAGTCCAACGCCTTAACCACTCGGCCATCGCGCTATGTCGCGATTCTCCGCCCCCATCCAATCAGCTGTTTGTCTTTGTGGCAGTTTGCGGTGGGACGGCGTGCGCTGGAGGTCTGCAAAACTTGTAGCGCGAGTGGGGTTCGAACCCACGAAGACTTGCGTCCATTGGAACTTAAGTCCAACGCCTTAACCACTCGGCCATCGCGCTATGTCGCGATTCTCCGCCCCCATCCAATCAGCTGTTTGTCTTTGTGGCAGTTCGCGGTGGGACGGCGTGCGCTGGAGGTCTGCAAAACTTGTAGCGCGAGTGGGGTTCGAATCCACGAAGACTTGCGTCCATTGGAACTTAAGTCCAACGCCTTAACCACTCGGCCATCGCGCTATGTCGCGATTCTCCGCCCCCATCCAATCAGCTGTTTGTCTTTGTGGCAGTTTGCGGTGGGACGTCGTGCGCTGGAGGTCTGCAAAACTTGTAGCGCGAGTGGGGTTCGAACCCACGAAGACTTGCGTCCATTGGAACTTAAGTCCAACGCCTTAACCACTCGGCCATCGCGCTATGTCGCGATTCTCCGCCCCCATCCAATCAGCTGTTTGTCTTTGTGGCAGTTCGCGGTGGGACGGCGTGCGCTGGAGGTCTGCAAAACTTGTAGCGCGAGTGGGGTTCGAATCCACGAAGACTTGCGTCCATTGGAACTTAAGTCCAACGCCTTAACCACTCGGCCATCGCGCTATGTCGCGATTCTCCGCCCCCATCCAATCAGCTGTTTGTCTTTGTGGCAGTTCGCGGTGGGACGGCGTGCGCTGGAGGTCTGCAAAACTTGTAGCGCGAGTGGGGTTCGAACCCACGAAGACTTGCGTCCATTGGAACTTAAGTCCAACGCCTTAACCACTCGGCCATCGCGCTATGTCGCGATTCTCCGCCCCCATCCAATCAGCTGTTTGTCTTTGTGGCAGTTCGCGGTGGGACGGCGTGCGCTGGAGGTCTGCAAAACTTGTAGCGCGAGTGGGGTTCGAACCCACGAAGACTTGCGTCCATTGGAACTTAAGTCCAACGCCTTAACCACTCGGCCATCGCGCTATGTCGCGACTCTCCGCCCCCATCCAATCAGCTGTTTGTCTTTGTGGCAGTTCGCGGTGGGACGGCGTGCGCTGGAGGTCTGCAAAACTTGTAGCGCGAGTGGGGTTCGAACCCACGAAGACTTGCGTCCATTGGAACTTAAGTCCAACGCCTTAACCACTCGGCCATCGCGCTATGTCGCGATTCTCCGCCCCCATCCAATCAGCTGTTTGTCTTTGTGGCAGTTCGCGGTGGGACGGCGTGCGCTGGAGGTCTGCAAAACTTGTAGCGCGAGTGGGGTTCGAACCCACGAAGACTTGCGTCCACTGGAACTTAAGTCCAACGCCTTAACCACTCGGCCAACGCGCTATGTCGCGATTCTCCGCCTCCATCCAATCAGCTGTTTGTCTTTGTGGCAGTTCGCGGTGGGACGGCGTGCGCTGGAGGTCTGCAAAACTTGTAGCGCGAGTGGGGTTCGAACCCACGAAGACTTGAGTCCATTGGAACTTAAGTCCAACGCCTTAACCACTCGGCCATCGCGCTATGTCGCGATTCTCCGCCCCCATCCAATCAGCTGTTTGTCTTTGTGGCAGTTCGCGGTGGGACGGCGTGCGCTGGAGGTCTGCAAAACTTGTAGCGCGAGTGGGGTTCGAACCCACGAAGACTTGCGTCCATTGGAACTTAAGTCCAACGCCTTAACCACTCGGCCATCGCGCTATGTCGCGATTCTCCGCCCCCATCCAATCAGCTGTTTGTCTTTGTGGCAGTTCGCGGTGGGACGGCGTGCGCTGGAGGTCTGCAAAACTTGTAGCGCGAGTGGGGTTCGAACCCACGAAGACTTGCGTCCACTGGAACTTAAGTCCAACGCCTTAACCACTCGGCCATCGCGCTATGTCGCGATTCTCCGCCCCCATCCAATCAGCTGTTTGTCTTTGTGGCAGTTCGCGGTGGGACGGCGTGCGCTGGAGGTCTGCAAAACTTGTAGCGCGAGTGGGGTTCGAACCCACGAAGACTTGCGTCCATTGGAACTTAAGTCCAACGCCTTAACCACTCGGCCATCGCGCTATGTCGCGACTCTCCGCCCCCATCCAATCAGCTGTTTGTCTTTGTGGCAGTTCGCGGTGGGACGGCGTGCGCTGGAGGTCTGCAAAACTTGTAGCGCGAGTGGGGTTCGAACCCACGAAGACTTGAGTCCATTGGAACTTAAGTCCAACGCCTTAACCACTCGGCCATCGCGCTATGTCGCGATTCTCCGCCCCCATCCAATCAGCTGTTTGTCTTTGTGGCAGTTCGCGGTGGGACGGCGTGCGCTGGAGGTCTGCAAAACTTGTAGCGCGAGTGGGGTTCGAACCCACGAAGACTTGCGTCCATTGGAACTTAAGTCCAACGCCTTAACCACTCGGCCATCGCGCTATGTCGCGATTCTCCGCCCCCATCCAATCAGCTGTTTGTCTTTGTGGCAGTTCGCGGTGGGACGGCGTGCGCTGGAGGTCTGCAAAACTTGTAGCGCGAGTGGGGTTCGAACCCACGAAGACTTGCGTCCATTGGAACTTAAGTCCAACGCCTTAACCACTCGGCCATCGCGCTATGTCGCGATTCTCCGCCCCATCCAATCAGCTGTTTGTCTTTGTGGCAGTTTGCGGTGGGACGGCGTGCGCTGGAGGTCTGCAAAACTTGTAGCGCGAGTGGGGTTCGAACCCACGAAGACTTGCGTCCATTGGAACTTAAGTCCAACGCCTTAACCACTCGGCCATCGCGCTATGTCGCGACTCTCCGCCCCCATCCAATCAGCTGTTTGTCTTTGTGGCAGTTCGCGGTGGGACGGCGTGCGCTGGAGGTCTGCAAAACTTGTAGCGCGAGTGGGGTTCGAACCCACGAAGACTTGCGTCCATTGGAACTTAAGTCCAACGCCTTAACCACTCGGCCATCGCGCTATGTCGCGATTCTCCGCCCCATCCAATCAGCTGTTTGTCTTTGTGGCAGTTTGCGGTGGGACGGCGTGCGCTGGAGGTCTGCAAAACTTGTAGCGCGAGTGGGGTTCGAACCCACGAAGACTTGCGTCCATTGGAACTTAAGTCCAACGCCTTAACCACTCGGCCATCGCGCTATGTCGCGACTCTCCGCCCCCATCCAATCAGCTGTTTGTCTTTGTGGCAGTTCGCGGTGGGACGGCGTGCGCTGGAGGTCTGCAAAACTTGTAGCGCGAGTGGGGTTCGAACCCACGAAGACTTGCGTCCATTGGAACTTAAGTCCAACGCCTTAACCACTCGGCCATCGCGCTATGTCGCGATTCTCCGCCCCCATCCAATCAGCTGTTTGTCTTTGTGGCAGTTTGCGGTGGGACGTCGTGCGCTGGAGGTCTGCAAAACTTGTAGCGCGAGTGGGGTTCGAACCCACGAAGACTTGCGTCCATTGGAACTTAAGTCCAACGCCTTAACCACTCGGCCATCGCGCTATGTCGCGATTCTCCGCCCCCATCCAATCAGCTGTTTGTCTTTGTGGCAGTTCGCGGTGGGACGGCGTGCGCTGGAGGTCTGCAAAACTTGTAGCGCGAGTGGGGTTCGAATCCACGAAGACTTGCGTCCATTGGAACTTAAGTCCAACGCCTTAACCACTCGGCCATCGCGCTATGTCGCGATTCTCCGCCCCCATCCAATCAGCTGTTTGTCTTTGTGGCAGTTCGCGGTGGGACGGCGTGCGCTGGAGGTCTGCAAAACTTGTAGCGCGAGTGGGGTTCGAACCCACGAAGACTTGCGTCCATTGGAACTTAAGTCCAACGCCTTAACCACTCGGCCATCGCGCTATGTCGCGATTCTCCGCCCCCATCCAATCAGCTGTTTGTCTTTGTGGCAGTTCGCGGTGGGACGGCGTGCGCTGGAGGTCTGCAAAACTTGTAGCGCGAGTGGGGTTCGAACCCACGAAGACTTGCGTCCATTGGAACTTAAGTCCAACGCCTTAACCACTCGGCCATCGCGCTATGTCGCGACTCTCCGCCCCCATCCAATCAGCTGTTTGTCTTTGTGGCAGTTCGCGGTGGGACGGCGTGCGCTGGAGGTCTGCAAAACTTGTAGCGCGAGTGGGGTTCGAACCCACGAAGACTTGCGTCCATTGGAACTTAAGTCCAACGCCTTAACCACTCGGCCATCGCGCTATGTCGCGATTCTCCGCCCCCATCCAATCAGCTGTTTGTCTTTGTGGCAGTTCGCGGTGGGACGGCGTGCGCTGGAGGTCTGCAAAACTTGTAGCGCGAGTGGGGTTCGAACCCACGAAGACTTGCGTCCACTGGAACTTAAGTCCAACGCCTTAACCACTCGGCCAACGCGCTATGTCGCGATTCTCCGCCTCCATCCAATCAGCTGTTTGTCTTTGTGGCAGTTCGCGGTGGGACGGCGTGCGCTGGAGGTCTGCAAAACTTGTAGCGCGAGTGGGGTTCGAACCCACGAAGACTTGCGTCCATTGGAACTTAAGTCCAACGCCTTAACCACTCGGCCATCGCGCTATGTCGCGACTCTCCGCCCCCATCCAATCAGCTGTTTGTCTTTGTGGCAGTTCGCGGTGGGACGGCGTGCGCTGGAGGTCTGCAAAACTTGTAGCGCGAGTGGGGTTCGAACCCACGAAGACTTGAGTCCATTGGAACTTAAGTCCAACGCCTTAACCACTCGGCCATCGCGCTATGTCGCGATTCTCCGCCCCCATCCAATCAGCTGTTTGTCTTTGTGGCAGTTCGCGGTGGGACGGCGTGCGCTGGAGGTCTGCAAAACTTGTAGCGCGAGTGGGGTTCGAACCCACGAAGACTTGCGTCCATTGGAACTTAAGTCCAACGCCTTAACCACTCGGCCATCGCGCTATGTCGCGATTCTCCGCCCCCATCCAATCAGCTGTTTGTCTTTGTGGCAGTTCGCGGTGGGACGGCGTGCGCTGGAGGTCTGCAAAACTTGTAGCGCGAGTGGGGTTCGAACCCACGAAGACTTGCGTCCATTGGAACTTAAGTCCAACGCCTTAACCACTCGGCCATCGCGCTATGTCGCGATTCTCCGCCCCATCCAATCAGCTGTTTGTCTTTGTGGCAGTTTGCGGTGGGACGGCGTGCGCTGGAGGTCTGCAAAACTTGTAGCGCGAGTGGGGTTCGAACCCACGAAGACTTGCGTCCATTGGAACTTAAGTCCAACGCCTTAACCACTCGGCCATCGCGCTATGTCGCGACTCTCCGCCCCCATCCAATCAGCTGTTTGTCTTTGTGGCAGTTCGCGGTGGGACGGCGTGCGCTGGAGGTCTGCAAAACTTGTAGCGCGAGTGGGGTTCGAACCCACGAAGACTTGCGTCCATTGGAACTTAAGTCCAACGCCTTAACCACTCGGCCAACGCGCTATGTCGCGATTCTCCGCCTCCATCCAATCAGCTGTTTGTCTTTGTGGCAGTTCGCGGTGGGACGGCGTGCGCTGGAGGTCTGCAAAACTTGTAGCGCGAGTGGGGTTCGAACCCACGAAGACTTGCGTCCATTGGAACTTAAGTCCAACGCCTTAACAACTCGGCCATCGCGCTATGTCGCGATTCTCCGCCCCCATCCAATCAGCTGTTTGTCTTTGTGGCAGTTTGCGGTGGGACGGCGTGCGCTGGAGGTCTGCAAAACTTGTAGCGCGAGTGGGGTTCGAACCCACGAAGACTTGCGTCCATTGGAACTTAAGTCCAACGCCTTAACCACTCGGCCATCGCGCTATGTCGCGATTCTCCGCCCCATCCAATCAGCTGTTTGTCTTTGTGGCAGCTCGCGGTGGGACGGCGTGCGCTGGAGGTCTGCAAAACTTGTAGCGCGAGTGGGGTTCGAACCCACGAAGACTTGCGTCCATTGGAACTTAAGTCCAACGCCTTAACCACTCGGCCATCGCGCTATGTCGCGATTCTCCGCCCCCATCCAATCAGCTGTTTGTCTTTGTGGCAGTTCGCGGTGGGACGGCGTGCGCTGGAGGTCTGCAAAACTTGTAGCGCGAGTGGGGTTCGAACCCACGAAGACTTGCGTCCATTGGAACTTAAGTCCAACGCCTTAACCACTCGGCCATCGCGCTATGTCGCGATTCTCCGCCCCATCCAATCAGCTGTTTGTCTTTGTGGCAGTTTGCGGTGGGACGGCGTGCGCTGGAGGTCTGCAAAACTTGTAGCGCGAGTGGGGTTCGAACCCACGAAGACTTGCGTCCATTGGAACTTAAGTCCAACGCCTTAACCACTCGGCCATCGCGCTATGTCGCGACTCTCCGCCCCCATCCAATCAGCTGTTTGTCTTTGTGGCAGTTCGCGGTGGGACGGCGTGCGCTGGAGGTCTGCAAAACTTGTAGCGCGAGTGGGGTTCGAACCCACGAAGACTTGCGTCCATTGGAACTTAAGTCCAACGCCTTAACCACTCGGCCATCGCGCTATGTCGCGATTCTCCGCCCCCATCCAATCAGCTGTTTGTCTTTGTGGCAGTTTGCGGTGGGACGGCGTGCGCTGGAGGTCTGCAAAACTTGTAGCGCGAGTGGGGTTCGAACCCACGAAGACTTGCGTCCATTGGAACTTAAGTCCAACGCCTTAACCACTCGGCCATCGCGCTATGTCGCGATTCTCCGCCCCCATCCAATCAGCTGTTTGTCTTTGTGGCAGTTCGCGGTGGGACGGCGTGCGCTGGAGGTCTGCAAAACTTGTAGCGCGAGTGGGGTTCGAATCCACGAAGACTTGCGTCCATTGGAACTTAAGTCCAACGCCTTAACCACTCGGCCATCGCGCTATGTCGCGATTCTCCGCCCCCATCCAATCAGCTGTTTGTCTTTGTGGCAGTTTGCGGTGGGACGTCGTGCGCTGGAGGTCTGCAAAACTTGTAGCGCGAGTGGGGTTCGAACCCACGAAGACTTGCGTCCATTGGAACTTAAGTCCAACGCCTTAACCACTCGGCCATCGCGCTATGTCGCGATTCTCCGCCCCCATCCAATCAGCTGTTTGTCTTTGTGGCAGTTCGCGGTGGGACGGCGTGCGCTGGAGGTCTGCAAAACTTGTAGCGCGAGTGGGGTTCGAATCCACGAAGACTTGCGTCCATTGGAACTTAAGTCCAACGCCTTAACCACTCGGCCATCGCGCTATGTCGCGATTCTCCGCCCCCATCCAATCAGCTGTTTGTCTTTGTGGCAGTTCGCGGTGGGACGGCGTGCGCTGGAGGTCTGCAAAACTTGTAGCGCGAGTGGGGTTCGAACCCACGAAGACTTGCGTCCATTGGAACTTAAGTCCAACGCCTTAACCACTCGGCCATCGCGCTATGTCGCGATTCTCCGCCTCCATCCAATCAGCTGTTTGTCTTTGTGGCAGTTCGCGGTGGGACGGCGTGCGCTGGAGGTCTGCAAAACTTGTAGCGCGAGTGGGGTTCGAACCCACGAAGACTTGCGTCCACTGGAACTTAAGTCCAACGCCTTAACCACTCGGCCAACGCGCTATGTCGCGATTCTCCGCCTCCATCCAATCAGCTGTTTGTCTTTGTGGCAGTTCGCGGTGGGACGGCGTGCGCTGGAGGTCTGCAAAACTTGTAGCGCGAGTGGGGTTCGAACCCACGAAGACTTGCGTCCATTGGAACTTAAGTCCAACGCCTTAACCACTCGGCCATCGCGCTATGTCGCGACTCTCCGCCCCCATCCAATCAGCTGTTTGTCTTTGTGGCAGTTCGCGGTGGGACGGCGTGCGCTGGAGGTCTGCAAAACTTGTAGCGCGAGTGGGGTTCGAACCCACGAAGACTTGAGTCCATTGGAACTTAAGTCCAACGCCTTAACCACTCGGCCATCGCGCTATGTCGCGATTCTCCGCCCCCATCCAATCAGCTGTTTGTCTTTGTGGCAGTTCGCGGTGGGACGGCGTGCGCTGGAGGTCTGCAAAACTTGTAGCGCGAGTGGGGTTCGAACCCACGAAGACTTGCGTCCATTGGAACTTAAGTCCAACGCCTTAACCACTCGGCCAACGCGCTATGTCGCGATTCTCCGCCTCCATCCAATCAGCTGTTTGTCTTTGTGGCAGTTCGCGGTGGGACGGCGTGCGCTGGAGGTCTGCAAAACTTGTAGCGCGAGTGGGGTTCGAACCCACGAAGACTTGCGTCCATTGGAACTTAAGTCCAACGCCTTAACCACTCGGCCATCGCGCTATGTCGCGATTCTCCGCCCCCATCCAATCAGCTGTTTGTCTTTGTGGCAGTTTGCGGTGGGACGGCGTGCGCTGGAGGTCTGCAAAACTTGTAGCGCGAGTGGGGTTTGAACCCACGAAGACTTGCGTCCATTGGAACTTAAGTCCAACGCCTTAACCACTCGGCCATCGCGCTATGTCGCGATTCTCCGCCCCATCCAATCAGCTGTTTGTCTTTGTGGCAGCTCGCGGTGGGACGGCGTGCGCTGGAGGTCTGCAAAACTTGTAGCGCGAGTGGGGTTCGAACCCACGAAGACTTGCGTCCATTGGAACTTAAGTCCAACGCCTTAACCACTCGGCCATCGCGCTATGTCGCGATTCTCCGCCCCCATCCAATCAGCTGTTTGTCTTTGTGGCAGTTCGCGGTGGGACGGCGTGCGCTGGAGGTCTGCAAAACTTGTAGCGCGAGTGGGGTTCGAACCCACGAAGACTTGCGTCCATTGGAACTTAAGTCCAACGCCTTAACCACTCGGCCATCGCGCTATGTCGCGATTCTCCGCCCCATCCAATCAGCTGTTTGTCTTTGTGGCAGTTCGCGGTGGGACGGCGTGCGCTGGAGGTCTGCAAAACTTGTAGCGCGAGTGGGGTTCGAACCCACGAAGACTTGCGTCCATTGGAACTTAAGTCCAACGCCTTAACCACTCGGCCATCGCGCTATGTCGCGATTCTTCGCCCCCATCCAATCAGCTGTTTGTCTTTGTGGCAGTTCGCGGTGGGACGGCGTGCGCTGGAGGTCTGCAAAACTTGTAGCGCGAGTGGGGTTCGAACCCACGAAGACTTGCGTCCATTGGAACTTAAGTCCAATGCCCTAACCACTTGCTCACCGTCCTGTGAAGAGGCATTTCTGTGCATGTCTTCCTTGTATATTCCATTGTTGTGCTTGTTCATCTGTTCTCTCTTCTTCGGTTATCATTTTCAGTGAATTCTTTAATTCATCGCAAATATGTATAGAGTTGTAAACATCGTCTTTATACAAGTGTTATCGGCACCAATCCTGCTGCAGATACTCTACCAGTAGTTTCACCCTCTGTCGTTGAGCTTCGTTCAGCGGCGTTGAAGGCGTCGATTGCATCGCCGTCTCCTCTTGGCTCTTCCACCGCTTGATGTTCGTCAGTGCCGCGTTGCTCAGACCACACACATCGAGGACCGGTCGAACCACTGTTAGAGGGTCATTCATCTGGAAGTGACAAAGCTTTCGGGCTGATTCAGCCTTGAGCACGCTGTTCTGGATCGTCGCACTTACCAGGTCTTCTGCGTAAATGGCCTCTAAGGCGTAGTACTTCAAGTTCCGTTGATGGTTGATCGTACAGCCCATGATCTGAGCGAGGGCGAACTCATACGCTTCTTTTGGCCCGATCTTTTGCACCATCTCCGGCTCCAGCAACCGCCAGCTGGAGAAGAAGTCGCACAGTGTTGACGAGTAGGCTAGCAGGGTGCATACCTGAGAAAAAATTCAATTTTAAAGGGTAATATATCAATCTGCTGTATAATAAATCTTGTAGACCATTGCCCTAAAAATTTTGACACTGGATTTAACCGGAGACACCAATTTCGCGTCACTTTTAAAATCAAATCGGGCACTATTCCATGCAAGCTTAAGGCTTTTGAAATAAAACTGTACCGTTTCCAATCAAAGCGGTCCTAAAGATTATCTAAAGGATCTCCAAGAAGGTAAAATTAATTTATTGTCCAGGAAAAAAAATTAATGTGAATTTCTTTAAATTTTTTCACTTCACCTGTCCAAGTAAGTGAGCACTCCTTCTGAAATATTAGAAAATTTTTATTTTCAAGGAAATTTCATAGTTAGCATTTTTTATCATATTTTCATTTTCTAAGAAAATTTCCTCATTTGGAATTTATTCTAAATCAAAACCAAAAGGTAGCGATTTTTTTTATCATATCGAATCAAGGTATAGTGACTGCAGTTTTCTAGTGGATCACGAAATTCATCTGATTTTATAAAAACTTTGCGTCTTTTTTATTTTATTATTATTATTATTTCAATTTTTTTTCAAGGAATCAACCGGATGAAAATCGCGGCGAGTTAGATGAGTGTATTGTATTCCTTTTAATATGATAATGCTGAAAAATGCAATTTTTCCACATTCAGTGAAAGTTGTATACCATTATTCTTCTAGAAAGTCAATATTTTATAAAATTTCAAAAGTTTTCAAAAAAAGTCGCACTCAATTGTTTGGTTTGACAATAATTTTTCTATGCTTCTTGGAAATTTTTCATTTCCCCTTAATAAGTAAGCAGTTCGTTTGAAATTTTTGTAAAATTTTTGTTTTCTAAGGAAATATGATGATTTAGAATCTATTCTAAATTGCCGAAAGATAGCGTTTTTTATCTCGTTGAAGGAAGAGGTAGTGCCTTGCATTTATCTAGCTGGCCGCGAAATTCAGAAATTCATCTAATTTTCTAAAAAAATGTCTTCTACAAAGCTTTTTGATGTACCGTTGACCAGTGTGTAATTCCACACAAGCAGAATTTTTTTTTAAACCACCAAACAAAAATCGTGACCAGCTGGACGAGTGTATGGCGCAATCCCCTTCTCTTCTTTTAATAAGTTTAAGCTTAAAAAATTGCTATGTTCCTGCATTTTATTACAGTTTATAGTTGTGTGTCATTATTCTTCTTTGAAAGACGAAATTTTATAAAATTTCAGGTTTTCAAAAAAGTCGCACTCAATTTCTAATAAACAAAAATATTTTATCTTTCTTGGAGAGTCTCTGGTTTAATCTGGAAGACAGCTCGTCTTGATTTGAAAATTTTTCGTGTGATTTCAATAGCGTCCATTCTAATGCTAAACCTCTAATTGAACTAAATTTTCGATAAGTGGGTCTTATCTTCTATGTTGTTCACTGAAGCTCTAAGTCATGGTCGCCTTTTTCATGATGACTTGTTTTAAAACTAAAAGCTTGGGTATCCTAACTATGTAATTCCGAAGAACAGTGCCGATACCTCACCATGTCCAGAACGGGAAAACTCGTTGATGTTGCTGTGACCAGCCGCGATATGGCTGCTGTAGGATCCTTAGAAGTTATGTACAGATGCTGTATAGAGGGCATTGTTGCGTGTATATAAGGCACTATCTTTGCACAACATGACCTGAAGTGCTCATTTTTGTTCGTTGACAGTAAAGGTCTTCTGTCAGCGCGTCAGGAGGTACACCTGCCTCCTTCTGGGGCGTGTGTGCGGGCAATCGCGGACGAGTTCGATGGCCGTTCTGCCTTTACGGCACTCCTAAATCTTAGACGAAGCCTCAAATTCGACTTTCGCCGGTACTGTAAAGCGGTGTTCAGGGCAGAATCGCGGCGTGACACGACATAATGATAATCTCCCATATCGACCGAGCGACGTCGCGTTTGTGTTCATACCCGCTGTGCAGCGAACACCACATCTCACGCAGTTATAAGCATTGCCACGCGATGATAATATCGCTGTTCATTGCTAGCGATTTGTTTGTCGCTCGGTGATTCGATACTTCATTCGTTTCGAACGAGGATGTTCATAGCAGCATCCCTGTCGCAGAAGAGCGCGGCACGAGGATCGCGTCGCAACGACAGTGGGCTTCGCGTCGCTACGCGAACGCTCTAAACGTCCCCTAACGGTGGCTTTTGTTGCGATCGGTGGCGCGCAGGCTGAGGCGTCCCTCCAGTTGCCTTTCTGGCTCAGTGTCGCTCCACGACATCGGAGGCTTCCCAGATCTTACCTAACCCCGCAGGACTCCCACGTATTGCCGATATCGCTCGTAATGCCTAAACGTCTTGATCGTTCTCCAGCTGTCCGGACTGGCCTGCTCCCATGGCCTCGAGCCACCCGGCTCCTTAACTCCCACTCCGTTCCAGAGGGACAACCCACTTCCAGGGGAATCCAGGTGACAGTACACAACAGATGCATAAACACAACCCATGCCCTTGGTACAAAGAGACTCACCCGGGTTCTCCACACGCACACGGTATACTCCATGAGATTCATTACACATCGCATCCAGTAAGCAGTCAACAATCCGACGGTGAGAGCAGAAGAGTAGACAGGCGTGGCCAACGCAGTGAGATTCTCCTGAGGCCGCGGTGGTGAGCATGATGCTCACTAGACCACGCGGTTCTCTCCTGGCGCTCCCGTCCGTAGTGTCAGCAGCGAACAGTGCAGGGACGAGGCCACGCGGTAGCCATCCGGAACGGGAGCAGGGCAAGAGGTCGGCAGACCTCGTCGCGGAAGCGCAGGGACGTCGAATGGCCGCGCGCCGATCGATGGTGTTACGTCACCAATTTCCCCATGCTCCCAAGCCGATCGAGGGTGCCTCATCGGCAAGCTACCGTGGGAAACGTCGCACTCGGGCCGGACACGGACCAAGGAGCGATCGCAGTCGCGACAGTTTTCATCAAAGTGATTATAAAAGTTATCGTCGAGATTGTGCTTTATAGTTTCTTTCATCTTTTGAGGATATGGGCAAACAATGCAAATTAATCGATTTTCCACAGAAACCTGCAAAAGAAAGAACGCAGTTAACGGACATATGGTTTGTGAAACAAAAAAATGGAGGAGGAAAACGAAGCAGTCACCCTCCCTTCCTGAGACTCCGCCCAAAATGGAACCTTCGGAGCTGAACCGAATGTTGTAATCTTCTCTAAAACACCACCGCTCTCAGTGTCTGAGTCGAATCAGAGCTTTTTCGTAGAATATGGGAGTGTCGTAAATGCAGAACGCCCATCGAACTCGTCCGCGATTGCCCACGCACACACCATTACTAGGCGGGTGTACCTCCTGTCCGTCCTGCAGGTCTTCTGAATAGCAGGTCTTACCTAGTCTTCATCACGACCACTTGATCGCTCTCCAGATGTCGCATGATGTAGCGAAGCGAGGCAAGGGTTACAGACCTCATCACCTCTATGGAGACGATTTGAGCAAGTACGGCTAAGGCGCTCAATGCTGGCGGTTCTCCGAGGACTAGCACATGTCGTTGAGTCAAATCGGATGAACTCAACAGTCGGCCGAGCATACTGCCACCACAGCATGGCGCATTATGGAGCATAACCACTCGACCTAACAGACAAAATAAAAGACCTTAAGGCTACGGTAAGAATAGCTGTTATTACCTTTCGAAGCAGGAAACCGTGACTTTGCCTCATTAGAAAAGTCTTTTATATCAATGCGTGCCACCCTGTCTGCTGAGTTGTGCAACAGTAGTGTTAACTTTTGAGTAAAGGACATCGACAAGGGAGGATCGTCTGGTATTCGAACGAAGTACACATATCGTTCTGTTATGGAGTATATCAACCAGCTGAAAAAGGCTAAGTTCTTCAGTCGTACAACGGCCAAACGAAAAGAAAGCTATTATACCATGGGTCGCTCAAGTCGCCTATTGTTCCGAAACCATCGTTAAATATCAAAAAATCGTGGTCCTGAGCGACATCAGTGGCATCTAGACGATACCTGAAAGTACATAGATGCGGTTGAAAGAAAAATCCACTGCTCCAAAGTTCTTCTTCATGATCCGTACCTACTGGAAGTGTTTCAAAGACCTATCATAATCCTGATATTACTCAAACTAAGACCAAGTAATAGCCCTCTCAAAATTCTACGATTGGACGACTGATGTCTTGACTCTCGCCGCGACTCCTCAAGGTCACACTAGCATCCGCGACACTCAGGTCCTGGTGTGAAGGGCGTACTGTCGCGCGCACGCTCCGCGACGCACTATAAACGCCTTCTCGCGCGCAGTCGGCATTCATTCCGTTCCTCGTCACCCTGAGCGGTCGGTTCATCGCCTCCGTCGCCGCCTTGTGCAGGCAGCCCGCCCGCACCTCCATCAGGACTTCGACTCCAACTATTGCACGTTTTTATCAATCGACCAGTTCAGCAGTGCAGGATCGCAGGAGACGGGGGTAGCCGCAATGTTAGACCAACCCACTGCCTTCGTGAGTGCAGACTCTAGGGTAGGATCCAGGCTGGTCGTGCGGCTTCCGCTTGGGGAATCACGTAGGTAGCCATGTGTGGCTCAGCCTTATATCTCGAAGGACTTGTGTTCTTCACATTGGTATTGTATGTATGGAGGTTTTTCTATATGAATGCGCATATCTATATTGCGCAGTATCTTACTCGAGGCTGGGTAAAGGTTTATTGAGAGCAACGGCACATGCCATAGTCATCCAGTTCAATTGCATCACGCGAGTGAAGTGAAACTGGGGCGATAGTTCAGGCGCCAATGCAGGAGCATTCCGGGAAGATACTGAATTCCATCCGCATTGATGAGAGGCGTGTTTATAGTCAGGACAAAAGGGTCCACATCCTTATAATGCAATGACAGACAGGTTAAGAGCAGCGCGCATGTAAGTCCTAGACACCGTTGGTGCCTCAAGATGTGGTCTCAGAGGTGTGCCGCGAGCACATTCCACCGATGCAGCGGATTTCTTCGGGTCCTAACAAGGGCCGTTGGAATTATGCAGGTTACAATGGACGCAAGTCTTCGTGGGTTCTAGACATGGGATCCGAATCATGCATTTTCGGATATCCGGCCGGATTTCTCCGGTTTCGGATTATCCGAAATCCGGCTCGGTCGAAAATTGTCCTCATCTGAATCATCCGAAGATCCGGGGTTTTCAAAATTGCCCTCATGCGAATCATCCGAAGATCCGGGGTTTTGAAAAACGCAATGATTCGGATAAAATCGGATAAAAATCGGATAATAGGAGGTTAGCGCGCCTTGCTGGCAAACTGCCATTGATAACCTGACTTTTTCGGGCAGATTGCAATAACTTGGCGGGAATTCTCTCACAAGGCAAGGGTCTGATAGCGTATATCTGAACGGGGAGAGGGAGTCATCCTATTAAATAGGAATAATCGCCACCCCTTAATTAGCATAAAATGTGTTTCATTTTTGCCAAAGGAGTGGGGGTTCTTAAAGTCACAATTGAACGGCGCATCACGAATTTACGTTCTTGTACGACCGCGATGCCTCTGCCGGCAAACAGCTCGGAGCGCAATGGGTAGTGACGATGCTTCATGGGAGAAAGGTCGGGGGTTCGATCCTCATGCGCTGCTGCATTCCTGCTTTTTAAATGATTGGTTGAGATTTGAGGGATTCTGACGTCTATACCATTTTCAGATGTTTTCTGCGCACTTTCCAGCTGCATGCTGTGGTACTCAACAGATGATGTATAAATATTCAACACCAGTGATACACAGGTACAAAGTGCATAAAGCACCACTGGCACTTTACGGGTAGCGTATAAACGCTACAGGCTTCTCATAGTCTGTTTCCATACATGGACCAAAGGCCTCAGGAAAAACCATCCTGCTCGGGTTTTCAAAGGAGACCACGTTGTGACGTCGAAGGCGGTTCAAATGAGAAACGAGGTGTGCGGATACCGCAAATTAAGCTAAACAGCATCGATACCCATTCTTCCTCATCTCTGTCTGTCACCTGGAAATCAGAGGTCTGCTGAAGGTTTTCGAGAACCTAACACCAACAAAGTTGCCGATGCTCGAGTGGTGATCCACTTGCTCACGCTGAAGTGTGGTCCACACTTAGATAAGCAGCCTTCATGGGAATGACACCAACCTGACCGAATGGATGGCTAGCATACCCAAGGACTTCGAAGCACGTCAACTTTAAGTTAACGAAGACGAACGGCTGGAAGAGGTGGAAAACCAGAAGAAGGTTGGGATCCGCAGAATGAACTGATAGACGTGGAAAGGCTGCCACTGCGCTACGGGCCGCTTCCCGCCGGCGGCATTGTGGGCGTGGGCGTACAAGACTTCCGAACTCGTGAGGCGCCGATTCCACTGTAACTCCTCGGGCTTATCGATTTGGCAAAAAAGAAACACATTTTTATACTAATTGAGGAGCGGCGATTATTCCTATATATGGTGGGATGACTGGCCCTCTCCGTTCAGACATACGCTTCGGACTTTTCCCTTTTCAGAGAAATTTCCTCGCGGGCGTCTCGGAATCGTTTCATTATTGTCCTTTACAAGACATTACCAACTCACTATTGAGTTGGTATTGGCTCTCTGGGTTCTTAAAGCTGTTTTTTGTTTGTTCTGGAAGCGCAAAATAGCTCTGCGGAGGGCTCCCCTCGTAAGGCAACCAAATACGACATCTTTTACGTAGCGCTGGTGTATTCCACTCCATTGGTGAACTAAGCTAGGCCAGATATAATGTAACTGGGCATTCATGTGCCTTGCTACCAGGGCATATAAACACTTAGTTCAAGGTGAGGCGCTCCAAGCTGCTTTGCGCGCTCGTGACTTCAATTGGTCAAGGAAATAAACGCGGAGTTACTGATGTGTTCCGTTTTTAGGAGGTTGCGTGTCCCTATTATATCACTTATCCGGTTGTATCCGAATCGGATATCCGAAATCCGGCTCGGCCGAAAATGGCGTTATCTGAATCATCCGAAGATCCGGGGTTTCTAAAATTGCCCTCATCTGAATCATCCGAAGATCCGGCGTTTTCGAGATTTCCCTCATCTGAATCATCCGAAGACCCGGGTTTTGAAAAAATAGCCTATCCGATTCATCCGATTATCCGGAAAATCGGTGTCGGATTCAATGTCTAGTGGGTTCGAACCCCACTCGCGCTACAAGTTTTGCAGACCTCCAGCGCACGCCGTCGCACCGCAAACTGCCACAAAGACGAACAGCTGATTGGATGGGGGCGGAGCACCACGACATAGCGCGATGGCCGAGTGGTTAAGGCGTTGGACTTAAGTTCCAATGGACGCAAGTCTTCGTGGGTTCGAACCTCACCCGCACTACAAGTTTTGCAGACCTCCAGCGCACGCCGTCCCACCGCATCCTGCCTCAAAGAGAAACAGCTGATTGGGTGGGGGCAAAAAAAAAAAATAATTTGTGGCTCAGATATCAGGTGGTTTCATTCAAAGTATGTGAAGAAAATTTGTCAATTCTTTGCGAAAATAGAGAAGCATCTGAATCACACCATGAATCGGACACAATTCTCTTCTTGTACCTATAAAATCTAATTTAAAATGGAAAAAAGGCTAATATAATGTTTCTAATTTTGAAATTGAAACTTGAAAAGAAACACAAATAAACCACCTACCTTGTAATAATATTGAAGAATTCTACATTTCCCGCCTTCTCTTGTTGTATGAGTCTTCGTGCCAGTGTGTACAAATCCGACTCCAGCAATATGATTGTCCGAACAAGACGATAGACCGCATAGATCAGCAGCTTCATCGGCAGCAGCAGATGCGGATCAAGTCCAACCATCTGAAACACATGGTGAGCGTATCTCTCCATGAGTTTCCAATCTGACGGCAGTCGACGCGAGCAAAAATCATCGGAACAACGGAAGCGAGTTCTTCGTGAAAGCTGAAGGAAGTCGTGGAGTTCAAAGTTCTACACAGAAAAAGCGCAAGATGAGATTTAGCGTCCGATGAAACGCCTAGAAATCGAGGTATTCTGGAAATTATGATTCTGCTCTGTGCTTGGGGATATCTAGGCGAGGCGCAGAGCTGACTAGTCACATTATGCCACTTGACTGATGAAGGCAGCTTGTCCGACAACTGTCATTTATAAAGATCCAGTTTTTGCACGTCTGTTGGCAAGAAGATTAATAACGCACATCAAAGGGACAGGAACATCCGAATAATGTCATCACCCTTCAAAGAACTTTTTTTCAAACAGAAGGTGTTCGTCTAGAAATCGAAGGATGATCACGGCAGGTTTCCAGAAAATATTAAACGAAAGGAAAGAGATAAGTGCAGGAAAAAAGGCAGAGGAGACAGAAGATTATAGAGAAAGTGGTCCATGTCGCGAACGTGAGCAGCATTGGGAGCTAAGAGCGATTCAGCCAGTCATAACCAATGAAACACTGATCGCAATACAGCAACCAATACTGGGGTACTGACCGTGCATCCTCTGCGTGAATGACACACCCATTCAATACGGCCTCTCTGGCAGGCGCACCCCCATCTCCCAATGCTGCCCACTTTCGCGACATATACCTTCTGCTACCACGGGATAATGTGGAGGCAATTTTGGTGCGTGATCATCGACACCGAGATGATGGAGGGCTTTGTTGGATAGCGAGGAAGCCACTAAACCACGGATTAATCGGGCCATGAGATCGGGTCAGTATCGATCGATTTTGTAAAAAAATTGTCCAGGGTTGAGAGGTTGTGTTCGAAATTATGTTGAACAATATCGATCGATCAACAACTATCGATCGATTTTATTGAATTGTGTCCGGGTTGCCTTCTTGGGAAGAAGATCGCTTTATATGATCGCACATCAAGCACACGTTATCGACCGAGCAACCATTACGATCGATTTTATCGTCTGTGCTTGAGGTTGACCTCCTGAGGTGGAATCCGAGCGATATGAACGTACATGAAATAGAAAATGTCAATCAACCAACCACTTCAATCACGTTCATCGATTTGTGCCTGGAAATGACCTCTTAAGACGGGAATAGCGGTGTATAAATGCACATCAAATAGAAATATCGATCGACCAGACATCGATCAATTTTATCGATTCGTGCTTGGTGCTGACCACTTAAAGCGGGAATAGCAGTGTATGATTGCACAACAAATAGAAATATCGATCGATCTGTCGCTATCGATCCGTTTTATCGAATTGTGGACTTGGATTTGAACGCTTGAGGTGAAAACATCACAATATTGAACGCACATCAAACAATCATTGTCGATCGTGCAACCGTTATCGATCAATTTTATCGATCTGTCGTTAAAGCTGACCTCTTGAGGTGGAATCCGGGCGACATGAACGTACATCAAATAGAAAATGTCGGTCACCCAACAACTTCGATCACGTTTATCGATTTGTGCCTGGAAATGACCTCTTAAGGCCAGAATAGCAGTGTATGACTGCACACCAAATAGAAATATCGATCGACCAGCCACCATCGATCAATTTTATCGATTTGCGCCTGGAGTTGACTAGTTGAGGTGGGAACAGCAGAGTACGGACGCACATATCAAGTTGACAATGCCGTTCACCCAACCGCTATCAATCATTTTTATCGATTTGTGCCTGAAGTTGACCTCTTGAGGTGGAAGTTGCACAATATTGAACGGAAATCAAACAATCAATGTCGATCAACCAGCCACCATCGATCGACTTTATTGATTTTTGCTTGGACTTGTCCTCTTGAGGTAGGGTCGCACAACAGGGACCTCGGTGGGCAGATGTAACGACAGGTAAACAATATTGATCGGCCGACCATTATTGATTGATATTGCCGGCCTATATGCAGAGATGATTGTTTGAGATGGGGATCACGCGATTATGTAGGCCAGTGTATAGGTTTCATAACAAGTAAATAAGGCTGTAGAATTTGTCCTTCCTCAGGGACCAGATCTATACCTACGAGATCAGAGAACACCTTTTTCGTATTATGCATGGCAGAGAGCATGAGCATGCAACGGGCTCATCAATCTGGTCAAAAACTGAAGAAAACGTGTGATTAGCAGAGATTACGTGTCGCAGCAGCTGGAAGGATGGCCTGAATTGAACGACCATCGGACAAATGACGACGGTTGGAATGATAAGTGGCCACTGGTCAGTATATGGTGACGACTACATAGGAGGCTACACAGCACATGTTTGTGGCGAGGTTTTATTATTGTACACTTGAACTTCGCGTCCCGGCTCTCGTCGACGATGACTCTCTACGCCAGTGTACACTACTGGATGAGGATATTGAATTACTCGAGTCGGCCACGAGCACGAGTTAATGCACCGGCAGTTGTTTTTTGGACGCGAAAATATTGTGCATTTCGCACAGCAGCAGAATTTTTCGGCAGAGTTTGATGTCCGACGACCTCGCGAGGTTGCGCCATGCTTTCTACTTTTACACCACTTTTTGGGAAAGATCGCTGTGTTTCTCCCTAAAAGAACTGTCTATAATGTTTTATCAGCCTGGACAAGGAACCGAACCTCAATGAAATCGTGTGTGACTGTACATCTGACATAGGCATTCTGGAGATGTTCATCTCCCCCTACAGTTTCGAAACAGGTGCATCTGTAGTGTCGTTCTCTCAGAGGAGTTGGGAGAATTTGGCCTTGACGTTTTTGAAGGTGTCGGCGCCCTTCAACCAGTATGGGGCGTCTATAACTCGATTTGACACCTTTCTGCTCTATAAAAAGCACAATCAATGCCGTTCAAAACGTTTCCAAGAAAATGCCATCCATCCTTCTGAAGTGGTAGAATGGGTACAAGACCTCTCACAGAAGGAAAATCAATGACCTGTCCAGCAAAACGTAGGCCAATACGCTACGTGATCAGAAAAATAGCGTGGTGCTTTCCTAAAAGCATTGAAATTGGAGCGCTTACCGAAGACCCATTTTTTCAATGAGATAATAAGCAGAGTTTGGGCTTAATTAACGGCAAAAGAAGAGGGACGAACCAGCAATTTAATGGGTTCTAATAAAGGATAAAGGACGGCGTTACTCAACCCCTTTGAGGTGCGCCACGCATTCTACTTCTACGAGATGTCGTGGAGGCAATTTGAATGCATATTTGGCCTTTCAATGACTTGCACTGCTCGGCCAGCCGACGGACATATGCGCGCTTTATCCTTCCTTCCCAGACAAGTCTGGTACCAATTTACAGACCATGAAAGCATGGAAGGCTTGGTTGCTCTGGGCGGGAGATCCGAACCAAGAACCTGGTAGTGGTAATGCACGCGCCTCCTCCGGCTGCGCTACACGCGCCCAATTTAATGGGTTTTAATCACTGGCAATTAGACGAGGGTTGCTTTGATAGAGCAAACCATTCTCTTTCGAATGACATATAACAACACTGTCCAAAAAATAATGGAAGATTAGGAGCTATTATTAAAAATAATTTAGTTTAATAATTTCTTCTGAACACTTCAGTTTAACACCCTTAAAATTAACGAAAATCAAAACGATTAAAAGCGTAAGTTCTTGTAGAGCAGAGCAGAGCATCTTTTTTCGAATAGGTATAACCGTGCACTGAAAATCTCAAATGTAAACAGAGAAAAGGAGCTGATGGCATGGATTTCTTTTTTGACATTTCACTTTATTGACCTAAAAAAGAATCACCTGTATCACCTGTATCACCTGTCGTCCCGTTGATCATCGACTTGCTCGAGCGGGCGCCAGCAGCGTCTCCATTCGTCCCTGTCGCGTGCCAGAGTGGTCCAATGGATCCTCCTCGCTCGAGGGACACGAAGAGCGTCATATCGGTCGTTCAGGGCTTTCACGAAGAAGTCCGACCAACGCGTTGGTGGGCGTCCTGGTGTTCTTTTGACATCCCGCGGAATCCAATCTGTGACATCCAAAAAAGAATAAGAAATAAAATTCACAAAAATCAAAATAGAAAAATACGAGTACAGAAAAAAGACGACTATGATTTGCTCTATCAGGATAGAGCAAATCATTATTTTTCAGCGAGTTTTAGAACAAAGTATAAACGAACAGCAGAAATTTAGTTTCCAATCTACAATACCGCTCCTGTTTCTGGTTTTTGTGCGGAATAAACATAAAAAACAGGCGTTTTCGACGTTCTCCAAAACTGCCTTCAAGGTGGCCTATTTAAAAAGGAAATGCATCCCAATCCAATGCGGGCAATCTATCCAATGACGTAGGTATCAGAAAGTGGCTCTAGAAGAAAAAGAATAGATTTGAGACCAATGAAATCTGGACCCTGTCGGTGCAATTATCTGAAGCGACATATGGAGGAGGTCACCATCGTGCAATTTTTAAGTCTCACAGAATCTGTTCTTTTCTTAAGCAACTGAATTTTACCTACATCATTGAATAGACCACTTAGTTCGGGTTCAGATGGTAACGTTTTTTCGAAACAAGTCACTTTGAAGGATAAAGAATAATAAGAATAGAGGACGGCGTTACTCAATCCCTTCTGGGATGCGCCTGTGCATTCTACCTCTATGTGATGTCGTGGAGGCGACATGAATGCGTATTTGGCCATACAATGACTTACGGTGGCCAGCCGATGAACAAGTCAGCGCTTTATCCTTCCCAGACAGGTCTGGTACCAATACACTGACCCCAAGGGATGGAAGGCTTAGTTGACCTGGGTGGGAAATCCGGACCAGGAACCTGGTATCGGGTGCACGCGACAGTTGCGCCTCCTCCGACTGCGCTACATGCGCCCACTACTTTGAAGGAAGTTATGGGAAAATGTCGGTTTTTTTGCATTTATTCCGCCCAAAAGTCAAAAGAGAGTAGCGGTTTCGTAACAGACGGCTAGAAGATCTTCTAGAATGTGCACACGCAGGAGGCAATGCCGAGTGCGGTGTGTCCGAGTCGTCATGACACTATGTGTCGTCCTTCATACATCAGGTGTCTAATGGAGTGGACGGACACGTCGTTCGACGAGCGAGCGGCGGCGGGCCGACGGACGTGAACACGTCGTCGTCGACGACGACGACGGCGTCGGCGACAGCGAGCGACGGGGCAATAAATGTGCCCCCAGGGTCTATTGTTGCGGCGTGGTCTGCTGCGGGCATTAGAGCAGCCAGCCCGTCGACAGCAGCTGTCTGCCGGCGATCGGCGGTCAGCCGGCAAAACTCATTGCTTTGAGATGGCGGTGAAACCGGACCACAGGTGGGGCGGCGGCTAGTTGGTCCCCGTGCACACCTGGATTTTCAACGACGAACAGTTGATCTGGATGCATGAGTGACAAAGAGAAAAAGCTCTTTGGCAGTAGTAAGGAAAAGCTCGCTGGTACCCAAAGATACGTCCACAACCTCCTTTTCCTTTAGTTTTCCCCATTAATTTTGTTGGACGGATGTGGAGCAGTCGGCGGAGGTGCCGGGTGTCGCGTTGACTCCGATTCAAGGTTATTAGCCCGGAATTCCCGCCCATCACTTCGATGAACTGGTGAAAGAAAACTTATTTTAATGTTTCGATTACTTCTGTGCCGAACGAGGTTGTTAGGTGGATCAGTATTTATTGAGCGGTCTAACGTTTCGACCCGTTCGTCGTCTTCAGAGGCCTAAAAGTGGCTTGAGGATTCGGATGTTGCTATCTATCCGACCAAACGCCTCATCGACTCTAGCCTTTCGGATATCGTCTTGAGACATAGCAAGAAATCCCGAACCCATGAACGATAAACTCACCCGCTGATCCACCGCTTGTGCGGAGCGACGCCGCCGCCGCAGTTAGTCGACAGATGGTGACTGAGACTCACTATACTGTTCATTCTACACTATGTATACTGTGTATACCAATGTCATTCTTAGCCACATCCTTGTCACCACCGGTCGCTCTATAACTCACAATGCGAAATAAAAGCAGAAAGAAAGTCATCGGTGACCGAAGGACTCTCATTTCGATTGTTCATTCGTGGATTTCGTGAAAGAATCCAGAACGCCTCCAGCGCTTTCAAGACGAAATATCTGTCTCGATGGTCAAAATCGTGCACTTCACATCAAAGTCGTTTCCGCCATGTTCCTCCACTTAATGCTTGCCCAGAAGATTCGTTAAGATTCCCCCGCCTTTTTGCACGCTAGATGTTCATTGACATGAATAGCAAGTACCCTTCCGGTTTCCCCAATGTATGTTTGGCTGCATGTTAGGCATTCAAGCTCATAGATAACGCCAACGTTGCGCAATCCCCTACTTTCAAGTAAGGGCATACAACACAGTTTTCCGTTACGCACTCTCTATCGTAAAGCCTATTTCGAACCAGCTGGCGTCTGATGCTGTCGTTTGGAATGTTAAATAAGACAACATCATCCTCCAACTGGGCCCGTCTTATGCTTCGTTGTAGAGCGGAAGTGACGTTATCGGAAATGAATTCGTTAAGATACCCCGCCTTTTGCACGCAAGATGTTCATTTGACACGAATAGCAAGTACCCTTCCGTTTTCTCAATGTATGTCTGGCTGGTTAAGATCCTCTGGGCAAGCATAAAGTGGAGGAACATGGCGGAAACGACTTTGATGTGAAGTGCACGATTTTGACCATCGAGACAGATATTTCGTCTAGAAAAGCGCTGGAGGCGTTCTGGATTCTTTCACGAAATCCACGAATGAACAATCGAAATGTGTGTCCTTCGGTCACCGATGACTTTCTTTCTGCTTTTATTTCGCATTGTGAGTTATAGAGCGACCGGTGGTGACAAGGATGTGGCTAAGAATGACACTGGTATACACAGTATACATAGTGTAGAATGAGCAGTAATAGTGAGTCTCAGTCACCATCTGTCGACTAACTGCGGCAGCGGGCGTCGCTCCGCACAAGCGGTGGATCAGCGGGTGAGTTTATCGTTCATGGGTTCGGGATTTCTTGCTATGTCTCAAGACGATATCCGAAAGGCTAGAGTCGATGAGGGCGTTTGGTCGGATAGATAGCAACATCCGAATCCTCAAGCCACTTTTAGGCCTCCGAAGACGACGAACGGGTCGAAACGTTAGGCCGCTCAATAAATACTGATCCACCTAACAACCTCGTTCGGTACAGGAGTAATCGAAACATCTAAATAAGGCGGAGGTTTTAAGAAGAGAGAACTTGGAGAATACTTTTTTTAATATTTTTTCTTGAGAAATTCTTTTTTCTTGATGCGAAGTGTGGACGAAGAACAACATTTGCTCAGATTGCGAGTTAAAGATGATTTTAGCTGGAGTACGCAGATCTGCCCTAATCGAGCCCGCCATAAGCTATCTGCTCGTTTTGGCGCCAAATCGGGAAGCCCGCGAGTTCTGAGGGGCGCATCCAGTTCTGTGTTAGTTCAGTAGTCCTACCTGCGCCGTCCTGAGTGACGGTGACTTTGTTCTGTTGCCGTTCGATAAATTTTCGCATCACTCGTCGTGTTTTCTGGTTGATGTCTTACCAGGATACTATCTCAACGGTAGGTCGGAACGGCGCAAATGTTGTATATGGGCAGGACCGCCTCTTCCTGGGAGTAACAAACTGCAGGTATCTCCACCCCAATACAACTCTGCGCAGAGTTAGGGGCGACGGAAGTCGCGTGTTGACGCCCTGTTGATTCACGTGCTCCACAGCTGACGGGCGCGCGCGGGATGAGGGCTCGTATCGCGGCTAAGCGCAGTGCACGGGTGACGTAGTAGGGAAGAGCTCGGGCTCGTAAACGAGGGGTCGAGGGTTTGGGTCCCGCAGACTGCGTTCGTTTTGCACTTTTGCAAAATCCATGTTTATCATATAGGTAATCCACCTAGGGGTATTATAGTGTGTTATAGAGCATGTTTACATATAACATCGGCCGTCATCGGCAGAAACTTTAAGAATGTAATCCTGTGCCATCCTGTATCTATATTATTCAGCTGAATCGTGAAAAACGGATGTCAGATCCGTGATCAGCACCCCAAATAACCCCCCTAGGACAAAGTTTCAGCGAAAATTTTTGGCTTGACGGTGGAGTCGGAGCTTTTTACTAGTGCCACAAAATATCTATCGTTACATGACTATAGTTTCACACAAAATAGGCTTAAAATAAGTGACACACAGAAGTGAACATTTTAGCTAATCTGTAGTTTGAAAGCATATGTTATATACATGCTCTATAACACACTATAATACCCCTAGGTGGATTACCTATATGATAAACATGGATTTTGCAAAAGTGCAAAACGAACGCAGTCAGCGGGATCCAAACCCCCGACCCCGCGTTTACGAGCCCGAGCTCTTTCCTACTACGCCACCTGTACACTGCGCCTAGCCGCGATACGAGCCCTCATCCCGCGCGCGCCCGTCAGCTGTGGAGCACGTGAATCAACAGGGCGCCAACCCGCGACTTCCGTCGCCCGTAACTCTGCGCAGAGTTGTATTGGGGTCGAGATACCTGCAGTTTGTTACTTCCCAGAGAGAGGCGGTTCTGCCCATATACAACACTTGCGCCGTTCCGACCTACCGTTGAGATAGTATCCTGGTTAGGCCTATGGTATAGTCCCGCGGGACGGGACGTCCGCGGACGGAAGGTGCACCGCGGAAGGCGGTCGCCGACCAGTACGATCGGCGGCCGACACTGAATGATAATCGCATTGGAGCGCGCTTATCATTCCGTGAACTAGGAACGTTCCAAGTTCACGGAATCGGTCGCTTTCAAATTGGCCCACGTTTATTTTTTGATAACATTCTTGATAACACTGACCGACAACCTCCCGCGGTGCATTGCACGGTCGGCGGACGGGAAGTATACCAGCCCGTCCACCGACCGCCACCGACAATCCGCGGAAAATGGGCGTTGCGGACTGCGGCTATTGGGCGCGCGTTGGGTCCTGGCTAGATTATTCCCGTTCCGCGGATACTTCCGCGGGACTATACCATAGGCCTTACCCGCCGTTGGTCGGTTGGTCGATCAATACTTATAACAGGCGTTCGGTTTTTCACAAAAGAGTTGTACTAAAAATTTTCTTGAACAAAAAAGAATTATTGACAGCTGAACTAAACAAAACTGGCTGCATCCCGCGGGTTCCGTGTACACGAATGTCTCCAATGACAATGCTATGCAGGCTGTCCATGAAATTATCGTGGAACATCAGGAGCAGATTGTACTTTTTGGACTAAGTGTGACTCAAGTAATGACGCTCATAAATGAGTGTCTTCAGTGTAACATCTTCAAGTGGTCCAATGAGTACTACGGGCAGGTCGGAGGGTTGGCCATGGGTCAGCGTCTGGCTCCTGTGTCAGCCATATCATTTATGTCTAAAATAGAGAGACGGTTCTGGAACGCAAACTCTTACTGTATTGTCGGTATATTGATGATAGTCTCTCTCAGTGCATCTTGCAAACTAGGTGGTACCGGAAACCGGGGGTCGAGCGTTCTACCCCCTCGTCCCCTGGAACGCCCCCCCCCCAGCCCTGCGTGAGCGTCGTGTGATTCAACGAGGGGCGAGAGGAGACACACGTAGAGGTGACCCTGGGGCGTATTCTTTGCTTATTATTGTTTGTCTAACAACCAGTGTGTAAGAAGTCGGAAGACAATTACTTTGATTTCGGAGGCATCACACTGTAGGCATCAGGAGTAAAAAGTGTCCAATTTGACGTGAAAATTGTATAATGAAAAGCGTAAGCGAAGAAACTGACGAGGAAAAAATACAGCCTATAGTATGAGGTACTCCTGGTGGGTGTAGATAGTAGAAAATGTTACAAACGACTGGCCGTCAAGGACTGAAAGTCGTATCAGAGAGCGGCTCCGAATATCACGTTATAGTTAGCCAGTAGGTCTGTGAACTCCACTGATATCACATAATTGCTGCCTGGAGATACCATTAGTAAAAAAGCGACTGTCATGAGTTATATCGAGGCAACCTGCATAGAAAGGAAGGAAAAAGTGGACGAAACTCGGTAGAGATGACACGGAAGAGGATGTCGGAAGGGGATGATAAGAATACGGGTGGAGAAGAATAATAGAAGGCTTTAACGAACTTACTCAGCTAGAACAGCTCTTATCAAAACTGCGCCATCCACTAAAAGAGATTCAGGGGATTCAAGCAGGAAAAGAAGTCTATTTTAAATAGCGTCTGTCGCGACCTGTGTCTCGACCTATCACCACGACGTGCCTTGATCTGTCAGCCCTTGGTCAACGATCGCATTTGGGCTCCAAAATGCCTCATAAAAGGTCGCCTCTCCGAAGCCCTGGACCTCTCGTCCTCCTGTTCGCGCGCCTCTCCGCATCCGTCGCCTTCCCGCCCAACCGTCGACCTGGACCAGCTCCGCCTCGAAGAAGCCGTCGCAGCCGCCAGTGCCGGGACTTCATCTCCCCGTCGCCCGAATGCGGCTGGAACGAATGTCCCGTAGGCGCTTAGCAGTAGGAGGGCAGTCCCCGCGTGAGCAGGGAGGTCGTAACCCGTAGGTAACGTATCAATGTATTAGGTTGTAACGAAATAAATGGCACTGAACCACTGTAAATTTAAACAGTTAATATCTCGGCTTGCAGGCAAGTTTGTTAATCGAAATAAAAACCTTCTGATTCTACATATCTTTGCCAACGTGACACAAGCTTTTTTATCCCAGAAGCATAAAAATCAGAAGTTCTGGAATTGACGAAATCTTCGAAGGCACTTTCGGCATCCTGCTGGTATTTGAATATTTTCCCTACCAAGAAGTCGCCAAGATGCTTGAAGAAATGGTAGTCTGTTGGGGAGAGGTCGGGAGAAAACGGAGGATGTGGTAGAGTTTCAATGCTCGGCTCATTCAATTTCTGCAACGTCTTTCGTGCTACATGGGGCGAGCATTGTCGTGCAGAAGGAGAACTCGCCTTCGGTTTACCAAGGCCGGCCGGATATCCTTCAACTTTTTCATCATTTCTTCAATTTCAATGCAGTACTTCTCTGCCGTGATGGACTCACCGGGAGGGAGGAAGCTGTGGTGAATAATTCCCAGCGAACACCACCATACTGTCACCATTACTTTCTTTTGGTGCAATTCCGGCTTCGCAAAAACTTCTGATACCAACGATACGCCGTCCGAATTGTGGAACATCCTTGACCGAATGCGGCGTTGATCTTCTCGTCCGCCTCCTTAGCTGTAGTGCCCAGCTTGAATTCATACAAGTAAATGCCTCGGATTACCCTTTTGTCCATCTGCAAAAAAGTCAATAAAACTCTAAAGTTTTCCCACTTTTACATAGAAAATTTGGTACTCGCCGGTAGAGCAAAGTTTGCGCTTCTAAATGATATGCCACATGTTACGGTTTGTTCTTGATCAAACGCGTAAAGACACGCCAAAAAATGGCGCGAGCCAGTGCCATTTAATTCGTTACAACCTAATAACTAGAAGAGGAGATAAACGTTTGTCGGCTACTTTTCTGATGTGAGAGCACTTGTGATCCCTCGACGGCATCAAGCGTGCCTCCGTGGCCGTCCAAGGAATAATCATCGATGCCATGGACGGCCTAGGTGGCGCGACAGCTACCGTTCCTTCATTCTAGACCGTTAAAGTCCAGCTGAAAAAGAAGCTCGCTTACTCTTAGCTGTTTTACACAGTTGCGAAACGTGGACGTTGTCAAAAGGATCGGCTACAAGACTACGATCCGCCCACCGAAGGCTTGAAAGAGCGATTCTTGGTGTTCGTTTAGGCAATGAACTATGGTCGGGAGTTACTCGACACAGAACAGGACTCAAGGATTTGGATCACCATGAAGTAATTGTTCGCATATAAGCTCTTCAGAACCGAATATTCATGGGTTCTTTGTATCTGATTGGATACCTGATAAAAAAATGAAGCAAAGGAAGACCAATAATGAGATAGCTGCAACATTGCAAGATACAGAGGGACAAGAACAAAAGAAGTCATAAGAAATTGGACCGATCTGATTGAAGGGAATCCGAACAAGAACGATGAGCTCTCCGCAAAAGAGGCACGCACATACTTGTTTGTGCCGTTGTGTTAAAAGAGATGTAATAAATAACCCTTAAATAAATGTTTAATTACCCAAGTTTGACGCCGAGATCGAGGGTGGCCAAGTGCCGCGTGGCTAGTGAGCGGCTGTAAAGCATCTGCAATCCTTATCATTCTGCGAGGCATGTTCTCTTTTTAACTGAAACGAAAGCCGGCTGTTCAACGAAGTGGTTGGTGGTGGAAGTGCGAGCGCCGAAGCTACAAACGGCGATTTTACGTCGGTCATTTCGCAGATGAGCATTGCTAAGTGCTTATTTACCACAGCGCTTCTCGAATTGTCGAAGTCTCGTCGGCTGGCGCTTCTGTTATTCAGCCAAATGCAGGAAATCGAAAACAAAGCAGGAAGATTGATGACGCGATTCCGTAGCCGTAGTGGAGAAGTACCATATTATAATAGGAGAGAACAATGGAAGCTTTCTGCTGGTTCTCTCCAGTTAGTTAGCCGATTTTTTATTGGCAAAATTGCTCGAAAAACCCTGAATTTTCAAAAGAACATAGAAGCCGTTTCTATCTACCTCATCAAAGCGACTTATTTGAATAAGGCAACGCGAGACAACCATTTCCATCCAAATTCAACATTTTTCACGTTAAATTAGACACTTTTCAACTCAAATTGAACACTAGTCTAAACCAAACTTGACGCTTCTGAAATCAAATCATTTTTTGTTGAAGAAAAACCATTATGGTTTTTTTTTGAAGTTTAGTTCATCTGCCCAATAAGTGAACACATTGTTTGAAACTCTACAAAAATTCTTATTTTTTGAGGAAAAATAATGGGTTTTTGAGGTTTGCTACTAAAAATAAGGTTAAAGTAAATAAATAAAGTTGAATAAATAAACGAAATCAGTGCAGTGAACGAAGTAACGGCTCGTTTTGAAGAGAAATAATGCGGCCTTTTTAGTGCTAAAATAGGAGATTTAGCCCAGCAGCATTTACACTACCAATCAAATATTAGGTTGGAAAAAAAGTCTTTTCATTTTTTTTCAAAGATTTATTACTTCACAACTACAAAGTCAAATCAACTGAGATAAACTCTATTTTGTCCCACTACACTTCTCCAAAGACTGGGTAATTTTCCAATTCCTCTCGCTTAAAAGACTGCAGTTCTGGAGTCGAACCATTGATGAATCCAATTTTTGAGGTCTTCATCCGTTCCAAAATATTTCTCTCCAATTTCTTGCTTGAGAGCACGGAAGAGATGGTAGTCGGCACGAACGAGGTTAGGGCTATACGGTGGATGTGGCATTACCTCCCAGCCCATCTCCTTTATTGTTTCTCTTGTGAGTCTTGCAACATGTGGTTTTGCATCGTCATGCAGGATCATCACCTTCGACTTCTCCGGCCTGTTTTCTTAGAGAGTTGCGACGACTTTGTGGAGTTGGCCGCAGTATGTGACAGCAGTAAGTGTCTCTCCACTTCTGAGAGTTTGCCGATAAATCACTTCTCTGATATCCCACCAAACACTGAAGAGAATCTTCCTTTCGTGAACATTGGGCTTGAGATCAGACTTAGGGCTCTCTCCCTTTTGTACCCATAGCCTTTTCGTCGAAGTTGGCACACAGAACCCAGGACTCTTCGCTTGTCACAATCCGCGGAAGAAACGATTTTCTTCCTTATCTGGACAGAAGAGAAGCAGCGATTGAGAGCCGTCGACCTTTCTGAGTGTCTGACAGGGCATGTGGAATCCAAGCTCCAAATTTCCATGAAAGCCAAGATTCTTCAGATGGATTCCTACTATCCTATGAGACACTTCGAGCTTCTCTGCCAGCTGACGTGTCGTCTGCCAACTATCGGTACGAAGAAGGTGGAGTAATTCAGTGTCGTCCTATTCAGTTGGCCTTCCTGACCATGCTTTGCCCTCAGTGAATAATCTCCCTTTAAATACTTTCCGAACCACTCATAACAGGCGCAATGAGTAGTAGATCCCAAGCCATATATATGGTTAATTTGGTCTGCTGCCTGACGTGCTGTGGATTCCTTAATGAATTCATGAAGAATGCCGTGCTGAAAACGGCCATGAGGTAGATCTGGCATTGAGTTCGGAAGATTGGATGGATAACGAATTACAAGAAGAGTCTTAACCTGTGTCCGCGTGCGAACGGTAGACAAGTGTGATAGGATTACGAAATCAGCCATCAACATTGGCTAGTGCGTTTACAAGGGGAAGGGTAAAAAAAATTTCGAAGTGTGAAGAGACTTTTTTCCAACCTAATAAAAACGGCAACGAGCTAATCGACTGCACGGCTCGATATCTTCTTTTAATGAACTAAATGGTCGCCGCCTTGTTTCGCTTTAAAACCGCATTTAATTCACTATTTTTCCTAAAAATAAAAAAAACATAAAATTATTATACTCATTCAGGCAGCTGAACCAAAAAAAATATTTAAGGAAAGTTACATCAAATTTTCCTTAAACAAAAAATATTTCTAACAATCTTAGAGAGTCTTAGTTTAACCTGTAAAAATCTCGCTTCGATTTGGAAAACGTTCGTTTTGATTTCGTACGCGTCCAGTTCGTGTAGAATTTGACGGTTGGCAGTAGACTGCTCTTTGGTACGCGCCACGCGGGCCCTTGTGCAATTCCTCCACCTCAAACTTGGGTAATTAAACCTCTAATGTATATCTATACCTGCAATGTAAAACAAGGTAAAAAAGAGAGGCGTGGTTTAATTACCCAAGTTTGAGACTCTGAAGAAGGCGACATCGCCGAAACGTTAGTCGTCAATAAAGCGTGTACTATCTCGGTTTCGAGTTCAACACCACACTAAACAATTGGATAGCGATCAATGCCGAGATTCATCCAGGGTCGAACCCGGCAGCTATGTTGAAACGTTATCAAATTAGACGTGAAAATGGTATGCATATCCATTACCCCCTGGTAGAAACTGAAACTTCAAGACCAAGATGCATAGTGTTTGCAGGGATTTGAAGAACGTTCCTTTTTGGGAATTTCTCCGAAACATTCCTAAAGTTCCTAGGGCTAAACCGGAGAAGCGGTTACAACGACATAGTGAGCTGGAGCGCTGCCGAGATAAAGGGGGGTGGTTCCAGTAGAGGGCAGAATCTCGTCGGCGGCTCCTTCACTCATGCAATCATTCACACTCCGGCTGCACTTCAAGCGTGGCAATCGGACGCTCGGAGGAGAACTCATGCATGTAAGAGGCACCAGAATACTAGCCTCGAGAACTGAAAGAACGAACAGGGGAAAAGAACAGTAGGATACGCCACGCACTCTTCTGCTTCTCGAGCTACTTTAAAGGACAAATTTGGGCAGAAAAATGAAAGAACAGTAGTCAGCACAGTGCAAAAACACACCACGGAATGAGCAGTGAAGAGTGTTGGAATCTGTGTGCTGCACCAAGAAGAATCAGGGTGGTCGACGGCCTTAATTAGACCATCAAAGTGGGTTTTTTTTCTGAAACCAACGTTCAGAAGTAGAGAGACCAAAGACATTATTGTTGGTTTTTTCAAGAATTCTTCAGCAGAGGTACCATGGAGCGTTTGCTAATATATTACAAAGCATCATGATTCGAGCATTACGTCAAACATCAAATGATCTTCAAACAGCACAGATGGTGTAGAGCGTGGCGTTCTGCCCGGAAAGCAAAGGGTGGGAGGGAGTTCGAGTCCCGCCTGGCGCAAGAGTTTTGCTCACGACTCTATTAGCAGCCTATGAGCTCTGAAGCCGGCATTTTAGGCTTCAACGCCAATCAACAAACGAGGAGAGCCAGAGTGACTGCAAAATATTATGGTATATGATAAAAATAGACTTCAAAATATAACAAAAATAAATTTTAAGTCATTCCAGGTAACCCTTCTGCTAGCAAACCCAAAAGTTCTGACGAACCCACTATAAAAGCACCTTCCGTTGTCGAAACATTCGCCTTTCTATATCCTTAACCTGCACCACCTATCGTACCGTTGATCATTGCTCGAATGGGCGCCAGCAGCGTCTCCTTTCGTCCCTGTCGCGTGCCAGAGTGCTCCAATGGATCTTCTTCGCTCGAGGGGCACAAGAGCGTCATATCGTTCGTTCAGAGCTTCCACAAACAAGTCCGACCAACGTGTTGGTGGGCATCCTGGTGTTCTTCTGACATCCCGCGAAATTTAGTCGGGGACGGCTCTCGTCTAGCGGGTGTCTGCGAAGCGCATTACGTGGCCGGCCCACCTAATTTTCGACGACTTGGCCTATGTGACAGTCTGATCTTCAAATGTCGACGAAGCTAGGAACTCTATCACATTAGGACTAAAGGGTAAGAGTAGAGGACGGCGTTATTCCATCCTTTTTGGGATGCGCCACGCATTCTACTTCTACGGGATGTCGTGGAGGCGTGTTAATTGCGTATTTGGCCATACAATGACTTGCGGTGGCTAGCCGATGTACATGTCAGTGCTTTATCCTTTCCGAACAAGTCTGGAACCAATTCACCGACCCCGGAGGGATGGAAGGCTTGGTTGGCCTGGGCGGGAAATCCGAACCAGGAACCTGGTATCGGGTGCATGCGACAGCCGGCGCCTCCTCCGACTGCGCTCCACGCGCCCACATTAGGACTATACAATGAAAAAATAGTTAAATGCCCGAAGAGCTTGACATAAAACGAAAATTCCTGAGCAAAAAAAAAAACGAAACATCAGGCAGAAACCTGGAATTTTAATGGATTTTCAGGGCAACCATGTATCGACACCGGCCTACCATACCCAGCTGACTGATTTATCTTTGGTTCTCACATCAATTGTCAGAATCCGATAAGAGATTCAAAATCAGTTAACTGAATTATCCGAAAATAAGATCTGATAGAAATCACCTCCATCTGAATGGTCCTAAGATGCGGGCTTTTCGAAAATCGCATTGTTCTCACAGCTCTTTCAACCAGGGCTTGAAAAGAATGGCGGAAAGAAGCCGAATTGGCATCTCATTCATGGACCCTGGAGGGATGGAGGGCTCGATTGACCTGGGCAGGAAATCCGAACCAGGAACCTGACACGGGCTTCAAGCTACAATCGGCACCACCTCCGACTGAGCTACCTCAGCCCTACCTTATATTGGCTATTCTAAAGGTTGGGTAGGATTGGTGTTTCAAGAGAAATCGAAGAAATGAACGACTTTGTAGAGATGATGGAAAGGGGAGGTCCAGACAAAACAGGAACAAGATACGACCCCATTCGCTCATAGTTTTTGCTCAACTTAGAAATTCTCTTAATGTCTTAAATACCTGACCTCTGACTTTCTGAGAAGTTGTAGAGATGTCGGTCGTCCAAGGGGAGTGAAGACCGCAGTCGTCAATTTAGCATCAGAAATTGGTGAAACTGAGCGGTGGATTAGTAGAACCGGTCGATGGTCGGAACCGGTTGATAATGTCTCGAAAAAAGGTCTATGGATCGCCGCCCTTGTCCATGAAACCATCTGCTTCAAAAACTAACGCCATCGACGATCAAATATTGCTAGTAGCCAGCTTTTTATGGAGATTTGCGAGCTTTTAAACAATTTTTTAAGGTAAGCTTAGGCGTGTGGCAGTGCAGTCGGAGAGACCAATGGCGTCGCGCTCGTATTGAGATTACCGTGTTCTGGTTAAGCCTAACCCAAATTGGTCTTACATCCCTAAGGAGTCGATGAATTCGTGTCACGACTCAGGACTTTTGTGAGCAATCGTACCACTGGCTTGCCTATCGTCTCTGGATCTAACGAGCTGGCGCAAATTCCGTGAGTTGACGCAGATCTGGTGAGCTGGCGCGAATTCGGTGAGTTGACGCAGATCTGGTGAGCTGGCACATATCTGGTGAGTTGACGCGAATTCGGTGAGTCGACGCAGATCTGGTGAGCTGACGCAAATCTGGTGAGTTGGCGCGAATTCGGTGAGTTGATGCAAATCTGGTGGGTTGGCGCGAATTCGATAAATTGATGCAAATCTGGTGGGTTGGCGCGAATTCGGTGAGTTGACGCAGATCTGGTAAGCTGGCACATATCTGATGAATTGACGCGAATTCGGTGAGTTGACGCAGATCTGGTGAGCTGGCACATATCTGGTGAGTTGACGCGAATTCGGTGAGTCGACGCAGATCTGGTGAGCTGACGCAAATCTGGTGAGTTGGCGCGAATTCGGTGAGTTGATGCAAATCTGGTGGGTCGGCGCGAATTCGATGAATTCATGCAAATCTGGTGGGTTGGCGCGAATTCGGTGAGTCGACGCAGATCTGGTGAGCTGACGCAAATCTGGTGAGTTGGCGCGAATTCGGTGAGTTGATGCAAATCTGGTGGGTTGGCGCGAATTCGATAAATTGATGCAAATCTGGTGGGTTGGCGCGAATTCGGTGAGTTGACGCAGATCTGGTAAGCTGGCACATATCTGATGAATTGACACGAATTCGGTGAGTTGACGCAGATCTGGTGAGCTGGCACATATCTGGTGAGTTGACGCGAATTCGGTGAGTCGACGCAGATCTGGTGAGCTGACGCAAATCTGGTGAGTTGGCGCGAATTCGGTGAGTTGATGCAAATCTGGTGGGTCGGCGCGAATTCGATGAATTCATGCAAATCTGGTGGGTTGGCGCGAATTCGGTGAGTCGACGCAGATCTGGTGAGCTGACGCAAATCTGGTGAGTTGGCGCGAATTCGGTGAGTTGATGCAAATCTGGTGGGTTGGCGCGAATTCGATAAATTGATGCAAATCTGGTGGGTCGGCGCGAATTCGATGAATTCATGCAAATCTGGTGGGTTGGCGCGAATTCGGTGAGTCGACGCAGATCTGGTGAGCTGACGCAAATCTGGTGAGTTGGCGCGAATTCGGTGAGTTGATGCAAATCTGGTGGGTTGGCGCGAATTCGATAAATTGATGCAAATCTGGTGGGTTGGCGCGAATTCGGTGAGTTGACGCAGATCTGGTAAGCAGGCACATATCTGATGAATTGACGCGAATTCGGTGAGTTGACGCAGATCTGGTGAGCTGGCACATATCTGGTGAGTTGACGCGAATTCGGTGAGTCGACGCAGATCTGGTGAGCTGACGCAAATCTGGTGAGTTGGCGCGAATTCGGTGAGTTGATGCAAATCTGGTGGGTCGGCGCGAATTCGATGAATTGATGCAAATCTGGTGGGTTGGCGCGAATTCGGTGAGTTGACGCAGATCTGGTGAGCTGACGCAAATCTGCTGAGTTGGCGCGAATTCGGTGAGTTGATGCAAATCTGGTGGGTTGAAAGTTAATTAAATTGAAAGTTTGTTTCGCATAATACCTTACGAAGGACTTTTTTAAGCAGGCCATTGTGCGGGCTAAATACGCAGTTAAATTGCCTTCACGATATGCCGTAAAATAAAATGCGTGGCGTGTTCCGAAGCGCCGTGCTTTACCCCCTTCTTACTTCTGTTGGCATCACCTAGAAAATGTTGTGTCAGAAGGAAAAAAGCTAAAGCTATTGTTTAATTTTTAATGATGCTACGTACAGTTTTCAGGAATAGAATGAAATCAACCATAGAGAGCTGTGACGTTTCATTGATACTTTTCTAAACGTATAATAATAAACATAACATTAACGACTTATTTAGTTTGTTTAATTTTAATTTTTGAAGTTGACGACTAAACTGTCTACTTAACGAAGAGCTGTATTAGTCGTTAATGTGGTCCACTTTGTGATGAGGGAACTTACCAGACCAATTGTGTGAAATCCAGTGGGTGTGCCACGAGGAGAGGCTTGTACAGCCGGTGCCCTGGGTGGTCAGCGCGTGTTCGGATTGGCTGTGATTGGCTGCTGCATTCTTGACGCCTCATCAAGCCACTTTGACGCTGGTTTGTCAATGGCTAGGGTATCTTCCCGCGGAATCCATTTAGTGATGGCTCTCGTCCAGCGGGTGTCTGCGAAGCGCATTTTTGGCCGGCCCACCTAATTTTCGACGACTTGGCTCACGCGACAGCATCTCTGATCTTCGAACGTCGGCGAAGCTCGGAACTCCGGAGGCCTTCTCTCACTTGCGTGAGTCGTGTCACTCCGAGCATCGTCCTCTCGATTCCACGCTGCGCGACGCTGATCGCGTGTTTATCCTGCTTCCGTATAGCCAAGTTCTCTGAGGCGTATTTTAGGGCAGGAAGAACAGGGAGTCGAATAGGTGGGCACGGAGTCGGACGTTCTTCGTCTTCTTCGCGACTTCTTCGGCGCTCTTGAAAGCTCCCCAAGCCGCTCGTTTCCTCCTGCTCAGCTCCGGCGCTAGGTCGTTGGCCATATTGACTTCGTGACCCAGATACACGTAGCTGGAGCATTCGGAGATGTTCGTTTCGTTGAGCGAGAATGGGGCATCAGAAACCCATCCGTTCCTCATGAACATCGTCTTCGTAAGATTCAGCTGCAGTCCAACGTTCCCACATACACGATCGAAGTCGGCCAGCATTCGTTCCGCCTGAATGATGCTCGGGGTTATGAGCACGATGTCGTCAGCGAAACGGAGATGGTGCAGCTGCTGGCCGTCCACCTTCACTCCCATGTCTTCCCATTCTAGTTGGCGCATGACGTTTTCGAGGGTGGCGCTGAAGAGTTTCGGGGATATGGTGTCCCCTTGCCGAACCCCTCTCTTCACGTCGATGACGACGTCGTTGTAGAATGGAGAGATCTTGGTCGTGAATCCAATGTACAGCTCTCGAAGAACTCTGATGTACTGAGTAGGAACGCCCTGGGTGAGCAGGGCTTCCATGACCGCTTCAGTTTCGACAGAGTCGAATGCCTTCTTCAGGTCGATAAACGTAAGGCACAGCGGCAGCTTGTACTCTCGCGACACTTCGATGAGCTTCGTAATGGTGTGTATGTGGTCGGTCGTGCTGAATCCTCTCCGAAATCCTGCTTGCTCGCATGGCTATCATTCGTCCAGCGTTCTCCTGATTCTATTCACTGGATTCCGCGGGATGTCAAGAAAACACCAGGACGCCCACCAACGCGTTGGTCGCACTTCTTCGTGAAAGCCCTGAACGACCGATATGACGCTCTTCGTGTCCCTCGAGCGAGGAGGATCCATTGGAGCACTCTGGCCCGCGACAGGGACGAATGGAGACGCTGCTGGCGCCCGCTCGAGCAAGTCCATGATCAACGCGACGACAGGTGATACAAGGTATCTTAAGCCAAGCGTCAGTGAGTCGGTTAAAAAGATTCACTCAAAATTCCTTAAGGACGTGAACGTGAAGGCATGACCGATTCCAAGTCAATTTGTCGCTGCAATTATGCTTTAAATTTTTTGTATAGTGTTGTATTTTCCACGTGCAGCAAACATGGGGGGCAGTAGGGCTCTTCAGACAAGTACAAGGCCATTAGCTTTCAAGGACGTTCCTCCCGCGCTAATCAGATGGAGCAAACCAGTGCCACAAGTGTTTGCCCTTCAGGAACGCATGGCCGGATACCAGAACGAAAACAAAGTTAGCAACGCAAATTGAGCAGCGCATTTTTTTCGCGTTTCCGTGGTTCTCGGAGCGAAATTGCCTAGCGAAAGTAGCGGTGCAATCCGACCGCCTACCACTGCTAGGCCGCATTAACTCAAAATTCAGCACTATTGCTGATTTACATGTTCAGAAGTTCCTGCGAATATTGGATGGACATCTTACTCAGAGTCTTTTGGGTGTATCTTCATATCCCTTTAAACTCAGCTAAAGTGTCAGATGCATCAATTAATGAATGATTCTGAACTTCGACTTTATTTGAGACGTGCTGTTGCAAATTAACAGTGTTTCAATTCGGCTTTGTTTCTTTCTATTAGGTTGGTGCCTAAGTTCTTGGACATTTGATCCCTACTGAATTGAAAGCGCATTTTCCCGCCAAATTTCTCACATGTATCAACGCGTAAATGATCGATCGATAGAGAAAGGAAAGGGCTGCAAAACTGTTCCTAACACTTACTTCTGCGTTGTTAACGTCAGCTATTATGGCTAAGCAATTCATCCCAACTGAGACGCATATTCGGCACGTCATGTTATTCCTGCATCAATCTGGCCTCAGTGCCAACGAATCGTATCGTCGCCTGAAGGACGTTTACGACGAGAGTGCTCCTGCTCGAAGTACTGTGCACCAGTCGTCCTTGAAGTTTGCAGTTGGTGAATTCTCCGTTGAAGATAATGAACAAGAAGGGCGCCCGATGACACTGGATTTGGATGGCCTCCGAAGTAGAGTGGAAGCGGACCCATACCGAACCACTCGCGAACTATCAAGCACTCCTGGTGTTAGTCTCTCAACAGTCGTTCGATGATTGAAGTCGATTGGCAAGGTGCAAAAATTGGGTCGCTGGGTACCTCACGACTTGACACAACATGACCTGGATCGCAGAGCCGATGTCGCTCTGTCTCTCCTTACCCTCAGACTTACCCACGGATGGCTGGACAACCTTGTCACAGGGGATGAGAAGTGGATACTCTACTCTAATTATCACCGGCGTGCACAGTGGGTTGACGCAACTGGAGAGGCAGAGGACGTTCCGAAGCCCAACCTTCACGTGAAAAAAGTGATGCTATGCATTTGGTGGAGCGTTCTTGGCGTAGAATACTGGGAGCTGCTGGACGAAGGGATAGCAGTGACGACAGAGGTTTACGTCAACCAACTGAGGAAGTTGAGGGCCCACCTTCAAACCACACGAGGAGAGCAAGTGAAGGTGTATTTTCAACACGACAACGCTAGACCGCATATTGCTAGAGCGACGGCGGCTGAGTTGGCGGACTACGGATGGACCGTTCTTCCACATCCACCTTACTCAGCAGATCTCGCTCCTTCTGATTCGCATTTGTTTTCAAGCCTCCAACGCAATTTGGACGGCCAGCAGTTCAGGAACCGAGAGGATGTCAAGGAGGCACTGCTCACATTCTTCGAATCACAACCGGCCACGTTTCAGAGAAAAGGCATCCATGACTTACCAGCACGTTGGCGAAAGGCAATTAATGTAAAGGGTGGTTACTTCAAATGATTTGATGTTGCTGTTCGTATGTTGTGATAATAAATATTTCATGCCCCAAATGTCCGAGAACTTATGCACCAACCTAATAAAAGGAGCTGAAAACACGGAAGGATCTGACGAATGGAATCCCTAAGCACGAACATCGACAAGATCCCTGCAGTGAAAAAATCGTGTTGTAAAATAGGCGTCACTGAAGTGAAGAGCATCGAAATTTGGGCGTGAACTCGTTGCGGGCTGGCGTCCACTGCAGTCGCAAATGAACACTACATGTGATGAAGAGGTGGACCCGCCCGAAGCGTAAGCCAATAAGCCTTCGACAGAGGTCAACAGAAGCATGTGCGGCCTGGCAGAAAGTCGCCAGAATTAATTAGAGCCCGGATTCATCAACGCGCCTACCCACGGGTATGCTGGGTATAGAGGGTGGACATACCCACGATTTGGACATAGCCACGATTCGTTATAAACCTTACCCGAAAAATCGTGGGTATATCAGTAGGTAGAGAAAACCGTCCGATCGTCGTGGGTACATCCGTATACCCGCGACTTGTTCGCGCCCCATTGACAAAATGGCGCTCCAGTGAGATTAGCTGTTCTAGCGGGAGACCTAGTTGTACCTTACCCTTGATTCCTTTCATGAATAGGAATCGTACCCACTACCCACTGCCGGTAGCGGGTACGATTCCCTTACGGTATCTCTACCTATACCCATTGCTTGATGAATCCGGGCCCATGTCTGAGTCAAGAAGAACTATGGACCCTCACGGCATCTGATTCTTCAAATCTTGTAATAGAGGGAGGAAGCATTGGCGATGAGAAGGCTAAGCAAGGGGTGTCGCTAGAAAAGCGGAACCAACACAGTCAGGGTAGGTTATACCCAGACGAAAACTGCAGGGGCCGGATTCATCAACAATTAAACCCGTGGGTATGCGAGGTATAAGAGGTAGAGATAAGATAAGAGTCAGGTAGAGATAAGGGAAAGGTCAGAGACGCAGGCTTCATCGTGGGTATCTCTTCCCCCTTTACCCGTGGGTTAGTCGCTGATGAATCGGGCCCCAGAAGAGGTTCACCTACCTAAGTGTGCAGCATCTCCGTAAAACAGTACACTTCCAGGTATACCTTCGCTGTCAAAGGATTGAGTGAGGTTCTTCCCCCCCCCCCCTTCTAGGATAAATCCGTGCATTGGTACCTACCAGTGCTGAACAAATATGGCAATTTGGGTCGAGAAAATGGGCAGCATTGGGAGATGGTGGCGCACCACCCAATCAGAACCAAGCAGGACATGGGCCAAAGGCACGTTAGCCAATCATAACCAAGCAGAGCACTGGACGAAGACATGCCAGCCAATCATAACCAAGCAGGATGCGAGCCAAAGACATGCTAGCCAATCAAAATGCTGATTGGTTCTACACACCCTCTCTGATTGGCATGCGATTTTTATGTGATCTGGTTGGATGAAAAGCTTCTATATCCGAATGCTGCCCGTTTTCGCGACTAGTACCACGATTTGTTAGATTCTGTGTGTTGATACGTCGGTAAACAACGCCATAATGGTTAAATTGGGTAAGCTTCTTACCCACATGGTCATAGTCTACTTATGCACCTCTCCGACCAATGTTTAGGTCAAATTGAAACTAGTAGAACAACGATGGAACTATCGTTATAACGACAGGAAACCTTCCTATCCTAAGCCGTTAGCTTCTGGAAGCTTCCAAAGGTATTAGAAGCCTTAAATCAAAGCCTGATTACATTTTCTACAAAGGAAGAGCTTATGAAGAAGAACCACCCTTTAAAGACGATGAATTCTAAACGCAGCTTTTCATGATGACGACCGAAGATGTGGCTATTCGACTAAATGCAAATTGGATGTGAACGTAACGAAATTCCGTATGCATAAGCAGCTGCCTCACGTGCCTGAACACCGAATGGAGTTCAAACATGGGAAAGGATCAAAATGGGGAGCAAAAATTCCTAAAAACTAGGGATCGAAAACATTTTTGAGATATTTTCTGAAGAAAAATGTTTTTTAGACGTACAAAAAGGATTTTTTTTTGAAAATGAACGTCAGTGGAAAGGCGAAGTCTTCTGTACCTCGAAGATTAAGACGAATAGAACCAATGCCCAAAAAGGAAGAGGAAAACACAAGAGCGCTATGATAATGAACGGTATGTCGAGGACTGTCTGAGACGACGTGACGTATGTGCCCTAAGTTGATTGTTGTCGTCCTTCAAGGTCGACTGTAAAGGGTGAGCTGGAATGCTGCAGCTCCTCGGCGGTTTCTGAAAGGGATGGTAATTCGCGGTGATTCATCTCTTCGCCCCCCCCCCCCTTCCGTTTGGGTTTTTGATGCCCATTAATTGCGTCTCACCTTTACTCTCTAAAGTTCAAAACACTATTGATCGATCGATCGATCGATCGACCATTAAGTTTGCGCGGACGTACACATCGATGAACTTATTCACATCGTTTCAACTAGTTAGGGTAAGTTATAATCTTTCCAGTAATTCATCTCTACGTTTCCTTTTCAGGTTTTTGGTGCCCAATAATTGCATTTCATTTTCACTCACTAAAGCTCAATACGGGTTGCTAGTGAATGATCGAACGGCCATTAATTTTGCATGGACGCACACATGGAGTAACCTCTTCACATCGTTCCAACTGGTTAAAGCCTGCTATAATCATGGCAGAGACTCATCTCAAGAGCCCCCTGTTTGTGGTTTTTGGTGCCCAGTATTTGCGGCTCACTTTCGTACTCCAAAGGTCGACGCCCATCACTATTGATTGATCGATCAGCCATTGATTTTGCATAGACGCACGCATGGACCAAATTGTTCATATCGTTTCAACTGCTTAAAGCCTATTATATCCTGCACTGATTCATTTCTACGCCCTCACGATCTAGGTAAGGATTTTTAGTGCCCAATATACATTTATTTAATGCGTATGATTTAAGTTCTATACCGATCGCTATTGATTAACCGATCGGACATTAATTTTGCGTGGACGCACATGCTGACGTACTTCTTTCCGTTGTGCAGGCTTGTTCAGACTGTTATAATCTTATGGGTGATTTAGCAGCTTTATTGTTTTAATCTTGTTATTGATTATATAGCTTCGTTTTTCAAACCACTGTATTGCTTTTTGAACAATGGTTAAAGTCACAGTAAAATCCTACATCCAAAAAGTCGTCAAATTCGAGGTTCTAAGATCTTCAACTATGTTTTAGGCGTTAAAACTACAGCAAACAATTAAAGAACCTTGACCAGTTAGTTAATTAATATAATAATAATAATATATAAATAAATAGGCAGATAGATAGACATGTTGATCGATTGATTGTTGAGGCAGTTTGAAAGATGTTTAGATGAGATCAAAACTCCTGCTCCAGGCGGGACTCGAACCTGGAACCTTCAGCTTTCTGAGCAGCTATGCTATGCCTTGCATATTAATAATAATAATAATAATAATAATAATAATAATAATAATAATAATGACAATAACAATTAAAATGATACTGATAACGATAATGATATAATAATAATAATAATGACAATAATAATTAAAATGATATTGATAACGATAATGATATAATAATAATAATAATAATAATAATAATAATAATAATAATGACAATAATAATTAAAATGATATTGATAACGATAATAATATAATAATAATAATAATAATAATAGTGGACAAGTAAATTTGGTTATTTATTTATAGCACCTGCAGTAATAATAATAAATTTATTATCAGCGATAGGTAAAAAAAATTAAATTCGAATTCTAGTTAAGACGATTGCCGATGACGCGTTAAAAAATAAATAAATAATAATAATAATATTAATAAACAAGTAATATTGTTATTTATTTATAGTATTTATAGTAATGAGAATAAATTTATTATCCAGCGATAGGTAAAAAAATTAAATTCGGCTTCAAGTTAAGACAATGGCCGATGACGCGTTAAAATAGCAATAATAATAATAATAAATATTTACAAATAAATAACAATAGTGAATAATAAACAAGTAAATTTATTTATTTATTTGTTTATTTCATGCACTTATGGGTGCGCCACAATAGAGATAATGCAACAATCCATGAAGAAAGAATCATCATTATTATGCCAAGAACGCAATAAAAGAATAAGGCACGGACGAAAATCAAGGCACAACTAAAACAGAAGATTGAAGGATTAAAAAATTAATTTTTTTAAATTACTAGAAAAAGAAGGCACTGGAAAGCAAAGCCGAAAGACGGAAGCAGAAAAGGCAGAGGGTATGCTGTTAAAGTGGCAAAGCGTAGGAAGTCCTTGTGCATAAGCAGTATCGTGAGCAGCAGAGAACGAGTAGAGCAGAATATTTCAGCGATCGACGTCAGATAACTCCGAATCTTCTGCTGAAATGGACAGCTGGACGACGTCGTCTCGTGTAAGGTCACGAACATGTAGCGGTTAAAAACAGAACGACAACGTCCGAAGCGGATCGCCGATGTCGTATTTCATTCTGCTCCAATTTTTTCGAAATCTGAAACCACTAGACTGAAATCTTTGAAAGATTCGGAGGTGCGAATAACGCACTTCAGTCGAGGCTTTTCTCGAGAACGATCTGGTAGAGAAGTCCCAGCAGGAAGAATCGACATGAAAACGGCGGTAACACCGGTGCAAACAGCTGTGCTGCGGTGTATGGCAGTGTCTCAGATCAGGGACCGTATGCTCGTATTCCCCCGTTCGGGGAAAATCAATCAATATCAACATATCATATCACGTCCCAATCCCCCATTGGGGTCATCCCCACTCGGGGTAGATGAGCATACGGCCCTAGAGAGAAAACCCTCTGTTATCACGGGCATTTCGATCCCTTTAGGCAGATGACGATTCAGACAATACAATGAATTTGTGGAAAGTACTATAGAGCAAAAAGATGACGATAATCAATCTCTTTTTGGGATGCGCCACGCATTCTACTGCTACGGAATATTGTAGAGGCAGTTTCAACACGTCACCCGCCTACATCATGAGTTTCGGTAGTCATCTGATGATGAAGTCAGTCTTCCAACCTTTCTATACGAGTCTGAAACCAATTTCTGACCCCGGAGGAATGGAAGGCCTGCATGGCCTAGGCGGAACCCAACCCCGAACCAACAACGTCGATGCCGCCTCCTTCGACTGCTGTTGAACCACTAGACGAATCTTTCTGTCGCAAAATTAATGGCCGAAACGAATCGCTTCCTTCAAACTGCTCTAACTCAGCTTAAATACAACTTTATTTATCTAGGTAAAAATCAGCAGATTTTATATATTTTCTCCAACAAAAAATTATGAATCTAATCCTTCAAAATAAAAACTGAGATCACAGGAATTAACGAAATCAAGGGCCGGGCAAATTAGTGCGTTGTTACTGACGCAAATGAGAATCAAGAGCTCGGAAAAAGTGCAAGACAGTAGGAAAAAGGTCTGAGACAATGAAGTGTGAGGGAGAACTTTAACACCCATGTAAATGGGTCAATTTTCGCCGAGTGATTTATGAGGTCGTCCCGCAACAGAAGCCACTTTATTTTTCATTTTTTATTTTTTTCAGGTTTTACGAAGCCCTGGAAAAGGTCGGCTAGAAAAACTAAAGCGACATCCAAATATGTTTTTTGAAAGAGCAGGAAGAATCCTACGGACCATATGTGTGGATTTCGCTGAGACGTAATGATTTAGGTTAAGAACTTATTGATTTATACATATGTACCTCGAAACGGACATTAATTCTGCGACAGCCTAATATTTGTGAGAGGTGAGCCGCCGTCTGATTGATAGGTTAGGCTTGTGAGTGGATACATTAGCCAATTGCATGAACAGACTATATCGAGTAGATGTTGAGTGCATGGCGCATACTCTGAGGATTATACAAGCACGACTTTCAGTTTTTGCACATTACTGGCTTTTCACAGAGAAGTCTCTTAACTCGTGATCTGAGGCACGGTTATGTGTTCAAATTATTGATTAGCAATGAAATTCAGAATATTTCAGGGTTCATCTGACATTCACGCACACACTATAGTTGTGTTCGAATGACCTATTCGAATAGGTATTCGAATGAGTTTCGTTCGAGTTTGAGTACTCGAATTCGAATGTTCAAAAAATCGCGTTTTCGTATGTATTCGGATTCGATTGTTAAAAAAATCGTGTTTTTCGAGTGTATTCAAATTCGAATGCTCGAAAATTGCGGGTATTCGAGACCATTCGAATATTCGAATATTCGAAAATTTTGCGAGAGCACAACTATAGTACACACGCAGTCACTCGAAATCAAGGTAGATCACCTGTATCATCTGTCGTCTCGTTGATCATCGACTTGCTCGAGCGGGCGCCAGCAGCGTCTCCGTTCGTCCCTGTCGCGTGCCAGAGTGCCCCAATGGATCCTCCTCGCTCGAGGGACACGAATAGCGTCATATCGGCCGTTCAGGGCTTTCAGAAGAAGTCCGACCAATGCGCCGCTGGGCGTCCTGGTGTTCACTTGACATCTCGCGGAATCCTCTTGGTAACGGCTCTCGTCCAGCGGGTGTCTGCGAAGCGCATTGCGTCGCCGGCCCACCTAATTTTCGACAACTTGGCTCACACGACAGCGTCTCTGGACGATCTTCGAACGTCAGCGACTTTCAAAGTCAAGGTACATTAAAAAGGAAAAGGCGGAAATATGAAGCCGAGTCGATAGCGACGCCAAGATACTCTTGGCACATTCAGATGGCCGGCGAGGATTGTTCCACCCTATTGCAAGTGTCTCACTTCGATTCCGTAGCCGGAAGATGAGACTGCAGAGGACAAATAGGAATCCGAATCAAGACAGCGTGATACTTCTGAGAATTCTCACTTTTGAAGCAAGCTGTGTGGTCAGAAGACGTCAGCTACTGACGTTCTGAAGGAATTTCTGGTTCGAATCGCTGAGCACACTATAGTTTCTTTAGCAGCCAGAGTATGAAAGTGAGAAAAACTGATCAGAGTCATAAGCACATAGACATGGAATTTTTTGAGCTGCAAAGGGCCGATGAAGATAAAGACTGAACGACTTGAAATAGGTTTTGAGCTGATGACGCAGATGACGAGCGTCTGAGCGCCTACTAGCGATCCCTTTAAGCGTTGCGTGCTCTCGAGGAACGAACAAGAATAGACCGCCAGTTATTAAAATAGACAGCGCTCAACTTGATGTAGGAATGCGTCTTCCTTCAAGAAATAGCCAGAAGATGTTGAGCCGGCCGTTGCCGAAAACGGGCGCACCTTTTTCTCCATCGCCCTTCTGAGAAAGGGCTACATGGGACATGAATAGCGTCGTGCGGTACTCATTGTTTCGAGAGGCGGAGTTTACATAAAAAACGTTCGGCAAATCGCCCGGTTCATTCACAGCACAGCAAGGTTTATGGGACACATCCACAGAGCTGTTAAGTTGCGGCGTATTGACATCAGTTGGAGAAACGTAAGGTACCTATCTAGATACTGATCGAGTTTGAAAATTGAGGAGAAATCCTTCACCTTCATTCCATTCCATGTAGATTAGCTCGTAAACGAAAGTGACAAGAGGAGAAGGCGAGATCTCCAAGAGCACTGAAGTCAGTGGAGAAGTGCTGTAGACGTCGCAACCGTGGTAAGACACAAGGTGGCGGTAACGCGAGCTGCGATGTGACGGGTGTTGGTTGACTTCCTGGGGGTGACGAGCCTCGCGACGTCGCCCTCTACTCGAGAGCTCATCGCGCAGATGAGCAAACATCGGCAAACAAACGATTTCTTACATCGATCGCCGCCCTCGTCTGACTGCCATGGTGCGAGCGGTCTGTCATCGCAAAAATTTGGGTATAGTGTTGGTGTTCCGGTATTGGAACATGGATTTAAAGGTCTTCGCTTTCAAACGCTGAATGAGTCATTAGCATTAGCTTTAGGTTGTAGGCAGAGTAAATGAATATGTGTGCAACTGGATACCATTCAATGGATCTCAGTCGTTTGGGAAAGGTTCATATGGGAAAGCTCGCCCTCCAGTACTGGACACGTTGGATATTTCGTTATTACCAGGTATTAAGCTAGAGTGTCGGTGGTTCAGAATATGTCCTTCGGTACACACATACACCAGTTGTTCGACACAGTTTACCTCAAAGTTGGGTAATTAAACCAAAACCTAAATGTACAAATACAGTACACATTAGAGCGTCCTAAAAACATCCTACAAAAGAATGAAGAATAAAAAAATGGAGCATGAGAAAAGCGCCATGTGAATTTCCCATTTGGCCCTTTTATAAGGAGTTTTTTGTTTGCATAGCTGCCAATCGGATAGAGCTCTAAGCGAAAATTTCTCACAGTATCCTACGAAATCATCCTATGATCTCGAGAAAGTCGCGATAGGTATTGCCTTTTGTGGTTATAGCTTCAGCATGATATTGCTTCCTGAAATACACAAGGATATCTCTATAACTAATTATTGTGAGGGCGGAGGTAGGTGACGGCTGCTGGTTTGCGGTAACTCCAGGGGCCAGATTCATCAACCGCTTACCGCCCTCTTACGGTGAAAATGCCGCCAAACCTGATGCTGATGAATGAGGGGATTGACGGTATCTCCACCGTTAGAAGGCGGTGAGCGGTTGATGAATTTGGCCCCATAAGATTTTGTAGCGGAGGATCGTCTATCCGACTGACTCCACCGTCCCTCTGCTTGACTTTTATACCTGCTGCTCCCGATCGGAATGAAAACGTCATCCTATACATCTTATCATCTGTAAAATAGAAGCTGGGTATTCCTCAGATCGTACTATCCTAGTCAATGAGCGTACAGAAAACTTTCCTACGATTATAATCTACGGTAGCGCTTCGCTACAATAGAATTAGTTACAACTCTCTAAACGAAGAGTCTTCAAATTTTTACATTGTTGCAATAACATTCAACAAATCGTAATAATAATGGCAACCAAAAAGTTAACAATAACATTGACAACCAACAACAAAGTTAAACATGTCTTCTTTCGCCTCTGCCTTCATATAAAACATGCTTAGAACCACTTCCATGAGGCTCATCAGTGAAGAAGGCAACTAATTAACTTAATTGATAGTACTCTGTCAGACAACGTAATATCGCTTTTTTAAAATTTCAAACTAACAACTAAGTTTTACAATCGGAAAACCACTATACCATGTTAACAACACAATTGTATCATGCTCTATAATAATCCGCTAAGCGATGAGTCACACTACGGATCGACGCGATGAGTCATAAAATAGGGGAAATTACGGTGAAGTTACGGGGCACAAATTATTAAGGCAAGAAAATAGCGGAAAATACCAAGACGCCTTCTATGTGCCTGGCGACTCAGTAGACGTGCTGAACACGTCGGCAACCGTGCCTGGCGGTGCAGTAGACGTGCCGAACACGTCGGCGACCGTGCATGGCGAGCCGTAGATGTACCGAACACGTCGGCGACCGTGCATGGCGAGCCGTAGACGTGCCGAACACGTCGCCAACATCAGCCCTGGGGGTAATCGAGGTCGCTGAACACGAATATGAAGTTCGTTTTGAAGCGTAGATCACTATCAACCGATATCGATCGAAGTATCGATTATTTATGGATGTCGTCCAAGCGGTCCGAAACTTCAGCCGTGAGGGTAATTGAGGTCGCCGAACATGATTATGAAGTTCGTTTTCGAAGTGTCGATTGCCATCAACCGATAGTGAACAAATTACAGAAGACGTGCCGAACACGTCGCCCACGTGCCTGGGGATTCAGAAGGCGTGCCGAACATGTCGTCCGATAAGGAAGATCATTGAGGGGGACCAGTAGTAATGGGGACGAGTTCTACTAAAAGGGAGTAATGAGTGACCACCAAATCGCCCTATGTATAAAAGAGGAAGGGTTTTTGGTCCGAAGTTAGCCCCTTGGACTTTGTGTACTTCTTTCTGTAAGTTTGAGGGATATTTAGCAATTGTCCAATACTGTTGTTTACCATCGACGTCTCACTGCCAGACGGGTAGTGGCACCCATATGACGAGGTCTCGAAAGACGTCTCTATTGTTTTTGGCTATATGCCAAGACCAAGGAACACTCCTATGACGAGGTTTCGCAAGACGCGTCTGTGGGTCATACCTCATTGTTCCTTCCCACCTCTGCTGTGTGGCGCATTTGCGTTATTTTGCCCCATCATACTATCATACTATATAATAGTCCGCTAAGGGATGAGTCACACCATCGATCGGCGATGAGTCATAAATTAGGGGAAATTACGGGGCACAAATTAAGGCAAAAAATTAGCAGAAAATACCCGGACAGCTTCAATGTGCCTGGCGACTCAGTAGACGAGCAGAGCATGTCGGCGACCGTGCGTGGAGAGCCGTAGACGTGCCGAAGGCTGGCTATCCTATTTGAACACTCAAATTAGGGTAGCAAATAGCTCTTTCAATGGGAATGGTATCGTAAGGGTAGCTCCAAGAACATCATGTTCCATGCAAAATCTGCTCACCCTCTGACTGTGAAACGTGCTATGCTTCGCAACATGTACAGAACAGCAGTGGGTGTGTGCACGGAACATGGGGAGCGCGAGAAATCACGTATGCTTTCCCGCAATATTGCAAGTCTCAATGGGTACGATCCAAGACAACGAAATGGCCGGATGGGATCTGGGCGTGGTGTAAACGCGCGGGAAAATAAAATATGTCTCTAGTTACCCTCTATTTCTGAAGAGATCACGGCAGCTGTACGTCTATGCCTGGTGCGTGCAAATTTGGACGATGATGTTGTGCTGGTCAACATAAAGGATAAAGGACGGCGTTATTCAATCCTCCTTAGGATGCTCCACGCATTCTATTTCTACGGGATGTCGTGGAGGCGTCTTGAATGCGTATTTGGCCATACAATGACTTGCGGTGGCCAGCCGATGTACAAGTCAGTGCTTTATCCTTCCCAGACAAGTCTGGTACCAATTCACCGACCCCGGAGGGATGGAAGGCTTGGTTGGCCTGGGCGAGAAATCCGAACCAGGAACCTGGTATCGGGTGCAGGGGACAGCCGGCGCCCCCTCCGACTGCGCTCCACGCGCCCGCTGGTCAACATACCAGGACACAACTTCAAACGACTGCTAGTTCGCAATATTCTTTACGATCGCTCACGTATAACGAGAGACTGCGTGACTGCCCTTATGGAAGAAGTGGAGACTGTGCGCAGAAAGGTGGTTTACTAAATTCAGTGTTTAAGGTGTGAAAGCCATATATTGGGGAAAGAGAGAGAGCGCTAAGCGTTCGCAACAGCGAACATCTTGCTGGTAAGGAAAAGCGTAGTTTGGTAACCCCACTCGGTAAACATAGAGTGGAAGTCCATCACGGAGACGATTTTAATATTAAATGCACTGTGTTGCTTCGTGAAAGTGAGATCGGCCCCAGAAAAGCCCTGGAGGTCTTCTGGATCCGCGAACGTAATCCAACAATGGATAACCGAAGTGAGTGCATCTCGATCACCAGTGAGTTTTTGCCGTTTATCCCGCTGTGCGAGATCTGAGACCGTGCAATCTGTACACTTAACATCAGTATGGATTCGCAGTTGTTAGGTCTCAGTTGCTCAATGGTGAACGCGTAGCTGAGCATTCCCTCATTACTTGTGGAACAACGGTGGGTTCGGCTTGCTTTAGTGTGATTCCGCTTGACACACTTAAGAAATATTGAAACTGACAGAGCTGGAGAAGGACGTTTTTGCCGAAATGAGTGTCTGGTCTTAGGTTTCGAACTTCTTTCAGGCCTTTGAAAACGACGAAGTTGTTGAAACGTCAGGCCAACTGAAGTTGTTCCACTATAACAAACCTACGTGGCACAGAAGCATTAAGACTACTCGTGCTCTACTTAAGCTATGTCACTATCAGTCATAATATTAGGTTGGCCGGAAAGTGTTGGCGGTTTCTGTGCAACCGCTTTTCATTTGTTTACTACTGAATCAATATTGAACTTATTTCGTGTTTTTATATAACGCCTAACACGGAATCCCTCACTCTATGTGAAGGAGTAATCTCTGCTTCGACTATGCTAAATAATTGTGTTTCTTTGAAGACTTTTTGAAGTATATCAAAAGAGAGACTCTGAACGATATTTTGTTTCTATTTTAAACTGGGCCAATCCGCCGTCAAAACAGTCTGGCAAATCAACCGAGGGTGTGCGCCAAATAGAAAGGACGAGGTTTGAAAAATTTCGTTCTTGAGATTCCGACGTTGAAGATGCATCCCGAAACGTCACACTTACAGCAATCCAGGACAACGATTTGAAGGCCTTCATGGAACGTTATCTATAGCAAACAGTCCTTGAGATTGCGAAGACTCTTGTACATAGTCAGTAATAATGCTGTTAGGGACAGCTCGAGATGCCTCGGAAAGGTGAAAAAAGCTCGAAAAGTGGGCGTTTCATGCTATCGCGACCGTGAATCAGATTGGAGGGTAAATTTCCATTTGCAATAATGAATTTTTTGTAAAAGGAATTTTGTTATCATTAGTAATATCTCTTGCTTACAAGGTTCGCTTGAAGACCGCGGAAAGCCTGGTGATAGAACGCTTTGACAGGCGCGCACATAAGCTCGGGTACGGCTCGGGCTCGACACTCGACAACGGGCAGCAAGACGAGGATGTGGTGCAGTTTGTCTTCTACTCTCTTGCATCGCTCTTAGCTTTTAATAGTTTGTGATCTATTCTGGCTCTATCTAGGTTATTAGAATCATTAGGTTTCTAAATCGGTTGCAACATAACTCTCATACGTATCGCTCTTCGTATGGCGGTCGCTTGTCCTCCGTATTCAACCTCAAAAACCGCATTCTAAAGTCTTTCAAGGTTCCTTTATGACCCGAGTTGTCAAAACTTGGAACGAGCTACCCCAACACTAATTCACTGTTTTCCGAAGACATTTAATTGCAAGTTAGAAGAATTGCTGAAACAAAAAGGCCTTTTGTGATAATGACTGCAGCCTTTTCAGGATATAGTAAATCAAAAAAAGAGAATTTTGCATTTTAAGTGACTCATTAAAAAGCAAGTACTAAAGACAAAAAAGTTAAATCAATAGAAGAAAGAAATTCTTATTAAACAATCTTATCTACAATAATCAGTCTAACTCATAATGCTTAATGCAAACGTTATACTGCACCACGCTTGGATAGTAAATATTTCTCTTCCTCCTCTGCTTTTTCAGCAAACCTAGTACAAATCCATATTGTAAAAAAAGCAATTTCCACTTTTTTTCCAAAAGCAAACCAAGGAAGAAGTCACTTCAGCTAATCTTTTAAAAACCAGCGTTTGGTGAAACCTTTTGTGCTGATTCCGTAACACCTTTTGACTAAATAGCTTCTGTGTTACGCTTTTGCCAATCTTAAAAACCAGCTTTTGCTGCACTCTTTTGTGAATTTATTTCGTGTCCCTTTGGCCTAATAAATGTTCTGTTCTGTTCTATTGTTATTCCATAAAGATTTGTTATTGGTTTAATTACCGAAGTTTGAGGTTGTCCCGCAGTAACCTGTGTGAAGTACCGCGCGGCGCCAGAAGTACGAGGTGCTCATGCTTTGAGTGATCGCCAGAAGATGTCGCGTTTCGAAATCTGTCCTTCTTTGCTTCTCCGGATTCAAAACCACCCATCTTGGATCGAATCCTCGCATCTCATGAAAAAGGGATTTCGGACGATAACCGGGGACGATCAGGACAGTTGGCTGATGGCGACGACCCTCCCCAGGCACTTCACAAAGCCGGAATCCCACCGGAAAAGGCGATGTCTACAGACTCTCTGAAACCTGGTCGAACCATCACAGCAGAGTTCTACTGTAGCGAAATTAAGGAGATGTACCGAAAATTGCGCGAGCTGCAGCCGGCATGGTCAACAGAAGAGGACCCATTCCTCTGCACGACTACGCCACCCTACACTTTTCAAAAATCTCCATGCGAAAATTTATTTATTTATTTATTTATTTATTTATGCGCCAAAAGGCGCGCTATTACATCAAAGAATCAAAGAACAGTAAGTAAAACTTAACTTAAACAAGCTCAACAGTGGACACTCCAAAACTCAAAAATGACTAAAAACTAGAGAAAAAGCTAATACAAAACTGAAGAACATACATTCCTAGCGCTCGCCCACAACGTAAATTTTGTAGAATATGTATAGGCGACAGTGCAGGAGGGACATGATGGGACTGATCACGATAAATCATTAAAGAAAACAATAGAAATAGCATATGTGTTTTTCCAGTAAGAAAAGTTTGACAGTGAGAGCCATCCCACCCCAAAGGATAACCGGTTGGTGGTGCCCTTCCCTGATGAGGCTCCTAGAAGCTGACCAACGAAAGAACGAAGCATAGCTATGGCCTATGGTATACTCCCGCGTCGCTCCAGCGACGGACGCGGGGCAACTGTCAACGGCGCGCCTTCGCTGCAGTGGAGGGCGGCGCAGTGGGGCGCGGTTGTCAGTTGACACGCCATCGCTCCCGCGATGCGTCGCAGAGGGGTGTTAAGGCCCTCCCAGACTTCTGCGGCGTTGCCGCTGTCCTATGCTTAACCATAGGGCAGAGACGCAGAGTTCGCCGCCGGCGGCGTCCCTGCCTTATCCTTAACCATTGCGGCGAGCGGCGTTGCCGTAGAACTCTGTGGGGGCCTTTATACCTCCGCGTTGCGGGAGTGAAACATACTCCCGTGTGACGGCCGTCGCAGCCCCTCGCTCGTCGCAGAGCATTGCACTGCGACGAGCGACAGGCAGCGATGGTCGCGGAGGGGGAGCGCTTGTCGTGCCCTATTCTATGCACTTCCGCTCACTTATTTCGACACTTCCTTGGTTCCTTGGTTCGTGACCATACCACAGCAATTTCAGCACACGTCTGGTGATGTTGGGTGGTCATGTGATGTCTCTGTTGTTCTCTTCGTAGGGTTTTCGTCGTGGATAGACTCATTTTAGGTTTTTTCGACGGCTTGAACGGCTAGTTTTTCGAGGAGATATTTTTCTGGGCCGTTTTTTCTCATATTTGTGCCGATCCTCGCATTTTTTCGCCTCTACACTTCCTCGCCAGCACCGAAATCTACATTTCTGTGCCGGAGCAACGCAGTTCCCGCTTCACTCACGGTTAGAGAGTACAGACCGCCGGAGGACGGAGTCTCTGTTTATAACCTTTACACCACTGGATGGTAGTTTTGTCTGCACGTTGTTGAGTTTCCAAGGAATGAGGTAATGGCATGTATTTTCGCTCTCTCGGCACTTGTCTGGATCTAGAAGATTGTTAAGATAGCAGAGAAGGTAGGCAATGCTCTGGTAGAATAGCGCTCGCGTTGCACGGTCAAAAAGGGGTTGTGATGGATTAGTCCGTCACAATCCGTCGTATGCTCATAACTCTCCCAGTTTTAGGCTTTTTGAGGAAGGATGGATACCACTCGATTCAATTCAAGGAAAGACTCGTAGATTGGGTCTTCGACGGCGATTAAGGCATTTGATTCCTTTTCCTATACCTCCCGCTCCCCTGCTGCATTTGTCTGAACATTCCTGCAGCACGATGCTCAGTTAGTCTAACTGGGCTCTTGAGCGAATTCACGGCAGGACTCACGGTGGGTGTGATAGGCAAAGCGCGATTTCGTCACTGCACTGGATCAGCTGATTCGCTAAAATTCTGCAAAAGTCTCCGTCTGCAGAATAGCGTGAACTATGTCAGCCTCAGCGATGGCGACGGCTCGAGACGCGCATCGCGAACCGTCGCGTCGCTGTGCACTCCAGCGTCGCTGCAGCGGACGGGAGTATACCATAGGCCTATAACTGCTGAGCTTGTCTGGCAGCCATGCTGAGCCTAAGAGGTCTATCCAGTCATAGATTGAGTTGATGGGTTTTAAAAGCATAGCATATGCTGTATAGGTTAGAAGGAAACATGATCAAATTTATTTACGCTAACAGCCAAGCAATTTTCCTAGCTGTTTGATGCCTTGAATGAAGTCAAAAAGCCGAAAATAAACAGAAGCATAGATCTTAGAATGCTCGTCTACAGAATTATACTAGCCAACACATATCAGAAACACCAATAGCAGATAGAATGTCTATTTTCTTTAATGCAGCCTTGAATTGTGAGGTCGTTTGGCACTGAGCCAGAGCTGGAGTAGGACGTTCAAACCATCTCGTACAGCGAATCACAAAAGAATTATGGCACAATCCTAGTATATGACGGCCTGAAATGTGATGGTCCAAGTTGAAGCATCCGCGTCTTCCATGTGATTGTCGGGAGCGCCAGTAGTTTGATGGCCGTAGTCGAAGTCTCCTTTTAGAAGCTCGAAAGCAAAAAGTAAGTCAGAAAAGATCATTCGATAGTAATCCTTTATCTGGTCACAGTGAACAGCAAGAGAACCATCGAGGAATTTGATCTCAAGTGGGCGAGAATTTAACGAAAAAAAAAACGAGTTTTATTCAGGTTTATGGATATTTGCCATTCACGGCACCATTTACACATTCTGGCTACAGCTTCATTTAGCCTTTAAGTCACTACCCCTTCTTCACCGTTTTCCTAGGTCGAATACGCCTTTACATCATCTGTAAACAGATGATGTAAAGGCGTATTCCGCAGCAGATGCACTCGGGTCTTATTTAATGAAATTTATGGAGATAAAGGATTGAAGGAGCTACGAGTTAAAGTTCTGCCTCACCTTACCAGAACTCTCCAGACCTTGCACTAACCGAATACCTCCTTTCTAAGCACTTCCAGAACTTTCCCGCCGGTAGGACCTTCGCAAATCAGGGCCATGCAAAAACAGCCTTTCTAATAGAATTTGTCGCATCTCGACCGCCCAGTCTATAAGCTGATGGAATTAGTGAACCATCTAGAACTTTATAGCCAAACTAATAATACATGCCTTGTTTCGATAGTTTATTCTAGTGTATTGTGCACGTCCATTAAATAAATAAATAAATAAATAAATAAATAAATAAATAAATTTAACATAATTAGACGTTTCTGCTTAATTACGAATTCACACTTTTAAACACTTTTACTTGTCCAGGAGGTACACCCGCCCCTGCTGGGGGGCGTTCCAGCTTCCTCTCATCTCCCTTGCTCACCCATCCCAACCCCCTAGGCTTCACCGAGAGTCTAACCGCCGCCTTACGAAACCTTTGACACGCAAAACAAAACTTTCCGGTCCGCAGAACAGCGGTGTACCTCCTGACGCCACGCCCCCCGGCAGGGGGCGGGTGTACCTCCTGTCGCGCTGCCCTTGTCTACTTCACAGTTCTACAAAAAAAATGTATTTCAAGCCAAAGCTGCCTCAAAAGGTGTAGAGTTCCTTGAATTTAAAGGCACTCAAGGCAATTTCGGGCATTTTTAAGAGAATCTATCAACTTCTAAACCTAAATACCGTCCAAATCCGTAATCCCGCCGCGAAATAGAAAGCTTCATTTTTGTTCGAATTTTTTGCACACCCCTCACTTTCGTTTCGAGCCACCTCTATCGATCCCAGGCGCCAGCCGAGGTGTTCTCGATTGCGGCAGATCGAGATCATCGACGAGCAAGAAGATCAGCGACGAAGGAGTGATGGAGATGAACGGAAGAAAATATGACTCGCATGTGCGAATGAAAATCTTAAAGTTTCGTTGTTCGACGCTTAATTCATAGATACGATCGCTCCTCTTCTTCATATATAGTCAGTCAGAGCAATGCACTTAAATAACAAAGAGTAATGAATAAATGTCGGTAGTGACGTCCTTTGTCGGCGTTGCAAAATCCCTTTGGGGATGCGCCATGCATTCAGCATTTACGAGACCTCGTGGAGGCGATGATGAATGCATATTTGACCTAATAATGACTTGCAGTGGCTAGCCCATACAAAAAGTCAGTTTTCTTTAATAAGTCTGGTAGTAATTCAGCGGCCCTGAAGGAATGGCAGAATTGGTTGGCCAAGGCGGGACCCGAACTAAGAACCTCGACAGCTAGCGTCCTTACTGAGCTACCTGGTCTACATTCTTCGTTTTACCAGTGTGAAGGCGTGCAAATGAGTAGGGGTTTCCGTAGCTATCTTCTGTCGTTTTTGTCTTATGTCTACATAAAATAAGACATATTAGCCGCGAGGCTTGCGTTTTGTGGAGAATGCATTCTCTGTGTCTAGCATATAGTATAGGAGTGTAGCGCTGTCGGAATAGACATCACACACTTCGAATTTAGTCTTGGTTCGAGCCCTGTCCGTCCCAATTGCTAAGGTCTCCATCTCTATCGTTTTGGGAGCAGCGGTTTGTTGCCGGACGTGTCTGAGGAGGATAAGGCTTCGAGTTCTCTATATATTGGCCACTGCAAGTCATTGTACAGCCCAAATACGCCTTCAAATCGCCTTCACGTCATCTCGTAAAAGTACTAGAATGTGCAGCGCATCCCATAAAAGAGTTCATGAACGGCGGTGAAGCGCAGTGGGAGGAGGTGCTGACTGTCGCGAGCACCCGATACCAGGTTCTTGGTTCGGATTTCCCGCTCAGGCCACAAGCTTTCCATCACTTCTGGATCGGCGGATTGGTACCGGACTTGCCTGGGAAGGATAAGGCGCTGACTTGTTTATTGGGAGGTCATCGCAGGTCATTCTATAGCAAAATACGCCTTCAAATCGCCGCCAACACATCCGTAGAAGTAGAATGCATGGCGCATCCCAGAAAAAGTTTATGGACGTCGATCTTTCTTTTTTATTCATTATCCTAGCTCATCCTTCGTCGATCAGCTCCGCTATTGTCACGTCGTCTCACTGCGATCTGCCAACGCCTTCGATTTTATCTCTATGTGAGTCTAGAGGACTGCGCAGTCGTAAGTGCGGAATGGTCTTGCTTAGAGAATCGGGAAATCGCCCAGCGTTAACGTCCGGTACGCCGGTCTCTGCTATAAGGTGAACTCCAATCTCAATCGAGCTTTCTCATACTTCGATCTCTTTAAAAGGATAAAGGACGGCGTTATTCAATCCCCTTTGGGATGCGCCACGCATTCTAGTTCTGCGGGATGTCGTGGAGGCGAGTTGAATGCGTATTTGGCCATACAATGACTTGCGGTGGCCAGCCGATGAACAAGTCAGCGCTTTATCCTTCCCAGACAAGTTTGGTATCAATTCACCGACCCCGTAGGGAAGGAAGGCTTGGTTGGCCTGGGCGGGAAATCCGAACCAGGAACCTGGTATCGGGTGCAGACGACTGTCGGCGTCTCCTCCTACTGCGCTACACGCGCCCATGTCGATCTTTTTAGTGTCTTTTAATTTTAGATATATTGCGTGATTTTTTAAAAATTGTCACTTGCGGAACCCATAAAATGCACCTATAAATTAGGAGAAGGCAGTTAGTACAACTGTTCTCCGGAAGCTTTCCTGAAGCATCTGAAAAGATTCCGACTTGAAACAAGACGTGCTGTGGTTTTTTGGTTCTCACTGTTATGGTTATTGTTGCCTTTTTCTTTACGTTCATTATTACGTTTTGTTTGATGTTACGGTAACATTACAAAAACATGTCGCGAGGTGCATGTCGCGAAAGTGGGCAGCATTGAGAAATGGAAGCACGCCAACCAATTATAGCCAAGAGAAGCACCGACGGAACGCACGCCAGCCAATCAGGCTACCGGTCGCGCATACCTTCTCCGAATGACACGCCCATTCGATACGACGTGAATCGCTGGCTCTCAATGCTGCCCACTTTCGCGACTAATGTCCTTGAAGATTACCATTTATAGATTTGCAACTAATTATATTGTTCAACAGCTTTTATCCACATCTATAACTAAATGAATAGATGAGAAGTCGAGAAAGAAGTAATTATTTAACTTCTATTTAATTATCTATTTAGTTGTTTTTAAACGAATTATGGTTCTTAGAGATTGGTGTCAGCCTCCTATGCTCACCTTTGAACGATTTCTGCTATAGCTGTTCCCTTGAAGCTCTGTATTGTAGTGCATTATTGATTTATTGATTTATTGATTTATTTATTGATTTGATATTGCCCCTGCTCTTTTTGAGCAAATAGCGGGTGGAAACTAAGACTGTCAGTGAAAACCGCAGTCGTTCAACAGACGCTGGCCGTATTTTGCCGTTCTGGGTCGTTATCGACGTCATCTCTTCAGCGCATCCGGCCTAGATTTTAGTCCAGATATGTATGTCTGCTTCCTGCACAGCCGAAAGCGAACGCCGACTCCACCGCCTTTAGTTGCCGCTCGTTTTCGTTTTTTTTTCGACATTTGCTGGCCGAGCGCAATCCTTTGTGCAAAAAAACGCAATCAAATTGCCTCTGAGACTTTCCGTGAAAGTAGAATGCGTGGCGCATCCGAAAAAAGATAGATTGGCGCAGTACTTTGTCGCTTTTATTTTTATTACTGTCTAGTTTGATGTGTAAATGTATTTGTAACGAATTAAGTTTTTAATTAAAGCCTTTCCTGACAGATATCTGACTGGTGCTGCTGTACCCAGCCTACGTAATCAACCGAATTTTGAGATGGAGAAGACCATCGAAAAAGCCACAGCGAGAGCTAGGAACATGGGGTAGGTTCTGACAAATTTTTTGAACAATTTCACGTGAACAATTGGCTTTTAAAAGTTAGCATTGACTTTTATTACAGTTGAGAGGTTCATGTCGCGAAAGTGGGCAGCATTAGTCGATTCGAGCACCCTAGTCAATCATAACCAATCAGGACACTGACCGAGCATACGTCAACCAATCACGGTACCAACCGCACACGTTTCTTCTCTGATGGCGCGCTGAATTGATGCGGCCTGAGTGTGTGACGTCTTTGCATATTCCCAATGCTGCCCGCATTCACGACATGTACCGATTGGGATTTTCTAAGCTTTTTTGAAGTTACTCAAAAATGTACACTAGTAATCTACGTTTTCTGTTTGCCGTCTTATTAGACTGAAAATCACCTTAAACCAAATGGACCAGTACTCTCAGTACAGAATTTTTTTTTCATTTCCATGAATTCAAAGCAAAATTTGTCTAAATTACCACCACTCTATCAGCTACTGCTTTTTTTTTTTGCAAAATATCACCTAGAGATGCAAAGAACAAGAAATCTCAATTCTTCCTCAACATTCTATCCTTGTCTTCATCAACTTACATTTAAGTCTTAGAAGTTGTGCATTTATTTTTTGGAAGAATTGTAAAATTAAATTTTGGTTCTTTCAGAAGAAGGCTGATGTTACGACTACATGACTCCAGTCTGCTGTTATGCTCAAAACGTCTCTTTAACACAGAGTGCGTTCACAAAATTAATATCTGCTTAATTTTAATTCACTACAAAAAATTGATTTCGGATCACAAGCTCTGTCAAGCTGCTTTTGTGCTGGAAATTTAATTTAATTTGAATCGAAAATTATATTTTTAGAAGAATGAATTCTGAAAGAAAACGAGTTCTGTCAAAGCGGTCAGCGTCTTCATCTATCGTATTACCTGTATCACCTGTCGTCTCGTTGATCATCGATTTGCTCGAGCGGGCGCCAGCAGCGTCTCCATTCGTCCCTGTCGCGTGCCAGAGTGGTCCAATGGATCCTTCTCGCACGAGGGACGCGAAGAGCGTCATAGCGGTCGTTCAGGGCTTTCACGAAGAAGTCCGACCAACGCGTTGGTGGGCGTCCTGGTGTTCCCTTGACATCCCGCGGAATCCAGTCGGTGACGGCTCTCGCCCAGCGGGTGTCTGCGGAGCGCATTACGTGGCCGGCCCACCTAATTTTCGACAACTTGGCCCACGCAACAGCGTCTCTGATCTTCGAACGTCGGCGAAGCTGGGAACTCCGGAGGCCTTCCCTCACTTGCGTGAGTCGTGTCACTCCGAGCATCGTCCTCTCGATTCCACGCTGCGCGACGCTGATCGCGTGTTCATCCTGCTTTCTTATGGCCCAGGTCTCTGAGGCGTATGTTAGGGCAGGAAGAACAGTGAAGTCGGATAGGTGGGCATGGAGACGGACGTTCTTCGTCTTCTTCGCGACTTCTTCGACGCCCTTGAAAGCTCCCTAAGCCGCTCGTTTCCTCCTGCTCAGCTCCGGCGCTAGGTCGTTGGCCATATTGACTTCGCGACCCAGATACACGTAGCTGGAGCATTCGGAGATGTTCGTTCCGTTGAGCGAGAATGGGGCATCAGAAACCCATCCGTTCCTCATGAACATCGTCTTCGTAAGATTCAGCTGCAGTCCAACGTTCCCACACACACGATCGAAGACGGCCAGCATTCGCTCCGCCTGGCTGATGCTCGGTGTTATGAGCACGATGTCGTCAGCGAAGCGAAGATGGTGCAGTTGCTGGCCGTCGACCTTCACTCCCATGTCTTCCCATTCTAGTTCGCGCATGACGTTTTCGAGGGTGGCGCTGAAGCATATCTAACGTACAACTTTCTTTCCCGCTTCCTTTTCTTCCTTTTGCTTCAATTATTTATTTTTTCGTTTATTTTATTTTGATCGAGTTGAATACGCGGCAATACCATTTCAGAATTTGCAAAAGTTTTCGACAAACAACCGAAGGAAAATGGTTTACTGCTCTCGTCTCTGTGATCGCGGTCTATCTTATTCTACTGGGCTCTCTTTCGTCAACGGCTTCACTGTAAGTCGAGTCTCACCCAATTTTTACGCTATGCTGTTACTCTAATTGTCACTTCTTTTGCTGTCTTTCGCTTACACAGTGCGCTTAAGTAGCCAACCTTAAATTCGACGGTTTCACGTTTTGACCTCATTTTCTGCGAACCTGCATTAGTTGCTCGTTCTCGAGAAATTTCCTTGATTACTCTTCCCAGAAAAAGCTTAATCTGCTGCAAAAACTGGACGTGTTCGATTTTTTGTTTGTTTGAAAATAAGTAGTCTCACTTACGAAAGGTACGATTTTCATTGAAAATTAGTAGTCAATAGGGCCGCCATTATTTCTCACTATTAAGGCGCTTCAAAATCGAACACCTTGACTAGGAACGTTTAATTCATCCACCTTAAGCCCTAGTTTATACTTGCGCCGCTATGCGGCGCGGCATCACTATTGCCATAGATATTGATTTTTCGCGCTGCCCGATCGATATCTATCCCGACCATCGTGCCGCGCCGCTCAGCGGCGCAAGTATAAACTAGGGCTAACTCATTGAAGACCGCGCGGGTCTTTGCCTCTTTTGTAGATTGCTTCAAATCTGCTCCGGCCTTCTCCTATATGTGGCTAACATTTGGAGAGTGAAATTCGTTTGGAATATCGTGAAGTAATGTTTCCGCGAGATTCCAGCGTCCGTGCGGTCCCACGAGCCAGACACGCGATTTGCCGCGCGGTCGTCAATGGGTTAGGCCCCGTTTATACTTCCATCGCTGGGCGACGCGATTCGAACCGCGCGATGCGTCTAATTGCGCCGCGCTGTTTCTCACGACGATGAACACGGTTAGGCCGGAGGTATACTTCCACCGCCGCGATACCATCGCGGCCCTCAGTTCATGGCCATTCCGCCGCACGCGGTGGAATAGTCAAAGGAAGCTTCGCCGCGGCCGCCGCAACAGTGGCGGTCGGCATGCGCGATGGCTTCCCGCGCCCATCGCGGGCACGGCATAGTTTTTCGCGATGTGTCGTCGTCGCGAGTGCGACGGATCACCGTCGCACTCCCTTGCAGAGCGGTGTGCGATGCCACGAGCACTAAGAAGTTCAAATTCTTTCGTGTCGCTCTGCAAAACTCATCGCCGCGATTCCATCGCGACGACGGGAAGTATGCACGAGGCCTTACGCACCACTGCGTACTTGCACACACGCAACTGTACAAACATTTGGCCGAAATCCGGCTTGCCTCCATGGAATCCGGATGGTCGAAACCTAAATTCGCAGGAGTCCGCGCTGCGAAAATCAGCTGATAGGAGCCATGCCGCACCCGAATCCACCGCGATCCGTCGCATCGCGCCCATTTCGAGCGTGACGCGATCCGACGCTGAGCGACGCGATTCGTCGCGGGTTCGCGCGATTTATTCCGAACGGCTGGCGTCGACGCCGGGCGACGCGATCAATCAATTTGGCTTCATTGCGTGGCCATCGAGTCGCGCGGCGATGAAGTATAAACAGGGCCTTAAAGCCCAGACTGTGCGCCGAGTGAATACCGCCTTTTTAGTTCACTGCAGCACTTCTTGGTTGGAAGACGATTTATTAATGTAGACTAGGTCAGTATGCACTTCACGGATTCTTGTTCTTAGGCCTTTGTTATACCACCGCTCACCCCGAGCGACGCCTAATGATATGCTCCCATATCGATCCCATCGCGCCGCCCGATCGATGTGGGTGCATATCATTAGGCGTCGCTCGGGGTGAGCGATGGTATAACAAAGGCCTTAAAAGCACAATAATTCTACAACGTAGGATTGACCACTACCTGATAAGTTGGGAGCAGCTCTGCGTTCCAAAAAATGTTTTTCTTTTTGATAGAAGATTGACCCTTCGTCTTTCTTCTAGGTTTTTTTTCACAATTTATATCGGACTAAGAATTGCAGAGATGCATTGATCATCTACGACGACGTCTACGTTTCTGATGCAGCTGAACGTCTTCCGAAAAAAGGACGGCTACTATGCTTTGTCATAACATCGCCAAAGTTTTACAATTCTAGGGTAAGTTTTTTAGGAAGATCTACTGTCAGTCAGAACTGCCGGGTTTCGAATCATTTTAAAACTGACGAATTTCAAAAACTGCTGTTTCAAGGTTCCGGCGATCCATGAGACGTGGCTCTCGCGATGTGACCATGGACAGTTCTTCGGTCCAGTGGAGATGGCGGCAGAAATACCTCATACCACAGTGTTGTCCGCAATTCCTGACGACTACGACTATTTGTTTCAAAAAACATTGGTCTCATTGCACTACGCCTACACACAGATCTCGGACCAATTCGATTGGTACTACAAGGTAACACAACGAGGTTACAAAATGATAAATAAAATAAAAGTGAAATCTAGTAAAAAGGCTGATAAAAAAGGATCTATCCTAGTGGGGGAAGGCGCATCGCAAGAAAAGTGAAACAAACCCTAGCAGGATGGCGTATATTCAATAGAAAAAAAAAAGAAAGAAAGAAAAGTCTCTCTGTAAACTTAACTCGATGAATAGTCTCTCTAAATTAGTGCATTTTTAATTTTACTGTCCTTGTCAAAAACCTGATAGAAGTGATCCCCCACTCCATTAGGAAAGATTTTAAAAATTCTAATAAGAAAGTCAAAAAATGATGCTGCTTTTGAAAAGACGTATGGTGGAACACAGCTTTACAATAAGAAGTTTTCTGAGAAATTTAAAAACGACAAATTGGAAAAAGCTGAGCGTTACGATAAATCGATTTTCTTAACTCTTCAGGCTGATGATGACACGTATGTGGTGATGGAACACATGTACGACTATTTGGCCACTCTTGATCCTAACAAGCCGTACTACCTCGGATACAGGCTCAAACCACATCTGGTAAGATTCCGAAAGACAATAATTCTGTTGGGCGCATTCTTAAAATAAAAGCCGATACTTAAACGACGTCATAGTTTAGCCGAAAGGATACAACGGAGGTGGTGCTGGATACGTCCTAAGTCGTGCAGCTGTGAAGCTGTTTCTCGAACAGGCATTTCACGATCGCACTCTTTGCCCGATTGACATGCACGAAGACGTTGGCATGGGCAGGTCGGTTATTCATGATTTCGTGTATTTCGCGACCGCGATGGCTCCTCACTCCTGTGATTATCCCGGGTCGGGTGTACTGTTTCTCAAGGCGGCTTGCTGATGAGGCGTCATCGATCCGCTTGGCTTGGGAGCATGGGAAAATCGATGACATCAGGATATCGATCAGCGCGCGCCGTATTGATGGTCCTGCGCTCCCGCGACGAGGTCTGCCAACCTCGTCCTCCCGTACATTCACTCCGATTGGCTGTCGTGAAGCCTCGCCTCTGCAGGCAGCTCAGGACTTCCGCAAAGCGGAAGCAGCACCGGGAAAGTGCCGAGGGCGGGTAGTGTTCTTCCCTCTAGCACACAGGGGGAGGGGCGACGCTAATTGCACGAGGAGTGTCCATCGAGGACGAGTTCACGCGGCGCGCGCTCCAACGTGATTACGTAGCACCCTAGCGCAACACCAAGGAACGTGATCATCGTTCCTTGGAAGGTGTAGTTCTATTGGAAAGCTTCAGCGTGATGATTTGTGAGAGGCGAAGGTAGTATGCTAAGCTGTAAAGGCCTACTACGGTTCTTATGCATTCATTTAAGGAATTTCAGGATCTTTAAAGGGTTGTTTACAGGTGTTAGGTCTCAAGAGTTTTAATGCTGCTCTCTGGGATATTCCTGGATAGGATATTCCTGTGGCAATACGAGTAAGGAAAGAAAGTTTGCTCAGACACTGAAGATGAAGGAATTAGTAGTTTTGGAAACTCGATTTCAACTATTTAAACTTACCTTCTGTTTAGAATATCATCCAACGATTAAAACTAAAGCATCGTTAGCTTTCTGCTGCAGTTTCCCCTCTTTGGTATAGAAGACCAAAATTTTTCGTCCTCAACCAAACAGTTAACCTAGTTAGACGGAGGAGGCCGTTCGTCTCCCTAGTCCGTCGTGCGCGTGAACTCGCCATGGGTCCTCCTCGAGTAATTAGCGCCGCTTCTCCCCATGCTGGGGAAGAACGGGCCCCCTCCAGTGCCGAGGGATCTAGTGGGCACTATACTCACCCTCACGTCCTCGGAAATTAAACCCTGTTCGACCGTGGAAGACCTCTGCACTCATCCCTATTCTAGTCATTATTTCTTGGCTTGTGTACACTGCGAATTCGAGATAAACCTGATTCATTACCTGGTGTGTCAGGGCAAGGAGGGGAAGGTTCAGTTCCAGTCAATACGTTTGGTGTTGGTCGTGCGCATATTTGGTTGTATCGGGTCGATGGCTGTCGCTGGGTGGTGTATGCTTTTGCACTGGCCTCCGGGGTGGTATTGCCTTACCGGGTGTAAAGGAGGTGGAGCTAGAGCGGCGAGCCGGAGGAGGACGGAGGGGAGGTCCCTCGAGATGGGTTGTGCTCTACTGTTATGTTTGTCCAAAATTCTTTATTATACATTCTATACGCGATTACAATTTAGAAACGATATCAGACCAAATATAACTCTATACGCAACAATGGTAGACCCTATAAGTGATTCTATTATAGTTTGCACAACAATGCAAAATCTCAAAAACAACAGCAAACTATGAAGTTTCCTGGACATAACTGTCATCTACTATTTGAAATCGCTTGCTTTGCTTAGATGGCTATTTCCTTTGAGAGCTTCAGAAATCCAACCCCTGTTGGATTACTGAAAATGAGGTTCTTTCATATTTGGCTTTTTTAGCATCGATCAGAAGGAAAAATTGAAGATGTGAAAATGCTGTGTTTCAGATGCCTTGAAAACATAGGGATTTACCCACACGACACCAGAAACGAGCGTGGACAACAGCGCTTTCACACCTACCGACCGGAAGAGATGTTCTATGGCGCAATCGCTGATGAATGGCATTATTATCCCCAAATTGTGGTCAGTTTATCTAAAGAAAATCAAATCTAGTCAACGTTGTCGACCCGCTGGGATGGCCGGAGAACACGTTCGCTTTGAAGACGAGTTTATTTCCGGCCACTCGGGGCCAAGACAGACGTCGAATGAATGACTCATTACTGGGGACTCGCCTTATATAGGCTTCGGGTTATGGTAGCGCGGGAAACGTTCGCGCGGGGACCTATAGCAAATTCGAAAGTACAAAGGACAACTTGTACCGGCAATCAATACTAGGCATGGAGCATCTCTACTACAACACATAGAACTCGACACAAGATCACTCCTTGACAATCTTGATTTTTTTCCTCAAAATACTGTGATTCATTTAAAGGTTTTTAACACTTGAAGAGAGTCATTTTTTAAATTCTTTTCTGGTTCTATGGGCGACCGCTTAGCAGCAACAGAAAGGCCAACTTTGTTCCGAATGATCACAAAGTTCGTTGAAGCAGAATGTGTGGTGCCATCTTTTCATATTTTTGCTCTCTCACCCTTCATTTTTTAAACTCATATCCTTTTAAATAAATGGTTAAAAATAGCTCGTCTTCCTACTCGAATGATATGCGAGACAAAGTGTTTAAGGGACACGATTGGATCGCCGATGATCTCATCTCACTCCATCACCTCAATCCGAACGAGATTCGAATTTACGACGACCTCATCTATCGAATGCGATCACCGCAGTTATCAATGGCGAAGAACTCGGTCAACAACGTCAGCTCCGAAAAGGAGAACGGAGAACCAAACTCAATACCAACACCATCACCGTTTCTACAGCTCAAGTCGTGGAAAGTTGACAACTCCAGGAAAGGATCCTAGACTTGATTCTTACTGTTCGATGACCTTATCAATCTGCGTTACCGGTATAAAGCGCGCAAGTGACACCGAAATTTTGCAAGTGTAGTTATGGAGTAGTTCTCTCTAACAAGGGAATGACACTAGTTGACCATGGGACTTTGAGATGAGACGTATATCACTGGATGCGGCTTCGAACACTGATTCCAAATCTGTTCCCCGTTTCTGCTATGCGCATCTGTGAGCGGAGTTATGGACCATTTTTGTAGCTGGCTCCTTTGCCCTCTACGTCCACGCAGGCGGGCCAATCACAAGAGAGCGAGCTCAAGTGGGGTGGAAACTGCGCCGCCGGTCGACCAGTGGTGGCGCAGGGGGTAGAGGAGCCGCGTGGTGAGACGGGTGGTTTATGGTTCGACTCCCCTGTGGCGCAGGATTTTTGCGCTTCCTAAAAAAGATCTGCCACGATCAACCAAAGGTCTCTATGTCAAGTCGCAACGGAAAAGCTCACCAGAGAGGACTCGCCTTCATACTGACAACTTCGAACTAGCAGAAAGATACAATTTATCACGAAAAGTTGCTAAAAACATGGTGGGAAGACAAACAATGCGTCACACTAGCAACTGTGAAATAACACTGCGAAATGTTCAAAACATATAACTGTTGGCAATGACCGCAGCGGATAAAAAATACAGCAGTGCAGCCGCCGTAAGAGCAGTGCTCTACGATGTCAGTAGGGAAACAATATTGAATTGGTGTATCAAACGTCTCAGGGTGACTGTGCAGGTATCCTGCAGCGTACCTTGAATAAGTGAGAAAGGTTCTGAATTTTGGGGTAGAAAACTGAGTGAAAACAGCGATACAACTCGCGGAATTGAGTTTTCGTGGAAACGTCGGAATTGTAGGAACGCATGAAGTATCGGAAGGACCGAACTCATTCAAAAGGCACGCCAACACAATAGCTGGTGAGAACGTAGTTTGTTAGATAAGTCGGCACTATTGTCCTTACGGACCCCGTGTGTCGAACAAAATTCTCCCAAGGGGTTGTTTCAAACACTGATCACCCACTTATAAGTATGGGCGGTGGGTCTATGGCAGTCGATTTCGCCCAAACTTCGCCATTTGACATTAGAGAGCTTTGGTTGATCGTGGCAGATCTTTTTTAGGAAGCGCAAAAATCCTGCGCCACAGGGGAGTCGAACCATAAACCACCCGTCTCACCACGCCGCTCCTCTACCCCTGCGCCACCACTGGTCGACCGGCAGCGCAGTTGCAACCCTACTTGGGCTTGCTCTCTTATGATTGGCCCGCTCAGCGTGGACCTAGAGCGCGAAGGAGCCTGCTAGGAAAATGGTCTATAACTCCGTTCACTGATGAGCACAGCAGAAATGGAACATACATTTGGAATCAGCGTTTCAAGCCGCACTCAGCGATATACGTCCCATCTCAAAGGCCCAAGGTAACCTAATATCCTTCCCTCGTTAGTTCTTCTTGGTTTGGTCTGCACCTTGCGTCTCTTCACTTCGCTTCTTGTTTTGTTATTTTAGCAGATTACAGCATATTGACGGATCCTTACCCTTCTGGCACTTTTTATGTACAGCACAACATCCTACGTCCATTCGTTTCTCTTTCCCAGTTTCTTTCTCAACTTTGAACAATATTTTTGAAGCCTTATACGGGTATTGCGGATAACGAAGCAGACGAGTGCTTGTTTAAGATAGTACTCCTGTTTCTGTTCATTCCTGTGCTATTAAATGGAGCGATAGGATTTGGCCCTATAGCGTTTTCGCCCTCTCGCTTTAATCCTCAGTCTTTCCGGTCGTGAGAACGAAGAGTTGTTATTTTATTGTCATGGTAATAAATTATTATATTTTGTATCCAGGCAATCACATATTGATGTTTTTGAACAATGTTGTTGCAATGTTTATGTTTATGTAAGTATTATTTTCAACACGTTTCTGTTTTTTGTGTAAGTTACCTGCAGAATTCTGCGAACTGTTTGTCCTTTTGCGTCCATCTAGCACCTCTTCTAGATGACGAAGAGTCATCTAGACTTTCATTCAAGGCACTCATAAGGTTCTATAGAATGATGTTTGTGAAAATATAGCACTAAGGTCGGCGCTTACTCAGGTGGCGATGTCCGTTCCTCCACGTGGTGCCACTGGAAAATGTTCGCCTCTGCGAGCTTAGCTAATCACGGACATTTGAGTACAGGCGACAGGCCCTAGTGACAGGCCGGCCTATGGAGATCCCATGTCACATCACATGGTTGATGACGTTAAGGTGGCGTCACCACACCAGAATAGCGGACCCCGCCTCGAAGCGGGACAAACGCTGAAGAGGAAGAAGAAGAAGAAGGTCGGCACTTACTCAGCCGTGCACATTCCTAGAATCAGACTTTTTGTTCTCCTTAAGAAGTCAGATTCTTGTCCTTCGCGAAGCCAACCAGACGATTCTCAAACCCGAAGCGAAGTATGTCTCATTTTCTCATGTTCCCTGTAATCCTCACGTTAAGCCGACCTTCAAAGAGTTTACAAAGAGGCAGAAAACAACCGGCCTACTCTGACAGAACGGGAGTCGTTGGCCTGTAGAACGGCGCAAGAATTGCAAAATTGGGCGAAGCCACCTGCCCAGCACGCAGCACATCGTCAAACCGGTCACCCGGTCATCTTTTCGTGGGCAGCACGTGCTGCCCGAGCTGGGCACCACATCTTGCTTATTTTGAAGGGAGACCTTCCCATGCATCCCGCAGCACGTGCTGCTCAAATACGCCTGCCGAACTTTCGTGCAGCATTCAGTACTTGTGCAGTACCTTCAGTTGAAAATAGTACCTCTACCCGCTAAAACTCGTGCTCCTAACAGTATTCTCAACACCAAGTACCACTATTTGTAATTTTTTCCACTAATTTCCGCTACTTCTACTTCTGCTCTACCGATCGCTACATTACATATATGTATATTCCACTCCTTCTTCCATTCTATGTTCTCACAAGCCTGGCTTTTACGAGAATAGGAAGAACATGCGATCGACACTGCAAAGTCATCTTGTGTAAGTACGTAAGGAAGAGTGTCCATATATAAAACGCGAGCTCACGCCTGACATTCCGACATGTCTGGACAACGGCCCTGCTACCGACCGATTGGGCCGTCTGGCTTTCTGTAAGGTGAGGGTCTCGATCTCTCTATTGACTACATGATCGGAAGGTTGACCTGAATTTCTAAGGTTGAGCCGACGTCTGACGCGGTAGCCACATTTTGACTTGATCCTTCCTTTCAGGCTCTGAAGAAGGCAACATCGTCGAAACGTTAGCCAAGAATGATCTGCGAAACCTCGTGTGGAGCGTCGCAGTAAAAACGCTGCTACAAGATGCGCTTTTGACGGAATTTTTGGAGGTTATTATATTGCGATGATCGAAAAGTCTTGCAGCACTAGAACAGATTGCAATGCAGTGCAATATGATACAATATACAAAAACTCAATCCACGATATATTCCCCATCCTAGTCTAAGATCCTGCCCCATCTTTCAGGCAGCCCTTCATTTTTTTCCATCAGAATTCCGAGGGCTCAGAGGAAAAGAATTCAGAAACCTCCATTTCCAGTTGACGTTGATCATCGAACTCCCTACCTCGAAGATGCTGCTTCAGAGCTCTGAGCAGATGGTAGTCAGACGGAACGAGGTCTGGAGAGACGGTAGATGGGGCAGAACTTCCCAGCCTAACTCCCGGATTTTCTCGCGACCCACTTTTGCGACATGAGGACGGGCGTCGTCGTGCGGAAGGACCGCACGACAATGCGCGTCCTTATGTCGCATTTTCTCGTTCTGGACGTTTTTGGCGCATGGCGTCGGCCAAGCTCTGGAGCTGGATAGCGTAGACGGATGCTGTGACTGTGGTTTCACCATCCAGCAACTCCAAGTAAAGCATGTCTTCCGAGTCCCACTAGCAACACAGAAGAACCTTCTTTTCGCGGTGTCCACGTTTCGGCTGTCTTGGAGCCGGTTCTCCGCGTGGGAAGGCATGTTTTAGTGGAAGTTGCTGGATAGTGAGATCACAGTCACAGCATCTGTCTACGCTACCCAGCTCCAGAGCCTGGCGGACGCCATGCGCCAAAAATGTCCAGAACGGGAAAATGTCTACCTGCTCGCTCCTTCTGACTACCACCTGCACGACGACGCGCGTCCTCATGTCGCAAAAGTGAGTCGCGAGAAAATCCAGGAGTTAGGCTGAGAAGTTCTGCCCCATCCACCGTACTCTCCAGACCTCGCTGCTTCCGACTACCACCTGTTCAGAGCTCTGAACAGCATCTTCGAGGCAGAGAGTTCGATGATCGACGTCAACTGGAAATAGAGGTTTCTGAATTCTTACAGCCCTCGGAACTCTGGTAGAAAGAAATTGATAGGCTGCCTAAGAGATGGGGAAGGATCTTAGACTTGGATGGGGAATATATCGTAGAACAAGATTTTTTTATATTGTATTATACCATTTTCAGTTGAAATTCAACGTATTTCAAAGCAATTTCATCGTTTTTCAAGGCAACTTCAACGTTTTCCAAAGCAAATTCAACGTTCTACTGGAATCTTCTCCCGTATCATATAAACGGACCCCTCCACTTTTCTTATCATTGGGCGATTTGTCATGTCTGCAGGCAGCATGAGCAATGATCAGAAAGACGTTCAACAAAGCCAGCGACGAGGCCGATAGAGTCGAGTGTCTGTCAGAAGGAGGTCTTGGTCAAGTTGGTGTTCGTCGACGGAAGGACCACACACGAAGCTGCTCAGATTGCTGGTGTCCTAGAGAACACTGCACGAAGCATTATCAACTCTAACAAACGAAACTTACTTAGTTACTTTGATACTTTGATGGTCCTTTTGTCGGCTGGAGGTCTTCTCAGCGGGGACCACAACTCTTCCATACCGCTCGATCTCTGGCTGTTTGCATCCAGTGAGGCAGACTCCGCTCTCTGAAAGATCTTGAGAATGAGTCTGCCCATCGCGTTGGCGGTCGCCCCAGTGGTCTCTTATGGTCTCTCGGGAGCCATTCTGTGACACGGAGACTCCATCTATCGTCATTTCGTCGAAGCAGGTGTCCGGCCCAGCGATATTTGGACATCTTCATGTACTGCAGCGGGTCAGCTAATTGCGACTTCTCCCGTAGCTCCGAGCTTCGTAGGCCTTCTTGCCATTGCTGACGAAGGCTTGTCCTTAGAAGAGATCTCCCCAGTGCAGGATGCGTAGTTTGCATCGCTCCGGCGATTGTCTTGTTGTCGGGCCAGGTTTCCGTCGCGTAACACATCGCAGGCAGTACAGAGGCGTTGAATATCGAGGCCCTGAGGCCGAGATCCTTCACCTGATCGGTGACTTCGCGAATCGAACTGAAGGCTGCCCATGCTGCGCGTCTCCTGCGGGCGATTTCAGGAGCGAGGTCGTTATCCATGTTCAGCTCTCTTCCCAGATAGACGTAGGAGTCGACCTGTTGCAGAGCGACTCCATTTAACCTTACGAGTCCCGTGTCACACCACTGGTTGACCATAAATTGCGTTTTGGACATATTCATGCCCAATCCAATCTTCATACCTGACACATTGAGCTCGTTCAGCATTTCCTCGACTTCTGCCGTGCTGGTAGAGATGAGAACAATATCGTCGGCGAAGCGAAGGTTGCTGATCCGTTTACCGTCGACAAGGTAGCCTTTATCATCCCAGTTCAAGTCTTTAACGAACGAAAAAGCGAAATATATAGTTGAGAAGGCGAAATTGTTCTAATTTTTTTCTTAAAAAATCGATCTAATTTTCTAATAGTTCTAATAATAGTAGAGAAGGCTAAATAGTTTTAATTTTCGTTGGATAGCATTCAGTACTAATTTTCGTTGGATATCCTTCAGTTCTAATTTTCTTCCTTGAAAAAGCAGCTCTAATTTTCTAATAGTACTAATCGTATAGGATGCGAAATAGTTCTTAATTCCGTTGGATGGCCATTTTTGACATGCTGGAATTTTTTTAGAAGAAGTAAACGTTGAAACGTACAACTTGTAAAGAAGACGTGAAATTTTACTCGAAGGTCATTAAAATTGATTTAAAAAACGTTGAATTTGGTTTCAAAAACGTTGAATTCGATTTGAAAACGTTGAATTTGATTTGAAGAACGTTGAATTTCATCTGAAAGTGGTACATATTGTATTGTATTGTAATATTGTTGTGCTAGTTTGCAAACTTTTCGGTCAACCCAATAGTTACGAATATACTCGAAAAATTGTTCGAGTAGTCGGATATTCGATCTTTCTGGATTTTCGAAGATTTAGTTGTGCGTGCACAGCGCATTGTAGTTGTGCTTGAACGAGTATCACCTATTCGAATAAGTCGAATAGTCGAATATTCGCTCGAATTCGAACATCGAAAGGGAGCCATATTGGAATGTTACTCGAAAATTGAATATTTCAACTTTTTTCGAAAATCGAATAATTATAATCGAGTATCGAATAAATTTCACGCCTTCAAGCTCAGATCTAGATTCAAGAAAGTCAATCAACTACTCGAATAATCGAATAAACGAATAATGGAGCCTAGATCATTCTTTCCTTCAATCATTCGAAAAAATTGATGAGCAAATGAATTTGTTCATTCACTCGTTCGATAAAATTTCTCAAAAGCACTAGATACTACAGTGAATATATGTATGTAAACGGCACTTAGCGATAGTGAGTGAGTTTGTTTCCGCTCTCGTTTTTCAACACGCAATTAGTCTGCGGTTATCGCTCGCCTTCATCTGCTCTGTGTCTTCGGCCTAGATTCCAGTTCAGATATGCTGGTTTTGTGGACATTATGACTTTAATGGCATACTTATTTTCCTTTTTTTCCACCGCATCGCAATCAATGCAGCTTAATCGAAATGAATTTGGAGTTTATAATGCGTATTATGATTTTTTATTTATGATCAATTCTCTTTCGAAAACCTTTTTTGTAATTGCTTCTGTTCGTGTTGAATCGGTGCCTGAATCAAAATTTACTTTTTTTAGAACAGTTTGACATTTCCAGCACTCTATCTCTGTCTTATTGGTCTCATGAAGAGCTACACCGACGGTATCGTCATCACGCACAGTAGGAAGCCATTGTAGGTTTTTCAGTCTTCTCATGAGGAGAAAGCAAGTTGTTGCTTTCATTTCAGCCCTACTAACTATTGGGTTGTCGCTTTTTTTACCGCTTCTAAAAACCAGGGCACCTTCGAACGTGGAATTTTTTAAAGATGAAGACGACGTCAGATGACGTCAGATGACAGAAGGTCGTCCAACAAAATGGCCAATAAATCGATTGATTTGATTAATGTTTGCTGTTCATACATTTTCACGTCGAAGTGGACACTCTCAATTCAAATTTGACACTCTTAAGGATCTCTTAAGACTTTTGAAATCGATGTGAACGTTTTTCAAATCAAAACCAACTTCTTCCACAATAAACTGGAAACTTTCCAAAAAAGTTAGAATAATTTTTTGTTCAAGGAAAATTTGATAAAACTTTCTTAGACATTTTTTTAGTTCACGTGCCCCAATAAGTGTTATAATTTGATAAAAACTTTATTTTTTTAAGAAAACTAATAAATGAATTTTTTTTTTCAAAGCAGAGCAACGAAGCAAGCATGTAGCTCATTAAAAGATCCGATCGCGCCATGCTTTTAAAAAAGCTCGCCGCAATTTTTTTCTTTCAATTGAATGAAAATCGATTGTAAGAGGACATAACGCAGTATTTCTTTGGTACTAAAAAATGGCAAAAAAATCTTTCTGCTATTTAGACCAAACTTCAAACTATTAGTTTTTCCGTAAAATACGATTTTGATAAAATTTAATACAATGTGTTGACTTACCGGGAAATGATTTAAAATTTCAAATAAAGTTATTTAAATTTTCTTTCGACAAAAATCAGGATAAGGATAAAAGGATGAAGGACGGCGTTATTCAATCCTCTTTGGGATGCGCCACGCATTCTACTTCTACGGGATGTCGTGGAAGAGTGTTGAATGCGTATGTGGCCATACAATGACTTGCGGTGGCCAGCCGATGTACAAGTCAGTGCTTCATCCTTCCCAGACAAGTTTGGTACCAATTCACCGACGCCGGAGGGATGGAAGGCTTGATTGGCCTGCGGGAAATCCGAACCAAGAACCTGGTATCGGGTGCAGGCGACAGCCGGCGCCTCCTCCGACTGCGCTACACGCGCCCTTGATAAAAATTGACATTTTTGACAAAAATTACTCTGATCTGTTTAGAAAGTCTCCACTTTAATGTAGAAAAAGTTTAATTTGATTTGGAAGAGTTTGTTTTAATTTCAAAAGTCTTACCAGGATACTATCTCAATGGTAGGTCGGAACGGCGCAAATGTTGTATATGGGCCGAACCGCCCCTCTCTGGGAAGTAACAAACTGCAGGTATCTCGACCCCAATACAACTCTGCGCAGAGTTAGGGGCGACGGAAGTCGCAGGTTGGCGCCCTGTTGATTCACGTGCTCCACAGCTGACGGGCGCGCGCGGGATGAGGGCTCGTATCGCGGCTAAGCGCAGTGCACAGGTGGCGCAGTAGGGAAGAGCCCGGGCTCGTAAACGCGGGGTGGAAGGTTTGGATTCCGCAGACTGCGTTTGTTTTGCACTTTTGCAAAATCCATGTTTATCATATAGGTAAACCACCTAGGGGTATTATAGTGTGTTATTGAGCATGTTTACATACGACATATCACCCATACCGTTTTCAAGTGGTGTCCAGGCAGGGTCACCGATTTCGCAGAAACTTTGTCTAGGGGGTTATTTGGGGTGCTGATCACGAATCTGACATCCGTTTTTCACGATTCGGCTGAATAATATAGATACAATATGGCACAGGATTACATTCTTAAAGTTTCTGCCGATGACGGCAGGTAGAGACAGAATCGTGAAAAACGGATGTCATATTCGTGATCAGCACCCCAAATAACCCCCCTAGACGAAGTTTCAGCGAAATCAGTGACCGTGCCTGGACCACCCTTGTTAACGGTATGGGTGGTCTCCGACCGAATCGTGAAAAACGTATCTCAGATTCGTGATCAGCACCCCAAATAACCTCCTAGACAAAGCTTCGGAATTTTTTTTTTAAAGCTTTGGAATTTTTTTTTTGACCGAAGTCTTGTCGGTGGAGTCAGAACCTTAACTAGTGCCACAAAATATCTATCGTTACATAACTACGGTCACACAAAATAGGCTTCAAACAAGTGCTACACAGAAGTGAACGTTTTAGCTAATCTGTAGCTTGAAGCATTATATGTAAACATGTTCTATGCCACACTATAATACCCCTAGGTGGATTACCTATATGATAAACATGGATTTTGCAAAAGTGCAAAACGATCGCAGCCTGCGGGATCCAAACCCTCGACCCCTTGTTCACGAGCCCGAGCTCTTCCCTACTACGCCACATGTGCACTGCGCTGAGTCGCGATACGAGCCCTCATCCCGCGCGCGCCCGTCAGCTGTGGAGCACGTGAATCAACAGAGCGCCAACCCGCGACTCCCGTCGCCCCTAACTCTGCGCAGAATTATATTGGGGTCGAGATACCTGCAGTTTGTTACTTCCCAGGAAGAGGCGGTTCTGCCCATATACAACACTTGCGCCGTACCGACCTACCGTTGAGATAGTATCCTTGTTAGGTGACCTTACAAGAGTGTCCAATTTGACTTGAAAATGGTGCAATTTGGAGCGAAAGCTTTTACCAGCCTCACAGTGCGTCAATTAGGAATGAATAACCAATTAGCAGATCTTTGATAAAAATATCTGCTTTCGATCATTGAAAAACTGCAAGATATTTCAATTTTTTCTATACCACACTTTAGTGTTTGTCTAAGATGTCGGCTCACAACCGTAAGGCGGTGGATAGCGGTGACTATTTATGTGGCAGTGCTCTTCTACTTGTGCATCTGGACGTTTTCACCAACGGCTACCCTGTGAGTGAACTCTTTAAATGTCGTCAAGGCATACGGTCTTGCGCTTTATCAGTCCTTTTGTTCATCTTCTTATTATTATTTGATAATTTTTTCCATTTTGATCCTTTTCTCAATCATTCCTAATTTTGTGCCTGCAATTAATTAGCTGCAATTACGTGTTCTGTTCTAACTTTGTGTCGCGTTTTATTAGGTTGTCCCATAAGTCTTCGCCGTTTTTTTTCAACGATTCACTGCAGATTTTGCCGGCGGTCTCTTGCATAGCGCTGCATAGCTTTCGAAAGAGAATGATTTGCTCTGTCAGAGCATATAGTGCGTTTCTTTCTTCATCATGAATTTTGTCAATTTTTAGGTCGTTGAAGTGAAAAGTGAAAAAGTGAAAAAGTAGCCATTTGCACACTTGTTCTCTCCGCTTAGTTTTGTAATTTTTTGCGCAGTTTTTATAGCACTTGGAAGACAATGTTCTGCACTATCAATCAATCAATCAATTTATTATGCTGTATAAGACAGACGTGAGATAACATCAATTAGCAACAACATATATTCCAAATTCGCCTCGTTATCAAGTAACAATTCTGAGTGCGACTAATATGACAAAACAGCTTTAGATGCCATACGCTTGAAAGACCGAAAGTTCATTGGCAGTGGATCGAGTTCGGTCCTTCAATTAACGTAGGCGGAGCCAGCTCGCACCGTGAAGGTGTGAGATCTAATGCTGCTCTTAGGTTTTGAGTAAACTACTTTTACTTTACCTCCTCGCATCCGCGATGAAGCAAGGCTGTAAAATGCTGATTTGTAGACATCACAGATTCCCGAAATGATTTTAAACATCATGCAGACATCTCTTAACTTCCTTCTTGACTGGAGTGAGAGTAGTCCCAAAAAACTATTTCTGATTTTGGATTTTGGTATTCTGAAGTACACTACATGTCTATGTGTTGGTCCTATTTTCTCACTTGTCCTTTATTGAATTTTAGGCCATCAAATTGGGACGTCCAACGGAGGATGGTTATTTTTGCCGACAGCTCCTGCTCTGTTTTTGGACTTTTTGGGTTGGTGTTACATGTCATTGTCATTGAAAGAAAATGTTTTGTTCTATAAGAATATTTGTCGCTTCTATTGATTTCTATTGAATATCAACAAAATGCCAAAAAGAGAAAAATCGTCTTCACCAACAACTCCTTCTCCTTCTTCAGTTGTTGATATTCGACAGAAATCAGCGGGAGCCAATAAACGCGACACAAATTCTTATTGAGCAGGACATCTTCTTCCAAACGACATATAACACCAAGCAAAAAAGTCCAACCACAGAACCGGAGTTTTGCTAAAAATTCGGACGGAAAAATCGGAATTCCCAACTTGATGCCCTAAAAATCAATAAAGGACAAGCGAGAAAATAGGTCCAACACATGTTCTTGTAGTATTGAACATTGTCTCCCAAGTGCTATAAAAAGCTGCTCAAAAAATACAAACCTGAGGGGAGAGAACAAGTGCGCAAACGGCTACTTTCTCACTTTTTCACTTTTCATTTCAACGACCTGAAAATTGACAAAGTTCATAATGAAAAAAGAAATGCAATAAATGCTCTGATGGAGCAACTCACTCTCTTTCGAAGGCTATGCAGCGCTGTGCAAGATACCGCCGGCAAAATCTGCCGATAATCGTTGAAAAAAAACTGCAAGGACTTATGGGACAACCTAATAGATTATGGTCGGTCTAATGTGACGTATTCAATAAATAAATAAATAAATAAATAAATAAATAAATATTCCACAATTGTTAGCTTCTTGTCAGGGTGTAGATGAGTACGCTCCAAGCATACATTTGTTCTAGTCGCACACATTTTCTGACAACAATAAATTGTCCGGCGATGTAAATCTGTTCACAACCACATTTTTTTTTGGAGTTTCGTCACGCAATTAATTCTTTATTCATGAGGGCTTTTTGACGTTTCTCGAGGCCTCCGCACACCATTGCGGCAACGCGGCAAGCGTCAGTCGACGTAACTGCCACGTAGTGAAAGAAGGACATTGCGCGGCACTCATCCAAGTTTTGCAGCGCCACTCCATCGCCAACGCGATGTCAATATCATTATCAGTTTCCATTCTAGATCACCGCCACGATCAGCTAGAGAGCAGACAAAACTCTGTCGACGGCAAACAGATCGCGGCGGCAGGAATGCCTTGAATCAGTATTGCCACTGCCTTATTTGTGGCGCAAGTCTGCCGCCCAGTTGGCAGATCAGCGGCAAGTTATACGCGACCAGTTTTACCGCCGGCGGTGATCTCTGTGTTTCTGCCGTGTAGCCGCATGCACACTAGACAGCGGCGACAGCGGCAGTCGTGATTAAGCATAAGAGCATCGATTTGGCGGGAATGCGTCTCATGTCTCAGCAGAACACTTTGCGGGAAGATGTTGGCTGCGAGCAACGATACTCATTCGCTGCCATGCGTGCGGTCGCGGAGCGGCGCGGCAGCCGGGGCCGCCTCCAGTCGCGAGCCGGACGCGTACGAGCTACATCATGCGCCATTACGGTCCCGACACGAAATCATGCACGTGGCAAGTTGCCGTCCGTAGTGGAAGCTTTCCTATCACGCCGGACAATGCAGTAGAGCAGCAAGGAATGCTATCCAAGAACAGAGCCGAACGGATGCGACACGATGGAGAATCTGTGGAAAAGACGCGAGAGAGATTAGACACTCTCTTGGGTCATTATTTTATCGTGTTGCCTTTCTTGCATGATTTCCTCCACCTACTGGGTCAAAATTTTTCTCGACCATATTTACTCCCTGACGCGTTCCAGCTTTTCCTCTGTTCGTGTTATGGTTCGAGCTTTACTCTATTTCAAAGCCCACGGCGGTATTGGCATGAACGTCGGGGAATCTCGTCCAATCTACTGCGCGAGGCAAATCGACCCCGAGAGGGAAGTGCGGGTTCGAGTCCCGCCTGGCGCTAGAAGTTTTGATCGTAACAAAACATCGTTGTAACAGCTTTTTACACAGTTTCTGAAATGCGTATCTGAATATATAATATAATATATATCGGGCTCACAATACACAAACAGATGATTCTTTGAATTATTATAATTTGCTTAATATTTTTACTTTAATGCAAACGATTGCGTTTAATTCTAGCGATACTCTTGCTATATACAGCAACGTTTATGTCTCTGAAGCAGCTCAACGTCTACCGAAGAAGGGACGTTTGATGTGCATTGTACTGACAACACCGCAGCATTATAAATCTAGGGTGAGAATTTTGTATTGGAGTTTGTTCGGTATTCGAATAATATTAGAATATGGCCCCTTTGCTATGCTCGAATTCGAACGTACATATATTCAGAAATCTAAAAATATCAAATATTCGACTATTTCAACAAACATTCGAAAAAAATTATTCGAATAATTAGTCGAGCATATTCGGTCGAGCACAACTATGTATACTAGTTCTAGCCTACCCTCGATTCCTTTCTTGAATACGAATCGTACTCGTATCAAGTTACAGGTTCATGAGGCCTTACTTGAGAGCAGGGAGTTCCCTTCCTATGTCCTTACATACACGTGTGTTCATATCTTTATTATGGTAAAGCATTGGGGTACTGTGGCGGAGAGGGAGAAGAGGAGGACGAGGCCTACTCGTCAGCTGTCTGGGGGCTGACGAGGCCGGGGCCGAGTTGCCGTGGGCGAGCCGAAGTCGAGACTCACGAAGCCAGGCGTGCTTCGTCTTCGTAGACGAGGTGCGGGTGTAACGCGACAGCTGGGTGTACCGACAGCTGTCTGTGACCCGCCACTCGTGACCTGACAGCTTGCTAACACCATTTCTATTAAAATCAATATATTTATATAAAACAATGTATCCGTTTTCAAAATTTTATTTTTTTTTGTATTTTTCGTACTTTTTCTTAATTTTGTATAGGCTAGAGGTTCTATCGTCTGCTACTGTTTAAGGTAACGGCAGTTAACGAAACGTGGCTCCCGCGATGTGACCACGGACAGTTCTTCACTTCGACAGCGATGTCGCCAATGACCCCACACAGTACGGTGCTGTTCGCGGTGCCAGATTCGCACGACTTCATGTTCCACAAAACTCTCATAGCGCTGCACTACGCCTATACGCAGATCTCAGACGAGTTTGACTGGTATTTCAAGGTCAGAAACAACATTTATTTTCGTTGACGTTATTTTGCACCTACTTATTTACTTTGATACTTTGATGATCCATCAGCAGGTGTTTCCTAGCGGGGACCACATCTTCATTCCGCACAATTTCTGGCAAATTTACTCCAGTGTAGTAGACCGCGTTCCCTAAACCATGCCGAGAAGGAGCCTGCCGTCTTGTCGCGGCCTTCCCAGCGGCCTCTTCTTGTTCGTTGAAAGCTAATCAGTAACTCGTATACTTCATCTGTCGTCTTTTCGATGAAGTATGTGACCGGTACAGCATTGTTTCGACTTCTTCATATACTGAAGCGGATCTAAAACACGGCTTATTTCTCAGATCTGAATTTCGTAAACCGAGAAGCTATTGTGAACCTAAGTTCGCCTTCAGAAGGCATTTTCCCAAAGCGCGATAGGTCTGCACCGAGGAAAATGTTATCTTGAAACATGAACATGAACAAAACAAAAGCCTTAAGACAGTTGTTTCCCTGAGCTTCATGTTTATCTCTTCGTTATCACAGTAGTGAAGCCTATTGTAGTCGGATCTTTATTTACGAAGTTAAGCCCCTCTTCAGGTCTATAAGAACCATGTCGCCTATACATTGCATACCCTCAATAGAAACAAAACGACTGACACACTACGGATCTGGCCGGGTTATCGGGAAGGAAGTGGGTAAAGCCAATGACTGCGAGTAGCGTGGCTTGGCCGAAGATTAGGTGCAGAGGTCTCTGGGCTGCTTATATAGTATCGCGGAAAGTGACCGGTATCCCGTCTCTCAATGTCGCCATCATTCTCGGCAGTCACATCAGTAGTCCTTAGAAACTGATAAGGCTCATTGCACACTTCACTTCTTCCTTCTTGTTGATGGGTGGTCGCCAGTGCTTTATTTCATTTATTTCTTCCTTGATCATCCTCTCCACTGGATCTGTTAGATTCCTATGGAGGATCGAGGCTCACAGATGTGGAAGTGGGCCACGTGTAGGTCTGAGGGTACGATGTCTAGAGAATGGAATATCTGGGTAGTTCTGTGGGTTATACAGTGCTCTATAATGTTCATCCATTCTCATGCCAATGGTCTCGCTGTTTCGCCTATGTAGAATTCCTCACATGTCATACAAACCACTTTGCACACCACGCAGCTCATTTGGCAAATTTGGTTATCCTCCTCACAGATAAAGCAACCTGATCTTTCACAATAATTCTCGTATGGACGCGATGCTGTAAGCAGGCACCGCAAAGATGGGGTGGTCAAAACACGAGACTTATAGGGACCCTTGATCGGTTTATGACACGGTTGATGCTCAAAGCGAATGAATCCTTGAGAAGAACAATCAGAGGAGGACCACCAGGTCGTCGCTGAGGCTTTGAGCAACGACATAGCCTTGTGCCATATCTGCCGTTCTGCCGCAGGATTTTTTGACTTGATCTTCTACTTGTTGAGAGTTTGTAGTAAGGAGGGCTGCAGATGTTATTATTGTATGATGAACGATATTTCATTTCATATACAATAATGGCAACTCCGCGTATGTGAAGGGATGTTATGGGATGCCGGTTTCCTGTACCACATACAGCTTGACCTTCCGAAATTCTCACTTTCGCGTTTAAAATGGAAGAAATCCTCTGAAACTGGAGTCTCTTATGTTGGCTAAACCGTAAAAATGCTAAATTCAGCCGCCCGAGTGTCTGTCGTAATGTTGTTCCCGGAAAAACGAAAGTCATGATTAGCCAGTGGTGTGCAACAGGAACAGTGAAGCTATTATGAACCACTCTACAGCATGTGGATTCTTACGTCTACCTGGGAAGAGAGTTGAACATGATGAATGACCTAGCTTCTGAAAGATTTCGCAGGAAGCGCGCACAGTATGGGCAGCTTTCAATTCGATTCGAGTAGTGGCCGACCAGAGAAGAGACCCTGACTTCACAGCCATGATCTTCAACGCGTAATCTGTTACGCAACTGAAACCTAGCCTGACAAGAATAATTATTTTTATGAATATTTAGGCCGAAGACGACACTTATGTAGTGATGGAGCATATGTACGAGTATCTCGCCACGCTCGACCACAACGAGCCCTACTACCTGGGATTCACTCTTAACAACCCCGGTCTAGTAAGGGATCTGAACAGCATATCTGACACAGGATGTGAAATTCTCACCAGCACTTCAGACAAGGGGATACAACGGTGCTGGCGCCGGATACGTTCTGAGCCGGGCTGCGATGAAGCTGTTCATTGATCGAGCGTTCAACGATCGTCGCATCTGTCCGGTTCACGTCAGCGAAAGTCTCGGATTGGCCAGGTAGGGCAGGAATTTTCCTAAAGGCACACTCAGTCACTACTTCACCACCTGTAGATGTCTCGAGAGCCTGGAGATCTACCCGCACGACACAAGAAACGAACACGGTCAACAGCGGTTTCACACCTACCGACCAGAAGAAATGTATCATGGACTGATCGCGGACGAGTGGCATTATCATCCTCAGAAACTGGTCAGTTGCCCTTTACTCGGTTAGTGTAACAATTCTTTCAGGTGCAAAACCACAACGTTTCTACCCGACTTTTCCAAAAGATTTTCTTTCTTCATTTTAACCCTTGTCATAAAAAAATAATATTTTTCATATTTGGAATAATTCTGATAAGGTCATCTATCATATATAACAGCTATAACAGAGATAACAGTATGATCTTTGTTATTCCACTATTCTACTACATATGCGCAGAAAACGATTATATGCATCCGATATAAAATTAGCCACAGTAGGGTGTTACCGCAAACTTGGGTAATTAAACTTTATTTTTGCACAGTAGAATGTTACCTCAAACTTGGGTAGTTAAACTTTATTTTTAATACAAACGAGAACACAAGGAAAATAGGCAGGATATCGGATGTATTGTATTTTTGCTTATTTATTTATGCTGGAGATCCAGTCAAAAGTAGAGAGATTAGAGATTGTACGTTGAAAACCAGAACGGAACGAATAAAACATGTATTATTAGGTAGAAGACAGACAGCAGAAAGTGAAGTAATAAGGAATATCCAGTAGATGCTTGTCAACAAGTTTTTTGTATTGTCTTAACGATTTTGGAATGGTTTCTTGGTTTTCTTGAAAATGTTTGAAATTCGGTTGCAGCTCGCTCTTTGAAAATATCGACGTTATGTGTATTACTTCTGGCTTTTAGAATTTGAATCTTCATCTGACAACCTCTAGTATTTGAGCAAGATAGTGAATAAAACTCCTGACTAGGAACATTGAAAGTACTATTGAGTGGACACTTTTCAAAGCAAAGTGGACATTTGAAATCAAATTGAACATGCCCGAATTGGTGAACAAATTTCTAGAAATTTTATGAAAATTTTATATTTTGGAAAATAGTGAATTATTTTGATTTAAAGCAGAGGTGAGCAGCAATTGATAGGTGATTGAAAAGAAGAGTTTGCGCCAAACAGATAACTTTGCCGTCGCAGATTCCACTTGATTGATACTGTAAATGGTGCCTACTTGAAACGGCGATGTGAGGATTTGTAAAAAGAAAAAACGGTTCAATCCCAATGGGAGGCCACTCCATAATCGTTGTAAAGCATACCTAATTTAGGAAAAACACACGCAGCATAACATATAAAAGAGCTTTCCTCATGCCCTGCCCAAGAAATGGCGGGTACCATCGCTGGAATATTGAAAAAACATTGTAGCAAAAACATGAAGAGGGTCCAGGTCCAGCGGCTCCTCACGTAATCCACGTTTTCAAATTCCCGCGCACCAAATGCGTGCGTATCGACTCACCAGGACTCAACGGTAGGTCGGAACGGCTCAAATGTTGTATATGGGCAGAATCGCCTCTCTCTGGGTGGTAACAAACTGCAGGTATCTCGACCCCAATACAACTCTGCGCAGAGTTAGGGGCGACGGAAGTCGCTGGTTGGCGCCCTGTTGATTCACGTGCTCCACAGCTGACGGGCGCGCGCGGGATGAGGGCTCGTATCGCGGCTAAGCGCAGTGCACGGGTGGCGTAGTAGGGAAGAGCTCGGGCGCGTAAACGCGGGGTCGGGGGTTTGGCCCGCAGACTGCGTTCGTTTTGCACTTTTGCAAAATCCATGTCCTACAATATATAAAGCAGCAAGCGTGTGTGTGTGCGTGTGTGCGTGTGTGTGTCACACTGTCCGTCCGTCCGTCGGTCACACCTGAGTTGGGGCGCGGCAGCCGAACACGTCGGCAACCGTGCATGGCGAGCCGTGGACGTGCCGAACACGTCGGCAACCGTGCATAGGCATTTAGGTGATCATCGACGGAAGGCCTTCACAGCAGGGGCAATCAATATCGATCGATATTATCGATTTTTTGAGGATGTTGTTCGAGCGGCACGAAACTTCAACCCTTGGGGTAATCGAGGTCGCTGAACACGAATCTGAAGTCGACCAATCGATATCGATCGATATTATCGATTTTTTTGAGGATGGCGCTCAAGTGGCGCGAAACTTCGGCCCTGGGGTAATCGAGGTCGCTGAACACGAATCTGACGTCGGATCAATCGATCCATCTCGATTAACATAAAGGTCAGAAGGCCTAGGGAAGAATAGGAAACCCGTAGCGGCCATGGCGTCCTATTGTCGGGGTTTGGGAGCGAAGCCCCCAACCAGTCGTAGGCGGCCGCTAGGCCGACGTACGACTAGTTTATCATATAGGTAATCCACCTAGGGGTATTATAGTGTGTTATAGAGCATGTTTAGATATAACATATGCTTCAAACTACAGATTAGCTAAAATGTTCACTTCTGTGTGTCACTTGTTTTAAGCCTATTTTGTGTGAAGCTATAGTTATGTAACGATAGATATTTTGTAGCACTAGTAAAAAGTTCCGACTCCACCGACAAGACTTCGGTCAAAAAAATTTTTCGCTGAAACTTTGTCTAGGGGGGGGGGGGTTATTTGGGGTGCTGATCACGAATCTGACATCCGTTTTTCACGATTCGGTCGGAGACCACCCATACTATTAACAAGGGTGGTCCAGGCAGGGTCACCGATTTCGCTGAAAATTTGTCTAAGGGGGGGGGGGTTATTTGGGATGCTGATCACGAATCTGACATTCGTTTTTCACGATTCTGCCTCTACCTGCCGTCATCGGCAGAAACTTCAAGAATGTAATCCTGTGCGTTTTGTATCTAAATTATTCAGCCGAATCGTGGAAAACGGATGTCAGATTCGTGATCAGCACCCCAAATAACCCTCCCCCCCTAGACAAAGTTTCAACGAAATCGCTGACCCTGCCTGGACCACCCTTGTTAACGGTATGGGTAGCCTTCGACCGCATCGTGAAAAACGGATGTCAGATTCGTGATCAACGCCCCAAATAACCCCCATAGACAAAGTTTCAGCGAAATTTTTTTTAAAGTCTTGTCGGTGGAGTCGGAACTTTTTACTAGTGTCACAAAATATCTATCGTTACATAACTATACCTTCACACAAAATAGGCTTAAAATAAGTGACACACAGAAGTGAACATTTTAGCTAATCTGTAGTTTGAAGCATATGTTATATGTAAACATGCTCTATAGCACACTATAATACCCCTAGGTGGATTACCTATATGATAAACATGGATTTTGCAAAAGTGCAAATCGAACGCAGTCTGCGGGATCCAAACCCCCGACCCCGCGTTTACGAGCCCGAGCTCCTCCCTACTACGCCACCTGTGCACTGTGCTAAGCCGCGATACGAGCCCTCATCCCGCGCGCGCCCGTCAGCTGTGGAGCACGTGAATCAACAGGGCGTCAACACGCGACTTCCGTCGCCCTAAAGGCCCCCACAGAGTTCTGCGGCAGCGCCGCGGCCCTATGCTTAACCATAGGGCAGAGACGCAGAGCTCGCCGCCGGCGGCGTCCCTGCCCTATCCTTAACCATTGCGACGAGCGACGTTGCCGCAGAACTCTGTGGGGGCTTTAACTCTGCGCAGAGTTGTATTGGGGTCGAGATACTTGCAGCTTGTTACTACCCAGAGAGAGGCGGTTCTGCCCATATACAAGATTTGCGCCCTTCCGACCTACCTGTGAGATAGTATCCTGGTCAGTCAACGTGTGGAAACACATGGAGTGACGCCTGCGGGCAGTACGCACCGACCGACGTGACCCGACGGCCTTTTTATTTTGTTGCATGTTGCTCGCGTCGTTCGCTTTTCGTCGTCTGTTTCGTTGCGATTTTTTAAATTTCAGGACAGGATCGATGATTTCCAGGGGAGGGGGATCAGGTAGGTTCGCTGATGTATGTGTTACACGTATTTATGGGTAAACTGCCATTTGATTATGGAGTGCTCCCCCCATTGGGATTGAACCGAAAAAACTTTTGAAAAAGGTAAATGTCGCGAACATGGGCAGCATGCGGAGAATGGAGCGCGCCAGCCAATCAGATCGCATTAAAATGGCATGTGATGCAGAGAGGATGTGCGGGATCGGCATTCGATTGATTGGCCGGTGCCTTGCTTCGTCGTGATTGGCTGGTGCGCCATCACTTCCCTATGCTGCCCATCTTCGCGACATAGACCAAAACAATTAAATAAAAACCACGATGATAGCATCGAGTGCATTCTCCTCCTTTTTATAAGTGATGATTGCAGCAAACATGATTCAACACATTGATTTTCCTTGAAAATAAAATTTTTCTGAAATTTCATTCACTCTCCTTACTGATATTGGGAGGCTCAACTAAAAAATTTCAAAGAAAGTCATTCCAATTTTTCATTTTTCTTTTTTTTCTTTAATTTTTTAAAGAAAAATTAGTCCAACCGTTTTGAAGAGTGTTTATTTTACATAGAGGAAACTCGTTTCGACTTCGAAGATGTTCAGTTTGATTTCAAAACCAACGAAGCTTGCATAGAAAAGTGCCTGATTTGGAACGTGACCAATTTGATTTGAGCCGTGTCCAGAATGGTAAAGTTCCAGAACTATATTTAAAAATAATTTAAATAAAAATAAAAATAAATAAGGAAAATACAGAAATAAAAATAAATGGTGGAAAATTGAAAATTATGCAAAAATAAAAATGTAAAAATGTAATGTATTGCACCGTGTATGATTATAAGATTAGTAGAATAGATGAACTCCTCCTACAATCTTCTCGTCTTTTTTTTGTCGAATTACCTTCTTGTCCAATATTCTTTATTTTCATAATTATTTAAAAATTATTTTGGTATATGTCACGATGGTGAGCAGCATTGGGAGGTGGGAACGCGACAGACAACCATATCGCATCAAATGGGCATGCGTTCAGAGAAGAAACGTACGGTGGTTCCCTGATCGCCTGGCTTTGTTAGTTCGGCGCTCTGCTTGGCTATGATTGGCTGGAGTGCTCCGATCTCCCAATGCTGCCTATTTTCGCGACATGTACCAATGTTCTTCATGTTCCAACAGCTTTTCGCCATTTCCTATGCAGTAGGTGTGCTATTCTTCGTCTTCTTGACACTCACCTTCTGTATCCTCAATATCTTCTTTATCTGCTTCGTTTTTGCCTTCTTTTCTTTAACTTTTCAACATCGTTTTCGTTCCTTTCCCCTTGTATTCTTCATCACCATTTAACTTTTTTGAACTTCTTGTTCCTGCTTGTTATTATTGTCCGTCTGCCTATTCATTTGGTGCTCTACGGTTTTAGCTGTCGTCAGTCCCCATTAAAAAAAATCGCGATTTTGGTTTTCTCTTTAGCAGGACCTTCTGATTTGCTTTAAGAGGTTCGAGGGGTTCTAATATTTTTCGTTTTTTAGGAAGCCTTTCTTCTCCTAATAGTCTCCTTCTTCTAATTTTTATTTTCGACAACCCAGAAACGGCTTATTTAAGGGACACTCCTGGATCGCTCCGGATCTGATCACTATTCATCGTCTGAACGTGAACGAAATGAAGATCGTCGACAATCTCATCTATCGAATGCGTTCACCGCAGCTGTCGAAGCACCATCGGCCTGTCGACAAGTCGAACACGGAGAACTTCCGTGTGTTGAGCCTAAACGATACGCAGTGGTCTTCCGACGATCTGACGGCGGAAGCGGCCAATAGCTCCATGAGTGTTCCGTAGCACTGCTGCGCATATAATTCTGGTTGTTAATATTGAAGAAGGCATTAAGGAAATAGTCAACGGCCATAGCGGCCATCGGGTCTTTGTCATGTCCTGGACAGTTGTCACGTTTCGCTTCATTCTAAATATTATCGTCTTTCCACGTCGGCTGCTTATTACGGTCACCGACTGTGAATAAATGCTGTTTTAAAAATTCACAACGTTCGTTTCAGCTACAAGGTTTTCATCGTTTCTTATTTTTTCAAAGCAGAATTCGTTACTATATGATCTTTAATGCGTCTATTTTTATAAAGCTATTAGTTCACTGGTAATTGATTGAGATTTGTTATGTCCGAGATGACGTGTCGGATCTCGGAAGGGAGAACAGAGGGGACGACGTATCCATCCTGCGGAAGATGGCGTGGGGGCAGGTGGACGTGGCTATCGAAGAGATCGGAGTAGAAGTCGTGGATGACCTTCTCCATGGTCCTTCTGGAAGAGGTGACGGTTCCGTGAGGACGTCGGAGAGTGGTCATCTTGGTCTTGAAGTTGGCGAAGTTCCGGCGGGCATTGCGGATGCTCAACCCTGCCTCTGCTGCTTCAGCCAACACTTCCGCCCTTCTCTCCTTAAAATCATCCTTTATCGCCGCTCTGCATAGCTTCGCAAGATCGGACGTCAGTTGGTAGTTGCCTGACGCTCGTGCTGCTCCATGCTGGCGTATCAGCTCGAGAGTTTCCGGAGACAGGCGTCTCTTGGTGGTCTTCAAGCTCTCGGCTCCCTTAGCACTATCGCGGAGATGGTGCCCGAAGTGGTCGTATTCCTCGTCGACGTTGTCCATGACGGCATCTTCCCAAAGGCCGGCTAGAGAGGTGTAAAGATCCTAATTGATGGTCGTTCTGGGACTCTTCTCCTTAAACTTCACGGCCTTCTCTCCTTGACGCGAAAAGCGGAACCTCGCGCGATGGAAGCGGTGGTCCGATCCCGTGTAGAGCTTGGGGACAAGGGAAACGTCGGTCAGGCAATATCTGCGGTTGAAGATGATGTGGTCGATCTCGTTGCGGAACTGGCCACCGGGGGATTCCCAGGTCCATCGTAGGGAGGGAGGCTTCTGGAACTATGAGTTTCCATGGATGGTCTTGGTCGACATGATAAACTCAGACAGCCTTTCACCTTGCTCGTTCCACTCCAAACCGTGGGTTCCGATGTGAAGTTCTTCCGGCGACCTTCGTGGCCCGATCTTGGCGTTGAAGTCGCCAACGATCACCTTGTAGAAGGTGTGATCTTCCTTATAGAACTTCTCCAGCTCCACGTAGAAGGCTCCGACCTCTTCGTCGTCGTAGTCGGATGTTGGTGCATACGCGACGAATACAGTCAAAGCTGGCACGGAACCACATCGCTTCAGTCGCAGACGTCCGATTCGGCTTGTCAGAGACTCGTACCAATCGATGTTCATGGCCAACTGCGTGTTGACGGGGACACCAACGCCCACTCCTCTGTTGTTTCGGGGAACAATTCTTCTCCGGAGTCGTAGGCGGCGTGTAGGGGTGGTGTCCTCTCGTCTCGGTCAGTTCGTACTTGATCTTCCTGGCTTGCATCATCAGGTCCTCGACGGATGCTTCCGATGCGAGCGTGCGGGCGTTGTAAGTACAGATCGTCATCCTAGTCCTTCTCAATTTGCGCAGCCTGGTTAGGCCCTGAGATTTTAGCAGCCTCTCCGTACTCGTCCTTCCCAAAAATGGGGGCTCTTTCGGAGTCAGGGGAATGAGGCCCTTTAGTGCTGCTGTGTTTGACTGGAGTACACACGGGTAGCGGTAGCTAGTCAGGCTCTGTCGTGCGGGCGAAGAACTCCGGGCAGCCGGCCAGACAGCCCGAAGAGACGGGCGAGTCTTAAGGCAGCCTCGAATCGCCTTACGATGTACTCTCAGTCTACCGAGTGCAAGCTTTTGGCCTAGCCGACACAGTTACAATCCGCACAAGCGCAAACACATCCACGCACACTGTGCATGAACATACCTCTCCCACGCAGAAGGAACACGTCGACCCGACTCTTAGGCCTATGTTATAATTCGCCGAAGTATAACATAGGCCTTACGCATTCCTCGACGATGGAGTTCTAAAACTGCGGCTCTTTGGTTTGACATTATGCAGAACACTGTTGATGGCTTCAAATTGAGTTTGGAGGAAAATGACCGGTACAAAAAGATGTGCCGAAACAATTGGCGCCATTGACGTAGTGTTGCGGGCTGGTGGGTTTGCACAGGAAAACACCAAACTCTCAATCCGTTATTTTGGCTCACCCTGTAGAGTCGCATTTGAAAAAGCATGCTGATTCAGGTGCTGTTTATTTCGATTGAATCCGGTGATTATGAAACAAGGTATGATCGTCTGAAATGGATCAGTCAAAACCGCCGGAACGCTCCAGCCAGTCTAATACCTTTGCGGAGAAGCATCGAATTTGTTCTACAACTACCACACGCTACTAGAGAAAATCAGTCGAAAGTCGGACGTTCTGAGGAGTTTCGAAGAAAACCCTATAAAGACTTTCCGATCAATATCGATCGATAATACCTAATAGAAGCATCGTGGCTAGCTGGCGTGAGTTCCGAAATATTGTGGCTGCTTCCATACATTTTTCGTTAGCTTCGGACACTTGAAGAGAAGGGCATTTGGTAGGTCCTGCCATATACAACGAAGTATTTCATAGAAAAACAACGTTCTTCCGTTTATTCGATCTTTACAGCGTTTTAATTCGGTTAATTTGGCCAGTTGCGCGCATTCACTGCTTGTAGTAAATAAATATTCTATGGATAATTTAACCCAGTTTTTAGTTGAAGAAATCCTATCCCAAGCCTTGGCCAATGCCATACCAGTCAGCCTTAGCACTATTTCATATCCGCAAGGATGATTAAGGATGGCGTTACTCAATCACTCTGGAATGCGCCACGCATTCTACTTCTACGTGCTGTCGTGGAGACGATGTGAACGTGTATTTGGTCATACAATGACTTATGGCGGCGATGAACAAGTAACTTATCGTTGCCAGACAAATCTGGTACCAATTCACCGACCCCTGAAGGATGGAAGGTTGGTTGGCCTGGGTAATCCGAACCGGGAACATGGTGTCGGGCGCGTGTGACAGCCGGTATCTCCTCCGACTGTGCGACACACGCCCATCTGATGCAGTACTGTTCAACAAAGTGATCGCTTAGTCTTAAAATCGCGTGTACGTTGTATACTTATGCTCTTGCAAAAATTTCGAATATTCTAATGGTTTACAATTCAGATAATTTTCGAGTAATCGATTTCGAAGATATTAGAACAACGTGATTTTTCAGAATATTCGAATTTCAGTACGTTCAATAAACGCTATTTTTGGAATATTTAGACTCGAATGTTGAAATTCCAATGAAATTCATTCGAATATGTAGCTATTCGATTGGGTCATTCGAGTGTATGTTTGAATCATATGTTGGCGATGAAGAAGGTAATTGGCATAGTGCATGTCACCTGCCAATGCTTTGCTTTTCCCTTTTACCCATGTCGCGTGCCAAAGTAGCCCAGTAGGTCATTTCCGCTGGAAAGACCAAATGAACGTCGAATCCACGCACGCACGCGTAGTAGTGCCCCGTCTGCTATCGCTCGCCTTCATCTCACTCCTTGTCTTCGGCCTAGATTTCAATCCAGATATGTTTGCTTCGTGGACATATCTCCATAGCTAGCATACCTGTTTATTTATTGAATCTGTTGCAAGCAGCTCTTTTGTAAGTGTAATTTTACAAGTATTTATTTACAAAGTGGACTCTAAAAAATCCATGTTTAAGAAAGACCTTTCGACGCTACGGTTACCCCAGCACCCCTGTCAGCGATCTCATGGAGAGGTCTGTCTAGGTTTTCACTTCAGAATTCAGAATTCTCATCTTCTGCTTCAGGCTCTGCCAAACACTGCCACACTTCACCGCTAAGCGATGCCTTATGTCGGTGGTTTGTGTACTTGTACTCTCTATTATATCGCTGATCGTTACTACGTCGATACCCTCGTCGTGAGTGTTGCTGTAAGACTTTTTCTTTTTTTCTATTATTGACTAGAAATCATGACCTACATAGTTGCAAACACTACTTCTATTAGGTTGGAAAAAAGTCTCTTCGCACTTCGAAAAGTTTTTTTACGTTCGCCTTGTAAACACACTAGCCAGTATTGAATGATGATTTCATAATCCTATCACACTTGTGTACCGTTCGCACGCGGACACAGGTCTAGACCCTTCTTGTGTTTCGCTATCTGTCCAATCTTCCGGTTTCAATGCCAGATCTACCTCATGACCATTTTCGATATACGATATACAGTACCGGACATGCCGCTGTGTCCAACAAGCAGAAGCGGGGCGAAAGATGAAGAGCGGCGCAAAAGAGAGTCGGAGAGCGCCGTTTTCCGCTCGCCACGCGTCGCGTGTGACGCAAGTCGCGTTAGGGCGCTGCTCCCTCAACTTCTGGACGTTAGGTTGATGGAAGGAGCCTATTCACGCGTTTGGACGAGCATGGCCTACTGTTTGAAACTAACTGCCTGCATGGCGCGCTGTGATCAATGCATATAGACCCGGCAGAATCAATCGAGTCGGCACGACCGCTCGCTGTGTGACGATAGGCTGATGTGCTGATGGAACGAGTCTATCCACGCGTTTGGACAAGCATGGCCTACTGTTTGGAAGTCAGGCAACCGACCAAATTAACCATATGTATGGCTTGGGAATCCCAAGTTGGGATCTACTACTCATCGCGCCGATTATGAATGGTTCGGAGTTTTTAAAGGGAGATTATTCACTCGGGGACAAAGCAAGGTCAGGAAAGCCAACTGAATTGGACGACACTGAACTACTCCATCTTCTTCGTAGCGATAGTGGGAAGACGACGCGGCAACTGGCAGAGAAGCTCGAAGTGTCTCATAGGGGCTATATGCTGTTACAGGATGTTTTGTCACGATCAAAACTCTATCCCGTCCCATATCACGGGTGGGTGCTGACAGGCCTCGAGGATATCGCGAACGTGCGGTCAAACAGCGCCGGTGGTGTAAGGCGAACATCGCTGCCCGGAAAGCAGAAGATGCGGTTCGAGTCCCGCCTGGCGCAAGAGTTTTGATCGCAACAAAACATCCTGTAACAGCATATGGCCCCTCTACCAGCCGCTCCAGGCTTAAGCAAATGTGTTAAAACATTGTCTCATAGGATAGTGGAATCCATCTGGAGAACCTCGGCTTTGCACGGAAATTTGGAGCTTGGATTCCACATGCCCTGTCAGACACTCAGAAAGGTAACGGCTCTCCATCGCTGCTCCTCTTCTTTCCAGATACGAAGGAAAATCGTTTCTGCCGCGGATTGCGACAGGCGATGAGTCCTGGGTTCTGTATGCCAACTTCCGAAGAAAAAGGCAATGGGTAGAAAAGGGAGAGAACCCTAAGCCTGATCTCAAGCCAATGTTCACGAAATGAAGATTCGTTTGAGTGTTTGGTGGCATGTCAGAGGAGTGATTTGCTGGGAAACTCTCAGAAGTGGAGAGACACTTACTACTGCCACATACACTGGCCAACTCCACAAAGTCGCCGCAGCTCTCCATGAAAAGGGGCCGGAGACGTCAAAGGTGATGATCCTGCATGACGATACAAAACCACATGTTGCAAGACTCACAAGAGAAACAATAAAGGAACTGGGCTGGAAGGTAATGTCACATCCGCCGTATAGCCCTGACCTCGCCCCTACCGACCACTACCTCTGCCATGCTCTCAAGCAAGAAATTGGAGAGAAATATTTCGAAACGGATGACCTCAAAAATTGGGTTCAGCAATGGTTTGACTCCAGAACTGCAGTCCTTTAAGCGAGAGGAATTCGAAAGGAACCCAGTCTTTGGAGAAATGTAGTGGAACAGAATGGAGTTTATCTCAATTGATTTGACTTTGTACATGTGAAGTTATAAATCTTTGAAAAAAAATGACTTTTTTCAACCTAATAGTAGGACATAAAATGTTTTCTCATTTCAAGCAAAATGTTGATTTTTGCAGAAAAGTGACAGAGACCTTGCAGGGCGCAAGTGAAAGCTGTTACTTCGATGTTTTGTTGCGACCAAAGCTTCTGGCGCCAGGCGGGACTCGAACCCGCACCTTCCTCTGACCGGGCGGAAATACTCTACGCCTTTACACCACCGGCGCCGTTTGATCGCCGTTTCATCCCGGATACGAGTGAGTGCTGATCGGATGTTGCGTGGATGTTGCGTTCGATCAAACGGCGCCGGTGGTGTAATGGCGTAGAGCATTCCCACCCGGTCAGAGGGAGGTGCGGGTTCGAGTCCCGCCTAGCGCCAGAAGTCTTGATCGCAACAAAACATCGATGTGACAGCTTACTACCTCGATACCAGCCACTTGAGGCTTAAGGAAACTGAATTGAAAGCTGTTGTTTCGCTAATACATACATATTTCTATCTTAGACTATACTTTTTTGAATAAACGTGCTTTAATTCAAACTTCAGAAAAACTATTTCAAAATTTGATACATACTTGATACATTTTTTATGAGCGTTGTTTGGGTGCTTTAGCTACCACAATTGTCGTTCTATATGTTTAGATCGTTCAACTCAAGAAGAACTCACCCGAAAGTCGCCAATAGCACCAGTAATAAAGCACGCAGGTTTGACTTAACAATGAACGACTTTTAAAAACGTCACCATAAGTTTTAGACAACTATTTATGTCAATGTATGCGTCAAGCGCAGTCGGAGGAGGTGCCGGGTGTCGCGTGCAGCCGATGCCAGTTCTAGGTTCAGATCCCGATATCCAGTTAAAGTAGAATGCGTGGCGCATCCTAAAATAGATTGAGTAGCGCTTTCTCTTATCCTTGCTTCTGTCATTGTGAGCAAAGTCCAGGAGGAATTCTCACGATCTGGCGATATACGATGACGTCTACGTCTCCGATGCGGCTAAACGTCTGCCAAAGAAGGGACGACTGCTGTGCTTTGTGATCACAACACCGAAATATCACAAAACTAGGGTGGGTTCTTCTAAGCATTCCTGTAATGGAAGGTTTTTGAAAATCTGTGAAATGTGCAAAGAAAGGTAAGACGCGTAGCGCATCCTCCGGGATTGACTGAGACCTATCAAGTGTGCACTGTCTACACTTCCATTCGTGCCTGTCGCGTGCCAGAATGCTCCAGTAGATTCCTGCCGATCGAGTGACATAAAACGCATCACAGCGTCAGGCTTTTCGTTCAAATCTTCCATGAGCAAATCCAACCAAGGCGTTCGTGCCAGCACTCTTTTAACATCCCGCCCGAAATCCGGTTGTCGACCAGCGCGCGCATATGATCGATCGACGGGCATTACGTGACTGGCCCACCTAATTTTCGGCGACTTGGCTCATACGACAGCGTTTCTGACCCTTGAAGCTTGACGGATCTCGTTGCTGCGAAAGACATCGTATACGCTGGATGAATTCCCAGCATACTTTATGTTGATCGCTTTGCTTTCTACTAGAATCTGTAACAGAGATTTTTCAGCTCCATCGTTTAGATATTCGATAAAGAATTTCAAATATCGATACCACTTATTTTGATAATATTATCCAGTCCGTATTTTTTAAAGGAGACGTTACGTTTTCAATTTTTTGTTGTTTTCAACATTCATCTTTGTACGTTACCTGTCGAGGGTAACATTCTAAAATGGTGACAAAGTGGTCTGCTGTTGCCCTTTATCTTTGTATATCTATTACTCTTTATCTTTATAGTTATAGTTATAGTTTATACGCACGTTTGACATACGTTAAAAAAGAAAACAACCATAGATAAAAACGACAATTTAACACAATACCCTAATGTTTAAAAAATTTGATTTCTGCAAAACGTTTAAATAACCGGAAAGAACTAGCGGTAAGCGGAAGGTCATGCTTAAGTGTAAGATAACAGGACAACGCTCTGCACGTAAAGTAGTTCAATCTAAGGTTGGTTCTAGGTTTTCCGCAAGAAATTTTCTCCGAACTACCTCTAGTTTTTGAGGGAATCAATGAAAAGAATTTTGATTTGTCAATGTCTATGATCCCTGCGAGCATTTTGAACACGACACACATATCCCTGAGCCTACGTCGAGACTGCAATGTATTCGGACAAAGATATTTATTTCTTTTTGTGCTCTAGGTACTCTAGAATATAAGAAACTACCTGTACGAAGCTGAAGTTTCCTAATGAAGTTATTTTGCACCTTCTCAATTTGCACAATGTATTTCTTCTTATGAGGAGCAAACACTGTTGTCGCACTTTCAACTATTGGCCTGACATAGGTCTTATATGCTTTCAACAACACATCTTTGTTTCTCGTGCTCAAAGCCTTGAAAATTTGATATGTTTTGTCTAGCGCACTCCTACTATTTATACTACAATGCTCAGCAAAGTCCAATTTATCATTATAGTGGAAACCCAAATCTCTCACACTTGTAACATTAGATATGCAGTATTCACCTACAGTGTATTCACATGGAACATCTGACTTCCCTAACCTCATGCACACGGTTTTCTCCGGTGCTAGTGGCAATTGCCACTGCAGGGACCAATTGTATAGGAGATCTGATCCGAACTGCAGAGAAGCACGATCTTGCTGTGTAACTACCTCCTTATAAAACTTCAAATCGTCAGCAAATTGTTTGACCACCACCCCACTGCCTTCCAATAATGCCGGGACATCTGATGTATAAATTATAAAAAGAAGGGGTGACAGCACTCCACCCTGCGGAACTCCACTTCTAACTACTCGGCTGGATGAAAAACTTTCACTAATTTTCACTTGGAAGTTTCTTCCTTCTAAAAAGATTTTAAGCCAACTACAAATGACAGGATGTACGCCTAGATTTGCCACATTATACACCAATTTGTCATGGCTTACTCTATTAAAAGCCTTTGAAAAAGCATAGCACATCACATCGCAAGCTTTTTTATTATCCAAGATCTCAGTCCAGTCATTAAGGCTTTCCAACACATTTGATTCCACAGAACGGCCATGCATGAAACTTCGCGGAATGGCACTATTCCGCCATAGGTGACACGCGATATGGTCCTTCAGAACTTTTTCAAAAATTCGGCAGAAAAATGATGTGATGCTCACAGACCTATAGTTTCCCGCATCACTAGCCGGCTTCCTCTTCAGCAATGGTGTCACAAACGAGTGCTTCCACTTTATTGGAACCTCACCCCACATAAGGGATTGATTATATATGTAAGAAAGTGGTTGCGCCACAGCGTGAGCAATTTTCTTTACAAAAGTAGTGGTATCCTTGTATATCTATTATTCCTTCTGTAAAAAGTTTTATCTCAAAAAATTTAGCGATCTCTATTTTTTAAGGTGCCGGCTATAAACGAGACGTGGCTTCCACGCTGTGATCACGGCCTGTTCTTCACCTCATCCAAGATGGCGTCGAACATTCCACACTCTACGGTGCTCTCCGCTGTACCGGACGAATATCGGTATCTGTTCCAGAAGACCCTAATCGCACTACATTACGCCTACACGCAGATCTCGAAGGAGTTCGATTGGTACTACAAGGTTCGGAATAGAAAAGAATTTAAAATTTTATATTGTATTCTTAAAGAATGCTATTTTCTAGTGAAAATTCTAAAAAATTGAATTTATCTTTTCTTCTATTTTCAGTAGAAAGCGAGCAACATAGGAGAAGTGACAATTCTACGGCAAAAATCGTGTAGTTGTGCTTAAAGAAATGCATTCGAATATTATCCGAATAGTCGAGTATTTGATATTTTTCATTTTCCAGTATTCGTTTTTGGCGTCGTAATTTAGTTCAAATACTCTTACTGACCGACCTTTGACGAGCGATGGGCCGGATTCACCAACAGCTTACCGTCCTCTAACGGAGAATATACGCCAAACCCCTGGTATGAGATTCATCAGCACCAGATTTGGCGGTACTTTTCACCGCTATCGGCTGGTAAGCGGTTGATGAATCTGACATACATATAATTGCCGCCGTCAAAGTACTTAAGCAGTATAGCCGATGGTCTGCTTCTCATAAACATTGCCCTTTCTGGAGCTAAACGGAAATTCCATGCTGTAGACCACTGTAGATAAGGAATCCAAGCAACTATGTGGTATTGTCTGTAAAGGCACTAGGCTTTAAATTAGGCAAAATCTGCTACTTCTCCATTATGGTGTTCGGAAAATTTTGTGCGTATCCCTCCTATCCAATTTGAATCATTGCGGTATAGGAACGCGGCAAAAACATGGATAAAATGACGGGAAAGGAAGGACCGATAGGTTACATTCGGAAGTGGACGATGTACGGGGTGCGCCAAAATTATGGCGACATCACATGCGCGAACAATTTGACCTCCTAGTCGTAGCGCCTGCTTTTCTCTGTGCTTCTATTGTTTTTATTGCGTCAATTTGCTTATGCTTATCCCAATCAAGCATAAAAAATTGTTCTTGTGGATGGTAAAGCGTTCGTGCCACCGTGCTTCAACCATTAGGCTTCACCGTCAAAGCTTCTCGGCTCGCGATATTAACCACCGTCTTGGAGTTCATCGAAGTGTTATACATAGATCCATCAGACGCGATCTGGAAAGCCAGAATGATAGATTCGGACGAAGAAGACACGCACCTGTGACAATTGCAGACAGCATCAGAAAGATAGGTGAACGAATTCGCAGGAACCCGGCGCTTGGTCCGCCGGATATCGCGAAAAATTGACATCAAGGAGACGTCGTTAAGAAGAATCTTAAGCTGGGTCTTGAGGCCTATAAGAAAGCCAAATGCCAAAAATTGACTGCAGTCAGCTCACTCTCAGAGCAAGAATGGTACAGGAAAGACAACTTCCCGGACTTCATCAGCTTCCACGTATGAGCAGCCAACTCTCCGGACTTGAATCCAATGGGTTACACCGTCTTGTCAGTTTTGGAAGCCAAAGCCAGCGCAAAACCTCACCGGTCCTTGGATTCCTTGAAGGAAGTCACTAGAAGGCGTAGGATGAGCTCGACGCGCCATACTTGCATGCCGCCGTCGATGCCTTGCCGAAGCGCCTCATAGCTTCTATTGACGCCGACGGAGATATTTATTTATTTATTTATTTATTTATTTATTTATTTATTTATTTATTTATTTATTTATTGCACTCAAGGGTGCGCATAACATTGTGCACGTCGTAAAGTAAAACAAAAGGACAGATCTATTCTGAACAAAAAAACAACGGAAAAACAACAAAAAGTAAGCAGCTCAAGATACCAAAGTAAAGAGCAACACAAGAAAGTCACAAAAGTAGAAAGGTGAAATACTAAGATGTACTTTGAATACCTATGCTATAAAGCAGTAGAAATAGTGATGTCGTTTCCCTTTGCATTGCCTTCATTTTAAACTTGACAACTGTGAAATATACAGTACAATAAAAAAGTGCGGTTAAGTAGTACCGCTGATAGGATTAAGGGAACCCCCATAGAGTTGATATCCTCTGGTGTTGTACTTATTCACCTAAAGGAGTAATGAGTGAGGCGAGATGTAGTGTTACTGAGGTTCAAGTAGAAACCAGCATCAGTCTGCTGTAATGATATCTTCGAATCTCAATGCTGTGTACAGTTTACAATACACTAATTAATACAGATATCACATCGTTGTTTTCTTGAAAGTGCTGCATTTTCGCTTTCGGCGGTTTGAATACCTTGCCGCCATAATTTTGGCGCACCGTGTACTATTCATTGCCAGTGTCATCAATTAAGATCAACTTAAGAACGGCGAACTTTGGCTAGAGCTGGTTAGGAGCATATATCCTGCGGGTGTACATAATTATGCAAGGGAAGGAGTCACCTGCGTCAGACAGAAATTAGGCCACTGAACTAATTTTCAAGCGCTTACTTAGCGTTTTGCAGCACATCATCGGTGCTCATTCCGAGAATGTGTTTCATTTTACAATGAATATAAAGAGCGCTGCACAAATGCGGCGAAAAAAGGTCGTTATTCGCTTTTTCGTCTAAAGGCCAAATTTCTGGGAAACCCTGTACAATTCTGCCACAAGACCCGTTATAGACAAATGAGAAAAACTGTAGAAAGCATCGTCTCAAAAATTGGCGCCAAAACATTAGGTACTGTGATAGTTGAAGGAGGAGAAGTCATGTCTTAAGGCTGACGACGACACCTATGTGGTCATGGAGCACATGTACGAATACCTCGCCACGCTCGATCCGAATGAACCGTTCTACCTTGGGTATACTCTCAAACCATACTTCGTAAGTTTGTGTTTAGTCAGACTGACTACTCGCTGAGTTTTCCATCCTCGTACTGTAGCGGATGTATTTATTTATGCATGATCTATTGCATCTCTTTTATCGCAGTGGCGCGAACAAGTATCTGTGTCTACTAGTTCCTTTTGCGAAGAGTTCAGCGTTCTTGTTCGGGTTCCCTTTAATCAGGGCGGCCCAATTTCTTATGAAATTTTGTGTTCTCTCCTCCTCTATCTTGCGATGTCGTCCAACCATATTGTTCTTGGTTTTCCTTGACATCGTTTTTATCAGGTATCCAGTCGGACGCAAGGCGTGCCTATGAACTTTCGGTTCTGGGGACCTTATTTGCGAACAGCCACCTATTCTTGAGCGCATGGTGAACCCAGTACTTAAGTCCTGATAGTTGGCGAATAATTCTCAACTGTATTTTATCGCCTAAACGAACACCATGAACGCATGTAGCGCAGTTGAAGGAGGTTTGGGTGCTGGCTGACGCATGCATCCGAAACCTGGTTCCTGCTTCGGATTTCCCGCTCAGGCCAACACAGCATATAAACCCACCGGAGTAGGTAAATGATACACAGACTTGTCTGGGAAGGGTAAAACGCTGACTTGTTCATCGATTGGCCACCGCAAGTCATTGTCACGTTCAGTTTTGGAGAGCTTGTTTGCGAACAGCCACTTCCTTCTCAGTGTATGACTGGCCTACTCCTTGAGTTTTCATCTGTGGCGAATAACTCTCGACCGCATTTTATCGCTTAAACTAACACTAGAATCGACCTTTTAAGTCTTCATTAAGAAGATCGTAGTCTTCTAGCCAATTCTTTTGACCACGTCCACGTTTCGCAACCTATAAAACTGCAGAGAGCGGGAACACGCAAGACTTAACGAGTTTCCTTTTCAGCTGGACTTCAACACTATTAGAAGGAAGAATTTATTTTCAGGAATTCCTTTTTGACGGGTTTGATAAGAGCTGTCCTGGTTAAAAAAATTGATGCATTCTGTAGTGGATTAACTGTTGCAAAAGGTTGTATCCCGGTTTTATTCTTAACATCTTTGCTTCTTTGAAAATCTTTTCTATTCTCTTTTTTTACTTACTTTAGCACCATTTTTTCAGCCTCTTGCCTTTAACATATATCTTAATATCTTACTAGGTTCCTTCCCATCTTACGATTTCGATAGCGAAAGTGCCCACAAAAGATTTACTCTTTTTCATCATCTTCTAAACTTTTAGACTTACTGTTGTATCCACTGAACTTTACTAAGGAGTACTTATGAATCTCAATAAGAAAAATAAAAGCCTAGTAAAACCAGACCTAATTTGCAGCAAAATTTTAGAAAAGAGGCTACAATGGCGGTGGTGCTGGGTACGTGCTAAGTCGCGCCGCAATGAAACTCTTCATTGATAGGACATTCCATGATCGGACCAGTTGTCCACTAGATGAGAATGAAGACGTAGGCTTGGGCAGGTCGGTTACTTCTCTGCTAAATCATTTGGCAATGTTTTCAGTTCCTTACTCGCATTCACTCGAACTTTGTACTGAATTTCTTACAGATGCCTTGAGAGTATAGAGATCTATCCGCACGATACGAGAAACAAGAACGGTCAACACCGATTCCATACATACCGGCCTGACGTAATGTACCACGGCAGTATCACCGACGAGTGGCACTACTACCCACAGAAGCTCGTGAGTTCACGGTAACAGATTCTAAGCGACTACTTTCTTGTTAAGAAGGACGGCATTTCAGGGAAAGGACTGGATCGCGCCAGAGCTCATTTCATTCCATCATCTGAAACCGGACGAGATCCGAATCTACGACCACCTGCTCTATCGGATGCGATCACCGCAACTACCAATGCGACAACTGCCTCTCTACAATCTTACGATTGGAAAGAAGGGAATATTGAATACAGACAAGCGACCACAGCTATACAAAAAGCCTAGATCGAGAGTCCAAACATTCCAGTAGAATTCTTATTAAACACTTTTGTGCTTCTGATTGATCACATTAGAAATGCCCGCAGTAGTGAAGACACAGCCACCTGAATAGTGTTGGTGTCACTTCTGATCTTCGGGCTCGCTGGTGGAGCATTGATTGCTATACGAAAACCACCTTGCCAAATTGCTTCTTGTTTGGAACCAAAGTCCTTTCGTTCCTACCTGTTAATAATTATTGAATTCCTCATGTAGACGTTTTTTTTTTTTGTAACATCACCTGTTTAAGTAGTCCTTTCATATGCTACACGGGTGTGAGAGTAACTACCTGCTAATAATAATGTATATGACATGTGTATTTGTTTTTGAAAATCTCTTGCACAGCGCTAAATCTATTATATAGTAGTTGTTTTCGATCTTCCTTCATTTCTTTTCTAGAGTCTACGCACCCTATAAGCAATTTGTAGCTGCCCTTCACCTGTCTTAAGCAACCTATGCAAGTGTTTCTGTAAAGCTTATTGCTTTGTTGCTTTGCATCTAAACAACCAGGTAAGCAAGCATTGTTACAGTTGCAGACTTTGTCCGTTCTTATTCAAACAACTCCCTATGCTATGTGTGAACAATCAACTCTTTGCAGGATAAGTCTATCGACGAGCCCCATATGTAGTTATATATAGTTGATAGAAATTAGAAAATATGTCTGGCTCGGTGGTTCTGTCTGTCTCGTAGCTCGCTCGAACCAATTGTTCACACACAAGTCGTAGGCGCCCTTTATGAACCTCAAACTTGGGTAATTAAACCAATAAACGGCGCAACAAACAAATCGCAATAATGGAAGTCACAATACAGAAATCCTAAACCTAAGCCTAGATTTTAAGGCCGTAGACAGCGAGCAGTAAGTTTCTAGCAGCAGCAGATGATAACCCCTAAGGGTAGGCGCACCGACAAGTTACCTAGGCGCAAAAAGAAGAAAACCGAAAACACTAGGCGCACAGAAAAGAGCAACCCTAGGTGCATGCGAAGACTAAAAGGAGGAAAAGTAGCGCACGATCTGCCCTTTCGCCCTTTTATTCAGACAGAGACTGTCGCGGTTCTGATCCGTCTTCAGATAGCGCTGAGTTGCAACATCCGCGTATTTTCTCCTCGAACCGCAGAAGATAAGACTCTATGTTTTCTTTCCCGAAGCATCGACGCAGTATGTTATGATCGCGGATCCCCGCGATAGAAATAAGATTTTTTCGACAGTATTTATTGGCGAGTTTTGCTGCTTAGAAACCTCTCAATGCCTTCAATTACATTTCGTATAGTAGCTGCGGAATGTGATTGCGTAACACCAGTTTCACTCCATAGAAGACCTGTCGAGCGCTACAGAAGACCTGCCAAGTACCGAGCTCTCTCATGTCAAAACAGAGTTTCAGTATGCTTTCCGTTTATTTTTGACCAGCCATCAGTGTGGCCTCTCAGTCGCACTGACAGCTTCTTCACGGCTTCGCCGTAGTAATAACTTCTCATCATCAATTTTAGCTGCAACCCATAATGTCATGGTTTTCGTTAGAAGAACACCTTAATTACGCCGATTGCGGCAAGTTAGAAGGAAACAGAAAAAGTGTGACATACAACAAATAAATAATTTCTTATCAATGTCGATTGACGATGATTGATACTTTAAAAACAACCTTTAGATTCGTGTTCAGCGACCTCGATTACCCCAGGGCTGAAGCTTCGGACCACTTGAACGGCATCCACAGAAAATCCAAGGTTTTGATTAATATCGATTGACGGCGATCGATACTTCAAAAACACAAACTTTTGATTCGTGTTCACCGACCTCGATTACCCCAGGGCTAAAGTTTTGGGCCACTATTGAGTGTCGCCGACACGCTGTGCACCCACTCCAGTTGTGACGGACGGAAACACAACCACAACCACAACCACACACACACACACACACACACACACACACACACACACACACACACACACACACACACACACACACACACACACACACACACACACACACACACACACACACACACACACACACACACACACACACACACACACACACACACACACACACACACACACACACACACACACACACACACACACACACACACACACACACACACACACACACACACACACACACACACACACACACACACACACACACACACACACACACACACACACACACACACACACACACACACACACACACACACACACACACACACACACACACACACACACACACACACACACACACACACACACACACACACACACACACACACACACACACACACACACACACACACACACACACACACACACACACACACACACACACACACACACACACACACACACACACACACACACACACACACACACACACACACACACACACACACACACACACACACACACACACACACACACACACACACACACACACACACACATACACATACATACACACACGCTACTCCTTTATATATAGTAGGATAATCTTACAGCAGCAATTTAAAATTGCAGGGTGATGTTATTCTAGTCAATATTTCCTTGAATAACATCAAAAAGGAACTTGTGCAGAATAGACTTTACGACAGTCAGTGCATATCGTATAATTGTGTTATTTGCGCAAACACTAGAGCTGACGACTGCCCAAAAAGTGAAGTAATTTATCAGATTCGATGTAGTGGATTTGATAACACATATATTTGAGAAATAAGCAGACCACGTAGACCGCTGTAGATAGGTATCAAAAAAATAACTGACTGGGAGAAAACTTGGTAACCTTTTAACACCACTCGGCAGGCAAGCATAGAGTTAGAGAAAGTTTATAACGGTAATGACTTTAATGTCGAGTGTAAGATTTTGACGTTCGAGACAGAAATTTCTTCGCACAAAGCGCTCGAAGCGATTTGGATTTTTGTTAAAAATCCTAGTATGGACAACAGAAATGAATGTCTGTCTAACACGAACGATCTGCTTCTGTTTGCTCTGCGAGCTCAGCGGCCAGGAGTGAGATGGAGCCTCTCTGACTCATCGTAGTCACGATACTGTCAAGGAGAACCCTAAGCATCCCGTGACTCGTCACCACGGGTGTTTAAGCTGGGCCAAGCCCACGGACAGGGTGCACGGACGACGGGCGCACGGACGACAATCGAGCCAGCCTGCCGCTTCTCCTTTGGTCCCGACACCAGCTGAGGACCACTCTCGCAAGGTATCCTACAGTTCACCTCACTCCATTGTGCCAAAACAACTATCCTCTATAATAGCAGCTTGCTTGATCCTAATATCCAGATAAAGTAGTTTATCCCAAGTGTTCTGTTCTGTAACAAGACCACCCGGTGCTCTACAACTCACTTAAGAGTTCGTACTTGAAGGGATCTGTGGTTCAGTGGTAGAATGCTCGCCTGCCAAGCGGGCGGCCTTGGTTCGATTCGGGCCAATGCACCCAGTGAGTCTCTTCTGCTACTGGTCTGCTAACAACAAACAGAAGTGACACTGCTACTCTTATGGTCAGTGGTGAAAGGACGTGTCAAAAAGGACGTGTCATCTTCAACATTTCTTGAGTTTTGCGCCGTTCTTGACTTTAGGTCAAAATGGCAGCGCGAGGAAGCGCTTGGTCGAGTAGAATCCAAATTAAAAACTTCGAGGCATCTTTAGACCTCTGAAGACGATGAAACGGTTGAAACGTCAAGCCTAAAACTTTTCCACCTACCAACCTCGCTGGCACAGAAGCAGAAACTCCACAGCTGATAACGATACCGAGGTTTCAGGATGACAGAACATGGGAATTATACAATTTTGTATAGTGTTTACCGTCAACGGTGAAAAACACTGAGCAAACGAGCCTGTTTAAGAGAGCAAAAAAAATGATCATCAAGAATTTCGTAAAACCAGTGTACGTATGTCGTATTATCACTGCGGAATGACACAGTACAATACCGCTCCTGTCTTTTGGTTTTTGGGCGGAATAGACGGAAAAAACCGCCGTTTCTGCCGCTTTCCATAACTCCCTTCAAAGTTCTTTGATCAGAAAATAATTTTCACCATTCGAATCCACTCTCGGTGATCTATCCAATGATGTAAGTAGCATTCAGAGGTTCTTAAAAAGCTGATTTTATATAGTCTCGACGGCGGCGGCCTCCCTTCGCCGCTCGAGATAATTGCCCCAATGGGAATATCTACCTAGCTCACCAGAATAAGCACTTTTAAATAAATCTCTCGCCTTTCGCTTGTGGTGCGCCCTGCATAGTACCCTTTTTTTAGCTAACAAAAAATTTTGATCATTTTGATCTACTTTTTTATAAAATTTTCCTTATCTGAGCCGCCAGATTTTTTGAAATCGTACGATTTCATAGGCTCCTGTTTGGTCTCGGCTTCGTCCATGAAAACTCAAAGTGCAGTATTCAGCTGAGCTAAGGATACTCCACAAGATAGCTTAGAGAAGGCGATACCAATAAAGCGATTCAAAAACTATCAACTGCGAAAGTCACCTACAGGGTCAATTGTTGATGGGAAATGTGATTTTTGCCATATCAGGTGCACGACAGAAGTCTCGCCTTCAGGAGGGCGGAAAATGAGAGGCTCACGGTAGTGCTCCCAAAATGAGAGGCTCACGGTAGTGCTCTGTCGCCGTCCACCTGTGGTCTTCTTGGCTTGGTAGTGGATTGTATCACATGTAAATGAGCGGCCAAACCTTACAAGAGCCGTTAGATGGCTCCACCACAATTTCGGCTGAAAAATTTGTTCTAGAATGGAAAACTTTCTCAACCAGTGATTTTCCCCGTGAATTCTGAGTCGAATAATGTTAGTTTCTAAACTTTTCCAGTACTTTAACCATTTTCTGAAACTCTGTGATTGCTCTGGCGAGCTAGGTAGATATTCCCATTGTGGCAATTATCTCGAGCGGCGAAGGGAGGCCGCCGCCGTCGACACTATATAGGTCACCGAATCAACTTTTTCAAGAACCTCTGAATGCTACCTATATCACTGGATAGATCACCGAGAGTGGATTCGAATGGTTGAAATTATTTTCTGATCAAAGCACTTTGAAGGGAGTTATGGAAAAGCGGCAGAAACGGCGGTTTTTCCCCTCTATTCCGCCCAAAAACCAAAAGACAGGAGCGGTATTGCATGTCTCAGTCACCACTCGGCTACCAATGACAACGGTAGCGATGTCGTTCCGCATCAACGTTGGATCAGCGAGTTTATTTTTCATGCATTGGTGCCGAAGAGAAAGGCATTTGATCAGGTAGGTGACAAATCTAAAGTCTTGAACCACTTTTAGACCTTTGAAGACGCTGACCGCTTCGAACCGTTAGGCCCTTCAGAAAACTGATTCGCGTTACAACTTCGTCTCAATAATATCGACACATTAAGAAAATGCCGAGGTTTCATGAAGAGAGAAATTGGAATTACTATACTTAATGTTATAGCCCAAAGAAGCTGCTATGCAGTAGAAGCTCGTCAATAAATAGTGTCGCAAAATTCAATTCGGTCAAATAGAGATGAATTCTCTGCTGAATTACAAGTATTCTATGATATTCTCATATCTTGCTTCAAAAATAGTCAGTTATTGCGCAGACATAGATATAAACAAGCTTTTGTAAGATTTATTGAAACAAGTTGGCCGTGCCTAATAATAGAGCTCCGTTAGCTTCGTTGTGAACGCGGATTTCATTGAAAAGACGAATTGAAGAGATGAGAACGCGAAGAGGAATATGTAGACCACTACCTAGAATAAAAGTTCGTGATTCTCAACCTTCATTCAACGTTTAAGACTTCGTACTTCTGTCTTCTGCAGAAAGACCAACCTGAAGCACAGCGATCTCTCGTTCAGTTTCAGCCGGCAGCCAGTCAACGTATGGGTGTGAGAAATGGATAACTCTCATACAATACTCTTCGCTTTTTGGCAGCCAATGGCAGTGTCGAGTGATCGAGTGCGGTATGCTACTCCTGAAATGCGAAAGAAATTCGATCTTTTGAGACCAAATTTTAGAATAGCTCCGTTATTTTATTTCACGAATAGGATTACAGTCCCTTGTGTAAATCTAAATATGTAAGCTGTATCGTAGTACGCGGTTATGTTTTCCATATTCCTAGCCAACGCCATTTGTATGTGCAACCTGGGCCTGATTCATCAACGAAGGACTCGGTACATCGCTACCAGATATTTAGTTAACCTGATACTTGTTAGAAACATTCCGGCCCTTGTGATTCAAGAAGGACGCGGTGAAGGATGCCGCTCATACACCCGACTACAATTGGCAGCGCGCCCTACTCGTTGCTACTGGGTCAGACCTTAGCAGTAGAGCGTTACCGGCACTTCACCGCGTTGTTTACCCACGCCCTACCCGGGTAACCATTACGACGGGCTTCACCGGAAACCTACCACGCCGCGCGTTGACGAATCGCGGTACGTGGCGGTTTCACGGTAAGTTCCATCGTTACCGGCCGGTAAAGGCCTTACACACTTTTGCGGCGAATGGCGGGCGGCGGGCCGTGAACACGATGAGTCACACTGCTCCTGCACTCTTGCCGGCAGCAAGGTTCTATTTCTAGACGGGACCTACTGCTCCTATTCACCTTCCCGCCTTCTGCTCGCGCTCTGGGCTAGAGCACAGAATGTCTCTGCCGGTGCCGAATGGGCGCCGCTCTGCGTCTCTGCCCTATGGTTAAGGATAGGGGTGCGGCGTTACCGGAGAACTGTTTTGGCCAGTTTACATTGCGGAGAGTATGCCTAGCCATCGGGGCTCTGCTGTTCATAATTGCAGCTCCTCACCTGATCAGCAAAGGAAATAGAGGCCGCAGGGGTTTCTGCAGACGGCATTCTTGCACTTATATCGTTAGCAGCGGCGATGACCACAACCCTCTTCGCCCCGCCTCTCGTCACGGAGGCCGCGGCGTCGCCCTACATCGTGAGTTGGTTATCCATCTTCGTATAATAAAGTCGTAATATCAGCTCTGTTCATACCGTTCAAGAATAAATCACTGAATCTCCTCTCCCCAATATACGGTAACAGAAGGACACTACCCTTCAGACATTCAGACTAACCACAACAACTTACAACATTCAACTACTCGAGTTACCTGCCTTACTCGAAGACATCAATAAACAAGGGGCCGGATTCATCAACGAGAACGGAGGTAAATCTTATCACCCGTTCCCGTTACTATCCGTGAGCGGCTCACTAACCGCGAGTTCTGATTCATCAAACTCGCGGTTAGTAATGGCGTTGTCGTAAAATGACGGCCGTTGTGTGTTGGCCGCAACAACGGCAGCCGCACGCAACAGCCGTCACAGGACGATCGATAAGACGCCGCCGATGCACCATCGCGGTGCTTTTCGTCGAAATACTTTTATATTTTTCGATTATTATCTAGCTGCGTGTGTTCGAAGAGCGGAAAATGGGGGCGGGAGGGGCCACATTCTACTCTCCGGCCGAATTGGGTTTAAGTGCACTGTAGGGTCGAGTGCGACGGCCAGCTTTCCTTATTGAAGCTTTTTTGCGATATGGGCGAGTTCTAATGTCGTAGTGAACTGAAGGGCTCAATTCTGCCGCTGATTAGGGGTGATCCCTCACGACCCAATTTGCCGCTATTCGAACACACGCAGTTATTCTCCGTTTGTTTCAATGTGTGAATTTTACTCACTGATCGCTTCCCTTTTTTGTTTCAGACCTCGTTTTTGTTACGTTCGACGCCCAGGCTGTGCTGGCACTCGTTGAGGAGCGCAGTGGTGAGTGTCCCGTGCAGTCGCTTTTCTCCTTTTCCTTCGATTTGCAAATTTTATTACCCGATTGCTTCGATGGTGAGCGGTCGACTAGGAAAATGCAAATGGAGAAGGAAAACCAAAATATGCCACACGAAACAATACACGGAAACAAAAACGGCCACACGAACACCACTACAACACGAAAAACGAAGCAATACGTTCGCTGGAAAACAATCAGCAGCTGTGCGGGAGTTTATCGATCACTTGGAAAGGAGCCCAACTCATGGCGACTGGGTCACCGCTTAGCCGTGGAGCGCAACCGCTGCACCCCGGTAGCCGTTACCTGGCACTCCAGCCTAGTAATGGATACGCCGGATCTGGGGCCGGATTTAACTAATCACGTTTTGATGAATCGGCCCAATGGCGGGTTTCGTGGTTAGTTGCGCCACTTACAGCCGGTAAGTGGTTGATGAATCCGGGCCCATGAGCGGATGGGCCTCTAATATAAGCGTACACATACCACCCATACTCTGATAGACAGTTTGCGAGACCCGATGCAGGGAGGATCCTGGCACGCAGAAGTTGCAGTGTCGCTCAACAAGGCGGCTATCTAGTCCGTCAAATCAGGGCACGGAGTTTACCGAGATTTTTGGGAATAAGCAGCCCACGAGTTCGCCTAAGATAACGAGAGAACATTTCTCGTACTGTACTTGAGTTGCGGAATGCATTTTAAATGACGCTTCACTTGAATCACCCTAGATACTGCCTAGAATGCACGTCAAGTCGCTTGGGCGTCGAGCCGCCGCGCAGTGGCCGTACATTTGACCTCACACCTCCTCCGTACAGTACCATTCCTTTGCGTGACGGACCCTGCGCCTGGACCGTAACGTGCTCGGACCACCTTTGATTTAGCAAAAACATAGAATTTAATGTATAAATAAAATTCTAAGTACTTGCTGAATCAACGGGGCATGTGGTGTCCCTGCACTAGACATCAAGCTTAAATTCTTCGGAAGCCCAGCAGTCACTTGTAGATTTTTACCAAGCTCTGCTCATCAAGCTCTTCATCCACTCACGGCAGACGTTTTTCCTGAGACAGCGGCTATAAAAAAGGAAGCCTGAAAACCTGGCGATCTCCCCCTCCTCCCTAGGCGAGCTCGGGCGCCCTACCTCCCTCTCTTTCTCCTTCTTACCGTATGAGATCCTCCATACTATGTTACCAGTTTTACTGTGACTGCTCAATGCATTTTCTTTGTAATGTAACCTACTCCCCATGTTCAACCTTCACGTGTGTCTCACATGACATAATCATTTTGTTCAGAAACCAAATAAACTCATATAGAGAACAAGTATTCTGTGCCTTATTTCCACTACGGGATCGCACTTTTGGTACATCTTCCTCATGCTAATAAACGGAGCCGCTTGTTTATTACAAGCAGCAGGAAACAAGAAATTAGAATTAAAATTCGTTTATAAACAATTTGTTAGAAGATTTAAAAGATGTATGAAGTTAAATAAACTGATAGAATACCTGTGAAACCAGCAAAAGATTCCGAAGACGGTGGCGGCAAACATCAGAAGCGCTAACGCCGCCCCTGTGACATTCATCGCTCGAGATATGGAGCCATGACATCTTGTTCGCCAGGAAACCACACCTAGTGTTGGAGAAGCTAAGAAAGTCCAAAACCAGAATGTCTTGTGAGTTGACTCTATATATCAAAAGAACTGCTATGATGACTACAGGAAAGACGGAATAGATCTTTGCGCTCGTGCGCGAATTTGGAGTTGGAGCGCATTTCTTTACAGTCGGTCCTTGGCAACTCATTCAAGTAGCGGGGTTTACGCGCTAACTCCTTTATTATTGGTTTGCCTTGTTGCAAGGAATTTTATGCGTCATATAAATAAATAAATAAATACAGATGCATATTTTGACCAAATGTTAGAAGTTACCTTGAATCACTGAATACACCCCTACGGCGAATGGCAAGCCAAGAAAGAAGAAGGTACAGCAAAATCTGCAAAAAAAAACTAATCCAAATGAATAGAATAGAAAAACCTAAAGCTCTGATGCCTTACCTAAAATGAAAAATACCCGTGAATGTGACCAGTACACCAACAACCAATTGGTAGTGATAAGAGTAAAGGCGAATTCTGAAAGAAGAGCACATTATAGATGAGGTCGTTTAACACTCGTGTTTTTGAAAATGGTGTTTGTAGCCTGGAATAGCCTACGGCGCACAGTATAGATTAGAGCGCAACTACTCCTCACGTGTTCATTTGAATTCCATTTGAATTTACGCTATTGATCGGTTGGCGGGAAACGGAGTATAAATACCCGGATCCGCGGCGCCGGACTCATTCTACTCATCTCTTCTCGTCTCTGCCAGCTCGCCTTCGTCTACTGTTATTTCCTGCCACCTAATAAACAGTCTCCGCTGCCGTGAGACGAACAGAACAGGGGTTGAACCGGAAGATGACCGACGGTACATGTTGGTTGACTATCCATTACCTATGTAGGCCACATTGGCGACATGTGCCAGAGATTAAGGCTTTCCTCCGTTTGACCTATCCTACCGGGGCAGCCGTTCTAGCTGAGATGCAGCCGAAGAATTATATTGTCGATCGATATTGACTGAGCGATCGGCACTGTTAATACTTGCCGCAATCATATTTTTAAATACAGTAAGTTCATCTGATGACCAGATAGGAAGCCAGTCCATAGGTCAACAAGTTGGTGCGCAGTTTCCGAACGGTTATCTCTGGACATCAGTCGATAATATCGATCGATATTGACCGGCCTGTCGATGTTGTAAACTTATATGCGTCTTCTTGGGTAACTGTGTGGAAATGCTCCCAGACAATTTAAATCTTCATTAGATTAGGGTGATTGGGAAGCGGCTCTGCAAGCCTATAAAAACACTGCCAACTCAGAGCTCTTTCCCAAAAATAGAATCAAACGGTGCTTACTTAATCTCTATGGCACTGTAGACCGTCAGCACCGTAGTACAGCAGAGATGTACGCCCGACAGTATTGATAGGGAAGCGGTGACGAAGAAGCGAACTGACTCGCGATCCTGCAATGCAGCACGAATTGAAGTTCTTACTTGCTGTCGCAAATTTTTATGTTTATTTATTTATTTTCAATCTACGCGAACTAAGTGAGAAGCATAAGTTAAGTTAGTCATAAGTTTATAAGTGAGGACAAGTTTAAATTTTTCTGCATGATACAGAAGAATTTGAACTCTTTCTGACCTTTATATGAAGATCCTATTATAGTTTGATTTTTTAAAAGAATGTCTGTTCTATTTGGAAGCTGTTCGGGTTTGATTTCAAATCAGCGTTTCTTTAAAAGTGCTCAGCTTAACATTCAAATTGTTTATGAAACGCATCCACTGATTTTTCTTTTGAAACGATGCCACGCGTGTACGTTTCAACAAATTTTAACGATTTTACGAAAATTTTAGGAAAATTTTTCGTTAAAATTTCTTTAAAAATCTAAAATGAGTAATATAAACATAAAAACATAAACATAAAATGCATAAAAAATAGTGATAGGTAATATAAAAATACTAATAATATAAAAAATTGATAATAAAAAAACTTGATATAAAATTAATAATATAGACATACTACTGCAATAAAAAATAAAAAATATTAGTATATAAAACCTTAAAATAAATAATATAAAAATAAAAAATAATAAAGTAATAGGTAAATAAAAACTACAATATATTTACCGATGTAAATTTTACGAAAATTTCCCCCAAAATTTTTTTAAGAATATAAAATGAATAATATAAACATAAATAACATAATATAAAATATTCTAACAGGTAATAAAATGCTAATAATATAAAAAATTGATAATAAAAAATTAATATAAAATTAATAATATAGACATACCTGCTGTAATATGGAATAAAAATATTGGTATATAAAAAATAAAAAGTAATAGGTAACTAAAAACTACAATATATTGTGAAGATACTAATGTTATATACTAATGTTAAAATTTACAATAACAAGAAAACTAATAAAAAATCGAAATCTAACACAATTCAACACCAATGAACGTTTCTGCTTGTTTAAGAATCAATTTTGAATGCTTTTCTTTAACTACTCCGTAGCAGCAACACAATGTATTTTAAACAGAAAATAAAACTAAAATAAACAAAAAATTAAATAAAAATAAATGGAATAAAAAACTAAATAGGAATAAATAATATATATATATATACATTAAACAAATAATAAAAAATAAAACAAAAAAGCATATAACAAATAAGATTTTTATATAATTTTTATATACTAATATTATGAACGTTATAAATGTAAATGTATATAAATGTTAATAAAATAATAAAAAACAAAATAAAAAACATATAACAAATAGTAATTGGTAATGTAAAAATTGCAATAGAAATTGTATTTTTTGTTTTTTTTTAAATTTAGCGCTCAGAGCCTAACACTGTGCAGGAATTTTTTCTTACAGAATACCGATGTGTTGAAATACTAACACGATATAAAAGTTTACAAGGCGATTTCAGGCATTTTTTAGAGAGTCTACCAATTTTTGAACTTGAGTACCGTCCAAATTCGTTGGCCCCCTCGATATAGCAAAATTTATTTTTGCTCGAATTTTTTGCACACCCCTCAGTTTCGTTTCGAGCCGTCTCTATCCATCATAGGCGCCAGCCAGCCGATGAATTCTCGATTGCGGCAGATCAAGTACGACGGTGGAGAAGAAGATCAGCGACGAAGTACTGATGGAGATGAACGGAAGAGAATATGACTCGCACGTACGAATGAAAGGCTTAAACGCTTCTTTCGTGGAGCAGCGCTTAATTCATAAGTGCGGCCGCTTCCCTTCTTCAGATTTAATCTGACAGTAAAATGCACTTGAATAATAAAGAATAAGGAACAAATGTCGGCGACAGTCATTCGCTCTTTCGGATGCGCCACGCATTCTACTTCTAGGTGATGTTGTGGGGGGAATCTGAATGTGTATTTGGCCTTTTTAGGCAGGAAAGCGTAGCTGGAGGAGGCGCCTGTTGCTGAATTGTTAGTGTTTCAAATTTCAGGCAATCTGCAGACGAAAATTCAGCGAAAGAGAGGGAAAATAAAGAGATGGGCGTTAAAGCCTGGAGAAAAATTTTTAGGGGTATTTTTTAACAAAATATTTTATTTTTTGTAAACTTTTTCCCATAAACGTACAGATAGCCGCATACTGTACTTTTGCCGATACTATTGCCTCAAAAAAGCAGTGTAAGCATTTCATATACCTTAATTTTTGTCAAAATGAAATTTTAAAGGAAACTGAACATCTTTCAACTCAAGGCAAATACTCTCCAAATAGAAATAAAAAATCTAAGTAAGTCCTCTTTATGAAGGTCAAGATAAATTTTTAATATGAACCGGCCAGAAGGCCTCAAGGGTCTTTCTGGCGCCAATTAATATCGGAAATTTGATTCTAATTGTCAACGGTAATTTAGGTAGAGTCATTGACAATAAATACTCATGTCTTCCTGCTGTCATCTTCGTGATGAATAGAGTGGTTCATATTGAAAACCGCCATTTCGTTCATGAAAATATTTACATAAAATAAAATAAATAATAAAATAAAAAATAAGTAAATTATCATGAAATAAATTTTTATTTCTGAAGGAGACCAAGTTTCCATGGGACTGACTTTCGCCTCCCAGCCGATCTTCGTGAGGAACGACATCTGAAGGGAACCGAGGAAGTCCATGCAGGATTCTGTCGTGCCCATCGTACGATACTTCAGGCCATGACAAACGCCTTCATTTGCAGCTTCATTTTTCGTATCTGAAACCAATTGATGGACGTAGTCGAATGAGAAGCAGAAGCTAACGATACGGTTCGGAGGCGCAGCTGGCGCAATCGGTAGATAGCGCCGTTTAGGTAGAGACTGATCGATTATGCATTCATTATCAAGGAATTCGTTGTCTTCGGGGTTTAGAGAGCATTTTTAGATATGTATTTGCGCAAGAATGCAAAATTTCGAAAAGTCGTTGAACTCCCTCAGCTGGCCATTTCAGCCATTCCTATTGGAGAAGAAAATTCAGGAAAAGTCGCCGAAACGTTAAAAAAATTACAGCGAAAACGCTAAAAATACGATAGAATTGTCCATTAATTACAGAGGTCAGCAACATGGAAGTCTTGCACCCTTGAAGAACATCTCCAAGAACAGCCTACATCCACTTTTGCTGTGAAACCATTCGAGATTCTGATCAAAGGCTGCGAGAGCTGAAACTGTTTCCTGCTAAAAGAAGGCCGACTAGAAGCTTGTGGACACCGAAAGTTCTGAAGACTCCACGGTAAAATTGTCGCAATCTCATAGCCAGTGAAAGTACAGTATCGATTTCTCCTCAATGTGTCCCGTATGACGCGCCCGAATCCGGATCTGAACACATTCAGGGCGCACAGCAATGGTAGCGCGATGGCCGAGTGGTTAAGGCGTTGGACTTAAGTTCCAATGGACGCAAGTCTTCGTGGGTTCGAACCCCACTCGCGCTAGACGTTTTGCCGGACCTTCACAGACACCGTAGCTTTAAAATCTACAGCATAGAGATACAGTTGGCTTTCTAGCAATGGTTTACAATGACATAACGCGATGGCCGAGTGGTTAAGGCGTTGGACTTAAGTTCCAAGGACGCAAGTCTTCGTGGGTTCGAACCTCTCTCGCGCTAGACGTTTTGCCGGTCCTTTACGGACACCATAACTTTGAAGTCTACAACCTAGAGGTACAGCTAGCTTTCTAAGGATGTTTCGTAATGGTACGGCGCGATGGCCGAGTGGTTAAGGCGTTGGACTTAAGTTCCAATGGACGCAAGTCTTCGTGGGTTCGAACCCCACTCGCTCTAGACGTTTTGCCGGTCCTTTACGGACACCATAACTTTGAAGTCTACAACCTAGAGGTACAGCTAGCTTTCTAAGGATGGTTCGTAATGACATGGCTCGATGGTCGATTGGTTAAGGGGTTGGACTTTAGTATCAATGGACGCAAGCCTTCGTGGGTTCGAACCCCACTCGCGCTACAAATTTTGCAGGTCTTTTACAAACATCAACATACTGAAATTTACAACCTAGAGGTTTCCAAGGATGGTTCGTAGTGGTATAGCGCGATGGCCGATTGGTTAAGGGGTTGAACTTTAGCTTCAATGGACGCAGGCCTTCGTGGGTTCGAATCCCCACTCGCACTAGACGTTTTGCCGATCCTTTACGGACCCATAACTTTGAACTCTAAACCTAGCGATACATCTAGCGTTCTGCGGTCGGCTTGTAACGGTATAGCGCGATGGCCGATTGGTTAAGGGGTTGGACTTTAGTTTCAATGGACGCAAGCCTTCGTGGGTTCGAACCCCACTCGCGCTAGACGTTTTGCCGGAGCTTCACAGACACCGTAGCTTTAAAATCTGCAACATAGTGATACATCTAGCGTTCTAGGGTCGGCTTGAAATGGTATAGCGCGATGGCCGATTGGTTAAGGGGTTGGACATTAGTTTCAATGGACGCAAGCCTTCGAGGGTTCGAACCCCCACTCGCGCTAGACGCTTTGCCGGCCCTTTACGGACACCATAACTTTGAAATCTATAACCTCGAGATAAAGCTAGCGTTCTAGGAGTGGTTTGTTTGATATAGCGCGATGGCCGAGTGGTTAAAGAGTTGGACCTAACTTCTAATGGACGCACGTCTTCGTGGGTTCGAACCCCAATCGCGCTAGAATTTTTGCTACAAATAGTTTTCGCCTTTTCCAAACCTATGCATTAGATTCTAGTATGTTGTCTTTGAGGGGAGCCTTGACATAACAAAAAAGGTGAGAACTTGTTGATGAAAATCCAATGACCCTACTAAATGGTCCATAAAATTGTCTAAAATAAAGATACGGTAGAATCCATTGTTTATGCTGTTTGTATGTTCTTATTAATGCTAACTTTACCACAACAATACTAAAACTCACTGTCGAAGTCGCCCACACAGTAGGTCTCCATTAATGACAAGAAGAAAAACCAGAAGCATATAAAGGTGCAGGTGAACTGCATGTAGAAATCACATCTGAAACAGTGTCGATGTTGTGCTGTTGCAAGATGCTCAGCGCCATTGTTCTGCACCTACCGATTAGGATATCGCAAGAAGATCGCATGAAACGATGCGAGCAGTCCGAGAACGCCGTTCAGCAACGGAAGGCACAAGAAGTACAACGGCAGGCAGAATATCAAATGAACAACGCCACAGGAGAATTCGCACTGAAACAGACTGTGTATTCTGGGACGATGGGCATTCCGTTCATGATTAAAGGTTCTGCCCATATTTAGGTAATTTTTAGGGTTCTTGGACAGAAAAAGGGTAGGTTTAGCGGGCCAACCAATCAGGCCGCATCGAACGGAAGTGTCATTCGGAGAGGGCGTGTGCTGGTAGCCTGATTGGCTGTGTGTGTTCGGTCGGTGCTCTGCTTGGTTATGGCTAGCTAGCGCGGTCCACTTCTAAATGCTGTCCATCTTCGCGACATATATCAAAATTAGAAAGTGCTTGAGATTCCGCTCGTCATTTTCTTGTATGATTGCGCTCTCATGTCACATAGAACCAGCTCATGGTACCCCAAGTGGTGCCGTTCTTTTCTGAATGATCTAAGCAGCTTCTCTTCGGGTGACACCAATTTGTGCTGTATTTGAGGCTCAAATTTTAAAATTACTAAGGATAGACAGAAAGACTGAAAGGAGTCTGAAGGTGAAATTTTGCAGAGCACAATACAGATGTCTAAATAGTAGGAGCCGTGTTACTCGAAGCAGTCTGTGCGTCTGTCCGTCTGTCCGCGCACATTCAACAGCCGCTGAACAATCATTCTGTCAGCTGTCAGATGGCTGCTTAGTGAGTTACGATAGCATCTCTTGTACCAGGCCGGATTCGAACCCGAACCCTCTGCACTCCGGACAGGGTGATTGTCCAGCGGCTGTTAAATTTGCGCCGACAGACATACGGACGCACAGACTGCCTCGAATAACACGACTCCTACTTGAAAACGCACCCCAGCTTTCCAAGGGGGTGGTCATTCAGCGGCTGTTAAATTTGTGCCGACAGACAGACGGACGCACAGACAGCCTCGAATAACATGGCTCCTACTGCTTGATCCGTTCCCTCTGCACTCCGGGCAGGGTGATTGTCCAGCGGCTGTTGAATTTGAGCCGACAGGCAGAAGGACGCACAGACTGCTTCGACTAACACGACTCCTACTTGAACACGCACCCCTGCTTTCCGGGAGAGTGGTCGTTCAGCTGCTGTTAAACTTGCGCCGACAGACAGACGGACGCACAGACTGTCTCGAATAACATGGCTCCTAATGCTTGAACCCGCACCCTCTGCACTCCGGGAGGGTCATGGTTCAGCGGCTGTTAAATTTGCGCCGACAGACAGACGGACGCACAGACTGTCTCGAATAACATGGCTCCTAATGCTTGAACCCGCACCCTCTGCACTCCGGGAGGGTCATGGTTCAGCGGCTGTTAAATTTGCGCCGACAGACAGACGGACGCACAGACTGCCTTGAATAACATGGCTCCTACTGCTTGACCCGCTCCCTCTGCACTCCAGGGAGGGTGATTGTCCAGCGGCTGTTGAATTTGAGCCGACAGAGAGAAGGACGCACAGACTGTCTCGAATAACATGGCTCCTAATGCTTGAACCCGCACCCTCTGCACTCCGGGAGGGTCATGGTTCAGCGGCTGTTAAATTTGCGCCGACAGACAGAAGGACGCACAGACTGCTTCGACTAACACGACTCCTTCTTGAACACGCACCCCTGCTTTCCGGGAGGGTGGTCGTTCAGCGGCTGTTAAATTTGCGCCGACAGAGAGAAGGACGCACAGACTGCTTCAAGTGACACGACTCCTACTGCTTGAATTCGCACCCTCTGCTCTCTGGGCAGGATGCTTGGCGATACTATCACATCTGTCGACACCATAGATCTCACTTGCATCTCTTTCTTGAAAAATTGCAATTAAAAATGGCTAAAATACAACGAGGGTTTAGCGTTTGCAAAAAATTGCTGTCAATGTGGATTATGCTCATTCTGCTCTACCGTAACCGAAGATGCGCTTTGTTGTTGTCACAGTGTTTATCTAGTTTTACTAGAATTTATTTTGAGAAATACAGTATTTATTTTATTTTTATAAATATTTGCAGACTCTGATCTTTACTGCTCCTCATGTTTTAAAGCCACATTGCCAAGAATACCAAACACAATTTCTTATTCCAGTTCCCACTTCAGTTCCGGTAAATTTTCTATGATCAGCAAAATAAGGCTAAGTACAAATTTTGACAAATTCTAAAAAAATTGAAAAATTATAGAAAATCGAACGCAAGTGACTCACTAGTGCTATGATGGCGAGCAGTGGATAGAGGCTCCACTGCGGACCAGATTGGCCCATTTGTCGTGAAGTTGCGTGCTTTCGCCTCCTTTCTAGTGCTCTAAAAATAAAATCGGCATTGTTGAATTAATCAAAGAGGAAGGGAGAGAGTCGAAGGGCATACTGGTACACGACAGAAGGCGGGACAGAGATTATCACATCGTTTCCTTTAATCAATTTAGGCATATTGATTTTTAAAAAATTAAGAAAAAATAGAGTTTTACTAACTACTATATGTATCGGTGAAACGAAATTTAGGAAGCGTTAAAGTACTATGTTGGCCGGAAAGTTTTGGAGGCTTCTGTGCAACCGCTTTTCGTTCGTTTATTACTGAATCAGTATTCATCTTACTTCTCTGACTACTTTTATAGCGTCTAATAGGGAATTCTTCGCTCATTCTGGCGGAAGAAATGGTGTTCCACCTAATGAATGTGTTTTTTCGAAGATGATTAAAGTATGCTGAAAAAGCAATTCCAAGCGATATTTTATTTCAATTTCAAACTGGGTCAATCCGATGTGGAAACGGCCGGGTATATCAATCCTGTGTGGAGGCCGAATAGTGTTGGAGAAAGGACCGTGCGTCGGCGGTTCGAGAAGCTTCGTTCCGGAGATTTCAACCTTAAAGGTGAATCCCGAAGAGCTAAACCAACATCAATCCACGACGACGATTTGAAGGGCTTCGAAAGGTGAAAAATCCCGAGAAGTGGGTGCCGTACGATTTGGGTGGTCGCCAGAAGTTGTCGCTCCCGAAATCTTCGAAATCTGTTCTTTTTCACTTTTCCGGACCAAAAGCCACCCGTCTTTGGATGGAGTCGTCAAATGTGATAAAAAGTGGGCATTCCGCAATAGTCGAAGACGATCAGGACAGTGGTATGATGCCATCGACGAACCCCCAGACACTTTCCAAGCTCGAAATCCTACCAGAAGAAGACGGTCGTAACAGTGTCTGGTCGGCGAAGAACATTCTGAAGCCAGGCCGAACCGTCACGGCACAGTCCTACTGTGACGGAGTGGCGAGATGTATCGGAAATGCGTGAGTTGCAGCCGGCACTGGTCAACAGAAGAGGTTCCATTCTTCTGCACGTCATCGCCCGCCCACATCACCAAAAATTCGAGAATTTAACGACTAAAAGTTGAAGCTCTGCCTCATCCGCCATATTCTCCAGACCTCTCACCAACCGACCACCTCTCCAAGCACTTTCAGAACTTTCTCGCTGGTAAAACCTTCAATAATCGGGACCAAGCCAAAGCAGCTTTCATGGATTTTGTCGAATCTCGACCACCTAATTTTTTCGCTGATTGAGTAGGTCAACTGGTGGCTCGTTGGCAGAAGTGTGTTGATTTGAACGGTGCTTAGCTCGACTGAATCCGACAAGATTTGATAAAGTTGTGGTAGTTCAAAGTGAGGGACTCAAACGCTGAGAGCTTTCCGGGCGTCCTAATAGGGACGACAACCTCAGCCCTGGGGTAATCGCTGTCGCTGAGCACGAACCTGGAGTTCGTTTTCAAAGTATTGACAGACGACATCGACAAAAAATCGATATTGTAAAAACTTACTTACTTTGATACTTTGATGGTCCTTTTGTCTGCTGGAGGTCTTCTCAGCGGGGACCACAACTCTTCCAGACCGCTCGATCTCTGGTTGCTTGCATCCAGTGAGGCAGACTCCGCTCTCTGAAAGATCTTGAGAGTGAGTCTGCCCATCGCGTTGGCGGTCGTCCCAGTGGTCTCTTATGGTCTCTCGGGAGCCATTCTGTGACACGGAGACTCCATCTATCGTCCTTTCGTCGAAGCAGGTGTCCGGCCCAGCGATATTTGGACTTCTTCGTGTACTGCAGCGGGTCTGCTAATTGCGACTTCTCCCGTAGCTCCGAGCTTCGTAGGCCTTCTTGCCATTGCTGACGAAGGCTTGTCCTCAGAAGCCATCTCTCCAGTGCACGATGCGTAGTTTGCATCGCTCTGGCGATTGTCTTGTTGTCGGGGCAGGTTTCTGTCGCGTAACACATCGCAGGCAGTACAGAGGCGTTGAATATCGAGGCCCTGAGGCCGGCATCCTTGACCTGATCGGTGACTTCGCGAATCGAACTGAAGGCTGTCCATGCTGCGCGTCTCCTGTGGGCGATTTCAGGAGCGGGGTCGTTATCCATGTTCAGCTCTCTTTCCAGATAGACGTAGGAGTCGACCCGTTGTAGAGCGACTCCATTTAACCTTACAAGTCCCGTGTCACACCACTGGTTGACCATAAACTCCGTTTTGGACATATTCATGTCCAATCCAATCTTCGTACCTGCCACATTGAGCTCGTTCAGCATTTCCTCGACTTCTGCCGTGCTGGTAGAGATGAGAACAATATCGTCGGCGAAGCGAAGGTTGCTGATCCGTTTACCGTCGACAAGGTAGCCTTTATCGTCCCAGTTCAAGTCTTTCATGGCATCCTGGAGTGCCGCTGTGAATAGCTTGGGAGAAATCGTGTCTCCCTGCCGTACTCCTTTCCCGATAGGAATTTTAAGCTTTCGATCGAACAGCTGGATGGTAGTCGATGTGTTCGAGAAGCACTCGTCGAGAAGTCGGATGTAGGGCGATGGTATACCAGCGTGCACAAGTGCGTTCAAAACGGCGTTGATTTCCACAGAGTCGAACGCTTTCCGGTAATCCACGAAGACAAGGACAAGTGGGAGGTGGTATTCGCGGCTCCTCTCGATGAGCTGTGAGACAGTCTGAATATGGTCCATGCAGGAGAAATCCTTGCGAAACCCTGCTTGCTCCACTGGCTGATATTCATCCAAGCAACGCTCCATGCGGTTAAGCAGTATCTTGGTGAAGATCTTGTACACAACCGAGAGAAGACTGATGGGTCGATAGTTGTTGATATCCTCCTGCTGACCTTTTTTGAAGATTAAAACTGTTTCCGACTCCTTATATGAGTCCGGAATCCTACCAAGTCGAAGGTAGTGGTTGAAGTGCTTGGCAAGAAGTGAGCAGAGGGCACTGCCACCCGCACGAAGGAGATCAGCAGAAATGCCGTCCGGTCCGGGAGCAGTGCCCGGCTTCATCCTTCTGATGGCATGAGCAACTTCTGATTCCAGAATGGGAGGTACTTCCTCAGCTGGTGGCATCAAGCATTTTGGGACAGTGATGGAAGAACGGAACAGATCTGTGTAGAATTCTTGAACGACGGCCTCCATCGCTCTTCGAGACGTTTGCGTTGTTCCATCCTTATCACAAGGGCTGACATTATTGCCTTTTGATCGCAGAGATCTCGTTTGCAGCGCTTTATGCTTGAACCTTTCCCAGCAGCTTCTAACAGCTTCAATCTTCTGTAGGCTTGGATGGACTCCTTCACTGCAATTCGACAGGCCTTCGAGATGGTGACTATTTCCAGATGGGAAGCATTAGCATCCAGTTTAACAGCTCTTCTTTGCTCCAAGAGTTTAATCGCGTGTGCGTTGAGTCTTGAAGCAGACGGTGATGTGGCTCCGCAAGAGCTGCTAGCACATTTCAACAGTCCTTTGGAGAGGACTGTTGAAATTGTTCAAACTATCGATTTTTTGTCGATGTCGTCCAAGACGGTCCGAAACTTTACCCATGATAAATAAATGATTTATCTGAAGGAATATGGTGAAACGAACCGTAAAATTTCATTTTCATTTTTTCTTATTATTCAAGCAAATTTAAAAAAAAACAATAGAAGAAACTATTGCTACATGCAATCTATTGTCCAATCCTTGGATCCGTTCAGGGTAGAGCATTCTGGAGCAGCCTTCAAAAATTTTGCACGAAACGTTGACGTCTGCATGGTATTAAGAGGGCAGCGCTCTCCAGCTGGTGGAGAGGGCAGCGCTCTCCAGCCAGTTTCAGCCTCATTTCCGATCCAAGAAACGCGTATATCGGGCGCGCGCCGCAGAACCGCAGCGCGATGGCCGAGTGGTTAAGGCGTTGGACTTAAGTTCCAATGGACGCAAGTCTTCGTGGGTTCGAACCCCACTCGCGCTACAAGTTTTGCTGTCTACAGAATAGCTTCGATATAGGTCATGAAATAACCGGAGGAGCTCAAGTGCCGATTCAAGTGACTTTGAGGAATTGCGGACGATACCTGCAAGCCTTGAGACGACAATTATTAATCCGTGAAGAGCGGCTGAAGCGCTTCTAAACCTATGAAAGGTCTACTCTCTGATGTCTAGAGCTTCGGAACACTGAAAACGGCAATCGGCCCGGTTTTTTAAGGTAAGTAACCCTTTGATAAGTGGTCAGAGGAGAAGTGGCGAAGACGATCTATATGACGCTGGGATGTGGTGCCGATTTCTGACGGTGAGTTGACTGGGTCTGAAAGAAAATAGAATCCACTATAACAGCATCATAGTGGCGAGCAGAGGAATCGAAATGGTGTTGCTTGAATGTGATGCGTTTAGAAAACGGAAACGATGCATCCACAAGCTCAGATAATGCGCCCAAATCCGATCCTAGTGTTTATATACCAATCTCATTGCAAACCGAACACTTCTTACACAAAAAAGAGCACTTCTAAAGTCAAAATAGTCACTTTACAACAAAGTCAAGATATTCTTTTGTCTAAAAAATTCATGAATAAGCTTCTCGATGAAAAATATTCTAGTCGGAGGGGGAGGGGTCATATGGTATTTTACCTCCTCATTGCGTGTTCTACTAGGCGATGTGAAAGTATAGCAAAAGGATTGAAGACGCAACTACCACCGTCGTCTGCCCCCCCCCCCGACTAGGATAGATCCAAAAAATTCAGTAAATAAATGTTTTGAATGTGCACTGAATATTTCTAATCAGGCGATCAAAACAGTAATTTTGATGCATTCTAATGTGCTCCAACACGAAGAATTTTTCGTGTCAAAAGGATGGGCAGTGCACTTGTAGGAAACGTGCATAGTTTATCTGATTGTTACTGTAAATGGTAGTTACCTAAAGCTACACGGTGAAGAAGGGAGAGTTTTTCTTTGATTGCCCCTGCTTTAGCGCAGTTTTTACAATTGACCCTCATGCAAACAGCATACACATTAACATTGATATGGACACTGCCTTGTGTAGAACGAGAGCACGGCGCAATCTCCCCGTGCATGTAACAGACCATCACATTTATTGATCTCCGTCACGTCTGGACAGTATTTAAAGTAGAATGTTAAGATTTTTGTAAGGTTTTCAAAACCGTGTGACTATTTTTAAGACGCTCTACAAAGGTGATTTTTCAACGAAATTTTCTTTCAAAAGAGATTATTTGAGCTTGGTATAGTTTAAAATAGATGTGTCCTGTTTCAAATAAAAGAAAAATTAGAAAGAATTGAAATTTTCAGAAAGCAAAACAAAAAAGACGTCCTACAATTGTGATTTTTGAACGAAATATCCTTCTATGAAAGTCAATTTTAGCTTACATAGTAAAGCAATGTCAATTTAAACATTACATATGTTTGGTTTAGTGTTAAAGATGTGTTTTTTAAAGTATAAGGGGTAAAAAAATGCTAATGGTTAGTTTCAAGACTAGTTATAAAAGTGCTTAGCTGAAAAAAACTAATTTATCGTTAGATTAAAAGAAAAATTTGAAAGAATTACATTTTCAGCAAGGAAAAAAGTAAAAAATGAAAAACTCTAGCCCTCTTAGACTAGTTTTTTTTAGAACGCCCCACAAATGTGATTTTTGACAAAAATTTCTTTTAGAAAAGACTATTTTGGCATGGTAAAGCAATGCCTACTTTAACCTTACATAAGCCTGGTTTGGTTTCGGAAACGTCTATTTTGCTCCTAAAGGAGCCCGGTTTAAAAAATAGAAAGTGCCTAGCTTAAAATAGAAGTTTTCTGTTGAAAATGAAAAAATGGAAAGTATAAAAAATCTTTCGAAAATGAAAAATTACAAACAGAGACATTGAAATGGTGTAAACCCTCTTGGAGCCACAGCCACCCAATTAAGATAGCGCAGTCGGAGGAGGCGCCTCCCCACGCACCCCTGCTAAAGGTTCCTGGTTCAGATCTTCCTCCCGCGCTACTCAACCTTTGCATTCCTCCAGGGTAGGTGAAATGTTGCCAGACATGCATGGGAGGGATAAAGCACGTACTTGTCTATTATCTGGCCACCGCAAGTCGTTGTCTAAGACAAATAAAGGATGAAGGACGGCGTTACTCAACCTATTTAGAATGCGCCATGCACCTACCTTTACGGGATGTTCTGGAGGCGTATTTGGCCATAGAATGGCTTTGCACCAGGGTCGCGAATGTGGGAAGCATTGAGAGCTGGCACCGCGCCAGCCAATCATAGCGAAGCAGAGTGCCTGCTGAGTAAATGAACAACCCCAGTCAGATTCCGATCGCCCCTGAATGACACGCCCGCTCGTCTGATTCAGTCTGATTGGCTGCCGCGTTGTCATCTCCCAATGTTGCCCTCTTTCGCGACATGGACTCAAAATTCCTGGTACATAAATGCTTGCTCGGATAGATCACGCATAGGGATGAGCCGTGTATTTTAGTTGTATGAGACTTCGAGGGGTAATTTGAATGCATCTTTTCCTTATGCGATGGCTTACGGTGGCCAGCCGTTAATCAGGTCAGGAATTCGTCCTTCCGGACAAGTCTGGCACCGATCCACCCGGAGGGATGGAGGACTTGGTTGGTCTTGGGAAATCGAACCAGGAACCTGGTATCGGCTGCAAGCGACAGGAGGCACTTCCTCAAAATGCGCTACACGCGCCTTAAGATAAATACTCAACCAAATCTTCATATCCGGCCGGAGTAGAGTGCGTGGCGCAGCTTGACCAACCCCGACCTTTATTCTTCACGACTATCGTAGGCAAAGTCTATTTAAAGTCTTGATGTGTCTGAGTCTGTGTGCAAAATGTCCATTCTGCTTCTAAAGGAGCCCGACTTGAAATTTAAAAAAATGTCCGGTTTCAAATGAAAATTGAGCACAAATCAGAGAGTCGCAGCACACGAATGGTCAGGATGGGGTGACCAAGGGTTCCGCGGAGAGCCAAGGACTCGAGGCGACGCATGGACGAGGTCGAATCGAGTAAATGGAGCAGAATGGAGAGCGAAATCATCGCACCAAGAGGACACCCGGCCCTCCGACGAGGCTCGTGCGCGCGCGCTCGTCGCCAGACACTAACGAGCCGACATGAGCTGTGAGAGGAAGTCGACCACCCACCGCCAAAAAACGGCCGCCGTTCAATTCTGGCGTCTGTCGTGTGGCGGTGTCGGCACAGCCTCTGAACTCGCCGAATGCGGCTGAAGCAGCCGACAATGGCGGTCGGAAGAGATTAACGAGTAGTTTGGATTTTTAAGAATTAAAATACCTAAAAAATCATAGAAACTCTTCAAAATCAGAATGAAATTTTTCCCGTTTATATCCCTGACACTGACTTGAATCCCTATGCTTTCTCTTTTTATACACGTAAGCAACATTTATACTAACCATCCAATAAGCATAGCGACGTACTGAACGAGTGCACGGCGCAATCTGAGCTAGAAAGTTTCTTTCTTTTCAGCATCTTAAAGTTAACTAAAAATATTGTAAAAGAAAAATTAATCAGTGAACTGAGAAGCAAAAATAATAGTAAATTAAACCAAAAATAAAAAATATAATACTATAGTAAAGTAATTAAATAAGTAAAACAAGTAATAATGATAGCTCTACTTGTCCATTGTAACTGCAAACTTTTAGAGCTGTGACAGAATAGTTACAAGGCTCAATCAAAGTTTTGTGATGATCCCAAAAAGGTGGGGCCACCATACGTCATGCCAGTATTGTACAATACAGTGCGAAAGCAGGAAAAAACGAAAAAAACTGTCCTAGTCGCGAATATGGACAGCACTGGAAGGTGTCAACTCGCAAACCAATCAGGCCGCATCTAGTGGTCATATCGGTGAAAGAGGGCGTGTACAGCCTTGATAATTCAGCGTGAGTTGAGTGTGTTGAGTCAGCCCTCTGATTGGCTACGACTACATAGGTAGCGCGCTCTGGCCTCACAGTGCTGTCCATATTCGCGACATGAACCGAGAAAAAAATTAAGATCACCGACCGCAGCACCGTTCATCAGAATTCGCTACAGGCTACGAGAACCTTGTTCAGGTTGGCGTCTCTCGTACCCAGGTATTGTTTTATGACGTCTTCTCGGCCCCGAAACCCTGCTAGACCGTGGCATTTCGTAACATCATTTTTGGCCGAAATCCTGCACCACCTGATGATGTTTCATGATGACATTTTCGATTGGAAATGCTTCCAAAAAGGGCTCCACACGAGAACTTTTCGCGAAGTTCCCGAGAATCTCGACGATGAGAGGTTTAGGGCTGGTTCCTGGGGCGCGTGTAGCGCAGTCGGAGGAGGCGCCGATGGCGCGTGCACCCGATACTAGGTTCCTGGTTCGGATTTCCCGGCCAGGCTAACCAAGCCTTCCATCCCTCCGGGGTCGGTGAATTGGTACCAGACGTGTCTGGGAAGGATAAAGCGCTGACTTGTTCATCGGATGCCGGCATAAGTCATTGTATGGCCAAGTACGCCTTCATATCGTTCATATCGCCTCCACGACATTCCGTAGAAGCAGAATGCATGGCGCACTTCAAAAGGGTAACGCCCTCCTTTGTCCTTTATCCTTTATTTCGGCCTGAAACCCCTGCCAGTCGGTGACATTTCCTCATATAATTTCTGGCAAAAACATGTGATTCGAGGATAATTTTTGGTATTTGTTCGAAAGAAATATTTTTAGTTCTTATTTATTTCTTTATTTTTTATTTCTAATTTTTACATATTTTTTATTTTTTCAGGTATACTGCTGCCAGGGAAAGATATTACGAGATGTCACTTCTTTCCGAAAGCGGCCCTTGGTCCCATTTTTTTTTTACAAACTCACAAGCCATCACCCCAAGGCGGAAATTATGACGACGGATTCCTTGCTGGGAAAGCGCTATGTAGTTCCGGCTCTTATCTTAGAACGGTTGTTAAACTGCTCTAACGCTCGAAGCTTCAATTGCAAGAAATCGTGTAGCGGATCCAGAAGAAGCTTTTTGACGCAGAAGAAGACTTCAGCAGAAGTCTGGATCGTAATTACTGGTGCGGTTCTGAAAAGAAAGGCCGAGTGACCTCGCTCAACCATCCGTGTTCGCAACCATGTGCCGTAGTTAAATAGTCTTAAAAAGCTGTTGTATCCAGATGATAGCTTGTCCCACGACGCCATCTATCATCCTCAATGCTCGCACTTCTATGAAGCGGTTTTTGAAGAATTGGATGCCCCGTGTTCCTTGACAGCCCAGCCACATCAACCAAAGGTGTTGATTGAACTAGACACCGACCGGGGAATGCCTTCAGCTTCCCAGGCAACTCCGGACAGAGACCTATGCCACGCACTAACGCTTATTACAATTTTAGGACCAAAATTGCTAAAATATGTCGAAAATTATGATAAAAGATGTCACTGGTGATAAATCACAAATTGCAAAAACACGAGCATTGGCGGGCACCGAACCCGTGACCACCTTCCAGCGAGGCGAGCACACTACCACTTAGCCGCCGCCGCAACTGGTGGAGCTGCTAATGGCGTAACGCTCCGCCCAACGCTTCAACAGCGCACCGACTTGCAGTCGACAACGAGATCTTTACCGACCAGTACTCGATTAGGAGATCTATTGAGCAAATTGGGTCCGTATATTTGTAATCAGCTTTTCAAGCTCTTTCACGTGGCAGAGGTCTCGTTCCGAAGTTCTATGGGAAGCTGAAGACATTTCCTGGTGGGTGTGACTATGATAAAGCACCACTTGTGACACAGGGACCAATTATTGATTTGTTTTCGTAGCAGTGAAACTCGATGTAGTCTGAAACTTAATATCTATTGACGACGCTTTGGGCCTCAAGCCCTTCTTCAGCTCAGAAAGGCAAAATATATTAAAATATTAAATATTAGTATTATTATCAATAAATATTCGACTACACTGCTATGAAAACGAAGACATAAACATAAAGCTCAGGGAAACAACTGTCGTAAAAAATTATTATGTCATTTATTACACAAGCATGCTCAATAACAGTGATTATGACCTCGATAGCCCTAGTCGCCCGCATCTGCTGTGATCTACCGTAATCGGCCAAAATTTCAAAAAGTGATAGCAGATAGCGTTGGACTGCAGCTGAATCTTACGAAGACGATGTTCATGAAGAACGGATGGGTTTCTGATGCCCCATTCTCGCTCAACGGAACGAACGTCTCCGAATGCTCCAGCTATGTGTATCTGGGTCGCGAAGTCAACATGGCCAACGACCTAGCGCCAGAGCTGAGCAGGAGGAAACGAGCGGCTTGGGGAGCTTTCAAGAGCGTCGAAGAAGTCGTCAAGAAAACGAAGAACGTCCGACTCCGTGCCCACCTATTCGACTCCACTGTTCTTCCTGCCCTGACATACGCCTCAGAGACCTGGGTTATACGAAAGCAGGATGAACACGCGATCAGCGTCGCGCAGCGTGGAATCGAGAGGACGATGCTCGGAGTGACACGACTCACGCAAGTGAGAGAAGGCCTCCGGAGTTCCGAGCTTCGCCGACGTTCGAAGATCAGAGACGCTGTCGCCTGGGCCAAGTTGTCGAAAATCAGGTGGGCCGGCCACGAATGCGCTTCGCAGACACCCGCTGGACGAGAGCCGTTACCGACTGGCATTCGCGGGATGTCAAGAGAACACCGGGACGCCCACCAACGCGTTTGTCGGACTTCTTCGTGAAAGCCCTGAACGACCGATATGACGCTCTTCGTGTCCCTCGAGCGAGGAGGATCCATTGGACCACTCTGGCACGCGACAGGGACGAATAGAGACGCTGCTGGCGCCCGCTCGAGCAAGTCGATGATCAACGGGACGACAGGTGACAGGTGACAGGTGATAGCAGATTCGTAATCAGCACTCCGAACGACCCCCTGGGCGAGGTTTTTTTCAAAATTCTTTTTCGACCTCTCGACTTCTGGAGCGACCGACCGACCTACCAATTTGCTTCTTTCACATTTCCTACGCATTTTTCACTCTAAATTGTCAAAAAGGGTTTCCTGTGAGCTGTGAGTCACTCACTTTTCTCTATTTCTGTATTATACAATGATTTGTGTTTTTCAGCGAATGTTGAACAATAAGCTTACGGACGACTAGAGCTGTCGAGGTAAAAGTCAACGATTTCGCCCAAACTTCGGCTAGCGGGCTATCTGGGGTGTTATTCATGAATCTGACCCTCGTTTGACAATCTATGATGAAATACAGTCTGTAGGAGATATCTAGGAAGCAAATTGGTAAAAAAGGCAGCGGCCATGAAGAATGCAAAAACAATGCATAGCACGGGAGTCGAACATCTGATCCAGCACCTTTTAAGCAGCCTCGCACCCTGCTGAGCCACCGGTTCTCCTGCCACAGAGCCTTTTGCCAGTCCATACATCAGTACGTGGGCACGCGCTGACGGTGCAATTCTGTATCCAAATTCGAGGACCCGTAGCTCTTTGGGTACGAGGGCTCAGCAAAAACGAAACACGTTTTTCTACTACATGAAAGGTGGAGATTCCAGCGGTACTATCCATTTCTCCGTTCAGACATACGCCTGAGAAGACCCTTGCCTGGTCAGGCGTAGGTGAAGCTGTGTGCCTTCACCTATCAAAGTTTTTTGTTTGACGGTGAGGGTTTTTCCGTGATAAAGAACCCACAAAAGGTCCTAGAAAAGAAGTACCTGGTAGGTGACAGTCCGGAGAGCATGATAGACAAGGACGAGTATCACACTTCAGCCTCGGATATGACAGGGAGTTTCGGATGGAGCAGGGTCGAGCTGGATTCTATGTCTTTATTGGGTAAATTTCCGCTCAGCAAAGCAAATTACGACCGAATCCATGTCCTCCAGGACAACGAACGGAACGACGTGGGTAACGAGAAATCTGCACTTTGAAAGTTATACTCAACTCTGATTCCGATGCTGAGTGAAGCGTACCAGATGAAGCTCGCGCTGGACAAGCTCTTCGGCTATTTGTGTGGCTTCCTAAGTCGTTAGTAATTTTTTACCTAATAGTGTAAAGACTTGCTAGACCCAGCCTTTTAAATCAAAAGTCGGCTTGCATTCAGCCCAATTTTTCTACGTGATCCTGCCCATCCTTCGGGAAAGTTCTCCAACTTTAGTCCATCATCTATGTGGAATCGCGTCCGCATTGTGCGACTGGACATCACACTGAACTCCAACAGATACCTTTGAGTTTATATAACACTCGTTGCGGTTAACACCTTTAGGGCAGAGGTAGCGCAGTCGGTGGATGCGCCTGGGCCGCACTAGACACCAGCATTCTGGTTTGGATTCTCGCCAGGACAGCCAGGCCTTCCGTCAGTCTCAGGGCGGTGAATAGGTAGAATACTCCTCTGGAAATGTTTAATGATTCAGTTTTTTTTAGCCTCAGCCTACTGGTATGGAGGTGGTTTTAAGCACTCATAACGACCTTTGCTGCGATCAAAACTCGGACAGGACTCGAACTCGTACCTCCTCCTGACTGGGCGCGAATGCTTTACGCCATTACACTACCGGTGCCGCTTGATCGAACGCAACATCCACGTTAAAGGATTGTCTTGTCCATGGGCTGGTTACCGAAAGTCTTTGTGTGGGCCAAATTCGCATTGAAATCGCCTCTGCGATATCTCGTAGAAGTAGAGTGCGTGGCGCGTCCCAAAAGCAGTTGATTAACGCCGTTCTTTATCCTCCATACTTTACACTGGCAGTTTATTTGAAGACCAGAGCGTTCTGATTCCTAGTTGATTTCGCCTCTTCAGTGGGCTTTTTTCCGGTAATTGAATGCAGTTCCAATTTTGTACGGAGGAAAGAGCTCATCACGAATGCTTTTCGTGCCCACTTTTTTGGTGGAGGAAATTGGAGCAAATATGCCTTCAATCAGACACAATTTTTCAGAGAGTTTTTTCATCCACTGTGTACCGGCCTAGCGAAGAGTTCTGGCTTTGGGGGAGCAGCGTAGCAGTTGCATGGACGAATTTTAGGGCTTAATAGTGAGGATCCGTGACCAAGAATAAGCGCTGTAGGTATCCTCCGACTCCGGACCACAGGATGGGCGCGTGTAGCGCAGTAGGAGGATGTGCGACTGTTGCCTGAACCCGATACCAGGTTCTTGGTTCGGATTTCCCGCCCAGGTCAATTAAAAGTCTTCCATCCCTCAGGGGTCGGTGAATTGGTACCAATGTTGTCTGGGAAGAATAGAGCGCTGACTTGTTCATTGCCTCGCCTCCTCAAGCCATTGTATGGGCAAATACACATTCAAAAATGAAGTAGAGTGCGTGGCGCATCCCAAAAGGGGTTGAGTAACTCCGTCCTTTATCCTTTTTTATAATAGTGAAGATAAAGATTGTTAAGCGATATCTAGAGTCATTTTATTAGGTTGTAACGAAATAAATGGCACTGAACCACTGTAAATTTAAACAGTTAATATCTCGGCTTGTAGGCAAGTTTATTGATCGAAATAAAAACCATCTGATTCTACACATCTTTGCCAACGTGACACAAGCTTTTTTATCCCAGTAGCACAAAAATCAGAAGTTCTGGAATTGACGAAATCTTCGAGGGCACTTTCGGCATCCTGTTGGTATTTGAATATTTTCCCTACCAAGAAGTCGCCAAGATGCTTGAAGAAATGGTAGTCTGTTGGGGAGAGGAGAAAACGGAGGATGTGGTAGAGTTCCAATGCTCAGCTCATTCAATTTCTGCAACGTCATTCGTGCTACATGGGGGCGAGCATTGTCGTGCAGAAGGAGAACTCGACTTCGGTTTACCAGGGCCGGCCGGATGTCCTTCAACTTTTTCATCATTTCTTCAATTTCAATGCAGTACTCCTCTGCCGTGATGGATTCACCGGGAGGGAGGAAGCTGTGGTGAATAGTTCCCAGCGAACACCACCATACTGTCACCATTACTTTCTTTTGGTGCAATTCCGGCTTCGCAAAAACCTTGGGGCTCTCATCGCTGTCCACCCACTGTGCCGATCGTCGCCTGTTGTCGTGCATTATCCATTTCTCGTCACAGGTTACGATGCGATCAAGGAATGGGTCCGTTTCGTTCCGTAGAAGCAGTGCGGACGAGATCTCATATCGTCGGTTTCTTTGCTCCTCAGACAGCTCGTGAGGCACCCATCTTTCCAGCTTTTTGGTCTTTCCAATTTCCTTCAGATGCCGGGCAGCTGTGTTGTGACTGACGCCAAGAACCTTCGCTATCCCCTGGTACCTTTGTGTGGATCCTCCTCTACCACATCTCTCAGCTTGTCCTCATCAACATCACTATGCCTCCCACGACCTTCATGTTCTTCCAAGCTCTCATCTCCATTCCGGAACTTCTGATACCAACGATACGCCGTCCGAATTGTGGAACATCCTTGACCGAATGCGGCGTTGATCTTTTCGTCCGCCTCCTTAGCTGTAGTGCCCACCTTGAATTCATACAAGTAAATGCCTCGGATTACCCCTTTGTCTATCTGCAAAAAAGTCAATAAAACCCTAAAGTTTTCCCACTTTTACATAGAAAATTTGGCACTCACCGGTAGAGCAAAGTTTGCGCTTCTAAATGATATGCCACACGTTACGGTTTGTTCTTGATCAAACGCGTAAAGACGAGCCAAAAATGGCGCGAGCCAGTGTCATTTAATTCGTTACAACCTAATAGTTTTATCTGCTAATGTAAGAGCCACATTCTTTTAATAGCTCGTTTGGCCAACTATCTCTCGACAAACCTTTTTTTGTTGTTAAAACTCTTTTTCGGGCGCTCATCAATGAAGAGAAGGGTGTTGTAACGTTCCTGAATATGCAAAATTATCAAGTTTAATTTAGCAATTTTTTCCTTTTCAAACGAAAAATCCTTTTAAAAATCTTTTTTATGGCAAGATTTTAGCTCCTCTCTTCGAATTCGTATTCAAATTGTCACCTACGTTGGGCGGTGTTCGATCGGGTTCAGAAGACGTGTCACCGACATCGTGCGGCGTTCGACCGCATTCAGAAGACGTGTTGCCGATGTCGTGCAACGAGCGTCGTGGTTCAGAAGACGTGTCATCTACGTCCTTTAATAGGTGATTGTGCTCAGAAGACTTTGCTCCGACGTCGTGCTGCATTCGTTCGGGTCTAGAAGAACTGTCACCTACGTCTTTCTTTAATTTTTTAATGTTTAATGTTATATTCCACTTTTTATAATTTCAGTTCTATATAGCTTAAGTGTAGGTGCAGGTGTAGCGCAGTCGAAAGACGTGCCGGCTGTCGCGTGCACCCGATACCAGGTCACTGGTTCGGATATCCCGCCCAGGCCAATCAAACCTTCTGTCCTTCCGGAGTCGTTGGATTACCACCAGAGTTCTCTGGCCACTTTCTCCTCAGCTGACCACCGCAAGTCATTGGATGGCCAAATATGCATTCAAATCGCCTCCAAAACATACCCCAGCAGGATAGAGTGCGTGGCGCATCCCTAAAGGGATTGTGTAACGCCGTTCTTTATCATTCTCTTGTCTACTTCACTTCAGGGTTCTTTCTGACTCCTTCAACCCAGATTTACCTCTTTCGGGTAGAAAAACACACAAGGAGCTCGGTCTGAAGAGCCTTTTATATATACGAGTTTTTTTCTGACACACTTCTAGCATTTAAAATTGTTAAAGAAGAATGTAGGCTTTTTTCCTGTATGTAAGTAAGTCCTAAATAGTATTTCAAACCAGTACATTCCAAAAAGGCTAGTTTGAACATTTTCCTTCCAGATATGAAAACGCAGGATCAGGAACACGGAATGATTTTTGGGTCCATGTCGCGAAAGTGGGCGCGTGTAGCGCAGTCGGAGGAGGCGCGACTGTCGCGTGCACCCGATACCAGGTTCCTGGTTCGGATTTCCCGCCCAGGCCAACCAAGCCTTCCATCCCTCCGGGGTCGGTGAATTGGTACCAGACGTGTCTGGGAAGGATAAAGCGCTGACTTGTCCATCGGCTGGCCACCGCAAGTCACTGTATGGCCAAATACGCATTCATGTCGCCTCCACGACATCCCGTAGAAGTAGAATGCGCTGGCGCATCCCAGAAGGGATTGAGTAACGCCGTCCTTTATCCTTTATCCTTATGTCGCGAAAGTAGGCAGCATTCGGGGGTGGCAGCGCGACAGCCAATCATGCTGCATCGAATGAGCTTACCATTCAGAGAAAGCATGCATGATCGGCAATCTGATTGGTCTTCGTGTATTCAGTAGCCACTCTGTTTGGTTATGATTGGTTGGTGCTTTACCCACTCCGAAATGCTTCCTACATTAGCGACATTGGTGTATAGTGCTGTTTTTGAGGGATTAGAGGGATCATACACGAGTCTAAGGTTAGGCATGAACGACTGCAAAGATATGGCTTTTTTGTACTCCTATACCCTGTTTAAAAAGTATTTACGCTATCAATCAAATAAGCATGGCTTAGACGTGGACGACTGTATGGCGCAATTTCTGCGTTAAAATAGAACTACAAGTGTCCATCACGGGGATGGGGGACCGAATCCAAAAGATGCCTACTTCAGTGCGGCGTATGCCAGCTTTCTTTGAGCTTAACCATGGGCGATTGCTGGTGAACTATATCCTTGGCGGCTGATCGTCCAAGTTTACGAGATATTCAAGGGCAACGCGTTAGGGTATGAATGGGGATCGACTGCAGAGCGTAGAGATTCAGAAGATCTGCGTTAGACGCCGTCCAAGGTGTATAGGGATTCAGAAGACGTGCTGAAGACGTCGTTCAACGTACGTAGCTATTCAGAAGACGTGCTGAAGACGTCATCCAACGAACGTAGGGATTCAGAAGGCGCGCTGAAGACGTCATCCAACGTGCGTAGGGATTCAGAAGACGTGCTAAAGACGTCGTTCAGGTGCGTTTGGATTCAGAAGACGATCTGTAGACGTCGTCTAATGTGCGTAGGGATTCAACAGACGTGCCGAAGACGTCGTTCGAGGTCGTTCAACGTAGTCCAACTTGCGTAGGGATTCAGAAGACGTGCTGAAGACGTCATCCAACGAACGTAGGGATTCAGAAGGCGCGTTGAAGACGTCGTCCAACTTGCCTAGGGATTCCGAGTAAGGGCGACCAATAGGAGAGGACCAACAAAGGGGGACCATTAGAGGGGAGCGTGAATAAGGGGGGGGGACCAGCATTTTTCCTCAACATCGTTCAGTTACAGTACATCGGATTTCTGAAGACGTCTTACAGAAGTCGTGGCACGTGTGTCAGAGTACGGAATGAGTGTCATAGACGTCGTGGCAACGTAGTAACACGTGAATCGGTACTCAGTGTCACATGTGCGTGCTTGACTCTCACTCCGTTTCTTTGCCAGCACATAGGAAAGGAAGTATTTCGGGAGGGGGAGGGGAGGGGTAGAGGGAGTGACCATGGGATTCGGAGGAGTATTATTGCCGTCGGACAGTAAACGGTGTCGACCAATACCGATTAATTTTAATTATGATTTTGCTGATTAAGCACCGAGTTGGGACTCTCATTATCTGTTTCTCGACCCGTAGAGAACGAGCGCTTCAGAGAATAAATCGCGTGCATGTGATGGAGGGTGGATGGGCTTCATATGCGCAGTGAAAATTCTGGAGGAAGATTGGCGTTGTTCTGTTCTCGGGGTTTGGCGGCGAAGCCTACAACCAGATGGGATGGAGCTGTTCTATTCTCGGGGTTTGGGGCGAAGCCCCCAACCAGACGTTTGGCGGCCGCTAGGCCGCTGAACGTCTGGTAAATTAAATAAAGCATTTATTTTATTAAAGTTTTTAACAATTTAAAAAATGCTCTTGTTTTTATTTTGATTCAAGTTCACAGTGAATTTACAGGACATGATCTACTAATCAATATCGATAGTTCAATACCGTGTAGACAATTCAAAAAATGTGCCTGTTTTGATTTGGTTTTAAATTCACAGTTCAGTAAAAATAGAAAAAAACAGTGTAGTAAAATGAAAAATGAGTAAAAAAATTCATTTTATGTTGAGAATTGTTTTATATAAAATGAAAGTGTATTGGTAAAAAAAGGGAAAGAGAAATAAGAAAAAAAGAATCAGAAAACTAAAGATTAAAAGATCCAAAATTCCGCCTGTCCGTATATACATCAGCGCAAAATTAATTGCCGAAGAAATCAGCAATCGATCATGGACGCGAGAATTATGGTCTCATGAAGGAATCCTGGTAAAGTAAACAAAAACAACTAGTCGATTGGGTGAACATTGATCGAAATCGGATAATTCTCCAGAATTGATCACTTGATTACAATTCTGGAATGTGACGGTCAATGTATAGGTGTATTGGCCAATCAATATCGATCAAGTAAACGCTTTTTGCCTGGAGTTCACAATGTTACGCGAAAGAAGTATAATGCATGGCGTATGCCACAAATGGACTGATTAACGCCGTTCTTTACCATTTTATCGTTATTCTAGAGAAGAAAATCTTCAGTGAATTTCGTAAGACATCGTGTAGGCCTTTACTGCATTTCAGGTGCTCTACAGTTTCGGGACACAAAAGTGAGATGCATGGCGCATCCGCATGGATTGATAAAGGCCTAGTCTTGCTCGCAAAACTGTGTGCACAGAATGTGTGGTGCATTCTAAAGAACGGATTGTTTATCACTGTCTTTTATGCTGATGCGCGTAATCTACAGGACATGATCTACCAATCAATATCGATCGTTTGTTGAACGACTTCAGGGCAAATCCCCAGACAGCAGTGTGAGACCGCTCGCTACAGTCCTCTGGCGGCTATAGAAATAAAAAATTAACATGAAAGGTTGTTTTGCTCGAGCACAGAAAGGGCCTCATTTGTCAGTCATTTACATGAGTAAAATTATAACAACAACATTTATTTAACAATTAAAATTATTTTTCGAAAAACGCCCAGTTTCTAACTCTACGAAAAATCACAAAATTTGTCAGTTATACGCCTTCCTTATTATGACTGCGTTTTTTCAACGAAAAAATAAGGTAATCCCAGCCCTTCAGAAGAGGTTCTAGTGATCGTAACCTACCTAGGTTGAGGCAGTAGAAGTGGCGCAGCTTCAGAAGGCGGACGACATCGAAAACGAAGCTGGTGGTGGTGTGCTCAATAGCCGGAGCGATTGGATTAGGTGTGCGCGGGTGTTAGGATGCTGGATGGAGTCTCATGTGTGCTGCCAATGTCATCAAATGCACATTCACGGAACGACGTTGGTCTCTGGGGACGGCGGCGGATCTGGCGTAGCCCGACGTGCCTTCATCACCGTGCGCTCGGAAAAATCCACGCTAACGAACGCGCTGGGCGATGAGCTTACGATGATGACCAGCTGCAGAGTCCCTGATGGTCATCGGCTGTTGAAGAGCGCCTTGACATGTTCAATTGAAGATGTTCATACCAGGGGTGTGTCATATAAAATCATGTTTCTATCTATCGAATGGAGAAGGAGACATACTACCATAAAATACGTTGTCCTTTGCTTTTGATTGTTGTGATATTGAGTTTATGTTGTTGAGGAACTATAAAATTCCGAGTGAATTTTGGTATATGTATGCAAGTGATTCTAGCTAATCCTGTTCGATTGTTGTGGAATTGGATTTTAAATTGTTAAAGAACACGCCATGTACGACTCTCTATAAGCCTTGGCATCGTAGATCTACTTGCGTTGTTTTGACTAAGCTCCAGAAGAGGTTATACAGATCTTTACTGACCAACGTTTTGGCGGTATCGCCTTCTTCAGAGCCTGAAAGGAAGAATCAATTCAAGATGTGGCTACCGCTTCAGACGTCGCCTCAACCTTAGAAATTCAAGACAACCTTCCGGTCATGTAGTCATCAGAGAGATCGAGACCCTCACCTTACAGGAAGCTAGACGGACCAATCAGTCGGTTGAGGTCCGATGTCCCAATCAGAATGCCAACCTGATGTAGGGTCTGAGCTCCCGCGTTATATAGAGGCATTCTTCCTTCCGGTTTAGCTTGGGGTCTTTGGCATGAATCCAAAACGCCTCCAGAGCCGTTAGGCTCCTCCCACCAATATATTCCTCGCCACAGTTCTGGCAGGTAATGAGGTATACCACACCCGATAATATGCAGTCCCCTTTCCTGCCAGATCTCGCAACCAGGGGTGACACAAAGGCGATCGTGAGGACGATTCCGAACTAGCTGCCGCCTTAGGTTGTCTGGTGGCACCTCCAAAACAGTTGCCACATTCTCCAGCCTCGCTTCTATCTTCTTTTATCTTTTCTGATAACTTGTTAAAGAACTGCGAGATTTTGAATAATTTTGCATATGATGATGATATGCCCGCATTTAATCCAGTAGTGAGCTGTGAGATGAGTACTTGCCCGTTTTTTGAAGCCTCTACTTTGTATGAACTTCTGATGACTGTACCGAATTCCATCTCGGATTTTATTCCACCGAGGTTTATCAAAGCGGTAGCGCATGTGATAGCCAGTCCCTTGGCATACATATTCAATCAATCTTTATGGTACTCTGAGGTGCCTCTCAAATGGAAACACTCCTTTGACACAGATGCTTAAGAAAGAGCCGTCTTGTTGCGCTGATAATTATAGGCCAGTTTGTATTACTTCAATATTTTGTAAGGTGTTTGAAAAATGTCTGAAAAGGTATATTTTGGCTTACCTTGAAGCATGCGCCATTATTCCCAGAAATCAGCATGGTTTTGTTCAAGAGAAGTCGGTGGAAACGAATCTACTTGAATGCATCAATGACTGAAGTAATTACTTAGATTCCAAAAGTTTTTGTGATGTAATTTATGTAGATTTCGAGAAGGCCTTTGATAAGGTTAATTACGCAAAAATTCTTTTCAAGATTTAAAAAATGAAATTTCACCCGCTGGTAAATGCTTGGTTGCAGAATTTCCTTTTTGGGAGAAGCTTCCAGGTGAGAAGTGGAGATTATTTTTCTGTGTCCACGGAAGTAAAAAATGAAGTACCACGAGGAGGAGTCTTGTCCCCTCTCCTCTTTGCGATTTACATAGCGGAACTACCTGAAATTCTTGAATCAATTGACGTGGAATGTAAGCAATTTGCTGATGACGTAAAAATTTATAGAAGGATTGAGAGGGAAGAAGATATCAGAAGAAATCAAGATGCGCTAGCTGCGTTGGTAGAATGGTCCATGACAGTGCAGTTACCCTTGGCACTTAAGAAAACGTTTCACATGAGGATAGGGGTTTCTGATCTCCCATATGATTACAGGGTGTGTGGTCATGCTGTGTCCCCGGTTAGAGAAATAAAAGATTTGGGGTTTCATTATACCTGGAAGTTGGATTTCTCAAGTTACTTCAGTGCTTTTTGTAATAGAGCTTCGAACAGGACATATCTCATCTTGAAAGCCTTGTCATCTTGTGATATAGAAATTCTAATTCGTGCCTATAAGACCTATGTAAGATCAATCATGGAATGTGGGGCTTCAGCTTTTGTCCCTACTTGAAGAGAGATATTAAATTACTAGAGAAGGTGCAAAATAACTTCACGAGAAAAATCTTTTTGCGCATGGGCATATGATGGTATTCCGAATGCTCAGGAAAGAAACATGGCGCGCGGGCTTCACTCTTTGGAATTCCGACGTGTAGTTAGCGATGTATGCATGGTATTCAAAATTATCAGCGGTATCTATGATGCAGATAAAGGTAAGTTTTATACTCTGTCTGGGTCTCGCACCAGAGGGAATGTGAAAAAATATCATATGACGTTCCTAAGACCTATCAAAGATTTTGGTCCTCTACATGTAGGGCAGGATCTGATCAGCAGTCACGTCTGACGGCAAACTGATGGTCGAAGTGAATTCACGCGTGAGTGCAGCTTGGTCCAAGTGGCGCTCGTTGACTGGCGTGCTCTGCGACAAGAAGATACCAGAGCGCTTTAAGTCAAAGATCTACAGGGCAGTCGTCCGGCCGGTAGCAATGTACGGCGCTGAGTGTTGGCCAGCGACCAAGGAAGTGGAAACGCGTCTCAGCGTCATGGAGACGAAGATGCTGCGCTGGACGGCTGGAGTCACGCGCATGGACCGCATCCGAAACGATGCTATTCGGCAGAAGTTCGGTGTCGCGCCGATAGCGGACAAGATGCGCGAAGCTCGCTTACGATGGTACGGCCACGTTTTGCGTGGGAAAGAAGACAGCGTCCGCAAGATAGGCCTTGAGTTGGAAGTATCTGGAAAGCGGCCTAGAGGACGCCCGAAGCAGCGTTGGTCCGATACGTTACACACGGACATGAGAATAGCTGGTGTCCACCCCGATCTAGCGCTGGATCGGGAAAGGTGGCGTCATGACACCAGAATAGCGGACCCCGCCATGAAGCGGGACAAACGCTGAAGAAGAAGAGGAAGAAGAAGACATGTAGGGCAGGATCTAAGTTTGTAGCATTGAAAAATGATATTCCTCCTCTCTCGCCCTGTTTTCACATGTTTAGACGCTTGGCCATGAAGCAACTGCTCAATTGGTAGACATCTATTGTAACTTTTACTACGATGTTAACCGCATGTTTGTTTTATTTCTGCTTTCCTGAGTCACCTTATTCTGTGTAATTATGACTTACTTACTTTGATACTTTGATGGTCCTTTGTCGGCTGAAGGTCTTCTCAGCGGGGACCACAACTCTTCCAGACCGCTCGATCTCTGGCTGCTTGCATCCAGTGAGGCAGATTCCGCTCATTGAAAGATCTTGAGAATGAGTCTGCCCATCGCGCTGGCGGTCGTCCCAATGGTCTCTTATGGTCTCTCGGGAGTCATCCTGTGACACGGAGACTCCATCTATCGTCCTTTCGTCGAAGCAGGTGTCCGGCCCAGCGATATTTGGACTTCTTCATGTACTGCAGCGGGTCTGCTAGTTGCGACTTCTCCCGTAGCTCCGAGCTTCGTAGGCCTTCTTGCCATCGCTGACGAAGGCTTGTCCTTAGAAGACATCTCTCCAGTGCACGATGCGTAGTTTGCATCGCTCTGGCGATTGTCTTGTTGTCGGGCCAGGTCTCCGTCGCGTAACACATCGCAGGCAGTACAGAGGCGTTGAATATCGAGGCCCTGAGGCCGGGATCCTTGACCTGATCGGTGGCTTCGCGAATCGAACTGAAGGCTGCCCATGCTGCGCGTCTCCTGCTGGCGATTTCAGCAGCGAGGTCGTTATCCATGTTCAGCTCTCTTCCCAGAGAGACGTAGGAGTCGACCTGTTGTAGAGCGACTCCATTTAACCTTACGAGTCCCGTGTCACACCACTGGTTGACCATAAACTGCGTTTTGGACATATTCATGTCCAATCCAATCTTCATACCTGCCACATTGAGCTCGTTCAGCATTTCCTCGACTTCTGCCGTGCTGGTAGAGATGAGAACAATATCGTCAGCGAAGCGAAGGTTGCTGATCCGTTTACCGTCGACAAGGTAGCCTTTATCGTCCCAGTGTAATTATGACGTCTACATGAAGTAGCGTAAATAAATGAAATGAAATGAAAATATCGATTCGTAACTAATTCTATACTACCAATCTCAGTTTAGAAGTGATTGCTTCTATTTTCTCCGGTATCTTGCTATTAACGCTCATCGCCTCAACCTCATTAAGATATCCATGACCACGTTACGAGGAGGTGATGATGGGCTCCAGTGTTAAAAACGCGCTCGACTGCGGTATACCTCGCGCTGAGATTCAAGTTGTCCAGGTTCCTGTTAAGGCTCCTCCGTCGAAACCAAAAAAGTTTTCTCGACCGCTGGTCAAACTTTGAATGAGTTTCGTAAGGTACTCACACCTGAGCGCCTCTTTTTCCCAAAGATAACATTCCGTTGATCGGTTTTGACCGCTAGATAATGTGCGTATTTGAAACGTTTTATTGTTTCGGAAGTTTGCTTATTCTCATTTCTAAAGTGGCCTCCACCTCCAATGTTGTTCTTGGATGTTTTTGAGTTCTTAGTTTTTCTTGAGAGTTCTGCTTGTTTTGTTTGTTGCAGGCTGCTCGTTGCTTTAAAGGCGTTGATTGTTTTAGGATGGCATATGCATGATAAAATAAAGGCGATATGGTCTTTCTGAGCGCAATGATGTTTTGGAAAAAGCCTTGTTGAAAGTAAGCGCGAGGTATTGCCGCAATGAAGGTTCGATTTTTTTTGGCACGTATTTTCGCGATGGATCAGAAATTGAACCCTTCCCGCCGCGCATGAAGGCTCCTCTGCTGGAAATCACTCCTCATATGGTAAGAAAACGCATTTAATCAACTTTCTGAAAAGCTAGCGAAATTTTTTAACTTTTAAAAATTGGTCGAGCTATGACTATTTTTGTGAGATCACTCCGATGACGACGGTGAAGGGTCGATCCGAGGTTCAGTTGACGACGTCAGAAAATTGATCATAACTCGGCTTATATTCGGAACATTAAAAATTCCGCTCGTTCATCACACAACACAGCAAATGTGCTTTTTAACAATTAAAAACCGATTTCCAAAAAAGGGGTCCTCATGCGCGGTGGTTTTTTTCAGCACGTATTTTCGCGAAATGCTCCAGAAATTGGACCCTGTCCCGCAGCGCAAGAAGACCTTTTTTTAGAGATCGACGCCGACATAGCGAGAAAGCGCTTTTCTTCTAGTTTGCGAAAAACTAGCGAGATTTCGAAACTTCGAAAAACTTACCGATTTATGAGCATTTTTGTGAAGTCACTTCAATTTTTTCGCTCAAAAATTGAACCGTCCGCCACGTATGAATCCACCACCTTTTGCGTTCTTAGCACTGGAGCGCATCATCTCCTCCTCGTAATGTGGTCATGGATGATTCACTGAGACTGAGGACCACGAAAGTTGACAGCAAGTTATTGGAGAAGATAGAAGCAATCATTTCCAAGCTGAGATCTGCGGTATGCTTCTTTTTCCATTCGATAGATAGAAGCATGATTTTGCATGGAAAGAGCCGTTAAAATTTTCGGTAAATTTGGGAAGTTACCGTAAAGCTTCATTAAGAGAATTTATCTCGCAAACGCCAGTAAATCGGTTAAACCGGTAAATCTTTACCCGTTCGACCTCTCTTTCCAACAATGTACAGTGTATATACAGTGCACAATGTATAATGTATAAAACCTTCAGTTAATTTTTAAAAAATGGTGTTTAAAAAATCCGGGTTTTCTTTCAGCTTAACCATGGGCGATTTCTGGCGAACTGATAACTGATCACCAAGTTTAAGATACATACAGCGGGCAACGCGTCAGTGTGAATGGTGCAGAGCGTAGGGATTCCGAAGACGTTCCGCAGACGTCGTCCAACGTACGTAGGAAATCAGAAGACGTGCCGAAGACGTTTCTCTACGTGCATCGGGATCCAGAAAACATGCAGAAGACGTCGTTCAACGTAGTAGAGATTCAGAAGACATACGCTGGACTTCTTTCAACGTGCGTAGGGATTCAGAAGACGTGCTGAAGACGTCGCCCAACGTGCGTAGGGATTCAGAAGACGTGCGGAAGCTTCGTTCAGCGTCCGTAGAGATTCAGAAGACGTGCTGAAGACGTCGTCGCACTTCCGTAGGGATTTCGAGTAAGGTAGCCCAGTAGGACGGCTTACTGAAGTCATGGCACGTGTGTCAGAGTGCAGAAGGAGTGTCATAGACGTCGTGGGAACGTAGTGACACGTGAATCGGTACTCAGTGCGTGTGCGTGCTTGACTTTCACTCCGTTTCTTTGCCAGCACACAGGTAAGGAAGTATTATCGGGAAGGTGACGATCGATAAGAGGTAGAGAGACTGACCATGGGATTCGAAGGAGTATACTATTCCAGCGTGCTTCTCTGAGCTGTTCACCAAGATTGTTAAACAGGACGTTTCGGCGTCTTCGCCTTCTTCGGAGCCTGGAAAAGTCGAGAACATTAGTGAAACTATTCCCCCAAACGCCATTTCATCCTACAGAATAGTGTTCTCAAGACAGCCAGAGTAAAGGACCGATGTACCAGGTACAGCGTATCAACTAACCTTCCAGGTGAGTGCCGATGAGTACCACCAGTCACCCGTGGATGGAAATAGACGTGGGTGAGTGAGATTAGCCCCGGATACCACCCGACTTAAATACCCTGCAGGTCATATCAGATTGATCAAAACCCACAGAGCTCGACAAAGGGTGCCAGTTTCTGGGTTATCGCTGTGCACTCGTATTTGCGGTTGACCTGTGGATTTCCGGCCGCTATCCAAAGCGCCTCAAGTGTCCTGTGTGCTGAGATGTCGCTTTCTCTCGCTAGGATGGAGACGGACACTTGGAACATGGCGCCATAGTGGCATCGGACCCTGTACTCTCCCCAAGGAGTTGACACATTGGGTTTCTTGAGGCCATCTAGTATCAAAGGAGTATTGTTGCCGTCTGTCAGTGAACGGTGTCGACCTGTCGACCAATACCGTTTGATTTAAATTATGCTTCTGTATATTAACCCTTTCACGACACGCGCGGTTTTCAGGTTACTGACATCGTGCATTTTTCCCGAGCGCTGATTATTTCTATTATATTATTTGTATTATTTGTTGGATATGAAAAAGTAACAAATGAAGTTTCCCATACACCATCTTGTCCGTAGTTATTAGTGGACTCATTGATTATATTTGTACTATTAAATATGTGATAATTTTCCATGAACTATTTTTATGATGGTGTCCGACGACATCGTCGGACAATGTCGTGAAAGGGTTAAGCAAATCGGATGCAGTTCGTATTGGGACTACATACCAACCTGTTTTTTTTTGCTACGTAGAATGGGGAGAATAAAGCGCATAGATGCGATAGAGGGAAGATTGGCTTCATAGAAGCAGTGAAGATTCTGACCCACCACATCCCGTTGATCTAGTCTGTACAGTGAAACCAGTTTTTTACTGTAATAAAAGTGGGCGAGGGGGGGGGGGAAGAGCCTGAAGAAGGCCTAAAGAAGAAAGGAGGAAAATTGTGGTTCTTCTACTCTCGGGGTTTGGGAACGAAGCCCCCAACCGGACGTTTGGCAGCTGCTAGGCCGCTGAACGTCTGGTGAATATTATATAATAAATCTAACACGATATGTAGCAAGGACTGATCCCCAAGTGCATCTCCAGCCAAAAGAAGTGGCATCGCCTAATTCTGTTGTTCGCCGAGAAGAAGGCAGACGACTTCGTGGTCACCATCGTCCTCTAATAAGCAGCCTTCGACAATGCCAAAGCTGTCGCCACATCGCTAATCTGGCCCGTGCTAATTGGCCGTAGTGCGCGAAATCATCGAGTCGAGTCGTCGTCGGTCTGGCGACAACAGTTCGTCGTCTAATTGACGATTCTTCAGCTGATCGCTTGGTTATGTTTTCTTACACGGGTGGTTATCCACAGTGAAAATAAATGGACGGTAACAATTGGGGGAATCCGCGACAAACCATGAATTTAAATAAACGTGGTATTGATCGCCTTGCTGTTCATTTTTGCCGATCACTCATTGTCAATCGTAGGAGTAGGGACTTGTAGCCCCACGACTACGAAGATCGAAAAGATATGCCCACACAGTGCGATTATTTTTTGTGCTGGTCACGAATACGATATCAATTTTTGAAATTTCCCCCGAGTACGGTATTTTACGGCGGGCATGACTATCAATATCAGTTAAGAGAATCGCTTTCTTCCCTTAGAGTTCTTTTCCAATCTTCCATTTTAAATGAAAATCTGTACATAATGAGTTGATAATTTGTAGATGGACTGGCAGATTCGTTGTAAACAGCTTCAATGTCTACACAACGTAAACCTGACTTCTTCGTATTCGATAATAGATTGAAAACAGAGTTATTAAGTAAAAAAGACGTACCACCGAGGTCAAAACGTCTTCGACATTCAGAAAAGTGCACAGCAGTCCGCAAACGCCCTACCAGATTTGAACACTCGATCCCTCCCCTGCTAGCAAGCATCAATAACCACTCGACCATCCAGCAGCTGCGTTAATTGCGGGTAATTATTCACTCGAATGTATCCTGCAGCATCCTTTATGACGCCTAACAAATTTTCAGATCTCGGATATCTAATTTAATTGGAGGGCGCGTGGAGCGCAGTGGAAGGAGCCGACTGTCGCGTGCACCCGATACCAGGTTCCTGGTTCGCATTTCCCGCCCAGGCCAACCATGCCTTCCATCCCTCCGAGGTCGGTGAATATATACCAGACTTCTCTGGGATCGACAAAACGCTGGGTTCTCCATCGGCTATCCACCGCAACTCATTGTCCACACCAGATATGTACGATGTACAGATATGTTCCCGGAGAAGTAGAATGCGTGGCGCATCCCAAAAAAGATTGAATAACTCCGTCCTCTATCCTTTATCCTTAATATAATTGAAGTTTCAAACCTTTGCACATGAAATTCTGAGCACGACAAAAAGCCAGCCGTCACTGAAATACTACAGTTTTTTTAAGGTTTTTGACCTGCTCATGGGCCCACAAGAGATTTGAAAACGGATACGGTGTTTCTCATGCAGTTTCCTATAAAATTCAACAGAACATTCCAGAAATTCCACCGGGAATTCATTGACCTCCTAGAAAAGCGAATCTTAGTCCGGCAACCACGCGTATTCAAGCACAAAGTTGCGTAAAATTAGGTGAGACGTAGATAAGACTTGCAACGTAAGTAAGACGACGCAATACCTACTAGCAGATAACAGATAGGTAACACAACACAATAACACATCGTTTTGCGTGATTGAGATTACTCACATACCCTCACTTTTCGAATTCAACACTGGAAAGAGCAGATGATCTTGCTATTTCAAGGTTTAAGGCAAAGTTCACAGCAAATATTGAACGAGATTTTATTCTAAGCATTGATAAGATCTGAGCAACCCACACACGCGCACCGCTTCACATGATTTATCAAGCACCAGTCGCTCAGCGGCCTGGCGGACGCCGGCGACTGGTTGGGGGCTTCGCCCTCAAACCCCGAGAAGAGAACGCTCCGACCATCTTCTTTTCCCAACTTTTAGACCTTCATACTTTCATTGCGATAAAGAACTGGTTTTACTAAATAGAGTTCAGGCGTCAGAGCGGTTTGTCAGCCCCACTGACGGCTTCTCGACGGCTTCGCCGTACTAACAACTTTTCATCACCAATTTTAACTTCAATCTATGTCATGGTTTCCTCAGGAAGAACACCTTAACAGCGTCGATTGCGGCAAGTTAGAAAGAAACAGAAAAAATGAACGGCATCTATGTATAGTTTGATCAGTATCGATTGATGGTGATCGATACCTCAAAAACAAACTTCATATTCGTGTTCAGCGACCTCGATTACCCCCAAGGCTGAAGTTTCGTGCCTCTTGAACGACGTCCACAAAAATTCGATAAAGGGTAAGGGTCTCGATCTCTCTATTGACTACGTGATCGAAAGATGGTCGTGAATTTCTAAGGTTGAGGCAACGTCTGACGCGGTAGCCACATCTTGACTTGATCCTTCCTTTCAGGCTCTGAAGAAGGCGATACCGCCGAAACGTTAGCCAATAAAGATCTGTAAAACCTCGTGTGGAGCTCAGTCAAACACCGCAACAAAAAATCGATAATATCGATCGATGCCGTTCACCTCCCCTGCTGTGAACGCCTCCCGTCGATGATCATCTAAATGCTCAGGCACGGTTGCCGACGTGTTCGGCACGTCTACGGCTCGCCATGAACGGTTGCCGACGTCTTCAGCACGTCTTTTGAATCCCTATGCTCCGCTCTTGGTCTCCATTCATGTTCTGACGCGCTGCCCGTTGAGTATATCGTGAACTTGGGTGATCCGCCGCCACGTTATAACTTCGCCAGCAATCGCCCATGGTTAAGCTGAAATAAAACCCGGGTGACACACGCCGCACAGTCGTAGGCATCTCTTGGCTTCAGTCCCCCAACCCGTGACGGACACGTGACATTAGCCGATTACATTATACGTAAGGTTTTGCATTTACAGGGTGCGCAAAAATCACCCGCACAGCGTACGACGCAGTTCACAACTACTAGCAGAACTGGATTCCGAGCTCCATATTTGAATATGTTATGCACTTATGCCATACGCAAGTGCATTCCAAGTTTGAGCTCATGGATGCTTACCGAGAGGTAATGGCAAGGCGAACTCCGAAACGACCGGCCATCACCAACCTGCACCTTTCTGATCGCGGCGCTCTTTTTATCGTCAATGTCCTCAATGTTCCTCGACGAACGGTGTATGATGTGACAAAACGAAACAAGGAGCTTGGGACTTTATCAGACAGGACCGGGCGAGGTAGGGAAACGATAAAAAAGGTTCGCGAGCGGATTTATCGTAATCCTCGCTGTTCGATGCGAAAATTGGGTCAAGAACTCAATATTTCTGCAAGCAGTGTTAGAACCGACGTCAGGAAGAAGCCTAAAATGTACGATTCATTTTTTAATGAAGCATCACGAATATTTACCATAAGCTGTAATTTTGATTGACTATGGTGACTTATTGAATTCTGACAATTCTGACACAAAACTCTTGCTTCGAAAACCATCTAGGAACTGTCCATCAGTGTCGCCTTGTTCGTGGGGGTTCTAGGCTGATACATACTGAAATTCCTGTGGAAGGGTGGACCCACCATGACCAATCAGTCATCCAGTTATCATCTTAGATCCAGAATGTGTTCTGAGTACTAGTTTTGGTGATTACAATGTAACTGCTAATGTTGAATATGCAAATATCTGTGCAGTCACCACGTCATCCATGATGCCACTTGCGTCTAAAAGTGTTGAGAAGAATCTCTTTCCTGGTCAGAAAATGATCTAGGTGGCTACTTCAGTTTCAGACTTCACCCGAGTCAGTTTTAAATGCGGATTTGAAAGTAACCTCCAGTGGTTAGGTCGGTTAAGCCTACAGTCAGCAGCATCAAAAAAGTCAGCGAAAAACCCGTCGCAGAAACTAGATATGGTAAGACTGCATGCTGAAGTAGTGAGAAATAGAGAGATAAGACCCTGAATTTGTTTTCGTTTATTGCTCTAGCCATAGCTAAAAGGTTATCATGGCAATATTATGAACTTGTGCTTCGTAGTGTTATGTTATGTTAAGGATGAGTATCAATCTGTCGAAGATTCTGTGCTCGCAAAGATCTGATCAAGAAAAAGTGCAATAGAAACCGATTTCGAAGCCGCTTCAGATGCACTTTTGAAAAAAATCACGAATAGGTGTCATTTCCGTTTCCGCGCTTCGTATTCCGGTTTCGAGCCATTTTTGAGCGTTTCCGTTCCGTCTTTCGTCTCCCGCTTTTTCTAGAAAATTTCCGCACATCCCTGGTCAAAATGATCGCATTCTCTCACAGAATATTAGAGCTGCTATCCGCGACGGGAAACTGGTTGATAGAACGGCATATCCAGCTTCAGTTATAGTTTGGGGTGCGATTACTTCCAACGGCAAGTCCCAATTAGTTTTTGCCGAATCCGGTGTCAAATTTAACAAGGACGAGAACCAGAAAACGATCTTGTAGGAACTTGTTGAAGCCCTGGGCCGATGCACACTTCGGTAATGACAGATGGTGCTTCCAGCAGGACTCTGCGCCTGCACACAGGACAACGCAGCAGTGGTGCAGATGTGAGCTCCTGGATTTTATTGCGCACGAAGACTGGCCTTCGACTTCACCGGATTTGAATGCTCTCGATTTCTCTGTCTGGTCAGTTGTTGAGAGCAAAGTCTGCTCTACTCGACACGCAAGTTTGGCTTCTCTGAAAGCTTCCCTTACTGAAGCATGGAACGAAATGAGCGACGAGTACCTCCGTGCCACGTGTCATGGGTTCGTTACTCGTCTGAGGATTTGTGTTCCTAAGAGAGGCGGCCTCTTCAAATGGTTTTGACACGTTTTTATTAGAAAGGGAATAAAGAAGTTATGTGTCGAGTCTCGTTGTCAAATCCGCTTTTGTGTTGATATTACACTGTGATATCTTTGCGCGGGTAACTTTTGCGCACCCTGTATAGTTAGAAGATATTTATTTATTAATTTATTTATGTCAATGTACACATAACAAAACGTAACAAATAGGTTACAATAGAAAAAATGGAAAACCAGCATCAGAAAAAAACGTAAAGGCAGAAAGAAAATAATAACAAGGAATAAGAAAGAGATTTAGGAAGTACATAAGTGTGCGCGGTAGGGAAGAAAGGGTGTTAAGAAGTATAGCATTCTCATGGTCAACTTCTGCCGGACCAATGCACGAAGATGTGAAGAAATGTATGAACCAGAAGCCTTCTATGTAGATCCACGAGGTGATCTTTCGTCAGGAGTGGTACTGCTGTCCCGGGTGGTACAGCTGACCCAAGCGAATCCTTCCCTGCTGATCAGCTCATGAATGTGGTTCCAGCAGACATTTCTGAGAATCGGCTTGAAGGTCTGAACCATTGCACCAGAGATTATAAATGAACTGAAGGACATAGATAAAACTTAAGTAAAACATATCGAAACTGAGAAGGCAATACAGAACGGTAAAAGAAAACTACGGACATGTCGAATAACGGATAAAACGGATAATAGACGGCGTTATTCAATCCACTTTGGGATGCGCCACGCATTCCACTTCTACGGGATGTCGTGGAGGCGTGTTGAATGCGTATTTGGCCATACAATGACTTGTGGTGGCCTGTCGATGGACAAGTCAGCGCCTTATCCTTCCCAGACAGTCTGGAACCAATTCACCGACCCCGGAGGGATGGAAGGCTTGGTTGGCCTGGGTGGGAAATCCGAACCAGAAACCTGGTATAGGGTGCACGCACAGTCGGCGCCTCCTCCGACTGCGCTACACGCGCCCTCAACATATCGAATAGTAGATGAAATTGTGCTGATGCCTAATCACCTGTATTATTTGTCGTCTCGCTGATCATCGAGTTGCTCGAGCAGGCGCCAGCAGCATCCCCATTCGTCCCTGTCGCGTGCCAGAGTGCTCCAATGGATTCTCCATGCTAAATCACGTTACTAAATTGCAGATGGTATAGTCGAAATAATCTTATAATAAAGGAATTAAGCCGTATAGAAAAAAATATATAAATAATAAAGATAATAAATAATTAAAGCCCTGAACGAAATGATATAACGGTCCTCGTGTCCCTCGAGCGAGAAGATCCATTGGAGCACTCTGGCACTCGATAGGGAGGAGTGGATACCCTGCTGGTACACGCTTGAGCAACTCGATGATGACAGATGATACAGTTGACTGGAAAACTTTTAATGGAATTTTTCTCGGCTCGAGATCACTGGCAACGCAAAGTGGGTAGTCGACGTTATCCACACGCGAAAGCGACAGCGGCGGATAATAGTGTAGTGCATACGCTCGTTAGTTTTTGTATGTATGTACGGAATGAGAAAAATAAATTTGAAAAAAAATTTTACAAGTAGAGGGATACTTTTCTTACAACCTAAAGAAAAAGGCGCGTGGTAGCGTAGTCGAAGGAGGCGCCGGCTGTCGCGTCCCGATACCAGGTTCTTGGCCCCGGAGTTACCGCTCAATAAGTAAGTCTTTTAACCTTCTGGAACGGTAAATTAAAGGCAGTGGTTTGAAGCATACGATTATGGATAGGACGGCCACCACAAGTCATTCTATAGGCCAAATACGCATTCAGATCGCTTTCTTGAGATCCCGTAGAAGTGGAATGCGTGGCGTATCCCAAAAGGAATCGAGTAATGCCGTCTAAATCAATCTTAATTGGAAGGAGACATATATGCAGTGATTTGCATCTTCAACACTTGCTTAGGTCTCTAGGAGAGCACCAGCTGCTGTCCCATGATGCGAGGACTTTAAATTTAGGGGATATGCTTGTGTGGCAAAGGATAACATCTGCAACCGACATTTTACACGATTGCCCCCTCCGACTAGGATCGATTCCGCCGTCCTCTATCCTCTAATTTAAGAAACAAGAAGTATCACAGATGGAATGTGCAATTTCTGACCGCTGCGGATCGGCCTGGACCCTAATCTTCGATGACCGGGGCCGCTGGGTCACGTTCATTCTCTCCTTCCCTCGATTTCGCCCCCTTTCCCTCTATTTCGCCGTAGTTTTCAACTTTTTTCTGCCAATTTTTACATATTTAGCTTCTATGTGCCCTTATCCCTGTATTCCTTCGCACTTTTCTACATTGTTATTGAGTGGTTAATGTTCGCCGTTTCTGACTCTTAAATCGAACTGATCATAACCCTTCTTATACTGAATCTTTTCCGCCATAAGAAGCACTTTTTTAAATTTTGTTTACCTCTGCGAAAGTAAACAGCTTCCAGAAACAGCTCTCCAGAAGAATAGGATTGGCAGACTCACGTGAGGGAGGGGGCGTAAGTCGTTTTACCTACCTAAAACAAAAACAAAAACAAAAGAAAACAATAATAAGAAAAAATACGCTCCAGGCGTCTCCGCGTCACCTCTACATACGTATCGCCCCACGGTGAATCAGACGACGCTCACGCATTCGGTAGCGCGGGGAATTTAAACGGAGCCCCTGGAGAACTAAATGTTTTCAGTATTCTGGTAACGGGAAGGACACCACTTTTATGTATATATTATGGCGCGTGAGTTTGTCTCCAAATACTATTTACAAGTGACTATGGAGTGCCCCCCCCCCCCCCCACCTCGCTATAGGATTGCACCTGTGTCTTAGATGCTTATGGTTTTCTGCCCTTCACCATTTCTACTTTTCACCGTGCTGTCTCTTCATATTTATTGTTGCCCTCGCTAGGTCTCTTATTAATTATTTGCTTTGTTACATGAATTTACATGCATAAAATAAATCTTACCTGTATATAATCGGCTAATGTCACGTGTCCGTCACGGGGAGGGGGCACTGGAGCCAAGAGATGCCTACGACAGTGCTGCGTATGCCAGCCGGGTTTTATTCCAGCTTGACCATGGACCATTGCTGGCGTACTATATCCTTGGCGGCGGACCCAAGTTCACGATATATTCAGCAGGCAGCGCGTCGGAATATGAATGGGGACCAAGAGCGGAGCGTAGGGATTCAGATGACGTGCCGAAGATGTCGTCTAACGTGCGTCGGGATTCAGGAGACGTGCCGAATACGTCGTCCAATGTACGTTGGGATTCCGAAGACGTGCTGAAGACGCCGTTCAACGTGCGTAGGGACTCAGGAGACGTGCCGAAGACGTCGTCCAATGTACGTTGGGATTCCGAAGACGTGCTGAAGACGTCGTACATTGTGCGTTGGGATTCAGAAGACGTGCCGAAGACGCCGTTCAACGTGCGTAGGGACTCAGGAGACGTGCCGAAGACGTCGTCCAACGTACGTTGGGATTCCGAAGACGTGCTGAAGACGTCGAACATTGCTGTTGTGCGTGTTGAGCTCTGCACGAGGTTGGTAGACGGATTTATTTACTGGCCAACGTTTCGGCGAGATCGCCTTCTTCAGAGCTTAGTAGGGTTGGGGAGACATTTGGTGGGGTAACTTCTTATTGATTTGGTCCCTTTCAGGCTCTGAAGAAGGCGATCTCGCCGAAACGTTGGCCAGTAAATAAATCCGTCTACCAACCTCGTGTAGAGCTCAACACGCACAACAGCAATTCGCAATGCCGAGGTTCATTGAGAGTCGATCATGGCGACGTCGTACATTGTGCGTTGGGATTCAGAAGACGTGCCGAAGACGTCGTCCAACGTGCGTAGAGATTCAGAAGACGTGCCAAAGACCTCATCCAAAGTGCGTCAGGATTCAGAAGACGTGCTGAAGATGTCGTCCAACGTGCATAGGAATTCCGAGTAAAGGAAACCAGTACGAGGGGGACCACTAGAGGGGGGGGGAACAAGGGGACCTATGTGTTCCCTTAGTATCGTTCAATGTGCGTCCGGTTTCTGAAGATGGGTCACAGAAGTCGTGGCAGTCGTGTGTCGGGGTGCAGAAGGAGTATCGTCACGTCGTGGCAACGTGGTGACACGTGAGCCGTACGTCACATGTACGGGTTAGACTCTCACTCCGTTTCTTTGCCAGCACATAGGTAAGGAAGGGCTAAGTGTTTTAGGGTAACGAAGTATAAGCGAGGGGGGGGGGAAGGTAGGGAGAGTGACTATGGAACCCGGATGAGTATTATTGCCGTCTTACAGTGAACCGTGTCGACCTGTTTTTCAATACCGATTAGTTGTAATTACCAGTCGTACGTCGGCCTAGCGGCCGCCTACGACTGGTTGGGGGCTTCGCCCCCAAAGCCCGAGAATAGGACGCCATGGCCGCTACGGGTTTCCTATTCTTCCCTAGGCCTTCTGACATTTATGTTAATCGAGATGGATCGATTGATCCGACGTCAGATTCGTGTTCAGCGACCTCGATTACCGCCAGGGCCGTAGTTTCGTGCCGCTTGAACGTCATCCTCAAAGAATCGATAATATCGATCGATATCGATTGATCCGACGTCAGATTCGTGTTCAACGACCTCGATTACCCCCAGGGCCGTAGTTTCTTGCCGCTTGAACGTCATCCTCAAAAATAGATAATATCGATCGATATCGATTGGTCGACTTCAGATTCGTGTTCAGCGATCTCGATTACCCCCAGGGCCGAAGTTTCGTGCCGCCGACGTGTTCGGCACGTCTACGGCTCGCCATGCACGGTCGCCGACGTGTTCGGCTGCCGCGCCCCAACTCAGGTGTGACGGACGGACAGACACACGCACACACGCACACAAGCACGCACACACACACGCTTGCTGCTTTATATATAGTAGGATGTTTCTGCAGATTAAGCCCTTCGGTTTGAGACTCTCACAATCTGCCTCTCGTCACATAGAGAATGGGCACTTAGGAGAACAAATCGCGTACATGCGATAGAGGGTCGATGGGTTTCATAGGAGCAGTGAAGATTCTGCCCTACCATATCCTGCACTATTATTATAAATTAATATTCTATTATATAGTGAAACCCGTTTTTTACTTAATAAAAGTAAGAAGGACTAAAGAAGAAAGGAGGAAGATTGGGGTTGTCCTATTCTCGGTGTTTGGGACGAAGCCCCCAACTAGACGTTTCGCAGCCCCTAGGCTGCTGAACGTCTGGTAAATAAATAAATGAGTAAATTCAGATGAAATTATTTCCACGTCGTCCAATACTTGCGCATATTAATTCGTTGCACATGAAATGTGCAATTTTGAGTTAAAACTTGGACAGATCATAACTTTGCTTGGAAGCAATTCCGCCAACCGAAATAAGCACTATTACAATTAATACACTTTTCCCAACGTGACAACGGCTTAGGCATTCCATCTTTATAAAAACCAGAGCTACGAGAATTCATAAAACATAAAAAGTCAATTTCGACATCTTCTTGGTTGTTGAATTTTTTTCTTCACATGATGATCTAAATGCTTGAAAACATGATAATCGGTTACGGGACAGATATGTATGAATGGTGAATGTGCTGGATGAGGCCGAGATTCGTATCCCAATTCAGCCCGTTTTTGGGCGACAATTTTTGAAGAATGGGACGCGCGTTGTCATGCAGTAGGATTGGGCCTCCTCGACTGACCAATGCCGGCTGTTTTTCAATCACCTTCTGGTGCATCGCTTCAACTTCGGCACAACACTTTTCCGCTGTAATCCAGTCTTCAAGAACTTTTAATGCACTATAGAAGCCATTGTCCACCATACGGTCGCCATGGTCTTCTTTGGATGGAGACTCGGTGTCGGCATCTCCTTCGGACTCTCATTCTCGTCCTGCCATCGTGCGGATCGAGGACCATTGTCATGGAGGGTCCGCTTTTCGTCGCGTGTCGCGATCCTGTCCAAAAAGCATCCCTTAGATGGCGCCGTTTCACCGAAGCACAGGTGTCGTGGCGCTTCAGCGTCTGCCCGGCGGTCAGTTCCTACAGGATCCATTTATCCAATTCCTTCACTTTTTCGATCGCATCCAAGTGACGACTTAGTGCTGCCGTCAACGCCGAAATGCTGCGCCAGCTCTCAGTCAGTTCGACGCGAATTCGCTTCCACCTTGGCTTTGAGCTGGTCGTCGTTAAGGTATGGCGGCCTACCTCGGTCTTCACCTTCGAGACGTTCATCTCCATATCGAGACCCTTCGAACCAGTAGCGAATTGTTCGTTTCTCAGCGAAACCTCCCAAAATGCAGCGTTGATGATACGAGCTGCCGCCGCGGAGTTGTGTCCACTCTAAGTAGGCAACCCAAATATTACGTTGATTCATACTGTAAAAATGGAGTCAAAAGCTCGGAAAGAAGCAACGTCACATAAGAATATAAACTGTAAGAAAGCGGAGATTCTGCGCTTTCAGAAACTATATATAACTGTTGGAATGGAAACTTTCGTAGCCACGAAAAATCGACCAGAAATTGAGGTATCAAAATCGGCCACTTCATATGTAACGACCTAATACTTTTCGCGTCTCGGTATTGGGAGGAGTTAGAAAAGTGGTTAGTAACGTATTATTGTAGACAAACGCTCACAGGTTCGGCTCCTGGCTTTATTGCGCCGTGCTCTGTGAAAATTGCAAAAATTGCAACGGTTTTGCGCTCACTCTCAAGATGTCGGCCTACGTGATGGAGAAACCTCATTACGGGTCATTACCGCAGGTCACAGCCAGCTGGCGGTGCGACTGAATCGTCGTCAGAAGCCACATCATCTATATCACCTTGATCATCGGCTTGCTTGAGCTGGCGCCAGCAGCGTCTTCATTCGTCCCTGTAGCGTGCCAGAGTGACTCAGTGGATCCTCGAGGGCTGCAAGCAGCTTCATGTCGTTCAATGGAGATTTCCACGAAGTGCGATTGAGACTTAGAAGTGAAAGAAAAATGGCGATGTGATGGAGAAACTTCATCACAATTCGCAACCAGCTGACGGCATAAATCGTCGTCAGAAGCCACCATCCTCTCGCGAATCACTTCTCACTACTTCTAGCGAAATTCAGCTGCATCGATGTCAGTGAAAGCACGGTCTCCATTTAGCAAGAGATCCACATCCGCCCCAAAATTGCCTCCATACCCCTGAGCTTTATCCGCCTATCTCCGCGCTCCAGCCGTCTCCAGTTAACGGTATCAATTTCCACCAAATGTCGCCGGATGTCTCCGTTTGCCGCCGGCGCGCCCTTCTCGTTGGGTGGCGACGGGACGAGTCATCTGCGATTATTATTCGATGGAGAGCACTCTTGACTCGCGCCTCATACTAATAAGGAGCCCCGGCATGAAACACACGCGCCGACGTTGCGTCAGGATCGCCCCCGTCAAGAGCCGACCTATCATAGCGGGACGGCGCGAGCATGAGCCGTCGTGCTCTTAAGTGGCAATCGCCGGCTCGGATACACGGAACAGTGGCTGATACCCGTTGTCGGGTCTAATCCTGGATTAACAAGGAACACATTGCCTTAACAATTACTGTAGCAAATTCAGTAGATATAAAGCGACCTGAATGTTATTATATTAGGTCGTTGCATATGAAATGGCCGATTTCGACCGAAAATTTTGACAGACTATAACTTTGTTTGGCAGCAATTTTATTAAACGAAATAAGCACCATTACAATTATTGTGCTTTTCCCAACGGGTCGGTTGCTTAGACATTCCATCTTTATAAAAATCAGGACTACGAAAATTACTGAAACATGAGAAGTCACTTTCGGGCATCATCTTGGTTGCTGAATCTTTTGTCCTTCGCTTGACGATCTAAACGCTTAAAGAAACGATAATGGGTAGAGTACAGATCTGCTGAGTGTGCCGGGCGCGGCAGAGATTCGTATCCGATTTCATCCATTTCTGGACAACAATTTTTGAAACATGCGAAGGCGCGTTGTCATGCAATAAGATTGGGATTGGGCCACTTCGACTGACTAAAGCCGGCTGTTTTTCGACCAAATTCTGATGCGTCACTTCAATTTCGGCACAGCACTTCTCCGCTGTGATACTCTCTCCATCTTCAAGAACTTCAAGAACTTGTGATGGACTCTACCAGCCGTTGTCCGCCATACGGTCACCATGGTCTTCCTTGGATGGAGACTTGGTTTCGGCATCTCCGTGGGACTTCCATTCTTGTCCAGCCATTGTGCAGAGCGATTGTCTTACAAGGCTCCCTTAGACTGTGCAGCCTTAGCGAAACACTGACGTCGTGGCGCTTCAGCATCTGCCCGGCGGTCAGCTCGTGCGGGATCCATTCATCCAATTTCTTCCCTTTTCTGATCGCATTCAAGTGGCGACTAGTAGCGCTGCCGTTAAGGCCTAAATGCTGTGCTGGCTCCCTCACAATATGACACGGATCCGCTTCCGCCACAGCTTTAAGTTGGTCGTCGTTAAGGAGTGATGGCGGCCCACCTCGGTCTTCATCTTCGAGACCTTCAGCTCCAGATCGAAACCTTTCGAACCAACGGCGAATCGAGCTTTCTTTAGCGAAATCCTCACCAAATGCAGCGATGATGTTGCAAGCTACGGCCGTGGCGTTGTGTCCACCTTTCCATTCATATAAGTAGAGCACTTCAGCATCAGTTTGATTCATACTGTAAACACGACGTCAAAAGCTCGGCAAGAAGCAGCGATGTCACAAATGCTATAAATGATAAGAAAGCGGAGATTCTACTCTTTCAGAAACTGTATACAGTGCCTGAGACTGGAACGTTCTTAGCCACGAAAAATCGACCAGATTAATCGAGCTGGTAAAATCGGCCATCTCATATGCAACGACCTAATAATTGCTTTTGGCCATATTCACGGTGCACCCCGTAGAATGTGCGTGGAACATCTTGAAAGAGAGTGATTAGCACTGTCCTTTATTCTTTATCGTCTTCTTCACCTTTTTTGGCTGAAGGACTAATTAGACAAGAACTCGTACTTCTTTCTTGAAAACGTTATCGAGCGCCACTGTTTTTAGCAACCCTGCGGCCAGATTCATCAACGATACCGCTGGTATCATCTTACCGCGGATTCACCATACTCGCCTACGTAGTATGTGATACAGAGAGATACAGATACAACGACCGATGTATCGTTACCGGCCGGTAAGCGGTTGATGAATCTGGACCCAGGTTATGTCTCCTAATGGGCAGTCACGCCTTGGTGAGCCGCATTAATTAGCTTCACCAGTTAATACCCTATATCGGAAAAGTTCTGTGCCTTCACGACTTCGAAAAAAGGCAGTGTTAGCCACCGATAATGCGTTTAAAGGACACGAGAAGGCCAGAATAAGCACGCAATGAGAAGTGGAGGCCAATGACGACAGAAGAGGTGAAAAACACTACGAAGTGGGATGGTTGCTGACGACACCGGATCACATTCCCTGGAGGCGGCAAGAGCTCACTATAAAAAATCAGTTCGAAGGCATCTATTTTTAATAGTAAACTGCTCTTGCTGCGATATTGGGTCTGGAGAAGTGAAAGAAGTTGAACCTGGTAGAATGGTACAACAATTATTAGTCTCACAGTGAAGTGCGTGGAGCAGTGTTAGGAGACGTCGCTTGCGGAAAGTCTACCAAATCGATAATCGATGCCGATCGATCGGCTTTCCAATAGGCTTTGACGGAGCAATTAATTAGGTACGGAATAAATGGATTCATGCACATCATCTGATGTCCCTGATTGATTATCGAGTGGCTCGAATGGGCACCAGCAACATCTTGGTTCCTGTCGCGTGCCAGAGTGACCCAATGAATCATCGAGAACCACGAGCGGCTTTATATCGTTCGTTGAAGACTTCCAGAAAGTCCGATTAACGCGTTTATGAGCGTTCTAATGCTATCCAATCCAGATGAGGAGATTAGTCGAATAAAAATTTAGGAATTCATAAGCAAAAGAAGAATTCTTTAGTCTATTTCAAATATATCTTTTTTCAATAATTTTTTTTCATAACATTCCTTGAAATTCTGTTTCACCCAACCAATAAGTGTTGCTATCTAAAAAATATTGTTTGAAATTTTACAAAATCTTTGTTTGTTGAAAAAAATTCGAGGCTAAGACTAAGACTTCTTTCAGCCTATTTTTCTGTGCTAAAAGAAGAGAAAAGAAAAAAAGAAAGAAGAGATGCGCCAAATTCTCGTCGAAGACATCGCGACAGTTTTATTCGATTGACAGCAAGATTTCCGCTTGTGTGAAGTTTCACATTTATAAACAATGCAACAAAAATAAAAACAATTGTATAAAAACACACATATGTATCTTTACTTTGATGCCTCTATAAATCAAAAAAACGAAAAGCATTTCGAGGGCATGGCGTGATTTTGTTTTTTATTCCGGCAAACAACTGCAGTGTTGTTTATTTTTTTCAAAAAAAGGATTTTCTTAAAATTATAACACTCGTCAAGAGAGGTGAAGTTTAAAAAAATCAAAATCTTGTAGCAAATTGTCTTTGAATAAAAAAAATAATTTCACCCTTTTTGGAAAAGTTGTAGTTTAACCGGAAGGAAGCTCGCTTCGATGTGGAAGACGTCCGCTTTGATTTCAGAAGCGTAAAATTTGTTTAGAAGAGTGCCCAACTTGACGTGTGTGACACAGAACAGAAAAATTGATGCCAATTAGAACACTTGACCGTGCAGCTCTCTCGCAAACATTTTACAGTAGCAGCATTTAGAAAAAGTTTTAGGAAATTGTAGAACGATATCAGAGCCACCTGACGAGTCCGTAGTCTGCAGCTGAACACAAGAAAAGCCTCCTGAATCGGTCCTCACGACGCTGAAGGAGACGTCGTCAAGAGCACATTTTCAGATCACATACCTCCTGACCTAGTCGATCCCTATAAATATGCTCTTTTTAGTCGATCTGACCTTGCGGTTCTTTCATTCCCAAAGGTCGTCGTTTTTTCTTGTTTTCGTGTTGATCGATCCTCTGGAAGCCGTTCGATGCTCAGCTTTCGCTTTTGAAGTCCACTCCGACCGCATTGCCTTGATTCTATCTAGCCATCTTTTTCACCATAGTTTTTTTCATTTACAAACGCTGCGCCATTTTCACCTTAGATTTTCATTTCGAGTTTCAAATTAAAATAAGCTCGTCTCAACGTAAACTTCTATTTTGAGCAAATTTGCATAAACAACTCATTCCAGCTTAGAATCTTGGAGCTCCACTACATAATTCTGCGACTAATAGAAATCTTCCGTCACGTTTACATTTCTGAGTTAGCAAAGAAACTGCATAAAAGTGTAGCAGTGTCGCTGCTTTTCGTTTCATTTTACAGTAGGTTTTACATTGTATGAAGCGCAACACTTAAAGAGTATTCCATGTTCGACTGTCATTGAATCTTGGCAAGATATTGATCAGTATGAATACCCAAGTGATGTAGCTGACGAACCAAGATTAGTAGGATAAGGATAAGGATAAAGGACGGCGTTAGTCAATCCCTTCTGGGATGCGCCAGCGCATTCTACTTCTACGGGATGTCGTGGAGGCGACATGAATGCGTATTCGGCCATACAATGACTTGCGGTGGCCAGGCGATGAACAAGTCAGCGCTTTATCCTTCCCAGACAAGTCTGGTACCAATTCACCGACCCCGGAGGGATGGAAGGCTTGGTTGGCCTGGGCGGGAAATCCGAACCAGGAACCTGGTATCGGGTGCACGCGACAGTCGCGCCTCCTCCGACTGCGCTACACGCGCCCTAGATTAGTACAGATCCCTTATTCCGGCTAACGTTTCGGCGTAACCGCCTTCTTCAGACCCTGGAAGAGTCAAGTTGAGTTTGAAAAACCATCCGTCCAAGAGCTATTTCAGACCACAGCGGTGAATCAGAGGTTGGTAGGAGAGGGAGACGAAGCACGAGGAGGTAGCACAAACAGTCCAGTGCAGATGGGCGAACAGTACCCCTTTTAAGGCGACACATGAGGAGTTGAGGTCACTTTCGGTTCACCTTCCTAGCGAGCTTCTGGCAGACTGTCCTCCGGTTCGAGACCTAGGAGGATAAACCGAAGGTGACCTCATCTCCTCATGTGTAGCCTTAAAAGGGGTACTGTTCGCCCATCTGCACTGGACTGTCTGTGTTACCTCCTCGCGCTTCATCTCCCTCTCCTACCAACCTCTGATTCACCATCTGAAATGGCTCTTGGACGGATGGTTTTTCAAACTCAACTTGACTCTTCCAGGCTCGGAAGAACGCAAAACGTTAGCCGGAATAAAGGATCTGTACTAATCTTGGTTCGTCAGCTATGTACATCACTTGGGTAATCATACTTAAAGAGTACGTCGAGCATAGCATACAAACCTGGGGCAAGAAACCTGGAGAAAATCCAAGTGGGGAAAGCGAAGAACATTACTCACATACTTCAATAAACAAACAAAAACAAAGCAGTATTATTAAGCAAAGGTGAAGCACATATTAATCCGTCAAAGCGAAGAATTCCGTATTAGACGTTATACAAGTGGTTAGAAGAGTAAGTCGAATACGTATTCTCTAATAAACGAACGAAAAGCGATTGCACAAGATCCGCCCGCACTTTTCATACAGCCCAATATTAGGCTGTCGCAAAATTAATCGCCGAAACGGAACGCTTACTTCCAACTGCTACAACCCTGCTTAAACACAAATTTATTAATCATAGTAAAAATTACCAAAGTTTACACAGTTTTGCCCACGAACAGGTGCTAAATCTATTTCTTTACAAAAAAAATTGAGATCACAGGAATTAACGAAGGGCACATTCAACGTCGGCCAAATTAGTGAATTGTTTCTGACGCAAATGAGAATCAAATGCTCAAAAAAAGTAATAGCCCATGGGAAAAAGGAAGTGAGAATATGGTGGGTGAGGGACAACTTCGACACCTAAATGGGTCAATTTTCGCATTTGTGGCCTTGCGTCGTCCTGCAACAGGAGCGGCCCTCCTCTATGCACCGCTGCCGGCCACAGTTTTTGCAACTTCTCATACATTTGGTCTAAATCACAACGGTAAGACTCTGCTATGACTGCCTGAGCAGGTCGCAAAAATCTGTAATGGATTACACCTTTACAACACCATCACTAAGTAAGCACAACTTTTTTAGAGTGAAGATCGGGTTTAGAAGAGGATGTTGGGGGAGCACCCTTATTTACCCAGGACTCCCGCTTCCTGTTATCGTGAAGAGACCATTCTTGATCAACAATCATAACACGGCTTCCAAAACGCTCGAGCAAACTAACTACATAGCAGGTTAGAGCAGATGTTGAAACGTGCCAGACTCCGCGGTCAGCTCGATCAGCTCATGAGACATCCACTTCGACGTCTTCTTCACCTTGCCGATTCTTGCCGAATGTCTTGCTACGAGACTGTGATGCACGCCAAGGTCCTCTGCTAACGTATGTGTATTCGTCATCGCTTCGACGGCTCTCCTCAAAATTTGATCGTCAAGAGATGACCAAGAAGATCAAGAAGCGAATTTTTCGAAGCACAGCCTCACCGTTCGTTTGCCGGGGCAGTTCGTCTCAACAGTTTTTGTTAAGGTTACGGGATGTCTCTGCTACAGAATGTCCCAATTAATTTATGAAGCATGATGACTTGATAGTCGCGTCGGTCCATGATTTTACGGAGCCCCGGAGAAGGTCGGCTAGAAAAAGTGGAGCGACATCCACATATGTTTTTGAAGGAGCGGGAAAAACCTACCGTACGGTACATATGTGTGGCTTTCCCTGAGGCGGAATAGTTTAGGCTAAAAAAGTTATTTATTTATGCACACCTCGAAACGGAGATTAATTTTGTGACAGTCTAATATCATAGGTTGGCTTTACGAGCAGTTCAGAATGAAGCGATTTTTGCGAAAAACAGACGCTGGGAGCGACAGACTTGGTCGAAGAGGAGTCGAAATGAGGCCTGCTCAAAGATCGTGAGCCGTTTTAAATAGTCTCATGACCTAGTTAGCGGGTATTAGGAGCAGTTGAAACGGATAGCCTGGCAGGAGGAGTAGCCGTCGTCGTCGAGCCGTACACTGGAGGTGTCTACCCGTAATATGATCCCGGTCGGAAGCAGCGTTCTCAGTCACATTATCATAACGATATTCCCTCGCGCTCGAGCCGTTCTCGGGCGCTCCCTCTCCCCTTCTGAAAATCCGATCTGGTCGTGGTCGTCGTCGATTAAGCGGGGCCGGCGACGGCGGGGAGAAGGAGCCCCTCCCGGCGCGGCGCTGCCTATCGACTTCGGTAATCGAATCAGGGCCGGTGCAATCAACTCGTCCGCCAATCGTCGCGGCCGCGGGGCGGGGCCGGCGAGAGAGCGCGGCTGGCGGGGAGCGTGCCAGCGTCCCGGCTACCGTAGCCGGACATCTGGGCGCGGCGGCGCCCGTTGCCGCCGCCACGCCGCACGCATTCTCAAGTCGTGCTAGCGCAATGAGCGACGGACTCAGCACCAGCTCCACGGGTCTATCACAGGTGAGTCGTCGTCGTCGTCCGACTGGCCAAGGTGCGGCGTGGCCCCGACTCCCGCGACCCGGTTCTGCTCCGGCGTTCGGCGACGGATTGTGCCGCGGGCCGGTCGCTCTGCCCTACAGACTCCGCCGTCGTCAGCAGCGCCGAAATACGATTTGGCCCGCGTCTCTCCACTCCAATAATTAACTTTTCTCCAATATTTCTTCTCTCATAAACTCATTATGGAAATGTGATTGTGTGGGTTTTCCTCCAGGATGGCAAGGGAAAAGATCTGGGCGTCGCACTGCACGATTTTACGGCCTACTACGGCTCGCCGCTCGACACCGTCTCGGCCAGTCTACGTCCGCTCGGCGACAATTCCAGCTCAGGTTAGTGCGCCCTTTACATGTTCATTAGTCTGCTATAAGATGACGAAGCTTTCGGTACAAGTCTAGAGCGGAAGCCTGGCAGCTTTACCGTGTCGAAAACCGGTCCAGATTTCCTGCTGCAGTTTTATGGCTTGTCCTTGTCCGAGCTTAACATTTTTATTCCACAGATTTTTTAATAAAATCAAGGACTTTGATAGGAAAAACCAGAATTCTACTTCAGAGAATGTTTCGCTCCACTCTTGGTGTTAAAAGCTCTGAAAGCACTGCTTCCTAGGGGTCAGGTCCTCCTCTGCCTTGTTCATCAACAATTAAACCGTGTATCCTTTACTGAAGGCCAAGGTGAAGGCCGCTTCTGAAGATATAAAATGTGCTTCAGAAGCGTAAGGTACTTCCAGTGGAACTACAGAACCTTCCAACAGTACATTTAGGATAGATTATTTTATTTGCTAATTGTAAGGATCATCTAAAGGAAGCTCCTCGCTTTTGGATAAAATTTCTTAGCTGACTAGCCTTTAATAAGAATTGAAAATTTTCAAGAATGTAGATTACATTGGCCCTAGCAGTCGTGTAAACACCTGACACCATTGGAGGTATGCATGGCGTAAACTTTGCCAGTAAACAAGACCACATACGCGTAAGATACTCCTTACGGTCTTACGAACTTAACTCTACTACAGACCTTTCAAGGTCACTCTTGAACTAACTAGCGGTTACAAAAAACGGTAAGCGGACCCTAGCGTAAGATACTCCCGATGGAACCACCGAGCTTTGTGATAGACCCCTCAACTTTACGCATAGGCTAGTTTGACTTCTATACGTGAAGCGTAATGTACTTCTTACATCAACATATTCCATTGCACAGCATAGGAAACATTTCTCGGCTGCCCAGCCCTTAGTGAAAATTGAATATTTTCAAGAGTGTAGATGGCATCAGTCCAGTCAACTAAGCATCTGGCGACATTGAAAGGATGCATGGCGCAAACTTCTTCCCAGTCAAGAGGCTACATATGTACACGTAAGGTACTCCCTACAGAATAACGAACTTTCCGTGCTCCACTCCAGGCCTTCCAATATTACTTATGGGCCCAGTAGCCCTCGGAAGGGGTATGGTGCCTTCAGCGTAAGATACTCCCAGTGGAACTATGTACCGAACCTCGTAATAGACCTCGCAACGCTACACATAGGCTAGATTGAGTTCTATCTGTGAAGCGTAAGACACTTCTAGCGGAAGCACCAATCTCAGATAAAGGAGATTTTTCGCCAGACAAACCCTAGGTGAGAATTGAAGATTTTCAAGTAAATGACTCAACCTCAGCAAGCAGTCATGTACACGCTGGAAGGGTGCATGGCGCAAGCTTCGCTGGAGCTTCTTGCGCTCATTCATGCCTTAAAGCGGGCCATACATGCGTAAGGTACTCCCTACAGACATTTCGTGGTCCAATCCAGATCTTACAAGGTCACCTATGGGCCCACCTTCCTTTCCAAGAAAGGGTAAGCTGCTGTTTGAGGAATCCTCATGCCTTATCCAAGATCACGTCTAGGTTACATCGCCTTTAGTAGCTAGTAAAAAGAATTTTTAGCGGACACACCATGTCGTAAATCAGTTTATTCAAGATCGCATCCAGATGAATAGTCTTATTGAGCTGCGTAAGGTACTTCAAAGAAGCAGGCAAGGCTTTAACCAGGCCATAGGTATATGAGCAAGACTATTTTAGCGGAAATTCTGTGTCGCTAAGTCAGTAAAAGTAACCAATAGACGCAACAATCTTGCTGAGAAGGGTAAAAATTTACCGGCTAAAGGCCAAAGTTTACCGGCTGAAGGCCAAAGTGAAGGCCGCTTCTGAAGATATAAAATGTGCTTCAGAAGCGTAAGGTACTTCCAGTGGAACTTTGCTTTGCTCTATTGTACATAGAGCACCTATGGTATAGTAGAAAACGTAAGCTACTTCTAATTAAGCCAACATAATAGATTCAAGGCTATTTAGAGTAAAGTCTAGGTTAACTGCTTTCAAATAAGAAGCCTTGTGTAGTTTAAAGAGCGAAGCATTAGATTTCGGATAGGTTGGCTTATGAAGGTCCTAACGGGTTCAAGCTGTTCTTTTCCTAGCCAGCCAAGAAGTTCGCCAAGCAACGTTTCCTTATCTAGTAGTGAGAAGCGTAAGGTACTTTCGTTGGACCCTCCATTAGGTTAGGTCGCGTGAGGTGACTTCTTGGCTTGCCCTAAATAACAGGCGTAATGTAGTCTATGTGGTATGTTATACCCTACCCTAGGCAGATAAAGGTCCTATTGATCGTATGGAGCTCCAAACAATTTCGCCCGACTTCTCCCTCCCGAGATCACCTCGCGCCACTCAGAAGCTCCTTCCAGCGGAATTTCCTATGCAGAAAACCCTTCTCTAAACTGTTAACGGCATTATCTCCACTAAGTAATTGAGTTGAAGTCGTGTTGCATCGTAAAGACATTACGTCGGCCGCCTCGTCGTTGGTGAGTGAGTGTGAGTGTGTCCGACGATCGTATTTATTGGAGAATATTCGATAAATTATTCAAACGAGATTCACTACGAGGCTCCGCGCGTGTATGTGTGTATGTGTCTGCTGCTGCCGCCACCGGCTACCAGACAACATTACCTCCGTCGGCCAGTCGATCGAACAGCCTTACTGCCAGACATTCGGTCCCAACTCTTTGTTACTCGTCAGATATCTGTTATAGTAACGTATGCAGGTCTGCGTAGCGTAGTCGGAGGAGGCGCCGGCTGTCGCGTGCACTTGGACCCAGGTTCTTGGTTCGGGTTTTCTGCGCTTTCCAGTCAGCCAAGCCTATGAATTGGTACCCGACTTGAACCTGTCCTAATTGGAGGGGGCATGTAGTGATTAGCGTCTCAATTCCCTTGCTTTCGTTTCGACGAGAGAGCTTCAGCTGCTGTCCTGTGATATCAGCGTTTTTTTTTAAATTTTGGAGAATATGGTTGTTCGAGTGGAATGACGGTGACCACATTACGATTGTTAGACATTTTACTGTTCCCCCTTCCGACTAGGATAGATTATCGGACTTATCTGGAAATGATAAGACACTGAATTGTATATAGGCTCTTCACCGCAAGTCATCCCAGGCCAAATACCAATTTTCCACAATCTGCCGGAGATGTAGAATGCGCGGCACATCCTGAAAGATTAGATATCTATTAAATCCTACGCAATTCTTGGCAGAAGCTTCAGATAAGTTTCTTCCAGAACCAGAAGCGGTGAGCTCAAACGTGGGTGGCACTAAGCCATAGCTACAGCCCAAATGAAGAGCTTTTTTCCTTTACCTTTTACCCGATTAAAGGCTACAAAAAGTCATAGTTCTTCTTACCTATACCCATCAAGCTTCAGAAGGCTTTCTCCTTCTCCTATCTCTAAAATCTCTTCCTTTTCTATACTCCTAGGTGACTTTAGCTGACTACCAGGTAACTTCTAGGAGATCTCTGGGAGACCTCTAGGTGGTTGCCAGGTGACTATCAGGTGACTTCTAAGTGACTTCAAGACGATTACCCCGCCTACACGTCAACATCTGTGCTTTTCTGTCTGTTCATTGTAGCATAGCTACATACACCAGCGGATTAATCGTGGCCATGTAGCGCAGTCGGAGGAAGCGCCGGCAGCCGTGTGCTCTCCGCTTTAAGGTTCTTGGTTCCGGTTTCCTGCTCTGATCAGCCAACTCGTCCATCTTTCCGTTGCTCTGGAAAGGGTAGAAGACGGGCGAATACTGGCTTATGTTGGCAGCATAGATAAAGTGACCGCAGAATACAGGAAGCAGGCTCAAAAATTTCTTTTTAACGAATGAAGTTAAATTCTCATCATTTATGAGAAATGAATCGATTTTTTTGAACTTCTACCAATTTTGGGCGCGTGGAGTGCAGTCGGATGACGTGCCGGCTGTCGTGTGCATCCGATGCCAGGCTTCTACTTCGGATTTCCCGCCCAGGCCAACAAAGCCATTCGAGGTCGATGAGTTGACACCAGACTTGTCTGAGAAGGATAGAGCGCTGACTTTCCCATGAGCTGTTATTCAAGCCACTTCCACGACATTCTGTGGAAGTAGAATGCGTGGCGTATCCCGAACAGGGATTGATTAACGACGTCCTTTGTCATTTATAGGTTCTTCTTAATTCGTATTGCCACAACAGTACTGAGGCAAAACGTCAGTTCGTTGCTTCCTATGTAGATTGAGGGCCGAATTCTTGTGACTTTCCTGAAGTTTCTCTACTGCTGTCCAGTCTGGACTGCTAGGTGTTTAGGGTAGGGAAGGAATTCGGAGTCCTCTTCCGCTCTCTGAACGAATTGATCATCAGAAATAGGATTTTTTAAAAGAAGAATTGCTTTCGGCTTCTTTTTTGGCTACAGGCTTCAGAGGATCTCTCACGGGTTCATTTTCTTTCGCTTACAAAAATTCAAAAGCGAATCCGGAAAAAAGCGATGAAGAACCCCGTGGTGTGACTTTCAAAATCTGGAGCTGTAGGCAACTATGTCGAATCGTTGCTGCTCATTCATAAGAATACATTCATGTGTTCAGTCACTTTTGCTTAATACATAGATCGGCGTTGCCCAAACCTTTTGCGGGGTACGCCGTCATTCTACTTCTACGGCATGTTGTGACGGTCATTTGGTGCGTATTTGGCCGCATGTCAGTGTTCCATCCTTCCTAGACAAGTCTGACACATAGTCACTAACCTCGGAGGCTGAAAGGTTTCACTTGACGTGATCCGAACCAAGAAGCCTGAGTCAGAGTGCATGAGATAGCTGGAGCTTCGTCCGACTGCGCTACCACACATACGCTTGGCTTAATGAAGGATGAGATACAATGGATGGCGGCACTCAATTGTTTTTGGGATGCGCCAAGCATTCTACTTCTACGGGATGTTGTGGAGGCGGTTTGACAATGTGTTTGGCCATACAATGTCTTGCGGTGGCCAGCCAATGCGCATGTCAGCGCTTTATCTTTCCCAGACAAGTCTGGTACCAATTCACCGATCCCGGAGGGATGGAAGACTTGGATGGTCTAGGTGGGAACTCTGAACTAGGAGCCTGGAATCGGATGCACACGACAGCCGGCGCCTTTTCCGACTGCGCTACACGCTCCAGAAATTGCTTGACTTGCTCTGCTTAATAAGATCTTAATATTGCTGATAGATTAAGCGAGATCTATGAGTGTCTTCTTCACACGTTCCCGTCTTTTAAAGCAGGGGGTCCTTCTGGAGAGGAATCTCCACTGATTCCCAGCATACTCTTCCGAATAGAACCACGTTGCCGAACGTTTCCGTGAATAACGTAAGCAAGCCAACTACTTGCCGCGTCTCATCGAACGGTTTTGAAGTCTCATCGAACGGTTTTTCATCGAATTGAATGGTTTTCCCTCACCTGGCGCCAGAAATGGGAGTCCCAGGGCGAGAAAAATCGAGGCACTACCGTAATCCCCGTTCGAGCAAGTAGCTGCTGCTGCCGTGGCTAACCTAAGACAGCCGTTCGTTCGTTCCTTCCTTCGAGTCGGAACCGCTGCTGCGTTGACGACGACGACGACGACGACGACGACGATTGCTTCACCTGGCGCGCATAATAACCGGATTACGGTAGACGACGGCGTGTGTCGTTCGTGAGCTCAGCCAGCCAGCGCGTCTGGAGCGAGATGACGTAGCAAAAGTACGACATGCGTGCAGATGCTAATCAGCCAGCCAGCCGGCAGCTCAGCGACAAAGGCTAGCCAGTCGAAGTGGGAAAGGTTGAGCCTAATCTGGCATGAATTACGGTTTAATGAAGCCTCGGTCGCCTGGATTTTTTGCTGGAATAATGTCGTTGCTCTTTTTGCAGAGAATGAGACTTTAATGGTTTGCACGTAGCAAAAGGTGGAGGAAACCTCGTTGACTGAAAAAAATCACAAAAATGAGGCTTTCGAGTAGTTACCAGTCTGAATTCACAAGAATTTATGAAAATTGGGAAGCTGCTGTGGTTTTTTTAATGCTATTACGCCTGTCTTTCGTCTGGCCTTAATAAATAAGTAAATAAATTAACTCGAACTTAATCCTTAGCCTTCTAATCTCTTCGGCCAATGGTCACGAATTTAGATTGGATCAGTCCATTAATCAAACTCTTCTTAGACAGCCAACCGTGTACTGGGGTCGGACTCATCAACTAACCTAGGTAGAGATACCGTAAGGGAATCGTATCCATTACCCGCAGTGGGTAACGGGTACGATTCGTATTCGTGAAAGGAATCAAGGGTAACGTAGAACCAAACCTCTCGCGAGAACAGCTGACCTCACTTTAGCGCCTTTTCGTCAATGGGGCGCAGAATCCTGGCCGGTATGCGGATATACGCCCGACGACGGGTATTCTCTACCCACTGATATACCTACGGCGTGGCGGGTGAGGTTTATCATGAATGTTTCATCGTGGGTCCAGCGCTATTCGGAGTAGGCTTGTGCGGTCAGTATTCTGATTGGCTGGCGTGTGTTCGACCAGTGCTCTTCTGACTATAATTGGCTGGTGCGCCTCCACTTTCCAATGCTGCTCATCTTCGCGACATATACTACCAAACCTTCTGTATCTCCAGTTTTAGGGTCGATTAGTCGGTACCAGACTTGTCTGACAAAGGTAAAGCACTAACACCTCAACTCATTGCATAAGCCATTTTCCGTAGAATTAGAATGCATGGCGCAACCCGATAAGGAACTGATTAAGAACGAGCTCTATCCTTCACGCACACAAGGTCTTCCACACCTTACTGCGATGAGGTGTATTAAGACCAAGTTTTTTTGAGTACTTTGTTCATAACAGCAGGTGCCGGGTTCAACTGCGCTCCCAGGTCATCAGAATCTCTTCCCTTCTGAAGTCTGAAAGGACAAAAAATGCTGTTCTAATTAAAAATCTGGTCTAAAGCCCATGCAAAATAAACCACGTCGCGCAGAGATATGTAGAATGCATGGCGCATCCCAAATTGAGGCTTGTTCTTTGTGGCAGCACTTCATTCTAGCGTAACTCCATAAAGGGTAAAAGGATAAAGGACGGCGTTAGTCAAACGTAATCTTTTGGAATGCGCCACGCATTCTACTTCCATGCAACGTCGTCAATTCGTCGTCGATATTTGGTTCCAATTCACCAACCAGGAGTAATCGAATTCTCAGCTGGCCCGGCGAAAAACCCGAGCCAGAACCCCACGATTCGCTTACACGATAACCGCCGCCTCCTCCGACTGCGATATCAAACCCTATTCTTTCGTCCTATTTCTAGTGGATCTCAATTGTCTAAAAAATTAACGACGTTGCTGGGTTTGAAATCGCTCGCTCAGAAGCGCTGCTAATCCTCCAGAAGCGATCTGCTGCTGAACATCTGCGGAACTGGTTCGGCCGAAGAGGCCCAGCACTAAGTCGATTTGAAACTCAATTTCGTCGCCGAAAAGGCTAGAAGGGGTTTAGGTCATTTTGTGGAACTCTTATAGAATGGCTTCCAAAAGTTGTCTGATGACAATGTGAATTGAGTCGGATATCAAGCACCTCAAACTTGGGTGATTTAACCAGAACACTCAGATAAGCTGAGACCTCAAACTTGGTTAATTAAGCCAGAACACTCAGATGAGCTGATAGCGGAGTCGACCTCGGAAAAGTTCCTCAAACTTGGGTAATTTAACCAGGAGGGTTAGATGATCTAAGACCTCAAACTTAGGTAATTAAGCCAGAACACTCAGATGAGCTGGGAGCGGAGTCGAGCTTGGACTTGGAAAAGTACCTCAAACTTGGGTAATTTAACCAGAAGGGTAAGATGACCTGACACCTCAAACTTGGGTAATTAAGCCAGAACACTCATGAGCTAAGGACCTCAAACTTGGGTAACTAAGCCAGAACACTCAAGTGAGCTGAGAACGGAGTCGAACGTGGAAAAGTACCTCATACTTGGGTAATTAAACCAGGAGAGTCAGGTGACCAAGGAGCAGAGCCGCACCTGACTAATCTGCTGTATTATTACGCCCTTACAATATCATAAGCCATATATAATACTATACTAATACTAATTAAATATGACAAAGAATCTGACTGACATTAATTGCTCATATATTTTCTGAATTTTGCTGAGATTTTGTTAGAATTCCTCTGTTTTTCTGGTGAGTAAAGATAGGTGGGTTAAAGACTCGGGACGATGAACTGAACTTTGTAGCGGATATTGGATTGCGCCGTGCCTTATACGTTTAGTTCGTGAAATCGTCTGGGTTAAGCTGGCTTTTTCGTTGAATCAAAAGGAGCTCAAATGCTCCAGATGGCCTTCGGAAGCAAAGCTATGGTCCTGCGACAACTCGTCTGACCAGAATGCCGTCTTAATTCTGCTACTCGTCTATATAGTGGCTCTTCTGAAGCAACGACGTGACACCGTCTGTCCTCACACTGACGAACGTACTTCACATCGAGTGACAGACGCTGAAGAACGTACACGGCCAGTCATTGACTCCTAGGGATGACCTTAGCAATAGTCTCGACTCGCCACTTACAGTAATCCGCGAGTGTGACGACGGCCATTAGGACCAGCTTTCCGCGCCCTTTAATCCGCTGCTTATCCACTTGTCTGCGCCCATCTGCGCGCGCCCGAGCGCCACAGCCGTCAGCGATTGTTGCACACGTCGTTGTCGTCTGTTCGTTCGGTCACGACGACGGCGTCTGGCGGATTTCGTTCGGCGATTTTCAGTTTCGAAACGAACACGTGGCCGGGGAGCGAATCTTCGAGGGGTTTCTTCTACGGGAAAGTGCCTCGAGTTTTCATTGAATTGAACCTCATCTCGGTTAGAGAAACTTCCTGGGGTAATATACCTACGATGGAGTAAACCAGTACTTCAGAAGAACCGTGAAATAATTTCTAAGTCTCTTTCTCTTAAAAAAATCGTCTACGATTTTGCTCAATAATCCTACACATTTGTAAGGACTGAAGGCTACCGATCCGGCCAAGAAGTCTGCTTTATGTCCTCTCAAGATTCAGAATAAATACAGTAAACGATAAACATAATTCATTCCTTAACATTTTATTGATTAGCAAAACTGATCGATTAAACAGGAATCAATTTTCAGAAGGCGCTTTCAAGAAGATCAAAGCCGAGAGTGTGTCGTCAAGCGGTGTCTTCTCGTCGTCACTGTCCGGAATTCCCTCGACGCCAGCACGGTATCGTTAACGTCATCTGCTTTTCGTTAAAGAACCACCTTTTCAATTCAAAGAATAGATCCGGCCAGCCAAAGGCTACATCGGTGCGAAAATAGTGGCCGTTATCGATTGACAACTTCAGCGAGTCGAACCCACATCAGCGTCAAACTTGCATGGAATCTCATCAGCATAATTCGTATCCAGTTATATGAAGGCCTACACATAGCTTTCGTTCCAACGACGCGAAAATAGTGGCCGTTATCAATTTGCCGAAACAACAGCTGTGCCTGTCGGTATTTGTTCTTTCAGAGAGCGATGTCGTTGAAATATTCGTACCAGTAGGTGATCAAAATCTAGTAGTATGTAGTGCACCAGAAGCACTGAGAAATTTTGAGAACTTTTTTAGAGGCAAAAAACAAAAATTAAAAGTAATATAGACAAGATTAGAGAGTAGAGCTTCCTTTTGGATGCGCCACGCATTCTAGTTACAGGCCAAGTACTTCATTGAAATCCCGTAGAAGTAAAATGCACGGCGCATCCCACAAACTGATTGACTACCACCGTCTTTTATCCGTCCAACAAACCTTTAGGATTTTTAAAGTGGATCAAAACCATCAATTAAACAATTTTAGATTTTTTTAGGCCGAATAAAGATCTACCTTAAAAACCTTATGTTGGCACAGTATTAAAAAAAAGAAAAAATAATTGTTTTGGCACGTAGATCTGAAGAGGATGCTTTTACAAGAAAAATTAGGATAAATCCGTTGGTAAAATTTTGACTTTTAAAACCAAAAGAAGGAGTATGAAATGAATATAGCATTTTTATAATAAACTTGTTAAAGCTAGAAATTCGTTAAATTAAAGAAAATAGGTTAAAACTGTAAAGTCAACAGTTTACGGCAACAAAAATAGTTTAATTCTTATTTATTGTGAGCTCTTTGCAAAAAAATGGCCAGTTGAGCGTCGAACTCACATCAGTGCCACACATGTATGGAATCCAACCAGCATAGTTTGTTTCCTGCTATATAAAGGCTATAGCTTCGTTTTTGAGGCGTTTTTTATTTTAACAACAACAATTAAATGAAATATTTAGTACTTCAGAGTTTCTTTTCAGAAAATATTTATTTATTTATTTGTTTATTATGCACATGATCAGCCATACGATTTTAATTAAGAGACAAAATTAGACAAAAAATACAATTCAAAGCACAACAAACGTAGAATAAACAAGCGATTCTTACCATTAGCAACGTAAAACCTTAAAGCTAGAACAACGATAAAATATAATAATAATAATTAAAAAATATAATATGAAAATGCAGTAAATGAAAATTTTTCCTTAGATTTTGGTCTGCTGTACTTAGTACATTAGAGTTTTTTATCAAATATTTAATTAATCAATTATCTGCTGAAAGGCGCACAATTTGAATTCAAAAGAAGATTAGGAAAATAAAGAATAAAAAGAAAGATAGAAAAAAATAAATATGAGTAAATAAACAAAAATAATGATCAAGAAATTAGGATCTGTTCTAGTGAGCGGGGAGGGGGCACTTCACCAGGTCCGTTTAATAACGGCGAGAGAAATAGAGTTAAAAATTTTAAATGCCTTTCAATTGCATTCGATTTAATTTCCTAGACATAAGAGATCGCCCTGTTTGCTTTTATTTCGCTTCTCTATCTGTGCTACCCTCCCGACTAGGATAGATTCCAGAATTGATCTTAGAGTGTATGCCAGAGAAACCTTTAAAAATTCCAACCTTCTTTACTTAATATTTTTCGCCACTCGATCTGGTCTTTATATTCAAAGTAAATTCAGTAGAAATTTTTGTAAAATATCGATCTGTCGGTGGTCACAATGGCCGAGCACTACAGCGCATTGTTTTCCAGAAGGCGTCACCGCACCACCTTCACTCAGGAACAGCTGGCCGAGCTCGACTCAGCCTTCCAGGTAGCTTTCGTTCGTCCTGATGATTGTCTTCTTGAATCTTTCCAATTCTTTCAGAAGAGCCACTATCCGGACATCTACGTGCGCGAGGAGTTGGCCCGAATCACGAAGCTGAACGAGGCCAGGATACAGGTCAGTCAGCCCTCACCGCCTTCTGCCTCGAGAATTCTGTCGATCTGGCTCTGACTAAGACTCGAATCGCGCGTACGCTTCGTCGCCTTCTGTACGGTGGCGGCTAATCCAATTTGTTGTCACCTGCAACGAAGCGATCAACTTGACGACGTCGATGACGACGACGACAGCGGGCGCAATCTTCGCGTCCAACCATTAATTGTCGCCTTCGGAGTTGTTGGGGGTAGCTGCGGGTGGTCGAGCAGGCAGGCGCGACGCAATTACGGATTAGGCAAGAGTTCATCGAGGGTCGCCATGTGCGCTAATTTTGTGTTGACCACGACTAATTGCCGGTGTCTGTGCTCGCCCCGTGGCCTGCTCGTCGTCGCGCATCTGGACACAAAAATTCGCTCCGAACACAGTCGCGCTGGTGGAGTCTGTGCGACAGCCGCCTGGAGTCGACGGACGTCTGGGGACAGCTGGGGAGTGGGGGTCCAATGGCTTCCCGTGGGAGTTTTGTCGTCTTCCTGAGATAGACCCGAGCATTCAGAACCGCTGTGAAGTCCTTCTGAAGGTACTTGAGTGTATTTACACCAGAAGCGAGCGAATATAATGGACAGGCAATAGAAGCTGCTCTCCAAGCCACTCTCCTACCCCTTGGGAACGCTTTATCGCCTCTTCTTTTGGCTGATAGTAAATTCCAGGAACTAGTCGTTAATGTGGCCTACATCGGGGAAGGGGAGGGAAAACCAGCCACTGGACCAATCAGGCTGCATTGAAAGGGTGCTCGCCATTCGAGGGAGGCATAAATACCCGGTATGAATGACCTTACCCAGAGTTTTATGGGTAGAATGCAGAGATTGAAGCACTACCTGGAATTCAGAAGAGCGTGGAGGTGGGTGAATGGCGAGGTAGAATTATATCATCTACCGAATTACGTCATATCATGAATACCAAACTTGCCCACTACCACCATCGGTAAACTATCGGTTGGTAAACTTACCCATTACCATTACCCCATGACCTTACCAGTCGTGAATCCGGCATCTGCTTGGTTGGAGGAAATTCGGCAGAAGCGCTGATTGTTTGTGATTGGTTTGCACCGTTCCGTATCTGCCATGTAAGCCACATTAGCGACCAGTGCCGCAAGAAACACTTCTTTGGGCTGCCACCATCGGTAAAGTTTCGGTTGGTAAACTTATCCATTACCATTAACCCATTACCTTACTAATCGCAAATCTGAGCTCTGATTGGCTGATGCGTATTTGGGCAGGACCACTGATTGGTTGCCATCGGTTTGCGCCATTCCATGTCCGCCATATAGGCCACATAAGCGACCTATGCCGCATAGACAGACCCCTCTAGGCGCTGGTCTCTCACTCAGCTGAATTTGTCCCAATCCCACCATCCTGAGTTTCACGCTTCGTCCCTTCTTTCTTCTCCGTCTCCCTCTTCCTCTTTCTCTTTCCTTTCTGAACGTTCCATTACCTTACCAATCGCGAATCCGGCCTCTGATTGGTCGGAGCGTACTCGGGCAGGAGCACTGGTTGGTTGTTATTGGTTTGCACCGTTCCGTATCTGCCATGCAGGTCACATTAGCGACCAGTGCCGCATAGACAGACCCCTCTAGGCGCTGATCGCTCACTCCGCTGAATTTGTGTGCTGCTCACTACTCTGAGTCTCACGTTTCTTCCACTCGTTCTTCTTCGTCTCCTTCTTCCTTCTCTTCCTCTTCCTCTTCCTCTCCCGTTTCTGAACGTTTGTTCAAGTACAATTGCGATGAGGTTCTGCAGACCATGCTGACTTCCTTGGCTGGTCTTGATGATGGTAAGATAGCCTTCTGATCTTCTCAGTATATGCGCATGCGATACTAGTCGCTAATGTGGCCTACATAGGGAATGGGAGACGCCGTATGGAATGGGCGATACGAACTGGGATATATGGGGTGCAGAACGTGTACAGTCTTAGGAAAAGGGACATGATCGCCCAAATTTACCAGGGGCAGGATTCATCAACAATTAAACCCGTGGGTATGCGGGGTATAAGGTGGTAGTCAGAGACGCAGGCTTCATCGTGGGTATCTCTATGCCCTATACCCGCTGGTTAGTCGTTGATGAATCCGGCCCTAGAAGTGGCCTAGTTCAGTTCATCACTGTGGTGGTAAAGCATACCAGCGTTGTGCAAAATTTGAAATTTCGTCACCTTTATTTCGCTTTTCTAGTACTGCACCCCTCCGATTAGGACAGATCCGCCCTTTTTGGCAATTTACAGGCCAGTACAGGTTATACTGAGCTTGTTTTGCTTTTCTAGCGGTGCTGCCCCCCCCCGCTCCGACTGGAGTAGATCCAAAATTTCATTAAAAGTCAAGAAATTAGTATTATGATCTAAAGGAGCGATACAGGCCAATGGAGGCGTTCGATTGCGAAACTCTTCTTCGCCCTGTAACAGTTCGTAGAAGCACACGACGGCTCAGTAGACCGCGTACTGCTCAGTTCGTCAGCGGCCAGCAGTTTCCCACGCTCGTCGGCGAGTTTCCCACGCTCTTTGTGAATCAAATCCGAGGGAATAATTCATGCAATAAACGAAATTGCATTTAATATATTGGGTTTCGTCGTCGCCGTCGTCGTCGTCGCTCCTAGACGGCTACCCCGACCGCAGAGCGGCTGCGGCCGCTTTGTAGGCACTCCTCATGCAATTTCGCCTGCACACCACCACACACACACAGTCGTCGTCCGGACGGGATTCAATTTGGTCGAGACGACGACGAGCCGGCCGTCCGTCCGTCCGGCGGTGGTTGTGGTGTCCCCTCGAGGGGCTCGATTCGCTCTAACTAGCCACTTAATCACGCACTCCCTCACCGAGCGCAAACGAAGCTGAGGCAGAGAGTGAGCCGGACCGGGGATCCCTGTCCCTCTGGCGGGGGATCAACTTACATGAAAGGGTTCTGATCGACTTGGAGGATCACTGGAGAAGCGTACTGTCAAAGTAAAGGTTTCTGCCCCACAAAGGCTAGGCCTTCAACGAGAACTCGTTCTTCAGAATCCCTTCCACTTTGAATTTTAGTTCCGTGCGAATTCTTTTCTAGCCGACCCTGGTCCCATGTTCATCCTTAGGTCTTTCGCCCTTCGTGTCCATTGCTTCTTAATCGTTTTACAGATAACGGTTCATGTCGCGAATATGGGCAGCATTAGGAGGTGTTGGCGCTTCTGCGAGCCCAACCAATCAGGGCACCGGCCGACAGACACAACAGTCAATCAGAACGCTGACTCTACACGTCCTCTCCGAATAGCATGCCATTTTTATGGGATCGGATTGGCTGGCGAGCGTCCATTGCTGAATGCTGCCCATGTTCGCGACGTGTACCCAGTTGGAGGAGGCACCGCCGGCTGTCGCGCGCACCCGATACCAGGTTCCTGGTTCGGATTTCCTGCCTAGGCCAGTCATGCCTTCCATCCGGGGTCGGTGGATTGGTACAAGGCTTGTTTGGGAGGGATAAAGCGCTGACTTGCTCATCGGCTGGCAACCGCAACTGATTGAGTGGCCAAATATGCATTCAAACTACCTCCATTGCATTCAAATTACCTCCATCCCGCAGAAGTAGAATGCGTGGCGCATCCCCATTGACGTTGAGTAACGCCGTCCTTCCCTTTCGTCAGTGAATCGCAAAGTCAGTGATAGATCTACACGTTAACTAAAGGCTTCGAAGGATGCGCCACGCATTCCACATACTTCTACGGGATATCGTGGAGACGTTTTGAATGCGATTTCGAACACGCATTGACCTGTGTTGGCCAAACAGTGGACAAGTTGTTGGTATCATATTTTATAATTTCTAAACTTAAATCCATTGCTAAAGGCCTTGGCTAATCCACCCGTCCTTAACCTTGAATTAATTCGTGGTGCACTCGACAGCCGACTGCGCTTCACGGGCTATGATATGTGCCGTTGATCATCGAGTTGCTCGAGCGGGCGTCAGCAGCGTCCCTATCGCGTGCCAGAATGCTCCAGTGGATCCCCCTCGCTCGTGTCACCGTGTTACCGGTCAAACGTCATACTGGTCGTTCAGGGCTTTCACGAAGAAGTCCGACCAACGCGTTGGTGGATGTGCTGGTGTTCTCTTGACATCCCACGTAGTTCAGTCAGTGATGCCTCTTCGTCAGTGTGTGTCTGCGAAACGCATTACGTGGCCAGTCCATCCAATTTGCTACCGAGCACATTGTCCGGTAACTTCGAATATGGCTGCAGTTCGAAATGTGCTTTTCGCCAAGTCTTCACCAGTTTAAACTCACGCTTAAAGTGGCCAGTTCGACTACTGATAGAAATCCGTTCACCTACCGGTGATTTTGGTCAACATGGGCGGTTTCAATTTGCTTCGCACATACGGTTTGAAATGTGGCGTTCCGTACGCAATTGCACAAATTGCGCGTCACCTCACGCCGCCATTCTATTTCAGATACTCGCAGCGGTCAACTGAATGGGAACTATGTATAGTTCACAAAAGAAATTGACCAGTAGTTGAACAGTATTTCTTCCAAAATTGAACGAACTTGGTATGGTGGGGTTTCCAGACGTATTTCTCGGCATGTTGTAACCCGTTTCAAATTCCCCGCTCAAAGTGACTAGTCCGACTGCTGTTGAAACTCCGTTCACCTACCGGCGAAATTTTAACGCTGAACTACAGTTACCCTTCCAGTTGATGCTGACTCGCAGCGATCAAATGAAAGGTCAACTACAGTTCACCAGTAGGTGACCGCTAGCTCATCAGCGGTAGAACTAGCCACTTTAGGCGGGCAATTCAAATGGAACACAAACTTCCGTCTTTGAGATTTCCTTGGAATTTCTGGGGTGATAGATGCTTTTCGCCTGCCGGTCAATTTGCTTTTTCAACTATAATTGCCCTTTCAGTTGATCATTGAGAGTGTCTGAAGTCATCCGTATCAGCCCGTAGTAGGCATCAGGAGTTCTATGGTGACGTCGCTACAGCTGGTTCCATCGTCCTAAATAAATGTCGAACAATCTAGTGTGGTCATCATCATGGAGAATTCACTTCCTGCAATCATGTGGAGCTAATCTTTTATAGGACGGTCGTAGACGACGTTCATCCGAGGTAATCAACAAAGAAAATTCATTCAAATTTCTGAGCAATGTCAGACCATCCATCGCTTTAATTTCCCATCCTATGTCTCACGACTACATTTGAACGCTTCACAGAAGTCTGGCTACGTTCTAGGCTTAGGCTTACAGCTTCAGGTACAGACTTTAACGCTTAAAAAGTGCAATTAAATAGTGCCCCCAAGCTACAGACCGACTAGTTTGTGTTCTGGAGACGAAAAGGCCAAGGCCATTACGCCGAACACCTTAACAAGGTTGGCTTTTTTCCCAGAATCTTCAGAAGTAAATGGCAGGCAGCTACGGCTAATAGAAAAGCAGCAACAGCAGCTCCGCGGCGCTGTGGCCAACTTACGGTAGCGAAACGTCACTCTACCGTACTCTCGCGCTGCTCGACGTCGTCGGCTCATTAGCGCATTGTGCGGATGCGGCCGCCGCGCCGCCATCGCCGTCGCCGTCGCCTCTTTGCTTGAGCGTCCTCGGCAGCGAGTGATCGTCTACGAGGGCTACGGGAGCGGGCGCGCGGACACCGACGCTGATTTCTTCCCTCTGTCTCAGTCAGTGTGTACGAGGGTAGGGAGGCCGAGCACGAGACACGAGTTCCGGCGCTTACCGTAATCCACGACAGCCCCCCCCTAATCAATCTCCCCTTCTCATACGCCACACAATTGAATTATTGCCACCGCCCTAAGGCACTGCTCTCGCTCGCACGGCGCGCTGTCGTCGTCAACGTCTTCTGGAGGTGGCGACGGCGGCTGCTTGCAGATTCATTCAGCTGGCTAGGTGTAGGGTCTCTCGGCGAACGGACGGTAAGGATGGCTAGGACACTCTAAGAGAATGCTGACCATGAAGTCTTTGAGCGGGACGGAAAGAGGAGGAGGAATAGCTGCTGGTGACTAGGCTTTTCTCCACTGGCTTCTCCTGCAAGGGTTTGTAGGATCCTCCACGTGGATCCACTGGAGCACTCTGGCACGCGACAGGGACGAATGGACACGTTACTAGGTTCCGCTCGAGCAACCTGATGATTCTGAAGAATCTGACGGATTCTTCCGTCTTCTTCATCTCCACGTCTACTGAAGCAATCTCTCAGCTACCTAAGTGCATGGAATGGACTCCCAGAACTCCCCAATTACCGTCAAAGTGGCGTCAGAACGACTTCAGGCAATCCTTCGGCATCAGAATGTCTTTGGCAGCTCTGTTTCAGTACTTTGAAAGATTTAATAAAAAGAAACGCGGTGAAGGACGTCGTCAATCAATTCCTTTTGGATTGCGCCATGTATTCTACTTCTACAGGATGTCGCGTAGGTTATTTGAACGCGAATTTGGCCAATTTTAATATAACTTACCAACGCACAAATTCATCAGTCCCGCAGGACTGGAAGGTGTGGTTAGTCTGGGCCCGAAAACCGTACCAGGAACCTGGAATCGAGTCCACACCAGAGCCGCCACTCCCACCAACCGCGCTTCACAACACCCAGACCGTGTAACAATTCTGGCACTGTGATCGTCTTCTTTTTGATTTGACAACATTCTAACCAATGCAGCTATAGAGCCAAAGAGTGAAGTTTTCTATTGGCGTTGGAATGCGCCGTGCATTCAGCGTTTGAATCATTTTGTGGAGATACATATTTTGAAATAATATTTAGTCTATAAGATAAGCTACAGAAACAGCAGCTGGTTCCTTTCCGACAGCCTTGCAACTTCTGTAGTTCCCGCAGAATGGATGAAAAAGGGTGGATCTATCCTAGTATAGAGGAGTAGGGTCGAGGCTTCACTGGAAAGGAGGAGAAGGAAGCACGAAGAGGGTTGTCTGTCCTAGTTAGGAATTTGCACGAGAAAGTCTTTCGTAGGCTAGTTCAATTACCCGCCTTGGGGAATAGCTCACACATTTTCGGTCGATCTCGAAAGACAGCGGGAAGTGCTCCTTCCCTTTAGAATAGATTTAAAACCGATATTATCACTTCACTTGGTGAATAAGGCCTGGGGATTGAACGCATGGCGTATCCCTGCAAATTCTAGAGTCACTGTCTCCTTCACTGGTCTGACTGCTTTATAAACCCAATGAAGAGTTTACCCTGTCCTTCTAGTCGTTACCTTTGGCGCGCTAAGTTCGGCTATAATCAGTATTCAGCGTTACGTAGAGTGCGCCACGCATTCTCTTCTGCGGAGTATTGCAGAGGCTATTTGAACGAGGAATTGGCCAACGGGAGCGTCATAGTGCAGTCGAAGCAGGTGCAGGTTGTCACGTGCACCCGATACCAGGTTCTTGGTTCGGATTTCCCGCCCAGGCCAACCCTTCGGGATCGGTGAATGGGTACCAGACTTGCCTGGGAAGGATGAAACGCTGACTGACTTGTTCATTGGTTGACCACTGCAAGTCGTTGTCTAGTCAAATACGCGTTCAAATCACCTCCACGACATCTCGTAAAAGTAGAATGCGTGGCGCATCCTAAGTGAGATTGAGCCACGCCGTCTTATATCCTTTTGTCCTTTGTTCTTTTAGTCGGTTTCTTCGCGTCAGTAATAAGATATAGGATAAATTCGGACATAATCAATCCCTATGTAGAGTGCGCCACGCATTCTACTTCGGCGGCATATGGCGAAGGCTATTTGAACGAGTATTCGGCCAATGAGTGCATGATAGCGCAGTCGGAGGAGGCGCTGGCTATCGCGTGCACTCCGCATCGAGATCTCTGCCAGGATCACGCCCACGGCAATAATGCCTTCCATGTCTTAGGGGTCGTTGATTTGCTACCAGACTTTCTGATGAAGAACGCTCTGACGTGTTCATCGGTTGGTCACCGCAAGTCACTGTATGGCCATATACGCATTCAAATCGCCTCCACGACATTCCGTAGAAGTGGAATGCGTGGCGTATCCGAAGGTGGATTGAGTAACCCTGTCCTTCCCCTTTCGCTTGTAAACCACAAGAACAGTGATAAATCTCCACGTTAATTAAAGGATCTGAAGGGTGCGCCACGCATACTTCATACTCGGAGACGTTTCGCGGAGACGTTTTGAATGGATTTCACCCACGCATTGACCTACGGTGGCCAAAAAGTGGACAAGTCGTTGATATTATAGTTTGTCGTTTCTAAACTCAAACCCATTGAACATTCAAAACGTCTCCGGGATATCGCGCAGAAGTATGAAGTAGGCCACCACAAGTAATAGGCAGTCAGTGCAGTCCAAATACGCATCAAATTGTCTCCATGATGTAGGTGGAAGTAGAATGCGTGGCGCATCCCGCAAAGCGATTGTGCAGCGCTGACCTTTATTCTCCATTTGCCCACGACAACAATTTTTAGAAGTCATTCAATGAAGAACTCAGGCCTTTATTCTTCCCAGGCGGGTCTGGAATAGCAATCAATACCTCGAAAATATAAAAGACTTGCTTGTCCTGGGATCGAACCATCAATCGATTCGATCGATTCGAGGAGCACGCATGGTCGGTGGTACTCTTCCATAACCGGAATGGAAAGGCTTTTTGGGAAAGAGCCCTGGGCAGTCAAACCTAGGAAGAGTATTATGCTTGGGAATGCTGCGAGTATGTCCGTGGCGTCATACCGCTCTTCAGAATCTTCAGATCGTATGTCTCTGCCTTGCCATCTGTTCTTCCTCTGAATATTTAGGCAGTATCGTTATCTCAGTGGAATTCGAAGACTCCACCAATCCCATCCTTCCTCCTTTATTTCAGAAGATCTTCTTATTTAAATCTTGACACTCGCCAGTTATGTACGTCGGAAGTTGGTTGATAAAGGTGAAAAAACTAGTCCTTAAACGGCTTCAATTAGGAGATGTGCATGGCGCATACCAGACAAGTCACATTCGAGTCAGACAGAATCGATAGAATTTTTTGCAGATTTTCAAAATAGCTCCGATTTCTAGAATTCTCCGTCAATGCTCCGATTATTCCAGGTATGGTTCCAAAACCGACGAGCGAAGCACCGAAAGCAGGAGAAGCAGCTGAACAAGGTATGGTAGCTTCGTGATGTCCGAAGAAGGCACTTCTTAGATCGTTCTCATCATTTAGACGCTGAATCCGCATCAGGCGATCTTCGCCAGCAATCCGGCCAGCAACATCATGCGACAAGGCATGTACCCGTCGCCGCTCGGCAATCCCCGCGATAGCTTCTGGTGAGTAGAAGTGGTTAATTCGAGGGTGTTGAACCAATTGGTGAAGTCAAGGCCTACAAGTGGAACGCATGGCGCAACCCAGTCAAACCTGTGCTGTCTATACCGCTGCGCTGAACGCTACTTTCAAGCAACTTGGAAATACGCAGTTCAGGATCCCTTAGTCCTAGATTCAATAAGAAAACTTGAGATCCTTAAGAACTTCTTAGAAGTCAGCTGATAGTTGAAGGCATGGCGCATCTTTGACGATAACTTCTCGAATTCATTCAGGTACCCATCGTATCCTCGACAGATGCCCTATCCAACGGCTACACCGCCTTACTCGACGAACTCGTTCGCTAATCCCATCACGAAGTGAGTTTTTTTCTGCAGTTTTACCTCATCTAGCGCGGTCGGGAGAGGCGACGGCCATTAAACGCTGGAAAAAATCGATCCGTGGTTCGAATCCCGCGTGGGACAACCAGCCACTCTTTCCTCCGGTGTCGGAAAATTGTCATCAGACTTGACAAGAAAGCAAAAAACACACATTTTGTCTTCGTATGGCCATCGTTGAAGCCAAATTCACCTTCAAATCAATTCACGATATCGCGTAGAAGTAGAATGCGTGGCGCATCCCAGAAAAGAATTGATTGACACTGTCCTTGGTCCTTATTCTATGTGACGTTTGTTAAGTATTACGATTTTAAAATCTGTCAACCGTCAATAAATCAAAGCCAATTGGACGGCTATCCAGACCTAATCAATAATCGATTGATATTGATTACCTTCGTTATGGATCCCATGTAGCGGTCAGCCTAACTCATCTGACCGATTACTCAAACAAAAACTTGGGAAAAGCCCAGCATCAACCCGTATGGAGCACATTGTCGGATCGATAATGCTTTCCTGGTCGCGTGGTAGAGCAGTCGGGCAAGGCGGCTCCTGTCTTATACTGCTCGGATCAATGAGGTTCTTGGTTCTGATCCGCAGCCAACCAAACCCTCCATCCCTTCGAATTTGGGTACTGAGCACTTATCCCATCCGGTTGGGTACATCTACTGGCCAGCGCAAAACTTTGTACAAGACAAATACGTATTCAAATGTATCCACGACAGAAGTAGAATGCGTGGCGTATCCCAGACGGTTATTGATTAATGTCGTCGTTTGTCTTGTTTTTACCAATGTAGCTGAGCGAACGGCAGGCATACGCTTGTGAGTCGAATTTCAAGCAATGGAACAAAGTTCGACGCATCCTCCCGCCCATCGGCCACTAATTTGACGAGGACACGCTCACGGACGCACAGACTCACACATGTGAAATAACTTGCCTACATGTAGTGCTGCTGCATTCTGGAGAGTGATAAAGACGAGTATAACAGTAGTGAAGGTCTCGAACTTGGTCTGAAGGTCAGCGTTAGGCAAATCGGTTGGTTGCAGTATGCGCCACGCATTGTACTACATCTATGAATGTCGCGGAGGCAATTAGAAGGCGTATTTAGCCTGCATGTATGGTCAACTTGCGGTTGACAGTCGATAGGCAGGCCAGTTTGATCTGATCCTTTCGACTAAGGTAAGGCAATTCGTGGACCTACTTGAGGGATGGAAGGCTTTGATGGCCTGGGCGGGACCAGAACCAAGAACTTTTAATGGGTGCACACGTCACAGCCGGTGCGCCAACTACGACTGCGCTATCTAACAGCGACAAAAGCGCAAAAATCCTCCGCGTTCTCTCCACTGCTTGATAAATTGAAATGTCTTAGGCCCCGTTTATACTTCGTCGCAGCGCGACGCGATGGCCACGCAATGAGACCAATATTGATCGATCGCGTCGCACAATCAATATGGCCACTATACGTGGCGTCGCGTCGTGCTGCGACGAAGTATAAACGGGGCCTTACGGTAATGCGGCCAGTCGTCGCTTTATGGAGACCGTGTGCAGCGTCCGTCACCACACAACGTTCTATTTTGAGGCACGGCTAATTTGCGTACTGTAGTGCGAATCAAAACACCGTTCAAGCCCTTTGATCTCCTGCCGTTCCCTGGATCTTACAGTATCCAAGCACCGCCTCCACTTACGCTGAAGGAAAAAGAATTGGGGAAATAATTGTACAAGAGCACTAACCCAGCAGTCTTTGGATACGCCGTGCGTCTTATGTTATGCTTTATCTCATAGCTAATGTGAACGCATCGATCGCATAAAAACCGTTGCTGTTCCTGCCCGACGTTTTTATAGCCTACCTGAAACACAAATTTTTTACAAACACATTTTTAGAAAAAAAACTTTAAATTAAGAACCCCAAAAAGAAGCAGTAGGAAACATGTGTGTAAAAAACGATACAAATCGATCGATCGAATCGACCTATCCCTTAGAGTGGGCCGTGCATTCTGCCACAAGTGATGTCAGTCAGGCAGTCTGAATAGGTGCAATTTTTTCGGTTGCCAGCCAATGAGCACAAATACCTCTTGAATTCAACCATCCTAATTTTTTTCAAAACAAACAGGGTATTTTTCATGAGAAACTTCTGTTCGAGCCTGGGCCGAAAGCCTATATTAGTCGAAAGGTTGAAAAAAATCAAAAATGGATTAGATTTTCATGCAATTTTCGGTCCATGTCGTGAATGTGGACGACATTAGAGGGCGCCTAATCGTAACCAATCAGAGCGCCAACCGAGGACACGAAAGACAATCGGGGGTGCAGGTCATACACGCCCTCTCAATGGCATACTCTCTCCAATAACCATGATTGGCTAGCGCGTTCCCGTTTTGCTAGGCAGGCTGCTCACTTTTGCGACTAGAACCAAACTTTTAATTAAATAAATAACTCTGAAAATGGTAATAAAGCAATTAGAGTAGTAGAAAATAAATTTGAAAATAATGAATAATAAATAGGGGTTGTAAAAAGAATTTGCGATCCGCAATTAATCCCTTGAAAGGGTTAGAAGCCTGGGTTTACCCGGACTCCAATCAGACGAGTCCACAAATCGATTTTCGAGAATCAGACATATCCCGAAAATCGATTTGTTGTGCATACAAGAATTGCCGCCTCCTACCTAGTGCGCCACACCCTGGTACCCCCAAGTCATCTTAAATATGTAGGAAGTCAAATCCATGGCTATGTTACGCAAGCGTAGGAAAACCGACGACTCCCGCATTTATGGCTTTTATAGACGAGTTGAAACAGAAATTTTCAGGCGATTTGTTGAAAAGAAATATTATTTGAAACAAAAAATATTTAAAAGCAGCAAAGAAATAAGGAGTACAATTAGTGCCGTTGAGCATGCGTCTCGAAAAAAATCGAAAAAGGAATAAACTCGCGCACATCGTGCAGACGTGCAGGTGAAAGTACCGCAAACTTAGGCATTTAAACCAAGGTCAACCAATTCTTCTGTTTTGCGTTCTTTCTTGGTTTAGTGTAAACTGACAGGCTAAACAAGCCTTCTATCGTCCAGAAGTCTGCCAATTAGCGTTAATCTTGTCCGGGATAGTGCCTTTGAGCATGCGTCTCGAAAAAATTGAAAAATAAAAGGACTAGGCTCATGTACAACGTGCAGACATGTAGGTGAAAGTACCGCAAACTTGGGCATTTAAACCAAGGTCAACCAATTCTTCTGCTTTCCCGTTCATTCCTGGTTCTGTGTGAATTGCCAGGCTGAACAGGCCTTCTATCGCCCAGCAGTACGTCAATTAGTGCTAAGCTTGTCCAGGAAGGATAAACCACCCTCTTGTACATTGCTTGGCCACCACAAAACTGCATCTGCATCCAGATTACCGCTTTTCTCCTTATAATTTATCGATCTTCTGGTCAACAGAAGGCAATTCAACTGCCATGTAGACGTTCAAATTGGCCCCGTGATACACCTGAAAAAGTGGAATGCATGGCACATTCCACGGATTGATCAAAACCGACTGTTCCACTTTGGCTTTTATCCCCATAAATAGCCGTTGAGAATACAAAGATGACGTCCGATTTCAGCTTCAGCCCGTCGATCGCACAGTTCTCGTCCGACGAGGATTTCTACCAGAAGTCGTTGGCGTTGCGAATGTCGTGTCAGCCGACGGCGTCGGCGAACATCGCCAATCTGAACTATCCGCAAAGCTAAGCAACACGTCGTTGACGTGTCGTCTGATGACGACCTCCATCCGACGACGCTGTGCGTCGTCGTCGCTCCTTTTAGTCAACGAACGAACGGTTTCTGTCGTTTTCCGAGTTCTCTTTCGTCCACGTCTATAGTCTATCGATCGATCGATCGTCCGTAGTTATTGATCTGTTATTGATCTCTTTTCCTTGCCACTAGTGTGCAGCTACTACTACTACTACTACACTACATAGGGAATAACGCTCAATCAGAAGCAGTGTGTTCGATATGGAATGAGCTTATTTTATGGAATTGAATTGTGTCGATCTCAACCCTCGAGGACGGCGAGTCATTATGGTCGTGCTGTTATTTTCAATTAAAAATTAGTTGTTAATTACTTTTCTGTGAATGCTGAAGACGCTAAAGGGTAGCTTCACAATAATTCCGTTTAGCGTTTTGACTCGCAGCGCCCGATTCTGAAGTTGATCTTCTTCTCTTGTCAGTGATGTGTGCAGAATATGTTCGACAAGTGGACATTGTAAATGTAATATATGAGAATAAATTGTTTGCAATATTAAGCGGTACATTGGCGATTGATTTATTGATTTATTGATTAATTATGGATATTGATGGGTTGTCTTGCTTATGTATATCGTATCGGGACCGCCAGGTGGGCAAGAAGTCTAATACTAGACTTTCCTGAAAAAAATAAAGGCACCGACGTCTTCATCGACTAGTCTCTACTTTATCAAGCTAAAATGGACTCTCCTCTAAGTTAGCCTAAGGCTTCAGAAAACTTTAGAAAACTTTGGACGCTGTTAAAATCAAATTGAAAACCTTTTAAATCTGATTGGGCACTGGTAAAATCAAATTGGACAGCTTTTAAGCTAGCTTAGCACTTTAGAAATTAAAGGAAACTCTAACACATCAAAACGAGCTTATTCTATGTACATTAAAATAAAGGCCCTCCAAAAAGACTAAAATAATTTTTGTAAAGTAAATGATTGCTGCTTTTAAAATAATTTTTTTTGAATGACTAAATGATTCTTGCTTTACGTTGAAACAAAGTATAATTTACAATTTTTCTCAATTTTTCTTATATAAAATTATAACTCATTCGAACGCTGTTCTAAAAAATTCAAAGGTCGTTCCACCAGATTTACCTTGAACAAAAAAACTATTTTATCCACCTTGGAGAGTCTGTAGTTTAGCCTGAAAGAAGCTCGTTTTGATTTGGAAGACGTTCGCTTTGATTTCAGAAGCGTCAAGTTTCTTTAGAACAGCGCCCAATGTGAAAAGTATCCGATTCGACGTGAAAATGGTATAAATGACCTCCACGATGTAGAATGCGTGGCGCATCCCGAAAGAGATCGATTAACATGGTCGTCTAACTTTACCCTTGACGGACGATCTACTTGACAAGGGATAGACCTTGGCCGCAACAGCTTAGTCGTTGGGTGATTGGGCAAGTCTAACTGGAGTAAAGGAACACAGCACTCATGGCTGCAGTCCAAATTCCAAACACGTGGTGCTTTGGCACACGAGCACATCTGAAACTTTGATAGTCAGACTTGCTCTGATCCTACGTTGTTAGCGTCAGCTGTCACTTGTAATCCATTCAAACAGACGCCACCTGAGAGTGTAGCGGATGGCGCAAACCGGAGAGCAACAATAAACGTCAAGTACAGTGAGCAGAGTAGTGCAGGAGCTGTACAGAAGGATACGAGCGGCTTCAGGAACTTCCACGTGCGTCGAAGAAGTCGTGAAGAAGATGAAACATGTCTGGCTCTGACGTGCCTACCTATTCAACTCCACTGTTCCCCCTGTGCTAAGAATGTCTCAGACATTTGGCTCTAACGAGGAAGGTCAGTGAACTCGGTTCGGGGATTCTGATCGAGTCCTATATGGTCTTGTAGGGCGTCGGACGAAGATCACAGAACTGTGTTTTGTTTTTGCTAAATGCCCCTGGATGATCCAAAAGTAGCAAAAAATGGTACCTCTTCAGGGCGGGCTGATAAGGGAAAAGTGACACCTGGAATGGCCCTGTCCTGCTCAGTACTTAACCTACAAAAGGTTTGGAGCTCAAATTAGAGAGAATATGATAATTTCCCACGTTTCCTAGACGATGCTGCAATGTACTTTCAAGTGATTCATTCGCAACGGAGGCGGCAGCGACTGGATGACCGAGTGGATAGCGAGGCGGACTTACGGGAGGGTCGAGGGTTCGATTCCTGAGGGGGCTAGAAGATTTGCTAGGTGGTCTGTTCATGTCTTTACAAAGGAGTTGGCGTCGATTCCATGATTCCACATCACTATTTAATCGGGCACACCCTCACACCCGGTCGATTGCCTCCATTCCTCTCGAGCCCGCTGCGAGTCGCGGGGTTAGGAAGTAAATATGGTACCCAACCGTACCCTATCGTAACCAAAATGTACTCTTCATTTGCAAATGAAGGCACTCCACAGAGCAAATCGCATAGACTCCACCGGAACCGAACCCTCGACCTCCCTCCCGTATGTCCGCCTCGCTATCCACTCGTCCATCCATTATCTTCACCACAACGTTGCGAATGAATCACTTGAATGCAAGGAAACGTGGGAAATTATCAAATTGCCTCCAATTTGGGCTCCAAACCTTTTGTAGGGTAAGTTCGGGGCACGGCAGGACCATTCCAGGTGTGACTTTTGCCTTATCAGCTCGCCCTAAGTGATTCAATTTTTTGCCATTTTTGGACCACCCAGGGGCATATAGCAAAAACGAAACATAGTTCTATGATCCTCGTTCGATGCACTACAAGACCATATAGGACTCGTTCAGAATCCCCGGACTGAGTTCACTGACTTCCCTCGTAAGTCGTCAGCTTTCAAGGCACGCTACTCGGAGAGTGACACAATTCCCTCCAGCGAGAGATGGCGTCGATGTGGAAGGGCAAAAGACACCGTCTCGGCCAAGTCGTCAAAAAAAAACCTCCTTCTAACGGATTATAAGCTCTTCAGCTTCCACAATAGGTTCAACCGAAGCCGTAAGACGTGGAAGGGTTTGTTAGCTTCGGCGCAAAACAGAACCACAAAATCAATTCCAGGGAGAACGAGATCGGCGACTCCTGCTGACTGCGCCACTCGCTACTGGGAGCGAGCATCTGCGAGATTTTCTGCGAGTGGCATCAATGAGAAAAATCGAGAATTAACACCGATGGAGAGAGTATCTCCCGACCGCAGTGCCAGTTCGTTAGGGCTGATCTTCGATCTTGTCGATGATCCGTTCTCCGCTGGGTCATGTCCATTCTAGCCTTACCCTGCCTCCGCTGTAATTCTTTCTTTTGTCTCCGAATTTTTCGTTATTTTTCTATCCTTTCCTACGCCTTTCCTTGTTTTTACGGGTACTTCCTTCCCTTCACGTTATTATTCAGTCGAATCAAAAGTCTTCGCTGTTCTCGAATCCCTATTTCAAGTGGATAAAGTAGTATAAGGTGATAGAAATTCTTTAGTAGGTAATCTGGTTTCGATTAATTCTCCTTAGATTATAGACTAGTTTTCCTCTCGCTTTTTTTAAATCCTACTCTCATTCATTCTCTCTCGTAGCATTCCATTCTCGTTTGTTCTATTCCTTCTTTTAGCTTTCCATTCTTTCTGCCCATATTTCTGCCTTCTTTTCAGCCATGGCAAGCACTTTTCACTTTACACTTTTCATCGTCAAAAAAGCAGGTGAACAGGTATCAAGTTGCAAAAATATTGGGATATTAGACCAAAGCTCATGTGCTCTTGGAGGACACTCCTCTATGTACAGGGTGCGCCATAAATATGGTCACTTTTTCGCGCGTCATTTTTTGTATTTGTTTGCGAACGTTTTTATGTTTCCATTGTTTCTTCGGATTCTACGTGTCATCTTAACCGTATATAGTGTTTTTTGCATCTCCACACTGCTTCTTCCAGAAATGGTAAAGTCTTGTTGTCAAAGAGGCGCAATCTTGGATCCGAGAAGGGCAGGTCTTTCTGTTCCCAACATCGCTCGTCTGCTGAAGCTGCACAAGATGACAGTCTATCGCTGTGTGGAACGTAACTCCCTCGTTGATCGTTCCCGACCTGGCTGCCCGGTATCCGTAGCTACGAGCAGTCTCTGGAAAATCGTGAAAGAACAATTCAAGTGGAATCCAGGCCACGGCATGAGAAAGATGGCATCCGAGCTCAACGTATCGGCTATGACGATGAAGCGAGTTGCTAAGAATGAACTTGGACTATACCCCTACAAGTTCCGTCAACTGCACGGACAAACGCCTGCACAGATGGAAGGAAGAAGAAAAAAACGTCCAAGACTCCTCGAGCGGAACGACCACTGCCGACGCTCTTCACTGATAAGAAACTTTTCTCAATTGAGCAGCCTTTTGACCGCCAAAACTCGCGGTTATTGGCTGAAAGTGGTGAGGATGCAGACACCGTTAACAGAAACTCTCATGCAGCTTCCCTGATGGTTTGGGCCGGAGTTTGCGCCACAAGATGGACACGATTGGTTTTCGTTGAAAAAGGAGCAAAGGTCAACACCAATGTCTACGTGAACGACATTGTGATAAAGGAGTTGCTTCCCTAGGCTCAAGAACACTCTGGAAATACAACATGGACATTTCACCAGAACGGCGCACCCGCTCATAAGTCCAAGAAGACTCAGGAGTGGTGCGCAAGGAATCTTCCCAACTTCATCCCTGTTTCTGAGTGGCCGACAAACTCGTAAGATTTGAGTGTTATGGATTACTGCGTTGGCTCATTCTAGAGGGTGAAGTCTGCGCTAAAAGGCGCACTACGATTCGAGGATTGAAATCTTCACGGGAAAAAGCATGGAAGGAAATTCCGCAAGCAACCTGGCGTGCCGCCGTTGAGTCCTACCCTAAGGTCTGAAGGTTGTCATTCGTGCCAAGGAAGATCATATTAGATGATATTCATTTTGCGTGTTAACTAGATTGTTAAAAAATTGTTGAGGAAGTTTCGCTATTCCCTGACAAATTCCCCGTGAGTAATTCGCTTTTTATTGAGTGACCATATTTATGGCGCACCCTGTAGTATTGCACTTGGTTAGATTTCTAATCGAAAACTTCCTCAAACTCTGAAAAATCGCAGAGTTTAAACGGCTTACATGCAAATCATAAAGTGTCAAGGAAAAAGATCGGCATTGGTCAATTCCCATACGGGTTGCGCCACGCATTCATCTACGACGGAACATCGTGAGGGCAATTCGAATGCGTGTTTATCCGATTGGTGTGGCTAGCCGATGGACAAGTCTGGTACCACACTCCGTCTCCGGAGGTAAGGCTGGAAGGCTTGGTTGGCGTGGGCGCAAAATCCGAACCAAGAACCTGGAATCGGATGCACGCAACAGCCGGCGCCTCCATCGACTGTGCTGCCACGCGCCCTCGTTTGATGAACGCTTCAGCAAAATGTGAAACTGAACTGCCAGGGCTACCCAGTCGCGGCGTTGTTATTAGGTTGAAAAAAAGTCTCTTCACACTTCGAAATTTTTTTTACCCTTCCCCTTGTAAACGCACTAGCCAATGTTGATTGCTGATTTCGTAATCCTATCACACTTGTCTACCGTTCGCACGCGGACACAGGTTAAGACTCTTCTTGTAATTCGTTATCCACCCAATCTTCCGAACTCAATGCCAGATCTACCTCATGGCCGTTTTCAGCACGGCATTCTTCATGAATTCATTAAAGAATCCACAGCACGTCAGGCAGCAGACCAAATTAACCATATATATGGCTTGGGATCTACTACTCATCGCGCCTGTTATGAGTGGTTCGGAAAGTCTTTAAAGGGAGATTATTCACTGAGGGCAAAGCATGGTCAGGAAGGCCAACTGGATTGGACGACAGTGAACTACACCATCTTCTTCGTACCGATAGGAGGCAGACGACACATCGGCTGGCAGAGAAGCTCGAAGTGTCTCATAGGATAGTAGGAATCCATCTGAAGAATCTTGGCTTTCATGGAAATTTGGAGCTTGGATTCCACATGCCCTGTCAGACACTCAGAAAGGTCGACGGCTCTCCATCGCTGCTTCTCTTCTGTCCAGATAAGGAAGAAAATCGTTTCTTCCGCGGATTGTGACAGGCGAAGAGTCCTGGGTTCTGTATGCCAACTTCCGAGGAAAAGGCAATGGGTACAAAAGGGAGAGAGCCCTAAGTCTGATCTCAAGCCCAATGTTCACGAAAGGAAGATTCTCTTGAGCGTTTGGTGGGATATCAGAGAAGTGATTTATCGGCAAACTCTCAGAAGTGGAGAGACACTTACTGCTGTCACATACTGCGGCCAACTCCACAAAGTCGTCGCAACTCTCTAAGAAAACAGGCCGGAGAAGTCGAAGGTGATGATCCTGCATGACGATGCAAAACCACATGTTGCAAGACTCACAAGAGAAACAATAAAGGAGCTGGGCTGGGAGGTAATGCCACATCCACCGTATAGCCCTAATCTCGCCCCTAGCGACTACCATCTCTTCCGTGGTCTCAAGCAAGAAATTGGAGAGAAATATTTTGGAACGGATGAAGACCTCAAAAATTGGATTCATCAATGGTTCGACTCCAGAACTGCAGTCTTTTAAGCGAGGGGAATTGGAAAATTACCCAGTCTTTGGAGAAGTGTAGTGGGACAAAATAGAGTTCATCTCAGTTGATTTGACTTTGTAGTTGTGAAGTAATGAATCTTTGAAAAAAATGAAAAGACTTTTTTTTCCAACCTAATACCACCTCTCTGGGCTGGTGTAGGGCTCCCTCTCCTTTTGTAATCCAATTGCCAAGCTTAAAAGTGATAAAAAACCGCCAGGAAATGCACCCCTAGCAGCTGGCCACATACTGAGAGCTTTAGGTATCGTGCAAAAATTAGGGCCAATCCGGTGATCGAAACCGGGACCTCTCGCACCCAAAGCGAGAATCATACCACTAGACCAATTGGCCGCGACGATGTTGACGCTCCGTCACGGCTATGAATTCTACGGAGATCGCCACCTGGCCGACGACCTTGCGCTCTATTACACATGCTCGTTCGTCCCGTTCGTCCATGGCGGGACGGCTTTGGAGGGGTGGGTATACGCCGGGCATTCCATGTGTTACGAAGCGCGCTGAAGCGATGGATACCCAGACGTGACTAGGCCATCTGCTTTAGTCAACTACAAGTGGTGTTTCATACTTCATAACTTTTATTTTCACAATTTTCAGGTCGAATTGGACACTTTTCAAACCAAATTGGACACTTTCCAAATCAAATTGGACATTCTTCTAAGCTAGCTTTAGACTTTTGAAATCAAAGTGAACTCTTCTAATAATTTTTTCAACGAAAATTTTAGTACGATTGCTTTGAATTTCCAATTCGCCTAATCAATTAGTGAACACTTTGTACAGAATTTTAAAAAATTCTCATTTCTTTGTGGAAAATAATGGTTTAAAGAGCAGGATAGCGGCCATTTTTGGTTCCAAAAGAAAAAATTGCGTCATGCCCTCGTCCAAGCCGTCGCGATTTTTATTCGATTGATAGCAAAATTGCTCTTTGCATGGAGTTTCGCATCTGTAAACGACAGAACAAAAGCAATTGTAAACAATACAAATATTCTCACATTGACGCTATTCATGTAAGCAGCATTTACACTATCAATCAAAAAGAAATCGCGAAGAGGTTTTCGAGTGCCTGGCGCGATCATAGCTTTTAATGCGCTACATGACTGCATTTTACTTGCTTTGAGACAAATTTCAATTCACTAATTTTCCTGAAAAGTAAAAATTTTACAAAATTATAACACTTATTGTAGGTGGCAGGTGAATTTAAAAAATTTCCAAATACACCATTTTACAACTTTCACGTCGAATTGGACACTTTCCAAATTAAATTGGAGGCTGTTCTAAGTAAGCTTGATGCTTTAGAAATCAAACTGAACATCTTTCAAGTTAAAATGAATTCTCTAACATTGCACTAAAAACTATTTGAGCCAATTAGAATAATTTTTAGAACAAAGAAAATTTGGATTATTTTCTTTGAAATTTTTTTGTTCACCCGTCCCAGTAAGAATGAAAGAAATATTGGGGTGATGCAAAAATAATGGCCGTTTCCAAAGCGCTGCTTCGGAATACTATAACTCGCTCCAAAAAAATCATTTCGATCGTAATATCCACCAAAAGAATGAACGCATTTTCGCCAACGAGAACGTCGTGTTTAGATACTCCACCAGCAGAAAATTCTCGGGTTCTGGAGGCGAGTACATCGTCGAATGTCTTTTTTGCATCGTCTTCATTTCGGAACCTCTTCTTGCTCAGGAAAATATTCAGATGCTTAAAAAAGTAAGAATTTCGTAGGATAGCGCAAAACGCGATATGTTTTTTTTAACGATTTGTACCATTTTCACGTCGAAATACACGCTTTTCAAAATAAATTGGACTTTTCACGTTAAATTTGATACCTTTCTAAGGTATCCTAAGACTTTTGAATTAAAAATGAACTCTTCCAAATCGAAATCTGGTTTTTCATTACATTAAACTAAGGTCTCTCCAAAGATCTTAGCATAATTTTTTTGTTCAAGAAAAATTTAGTACATGTTTCCTAGAAATTTTTTGGTTCACCTGCCAGGATAAATTTTTTTGTTGTTGAGAAAAACAATAAATTAAAATTTGTCTTAAACAACAGTAAAGGTGCAATCATGTAGCGCATTAAGAGATCAGATCGCGCCATGCAGTCGAAGATCTTGTCGCGATTTGTATTTGATTGATAGTGTACATGCTGCTTAAATGAACCACCTAGGTAAAGGAATATGTGTTGTTTATAATTGCATTGTTATACCGTTAGCCGTCTGTGAATGGCAAGCCATTTTGAAGCGATCCGATTGGCTGTAGCGTTCCCAAATTCCAATGCTGCCCATTTTTGGGACATGTACCAAAAACACTGACGAAGAGAAGGAATTCTTGTAACGGATATGCTATCGAACCTCAGGAAGCGGCCGATTGCCTGTGAACCTTGAATGAGTGTGGGCAGAGTTCAGTCAACATAAAGAAGCGGAACCACTCGTAAAAATCGACCCCGTCACAGCATCATCCGCTCACTAGTGTCTGTCGACAAGAACACACGGCCGGCGAGCATCAATATTTACGCGCCGGCGACGACGTTCTTGTTTGAGGTGGAGAGCACCGGGGGGTAAGTGCGGGTTAGGGGCGCGAATCGTTCGCTCCTTGTTTGAGCAGGCCGGCAGCAGTCGGTCGTCTAGCACCGGTCCGGCTTCCTCGCTCAGTTTCCGAGCTGCTAGCCACTCCATTCCTATTACATTCTCATTGTAATCGATAATCGATCGCTTTCGGGATAAGCCATGCTTTTAGTTTCAACGAGATATTGCTTCCTCCCTCTCTTTCCCAGCTGCTAGCCACTCATCTTCCTTTTTTCGAGGTCATTTCTGTGATAAAGGATAAAGGATAAAGGACGGCGTTACTCAATCCCTTCTGGGATGCGCCAGCGCATTCTACTTCTACGGGATGTCGTGGAGGCGACTTGAATGCATATTTGGCCATATAATGACTTGCGGTGGCCAGCCGATGAACAAGTCAGCGCTTTACGCTTCCCAGACGGGTCTGATACCAATTCGCCGACCCCGGAGGGATGGAAGGCTTGGTTGGCCTGGGCGGGAAATCTGAACCAGGAACCTGGTATCGGGTGCACGCGACAGCCGGCGCCTCCTCCGACTGCGCTACATACACGCGCCCATATTTCTGTGATATGCTCATGTAATCGATAATCGATCGCTTTCGGGAGAAGCCACGCACTCTCTCTTAACGAGGTATCGTGGAGGCATTTCACAGCGACTTTCGGCATTTTATTGGCTTTCATTTAATTTATTGAACAACTTTTTCCATAACAATGGAGTTGAGTTTGCAAAAAAAAATCAAAATAAATTAAAAAAAATATTTGCGGTGTTTGAAAGGTCAAAGCATTGGTATTACTAAAGTTGGTAAAAAGGCTAAGGGATCAGATCAAAGAGATGAAAAGTTTTTTGAAATGTGGAGGACAGGGATTGCGCCGTGCCACTGCCTAAACCCTCAAGTTTAGACTCGATTGACCGCGTATGTGTACTCCGTTGGTAGACTCCATAAGCCATTCAATCATTCATTGCTCCTTGGGCGAGGAATTGGTGTATTTCTAAAATTTATCTATTAAATTATTATTGATTATTTTTTAAATTAATTTAATTTATTCTATATTATTCTATATAAATCTTCATTTTGTGTGAAAGAAAAATCCCCAAAAATTTTTAGGAATTTCGTCAAGAGCTTCTTCAATATCGAAGGTCAAGGCATTTTTAGGAAGCATAGAATACTGATCTGCTCAGATAATTTTTATATAGTAAAGGTTAAAGGATAAAAAAAATCAATACCATTCCTTTCAGGGTTGCGGGATAGCGCAGTCGGAGGAGGCGTCGACTGTCGCCTGCATCCGATACCAGGTTCCTGGTTCGTTCCCGCCTAGGCCAACCAAGCCTTTCAACCCCCAGGGTCGGTGAATTGGTACCAGACCTGTGTTGGAAGGATAGCGGGCCGATGTATCCATCGGCTAACCACCGCATGTCATTGTAGAGCTGAAGAAGCATTCAAATCGCCTCCACCACATCCCGCAGAAGTAGAATGCGCGGCGCAATCCCGAGCAGGGATTGACTAACGCTGCCCTTTATAGCTTTCTTAGCTTCTGCCGTCTTCTGATCATCTTCAACGAATTCCACGAAGCGTCATTTCCCTCACGGATCTCCGTCGGCCACCGGTTCGCCGTGCGATTTGTTCGGCCTAATTTCAACTGAAATTCGATCTGTCCACTGGAGGGGCCGTCCGTCCACTCGCTCTCGTTCCGAGGACGATCTCTCTTTCCTACTTTCACACCTCTGCCGGCCCGACATCCGTGTAATTAGTGCAGTGTCTAGCACATCGCCCTATAATTGAGACTTCAGAGACTCACTCTATTTTCTTTGGATACCAAAAACAATTTTTTAGAAAAATAAGGATTGTAATAGCATCAGCAGAACCTCATATTTTCAGGCATTTTTTGAGCGATTCGTTTCTTCTGTCTTATAGCTCGATTTCGTAAACATTTATTTTCTAATTTCTTCCTTATTCTAGTACCAATTTTTATTACATATATGAACTTTCCGGCTTTAGAAATATTTTTTAGACAATGCTTACTTCTTGTCAGTCTCTAAGATAGCTTTTTCCACACTTCATTTCAGCAGTTAATTCATTCTGGTAGCTTTTAATAGTTGGTTACATTAAAATACAGAAAAAATTAAAAAATGCATACTGCATACTTGATTATGAACAACTGGCTTTACTTGCGTACACTTAGACAATATACACCATTTTCACTTTAAACTGGACCTTTTCGCCTTAAATTGGACACTTTTCATTTGAATCCAGACATCTTTAGAAAGAATGATATTTTGCAAACGAATTAGCAAGGTCACATAGCTGCGAACTACCACCAGACTGCTGACCAGTCTACCGCTTCTTAGCTCACTCAAAACGCAAAACGTTTTATGCGCTTTGTTTGAAAATTAGCTCGGCTTGAATAAAGAAGCAAGTACTCAGACACTCGCTTTCGACGGACCAAACAACCACTTGCTATTGGTGCGAGAACCTGTTGCAGTGGATGTGGCGGGCTGCGGCTATTGGCCAGGTGAGGGGTCCCGGCGCGACTACCTGCACTCTGTTGACGCTCCTGTTCAAGTATATGTAGTGAAAAAAGGCAAAAAGCGTATAGAATACAAAGATGAGTTGTGCCGCAAGAGTTCACGTCGATGGGAATTAATCCTTCTTGGGATGCGCCATGCACTCTGCCGTGGATGATGCTATGAAGGTAGTTTGAATGTATTTATTATTATTATTTATTACACGATTACATTCGTGTGGTATAATATGAAGAAAAACAGCAAAAGAACACAGTCAAACAAATACAACCCGCAGAATATGCTTCTAACTACTGAATAGATAGAAACTATGGTTGCAACGAACTTTGGGTAACGTCTATGGCAACTATTTGTTATGGACTCATATGGACATGCAGGAATTTTTTGAAAGCGTCGTAGCTTGACGGAACGGTATGCTTTTTGCGAATCTTCTCAAATGACAAAAGCGCCCTATTGACAAAGAAGAAACGCCTACAGTTGCATTTAACCCTACCAACGTCATACTTTGTGGCACCTCCTCTAGTGGTAGACTCCCTTAACGACACCATAGCTGAGATTTTGATACTATTAGGTTGTAACGAATTAAATGGCACTGGCTCGCGCCATTTTTTGGCGCGTCCTTACGCGTTTGATCAAGAACAAACCGTAACATGTGGCATATCATTTAGAAGCGCAAACTTTGCCCTACCGGTGAATACCAAATTTTCTATGTAAAAGTGGGAAAACTTTAGAGTTTTATTGACTTTTTTGCAGATGGACAAAGGGGTAATCCGAGGCATTTACTTGTATGAATTCAAGCTGGGCACTACAGCTAAGGAGGCGGACGAGAAGATCAACGCCGCATTCGGTCAAGGATGTTCCACAATTCGGACGGCGTATCGTTGGTATCAGAAGTTCCGCAATGGAGATGAGAGCTTGGAAGAACATGAAGGTCGTGGGAGGCATAGTGATGTTGAGGAGGACAAGCTGAGAGATGTGGTAGAGGAGGATCCACACAAAGGTACCAGTGAGATAGCGAAGGTTCTTGGCGTCAGTCACAACACAGCTGCCCGGCATCTGAAGGAAATCGGAAAGACCAAAAAGCTGGAAAGATGGGTGCCTCACGAGCTGTCTGAGGAGCAAAGAAACCGACGATATGAGATCTCGTCCGTACTGCTTCTACGGAACGAAACGGACCCATTCCTTGATCGCATCGTAACCTGTGACGAGAAATGGATAATGTGCGACAACAGGCGACGATCGGCACAGTGGGTGGACAGCGATGAGAGCCCCAAGGTTTTTGCGAAGCCGGAATTGCACCAAAAGAAAGCAATGGTGACAGTATGGTGGTGTTCGCTGGGAATTATTCACCACAGCTTCCTCCCTCCCGGTGAATCCATCACGGCAGAGAAGCACTGCATTGAAATTGAAGAAATGATGAGAAAGTTGAAGGATATCCGGCCGGCCTTGGTAAACCGAAGGCGAGTTCTCCTTCTGCACGACAATGCTCGCCCCCATGTAGCACGAATGACGTTGCAGAAATTGAATGAGCTGAGCATTGAAACTCTACCACATCCTCCGTTTTCTCCCGACCTCTTCCCAACAGACTACCATTTCTTCAAGCATCTTGGCGACTTCTTGGTAGGGAAAATATTCAAATACCAACAGGAAACCGAAAGTGCCTTCGAAGATTTCGTCAATTCCAGAACTTCTGATTTTTATGCTACTGGGATAATAAAGCTTGTGTCACGTTGGCAAAGATGTGTAGAATCAGAAGGTTTTTACTTCGATTAATAAACTTGCCTTCAAGCTGAGATATTAACTGTTTAAATTTACAGTGGTTCAGTGCCATTTATTTCGTTACAACCTAATACATTCCTGATTTACGTTCCTGTGAAAGAATAACAGATCATTTCGCTTCCTTCTAAAGGCGAGAGTTGTCAATCCAAAGTTATGATTTCTATCCTTACTTGAGGGGATTTGATCATAATGAAAGCCCAGTGTGCGTATCATTAGCTTCCTCGTGAAACTATTCTGGACCCTTTCTAAGACTTGTACAGTTTTCTTCGTGTGTGGTTAGACAGGAGACAAGAGTACCATATTCCAAAATAGGCCTTACAAAAACCTTATATTCTTGAAGGAGCAGTCCACAATCCTTAGAGGATAGCGCTCTGAACAGGTTGAACATTGCCCTCGTAGCTTTATTGGCGATAATTACACAGTGTTTGTCAAAATTTAGATTACTATTGACTAGAAATCCTAGGTCTTTTACCTCATCGGTACTAATTAGAGGAGTGTTACCAATGGTGTACTGATGCCGGCGACGACCTTTGGTACCGATGTGAAGCACTCTGGACTTCTCTTCAGAGAGCGGCAAGTCCCATATCGAGGACCATTCCTGAACCCTATCGATAGCATCCTGTAGTTGCATTGCATCCACATCATTCGATACTGGCCGATAAATCTTAAGATCATCTGCAAATGCACAATATTCCATCCCGCCTGCTTCCAAGAGTTTTAGCAAATCGTACATCCCGGCTAAGGGTGAGTGCTGATTCCACGTTCCACGAGGTGTGGATGTTGCGTTCGATCAAACGGCGCCGGTGGTGTAATGGCGTAGAGCATTCCCGCCCGGTTAGAGGGAGGTGCGGGTTCGAGTCCCGCCTGGCGCTAGAAGTTTTGATCGCAACAAAACAAACGTTATGACAGTACATGTAAATGTTGAACAGTACAGGAGAAAGATCTTCTCCCTGGGGAACACCACTGCTCACCGGTCTAGGTCGAGAAAACGAGGAGTTCACACGAACGATGAAAGTGACCAAACTTGCGGATTTAGGAGTTCATCCCAGAATCATCAAATGGATAAAACATTTTGTATTCGATGGGTCGTTTCAAGTACGAGTAAATGAATCATTCTCAGAATCTTTTCCAGTAACTAGTGGTGTTCCTCAGGGAGGCGTTTTGTCGCCGGTTCTCTTCACTATCTATAGTGCTGAAATTCCCTCCCTGATTAGTCGCTATGATGTTGCCTGCAAAATGTTTGCAGACAACATAAAAATTTATAAGAAGGTTTCCGGCGAGGAAGATCATGTTGCTCTTCAATCGGCAATAAACGATTGCAGATTGGTCAGCGAAATGGAACCTTCCTCTATCAGGGCAAAAATCTCAAGTGTTTCACCTTGGGCAGCAGATTAACAGAAAGAGTTATCACCTTAAGGGGATGCAGCTCGGTAGCCCAACTACTATACGTAACTTAGGATTTGTATTTGACACAAATCTTTCATTCCGAGAACATTGTGAACTTATCGCGAAAAAGGCTGATCGTGCTGTCCACTCTATATTCAAGTCTCTACGCACTAAATCACCTGCACATTTAGTGTTCGCCTATAAGACATATGTTAGGCCGATATTAGAGTGTGGCACGACTGTATTCAATCCTAAGTGCAAAAAAGAAATCAATAGGCTAGAATCTGTTCAAAATAGCTTTACAAGAAAGCTCTGGATAAGACTTCATGGTTTTGATTACACCACCATCCCTTCAGCATCCACTCGGAACAATATCTTTAGTCTGAGTACGCTTTCGTTTCGCAGGAAAAGAAACGACTTAATCATGATTTACAAGATGATGAATGGTATGAATAACCTTTCGCTCCGGGAATTTTACTCTGTCTCTCCATCTAACACTAGGGGTGGACAGTGGAAGATAATTGTTCCTAGAGCAAAATGTAATACCAGAGCAGCTTTTTTCACTAATCGTGCTGGCAGCGAATTCTTGAAGTTCTCCATGAATACTACTCTACCTAGCACTATAAGGCAATTCAGAACAGAAGTTGAGCGGCATTTCCAAGCGGATTCCTAATTGTTTGCTGCCTTTCTAGACTTCTGATTTCTGTGCTTGTTTGTAGATTGAAATCTATGACTTCATTTACTATGCCTTCTGTTGGTTTGTAACTATTTTAGTTTCTGTTATGCTTGTTTATTCTTACCTACGTGGCTATCCACGTGCAAATAAATAAATAAATAAATTCCTATCAGCCAAGAACGTCTTTATCCGTAAAATAATGCGAGGATGTATAACAACTGCCTTCATCTTGTGCAACAGTTTGCTATGTGACACACGATCAAAGGCCTTACAGAAATCAAAATAAACCACGTCCACATTTTTTCCGGAGTCGAAATACTTTGTCCAATGATGTATTGTAATGTAATGTAATGTATTTAGTCTTACAGTGATTCTGAATGGAGGTCCAGATAAAGTCTTCAAATCAATACTTATTCCTACCTTTGTAGAGTAGTTGTTGTTTGGCCTGAAGAAGACGTTCGGTTCGATTTGAAGGTCGCAAAATGAATGAGAAAGTGGCACCTGTTGCTTGTTGTACAACAACTACACAAGTAGCAGCAAAACTTTCAATTGACTCATCTCCTGTTTTTTTTTTTTTTTTTTGAAAAAACTGTGTTTCAACGGAACTATAAGGAGGAACGTGGAAGGTATTATCTGCAGGTCATTCTGAGGAATTTTTACTACTTTCAACTTCAGGTGTACTGCAAGCAAAGAACAGAAGAAATCTACTATTACTTACTTTGATACTATGATGGTCCTTTTGTTTGCTGGAGGTCTTCTCAGCGGGGACCACAACTCTTCCAGACCGCTCGATCTCTGGCTGCTTGCATCCAGTGAGGCAGACTCCGCTCTCTGAAAGATCTTGAGAATGAGTCTGCCCATCGCGTTGGCGGTCGTCCCAGTGGTCTCTTATGGTCTCTCGGGAGCCATTCTGTGACACGGAGACTCCATCTATCGTCCTTTCGTCGAAGCAAGTGTCTGGCCGAGCGACTTCTTCATGTACTGCAGCGGGTCTGCTAATTGCGACTTTTCCCGTAGCTCCGAGCTTCGTAGGCCTCGTTTCCATTGCTGACGAAAGCTTGTCCTTAGAAGACATCTCTCCAGTGCACGATGCGTAGTTTGCATCGCTCTGGCGATTGTCTTGTTGTCGGGCCAGGTTTCCGTCGCGTAACACATCGCAGGCAGTACAGAGGCGTTGAATATCGAGGCCCTGAAGCCGGCATCCTTGACCTGATCGGTGACTTCGCGAATCGAACTGAAGGCTGCCCATGCTGCGCGTCTCCTGCGGGCGATTTCAGGAGCGAGGTCGTTATCCATGTTCAGCTCTCTTCCCAGATAGACGTAGGAGTCGACCTGTTGTAGAGCGACTCCATTTAACCTTACGAGTCCCGTGTCACACCACTGGTTGACCATAAACTGCGTTTTGGACATATTCATGTCCAATCCAATCTTCATACCTGCCACATTGAGCTCGTTCAGCATTTCCTCGACTTCTGCCGTGCTGGTAGAGATGAGAACAATATTGTCGGCGAACCGAAGGTTGCTGATCCGTTTACCGTCGACAAGGTAGCCTTTATCGTCCCAGTTCAAGTCTTTCATGGCATCCTGGAGTGCCGCTGTGAATAGCTTGGGAGAAATCGTGTCTCCCTGCCGTACTCCTTTCCTGACAGGAATTTTAAGCTTTAGATCAAACAGTCGATGTGTTCGAGAAGCAGTCGATGTGTTCGTGAAGCATTCGTCGAGAAGTCGGATGCAGGGCGATGGTATACCAGCGTGCACAAGTGCGTTCGAAACGGCGTTGATTTCCACAGAGTCGAACGCTTTCCGGTAATCCACGAAGACAAGGACAAGTGGGAGGTGATATTTGCGGCTCCTCTCGATGAGCTGTGAGACAGTCTGAATATGGTCCATGCAGGAAAAATCCTTGCGAAACCCTGCTTGCTCCACTGGCTGATATTCATCCAAGCAACGCCCCATGCGGTTAAGCAGTATCTTGATGAATGTCTTGTACACAACCGAGAGAAGACTGATGGGTCGATAGTTGTTGATATCCTCCTGCTGACCTTTTTTGAAGATTAAAACTGTTTTCGACTCCTTCCATGAGTCCGGAATCCTACCAAGTCGAAGGTAGTGGTTGAAGTGCTTGGCAAGAAGTGAGCAGAGGGCACTGCCACCCGCACGAAGGAGATCAGCAGAAATGCCGTCCGGTCCGGGAGCAGTGCCCGGCTTCATCCTTCTGATGGCATGAGCAACTTCTGATTCCAGAATGGGAGGTACTTCCTCAGCTGGTGGCATCAAGCATTTCGGGACAGTGATGGAAGAGCGGAACAGATCTGTGAAGAATTCTTGAACGATGGCCTCCATCGGTCTTCGAGACGTTTGCGTTGCTCCATCCTTATCCACAAGGGCTGACATTATTGCCTTCTGATCGCAGAGATCTCGTTTGCAGCGCTTTATGCTTGAACCTTTCCCAGCGGCTTCTAACAGCTTCAATCTTCTGTAGGCTTGAATGGACTCCTTCACTGCAATTCGACAGGCCTTCGAGATGGTGACTTTTTCCAGATGGGAAGCATTAGGATCCAGTTTAGCAGCTCTTCTTTGCTCCAAGAGTTTAATCGCATGTGCGTTGAGTCTTGAAGCAGACGCTGATGTGGTTTCGCAAGAGCTGCTAGCACATTTCAACAGTCCTTTGGAGAGAAGGTCGTAGTCTTCCGATGGATCTTCAAGAAGATTCCAATCATACGACTTTATTGCACATTCCAACTCCTCAGACTTGAATGTGGGGATCCTCACCGGTGCCGGTTTATGAGTGTCACGCTTGAACATCCTCTTTTTGATAGTCAGCTTCGCACGGACAAGACGGTGATCCGAGCCGGTGTCAAATGAAGGCAGCACGGAGACGTCGAACAGACTCCAGCGTCTGTTTGTAAGAACATGGTCGATCTCCGAACGTGTTTCTCCATTTGGGCTTTCCCATGTTCATCGTCGGTTTGAAGGCTTCTTAAACATAGAATTTCCATGGTAGAGACGGCACGCGGATAGGAAGTCTATCAGGCGTTCTCAGTTTTCGTTCCTTGGGGAAGTTCCATGTGGTCCTAGCCTCCATTCGTCGTGATCATTCGTACCGACGATAGCGTTAAAGTCACCAACGACAACTTTGTAGTAGCTCTTCTCGTCGTTGATAGTCCTTTCGAACAGCTTGTAGAATTCCTCCTTTTCTTCATCTGTGGCCGCAGATGTTGGAGCATATCCATTTATGATGGAGATGGTTCCTTGATCTTTGGTTTGCAGACGAAGAACAGCTACTCGCGGACTGATGATCCTGTAAGAGTCTACTAGGTGTAAGAGTCACTGTCGAATTGACGAGAAATCCAACCCCGCCAATATTCTTTCTGTCCACCTTTGCTCCGATAATGAGAAGCTCGTTGTGGTCGGTCCTTCCTATGATTTCCGTTCTGCCTTTCGTTTCCTGCAGGGCGATAACGTCGTATTTGATGTTGCGGCTTCTGTAAAGCAGTGTCCGAAGATCCTGCTCAGATGCGATCGAACGACAGTTATAAGTGCAGACGAATAGGCAGTTTCCGTGTCGTGGTGGGAGGGAGTTTCCGGTAGTCCGATTCCAATGACGTCCTGATAGTTTAACTCTGAGATTAGATGGCCCCTCGCCGGAGGTGGATGCAACCGACGTCGTAGAAGTCCACCTCCGGCGCGCGGAGGACTGGGGCGCGGGTTTAGTTGTTTGAGCCGTACCGGTGGTCTGGTTACTCACATGTTCCTGGCCAGGGATACAGGAGAGCCGCCCATACACGACAAAGCGTCGCGTACTGCGTGACCGTTTGTGCCGTTAGCCATCACAAAGTGATGTTCACCCCTTCACCGCGATGAGGTGGCACATGAATCTACTATTAGGATACTGCAAAAATAATGGCCGTTGTGAAGCAACCGCTTTTCCATAAACGTCATCTATGAAAAAACGACATTAATTATCGCACAACCCAATAGCATGCCAATTAGTTTCTCAAGATCAAGGGCTCTTGGTTTCAAACTCTTCAGGATAGACCTCACAACGATGAGTTTCGCAGAGGAATTCAGATTTTACAATGATGAAGTATCAGAGCTTTCGTTTATCTCGTGTTTCTGTAGCTTCATTTTTATAACCAACGTTCACATGTCTCGTATACAATGTATCCGAGTGAATTATTTTTGGATATCCGACTAGGATGTCCCGATCAGAATCATTCAGAAATCCAGGCCCCGCCAAATCGTCCTTAACCGAGTCATCCAAAAATTCGGGCTTGGCGAAATTAGCGTTATCCGCAATTATCCGAAGATTTTCAATCGGATCCATCTTCGGTCCTGTTGGATGTCAATAAATAAATAAATAAATAAATAAATAAATAAATAAATAAATAAACTCCCGTTTCCCGACATCGACCCCAGCACGAGTACTCAAAATATCGCCTCCCCGAAGACATCTGGCCGCTGACGTTTTTTGGCTTCACGTTTTTCGCTCGCCCTTCGCACCACCCGTATGATTGACGTGAGATTGCAAATGGCGCCCAGATTGAGCATCCGCGAAGGCTTAATTACCGCTGGAGCCAGTGTCTCTGGAGCAAAGCTGGACATCAGAATGGCGTCGGAATCTAGTGCGTTAGGCACGCTTTGGCCTCCCCTAGGTGGGATCGTCGAACCGGTTGAGGAAGCTACGGTAGACGTTCTTTATTGGCTCTCCCATTCGGTTGATTTTTATGGTCGTTTATATCTCATATCAATTATTAGTGCTTGTGGTTTAATTACCCAAGTTTGAGGATTGAAGGTTAGAAGGGAGAAACATACCCACAATGTGGTATTCGTTATATACGTTACCAACTCATTCGTGGGAAAAGTAATAGGTGCAGAATACTCGACGATCACGAAGGTTTGTTAACCTCTACCCCGGGTTTGATGAATCCAGCTGCAAGATAGTGAAACTGTGAAGGATAAGGCTTGTCCTCATTAACCGCTTTTATGCGTAGGTAAGTTTACCTTGGCGGGTACAGCGGTGAGTTGGGAACCTCCCAAACTCCCGGATTCCCGCTAGCATTTCGGGCTCCATTTACAAAAGTGTGCTCCATTGAGGTCAGAAGTTCTCGCGAGCTTCTGTGAGCTGCTTATTTTCCTAGGAAAAACTTATGAAGCCTCCTAAAACTACGCCATCAAGGAAATATACGAAATCACGAGGAATAACCTGAAACTTCGGGAGTAATTTCTCATTAAATTAGCGAATTTTCAATATTTCTCCAAGTCATAGGGAATTCTGCGAATCTGGCCTCCTCATTCTCCCTTCTCCCCTACCTCGGGCAAGGTGTTTTCACTCCATATTGGCAGCGAAATCAGCGGAATGCTAGAAGAACAACACTAACCGGAAAATGTTGGTGTTGTTGTATGTTGCCCGATGGCCGTGCTTTGTAACGAATAAAAGCTGGACTGCCTATCTCCTACTATTTCTGCCAAATTCTAAAGGATCCGTGGCTTCAGCGACCAGATCGGCCCGTACTCTCGATTCAACGAAAATTCTCGCTGAACCGTCGTCGTCGACAACTAATGACGACGTTCTTCCTCGCCTGAGTGCGTTTTTGAGGTGACGGCGTCGGCCGGCCGTCAGCTCCTATTCAGGAGGTTCGAGCAACGTCGTTGATGATTGCCATTCATCTTCGTCGTCCGCTATTCTTCTCACTGTAGTCGTCGCAGACGATGACGATGGACGACGTACAGAACCGGTTCCACACTCACACTATTCGCCTCACTTACCGACGACACTCAACGGCAGACGACCGCTCGCAACTCGTCGTCCTCTCGTCGTCGTTTTGTCAGATCAGAGTTCTTTTTCAGTGCTTTCTAAAAAATCGGGAAAAATCGGCTCGTATTTTTAAGGACTCTTGGAATATAGATGAATTATAGAATTCTCACGTCAAATTGGCAACTTTCAAACCAAATTTTCACTCATCTCAGCAAGCTTTACACCTTTGAATTCAAGCTGAACATTTTTAAAAACAAAACCAGCGTTTCCCAGATAACTATAGACTTTCCGAAAATGTTGGAATAATTTTTTGTCCAAGAAAAATTTTGTACGACATTCCTTGAAATTTTTTCAGCTGCCCTAAAAAGTAAACGCAGTGCTTGAAATTTTGTTTTTCTTTTTACTTATTGTTTGTTTATTGTTTATTTATTGTTCATTGTTTGTGAAAATAACAATATCTTAGTTTAATTCTTCGTGTAATTTAATTTAATATTGAACTGCACTTCTTTTTTTGTAGTGATTGTATCACAGTGGATTTAAGAAGGAGATCGCGCCATGCACATGTATAGCTCGTTGCAATTTTCACTTGATTGATAGCGAGATTTTTGTTCGTGTAAAGTTACGCGTTTTTCAGCAACACAACAAAAACCGTTGTAAAAACGTAAATATCTTTAGTTTACGGAATTAAATTTGCAGCATTGACACTATCGATAAAAATTCATAAGAAATTTTTTTATATAATTTTAAAGAGTGTACTTATTGGAGTTGAAATTTTTCAAGAAAAGAGGTGCCAAATTTTCCTTTTTCAACAAAAATCACTCTGACCGTCTTGAAGAATTTTGAGATTAATCTGGAAGACAATCGTTTTGCTTTGGAAGACGTTCTTCTTGATTTCAGAAGCATCACGTTTGTTGAGCAGAGTGTCGAATTCGATTTGAAAAGCGTCCAATTAACATGAAAATGGTGTATTTAATTCACCTGCTTCAATTTTTGCAACATTTTAAAGATTATATTATATTTATTATCCACATAATAAACAGGTGAAATGAGAAATTTTAAAGAAAATGGTGCAAAATTTTCCGTAAGCAAAAATTATTCTTACCGCTTTGAAGAGTTTTTATTTTAATATTTAAAAAGCTTACTTCTACTTGATGTTTTTTAAAGTTTTATTTCAAAAGCGCTAAGCTTGCTTAGAAGAGTGTCCAGATCGCTTTGAAAAGTGTGCGATTTGAAAAGTGTCAATTTCACGTATTGACGTAAAAATGGTACATAAACCTGCAGTTTGTTTCATTTTTATGATCTTTTATATTTTTTAGATTTTTTTTAGATTTTATGATAAGAAGTTTTGTATTTTTTGTAGTTCAAAATTCAAAAACCGTTAATAACGGTAAAAATAATTCGGCATTAAAATTTTTGTACCAAGTGCAGTCAGCACAAGAAATTAGGTAGAATTTCGAATAAGAATAGAAGAAGGATTGATCATCAAAATCTCAAAACCTGGAGGTCACATAAGTTTCCTTTGACTCTTTAAAGGTCAAAAATTGGACTTGTAAGAGCTATAAAAAAGACAATTTTAATTTTAATAAATAATAATATAATAATTATTCAAACAAATTTACACTTGGATTTTCAACTAATTCTATTGATCATTTAGCACCACTTTCTTTGAAATTTTCCATTTTGCTGCCCCATTATGTAGATAATTAAGATAATAGAGATAATCTTTAAAATGTTACAAAAATTGGAACAGGTGAATTAAATACGCCATTTTGATGTCAAAATTGGTGCTTCTGAAATCAGGGAGAACATCCTCCAAATCAAAACGATCGTCTTCCGAATTAAACTCGAGATTCTTCGGTTCTTCTAGTAGACCACGAATCGCCCAACTCTTCTGTTACTACGGGCTCCTTCTAATTAGCTTCTGGTCTGTGTTGTTGCTTCTGACACCGAGGCTTCCGTGAGCTGTTTGTCGTGGGGGAGGGATGAATGGCTGGCAGAGATGTAAACACACACTCGAACCCTCTCGTGCGACGCTCACCTTTTTTACTACTCTTTTTTCCGTCTGCGGAGGCCCATTAAGTGCTTGACGCCGGCGATCGATAGAAATTTCTAGTCGGCTTAATATATTTGTACTCGGCAATTAACTGGTCGATATGGTTCGGCCTCATCCTGAAGCTCGAGCTTGATCGTCTACATCTGTGGTCGCCACATGCTGTTCTGTTTCGTTTTCGCATCTGTTTTCGTTCTTATTTCTTGTACAGTTGAATTGTCTTTAGCTGATTTTTTATTTTAAGAATTTTATAGCTTATAACGAACAAAAATTTAAAAATGTGAAATTGCTTGAAGTTGGAAGTTTTAAGTGTCTTATGAAGTTGGAATTATATGTTAGGCTTGCAGATAGTAAAAAATAAAAAACGGACAGGGTTTAAATTCTTGAAATTCTATTAAATTGTTAAAATTAATCAAGCGTGAAAGCGAACAAAACTAAACCTTTTCCAGTCCGTGGCTAAGATTTCAGCCATTTTCTTGCTTTCAGAAATAACCTACTAATCACAAGAAACTAGACATTGGATCCGACATTGATTCGGATAATTCGGACTCGTCATTCTTTCCAAACCCTGGTTAAAAGGATTATGCGAATAATGGCATTTTTTTTTACTAAATAACATTTATTCTATTTACACTGAGCACAAAACATCTACAGGGGAGCGATTTCGTTGCCCTTCTCCTTGTACATCTTCGCTAGATCCTTAGGGCAGGTGTGCATGCATGTATCCAGTTCCTTACGCGCAGATTTCCTTCATGCCAGTGTAGGGGTCGTAGTCTTGAAGAACTCCTCGTATTTCTCATGTCGCGGCATCACGTAGAACACGTTGAAAGCCACGACGGCGCTAACTGCGGAGATAAACGCTAGAGCGATCGCCTTCTTGCCGGAGGAATGGATCATTCCACGCATCAACGCAGGAGGCGCCATCCTCAAACTTGGGTAATTAAACCAAGATCCAACCTTTTCAAAGTCTTAATCTTTGAAAAGCTTGGATCTCAGGGCGATTCGGGTAGAGGCCATTTTCAGCGGAAGAATTTTTAAATATTTCAGATAACTGATTTTTGATAGGAAATCTGATATCCCATTCGATTCGGACATCCGATGTGAAATCCGAAGATAAAATAGTTATTTGTATCATCTGAAAATCTTTCCTGTTAAGGCTACTTTTGTCTGAGTCATTCCAAGATGCGCAGATTCTCAAAAATGTTATTATTCGCCTACTCTTTTTAACTGGATTTGAAAAATTGACAAATTTCGAATTATCCGAATCAGTGTCGGATCCATTGTCTATAAGAAACTGAAAATTGAATGTCAATTAGTGACGTTCAAAATTAGAATGCGTGGCGCACTTATGAGGACCGGTTTCCTCCCGGTGTTTTCGCGTTCCTTAATCTATCACTTCGATCAAAACCACCCTTCTATACCTTTTCACGTCGATTTGAACACTAGGCCTAATTTGCTAACTTTCTTCAAAGTCTAGGCCGAAGACTTTTGAAATCAAAGCGAACTCTTCCAAATCAAAATGACCTTCGCACGGATTAAGCTACAGATGAACTAGGATGGTTAAAATAATTTTTTGTTCAAGAAAAATTTGATAGAACGGTACATGTCGCGTACGTGAGCAGCATTGGTAGGTGCGACGAGCACGCCAGCCCATGATAACCGAACAGAACACAGACGGAACACATGTCATCCCATCAGGGTACCAACTGTACACCTCTGAATAGCATGACCATTCAATGCGGTCTGATTGGTCTGATCGTTACCTCCTACCAATGCTGCTCACCTACGCGACATATATAAATTGGTTTCAGTTCACCTGTCCCAAGATGTGTAATAATTTTATAAAAATTTTATTTTTATGAAAAAATGATAATTTAAATTTTGTTTTAAAGCACAGCAGCACAGCAATCAGGTAGCGCATTAAAAGTCCGGATCGCGCCGTGCACTCGATAAGCAAGTCGCAGAGTTTATTTGATTTATAGTGTAAATACTGATTACATGCAGCATCAAAGTGAAGATATGTGCGTTTTTTCAATTTGCTTTTGTTGCACCGTTTGCAGGTCTTTGTAGGAAAACCCCATGCGAGATCAATTTTGTTGTCAATCGAATAAAGATCGCCACGTCTTGGACGAGGGCATGGCGTATTCTTCATTTTATCACTAAAAATGTCCGCTTTTCTGCACTTTAAAACAAGCTTCAAATCATTGTTTTCACTTAAAAAATAAGAATCTTATAAAATCTCTAACTATCAGTTTTCTTATTGGGAAGTAAATTGAAACTTCAAAAAAAGTTATACTAAAAATTTTCACAAACAAAAAAATATTCTAACATTTTTGAAGAGTCTCCAGTTTAATGTAGAAGAAGCTCGTTTTCATTTGAAAGAATTCGATTTGACTTCAAAAGTCTTAAGCTGTTAAAAGAGTGTCCAATTTGATACGAAAAATATACACTTTGATTTGAAAAGTGTCCAATTCGACGTGAAAACTGCAAATTTTTCACGATTTTGCACTCAATTTTTTTTGTTGCTCAAACCGATTTTACATGGAAGACGAACGCACGGCACATAGTGACGAGGTTGACTAATGTCGACATTAAATCACAGAACTCTTGGATGACTTTAATTGTTGCAGTGGAGCAGAAAGATAAAATCGCAACGGTTGTCCTTGACCAATCATTCTGTGGGATGCGCCACACATTCCAATTCTACGTCTCAAATCGGTAATTTGAATCCGTATTTGGCCATACAGTGACACGTGGTGGTCAGTCGATGAAAAAGTCAGAGCTGTATCCTTCCCAGAGAAGTCTGGTAGCAATTCGCCGACCCTGGACGGATGGAAGGATTGGTGAGCCTGGGCGCGAAATTCGAACCAAGAACCTGGTATCGGGTGCAGGCGATAGTCGGCACCTCCTTCCACTGCTCTTCTCGCACCGTTTTTAGTTTGTAGCATGCAAAAAATGATAAAATGTGAAAGTTCTTGAAGCTCGACGTTTTATGCTTCTTGTGAAATTTGCCTTACATTTTAGACAGTGACAAACGACAGAACAGCAAAGCGGCAGGCCTATCCTTAACCATAGTTTATGGGCGCAGCAGTTGCCGCCGAGCGGTGCCGTGCCGCGCGATTTTGCGCGGCAGCTCTTGCTGCCAATTTTCGCAGCAGCGTTCTGTCAGGCGGGAAGGCGAATAATTGCAGTAGGTCCCGACTAGAAAAGGTACAGTGCCTATGCCGCTTGCCGCAAGACTCGATTGTGGGTGGGCGGGGCCCTTCATGAGTTTTGCCGCCCGGCGCTTGCCGCTTTGTCGCAAAGGCCATACTCTTCCAATTTCTTGACGATTTCGCACTCAGTTTTTTTGCTGTTGCTTAAAACGAACTTAGCAGAAGTCCAGATCACAAATAGGCAAAAAGGAACCTGTTTAAGGTACGGGTTGCAGGTCTAATGAAGGGGCAGGGTTCACCACGTTTCTCTTTCACGTTTGCCAGTAAGATCCTAGTGGATATCTACCAGCAGGTGAACTATACATTTTTGAAATTTCATGAACTTCGTAGAACCGTCTGACGATAAATTAAAGCGGGTCGTGGTCGCGTATCCATGAAATGGACCCCGGATTAGGTCATCGACTACCAGGCCATGCCGTGTCAGGCCGCTTGCTGCCCTAATAGACGGGATCTGAATCCTACTGGACGAGCCATTACTTATGCAGGGGCTTTTTTCCTCGACTCGGCGATCGACAAGGTCAGCTCGGGCCTTTTTCGGCCGGCAGTCCGAATGAAGGGCAGTCGGCTTGCGTTAGATTTAATGGGACACTGGCGCACGCTGTCATTGAGAGGTCGCCGATGAATCTTCGACGTAGATGAGAAAATCAGCCAACTCATTTGTACTGATGGGTAATAAGGTAAAGTTCATAGATGATAGGACACAGGGAGTGCCTCGAAATGGGATAGGACAAAGGGCTCTTGCCGTTCTTCTAGGCATACCTTGCTTACAATCGGGATTTCATCCACTTTATTTTTATTAAATTATTTATTTTGGAGATGCAAGCCGTTGATTACACAAAAGAAGCAACTATATGCGCAAAAGAAGCAGAAAAAATCAACATCAGCCATTGACATCGGCGTGCTTCTATTAATTTTCTAATATTTTTCCAAATCTCTGCCGCTTCTGGATGGTGTTTTTAACGGATTTTGAAGCATAAGATAGACTGAGACTCTACTTACGTGAGGGATAGTTTGCTTAACCTAATCTTTCCACATGCTTCGATGTCTGATTCTTAACTGCATATCGGCTGTCGCTGCATCTATAGCTAACCGGCCTGACTATCTGTACACTTCTATGACAGAGAATAAAAGGATAAAAAAGATAAAGGACGACGTCATTCAATTCCCTTTGGAATGCGCCACGCATTCTACTTCTACGGGATGTCGTGGAGGCGAGTTGAATGCGTATTTGGCCATACAACTTTGACTTGCGGTGCCAGCCGATGAACAAGCCAGCGCTTTATCCTCCCCGGACAAGTCTGGTACCAATTCACCGACCCCGGAAGGATGAAAGGCTTGGTTGGCCTGGGCGGGAAATCCGAACCAGGATCCTGGTATCTGCAGACGACAGCCGGCGCCTCCTCCGACTGCGCTCCACGCGCTCATGACAGAGAATACGAGAAAGAAATAGGAGAAATAGAGAATACGTCTAGCATAGAGCCTAAACAATTTGGAAAATCAGCTCTAAATTACCAGGATGTGTAGTGAGCGTCAGCAGAACATTTTGGCCTGGGCGCGGAGTCGAACTCTCGTGTAATGTGTGGACGCTGGCGACGCCTCCTGCTTTTGATCCATTGCTATCTTCTTTCACTTTGGGCAATTCATTGCGTTCTGGAATGGTTCTCTTTTGACGTCGTCATCACATGCTTCTGTTGCCACGTTGCCATCGGATTCTACTCCTCCATTGATGGTTAACGAAGCGTGAATCACGGACCGTGTCTCTTTGAATGGAAACGAAGCTGGCGACGCTTCAGAAGAGCTCACTTCTTATTCGAGTTTCTGATAGAGGACCAATCTAAATGCCATTAATATAGTTGGCCCCGGTCCAGACTTCACCAAATCCATCTGTATGACGCCATATTGCGTCCATCTGGCAGAGATATTACGCTCACTTAGAAGTCCTTTAAAGCCTCTCCAGAAGATGTCTGTGACTGTTTACCAGCAGTAGTTGGTGGAGGTCCAGATTTTCTCACGCGCTGGAACTAACGGTTATTCCGGACGACTGGACAGCCAACTAGTCCGACAATGGCCGTCGCTAAATCGAGTTTTCCCGAAAACAACGTGTTTTCCGCTCGCTGCTCAGCACAGCTCAGCAGCCTTCTCACATACAAAACCGGAAATCGATAGCGCCTTGCAAGTCGAGGACGACTTTGGTTCTCCAAGTCGAAAAGGAAATGCTCATTGTGTCGGCCAGCTGGCTTACTGCGTTTGCCCTTGCCTTTCCTTGATGATTTTCTATTTTTCTACGATTTTTGGTCAATTCTTTCAGCGCCGTGATAAAGTTCGTTTATTGATTGTTTTAGACTAGAGAAGAATTCATAAAACAGAAAAAATCGAACCGCCTAATTGTAGCTCCTACTGTAAGCAAGGTTTACTTACGTGATACATTTCGCAAAGATGAACCGCAGTGGTTATGGGAACGTGCCGCAGGGGTGCGGGAACGCGCCGATGCTCCTACCGTAGTCGCGGCAGCCAATCATATGTGCCCTGCGTGTGCGGCTGAACCGGTGCCTGATTGGCTGCCGTGGTTACGGTAGGTGTAATGGCGTCTGTCTGCACCCCTACTGTGCGACCTAGCGACATGTGTCCCATCATGCACGACACCAGTTTGGCCTTGAAAAAGACGCGTTCCACACCAGACTGGACACTTTTCGGTACTTGTCGTTGATGTGGCCTACATGGTGAGGGAAAGGATAAAGGATAGGATAAAGGACGGCGTTACTCAATCCCTTCTGGGATGCGCCAGCGCATTCTACTTCTACGGGATATCGTGGAGGCGATTTGAATGCGTATTTGGCCATACAATGACTTGCGGTGGCCAGCCGATGTACAAGTCAGTGCTTTATCCTTCCCAGACAAGTCTGGTACCAATTCACCGACCCCGGAGGGATGGAAGGCTTGGTTGGCCTGGGCGGGAAATCCGAACCAGGAACCTGGTATCGGGTGCACGCGACACTCGCGCCTCCTCCGACTGCGGCACACGCGCCCGGTGAGGGAAAAGCATCAGATTAATCAGCCCGCTTCGAATATGCGTGCCGTCAAGAGGAGCGTAGCGTTCAGTCGTTAGGCGATCCAGGCGGAATGATCTGTTTGAATCGGTAATCGAATAGTTTTATTCGAATTTTTGTTTCATTTTATTCGATTTTTTATTCGAATATTCAACTTGAAATATTCGAGAAACTGTGTGTTCTCGAACGTGTTCAAATTTGAGTACTAAGAGATTTTTAGAATTCGATACATTCGCACATAATATACCACATTCGCTTCAAATCCGACACTTTTCAAAGGAAACTGGACATTTTTCCGTGCTTGTCGATTATGCGGCCTACATGAGTAGGGGAACTCACCTGATTAATCAGTCCGCATTAAATACGCGTGCCGCTAAAAGGAAATGTGATCGTATGACCTGTTCGAATATGTATTTCAATGGTTTTCGTTCGAATTTTAATGCTCAAATATTCGACTATGCAAACTCGAACCTTCGGAAAAATCGCCGTTTTCGATTGTATGAAAATACGTGTGCTCGAAAAATTTCGCTGTTGGAAGTCGCCGAAACAGCGAAATTTTTTGAGGACGAAAATAAAGTCCCTACGCTGATTGGCTGCCGCGAGATCGGTCGGTGCTCCGATTGGTCATGATTGGCGAGCACCTTCTCCCACCCTTTCTCATGTAGACCTCATTATCTAATGGTGTATTTTACCATTTTTATAACCCAAATCGGACATGGGTAAAATAGGGATAAGAAAACTTCAAAAAACAAAATTAACTTTCTATTTTCTCTAGCAAAAGCTCATCTTTAAGACTCGTCTGAAGGGAGTGGCGAAACGAGGCTTTGATTTCTTTATTCGTAAAGTCTCATGTAAACGTATTTTTTCTGTGATTCTTCACTTCCTCCCATTTTAGAGAGTTCCACAAGTAGAATTAACTACACTAAGTCTCCTGCCTTTCTATCCACAAAATCGCTGCATTCATGTTATTTAATTGTAGTCAGTATTTTCTTTGTGTGCCTTTCGAGGTTGCTATGGTAGATGGTAGATTTATAGCCCTAAAAATAAAGCAGGTATGTGCCATAACAACCTCAAAAGACATACAGAGAAAACAATGACTACAATTGAATACATTGTTCCAGTTGGAATCGAATTACCTCATCAGTTTTTGGTTTACCTCAAACTTGGGTAAATAAACCAAGTATAGTCTTATCAGCCTTTCGAATTGCGAGGGTGCTTAAATGCAAAGCGTTCTTTTTACATTCTACATATTTATTGAACACTTGTAGGTTTCCCCCAAACCTTCTAAATCTAAAGCGGATTACGCAAATTACGCAAACTTACCTCCCAACATTCAAATTTGAATAATTGAACTTATCAGCATTAAAATTAGAAGAAAAGCCATATCTATACTTAGGTCACACAGGCATATTTAACAGCTGTACACACTCCTCTTAACAACATGTGTGTTCGATGCAGACTGATGAATATGGTGCGTTCCCCCCCCCCTATGTAGGCCGCATTAACGACAAGCATCTAAAAATGTTTAGCTTTGTTTGAGAAATGTCTGCTTTAATGCGAATGCGGTATATTATATTTGAATGCATTCGATTATTTAAAAAATCACCGAACATTCAATTTTGAAATATTCGAAAAACACAATTTTTCGATTATTCGAATTTAAACATTCAAATTAGAATGAATATCATTAGAATTATTTGAACGTAGCTGTAGCCCGAGCAAAGTACGCAATTATCTGAGCGGCACGCCCATTCAACGTGGACTAATTGCTTCTACTCCCAATGTAGGCCACATTAACGACCAGCTCAGAAATTGTCCAAAAATATTTGAAGAGCACACGATTTGAAGCGAATATGGAAAATTATGTATCTATGCGTTCAAATATCGAAAATCCCCAATCATTCAAGTTCGAATGCATTCGAAAACCACGATTCTTCGAATAAATGAAGACGAATATGCTTATAAAAATGAGAATAAAAAATAAAATTCGAATAAAATCTCTTCGAGTAAACTTTCAAACTGTTTATTCGGGAATAACTAGCAAGCGAACACGCTCTTTTCAGCGTGATACGGACTGATTAATCTGGTGCGTTTTCCCATCCCATGTAGGCCGCTTTAACGACAAGTACCTAGAAATGTCCAGCTTCGTTTGAAGAGTATGCTATTTAAAGCGAATAAGGTATATTATTATCGTTGAATGCATTCGAATACCGAACATCTCTAAGATTTCAATTTTGAATACATTTTTTTCGAAAAAATAAAATTTTTCAAATATTTGAGTTTGATCATACAAATTAGAATGAAAATCATTGGGATACCTATTCGAATAGCCTATTTGAACATAACCATAGCACCAAGCAAAGTGCACACTTATCTGAGCATCACGCCTATTTGGTGTGCACCAATTGATTCGGTGTGTACCTTCTCTCCATGTAGGCCACATTACCGACTAGCTGCGAAATTGACGAAAAAATTGAAAAGTGTATGATTAAAAGCAAATGTAGTATATTATCTTTGAATGCACTCGAATACCAAAAATCTCCGAGCATTCAAATTTGAATACATTCAAAGATTGCAATTTTTCGAATATTCGAAGATGCATATTCGAATAAAAATTCAAATAAAAGTTCATTCGAATAAAATAAAAATAAAATTCGATGCTCAATTCGCCGAAAGAATCGTATAATTTTGCGCTCAAGCAGTAAAGTTTTCTTAAGGCACCCGACAAAGGTGAAATTCTTTCGTATTTTTCAACAATACGAACGGTTTTGATATTTCTTTTGGGAATGCGCCAGAAATGCTCAAAAATTCTGAAAATTTTCCAGAAAGCCAAAAATCAAGTCTGTCACAGAAATCAGAAAAATAGAAAAAAATCGAAGTTATTGCTTCAGCTATTTATTCATTCTATCTAAATATGCATTTTTATCAGCGACCAACTCTTTTATTTTAAGTCAAACTGAACATCTTTATTTCTATGCTATGCTGTTTTCTGTTTTCTGAATAATTTAAGCCATTTTTCTACAAAAACAAAGAAGAGTTGCTTGAAATGACCAGAAAATTAGGAAACAAAGAATCCGCCCACCCTGGAATGCGCCATGAATTCGAGTTGACATGTACTCGTGGAAGACAACGCTTGACCCAGCAAATGTTTTGATTTCGAGGTGGTCATTCCTTTTAGAATTAATCTTCACTAACAATAAAAATAATTAACTAAATAATAAATAAAAAACAATAAATAAATAAGAAAAATTATGTAAGACAATGAGAAAATTTGGGCATGCTGTGCACAGAACCGAAACGAAATTGCAGGTTCTTCTTGTTGTTTAAACTGAACGTCTTCGATCATGAATTTTCCGCCTTTTTTCTTGATTCTTCGACTTTTAGGCTGTCAGCCATGCTCCAAATGACCACTCGCCAACCAGAAAAGTCCTTCAGCTACCCATGGAACATCGTACGGAGACCTATGCCATGTGAAAGAGCTCGAAATGCTGATCACAAATGTGTAGACCAAATTTGCTAAATGGATCCCATAAGCGAGTACCGGCCGGCTAAATCCGCGTTCCCGACCGCGTGTCGCGTGCGTTGATGCAGCGTCGTGGACGCAGTGTTCCGTATCCGTTTGCCGTCTCGCAAGCTGCGGCGGTGGCGCAGCGGTAGTGTTCTCGCTTTAAAAGAGTGCGGTCATGGGTTCGATTCCCACGCATGCCAGGGTTTTTGCATTTTGCGATTTATCGTCAGTGAGAACCTTTATCCTCATTTTTAGGAAAGCTGAAGGCATTTCCTGGTAAGAAAGTTATTCTCTCTAATAGGGCCTAATGGTTGTGTTACAGCTCTCTAGGGCAAGCTGCTGGTGACTGAGAAAGTCTCGGATTCCATCGCTCCTCCGCATCAATTCGCTTTTTAAACAAACCCCAACAAAAAGCCAGCAGAGAACCGGCTCTTTTAATGTTGCACTCGTGCGCGGCTCTCCATGGAATATCGGCCGCAATCCTCCCCACACTTCGCCGGCAATTTTTTCTCGACTGCGTCTCCTAACATAATCTCGGTAGCAGGAGAATCTTCTGCACTTTCTTTCTGACAGCGCCCCGCATTCATCTCTACATTTCTTCACTTCTTTGTTGCACCGTCTAGCTCATTAGCACATATTTAAGCATAACGTGGTGTTGGTCTCGGTTCATGTCGCGAATACGGGCAGCATTGGTAGGCGGTGACATGTCAGCCAATCATAAACAAGCAAAGCGTCGGCCGAACACATGCCAACCAGTCACAATACGGCACGTACAAGGCTTTTCTGATTGGCTCACCAATTTGGTGCGGTCTGATTGGCTGGCGCGCTCCCACTACCCAATGCTGCCCATATTCGCGACATGTAGTTGATTTCGTTTTAGTGAAGTCAAAAATTTTACATTGTGGTCAGGTCTGCCAGAAAATGGGGCATAAAGTGGAAGGCTTTTATGAGGTTTCATGCTGGATAATCTCTGAGAACTAGATTCCACAATTCTGCCCCAGACCGGCCGCTTTCCATGCAGCTATCAAAGTTCCACTCTCGGCTTCTTAAAATTATCATCCATTCTTTCTACTTATTCCACTTCTATTCTTAAGTCAATTTTTAATGGTTGAAAATTACGCGTACGTGTCCATTGATCGCATAATTGAAACTTCAATGCCTTCTTTATTTAAGAGGAATGCCCATGCTTCCATCACCAATAGGCCTTTGTCATTGTGAATGAGCAATGGTTCGCATGTCGATGCCCAATTTCGTCTCGGACGGAAATGAATCCCGCATTACTCATGCTGGAAGGCTGTTCGGCTCTTCCATTGGCATTTGTAGTCAGAATAGAACAGACGTCTGGGCACCGCTATGAAATCGTCGATTCTTCGGAATAGGTTTTCAGTGTCATTTCTTCGGCTTGAAGTTTAAGCATAAGGCTGCTCGGACGGAAAATGTTGTAGCATTGGAGTTCTGCTGTGATTGAGCTTTGCTTTAGTCCTTAGCCGCTGGGCGGAGAGATGTCTTCTATTATAGAATCTGATGCAGTTCCACCACTTCCTTACCAGTGGTTCGTTTTCTGTAGCCAAACAGATGAAACCTCTATTTCTCCGTCGATGCGTGTTTTGCGTCCTTCAAACCATGGTGTAAAGGCGGCGCCAAAGTTGGGTTGGTGACCGCGCCAGTGCAGAATGCGTGGCGCACACCAAAAGTGCGCATTTCTTTTCCCATCATTTTCAGTTCCTTTAGAGATGAGGCATTTCCATTAAGTGATTTGTTGCAATTCCTGCGCGCAGATGTGTGGAGGATTACGGTCCACATGCCGAACATTAACCCCTTCTCCGACGTCTGACTCGATCCTTTCGGGTGCCCAGTTGACATCCATATTTCTCGCCGGGACGCATACACCACCACACAAAGAGAATTATTCGGATTATTGCACGCCGCCGATGTGCAATATCCAGCGGATTGATATGGAAGGGCGACGCGTCGGAGATTTAGCGGCCAACATTAGTTCTGTGGAAGATGTTGTAGAGGCGTTCAGGAATGAAAAATTTGGCACTTGAAAACTCACCCACGAAACATTAGAGCTCAAGAACATGAGCACCAATGGCTTTCCGAACCGCCATTAACAGCCAGTTTCCTTTGCGACGTCTGTCGGCATACGTTGGCCTTTGTAGGGCCATTTCCTTGGACAAAGTGCGGCCATTTCTCAATCGGAGCGCCCAGTTAGAGTGAAGATTGATGGCGCACGAGCGTTCCTTGGCGCTGGTCACCAAGTGTAAGCGTTCACTTTTCCAGTGAAGCGCGAAAACATCGCTCCCTGCTACGTTGACTGGAGTTCCTTTCGATAGGAACCGAACTTGCGAGGCTCGACCTCGCGCCTTTTATCCCCTGCGCTGTTGGCATACGTTGTGTCCCAGTTAAAAGGGACCGACCCGTTTTAGATGACGCTTTGCTGCCGAACCTCCTCCTCAGTGTACTGGTGCAGTCGAGCGTTGCCCGACAGCACGGGACCGGAACGCGGTGCGCGGTTTGACTGGTTTTTCCGCCTACTCTTCTCGATGCACCCTAAACGCCCTCGGTTCTCCGTTCACGAGCATCGTCGTCGTCGTCGTTGTTTGCAAAGTGTTTTTGTCCACCTGCAACGAGCGTCGACCCACCCCACGCCTCTTCTTGCTGAGTTTTCAGCCGCTTTTTAGACTCCGTCCTGCCCTTCTGATGTGTGGTCGACGTAATTAAAGTGTTAACCGCGACATGAAGGTCTCGAATGCAATATGAACTGCCACCACTTACTCGCCAAAAAAGCTGTCAGCAGAATGTTCCATTGAAGAAACCCAGTCTTCACGGTCGTAGGCGCATTCATCACCAGCACTCAACGGTAGCTCACTCCATTTCCAAGGGTTTAACACAAATCCTCACGTGTCCAGAAGCGCTCTATTCAACAAGCCTTTTTCAGTTTTACCGCACAACTCCCCAACGACGTCCGGTTACAGTTATTTATTTATTGCACGCGTTACTAGTATGTACGTTACTATCAGATGACTTCTAGGTGACCTCTGAGCGAATTCTAGGTCACCGTTAGTTGACTGCTAGGGACTACCAGGTGACTTGGCGGCACTACTAGGCGACTATTAGGACACTTTTGGGCGAATTTTAGGCGACTGCAAGATGAATATCATGTGACTATCAGCAGACCTCATCATACACCAAGAAATGACGAAGAATTCCCCTAATAGTCATCCGCTATCACCTATCAGGTGACTAGCGGATAACTATTAGGGGAATTTTGGTCATTTCTTGGTGTATGATCCCCAGGTGACTAAAAGGTGACTGTCAACAGACCTTAAGGAGTCAGCTGTGTGATTTCTTGGAGACTGTTAGGTGACTACCGTACGAAGTACCAGGTGACTCATAGGGAACTACCAGGTGATTGCCGGATGAGTATTAGGGAAATTCTAGGTCACTTATGGGTGTATTCTTAGTGATCTCTAGGTTATTAAAAGGTGACTGTCAACGAACCTCACGGCGTCTATCAGGCGACTTCTAGAAGACTACCGCATGACCGCCGGGTGTCCATTAGGAGAATTCTAGATGAGTTCTAGGTGTATTCTCTGTTACCTCCAGGTGTCCACCAGGTGAATGACTATCAGCAGACCTCAAGTCGTCTACCATGTAACTCCTAGGAAACTACCAGGTGACTATTATGGGAATTCTGGTCATTTCTGGGTGTGTTTTTAGTGATCTCTAGGTGAATAAAAGGTGACTATCAACGAAACTCACGGCGTCCATCAGGTGACTTCTAGGAGACTACCATGTGACCTCCGGGTGACCATTAGGAGAATTCTAAACGAGTTTCAGGTATATTCTGGGTGACATCCAGGTGTCTACCAGGTGACTCCTAGGAAACTATCACCTACCAGGTGACTAGCGGATGACTATTAAGGGAATTCTGGGTCATTTCTTTGTGTATGATCCCTAGGTGACTAAAAGGTGACTGTCAACAGACCTTAAGGTGTCAGCTATTAGATTTCTTGGAGACTGTTAGGTGACTACCGCTGGACCATTCACGGAGTTCTAGGTGTCTTATTGGTGTATTCTAGGTGAGCTCTAGGCGACTACCAGGCGACTATCAGTGTACCTCAAGTCGTCTACCATATGACTCCTAGGAAACTACCAGGTGACTAGTGAATGACTATTAGGGAAATTCTAGGTTGTTTCTGGATGTATTCTTAGTCATCTCTAGAAGACTTAAAGGTGACTGTCAACGGACCGTAAGGTGTCTGCTAGGTGATTTCTTGGAGACGTCAAGTCGTCTACCATATGACTCCTAGGAAACTACCAGGTGATTGCCGGATGACTATTAGGGGAAATTCTAGGTCATTTCAAATGGCCTCTTAGTGATCTTTAGGTGACTAAAAGGTGACTGTCAATATACCCCACGGCATCTACCAGATGACTTCTAGGAGACTACTATGTGACCTCCGGGTGACCATTAGGAAAATTCTAGATGAGTTCTAGGTGTGTTCTGGGTAAACTTCAGGTGTATACCAGGTGAATGACTATCAGCGGATCTCAGGTCGTCTACCAGGTGACTCCTAGGAGACTACCAGGTTACTAACGGGTGACCATTAGGATAATTCCAGGTGACTTCTATGTGTATTCTAACTCACCTCTACGTGACTATCAGTAGACCTCGACGCGTCTACCAGGTAACTTCTAGGCAAGATGGAAAGATGGAAGCGTTGCTCGGCCTGGGCAGGAAATCCGAACCAGGAGCCTGGAATTAGGTGCATGCAACGGCAGCTGGCCCCTCATCTGACGGTGCTATTACGCGCCTAGCCCTTGTTTAACGTCCTCTAACCTTTATGTTCATTATCTCTTAGCGCCACTTGTTCCTCCGACCTTTTTCGAGGCTCTGCCTCATTTTGGGAGGAGGGCGGGGGCGGTCGGTCGGTGGTGTGAGCCGACGTGGTGGGTGTCAGTCAGGCCGAGTGCGAGATTTATTCGGTTAGTCGCCGTCGCCATCCGTACGTCCGCTTCAGTTAGCTGGCGATGACCAAGCCAAGTCAATCAACACCCCCCTCCACCCCCGTAGATGTCATTCAGACGAGGCGATTACGACGACGCTAACGATGAGGCTGCTGAAAACAAGCTCCGGCTTGGCGACTTTGTACAGCTCCAATCGTCGCCGTAATGTTCCCTCGTCCTAAGAAACTCTCCTAGAAGACTTGAAAAGAGTTTCTGGTGGACTGCGGCTCTAAGTGTGCCAGTCTGCCAGGGTCAGCGAGCAGAATCCGTCCGTTCCGATGCCACCATCTGCTCTCCTTCCTGTTGCAGATGTTGTTCGCCACCGCTGCAGCCAGCCGCCGGCCTCCAGTCGCCTCTTCCCGTCGTTCGCACGTCGTTTCGGCGCATCTAATTAGCATTAAGCCGAATATCGGCGGCCGTCATTATGATGCGCTATTGATTCGAGATTAACATCCTATTGACCGGCTGGCGGCTTCCTGTTGTTGCGCCATGCATCAGTCTCGCAGATTCACACGCTCCTTGAGTGCTTCTCTGCAGCTCTTACTAGGTATACGCTGCCTACCCTTATGGTTTTTTCGTTTTTATCATAGAATCACATTTATTCTATTTATTTATTAACTTATAAAAAATTCTTACTTTACGTGATGAAGTATAAGAGTTGAAGGACAGCGTTACCCAGTACCATTTGGCTTGCGCCACGCATTCTTCTTCAATTCCTTTTATTTTTCTGATGTCGTGGGGGCGATTTGAATGCTGAAGTGGGATCGAAGGATGTTGGACGCGTGTAGCGCAGTCGGAAGAAGCTTCGGCTGTCGCGAGCATCCGATACCACGTTCCTAGTTAGGATTTTCCGCCCAGGCCAACCAAGCCCTCCATCCCTCCAGGGTCAAAGGTTTGGTAGCAGGCTTGTCTGGGAAAGATAAAGCGCTGACCTGTTTAGCGTTTGACCATCGCTAGTCGTTTTATATGCCAAATTCGCATTCAAATCACCTTCGCCACACCACGTACATAGAAGTAGGATGCGTGGCGCATCCAAGCGGATATTGATTAGTACCTTCATTTTTCCTTCTGTCGTTATCCTTTTGCGTGCTTGGCCTTGCTTGGCATTGTTTTCCTTATGTGTGAAATGTGAGGAAATTCGGATTCAACTACTTGAAGAGCTAGATACAAGTGAATGTAATTCATCTCTGTGGCTGCGCCAAGCTTCTCAACGTCTTCTGCCTTGCGATTTTTGTAGACCCACTGGACACGGCGGTGAGAGCTAGAGTAAAGTGTCCCCCCCCCCCTCTCATCGTCAGTGGCCAGATTGCTGAGCCAGGCGTGGCTTTGCTTGAAGGGTGAAGAAAGAAATTGTTATGTCTGACCTGACGGCCGGATTCATCAAGCAGTGGGTATACATAGGTAGAGATACCGCAAAGAATCGTTTGAAATTCCCCCGCAATGGGTAACGATTACGATTCGTATTCATGAAAGGAATCGTATTCAGGGTAATGTGGAACCAAACCTCTCACGAGAACAGCTGATCTCACTGGAGGGCCTTTTTGCCAGTGCAGCGCAGAATCCTCGCGGGTAGGCGGATATACCCACTACGATCGTGAAGTATTCTCTACCCACTGCTATACCCAGAATGTGGCGGGTAGGTTCATCATAAATGCCTCATCGTAGATATGTCTACCCCCGCTACATCGCATACACACGGGTATAAGCGTTGATGAATCCGGCCCCTGGACGTTGCCCTTTCTTATTTGTTATTCACCGACTTATTTGTTGCCTAGGGGAGCAAGGCCTACTCTATGGAACTAACTGCCGCCATGTCGTGCTCTGTGAGCAATGCATATAGGTCCGGCAGAATCAATCGAGTCGGCGCGACCGCTCAGAGATGGAAGGAGTTTATCCATATCCGCGTTTAGAAAAGCATAGCTACGTTGTATAACTAGCTGCCGAACTAACTCTATGCAACTAATCGTCCCTAGAAACCTTCACTCGGTCTGGTAGTTTAAAGGTCGGCAGGGTCATGAAGCGGCTAACTAAACATTTCTAAGGAACGAGGCTTCAAACAAAGGCTTCATCTGAAGATACGCAGTGTCCGAGTTTCAGAAGCCCGATGAGAACAGCGATTACCTATAGGCTAAGTGTTTCTAGTCCTGGCGATACCACATAGAGCGGAAATATGACATATCCCGTCGACACGGCGTGTAATCGGCTCTCGCTCCACTAAATATTTCATTAGAGCCGTCCGCCGCGCTTGTCGGCGCCTTCATCTCGTGTGAACTCCACTTCATCTGATTGTCTGCACGCCAGATTTGCTGCGTTACCAGTAGCAACCTCATTCATAACCATCTGTCTTAATATTATTTATTTATTTATTTATTCTATTTATTTGTTTACCTATTTTATTCTATATTATTTATTTTTATTTATTTTTCATTTATTTAGGGGCGCGTGTGGCGCAGTCGGAGGAGGCGCGACTGTCGCGTGCACCCGACACCAGGTTCCTGGTTCGGATTTCCCGCCCAGGCCAACCAAGCCTTCCATCCCTCCGGGGTCGGTGAATTGGTACCAGACTTGTCTGGGAAGGATAAAGCGCTGACTTGTTCATCGGCTGGCCACCGCAAGTCATTGTATGGTCAAATACGCATTCATGTCGCCTCCACGACATCCCGTAGAAGTAGAATGCGCTGGCGCATCCCAGAAGGGATTGAATAACGCCGTCCTTTATCCTTTATCCTTATTTATTTTATTCTATCTTATTTATTTTTATTTATTTTTCATTTATTCACTATTTTTTATTTATTTACTGTATTTTATTTATTTAATTATTTTATTCTATTCTATTCATTAATTTACGTTACTCTGTTCTATTCATTTATTTTAATTTTTTATTTGTTCATTTTAATTTTATTTATGTGTTTATTCGCTAATTTATTCTATTTATTTATTTAGATTAGTTTATTTATTTATTTATTTATTTAGATTTATTTATTTATTTATTTATTTTACTTTTACTTGATTATTTATTTATTTATTATCTGTTTTTGTTTATTTATTTTATTTATTTAACTATTTATTCATCTTATTCTATTTTGTTCATTTTTTATTTGTGCTTGTTTATTCTTATTTTATTTATTAGTTTAATTAATTGTTTAATTATCCTAATTATTTATTTATTTTATTTATTTTATTCTGTCTTAATTTTTATTTATTTATTTGTTTATATATTTATTTATTCTATTTTTATTTATTTTTATTTACCTGTTTGATTTTAAACTGGACACATTTCAAGCAAAGGTAGGCCTGTTTACAGTAAAAATTAATACTTTTTTAACAAAGGCAAAATAATTTTTCGTTCGAAAAAACCATATTAAAGACTTAAGACTCGTCTAGCTTACGAAGAAATATACACATTTTTTGAAAGAACACAAATTTCCTATCCTACATATTGGTCATACAAAGTCTCTAGCTTCACACTGTAACCCTCTGATAGAAAGAATTCCTACCATGGGGAGATTGTGCCGTGCGCCCGTCTATAACATTGCAATGCTTATTTGATTGATTCTGTAAATGCTGTTTACCTGAGGTTACGCAGAAATGTATGACGAGATGATTACATTTGTTTTTGCTTCTTAATTTATTCGCGCAATTTTTTAATGTTTACTACATGTTTAAAAATTTTCACTTTTATTTTTCATTTAAATAAATATGGATTTAAAAGGGCCTCAAAATCCTTTTCAAAATTCTCACCCATAAAGTACATATAAACCCCATCGCATTTTTTTTCGGGGTCAATTGGCTAAACGTCCGCGAGGTAATCTTTGGTTTCATGTACCGGTTGCAGGGTTAGATCAATGTTCTTAACCTTTAGAAGGTTACGGGTGTTCTAGTTACTGTATCGCCCGTATCACTTGTCGTCCCGTTGATCATCGACTTGCTCGAGCGGGCACCAGCAGCGTCTCCATTCGTCCCTGTCGCGTGCCAAAGTGCTCCAATGGATTCTCCTCGCTCGAGGGATACAAAGAGCATCATATCGGTCGTTCAGGGCTTTCACGAAGAAGTCCGACCAACGCGTTGGTGGGCGTCCTAATGTTCTCTTGACATCCCGCAGAATCCAGTCGGTGACGGATCTCGTCCGGCGGGTGTCTGCGAAGCGCATTACGTGACCGGCCCACCTAATTTTCGACGACTTGGTCCATGCGACAGCGTCTCTGATCTTCGAACGTCGGCGAAGTTTGGAACTCTAGTTACTACCAGCGAAAACAATAACCACTTTGGATTGTCCTTGCATTCGTTTAATAAGTTGTTGTCCTCCTCAGTGTTTTCGTGAATTTGTTTTCAAATTTTTTCTTCGTTGTAAGTTTTTACATAAGGAGCTTCCTAAAGCTTAGGCCATACAGACTGCCAATGCTACAGCTTCGTCTCCATGGTCACATCACTTAATAGCTGATATAAGACTCTTGAACGACGTTATGTTCTCTGATCTCATCTGACGTTAGCGGCTTAGGAAAGTCGACTATGGCAATTTCGATAATGGGAATGATGCCTTAATAGCGCTTCTCGCCGCTTGTTAACTCCTCTCAGAAAGAAGGAATAGCAGAAGAATAGGGACGCATTTTGCGCAATAGAAAGAGGGAGATCTGAGCTTCGAACAAAAGCATCAATCAAACAGCCAAAATGAAGCACAGAGAATCACCTATTAGGAGGTGGCAAAATTAATCTCCGTTTCAAGGTGTGTATAAACAAATAAGTTTTTAACCCCAAATCATTATACTTCAGAGAGACCCACACATACCGTTCGGTAGATTTTTTCCTGCTCTTTCAAACGACATACCTGGATGTCGCTCCAATTTTTCTGGCCGTCCTTTTCCAGGGCTCTGTAAAATCATGAACCGAGGCGACTATCGGGTCACCATCGGCTTCACGAGTTTAAATTGAGACATTTTGCGGCAGAGACATCCCTTGACCTTAGCAGTGCTTTTGGGAAAAACTGTCCTTGCCAACGAACGGTGAGGCTCTGCTTCGAAAAATTCACTTCTGGCGATTTTGATCTCGAAGGAAAACCGGGTCGCAGGCGCAGGTAGTCGCTTGACGATGAAGTTTTGAGGAGAGCCGTCGAAACAAATCCGGAGACGAATACATGTGCCTAGAGCATCATGACGTACATCATAGTACGGTAGCAAGACATCTGACATCTGAGGGTGAAGAAGACGTCGAAGTGGGTGCCTCATGAGCTTTCCGATGACGGCACGTGGGCACGTTTCGACGCTGACTCCTACCTCCTAGTCCGCTTCAAAAATAAAACTTTGTAAGCCGTAATACAACTGTAGATGGAAAAAGGGGCCGGCAATGGTGAATAGAGGAGGGCCGCTCCTGCTGCAGGGCAACACAAGGCCACACACCTCACATATCACTCGGCGAAAATTGATCCACTTAGGAACGATTCAAATCAGTTTCTTTAAGCCTCAAATTTCTGGTATTGAGGTTGTAAGCTGTAATAACGATGTTTTGTTGCGATTAAAACTTCTAGCGCCAGGCGGGACTCGAACCCGCACCTCCCTCTGACCGGGCGGGAATGTTCTACGTCTTTACACCACCGGCTCCGTTTGATTAAACGCAACATCCACATCCATTCTGATTTTCTGATCCGTTTAGGTATCAAAGTTCTCCCTCACCCACCATATTCCCCCGACCTTTTCTTCTTTGAGTATCACTTTTTCCGTGCCCTTCATTCGCATTTGCGTCAGAAATAACTCACTAAATTGGCCGCTGTTGAATGTGCCCTCTTCGATTTCGCTAAATCCTGTGATTTCCGTTTTTACTGTAAAGGATTAGATCTATTACCTTTCCATTGACAGGAATGCATAGATTGTGATGGTTTTCACTTCGGTCCATGAAGTTGTGTTCAAGCTGAGTTATAGCAGTGTGAAGTAAGCGGCCCGTGTCGTGCCCCGGGTGAGTCCGCTGCATCGGTGTTAGAACTCATGCGGCCCTCAACTCGAGGCACGTGTGAGGCACAATCAGAGTGGAGGTCTTGTCTTGCGCGCTAGCTCTTACATTGTCTGCCACGTTAAGGTTAGGCCCTTGTTGCCCCGACTAACGCACACCTCATGCCAATGCGAATGTTATTTAGGACCTGCACCTGCGCTGGCTCCGACACTTTCATGTCACTCACGTGATAGAATTGAACCAACCGACCTTCTGCAGTATGCGCTCAGAATAAACCCTTTCCCACTCTCGAGTCACATGACAGTGCGCAATAGACAACATACTTCATGGCAACCCAATACGCACACACAATGCACATCAGCATGGAACACAACATCCTACGGGTTAAGGCTGAGCTCCGCCACCTCACCTACGGGTCAGCCCCAAGCGCAACCCGCAGTTCCTTTCTGGCTCCTACCCTGGAGCCTGCGCTCACGAGGGCGGTGGTTCGGTCGTTCTCTGCGGTTACCTCTGACTGATGCTCCTGTCCTGGTCGTCCAGATGTCCTGTGCGGCTGGTCGAGTCGATGTCCCGATGGAGTGGGGACTGCGCTGACGATGGGGAACCGGAGCGAGAGCGGACCTACCACTCGCTGCGACGACGACGATGCAGACTGCCGGGCGCGCGCAGGAAGGCGTTTATAGTGCGTGGCGGCGCGTGCGCGCGACCGTATGCCCTCCGCCTCGGGACCTGGATGCCTCCCAGCGTGTGTGTCCTTGAAGAGTTGTGATGAAGCGTGGCAAAGTCACGACAGTCCGTTTCGGCGATTAATTTTGCGACCGACCAATATTTTGAAAGATCTGAAGCTCTTGCAAAGTCAGTATCATCTGTGTAGGAACAGGAACATTTGTTGTCATGCTCAATTATTTTGCTTGCCGGCAGCTTTTCGTGCCCAAAAACCAAAGGAGACGGCGCTATTGTAGTAGTACATGTATGGAATGGAGCCGACAAAATGTACTTACTAACGGCATGCTTCGTCCACTGACACTGTTGCTCATCAACGGCAGCAGCAGCAGCAGCAGCTCCATAGTGTCTAGACTACTGAGCACCGTGTTCATTAGCCATTGCTTAGTCCCGTCTTGGAGGCGCTAATTCCTAATTCAATCGCCGCGCTTCCAATCCGTGTTTCGATGTGTGCTCGTCGTCGTGTTTTCCTCGTTGCCGGTCGTCTAATGGACAAAATTCGTGGAGTCGCCATTCCGTTCGCGCTCATCGACCGTGGCGTCGTCCAGTCTGGGCCACTCGCCTCGGCCGTCGTTCAGTGTAATCCTGTCGTCGTGTTTTACAATAGTGCGCGTTGCGTTGTATATGCCATAACTGCGGTGCAGAGCAGTGATTGATGACATTCCGATGCCGCCGTGCTGATTCTGCTTCTGTTGCCACCACAGCCACCTAAGCCGCCGTTCGTTACAGTTCACGGGATGTGATGAGCACGAAAACCAAGCCGAAAGCACCTCCGCCGCTGTCGAGGATCTACTACATCGATCTTGTACTGGTGAGTCACCTCACTATGGAAATTTCAAGGATATGAACACCCTCAGCATTGCTTTACCACCCAGCCTGACCACTTCGTTCCCGTCTGAACTACATACCTCTACGTCTGATCTACCTGCCTTTTCAGCATCCTCTGACCCTCTTGCTCCTGCCACCTCTCCAAGTCCTTAAGAACTCGAGCGGGTGGAACAGCTCATCGGCAGATGTCTGCCCCGGCCATCAACGAAATCTGAACCATCTGCCGGTCATTTAGTCGGCCGAGTGGCCATTATCTTCGGCGATGAATAAAAGATCCGAGGCGATGTGTTTTCCCAACAATGGATGACTAATTACTGGTGCCAGCGGCGCCTCCACAGACTGCTGGCGCTAGGAGGACCTTAACCGAGGATTTTGTGGGGCATTGGAATCAAAGAAAAGTACATCCTAGGTTGTGGGGTTCATGGGGAGAGTTCTTTTTGCTGTTAGGATTCAACTGCTAAAGGATGAGGTTCATTTTCCTGATGCGCCACGCATTCTACTTCTACGGTATATCGTGGAGGCGATTAGAAGGAGTACACCTATTATTTGTTCCTTTATCTGTCTAATTATTGATTACGTACGTTTTTTTAGCATACCATATAATTATCTGCTAAGCGGTAAGTCATAAACTAGGGAAAATCGGAGGAAATTAAAAAAATAGCGGAATAAATAAGAATAAAATAGCGGAAAATACCCAGACTTCCTCTTCGTGCCTAGGGATTCAGAAGACGTGACGAACACGTCGTCCATCATAGCTGGGGATTCAGATAATCCTTGACGGAAGGCGTTCACCGTAAAGAGGGAAGACAATCAATATCCATCCATTTCCTCGCAGACAGCAGGAGAACACCATTAATATCGATCGATATTATCGATTTTCTCTCAAATTTAGCAGATCAGGCTGGGAGTTATGTGATTATGGTCGTCGACGGAAGGCCTTCACCGTAGGCAGGGAAGACAATCAATATCCATCCATTTCCTCGCAGATAGCAGGAGAACGCCATCAATATCGATCGATATAATCGATTTTCTCTCCGATTTACCCTATCAGGCTGGGAGTTAACTGATCATCATCGTCGACGGAAGCCCTTCATAGCAGGGTGGGAAGACTATCAATATCCATGGATTTCCTGGCAAACAGCAGTGGAACGCAATCAATATCGATCGATATTATCGATTTGCTCCCAGATTTAACTGATCAGGGTGGGAGCTAAGTGATTAGAGTGACATCGTCGATGGAAGGCGCTCACGGGAAGAAGGCGTTCAATATCGAATGATATTATCGATTTTCTCTCAAATTTAGCAGATCAGGCTCGAGATTAGGTGATTATGGTCGTCGACGGAAGGCCTTCACCGTAGAGAGGGAAGACAATCAATATCCGTGGATTTCCACGCAGACAGCAGGATAACGCCATCAATATCGATCGAGGGTATCGATTTTCTCTCCAATTTAACCGAACACGGTGGGAGTGATGTGATTATTATCGTCGACGGAAGGCCTTTACAGGAAGAAGGCGCTCAATCGATAATATCGAGCGATATTATCGATTTTTTTCAGATTTGAAAGTTTCAATGGTGAGGTCAATATCGATCGATGCTGCTGCTGATGATGATGCTGCAATATCGCGCGTAGCACCCAATTCGCCGAAAAGCGTGGCGTAGCACCTGTATATGCATATATGTATAGCTCCTCCGAATGCGGGTGTAGCGCAGTCGGAGAATGTGCTGGTTGTCACGTGCATCTGATACTAGGTTCGTGGTTCGTATCTCCTGACCGGGCCAATCATGTCTTCCATCCTTCCGGAGTCGGTGCCAGACTTGTTTGGGAAGGATCAAGCGCTGAATTGTTTAATTGTTTATTGTTTATTTGTTTTACGGCTGACCTCTGCAAGTCAGTCTGTAGTTTAGATGCGCATTCTAATTATCTCCACGACTTTTCATGGAAGTAGAATGCGTGGCGCATTCCGGAAGGATTGAATAACGCCATCTTTTATTTGTAGGTACATGTTTATGTTAGCCACCAACGGATAAATAAGAGAATAAACAATGAGGATAACTGTGATTGGCCATGAAATGAAGTTTTAAAAAATCACTAAAAAATCACAAAAAATCACCTGACCAATACAGTGACGTGCCTGCTGATAGGGCTGATGGACAACCCAGCGCTTTATCTTTTCTGACAAGTCCGATAATGGAAGTTGGTTGGGGGTCTGTCCTAGTCGGGAGGGCAACCGAAACGTGCCAATTGCATACGTTACCTCATTCCAATAAAATTCTTGAATTCAAATGAAAGACCGGATCTACCCTAGTCGGTAAGAGCAACCGTTAAGTATCCATTTCGTATGTCATTCCATGTCACACAGCCACGCCCCCGAAATTTCAATGAAATCCATGGGACAGCAGCTGGAGCTCCCGTAGGAACTCAATTAATGGATTCCAGACGCGAATGACTACATACCCCTCCGATTAGGATCGATCCTGGAAGCTCAGGCATCATAGGGAGGTAGTCGAAACTCTCACAGAAACCCAAGACACGGAATGAAGATGCAAATCACTGTGTACCCTCTCCGATTAGGACCGTTGGTTGGTTGGCCTGGGCGGAATCCGAACCAAATACCTTGAATCGGAGTGCACGCGTCAGCAGTTGTTTCTTCACACTACACCACACTACCCTCGACTGAAAAATTCACTTCTGAAATTTCGTTAGTTGCGTTGAATCCACTGAAGTTTGTTGTTATATAGTAGGATTACTAGGACCATGTCGCGAAATCGGACAGCATTAGAAGGCGGGGACTCGTCAGCCAATCATAACCAACCAGAGCACTGAGCGAACATCCGTCAGGCAATCAGAATACCGACCACACAAACACTCTCTGATTGGTGGATGAGGCCTGATTCGCTGGCGCGTTCCTACCCGCCACCCCACCCCAATGCTGCCCACTTTCGCGACATGGATCCAGGGGTTTGAGAGCGGTAAAGAATCCTCAGAACCTACCTGCCCCTTCGTTCTTCACCACGCCAATATCCGACCTTCAGATTGGTCTTACTGTGATCGTCGGCACCATCGGACTGCTGTTTCCGAGAGTGCCTCTACTCATCTGGCTGCCTTCACTGCTTCTACTCTGCTCTTCATGCGTGTCTCTTTCAGCTCTCATCTACCTTAACAAGGTATTTTTTACTTTATTTTTAATAAAGATAGCTTTTTATGAACATTAAAGGATTCAACAGCATATTTCTATAATTTATATCAGGTATAAACTACTGTCGATTTTTTTTCTGGACAATTTTATGAAGAGTTTTTGAAGAAACATTAGACGGAACTAGTCGTGAATTTGGCCTATGGGGCGGGAACACGCCATCCAGTCAAGAATCCGATCCCTCACGCCCCCTAAGTTGTTCGGCTGGTTGATGCGTTGCCTGATTGGTACGGTAGTGTTTCCCTCCTTCCTATGTAGGCCACATAGGCGACTAGTACCATTTGCTGCTTATTCTGGGTGGTTTGAAGTTACGGTAGTGGTACAGTATCCGAAACCATTTCGCTTGCTGCGAACCGTTGCCACAACTGTTTTTGCATGTCTAAATTTAAAGAATTGGCTGGTTTCGCACACAGAACTGGGCAGCCGTCAGTCCTGGCTTTTTTAAAGAGTTTGAAACAGGTTAAAAAAATTCGGTTGTTATGGGACAATTTGAATTAATATGGTTGAAAATTTCTCATAACTCTTTTACATTCTGTATTTCAGGGTGTCGCGCTTCGGTCTCGCGACAATCTCCTTTTCTACATTCTTCTCACTATTGTTTTAGTCATTTTTGTGAGTTCGCACTAGTTTTAGGTTTACTTTTCTCTTATTAACTTTACAACCAAGAAAACTCCATTGTTTAGAGAGTATTCTGCGTTTGTCTGCTCCTAATCGGCATCTTTGTACCGCATGCTATGATCTGGATCAGTGGGACGTTGGCTACGCGTGAGTTGCATTTTTTTAAATTTTCAAATTTGAGACCGTTCGTGAAATTCAACCAATGGGAGACGAGAGTCTCTGGTTCGGGTCACGCCCAGGCCAACCTATCCTTTCATCCTTCCGGAGTCGCCAAGTCAGTAGCAGTCTATCGGAATGGAGAATACACTGACCTCACCATCCGCCACAAGTCTTCGCATTCAAATTGCCTCCACGACATGTCATTGAAGTGGAATGCATGGCGCATCCTAGCGTGATTTCGAAAAGTACATGAATTTCTAAATTGTTAGGCAAAAAATTAGCAACTGAGATTCTTCAAAACTTGCTCTGCTTTTCAGTTGCTCAACTGCACGCCCTGTTCGGTCTCGTTGCGGTTGGCAAGGTTATCTTCTACCGCTTAGGTCTGGACAAGCGAAACACGTGGAAAGACGCCAAGTAAGTCAGCCTAGCCTGGTCAGGATTGCCTTAAATGAAACGTTTTCGGCTTTTCCTACTTGGCCAAGTTTTGAGCCAATAGCGTCATTAACAAAAGGGCCCATGTTGCGGAGGTGGGCAGCATCGAGAGGTGGGAGCGCGCCAACCAATCATAACCTAACAAGCATCGACCTAACATATGCCAGCCAATAAGGGCACTGACCATACATTGCTCGTGCTCCCATTCGATGCAGTATGGTTGGCTGCCGCGTTCCCTCTTCTTAATGCTGCCCACTTTGGCGACAAGTACCAAAAGAAGTGAAAATTGCGGGAAAAACTAAAAAAAAACTGAAGCGAAACCGTTTCTGTATGTGCGGTATAGTGGGCAGAGCCATCGGCGGAGTGGATTTCTCACTCCTAGCGCGTCGAAGTAACGAATAAAAATGTCTGCGTCCCCAACATTTACGTAGAGCAGCTGTTAGACTCTCGGCAAGCCAAGAAGGTTGGGGTGGGCGTGGCGAGGGTGAAGAACGCACATTTTTTGGAGCTATCGTCTGCCTCGGTTGTCTCAACTGGGAGTAAACTACCAATGGGGAAGATGCCTTTTTGTTCATCTCGGGTCGGGAAATAGGTACTTTTTGTACTAAATATGGAATAAAAAGGCTGGTTTTATCAGTGCGCGCTAGCTGAATATCCTTCAAGGGGAGTTCCTCAAGTGTCTCTGCAACATCGAGCAGAATCACAAGGCATGGCGCAATCCTCATTGTCTAAAAGGCAGTGACTATGCACAAGTATCAAAGGGACCATGAATGAATCCCTATTACTTGATGACCTTGCGCGATCCACACTGGGCGCATAGTAGGGCAATCGGCAGCAGCGACCACTTTCGCATGTACCACGAATCGAGGGTTCTTGGTTCGGATCCGGCCCGGACCAAGTAACTGTCCCATCTTTCTGTGGGCGGTAAATTGGTGCTTAAACTTGTCTGGGAGAAATAAGGCACTGACTTGTTTATCGTATAGTCACCGTAGTAGATCATTATGTAGGTCAAACACGTGTTTAGATCGACTCTTCATTATACGTGACGTCCCATAGAATTAGAATGCGTGGCGTATTCCAAAAATAGACTGAGTTAGAAGATTTTTACGATCGTACTAGAATACTAACTTGTTCTCCACTTACTTTTCGTAGTGTAAAATATAAGGCATGTAGGCAATATAGGGTAGAGCAGTGGGAAGAGGTGTCCACTGTCGCATGCACCACGAATCGAGTGTTCTTGGTTCGGATCCGGCCCAGACCAAGTAACTGTCCCATCTTTCTGTGGGCGGTAAATTGGTGCTTAAACTTGTCTGGGAGAAATAAGGCACTGACTTGTTTATCGTATAGTCACCGTAGTAGATCATTATGTAGGTCAAACACGTGTTTAGATCGACTCTTCATTATACGTGACGTCCCATAGAATTAGAATGCGTGGCGTATTCCAAAAATAGACTGAGTTAGAAGATTTTTACGATCGTACTAGAATACTAACTTGTTCTCCACTTACTTTTCGTAGTGTAAAATATAAGGCATGTAGGCAATATAGGGTAGAGCAGTGGGAAGAGGTGTCCACTGTCGCATGCACCACGAATCGAGTGTTCTTGGTTCGGATCCGGCCCAGACCAAGTAACTGTCCCATCTTTCTGTGGGCGGTAAATTGGTGCTTAAACTTGTCTGGAAGGAATAAGGCACTGACTTGTTTATCGTATGGTCACCGTAGATCATTGTGTAGGTCAAACACGTGTTTAGATCGACTCCACGGTATCCCGCAGAAGTTGAATGCGTGGCGAGTTCAGAAACAGTGTGACTTAGAAGACTTTCACGATTGCTAGAAGGCAAACCTATCTTCTTACAATACTTTGCGTTTTGTGAAAAAGGCGAGTGGTAGAGCAGTCGGAAGAAATGTCCATTGTCACAGCCACCATGAATCGAGGGCTCTTGGTTCGGATCCGGCACAGGCCAGGCAAGCCTCTCATCCTTATGAGGTCGGTAAATTGGTGGTGAAACTTGTCTGGGAAGTATAAGGCACTGACTTGTTTGACGGTCGGCCACCGCAGATCATTATGTAAGCCAAATGCACGTTTTGATCTATTGTACGATATCCCGCAGAAGTAGAGTGCATGGCGCATCCTACAAAAAGACAGTTAACGCCTTCCTTTATTCAGTATCCGTTGCCATCCGTTTAATATCCACGGATAAGACTTGCTTTTTGTATCGCAACGATAGCACAGCGCAAGCAAAAATTCTGGCTCTGGCCGAACCTGAACTGACAACCGTTCGTTTTCGTGTCCAAGAACTACGCGCTGCACCACAGAGCACAGCACTTCCAGGTTTCTTCCTCATCGCATCGAGGAGATCGCCATCGTGAATCTGAGCGCCAGTCGCTCGACGTTGGTCACGAATATCGACGAGGCTGACCTCGTCCATTTCGACGGGCCATAGTCAACGTCACGGGACTCGTCGCCGAACTGCCTATCTCCCTAATTCAGAAGCGCTTCTGGCTCCTTACCTGTACTTGAGACTTCAGAAACCTCGCTAGTCTACGAGGTCATTCCTAACTTGGGATTGACCTTGGAACTGCTATCGGCTCTGCATGTTTGTTCTGAATAACGTTAAAAATGTTGTGCTATTTGTTAATATAATTCAATTACTCCTCCGCCGTTGACGATCTGTATAAATGGATTCGGACGTAGACGAATCCTATTGCTCTTATTGACGACCTTCGTTTCACCGCTGTATTGCTACGGGTTTCTCCGCTTACGCATCTGATAAATATTGTCTCATCAGCTTTTTTTACCGGATTAGAACTAACATCCTTCATCTACAGCTCGATTAAGATTAGGTTGTAAGGAAAGTCCGGTCAGGGCTCGAGGGCTTTAAAAATGAGTTACCCCACCAGACATTTCTTCAACCTTACAAAATTCAATGTAAAAATTTTGGAAGCCTGAACAAAGGAGGGAGTCGAAGTACCTTACCTCACCACAGTTCACTGAAGGACCAGAGAAAGCCGCACATGGTAGAGCAGGGGCACGGGACAGCACCTACCCCACGTTAGAAAGCAAGAGTGAGGTAGGGCTTGAGCTCGCGCGTTATATACAGGCATTCCCACTTCCGGTTGACCTTGGGACCCCTAAAATGGATCCAGAACGTCTCAAGGGCTTTGCGCGTCGACGTTTGAACCTCGTGTCCCAGAATCCTCACCTCAACTCCAAAATCCTCCCCTCCATGAGAATTGATCCTGTGGTAGCCTAGGGCAGTGGATGCACTAAGCTTCCCCGTATCATCTAGATGCTCCTTTATCCTCACGTGCAGAGGACGGCCGGTTGCGCCAATGTACTCCTCGCCACAAGCTTGACAGGAGACCAGGTAGACTACACCCGATATGGTGCAGTCACCTTCCTTTCCCCCTGAGCAAACCACACAATTGGGGGCCTCACAAGTGCGGTCATATAGTCGATTGCGGACCAACCTGGTCTTAAGGCTGTCAGGTGGAAGATCAATGACCGCAACCAAATTTTCTAGCTCAGATCTCCACAGACACTTCCATATTTTGTAAGATTGAAGAGATGTTTGGTGGGGTAACTCCTAACTGACTTTACCTTTTCAGGCTCTGAAGAAGGCCATCCTGCCGAAACGTTAGCCACCAATAAAGCCGTTTACCAACCTCGTGAAAAGCTTAGCAACTCTACAGACAAGGAGGAAGTCATTCACCATTCCACAGTGGCCCGTCGCTATCAGCGCTTCAAGGCTGGATATATCTCTCTCGAAGATCGACCTCGTTCCGGACGCCCCTCTGTTGTGGAAGAAGACGGCTTGCGCGAAGCCTTCAAGGTGAAGCCAAATTCAACCACTGGCGAGAGAGACACTTGGATGTACGCAAAGCACCGTCGTGAGGCAGCTGAAGATCCTTGGGTACCGCAAAGTTTTGTCGTCTTGGGTACCACATGAGCTGCGGGACTCTGATAAGACGCCCCAAATTAGTGCTGCTGAGTCGCTGCTTCTTCGCCTGCATAGAAACGACTTTCTGAAGGACATGGTTACTGGTGGTGAAAGCTGGGTTCCTTATGTTAACCACATCCGCAAGAGCCAATGGCTCCCACGCAGGGAACCGGCATCAGGACAACCGAAACGCGGACACCACGAAAAGGAGGTTCTTCTGTGTTGCTGGTGGGACTCAGAAGGCATGCTTTACTGGGAGTTACTGGATAGTGAGACCACAGTCATAGGCTAGAATCTGTCTACGCTATCCAGCTCCAGAGCTTGGCCGACGCCGTGTACCAAAAACGTCCAGAACGGGAAAATGTCCACCTGCTGCACGACAACGTGCGTCCTCATGTCGAAAAAGTGAGTCGCGAGAAAATCCAGGAGTTAGGTTGAGAGGTTCTGCCCCATCCACTGTACTCTCAAGACCTCGCTCCTTCTGATGTCGCGAACCCGCGATCGCTCCTCGGTCCGTGGCCGGCCCGGGCGCGCTGTTCCCACGGTAGCTTGCCGATGAGGCGCCTTCAATCGGCCTGGGAGCATGGGAAAATCGGTGACGTAACACCATCGATCGGCGCGCGCCGCCTCCTCTCGACGGGCGCGCGGCCGCATTCGACGTCCCGTGCTCCCGCGACGAGGTCTGCCGACCTCTCGCTCTGCTCCCTGTTCCGGATGGCTACCGCGGGGCCTCGTCTCTGCGCTATTCGCTGCTGACACTAGGACGGGAGCGCCAGGAGAGGACCGCGGGGTCTAGTGAGCATCATGCTCACCCCCGCGGCCTCAGGACATCTCACTACGACGGCCACGGAGGACGCCTAGCTATTCCTTGCTCTCACCGTTGGATTGTTGGATGGTCGCTGGTCGCGAAGTGCCAATAAACCTTATGGCTCATACAGTGTGCGCACGGAGGAACCGGGTAAGTCCCTTCTTACCGAGGGCAGAGGCCGTGTGCCTATATGTATTGTGTGTTTGTCATTTGCCGCCTTGGGCCTTGGGTTCCCCTGGGATCGGGTTGCCCCCCTGGAGCGGAGAGGGAGCCGAGGAGCCGGGTGGCTCGAGGCCAAGGGAAGAGGCCAGTCCGGACTGCTGGAGGTCCATCAATGCGTTTAGGCAATACGTGCGATTGTGGCAATACGTGGGGAGTCCCGAGGGGTTAGGTAAGATCTGGGAACCCTCCGGTGCCCGTGGAGCGACACGGAGCCGCAAAGGCAACATGAGGAATACCTCAGCCTGCGGGGCCACCGATCGCAACATGGTGCATGCGGCCGTTGGTAAGCGATCCCGTTGGTCAGTGGTGGTTACCCTGACCGTAAAAACGGCGCTACCACGCCCCTGTGCGAGGTGTTCCTCCCCCGCACTCCCCTGGGAAGTAGGTAACGTGAAGGTTGGGGCTTTTGTGCGAGTTGGGGCCAAAGCGCGCTAGGTTTGCGCGCTCCCACTGGCCCTGGTGCAGAAGTCCGGCTGGACTGTGGCAACCAGCCATCTGAAGCGCCGGGGGTCCCTTTGGGTAGCGTGGCGCCTAGGAAACCAGCGATGGGGAACATTCGGATGACAGACGGGGCTAGAGCAGCCCGAGAGGGCAAAAGGACAGTGAGGTCTAGACCGCTAAATTCTGTAAGTGCCGGAACGGTTTTTCTCCGGCCGCACCTAGGGGGAGCTCCCACATCCTATACCATGCGGACTGATCACCCGCTGAGGTAGTGTGGATCGGTGTTATGGTTGGTTCTGTCCTTGCTTGGGCCCCGCTGTCACTCTGGTGGTACTCATTCTGCGCGGTACGCGTACAGTCCCTCTACTTGTGCACAGTGCTCGCACTTCCCTTTCTGTTCAATACGTTACTCAACAGCCCTTTCGCACTGGTAACATCTCAATACGCTTACTCGTATTTCCCAGCATAGGCCTCTCCCAGCCTCAGTCGGTCACTCCGCGGCAATCTTCTGCCCAGGCCTTGGGTTTTCAGTTTTCGGGTTTCTGTAATTGTCCCTCACCCCATTTTTTCTTTATCCCCCCCTCCTTTCTTGGGTTCAAGTTTGCGTCCCCCCTCCCTTTGTAACTATAGGCGTCTTTCACGGTTTCTCATCCGCACACGCCAGGTACGTGTCTCGTGGGGCTTATTCACTACGCTCACCAGGCATCCATTTGCCCCTGTTTCATCACTACCTCCTCTTCTGGTAATCACCCCTCCTCCTTTCGTAGCTTCCTAGTTCCTCTTATCTTACGCTTCTCTGTCTTCCCCTACATAGTCATCTTAGTAGTCCACTGTCTTTCCTCTTAGTTGTAGTTTCCCCTATTTCCCTTCCCACTCTTCCTCCGTGGCCTAGAGTGAATCCATTATGTTCCATCTTCACCTCTCCGTTGGTGCCAGTCGTTCCGTCGCTCGTCGGCGTATTGTGTATGATTGCCCGCTTGAAGGATCAATACGTTCGGTAGAGTCCGACGACTACTCCCGTGTCAACATCGAGTCGGCGCGAAAATCGAAGTCCATCCGAGGAGCCTTCACAAACCACGATTTTGAATCGTGGAGCGGGAACGGCTCGGAAAGGGCAGCATCGGGGCGCGGGACCGTTCCGTGCCAGGCACGACCCAATCAATACGGGCTGACGTGTCCAAGCCCGTCGAGAAGCGATCCAACCCTATGGGGAAGGAACCGATTCGAGGGACTTGCACAGGCCAGCCACAGGCTGCCGGGACACCCCCAAGCGGAGAAGGTCCCACTCGAAGTTTCCTGCATCGTCCGGCTAGCGGAGTCAGTAGCGGCGTGGCTGCTGCTGACCTGTGCCCCGGACCGCTTGGTAAGGTGTGGCAGTCCACACATGGTCCGAACACATGGCGAAACCCCCTTCACGGAATCCTGGAGCCGTCAAGTTAGCCGCAAGGGTCTATACCGGCGTGCTACGACAAAATGCTCCGACATCCCAACATCCACCTACCGTGAAGAGTTCAACTAGATGGTCTTAAAGTTCGGAAATCACTACGTACATCACCCAATAGGTATTCACTACGATAACGAGACGCAACACCCAACTAGCTCGTGCGACGGTACGTGCAATCGAGAACAAGGTTTCGTCTTCATGCGCACAAAGAGCCGTCGAATCAACTAGCTGATTCCAATAAATACGATGCGTCCCCCGACATCATTACGGAAGCCGGAGAGCACTCAAACCACCTGCATTGGAGCCACACAACGACGGAGTCACGGACCACGGCAAGACAGCCCCAGGCGAAGACACCCATGGACAAGACCAGGGCGACGACGCGCACATGGACGACAGTGGTATCGTAGGTTGTACTTTTAAATTTTCCACTCTAGTTCGTCTCTTCATCAACCTATTAGTATGTTAGCAAAATTATAGTAGTCGTAAATACATTATTTTAGCCCATAGTTTAATTAGTTTCACGTATTAGCCTTAGTTTTCCCTCGTGGTCGTAGTAATACACCTTGTAGAACTATATATTCGGCGTTTCGCCCCCGTACTGTCGTTCCAGCGCGTCACATCAACACGTCGGCAAGAGAGATCCAGATTTGCGAGATCAGCGAATCCTAGCCGACAACGCCGTCGACGGACTCTAATGGACTTGATCAATGATACCACCAATCAGGTCGAGGATAGTAAGGTCTAACCACCAGACCAACGGTGAGTCCTTAAATTTACATTCTTCGGGTGATTGTTACGACATTCCGCAGTCAACACCGTCCGTAAAAGGACCACCGCGGAAGAGCCTGGACCCTTTTGGTAGCTGCAAGCTACCCAGTTGCTGTCGATATCCAATACGGCCGAAATGGCACAGTTCATTTTGCAGTCGTGTCAAACCGACTTGCCGTCAATACGATTCGTGTGAGATACTCCGTCCAATACGTTATGCATTCACCATCCTTGCTCCGCAGGCTCTACAAGCGCCACTAGAAACATCATAGAGGTTGAGCCGCGAGCCAAACAACGAGCAGTGACATGCAGTGCTTCTTTGCACAGAAGTTCGTCCCCTTGGCACTGTCGTTCAGGTCAGTACGCGGGCCGTGAGGTGGTCGGAGCTGGTTAAGGGTAACACCGGTGGCACAGTTCCTAGATAGCCTCACGAGTAGGCTCTCTAATGAGAAGCCGAAGCCCATGTCGTCGACCGCGATAGTAACATCGCGCCAGGGACAACGAGAACGTCCTTTAAGGGACGAAGTGGGACGAGTCGTTTAAGTTTTTCTTTACCTGTCGATCTTCTCGGTTCATTTCTCCCTTTCGTTCACTCTCTTTGCCGTAATTTCCACCCTACTTATTTCATCTCCCCTGTTTGTACTCTTAATAGTTTCCTTCAGCCTTATTAACGTAGCTCTTATTAACGTCCCATCTTCTCTATTCTCCTTTCCCTTCGGTTAGTCTCAATAGCCTTCTCTCCTCTTTTCCTTATTTATTCGTAGTCATAGTTGCTCCTATTTCACTCTTTGTAGTCTTTCACAGCCGGGTATCTCCTCATCAGTTTTTCTCCTCTCTCTTTCATTCATTCCGTAGTAGTAGCCTCTCCTATTCACTACTCTTATTCTTCAGTCTTGTAGTTCGTAGTTCCTCTTATGTCCTCTTAGCCAATACAGTCCTCTGTCATTCAGTTCGTAGTCGTAGGTTCTCTTAATTTCTTTATAATCTCGTAGTCTAATAGTTTCCTTCTTATCTCCTTAACCCCTACAATCTCCTATATCGTAGTGTCCCTCTCACTACCTTTCGCTCTCTAGGATAGTCTCCAACAGTCTCCTCTCTTATCCACATGTATCTATCAGATCGACTCTCCCCACTCCGGCCTGCCATAAAGGATTCAAAGGCGTCACTGAGTGACCGTGCCAACCGATACAACACCTCCGGTCACAAGGACTCGCGCGCGGGCAGTCGCGTCCATCCAGCGACACATGCTCACACCTCCACCCTCATTGGCGCCCCGCCACCTCTCCAATTCATACGCCTCCCACTCAGCACCATTAAGGTGCGTCATTCAATACGTATTCATCCTCAGACTTCAATACGTTCCACGTAGCTAAATCTACGTTCACGTGCGCTTCATGCGTGAAGCATCTCCCTTCCTTAAGTTCCTCTTGATCAATACGTAGTCCCGCTGCAGGCAAAGTCATCAGTAAAGGCTGTTGTCAGACCGAGCACGAGGGGTCTTGCAACGAAACACCCTAGCAAGTGCACCCCGGCAGGCGTATCACGACATAGTGGCGTTTCACAATTCAATTCTTGCTCTCTCTTCTCCCTCCTTTCGTCATTCCCACTCTCCTCACCCCTTTGTCCATATACCTCTGATCTTACCATTCCTCTTTCCCCTTGTCGTCTTGTCTCCCTTCCTTCAATCGTGTTTTTCTCGCCTTTCCCTTCCTCCCACCCTTCTTTCCTCCTCTTTCGCCTTATCCATGTCTTTCACCTTAGTTACACCACTCCATCCGCTTCTTTGTCATTATCTCTCACACTCCGCTTTTCGTAATGTCTCCTTCTTACTGCACTCCCTTTTACATGGATCCTTTTCTAGTTTTTCTCTCTTCTTTCGAGCTACACCTTCTCGCCTTGCTCACTTCTTCGCTAGTCTCATCCTTCACCTTCATTCTCCCTGGTTAGCTCACTCATACCATTTCTTTCTTCCGTACACATCAGTCTCTCTCCTTGCCATCCTCTCATTGCTCTCTTATTGCATAGCCTTTTCGTTTCACTCGCATAGATACTCTTATCTCAGTTTCTCCTTCATGGTCTCTTTCTTTCTAATTCATCGCCTCTAAGCATTGCCGCTCCCAAACACCATCGCCTGCTATGCTCACTTCGTCGCCACGCAGCCAACACGGTTCATAAAGTCTTGCTTACGTCACGGCGTCAGGTCCTGCCACGAAGTGTTCTCCTCGACACCCATAACGCGCGTAGCGCCACATAGTAACCTCCCATTCCTCCGCTCCTTTTCCGTTGTTCTTTCTCCCCTCTTCATCTTTCGCACTCTAACAATCCTATCTCTATTCCATTCCCAGCTTCCATTCCTTTCGTCTCTTCCTATTCCTCTTAGTCATCTTCATAGCATTCCAACCACACTTCACCCCATTCTACTTCCTCCTCTCCTTCTAGTTTTTAGATCAACGCCTTCGTATCGTACTATCTTAGTTTCTATCAGTTAACCCGTTTCTTACAGAAATTATTTCACAGCGCGTTCACTCTAATATGGCAGAACGTTCAAACGGAGGATCTTCTCGTGGCCAGGAGTTCCATAGCAGCAGCCGACGCGGACGAAGCGACAACCGACTTAGCCACAGTAGCCGCAGCGGACGAGGACGAGGATCCACAGGTAGGTTTGATCCTATGGTTGATGGCGGACTTTCCGCACGATTATCCTCGGTTGACATGTCTGATGTACCTGTCACTACGGTCAGTACGACGACGACGCAAAGCGTCGCCGTAACCTGTTCATTCATTACGACTTCCTCGATTCCGATCACAGCTTCTACAGCCCAGTTGAGCGCTTCCGTTTTCATACCACCGCAGATTCAAGGCTCCTGGGCAGAGCATATGCAGTCCGAGGCTGCAACCAATACGTCGGTCAATACGCAGTTAGCGGACACGGGAACGATCGAGGAGCTTACAGCTTCGCAGTTCCGTACAGTGTTCGACTACATAGGGTCTAATAATGTTTTGCGCGACCTCGTCGAGAGCCTGCAAGTCCCCCTAGGGAACCGAGCCAAGTGAGGATGAAGGATCACGAGGCGGCCACGCAAATCACTCACACATTACGAACCATGTTCAATGCTGCCACGGAGACTGCACATTCTTTTCATAACTTGGCAGTTCTTCTCGGCCGTGGCAGCCCACTACGCTACCCTTACACGGTTCTGATGAGCTGGATCCAGGAGTTGACGTATCAAATTACGTCCATTAACGTCCAGAGAGACCAGCTCACAGAACTGGTACTACCACGTCTTCTGACACCATCTAGTCAGCAAGACTATTTCCGCAATACGTTCCAATCTTTTAATATCACAGGGGACCTATTTAGAGAGTCCCTTCAATACGTTTCCGCGGTCACGGCTCACGCCACACGCATGATCAGGGTTCTGCAAGCCTACCAGATGCTTCAGGCCCTTCATTATAGCGTGACTCCTCACAGCGAGGAGGACACTGACTACACCTACCTCCTGCAGGCGAATACGCCGGAGACGCTGGACGCTGGCTCCTACTTAGAGACATTACGTTGGTGGCGCGAGAACTATTCGAACGCCCTCATGATTCACAATACGCGCGGCTACCTCAGAACGCACGAGGTAGACCGCATGCTTCAGGAGCAACAGGGCCAGCAGTCGGTTACGACCGCACACACTACGCAATCTTCACACCCAATACGTCAGACCCAAGCTCCAGCTCATACAGGGCCAGCAACATCCGTTTCAGGGTCTCCTGCTCCATTCGGCTCGGCAGGATCTACAACGTCTGCTCAGCTGGCAGCTGTCATCCCGCAGTTTGTACGACCCCAGCAGACGCCCATGACTCGGACCGATGGACGCTCGAAAGCACGACAAGAACACCGCGGACAGCGACGGACAAGACCCACGTCGCCGGATCAAAGGAGTCAAGAAGCCGGCCCAGCAAAAAAGTCACATGAGGACACGGAACGAAAAACAACCCGGCAGCACCAACAGGACTCCACAACGAGGACTCCGGATAGACGGCCCGCTCCATCAACCCAAGAAGACCGCCCAGGATTAACCCGACGACAATTACCAACACCAGCACCGGAAGGCGTGTGTCCGACCTCCAGCGCACATCAACGACAGGAGGCACTGGCAGCTCACCTACATCCTTCGCTGCCGCAACCGCTGAGAGACGGCGCATGCGTGTTTTGCAATTACCTCGATCACTCCTCAGAAGACTGCGCGAAGCACACGAACATCACTGATCGAGTCGAAATCCTAAAGGCCCGCAAACTGTGCTCCCATTGCCTCAGTCGTCACCGAGGTGAATGCTTCGGCTGGGATCCCTGCAGTCGTTGCAATAGGGGTGGCCACCACCCAGCTGTCTGCATCAACAACCCCATCGTCGTATGCAACGTAGAGGGGAGGACATACCAGATCTATCACCAGATGGCAGCGTACACCCTCAGGCCATACCCGCGCAACGTGACACCATCGCAGAAGCACCCGCCGCCTACGAAGCTAGCACATCAAGCTCGTCGGGATCCCGAGCGGACCACAAGACTGAACAGGCCATCGACTCCACAACATCAGGAGCCACCCACCTCCGGTCACGCTAGTCGTCCGGCATCAAGGGCATCGATTGCAAGCCGTCGTCAGGAGTCTCCACCACCCATCCTCCGTGAATCACGTCCACGGTTACGCTAAGGAGAATCTTCTCCCCCTCAGGAGAGCCGAGTCAGTCCCCAGGCACCACGTCAACATCTGCCGTCCTTCCGTGATTTCTGCAAAATCCCGTATATATCTCCTTCCTTCGCTCGCCGGGAGGCCTCGTCCGAGGACGAGGACGAGCGTAGTAGCGGAGGCGGCTCGTGGTAAGCCGAGGCAAAAGCCGTAGGAGCAGTCAATACGTTCACTCACTCAATACGATCTCCAACGAGACAAACATATCCAATACGATAATACAATAATTTTGAGACATTACAGGGAAGTTGAGGCGGTAGAAGCTAGAGTTGCAGAGCAAATGGACAGCAGAGGACGAGCATGAGCGACAGGAGTGGCGTCATAGTAAGTTGAAAGGTAAGGATGCTGCAGTGTTGCAGGACATCCCACGCGCTCGTCGAATCAAACCAGTCAACAACATCGACTGAGAGCCGTCCAGCCGCGCACATCACCAGCAGGCGCCAGCCAACTCCAGTAGGAACGTTTCCTTCCCTTAGTCAATGCGGTCCTTTTATTTACTTGCAGATTTTCGTCATTACGGCATGCGGTAAATCCGCATAGGAGACCGGCGCATGGCATAAAGCCACACGACGCCGTAACGGTTTATTTAGTTTTAGCTCTTCACACTTCTTTTTCTTTCCTATCTAGTACATCTTTAGTAGTCCTCTTCCTTAGTTATCGCATGTGTAGTTGTAGTAGCTCTCCTTTCTATCTAGTTGCATGCAGTAGCTTCTTCTCTATTAAGCTAGTAGATGTTTCCAACTTCTCTCCTCCGTGAACGCATGTGATGCGCTGATTCTAGCCAATGGCGATGGCGATGCGAAGGGTCGATCCGGTCGGGCTGCGCTTCGATGGGCGTGATGGCGTGATGCATATGGTCGAGGAGTATGGCCGCTCGTCGGGGCGCGGTTGAGCAAGTACGTCCTCGTGACGGAACGCTCCCGCAGCAGCCCTGACTCCCCTCGTCGCCCCCTGAATCGCGCATGAGCGCTGTTGTTCCCCTTTAGTCAGTTCGTAGTCTTCTGTGCAGTAGTTTTCTGTCGTAGCACTGTAGTAGTGTTTTGTTGATGTTTTTTCTACTGTCTGTTGTTACGGGAAGGCTCGTCTGAGAGCCACGGCGATTATGCCGATGTGTACTTTTTATATTAGTTTCTTATTCATTTCGTTATCCTATCGTAGTATGTTTTCTATCTGTTCATCTTATAGTTGTTATCATCTGTAGGTTTTTATATTCCGTGTTAGCTTCCTCCTCATAGTAGTATAGTAGTTCGATCGGTTTACCGCAGTAGTTTAGTAGTCCTATATATCCATCCCGTAGTTTAGCTAACCTTCGCCGGCCAGTAGGTAACCGTTCATCCTCCAGCCAGTCTGTCACTCGTGACTCTCCTCCTTTATCTTCTCAATACGGTCCGGCGTAGTCCACATTCTGTAGATAGGTAAGCGGCCTCGTTCCTGGGCTTGACTGCCAGAGGCTTTCCAGTTAGAGGTAGGAATGTGTGACTTGTCCCTTTCTTTTTTGTGTGTCAATACGTGTGAAGGCGTCGTCCCGTCAGCCACTCCCTATTTCTCACATCTGGGGTTGTGGCGTTGGGCAGTGATCGCCTCACTACGCTTGTGCGTGCCTCTCAGGACGCTCCCGTCTCCTCATCTAAAAGGGCAATAGGCCCAGCAGTAGGAGGCAGCCGATAGCGCTACTCCCCCATGGGGATAAAGTCCAGCCGGTCACTCTTCGTGGGCCGGGAGTGTCGCGAACCCGCGATCGCTCCTCGGTCCGTGGCCGGCCCGGGCGCGCTGTTCCCACGGTAGCTTGCCGATGAGGCGCCTTCAATCGGCCTGGGAGCATGGGAAAATCGGTGACGTAACACCATCGATCGGCGCGCGCCGCCTCCTCTCGACGGGCGCGCGGCCGCATTCGACGTCCCGTGCTCCCGCGACGAGGTCTGCCGACCTCTCGCTCTGCTCCCTGTTCCGGATGGCTACCGCGGGGCCTCGTCTCTGCGCTATTCGCTGCTGACACTAGGACGGGAGCGCCAGGAGAGGACCGCGGGGTCTAGTGAGCATCATGCTCACCCCCGCGGCCTCAGGACATCTCACTACGACGGCCACGGAGGACGCCTAGCTATTCCTTGCTCTCACCGTTGGATTGTTGGATGGTCGCTGGTCGCGAAGTGCCAATAAACCTTATGGCTCATACAGTGTGCGCACGGAGGAACCGGGTAAGTCCCTTCTTACCGAGGGCAGAGGCCGTGTGCCTATATGTATTGTGTGTTTGTCATTTGCCGCCTTGGGCCTTGGGTTCCCCTGGGATCGGGTTGCCCCCTGGAGCGGAGAGGGAGCCGAGGAGCCGGGTGGCTCTAGGCCAAGGGAAGAGGCCAGTCCGGACTGCTGGAGGTCCATCAATGCGTTTAGGCAATACGTGCGATTGTGGCAATACGTGGGGAGTCCCGAGGGGTTAGGTAAGATCTGGGAACCCTCCGGTGCCCGTGGAGCGACACGGAGCCGCAAAGGCAACATGAGGAATACCTCAGCCTGCGGGGCCACCGATCGCAACATCTGAACACCACCTGTGCAGAGCTCTGAAGTAGCATCTTCGAGGTGGAGAGTTCGATGACCGACGTCAACTGGAAATGGAGGTTTCAGAACAGAACAGAACAGAACATTTATTAAGCCAAAAGAGACACAAAATAAATTCACAAAAGAGTGCAGAGTCAAAAAGTGATACAGAATCAGTTAGCACAAAAGACTGCACCAAACGCTGGTTTTTAAAAGATTAGCTAAAGTGGGTTCTTCCTTGGTTTGCATAAAGTGGAAATTGCCTTTTTCCGATTCGGATTTGTATTTCGTTTGCTGAAAAAAGCAGAGGAAGAGAAACATTTACTATCCAAGCGTAGTGCAGTATAATGTTTGCACTACGCATTATGAATTAGACTAATTATTGTAAATAAGATCGTTTAATAAGAATTTCTTTCTTTTATTGATTTAACTTTCTGTCTTTAGTACTTGTTTTTTGAAGAATCACTTAAAGTGCAAAATTCTCTTTTTTTGATTTACTATATCCTGATAAGGCTGCAGTCATTATCACAAAAGGCCTTCTTGTTTCAGCGATGTTTCTAACATGCAATTAAATGTCTTAGTAAGGTGGCGATGTCCGTTCCTCCACGTGGTGCCACTGGAAACTGCCCGCTCTGCGAGCTAAACCGAACACGGACATTCGATTGCAGGCGACAGGCCCTTGTGACAGGCCGGCCTACGAACACCCATGTCACATCACATGGTTCATGACATTGCAAGTTTTTCGTGATAGTGCTACGGCGTCCGCGGGAGCCGACGCGCACTCGCAGAGCCCGGCGAGTGTGAGAAGTATACGAGGGTCCCTGATGCGAGGACGGCATCGGGGGGCAACTGAGCTAGTCCGAAAGTCCCGTAACGTAAGCAGGACCCGCGTGGCAACGCTGAATGTGGGTACGTTGACGGGCCGCTCGTGCGAGTTGGTTGAAGCACTGGAGCGTAGAAGAGTTGATTTCTGTGCGGTGCAGGAGACGAGGTGGTCCTGCCGCAAGTCAAGGGACATAGGACGTGGCTTCAAGGCCGTTTTATGTGGAAGTCCCAGGACCACCAGTGGTGTCGGAATAATCGTCTCCGAACGATTTCGTGACTCGATTGTAAGCGTTGAGCGCTTTGACGATCGATTGATGAAGATCGTTGTCGCCGCTAATGAGCGACTCTATCACTTCTTCTCTGCGTATGCTCCGCAGACTGGCTGCTCCGATCAAGCCAAGGATGAGTTTTGGAACCTGCTGGATGAGAAGACAGCAGAGGTACCGTCGAAAGATGTCATCATAGTCGCTGGTGACCTTAATGGGCACGTAGGTGCTACGAAAGACGGGTACAGCTGTCATGGTGGCTTCGGATACGGATCACGTAACGCCGATGGTGAGCGCATTCTTGATTACGCGGAATCGCATAACCTCACCATAGTGAACACCGTTTTCCGAAAACGCGACTCGCACCTTATCTCATACTACAGTGGGAGCACCAAGACTCAGATAGACTTTGTTCTTGTGAGAGATCGCGACCGGAGTCTTGTCACAGATGCGAAGATCGTGCCGTATGAGACGGTCGCCCCACAGCATCGACCGCTGATCTGCACTTTGAAGATCGCCCCTCCGAGGCTGAAGCAGGTTGAGCGATGCGGTGCAGCAAGAATCAAGTGGTGGCGAATGAGAGAGAAGGAAGCAGCTGTGATTTCTCGCGTGCGGTTACCGACAGTCACGACTGTCGACGAAACTTGGAAGAAGGCGACCGACGCGATTCGTCAAGCTGCACAGTCAGAACTCGGCATTACGAAGCCTGGGCGACGGAAGGTCGACAAGCAGACATGGCTGTGGACAAACGACGTGAAAGCAAAAGTGCGAGAGAAGAAGTCGCTCTATCACGTGTTTCTCGGCGAAAAGACAGCCGATAACTGGCGGAAGTACCAAGAAGCGAGAAAGCTGCAAAGAAGGCCGTGGCTGTTGCGAAAGCCACTCATTATGGAGATGTCAACGAGAAGCTCGAGTCTCGCGATGGTGAGCGGTATCTGTATCGACTTGCAAAGAATCGCCATCGCCAGACCGAGGACATCGAGAAGTTCTTCGGCATCAATGATGAGAACGGCCATCTCCTTACGGACCGCAAGAAGGCATTGAAGCGATGGCGCGATTACTTTGAGGAAATCTCTACGGTAGGGTTCCCTCATCCAGCCATCCCTTCAACGGCTCCAACCCACGGCCCCGTTCAGAAGATCACCGTGGAGGAGATTGAAGCGGCTTTGAAGAAGATGAGGCCAGGCGAAGCGACTGGGCCCGATGACGTGGCAGCTGATTTGTGGAAGTCCAAGTACTGGTACCCTGCTGAGTGGTTAGCGAAGTTCTTTAATCAGGTTGTGGCGGAGAAGAAAGTGCCTGAGTGTTGGCGTCAAAGTACGACGATTCCAATTTGGAAGAAGAAGGGCAGTCCTGCAGACTGCTCCAATTACCGTCCGATTCGCTTGCTTTCGCACAGCATGAAGATCTTTGAGCGAGTTGTCGATGGACGAATTCGGGACATCGTCCAGCTTTCCAGCAATCAGTGCGGCTTCGTGGCTGGTTGTGGCACCGTTGATGCCATACACGCCACTCGCCTCCTGATAGAGAAACATCGCGAGAAACAGAAGCCAGTGCATATCGCCTTTCTCGACTTGGAGAAGGCCTTTGACCGCGTACCGCGTGAAGTGATATGGTACGCCCTGCGTCAACATGGAGTTCCTGAAGAGCTCATAGAGTGGGTGCGAATTCTCTACTCTTGTCCAAAGAGTCGAGTTCAAGCTGCAGCTGGGACCTCGATGGAGTTTCCCATCTCTGTCGGAGTACACCAGGGTTCTGCGCTTTCCCCACTCCTCTTTGTTGTCGTCATGGATGCCATCACACGAGATCTTCAGAAGCCCGTCCCTTGGACGTTGCTTTATGCCGATGACGTGATGCTCGCTAGCGAAGATAAAGGAGAACTCGAGCGAGAGTTGCAAGCTTGGTGTGATCGCTTGGAGTGGTTTGGACTCAGATTGAACGTGAAGAAGACCGAGTATTTAACGACGGACGTTACCGAGTCCAGCTCCATCAAGGTTAACGGCATCGAGCTTCCACGCACTGCGGTCTTTAAGTACCTGGGATCAGCAGTCGCGTCTGACGGCAAACTGATGGTCGAAGTGAATTCACGCGTGAGTGCAGCTTGGTCCAAGTGGCGCTCGTTGACTGGCGTGCTTTGCGACAAGAAGATACCAGAGCGCTTTAAGTCGAAGATCTACAGAGCAGTCGTCCGGCCGGTAGCAATGTACGGCGCTGAGTGTTGGCCAGCGACCAAGGAAGTTGAAACGCGCCTCAGCGTCATGGAGACGAAGATGCTGCGCTGGACGGTAGGAGTCACGCGCATGGACCGCATCCGAAACGATGCTATTCGGCAGAAGTTCGGTGTCGCGCCGATAACTGACAAGATGCGCGAAGCTCGCTTACGATGGTACGGCCACGTTCTGCGTGGAGAAGAAGACAGCGTCCGCAAGATAGGCCTTAACTTCGAGGTAATAGGAAAGCGGCCTAGAGGGCGCCCGAAGCAGCGCTGGGCTGATACGTTACATACGGACTTGAAAGTAGCTGGTGTCCACCCCGATCTAGCGCTGGATCGGGAAAGGTGGCGTCATGACACCAGAATAGCGGACCCCGCCACGAAGCGGGACAAACGCTGAAGAAGAAGAAGAAGAAGAAGAAGAAGATTATCACAAAAGGCCTTCTTGTTTCAGCGATGTTTCTAACATGCAATTAAATGTCTTAGTAAGACAGTGAGTTAGTGTTGGGGGTAGTTCGTTCCAAGTTTTGACAACTCGGGTCATAAAGGAACCTTGAAAGACTTTAGAATGTGGTTTTTGAGGTTGAGGTTTCTGAATTCTTTTCCTCACAGCCCTTGGAATTCTGAAGGAAAGGAATTGAAAGGCTCACTGAAAGATGGGGCAGGATCTTAGACTTGGATGGGGAATATGTCGTGAACTGAGTTTTTCTATATTGTATTGTATTGTATTGTAATATCGTTGTGCTAGTGTTGCAAGACTTTTCGATCAACCTAATAATCGGACATTTGCAAATGTTTGGATGCAAGATCAATTTTCCCGCCAATATCGAAACCGCTCAAAATGAGGTTCAATCGATAGAGGAATAAAACCCCTTCGAAACGGTCATCTAGATTCCCTTTACCAAAGCTACCGCCTGCTAGTATGGCTCTCCAATTCATCCGCTCCGAATCATACAACCGTAACGTCACGCAGTTCCTTCTATTGGATTGTTCAGAAAATAATTACGATTTTTGAGCGTTACATGAAAAAAATTATTTCTTCATAGCGAAGCAACATCAATCAGTGATATGTTGCCCGTTTTGATCAATAACCTTTTGCCATCTTGCTGGTATTTTCATAATAGCTCTCTCGTAGAGCTTCTGATCCTTCTCGGCTAAAAACTGGCCCACATAAGCATGATATCTTCGTCTTCGGTGGGACGTTTCCCATTCATGGAGTTCTATAACAACCGAAAAGTGGCAGTTTGCTTCTATTTCGCCCAAAAACCAAAATCAAGAGCGATAATGTATGTCGATAATGTATAAGAAATGGCAAGTTGTCTGAATATGATAATATTAGGTTGTAAGGAAGCTATCCCATCACTTGTGCATTTTTTCAAATTTATTTCTCTCGTTCCATACATACAGCAACTAACGAAAATATGTACCGTTATCATCTACAACATATTGCAATTTCTCACCAAGGAATGCCATCAGCTTCCTATGGAACTTCGGATTGGGACCGATATCACGCGAAAGAGCTCGAGACACTGATCACAGATATGTAGACCAAATTTGCTAAATGGAGTTGTGGCCGGCGAAAGCCGCGTTGTCGTCTGCGTGTTAGGCGCACTCAATCAGCGTTGGGCGCAGTGTTGCGTAATCGGCGGTTCGGTTGACAGCGCTGACAGCAACGGCGGCGGCGCAGTGGTAGAGTGCTCACTTCACAGGATTGGGGTCATTGGCTCGTTTCCGTCGCTGCCGGCGTTTTTGCATTTTGTGACATATCTTCGACGAGGACCTATAATCTCATTTTTAGAACATTTTTGAGCGAACGGCTGATGGTGACTTGTATTTACGTTTCTTAGAAAGTTCTCGTCGTACAAAGTGATGCCTATAAATTTTTATTATACTACTAAAGTTTACTACAGCAACAGGATCGATGCCAAGTAGTCAACTAGGGAGAAATGTCAACCTTCCGCCATTTTCGTCTAACTTCCTCATACAGAAGCTCGCTCTCCCATCATTTTTGTCCGCGCAGATCGACGGAGCCTTGCTGCCATTGCTTCCCGCTGCTTCTGTTCGATCCTGCAAAGCTTTTTCAAATGATCCTCATCTTCAATTCATTGAAATCTTGAATTCATACTCAGCAAGGAACGGTATTGTTTTGCGTCGGTGACATGTCTTCTTAACCCAAACGTACTTTGGGCGACATCGCTGACATGCCGAGTGAATCCAGACAGCCCTTACGTGACATTGGTGACACCTCTTCTGAACTCAGACATCCATTGCGCGACATGAGTGACACGTCTTTTAACCTCGGACATTCCTTGCACGACATCGGTGACACGAGTTCTTAACCCGGACGTACTTTGTGTGACATCGGTGACACATCTTCTGAACCCGCACGCTTGTTGAACGACGTTGGTGACATGTCTTTTGAACTCAGACACCTATTACGCGACATCGATGACACGTCTCCTAAACCCGGGCGCATGTTGAGCGACGTCGGTGACACGTCTTCTTAACCCGGACGTACTTTGGGCGACATTGGTGACAACTCTTCTGAACTCAGACATCCGTTGCGCGGCATCGGCGACACACCTTTGAAATTCGGACACCCCTTGCACTACATCGGTGACACATCTTCTGAATCCGGACGTCTGTTGAGCAACGTCGGTGACGTGTCTTCTGAACCCAAACGCCTGTTGAAGGACATCGGTGATACGTCTTCTTACGCTCGCGACACGACGTGGGTGACACCTCATCAGGTCCCGGACGCCTATTACTCCGTCTGTGAAAGGTCAGATGGACGAACAGACGGAAGGACAGACACAACCGCTAATTCTTTTATACATATATATGTAGTAGGATAGGATTTTTATAATTTTCATCTCATTTCCGTTTATTTCCACCACAAATTTGCATTGCAGCTCACTATTAAATGACAATTCGTGTTGCACACTCTTTCTCTCCGTCACCTGCATCTCACGGATTTAGGTGTCCTGCTAAACCGTGTAATGGCGTGTCGCTTGATAAGCTCTAGCTCCACAAGTCAGCGAACCATCCACGTTCTGAGCTGTGTCGACCTGTTATCGTTATCATCCACCGAGCGGAGGACTTCAACACCCCTCATTCGTCGTCATGCATCGGCGGAGTGCACCCATGGCACCCAAGGAGGGAAGATCTAGCCGTAAGTTCTACGACTAGTGAAGCTTGCCAAAGGCTTTTGTACAATTGACCAGTCCCTCTTTCAGATAGCGGGACAAGGTCGACTGCGAAACAGAGTGTGCCGGTAAGTTACCCTCGTTGGAGAGGTGTTTGGAGATCTGAAACTGAGAAAATATCACAGATTCAGGAAATCTACACGTTTCCATAAGATTCGATAAATCGAATTAATGAATCAAGAATTGACTTACGACTGGATAAAGGAGTTATTGCCATACGAAATAAAATACCAAAGCTGGAAATGAATCGGCTTGTGCTGCCATCGAGATTGCACAGCGAATCAGCGTCCGGATTCAGAGGACATGTATCAGCCCCTCCCAGAAGGAAGAGTGACGAGATGTAATCCTTTGGTCAGCTATAGACTTGACCTGCCCGAGGTTGCGGATTCGTTCTACTCGCGATCATAGTCCGAGAGTACTAAAGGTTATGCAACAAAATGACTTGGGATTCATGGAGCTGGTTCTAGAGGACAAAGTAGAGCCCAAGCTAACAAAATTCACAAAAAAACACAACAAAAACAAAAGGTCAGATTGGTTCAATCCCTGTCGGGGGAGGGGCAGTCCACTACGACTTGTAAAGTCCTAGTTACGCATGAATACCTACAACATACAATATAACACATGAACGACCTTACCTTACGTGATCTCCTCCCTTTCGATCCTGACGATCCTGACTCTGAAATTTAAAAAAACCGTTATAAAACTATGAAAAGGCGGCAGCGGCGCGCTCGTGATAGCCGTTTGAGTTCCCGCGTTATGCGCCAATGCGTGTGCGTCGACTCATTCACCGTGGACGATATGTAGAGGGACGGCTGCGGGCTCCACGCATGGCCCACGGCGTACTTCTATTGAATGGAGTTACAAATCGTTGTGGACCGCCTCCCCCTTCCGGCTCCACCAATCGGATCTATCCTAGTCGGAGAGGGTTCACATAACTAAAAATTACGCAAGCAATTGAATTAGGGATTACGGAGCGGCTTCTTTTATAGAAAACAGAATAGGACCTAAAAACACTCAAACACACAAGCAAACAAAAAACAAACAAATACCCGCGGTTGTAAAGGCTTCCCGGCGGGCAAGGCGTATTCCAAAACAGCTGACCGCCGTCTGACATGTTATGACCGGGATCTATCACAGTGAGAGGGGCATGTAAAGCCGCATACTGCGTACTGACCGCCACCTGACATGTTATAACAGGGATCCGTCATGTTGAGGGGCGCACATAGCTTCACAACCGTGGAGAATTTTTGGATCTATCCCAGTTGGCAGGGGAGGCTACCTCACGCAAATTCGCCCTATCGCCGTCAATTTGATGAGGCAGCGAATGGAGTCCTTTGAATAGTTTAACGGGGGGAATTGTAAGAAAAAGCACCACGTTACCAGTTTGACTGGGATAGATCCAAACGTTTATCCTATTAATGTAAAGCGTTAGTCCGCTTGTCCGTGTGTGTGTTTGTGGCCCAAACCTGCGTAAGCTATGAAACGTGTCCAACGCGTGATGGTAACCCGCAAGTACATGTAAAGTCTGTGAAGGTAACCCTCACGTGAAATCAACGAAAATAGACGAAAATTAGCGGCAAATAGTCGGATTCAAGAAAATTTTCCGCCGGAGGTATCGGTTTTCACCCCGATTTGTTCGATTGGGGTGGGAGTTATGCAATTATGGTGTGCGATTAATCGTCTTCACAGCAAGTGGTAGGATTCAGCCGTGCGACCAATGACCAATATCGACCAATCGGAGCTGCCGGTTTTCGTCCATTGGGGGAGGGGTGGGATTCACGCGGCCGTTTCTTTGAAAAAATTAAATACTATCTGTCACAGGAATCACTAATGTGATGGCGTTCAGACAGCATTTACGGCAACTCAGCAATATCCACCGACCGAACAAAATCTATCGATTATCAGTTTTACGGCAGATTGGACCCTTCGAAGTCCAAGGGCCGGATTCATCAACGACTTACGTAACTTTAACGGAGAATTGTAAGCTTATCAAGCGATATGGTGAGCGATGCGCCGCGTTATCTGAGCTTTTTACGCGGCTTATCGCTCACCGTATCGCTTGATAAGCTTACAGTTCTCCGTTAAAGTTACGTAAGTCGTTGATGAATCCGGCCCCAAATTGCACGAATGTGCTGGACGGTGGAGAAACCTCAGGAGAAGAAATTCTTAGGGCACGCAAACTATTGCGAGGTGAGCGGCGAAAACGATGAGTCACGCCGCTCCCGCTGTGTTGCCGACGGCAAGCACGGTGCGGCGAGGTACTGTATTTCGTGTCTGGACCTACTGCTGCTATCCTCCTTCCCGCCTTCTGTCCGAGCCCGCGGCTAGCCGCCGGCGGCGAGCTCTGCTTTCCTGCCCTATAGTGAAGGGAAGGACCGAGGCGTTGTCGGAGAAATGTGTGGGGTCTTTACACTACCCCATGTAATTAGCGAGATCTATTTTTCGTACTTATGGGAGATCGAAAGGTCAATAAACCAAGTCGATCTAATTTCAGAGTTTTGGCACGAAGCCTAAAGCTGACTTTTGCCCGCCGGTAGGCCGCTGAACGTCTGGTGTGTGATAATTTCGATCAGGTCAGGAAAGATCGGGCAGGGACATTGTTCGTGACGATTAGTATTGTGCCACAACACTTAAGTGTTTGCTTGTCAAAAACGGGCGGAGCGGCGCTTGACAGCGGCTTCTCGGAATGACCGATCTCATTCTGTGAAGCTGCTTATGCCAGCGTTGACGCCCGCTGACGTCGGGCGCCAAATTTGAAGCGAAGGGTGGCAGCAGCAGAGTCTGCGGGTGTTGCGGGCCCACCATGAAAACGGCTGGTGGTGCGGCGCCGCGAGGGTTACTGTACGCAGTACTGCGTACTTCTGTCGGCAGTTACGACCTCTAAGAATGCCAGAGAAGTAATAAGCAAAATGCTTTTGGTTTTGTAAAGAAGCGTTTTCTAAGCCAAGGTAGGAGTTCTTGAATGTAAGCCCCAAAGTCTAATAGAACACTCCTGCCTTACAACTCAACTGTTCTGTACCATTTCGTGCTCGCTCTCACTTTTGTCGTTTTACCTCCTCTAAAAGTTCCTCGGTTGACAAGCAGCTCGAAGGTAATGTGGTAGCTCTTTTGATGACAGTATTCCATCCGATGCCTTGTTGAGTCCAGGAGGTCTGTCCGATGCATTTATAGCTCATAGTAAAAAGAATCTCTTTTTCACGGTCTGCTTTGTTGTTGAATTTCTGTGCAAGTATTTTCCCTAAACCTCACACGGCTAAATTGTGGCTGGAAGGTCACGAATATTTGCAGTGCAAGTAAGGTCACCTAATATCGTGCTAAGGTTTTTCTTGCATTACGTTTTGAGTGCAGAACTTCATACGCCTCCACTTGTCGACATTAGCGATGATTATGTTGTTGGTTGTCAAACTCTTTTATGTACAGGAAATATGCGCCAACCTAAACATTATACGGAGGACGGTGGTCAAGCCTCAGGAGAAAAAAAAACATATTACCTCTCCTATGTAAATAATAAGCGATATCCTTTTTTCTAGCTCATAGTGGTGGAAAGCTTAATAAACCAAGTAAATCTGCTTTCGGGATTCGGCGGCGAAGCCAAAAGGTGACGTTTGCCGGCCGACCCCATAGACCCCCGAACGTCTGGGGCCGTATACTCGTCAACCCCGAGTCTCCCCCGATGGAGGATTGGATTGTGACAAGATATGTTGATTGATTTGATTTTGCCGACGCAGCTATGGAGCAAAAGAAGAAGGATATAACTCTTTCTTGCCGTGGTTCTCTTGCTTTGGGACTCGTTATGAGTTCTGCTCCTTCTGCTGCCTCTGGAGTAATGCCGCGGATGGCGGTGCTTGATATAAATGCCCCTCTTCTTCACATTTTAACTAAGATCGCTTATTTGAAACTAGGACTTGGCCTCTGTTCGAAGAGATGGGGTGTCCGGAGTAACCATTAAGCGTCTTAACGAAGCCTCAATCAAAGCTACACCGAGGCCCCAATGAAAAATGGATGTACCAACTAAAGCAAGGAGTGAGGTAGGGTGCGAAGCTATTCGACCAGAGCCATGAAAGCGAATAAGAAGTTGTCGATGTTTGCAATGTTGGAGACATGGGAACCGGACTGGCCTCTATATCGATGTTGAGTTGCACGAGTATAATGTTTCGCAGTTGATAAATTTACAAACGGACTCCTTTAACTAGAGGAAAAGGGTGACTGATATCTTGCTATCTGCCTGTACCTCCACTCAGAGGACTCAGCCGTACTTCCCCGAAGGGGCGTGCAGAAGTGCCCGGAGGAATCCCAGGGGCTCGTGCCGACATCTCTTGGCTCTCTTATAGACAACCTAAAACCACTCTCGAGCGACAAGCAGGAATGGTTCTTCTGAGTTCCCCTTTTGTTTTTTTAACAACTCTTGGAGTTCCAAGAACGGTAACAACCGGTAATCAGATTACACAGTTTTGATTTTTAGCATTCAATATTTGAAATCAAAACGTTACATTAAATCTAATTCTAACGCGAACACGAACTTCAGATTGAATTCACAATAATGACTTATTAAACCTCGGATTCACGAGATAGGGTCAGCCAGAACGAGGATGAGGATAAATCGCTCGGCTGCTACACACCCTCGACTTCCCCGCGGATCGCTCGCACTTAATTGATACGAGGGTGGAAGGGAGGACGAACCGTGCAGCAGTACGGAGGTTTGACCCGACAGAGGGACCCAGAATACCTTTAACTCTAATATGGTTTTCATCTAGCAGGAGAGAGCGACCCATGTGCAGCTAACGCTACCTAGCCAGACCCGTTTCAAGCTAGGGGCCGAGAAGGGTACGTGCAGTATCTCTGAGTGCACACCGGGGTCGGACTATAACATTGCCACTAGGGAACCGCTGTCCGACCGCTAGTGGGGTAATACACCCCTCGATTAGGAGTCGGGTGCAGAAAGGGTAGACCTCGGGGTACCTCAAGGGAATCTAGCTCAGCTGTATCTATTAGACACCCGACTCGTCGACTATTTAAGGAGGCGTTAGATGCCACCCCTAACAGTTTACCGGGAATTAGAGGTCGAGGCTAAGGATGCAGATGAGCAATAGCCTACACTACCGTATTCTGTGACCACTCCTATCGGATAGAGCTCCGTCAGCGGGGTTGTCCGGTTGGCAGGGTTTAAGGTTGCTTGCTAAGTAGGGCCCACCGGCTAAGATGGAAATCGACGAAGTCTATAACCGACGATAACACGGGCGTGCTAGAACCCAAATGAGATCAGACGGCGATAACTCGGGATCCGTAACGCTGAGGAGGAAGGGAAGGGAGCACTAGGGAAACCAAGAGAGGGTAACCCTGACGTACTCACTAGCGTCGACCGACTGTCCTTCAGGATCTAGCGTGACCCCGTCACCCCGTGAGCGATAGGGCTAAGTGCTTTAAGGATGCCAATTCAGACTGGAAATCGAACGAAAGATGAGGTTTTCCCTGGGCTAGTAAAACGGCCACTCCAACCACGAACCAGAAGCGAGAAAATTGGACTGCCTGACACAACTCTTCGTCGCGATTGCCTTCCCCAGCCGATGCGGTTCCCGGCATTCTTTGCGGTACTGCGGCCCTCCTCACCCCACTCGGACGACCGTAGCAGAGAAGACAGCCTATAGGAATAGCATGTGAACTTGAGAGACGCAAAGAACAACACAGAAATAAATTTAAATGCACCCACGGACGCCAGTATTGACAGAGAACCTGGTGTGTACCGGCTGCACAATCTTCGGCTGATCGTAATTAAGGGCGATGGCAGTGAACAATGTCGTTTACAACCAAATATAATCTAACAATTTTTCTTTTTTTTGTGCAATTCTATTAATTCTATTAAAATTTGGTTTTTGCGCAATCACATTCCACAACAATACAAAGTCGAGGGAAGAGATTTTCTCAAAACTTTTCGGGCACCTTATTGTATCGGGTTTGAACGGTCATGCACTGAACATAAAATTTATGCATGGTGTGCATAGGACTGGCGTCGCTTCAGTGGCACGCGTACGCACTCAGTTCATAACATAGGAAAGTATCTTAGGGGAGGGTTTAGTGTGCACGTGGCGCGCGACACGTTATAATGATAAGCTCCCCTATCGATTCATCGCGTTGAGCAATCGATACGGCAGCTTATCATTACACCGCGTCGCAAGTCGCGTGCACACCAAAACCTCCCTTACGGTTATTTATTTGCTTATTTATTTATTCCATGCACTCACAGGTGCGCCACAATGCAAAAATAGTCAACAATACATGAGGAAAGAACCGTGATCGTTATGTCAGGAACGCCATGAAAAGAACAAGGAACGAACATAAATCAAGGCACATCTAAAGTAGAAAACTGAGGGGTTGTTGCTTGCTCTGTCATAAGCAGAAACAGCACTACGCTATAATACAGAACAAGAAAACATAAAAAAGGTGTGAAAAAACTTACAATAGTTTCGTGCCTTCTCTAAGTGGTCATTTAGTGTACACGCGATGCGCGAAGCGATGTAGTGATAAGCTTATGTGTCATCAATCGCGTGGCGCGATCAGGCAGACATAACTCCAACGCCGCGCGAACTCCACTGGCGTCACGCCCGGTGTGCGACGAAATTGGACGAGTTGTCGCGGTCCGACTGCTTCGGACAGGAACAGCTATTGACTAGCGATAGAGTGCGAAAGTGTGTGCCGGCGACATCAACCGCGCAGAACAAGGAAGGAGAGACGATACTAGGATGAGACAAGTCTGATGCCTCCTGGCAGTGAAGTGGGAGTGATTGTTAACAAAGTGCGGGCGGAATGAGGTTCAATCTTTTTCAAATGAGTGAAGGAAAACGGTCAAGGGTCTGGTGAGGGAAATTCGAAACTAGAACTGGGAAGAGATTACTAAATAGAAGTTTCGAAAGCAAGTGCTTGTAAGTTTCTATTAGAGCGGGAGGGATGAGTGCACTATTCCGCAGATTTTCCCTTAGTTCTAGCTTTGTGCTATACCTGACCGTCACCAACTCACTTGTCATAGTTCGCGTGTAATACCATTGGCAAGCATTCTTTTGGCAAACTTCAATGATCTTCGTATTTTTTCAATCTACAAGCAGAGGCAGAAGCATTTTACTGCCTCCTTTTTCCTCCAAGCGCCTCCACCGAGAGAGTTCCTCTTTCATTCTATTTGGGGCTTCCTGTGGTGGTACTAGGAGGGTTTGAGCATGCTAAGGTAGCTAAGATGTTGGAGCAGTAAACGTCAAAAAACTAGTGGAGGCGCTTAAACACTGGGAAGATTTCGTGCTCCGCGGCTAACCATGCGCCACCAAGCGCACGTACGCGTTTCAGCGCCGCGACATCGCATGCGGCTAGCGCGTGACGTCACGTTGGAGCTACGTCCTGGAGCCGCGTGAACACTAAACGGTCCCTTAGACGATTGTAGGAACGATACAAAATTTATAAAAGAATAAGAGTCTCCCCGTAACTGCTGAGTAGGGAGGAGACCTTTTAAAAATGAATAATGCTTTTCCTGATCTCATAAATTTAGATATGTGAAAAAGGTATTCTTCTCAAGATGGGGCATTCCTCAAGTCTGTTGATTAGCGTGGTTGTTTGCAGAAATCGCACTCATCGGCGACCGCTAGGAAGTCAGCCACCACCTATTCAATGAACAGGGTAACTGGTATGCTTACATCGGCAGCAGATGAGCAGCGACAGTCTTGGAGAGCGTGAGTGGACATCTAGTACATGCAATTTCTACAGCAGTTAAACATACAGAGTATCTGAGACTTCTCATGTTTGTTGCATAATCTTTGAAGAATGTATAGCCCCCGAAACTCAAAGATAAATACTTACTAAAAGAGGAATCGCGGATAAGAAGAAAGGTGTAACGTTGAAAATCTTTCCGGACAACTTATTTCGACGAAATATGAGCAAAATGCCTCATGTTCCTTTTAGCGAAAGCTGTACCCAAATTCTTGCTCTGAAATTCAATCTGATATGTTTTGTTTATGTTACAAAGAGCAGAAAACACTGGAAACTTGTTAGCGCAGCCACAGTTTCGATAATGATTTTTCTTGCTGGAACTTGCATGTTCGGACCAGCCATCATACTTTTCGTGAAAATGGTCTTAAAAGTAATGACTACCATTGCCGAAATCGCTTGGCAAACAATTAAACTAGACTTGCAAAGAGTAACATTAGAAAAAACGAACTCCATTGAAGAGGAGAAGAGATAGAAGTGCGGTCGGTAACTCATAGAGCGTTGTAAAAAATTAACAGGCTAACACCTAGCCTCTTATCATGACCTCGCGCCAACACAACATATCACCTGCCTCACACCTTCCCATTTACAACCTTACAACAGCGCATACAACGCTAAAGGGGTACGACCCAATTGATAAGATATGCGCTCAGGTCGCTAAAAACATATTTAAGCAGACCCGGATTAAGCTAAGCAACCTTCCAGTTATCATCATGTATTCGTCCAATATCGATATGCAGCAAGCTCTCGACGACCTCGGAAACTACGACGACCCGTCGGATTCGGCACTTCTTCGTGAACTTGCCTCCCGAGTTGAGGCAACCGGAAAAGACGTCAAGCGGCTGGCGGCTATGGAGAAGGCCATTCAGACGATTTTGGAGCATACGACTCCAAAATCGTCATGTCTCTTCTGTTCCTTAGAAGAGAATCCAGATGGCCATTACACCAGCCGCTGACCGCGACTAACCCCCCCCCCCCCCCCCAAGAAGACCGCCCATCACCCCCTCCCCCCCCCCCCCCAAGACGACTCCACCGATAACGCCGGCGACACCTCTACCGACAACGACAACGCCGACGACAACGCCGCCGACATCCACTTCATCGACAATAATGCATATGTGCATACCATGTACTTGTATACACTTAAATTGGTTAAAATACACTGAATCATTTCGTTTCGGGGGCCAGAGTATCGTCGTGCCGACGATCCGGCCCCCTCCCCCTCGCCCCGCCCCAACAAGGGTGCGAGGGGGTTTGCCTCGTTACTTCGGTGTTCCATTCTGTCTTAACAGATAAAGGTTGGTCGTCTGCTCTGTTCTTTCTCCTGTGTCCATAAAATCATTACCACTGAATCACTATTTTCTCCCACGGGTACACCAACCGAAAAGTCTCGCGCCCACACAGACATAGCCGATCCCACAAATGTAACCCCTTAGCTCTATGATAAGAAACTAGCCCATGTCTATTAAAAAGTGTTATGTTGGTTACAAAATCTTCACTACTTATAATGTGTTTGTGCTATTACAACACCGGTCGTGTGTTTTGGTCTTTGTGCAGATAAAGCGTGGAAAAGCCTTTTCCGCCACATTTTGATAGATCTCATCCAACAATGTGCATTAAAAAGTAAGTCTGATATATGGGATCAGCATCGAATAATCTATCTGATAAGGATAAGGGATAAGGAAAAACGCCCCGAAAATGTTCGAAATATTAAATCGATTAGCTATAATCAGATTGCGACATTTTGGTGTCATTATCTCTCGCGAAGGAGGAGTTCTGTCTTGCCTATCAGAATATATGTCATGGAATCAACATTTTTAACATTTTCTGGGTTTTGTCCCTTTATCGGTAAAACGAATCGACGCTGATCCCAAAAATTGGATTTATTTTTCGACGCACGCAGTTTAAAGAACACTTTATAAAGCAGCAAAAAAAGCCTTTTTGTGTTTTTCCGCACAGTGACCAAAAGATATGGCCGATATTGTATTTCCAGGAATCGTTCCACAATTTCACTGCAAACTTCCTTATTAGTAGCTATGTGGATCAATTCTTTTTTAGATGGTGGTGCTTACTAAAAACTGGGTGGGCTCTCATTTTAACGCACTTATTAACTTTGAATACTTCAGGGTCGCCTTTTAATGTCGAGTGTATAATCTGAGACATATAAGTGTAGTATTTGAGCTATTTCTAATAAACATCTACTAGAAAACACATGACAAGAGGTGTTCTTCAAGTTCTCTCTTAGTAAAACCTCGGCATTCTTTTAATGTGTCAATACTGCTGTGCCAAGCGAAACAGCAGTATTGACACAGGAGGCGTTTGGTTGGGTAAGTGACAAATCTAACGTCTTGAACCACTTTTAGGCCTCTGAAGACAATGAACAGGTCCAAACGTCAGGCCGCTCAATAAATTGATCCACCTTACAAGCTCGTTTGGCATAGCAGTATGCCAGTATGACACATAGTATGACACATGCTAAGAGGATTTTCTAAAAGAAATCTCACAAATGCCGCCAGGTCTAAGAGAATCTTCATATGTTTTCGCTTTTCGTGTAATGTTATTGTTGTTGTTTATTACGAATGCATAAAGCAATACCTTAGAAAGCAAACACAGTAACAATCACAAAAAAAGGAACAGGGGCGCAAACAAATAAGCAGTGGGACAGTTCTTAGAAACTAATATACTATTCAACCGATTTCTGATCTAACAATAAGCAACAAACTTTTAACTCGGCTTCTGGATTGCCTCGGAGTTAGGGGAAACTGACGGTGCTTAGAGAATTTTAAGTACAAACTACCTGCCCTATAAGTGAAAGATATTGCTCGCGAACTGTTTCTTGGTGAGGTATCTGCAGCTTAGCAGAGCAACCTCTTGTATGCCAAGTCTTCATCTTGAAGATCCTACAAGGCCAAGAATTGGTGATAAAGTATAGCAACTTATGTAGAAGACAGATCTCAAAAATCCTGCCGCGAGATTCCAGGGATGATAGTCCGAGATACTTATTTCTGATTGATGCTTTCGGTACACGTGAATATAAGAAGCTATTTGTTCTAAAAGAAAGCCTCCTAGTGAAGTTGTTCTAAACCTTTTCAGTAACAAAGTTGTTTTTTGTCTTTTATGGAGCAAACACGGATACACTTGATTCAACAAGGCGATGTTAATAACGTTAAAAAAATAGATTTGACTTTAACACTCACCTTCCTACATCACCTATAGTCGACACTTTGGTGTCCTGTTTTTTAACCGTTTATCAGGTTAAATGAACCTGCCGTTCTGCGTTTCTTTTCACCTCTACGGCTATCTCGTGCTCTATTGGGTCCAACTGCTGCCGACAGGGACGGCTTGTGACGTTATACGGACGCGGTAGCCGCGTATTGTAGTGGATTTGAGGACCGGGCTACTGTAGATCCTAGTGCATCTAATCCGCTCCGCGCAGACCTCTCGACCCGCCATAAACAGTTGGCCGCCTGCTGCCCAAGCATCTCCCGAATCGAAACCGTAAGCAGTTGGGGAGCCTACTGTTAAGCTGAGGTCCCGCCCCCGGATTTGAGCGGGAGGTTTGTAGTGGGTGTTGGTCCGGCTCACCAAAATGGTGAATGTTTCCTTCCTCTTGGCTTTAGTTATGTAATGTATACTTGTTAGTAAACGTATGTAAGACTTCTCTAGCTTTGTTCTGTAGTCATAAACTAACCACGTACCAACAGCTAATGTCCACGAACGCTCTTACCGCTACATTTAAATAGATCAGCGGGAGTTCAATGATATTACAGTATTGTCGTTGCACGCGCTAGAGCATGAAGGTGTGCACCACAACCTATTGGTTGCGCTCTTTCGGCTAGCGCAAGAAGAAGGGAACCCTGAAATACCTCCACTTCCTTGTAGATTGGAGAAATTTGAAGGCTTCCTGGTGTTTGCTAAGGAGCGCTGGCCAATAGCATTACATTCGAACTATGATAAGCGAGTTGGAGAATGATGGCGGTTAAGTGCAGAGCTAATTGTAAGTTAGACATAAGAGGAAAGTTACGAATTAATGAGCCCTGCACCCGTTTTTAAGGCCTAACAAAGGTATCACCTCTCAGCAATTCCTGAGAACTTTTTCCAAGGCTTGATAACAATGCAAAGTATCTAAGGAAAATGTGTCAAGAATTTCGGACACAGTACTCCAAGCAGTTGCAAAAGTTCGTTAATAGTAAGTATCTGGTAACATTAGCAGTCTTCCTATCACACCGGACAATGCAGAGAGCACCAAGGAATACTTCAATAAAAACGCCGAAGGAACGTGACACGATGGAGAATCCGTGGAAAAGACCCCGTAAACATTAGGGGCCCTCTTGAGTCGCTATTTCGTCGTGTTCTCTCTCTTATAGGATAACTCTGACACCTCAGTCAAAACCTTGCCCCGACCGCATTTACTCTCTGACTTTTTTTAAAGTTTTCCTCTGCTCATGTTGTAGTACGAGTTTGTACAAGTTCCAAACCTACAGCTTACATATGCCCCTAGTTTTTTCCTCTTGTAGAGATAATCCATTATCAATTCAGAGAATGTGAGGTATTCAAGTTTTTGCTCAATCACCCTCTTTCCTCCAAAAAGCTTGCATACACTTCCTTCAAAGGCTTCTAGTTAATAGTCACCATAATTCTTGTTTTGAATTCTCCTCACCAGGTCCTTCGCTCTTTCCGCTTTTTGAAACGTCTTATCGTACTCTCACTTTATTAACAAACGCTCCCACTTCCTTACCAGAAGACATCAAACGTGTTTCATTCAACTGCTTTCTTTCGTTCTGGGCTAGCCGAAAAAAGCGCAGCTGACAGTCGTCGGCACATGCTTTCGCGCTCTAAAGCGCGCAGGAGCAAGACGCGGCTACCGCGCGCGTATGACATCATTAGCCGTCCCTGTCGACAGCAATCGGGCCAATTCTATTGTGGATCGCAATCCATTTCAACACTTTTGTCCCCAGCATAACTGCACTTTTGATTGATCAATTTGACAGCACTAAAGAACTTCACTTTCTTACCTCTTTTTTTGCCTGCAGTTGCGTGAGCGATAATGAAGTTGACGGACCTACTAAGCTGGTATCCGAAGCCGTTTTCGATCACGATTTTTAGTATTTTGCGCGCCACTGCTCACTTCCTTAATAGCTTTGCAGCTGCCTTTATGCCATCAGTTATTAATGCCTTTTACCTTCCCTACTTCCTGTTTTCGGTTACAAATCTAGCCCTTGGTTGCAAAGAATACACTTCGCTTTGCTTGATTTGTTTGGGTTTCTTATTTTTTTATCACGTTATGTTCCTCACAGTATCCCGTTTATTCATTTTTCTGTTCTGACTTGTTCATACAATTATGAGCACATGAATCCTACTATGTACAGAAAAGTAGTGTTTCGAAGTTTTGGCCGCCATCAATCGATATTGATTAAATTGTCCATTTTCGTGCATGTCATACAAGCCGTTCAAGACTTCAGCCCCGGAGGTAGTCGAGGTCGCTGAACCAGAATGTAATGTTCGCTTTTGAGGTTCTGACTTCCGTCAATCGATATTGGTCAAATTATCGATTTTTTGGGGATGTCATACAAGCCGTCTAAATTTTATCGGGGGTAGTCGAGGTTGCTGACGGGTAGTCGACGAACGTTTTGTATTTACAGTCTCTACAAGCATTTTAATATTCTCGCTCCGTAATAATGGAATAGTGATCCTCTAAATATTTCATGCTATTCAAAAATGTTGGATTAATTCAGATTAGCATCACTATGTTAGCGGAACAATTACGTGTAGATTTATAGTTGGTGGGCTCAAACTTTTCTGACTAATAATCAATATCTTTAGACCAGCAGCAGCTTTTTGTGACTCTTTCTAGCTTGGCTCATTCACTCGACGTAGTAAAGTTGTTCTTCCTACAAAACCCATGACATAGATGGCAGCTACAGATGAGGATTAAAGTTTTTATTACAGCGAAGCCGTTGAGAAATCACCAGTGCGACCGAAAGGTCACTCTGATGGTTGGCAAGTAACACAAGGTGGCCAAAATTATGGCGATAAGGTACTCAAATCGCCGAAAGCGAAAATGCAGCACTTTCGAAAAACCAACGATGAAATAATGTTTATTAGTCTATTATAAATTATACACAACATTGAGATTCGAAAACATCTTCATCGGTGTACAGGCTTTGAGGCGCTTTGGGAAGGCAACGACGGCGGCACGCAGGTATGGCGCGTCGACCTCATCCCACGCCTTCTGGATAGCTCCCTTTGAAGAATCCAAGGAGTCGTGAGGTTTTCCGCAAGCTTTGGCTTCCAGACCTAACCAGACGTTGTTATCTATCGGATTCAAATCCGAAGAGTTGGATAGCCACTCGTGGGAGCTGATGAAGCCCGGAAAATTGCTTTTGCACCAGTCCTGCACTATTCTTGCTCTGTGAGCTGGAGTTCCGTTCTGTTGGAGTGTCTAGGAGCAGATTTCAAAGTGAGCACTAGCACAGGTATCAGTTCTCCCTACAGAAGATCCAAGCAGCTCTGACTGTTCAAGGATCAAATGGTGTCGTTGGTCTCCGAATCTTCCCAGGAGCTGCCCCGATCCCAGATGTTGTCCATAGCTGTCAAAGATGCGTGTCTTCCTCGTCCGAATCTATAATCCTCGGTTCCCAGGTCTCCGTAGCGTCTGATAAATCTACATCTAACGCTTCGATGAACTCCAAAACGGTGGTGAACATGCCGTGCCGAGAAGCCTTGACGGTAAAGCTCACTGATTGAAGGACGTTGTCACGAACGCTTCACCATCCAGAAAGATAATTTATTTTTTATTTTTGAGTGAGGTAAGCATAAAAAATTAACGCAATAAAAACAACAAAAGCACAAAAAACAGGCGCTCCGAATAGTAGGTCAAATTGTTCGCGCATGTGCTGTCGCCATAGTTTTCGCGCACCCTATATATGAAGTACGTAAGGATGCATGTTCTACGACTGTCGCGGTCTGTCCGTCCTTCGCGACTTCTTCTAGAAGGCGGGGTGAGTTGTTGCTTCTCCTCGACGTCGGGGGCTACAGTGAGCCTCCGTAGTCTTTTGGGCTTCTGGGAGTCCTCCGCTGGGTTGGTCCTCTGGCTTCCTTCCTATCATTCCCTTCCGTAGTGTCATACCCACTCATTTATTCTACTGCATACTACTTACTCCTATCGTCGTGTTGTTATAGTAGTTTCACCTGTTATCGCTTGTATTATCTAAGTATTCCCCATTATCGTCGCGAATATTGTAGATTTTGTGGCAATAAACTTGAATAAGAAAACCCACTGAACCACCACAACGATAATGTGCATGTGAAGTAGGAATCGGAAAGTCGAATGGTGACTTGACGACAGCTGAGTTTAGAATGCGTTTTTACAAAAAGCGCCACTTGTGCCTGTGCTAAACGTACCTGTCACTGTTTATTATGTATTATTTATTATATTCGCACATGTTCCAAGCTTTTCGTTCAAATGCCAAATTGTCATGTATAACCACTTCATGAACGGAGCCTTTTCAAAGAGAAAGACCGCAGGTTTTGCTGTGGATGGAGTTCGTTCTGCTGACATACACTACTACCGTTGAAGGGTCTTAGATTCAAAATAGACGAGTCCTGATAGTTCATAGTGTTTCAGAACTCTTCGACCAATTCTGGCGATTGGACTGTATTTCAATATAATGGTGATCCTTTGCCTCATCTTTGTCGCAATAGCCCGTTCGGCAAGCCATAGTCGAGACGTAGGTTTAATGATGGGCATGTCTTGAGAATTGACAATGGTTTCGCAATAATTTTAGGATATCTGATTTGCCTAACATGGCGGCGAGTCAGAGAGCTCGTTACGGAGATTCAACGAGATCTTTGTGGTTTTGTAGGGCATCAAATTACAGAACGCTATTTCGTCTTTGCCAAATGTCCTTGGCTGACCCAAAAATGGCAAAAGGCGGTGTCACTTCAGGGCGGGCTGGCTTCAAGTACGGCTTAATGGGAAATTAACTTCTTCCACATCTGGCAACAGGTTAAGAGCGGAACTAGAAACGGATATGGTATCTAACTGAAGTTAAAATGTACTATTCATTTGCAAAAGGGAAAGAGCTTTGCTGGCAAAACAAAGATCCACCTTGGGAATCGAACTTTGGTCCCCATCCCACAAGTACACACCTCTATTCGCTCGGCCATCCAGCCTCTGCGTCAGTCGCTACGAACGAATCACTAGAATGCACCCTGCAGGTTCTTTTGGGAGTTCTATGAAATAATCAAATTGCAATGACCCAACTGTAGTTGAAGCTCCAAACTTTTTCTATGTTAATTCCTGAACACGACAGGGCCATTCCAGGCGTCACTTTTGCCTTATCAGCCCGCTTTAGAGTGATACGGTTTTTCACAATTTTGGACCACCCAAAAGCATTTTGCGAGAGCGAACTACATAATTATGTGGTTCCCTACAAAACCATGTAGATCTTGTTTAGATTCTCCAGACTATCCAGCTCACTGGCTTTCTTGTAAGTAACAAATCCATTAATAAATGCTAATGCTTTATGTACGCTGTAAACGAGAACCTGACAGAGACGTGGTATTTTCGTATTCGTGTTGCAGACGCTAATTTTCAAATGCGAATCACCTCCGCCACTTGCTAAATTTGAGAGGATTTCGGTCGTCTCTAATTCTGCTGTCTGTAACGACTTGGCAAGGCAAGTTTAATGTTTAGCTCAACACTGCTACATGCTGAGTAAAAGCTTTAGCGTTGTTCACCTCATCTTCACAGTTCCTTCTTGGTTAGACACACGTTATACTTCCATGGTCTGTCGGATGCAAGCTAGTCGTTTTTGGAATCAGACTCTGGCAATCTTCTAGTAAAACATTTATTACAAGTGCACCGTCGCGCCTATTGGCGTGCCTCGCACTTACGCGCTTCGCGCGGTGTTACAGTATCATCATCATGACATCAGTATCGATCGATATTGGTCTCCCATTTAAACTTTCCACCAATATGAAGCACTCCGTCGACAATAATAGCCGCGTGTCTCCCATCCTGATCGGTTAAATCTGAGGCGAAATCGATAATATTGATCGATATTGATTGGATTCCCATGTTGTCTAGGGCAAACTCGATGGATATTGATTGTCTTCTCTCCTTGCTGTGAAGGCCTTCCGTCGATGATCATTTGAATCATCAGAGACGTTGGATGACGTCTTCGACACCGTCTTCTGAACCTTCACGCAAATTGAATGACGGCACGTCTTTGAATCCTACGTTGAACGTTGAACGACGTGTTTGGCACATCTTCTGAATCCCCACATATAAGACGTTAAGGTGTTTTAGCGGACGACGTGTTCGCCACGTCTTCTGACTCCACGGGTACGCAGAAAACGTCTGGATATTTTTCGCCCCTTAATTTGTGCCCCTTAATTTCCCCTATTTTATGGCCCATAGCCGATCGTTAGTATGACTCATTGCTTAGCGGATTATTATATACTGTGCGAGACAGCCACATTTTGTACTACGCAAACATAATATTGCGCCATGTACTCGTCAAGAGCCCCTTTCCCCTTATTCTGTTTTCATTTTTTTGTTTTATTTCCTTCACACTATCTATCAATTAAAAACCGCAATGAGTTAGAGGAGTACACAAAGCCACCTCTTTTTAATGCGCTGAAAAATTGCTTTTTTGCACGTTAGAATTAGCTTTATGTTATAATTTTTCTAAAAAAGATGAGATATTTCCAAAATTTCAAATAGTGTGTTCACTTAGACATTGCATAAAGTGAAATGTAAATTTTTAGGGAAGGTAATACTGAATCTCCCTCGACCACGGATCTCCCTCGATAGAGAGCCTTCGGGCTCTCTTGTTAAGAGGGATCTCGGGCCGCTTGTCGCAGGGCCACGTGGCGCGTCCCCGGGTGGTGGATAGGGGAATTAAACGCGAACCAAATGCGACCGTGTACTGCCCAGAGACGCAGGTGGGATGCAGGGGATGGACTCCTTGCTCCTGCTGTGTCGGGTCGATGCGTTCCTTGTGCGTGGGAGCGGCATGTTCGTGCACTGTGTGCGTGGATGTGTCCGTGACTGTGCGGATTGTAACTGTGTCGGCTCGGCCAAAAGCTTGCACTCGGTAGACTGGGAGTACATGTAAGGCGATTCGAGGCCGCCTTAAGTCTCGCCCCGTCCCTTCGGTCAGTCTGGCTGACTGACCGGAGTACCCCGCCCGCACGACAGAGCCTGACTAGCTACCCGTGTTGTATTCCAGTCAAACACAGCAGCACTAAAGGGCCTCATTCCCCTGACCCCGAAAAAGCGCCCATTTCTGCAGCGATGGGAAGGACGAGTACGGAGAGGCTGCTAAAATCTCAGGGCCTAACCAGGCTGCGCAAACTGAGAAGGACTAGGATGACGATCTGTACTTACAACGCCCGCACACTTGCGTCGGAAGCATCCGTCGAGGACCTGATGATGCAAGCTAGGAAGATCAAGTACGACGTCATCGGACTGACCGAGACGAGAAGACACCACCCCCTACACGCCGCCTACGACTCCGGAGAAGAACTGTTCCTCGGAACATGCGACAGCAGGGGAGTAGGCGGCGTTGGTGTCCTCGTCAACACGCACTTGGCCATGAACATCGATTCGTACGAGTCTCTGACAAGTCGAATCGGACGTCTGCGACTGAAGCGATGTGGCTCCGTGCCAGCCTTGACTGCATTCGTCGCGTATGCCCCAACATCCGACTACGACGACGAAGACGTCGAGGCCTTCTACGTGGAGCTGGAGAAGTTCTATAAGGAAGATCACACCTTCTACAAGGTGATCGTCGGCGACTTCAACGCCAAGATCGGGCCACGAAGGTCGCCGGAAGAACTTCACATCGGAACCCACGGTTTGGAGTGGAACGAGCAAGGTGAAAGGCTGTCTGAGTTTATCATGTCGACCAAGACCATCCATGGAAACTCGCAGTTCCAGAAGCCTCCCTCCCTACGATGGACCTGGGAGTCCCCCGGTGGCCAGTTCCACAACGAGATCGACCACATCATCTTCAATCGCAAGTATTGCCTGACCGATGTCTCCGTTGTCCCCAAGTTCTACACGGGATCGGACCACCGCCTCCTTCGCGCGAGGTTCCGCTTTTCGCGTCAAGGAGAGAAGGCCGCGAAATTCAAGAAGAGGGGTCCCAGAACGACCATCAACTGGGATCTCTACACCTCTCTTGTCGGCCTTTGGGAAGATACCGTCATGGACAACGTCGACGAGGAATACGATCGCTTCGTGCACCATCTCCACGATAGTGCTAAGGGAGCCGAGAGCTTGAAGACCACCAAGAGACGCCTGTCTCCGGAAACTCTCGAGCTGATACGCCAGCGTGGAGCAGCACGAGCGTCAGGCAACTATCAACTGACGTCCGAGCTTGCAAAGCTATGCAGAGCGGCGATAAAGGAAGATCTGAAGGAGAGAAGGGCGGAAGTGTTGGCTGAAGCAGCAGAGGCAGGGCTGAGCATCCGCAATGCCCGCCGGAACTTCGCCAACTTCAAGACCAAGATGACCGCTCTCCGACGTCCTGACGGAACCGTCACCTCTTCCAGAAGGACCATGGAGAAAGTCATCCACGACTTCTACTCCGATCTCTTCGATAGCCACGTCCACCTGCCCCTACGCCATCTTCCGCAGGATGGATACGTCATCCCCTCTGTTCTCCCTTCCGAGATCCGACACGCCATCTCGTCGGTGAAGAAACGTACAGCACCCGGTCCTGACAGGATCAGAGCTGAACACCTGAAAAACCTCCCGCCATCGCTCATCAACACCTTGGCGCGGCTCTTCACACGCTACCTGTCCGAATGCAAGGTTCCATCTCAGTGGAAGACCAGCAAGACCATCTTGCTGTACAAGAAGGGAGACGTGCACGACATTGGCAACTATCGCCCGATCTGCCTGTTGTCCGTAGTCTACAAGCTGTTCACTCGAGTCATCCTGAATAGGATTAGTAGAACGCTGGACGAAGGACAGCCATGCGAACAAGCAGGATTTCGGAGAGGATTCAGCACGATCGACCACATACACACCATTACGAAGCTCATCGAAGTGTCGCGAGAGTACAAGCTGCCGCTGTGCCTTACTTTCATCGACCTGAAGAAAGCATTCGACTCCGTCGAGACTGAAGCGGTCATGGAAGCCCTGCTCACCCAGGGCGTTCCTACTCAGTACATCAGAGTCCTTCGAGAGCTGTACAGTGGATTCACGACCAAGATCTCACCATTCTACAACGACGTCGTCATTGACGTGAAGAGAGGGGTTCGACAAGGGGATACCATATCCCCGAAGCTCTTCAGCGCCACTCTCGAAAACGTCATGCGCGACTAGAATGGGAAGACATGGGAGTGAAGGTCGACGGCCGGCAACTGCACCATCTTCGCTTCGCTGACGACATCGTTCTCATAACACCGAGCATCAGTCAGGCGGAGCGAATGCTGGCCGACTTCGATCGTGTATGTGGAAGCGTTGGACTGCAGCTGAATCTTACGAAGACGATGTTCATGAAGAACGAATGGGTTTCTGATGCCCCATTCTCGCTCAACGGAACGAACATCTCCGAATGCTCCAGCTATGTGTATCTGGGTCGCGAAGTCAACATGGCCAACGACCTAGCACCAGAGCTGAGCAGGAGGAAACGAGCGGCTTGGGGAGCTTTCAAGAGCGTCGAAGAAGTCGTGAAGAAAATGAAGAACGTCCGACTCCGTGCCCACCTATTCGACTCCACTGTTCTTCCTGCCCTAACATACGCCTCAGAGACCTGGGCTATACGAAAGCAGGATGAACACGCGATCAGCGTCGCGCAGCGTGGAATCGAGAGGACGATGCTCGGAGTGACACGACTCACGCAAGTGAGAGAAGGCCTCCGGAGTTCCGAGCTTCGCCGACGTTCGAAGATCAGAGACGCTGTCGCATGGGCCAAGTCGTCGAAAATTAGGTGGGCCGGCCACGTAATGCGATTCGCAGACACCCGCTGGACGAGAGCCGTCACAGACTGGATTCCGCGGGATGTCAAAAGAACACCAGGACGCCCACCAACGCGTTGGTCGGACTTCTTCGTGAAAGCCCTGAACGACCGATATGACGCTCTTCGTGTCCCTCGAGCGAGGAGGATCCATTGGACCACTCTGGCACGCGACAGGGACGAATGGAGACGCTGCTGGCGCCCGCTCGAGCAAGTCGATGATCAACGGGACGACAGGTGATACAGGTGAATACTGAATACTTTTTTGTTTAAAAAATTACTCAAAAAGTCTGGAAAAGTCCCAGTTTGATCAATGAGACGCTAGTTTTGATTTGAGAAAAGATGAGCTTGATTTCAAGAGCATCAAGCTTGTCTTGAGGCGTATCTAATTCAATATTAAAAGCTGCATTTTTGAACGGAAATGCTAGGTGAAAATTATTTTGAGAATTGGCTGCAAGTTATGTTATTCGACGACTCTAATGGTTGTTTTTTACTGCACATTGACTATAACTGGAAATATTGTCACTTTCGCTAATAGGAGAACGTTTCTATACACATACGCCACTTTTTGCTTTCTGTTGCAAAAACTTGAGCATTTTCTTCTTGCAGAACTTATGTGGCGAGGAATCTTTCGATGTTTTCAATCGCATTCTTAATGGACCTGTGTTTGATGTCCGCTGAACCTCATCGCAGCGGATTTGGTGGCATGTCAACCGCTGTTTTTCTGGAGAGGTGCGATTTTTTTAACAGAACACGAGCGCTTTGTGTTATGAAAGAGCAGATACTGTAATGAGGAAACGAATCATTTGATGAAATTTCAGCACTAATGCGAACTGCACTGTTTTGGACACATTCGCAGTCTTGGTGATAGATAAGAATGACTATGACGACAGCTGCCTAGCAGAGCTTCGCAAAAAGTTTTCACGTAAAGGTAATTCGAAAAAAAAACTTTCATATACTTTTCCAGAAATCAGAATAAGTACCGTTGCATTAAAAATTGCATTAGAAATATGTGTGAACAATCTACATGATCAAACAGAGATCCAGAGAGTAATTCAAGAAATTTAGCACTGTCAAACGCAAGATGTGCCATCTAGTACATATTGCCGTAATAGCACAGAATTTTTTGCACAGCGATCTCGCGCTTCTTCGATAATTCTTTTGTCGACCTCCTAGGTTTAAAAAGTACTACAAACCGAAACTTCACCAACTTCAAGACCAAGATGACCGCTCTCCTACAGTCTGATGGAGCCGTCACCCCTTTTAGAAGGACACGGAGAAGGTCACCTACGACGCCATCTTCTGCAGGATGGATACGCCGTCCTCCCTGTTCTCCCTTCCGAGATCCGATACGCCATCTGGTCGGTGAACAAGCGTACAGCACCCGGTCCTGACAGGATCAAAGCTGAACACCTGAAGAACTCCCCCAACGCTCATCAACACCTTCGGAGTGCAATGTTTCATCTCAGTGGAAGACTAGCAGGACCGTCTTGCTGTACAAGATGGGAGCGTGCACCAGATTGGCAACTATCGCCGATCTGCCTACTGTCCGTAGTCTACGAGCTGTTCACTCGAGTCATCCTGAATAGGATCAGCAGAACGCCGGACGAAGGACAGCCATGCGAACAAGCAAGATTTCGGAGAGGATTCAGCACGATCGACCACATACACACCATTACGAAGCTCATCGAAGTGTCGCGAGAGTACAAGCTGCCGCTGTGCCTTACTTTCATCGACCTGAAGAAAGCATTCGACTCCGTCGAGACTGAAGCGGTCATGGAAGCCCTGCTCACCCAGGGCGTTCCTATTCAGTGCATCAGAGTCCTTCGAGAGCTGTACAGTGGATTCATGACCAAGATCTCTCCATTCTACAACGACGTCGTCATCGACGTAAGGAGAGGGGTTCGGCAAGGGGATATCATATCCCCGAAGCTCTTCAGCGCCACTCTCGAAAAACGTCATGCGCGACTAGAATGGGAAGACATGGGAGTGAAGATCGACGGCCGACAACTACGCCATCTTCGCATCGCTGACGACATCATGCTCATAAGACCGAGCATCAGCCAGGCGGAGCGAATGCTGGCCGACTTTGATCGTGTATGTTAGAACGTTGGACTGCAGCTGAATCTTCAGCTGTCGCATGGGCCAAGTCGTCGAAAATCAGGTGGGCCGGCCACGTAATGCGCTGCGCAGACACCCGCTGGACGAGAGCCGTCACCGATTGGATTCCGCGGGAAGTCAAGAGAACTCCAGGACGCCCACCAACGCGTTAGTCGGACTTCTTCGTGAAAGCCCTGAACGACCGCTATGACGCTCTTCATGTCCCTCGAGCGAGGAGGATCCATTGGAGCACTCTGGCACGCGACGGGGACGAATGGAGACGCTGCTGGCGCCCGCTCGAGCAGATCGTTCGTCAAAGTAACGACAGGTGATACAGGTGGTACTGAACTCGAGAAGGAGACAGCAGCGGCGTATAACACTACGGAATTGGCCTTACATAAGTCGCAAATAGTTTGAAAAGTGTTTCCATACTTCATGTCTTGAAAGCTTACAGGATAAAAGTTGACTTCGCATATGCCACCGATATTTTTTTTCTCAATATGCTCATCGTACGATAGTTTGTCATTGCACGTAACACCGAGATTTTGCCCTGACTTTTCGATGACTAAACGATAATCTCCTATGTAAAATGAGCTGTTGGGAGGATGTCTGCTCCCAACACACATTATTGAAGTTTTTCAAAGGAAATATCGAGCTTCCATTTTTCGGATCAGTTTAGCAGGGATGTCTTCTGAAGAGCACCGCAATTGTTTATTGAAAAGATTTCAGAATCATCTGCTTCAATAAAACAATAAACTTCTAAAGGAAGACAGCTAGGCATATCGTTTATGTAGAGCAGGAACATAAGTGGGCCAAGACAAGTACCTTGAGGAATAACGCTGGTAGTTGTGTAGGTTGCAGAGAATGAATCGTTCACAATCACCCGTTGGCTACTCTATTTTAGGAACGACTGAAGGAAGTTTAACAGGCCCCACTTATGCCGTACGCTCGAAGCCTTTTAGTGCGAATGCATAGCGGAGTGGGATCGAAAGCTTTAGCATAATCGTAACAAACACTCGCATAACCGCAGGAGTCCAGAACCTGATTTCACATAGAAACAGAGGACACGAGAGCTTTTAATGGTGAATTCGTCTGCAGGAAACCGTCATGATGTTTAGTAGTTATGTTGTTTCTATGAAGGTACTCGTAATGTTGTTTACAAACAGTTTTTTCAAGAACGTTGCTAGGTGAACAAGTAAAGCAGATAGGTCTGTAATTTTTTTACGTCGGCTTCGCATCCTTTTTTAAAGAACAGGTCTAATGAACGATAGTTCTGTGCATTAGCTTGTAGGGAAAGTTCTCACCGTTCTTGTGTATGCGTCTTTTTCTTCCTTATTCTACGACAGGGCACGTTTTCTTATATATATATATATATATATATATATATATATATATATATATATATATATATATATAACTAAGGCTTGGTTGACCTGGACGGGAAATCCGATCCAGAAACCTGGTATCGGGTGCACGTGACAGCCGGCACCTCCTTCGCGTGTGCTACACGCGTTCGATAATAATAATAAATTTGCGCAAGAACGGTGAGAACTTTCCCTACAAGTTAATGCCCAGAACTATCGTTCGTTACACCTGTTTACAGACCCATCTGCTTTACTTGTTCACCTAGCAACGTTCTTGAAAAAACTGTTTGTAAACAACTTTACGAGTATCTTCATAGAAAAAACATAACTGCTAAACATCGTCACGGTTTCCTACAGACGAATTCACCATTAAAAGCTCTCGTGTCCTCTGTTTCCATGTGAAATCACACACATCCCAATATCGTTGAAACCGCTGAGAGGTCACTGCAGTAAGGATATGGCAGATGCGGCGCGCAAAGTAGCAGCGCTGATAGCGTAATGGACTAACATCGGGTCGACGTGGCGCCTGGTGTGAGCGTTTTGATGGCGGCAAAAGACCTTGTAACATTAATCTACACAGTTTTTTGTTGATCACTTCCAACTTTATTCTGGTACTCGTTATTCACACATATCTGTCATATTTATGCACATATGCATATTAATGTGGTCCTGTCGTCAGTATCTCTGAGGAAAGGACCACATTAATAATCTAAAGGTAATCTCTGCCTTCACACTCCACACGGTCAAATATTTCATTAGAATAGCCATGTTCAGTAGTTGCCCCCTCTAAGAATGTCAGAGATGTAGTGAGCAAAACTCTTTTTGCTTTGTGAAGAGGCGTTTTCTGAGCCAAATTAAGAGTGCTTGTATGTAAGCTCCGAAATGTAATAGAACATTCCTTATACCTCGACAGTTCTATACCATTTTGCGCTTGCTCTTACTTTTGTCGTTCTACCTCCACTAAAAGTTCCTCGGTTGACAAGCCGCTCGAAGATAATGTGGTAGCACTTGTGCTGACAGTATTCCCTCCGATGCGTTTTTGAGTCCAGGAGGTCTGTCGGATGCAGTTGTAGCTCATACTAAAAAGGACGGTCTGCTTTGTTGTTGCATTTCTGTGCAAGGTTCTCCCTAAACCTCACACGGATAACTTGTGGCCAGCCTATTAAATTCCTGTCGTTAGATTCGTTAAAAATGTTTCCAAATAGATGAAGCATAATCGACACCCATCTATCACGCCCTCCGGCGGGTCTCACCCGCAGCGCCTGGCACTGCGGGCGAGAGCCGCCGTGAACTACGGCAGCCCTTGGAAATCTTTGCGACCAGTGGCTCCATGACAACTCGTCCGCGCCGCGGCTCCCATCATAGTGGCAGCGTTGGTCCCCACAGCGTCGGGAGCGATATGGACGAGTTCTCCGGGTGCTGCTGCGAGACTCCTTAGGCCCTTAGGCCGGCAGCGAAGTCATGCGTATGCCACGGAGTCGCCAACGGACAGCGGTGGGTTGTGCCACGCCGCGTGGGTTACTGTACGCAATACCGCTTATTTTTGCTGGCAGGAACGAAAAAGCCGAAACACAAAGAAACTCGAGTATGCACTGAAAGCGAGGACGGAAACACGAACACAACCAAAATAACAATGGAAACGATCAAGCAAACACCAGCAAACCCGGAGCAAAGCCAGCAAGTTAACACGAATAAAAACAAGGAAGCAACAAAAACGAGCACGGAAGCACGAATAAAATCATCGAATCAGTGAGAACGATTAAGTAAAAATGAAATGAAATAAACAATACCGTAAACGAGTTCACAACAAAAACAAATAAGACAATTTATACAGTTTTCACGTCAAATTGGACACTTTTCAAACCAAGTTGGAAATTTTTAAGCTGTTCGGCTTGAACTGTGTCCAGTTTGGTTCGAAAAGTATCTAATTTACGCGAAATTGTATAAATCCTATAAAACGCAAAGTCGGTTGAGAAGTTGCTGAAAACGGAGGATTCCAGACCTAAAGGCTGTGGCCATCTCATTATGAAGTTCAAACACCTCCCAGGCTCTAAGTCGAAGGCCTACTCCCCTGAGAATGTTTTGGCCATGAAAAACGGGCTATTCTACCCCTCCCCCAATCTTTGAATCCGACCACTCCCCCGGCGGGTCTTACTCGCAGCGCCTGGCACTGTGGGTGAGAGCCGCCGTGAACTACGGCAGTTCTCGGCAACCTTTGCAACCAGTGACTACACGACGACTCGTCCGCGCCGCGGCTCCCACCACAGTGGCAGCGTGGGTCCCCACTGCGGCGAGAGCGATATAGACGAGTTCTCCGGGTGGTGCCGCGAGGACCTGTAGAGGCCCTAACACATCGTCTGAATCCAGATGCCGGTTGCACAACTCCTGTGACGAATCTGAATCCATGCCCATTGCACGACGTGCATGACAGGTCTTCCATGTCCACACCCTCGTCGAATGGCCGTCATCCATGCCTCCTTCAGTGCGTGCCAAAAAGGGACTGTGAGGATTGTATCTGTTCATAATCTTTTATTCGCACCACTGAGCCAACTCTATCTGTCGTATCGTGTGGGCTTTCAAGGTGAACATCGTCAGTCTTGACTCTCTGTAATCACTGACTACCTCGCTCTCCGTGGTATCCTTAATTCGTATCTCACAAATAGTTAGTATTCAAGGTATAGGTATAGGTATTGTGGGAATGTACTGGATTAAGCACAGACATTTTCTCGTAATTGATACGATAAAAACTATGGTTTATAAACTTTTTTAGATGATATTTTCAAAATGGATAGGCCTGGAGAAGCCAAGCTAGTCCTTGATCTCATAGAAAGAATACCAGAGGACGACTTCAAAACTGTAAAGGAAAAACTTGAGGTAAGTCCCTTAACCTATAATGTAAGATCAAAATAAGGACACGAAAGCGTAAAAAATGTTTTTATCGGTTCAGATGTTTTTGATTTCTTAGAGAGAAAGTGATGTTGCATGATTGTACAGAAATAGCTTTCTCATTCTTATCGATGTTTCAAAATTCTGTGAGCGAACAATAAAGTATGTTTCCTGAATATCCTGAATACTTTTTGCTCGAAAACACAAAATTTTTTATCAAGTTAACCATGGGCTGCTTTGTCCTCCGTCACTACGTGTGGTATATCCGTGTGATATATCTCACAGCCATATTTCGAGCTTCAGAATAACTACTGTGCAAGAATGCCACTTGTTTTCCTTAGTGAAGCAGACATTTCAACCCCTCAACCTCTCAGTCTGGAAAGTTAGTTTTATATATTTTCGATTTGAAAGTTGAGAAATAGCCGAAGAAGCTGACGTTGTTTCAGCAGACTCTCCTTTACAAGTCCTAGTCGTGCTGCTGCATTCAGTTGTCATCTCTGTGGTAGAGCCTGACTGGTTTCCATTGCCGGAAACTCAAAGGCTTGGTTTGTGTATCGTCCATAAAGGCGCGTATAAATTGGTTCAACATTACCTTTCGGCTTTGTATGCTTCTGTTGCGAACATGATTACCTTCTTTCCTCGACGCGATCCAATAACATCGTTTCAAGAACTTGATTCTAATCGGCGTTCCTTGAATTGTATAATTTCTTCTTCAAGACAGGATAAGCTCAAGCGCCAATATGCACAGCCATCATCGTGTAATGCAATAACCAAATTCTCACTTTCAATGGAACGGTCCTAAAAATTGTAAGCGCTGTTCAAAAAGTGTTAACTTTGCTATCACCAAAGGTACGAAAAAATCTAAAAGTTATCATCATCACTCACATGACGGCCGATAAGGAAAATTATAAGAAAAAACCAAACGAACCTATTTTCAAAAAAAGCGAAATATGAAGAAATGAACCAAGTAAGCAAGTGGGAATGTAGAGAATCACAATAACAGTTGCAAGTCGGGAGGATCAGTTGTGAATAATAAGACAGAAAACAACACCAAGCAAAAAAATCTAGCAATGCTGTAAAAAAATCTGCTATGCAAAAAAAAAACTGCTAAACCAATAGGTAAACAAATGTTGTCTTTAAAATATATAATGCAAGTTCAAGGTTGACAGCAGATCTATTTTCTTTTTTCATAAAAGTGGTGTGTGTTTTGAGCATCTAGTAAGACTGGAGGCAGCATTTGTAACCAACGAGCACCGCGACAGAAAAGCGAATTTAAGTCTTTTTCGCGATTTTTCTTTTTCAATTTAAGGTAGTGGAAACAATGAATGTTACAGTGACCTAGTTATTGCAATATGATCAACAATATACTTTAAAGGGCTCGACATGTTTAATACCAGTCGCATTTCATTTGACTTTGTTAAAATTGACTGCAAAATCCATACAATTTGTGCGTGAACTAGGATGTTGCATTTTTTCTTGTAAATTTATGCATGTCAAGTAGAATAATGACCTAGGTGTAAGAAAAAGCGTAAAGGGTAGCTCGACCTTCTGCCAGCATGATTAGACATTGTTGAGTTAGCCGCTATTTCAGCAACTGCTCAGATTCAAATTACCAGTCTCCTATGCACTGCACAACTCGATTAGAGCGCACGCTACGAAGCTAGTCATGGACCCTGATTCGTGAGTGTATCTTTCACTGCACAGTTTCTTTTGTGAACTTTATGGTATCAGTTGTTCACCTCCTTTCTAATAGACCTCGAGCAGTTGCCATAAATCTGTTACATCTAAGAACTACCAATCAGTCGGCGAAGCGGCAGAATAGGTTGCTGAACAGACGTTGCCCCAGAAGCCCTTGCCGTTGATCGGCATTTTCCGGTTTATCCTAGCGCCGATCTTTATCATCGACCGGCTTTTTGGTTGACACTAAGTAAAAAACGGTAATTCCATGAGATCCTATCACATACTCTTGAAGATCATGATTTACGCATAAGAGCTAGCTAATTTGTTGTTCGTTATTGATTCCACCTTTTTTTATCGCAACGGCACAAAAAAGTATCTGCGTCCTTCCTTTGCCGATTTCACCGTTATTATTCTAACTACCTTCAATTAGCGCGGTATGATTTTTCATTACTCCGTTTGTTCTTCTGTCTTTCTATTATATCTTGAGACGTATTGTATTGTATTGTATTGTATTTGTTGCGACGTATAAGAACGTTAAACCATAGCAGAAGAACAACAGTAACATAGAAGTTTGTTACGATAACACCAAAATATTGTCAACTATTAATCCAGATGGACGACAATATTTAGTACATAAACAACAATGTATACTACATGATAGGCTTTCTCTGAAAGCGCTATCATGGTCGCTGCGCGTCCTCTGCTGCTGCAGTATCATTCTGAAGTTAAGTTCTGAATACGCATACACGGCACAACATCGGTTACTCCTCTCCTGAATTCAGACGCTAGTTTCACGACGTATTGGACACGTCCTCTGAATCCAGAAGCTCAGAAACGCGCATTCGCCGCTGTGTCAAGTAGGAGGATAGGGCTGCGCAGATGGTAGATTCCTTGCTCCTCGTATTGACGTTCCTTAGGCGGTTCCTTTCTTGGTGGTTCTCCGTCCTGGTCCCACCCTCAGCTTCCTACTTCCTGGTTTTAGCAAGTCTACAAATACCGCTCACCATCGCGTGACTCGAGCTTTCGGTAGACATCACCATAATGAGTGGCTTTCGCAACAGCCTTCTTCGCCTTCTGATACTCCTGCCAGTTGTCTGCTGTTCTGTCGTCGAGAAACACATGATACAGCGACTTCTTCTCTCGGAAATTCGCTTTCACATCGTCCTCCACAGCCAGGTTTGCTTGTCGACTTTGCGTCGTCTAGGCTTCGTAGTGCCGAGTACCGAATTTCCAGCTTGGCGTATCGCGTCGGTTGCTCTCTTACAAGTTTTGTCGACAGTTGTGACTGTCGGTAACCGCACGTGATAAATCACAGCTGCTTCCTTCTCTTTCATTCGCCACCACTTGATTCTTGTTGCACCGCATTGCTCGATCTGCTTCAGCCCTTTGAGAGGCAATTTTTAAAGTGTAGATCAGCGCTCGGTGCTGCGGCGCGACCGTCTCATACGGCAGGACCTTCGCGTATATGACATAACTTCGGTAACGATCCTTCACAAGGACAAAGTTTATCTGAGTCTTGGCATTCCCGCTGTAGAACGAGATAGGGTGGGAATCGCGTTTACGAAATACGGCAGTCACTACGGTGAGGTTATGCGATTCAGCATACTCAAGGATAGGCTCATGATCTGCTTTAAGCGATCCGTAACCGAATCCACCATGACAGCTGTGCCCGCCTTTCGCAGCTCCAGCATGCCCGATACGGATATCTGCAAGTTTCTGAGCGGTGCAGGAGACGAGGACCACCTCGTCTCCTGCACCGCTCAGAAATCAATCTTCTACGCACCAGTTCGCACGAGCGGCCCGTCAACCTACCCAAATTCAGTGTTTCTACTTACGGGTCCTGCTTACGCTACGGGACTTTCGGACTAGTTCAGTTGCTCCCCGACGCCCTCCTCGCATCAGACACTTTCGCATATCTTTCACACTCGCCGGGCTTAGTGAGTGTGCGTCGACTCCCGCCGACGTCGTACCACTATCTCGAGCAACTTGAACTGCCATGCACCATGTGATGCGACATGGATCTTCGTAGGCCGACCTGTCACAAAGGCCCATCGGCTGCAATCGAGTGTCCGCGTTCAGCCTAGCCCGCAGAGCGAACAGTTTCCAATGGCACCACGTGGACGAACGGATATCACAACCGTGTTCAGCTAAGATTGCAAGTTCAAATACCTTTGAGTTGTAGAGTGTGCGGGAATGGTGATCAACACTCCTTGAAATTGAACTAGTTAGGTAATTTTACATGTGGAACGGAATTATTGTTTACTAGTCCAGATCACAGAAGTGGGCAGATTTTTTCAGCCGTTGGTTTTTCAACTCGCAAGAGGATTATAGACCACTGGCAGAAGGTGAATTTATGCAAGAAAGACCTAAATGGAAAGAAACCATTTTGAAAAAATTAGCAAAGAGCTCAAACTTGGAGAGTTTTAAAAAAGAGGTGAGTTGCTGCTTTAATATCCAACAGAATGACAGTGGATACTTGAGGCGTGTAAGCTATTGCTGTTTTTAATTAAGAAAAAGATCTACGATAAAGGTAATTGTCAGCGTTAGACAATCTATCTATGGATGCGCCATGCATTCTACTACTACTTCTGCTCTAACATTACACATTTAAGCGTATAGTCTCCTGGCAAGTGCCCAACTTAAGTTTTCCCTGACCAGATGAGCTTCGGACGAATTCATAGTCACAAAGGTATAAGGATGCAGATCCACTTCAGATAATCTCTATTGGGATACGCCTCCCGACAGCTGGCGCTATAAGGGTTATTGTGCAGGCAATTTGAATATGCATTTGACCCATACAGTCGCTAGTGTTGGCCAGCCAATGGACAGTGATGAATCCTTCCCAGACAAGTCTGACACCATTTAACCGACCCCAGAGGAATAAAATACTTGATTGACCTGGGCGGAAAATTAGAACCAGGAGGCTGGAATCGGGTAAACTCAACAACTGACGCCTATTCCAACTGCTTTAGTCGGATTCGCCATCCTATGTAGTGTGGGGCTGCAATGATAGCCTTAGCCTATGAGCGACTAGAATGTTATCCTTCGATCTCTGCCCGCATTTCTTCGGCACCTGTTTTGTCTGGTTTGAGTGTTGTTGGTTAGATATACCCTAAATAAAGACAGTACAGCGACATTTGGATTGAATTGTAACAAAAATTTTCCATGAATTTGTAAACGTGGCATGTTGAAGGATTGGTGGAGTAATCCTTGTCATAGTGATTTATTTCTTTATCACGTTTGTTCCAACATCGTTATCAATGTGCACTTCTTACGGTTGCAGATGCGGGAAGCCTTCGAGGAGTTTCTCTACAAATGTGAACCTAAAGGTATGCATTACGAGTCTTCGCTTTTTTCTGTCAGAACAATTTGGGAATAAAAACCATTTGATGAAACTACTGCAACAATCATTAATTTCTAGCAAACGCTTGTTTCTGTGGCGATAACTCAAGGAATTTTTTTTTTTACATACAGAACAATTTGCTGTTAGAGAGGAGTAGATTTCGTGAGAGCTGCTTGGCGGTTCGATTTTCTGCGTTGCTGCGTTTTTGCACTTCAACTGATTGGTTGAGATTTGGGAGTTTCTGACGTCTATACCATTTTCAGACGTTTTTTGCGCATTTTCCAGCTGTACGCTGTGGAGAGTACATTTCTTGCGACTTGTTTATTACTGGCCGGTTTTTTAACCAGAAGCCAATGAGAAAGCTATTCAACATAAGGATGGTTTTTCCCGAGGTCATTGGTCCATATATGGAAACAAACTGTGAGGAGCCTTAGCTTTTATACGCTGCCCGCATTGTACCCAGTGCCGCTTCATGCACTTTGTACGTGTGTATCACTGGTGTTGATCATTTGTACATCATCATGTTGAATGCCACAGCATGCGGCTGGAAAATTAGGCAAAAAACGTCTGAAACGGTGTAAATGTCAGAATCCCCCAAATCTCAACCAATCAGTTGAAATGCAAAAATGTAGCAGCACAAAAGAACCGAACTTCCGACCCTCCTCGCATGAAGCAACGTCACTATCCATTGCGCTCCGAACCGCTTACCGACAGAGGCATCGCGGGCAGATTCCCAGGCGCCGTATTCCATTGTACCTTCAAGTTCCCCTACTCCTTTGGTTTAACGACTTGGGCAAAAATTGTACACATTCTTTGTTCGGAATGCTCGGTTCAGTGGCAGACTTATTAGCCGAAGCGAAGTCAGTCCAACATTACACAATTTATCTAGACGCGAGAGCGGAAGATAACAGTCTCCCAGGCATTTCTCAGCGCGAAGTAAAAACATATCAAAGAGACATCTTCTGAGAATGCGACCAAGAAGTCGATGGAGAAGACAGGTCGTGAATTGTCACGACATTCTTATACTATTCAAGGGGTGGGATTCTCTCTATATAAATTGCTAATCCGTCCAAACATACACTCCAGACCCTTCCTTTGTAAGGGCTTTCTTGTCTGAGAAAAGTTTCACAACGTTTGCAGACTTAAGTCGGGCGATTGCCGACTTCTTCGACCCCCGATCTCCCCAGTTCTGGGAAGAGGGGATCCCCGACCTGTTCAGTAGGTGGAGCACTGTGGTGACTAACAATAGTGGTCATACTGTTGACTGATTTGCATATATGCTGAATAAAGAAGTAAAGAAGAAGAAAATGAAACTACTATAAAGACTTTCCGATCAGCCTAGTAGAACAGCTGAATCGGGTGGAAAGGTCTGAATCGTCTATCTGATCGACTAAAGGCAGTAGTTTCGGAAGATTCACTGCCTGTGTTGTTTTTAGTCCCGCTTTTGAAGCTTCCCTCTTCGATGAAGCAATTGTATAATTTATTTAAAAAACACGGCATAAGCCAAACGAAATGTCTCAAGGCACGAGGAAGACGACATATGGAGAGCGACAGGGCGAGTGTGTGGCATATGGCACGTGGTTTGAATGCGATACGTTCATTGATAATGAGAAGCACACAGCAAAATAAGAAGTGAAAAACCATTCAAAACTAATTAGGACATTTAATACAACACGGAACATGGGTGCTCAGATCACATAGTATTTGTGAGCCACGTTCTTGCCCGAGCAAAATAATCGCGTTTTCGGAAATGGTCTTTTGTCGTGTTGTGCATAAATTTTAGAGCAGTTGATAAAAAAAGCAAAGAAACTAAAAATGACTAGAAAACGATAGATAGAGATTTCAATTCTCTTAAATTTTTTACTATATTCAGTTCCCCTCCTTTTGCGGCTTATACTTCTTGTTAAACTTTCAGATTCTGGATTTTCTAAGGTGCTAGGTTGGCCCATTAAGGATGATACGAACGCTTACTTATTTTCGCCTAATAGCGATGAGAGGGTATGTGTTGCGAAAGAACTGAAAATAGGGACACTGCGGAATGAAGCCCTCAACATTTTTGGCGAAGGTTTGTTACAGCTTTTTATTTTATTTGTTGTTTTTGCAATATTCCTGAATACAGACTCAGATTTTTACGCAACTGATTTTTAAAAACTGCAATAAAATCCATGAACTGAAGGGTCCTTCTCATGGCTCGCTTGATAGTGAACTTTAGTTGCGGAAGTGTAACAACGTCGATATGTCTTTTCTTTGTCAATGAGGTTTTTAGGTGGAATATTTATTTTGGCCTGGCGTTTCGACTCTGTCATCGTCTTCGGAGACCTAAAAATGGCTCGAGGCATTAGACTTGTACTCCACCCGACCAGGCGCTTCACCCGCGCTAGCATTTCTGACCTAGAGTCAAGAGCACAATTTGAAACCTCGAGATGTCGAGCAAACTCATCCGGAATTCCACCGCATGCGAGTAGCTATTGCGCTAACACACAAAGTTCGTCGATGACCAGTAGCGAATGCGACTCACTATGCCGTCATTCCATTGTCATAATGGTGAGGACAACGGTCCCCTGGCCATATCATAGTTCGCAGAGCGATGCAAATGGCAGAAGATCATTCGTAATGGATAAACACTCGTTCCGGTTGTTCATTCCTTGACTTCTGCTACAAATCCAGGACAGTTCGAACGCTTTTCTGGATGAAATTTCTGTGTCGTACGCCAAAATCTATCACTCGAAATCGTAATCGTTACCGCCATAAACCTTGAATCTATGCTTCCAAGTGGGGTTATAGCCTCGTTTACTAGCTAGGTGTTCGTTGATGCGAACTCCCAATAGTCTCCCAGTTTCTGCAATCGGTTCTCTCGGAGATCGATAACGTCAGTCAAACTAATGAGTCTTTCCTCAGGGCAGTTGTGTGTACATACAGAGAAGTGGACAAGCGGACGAAACAGCACTATTGCACGTTAATAGCGGGGCAGAAAAAAATGCGCACTCGACAACTCGAAATTATTGTAGTTATGACTTATTCAAGTATAATTCACTTTACATAATAATTTGTGAACATCGGAACCATTTCATCAAACAACTCGAGCAGCAGGGTGAGGTTAACTGAGATGTTCTTGATTTTTGTTTCCTTTCAGTGAAAAAGCAGCACAGCCATAAGTCTATAACTACTGGAATGTTCACAGTGCTCAAGAACTTCTACACGATACTTAATATCTTTGCGTAAGCCTATTGAATAACGTTTTCAAAAATTATATTTCTCACGCTGATAAGCCGCGGCATTGCTCATAGTCAAAATACACCTGATTTTCACAAGGGAAAGACTTTTATTTAACCCAGCGCTTTGAGACGAGACGAACCCGAAAGCACTTTGAATATTATTAACTGTGTGAAATTGCAACCGCCAACTGCTGAGCAAGGGGGGGGGGCATGAGTAGCAGGTAACCACAGTTCAAGGCGGGTCCTAACGACACAGCGTTGCCTCACATGCGAGACTGAACGAAGGTCGTTTCAGGAAGAATAACGTTCGACCGCAGATCGGCTAGTGCCGTAGAAACAGCCTTGTACGCACTTGATAGAAAATTCGACTAGCGACAATACCGTGTTTTTCAACGTTGTCTTATCAAAGTACTTTCAATATTGATTTCAGTTTCAGGCATAGTTTTTTCACTATTTTTATGTAGCAGTCTCTTTTTAATGTCGGGAGTTTATCAGCTGCTATCTTTATATGAATAGTTGGTGCTGTATGCAAACATACTATAAGGCTATCATCACCTGCAAGATCATATTGGCTTCTTTGGTCAATTAGAGCGCCGGGTTACTAGGTTGACTTCGCTGCTGAGTGCATTCGTGATAAAGGGCAAAGGGAACCCTGTTAAGGCCGCCACAGACTTCTGCGGCGCCGCTCGGCGGCGCCGCTGCCCTATGCTTAACCATAGGGCAGAGACGCAGAGCTCGCCTCCAGCGGCGCCGCAGAAGTCTGTGGCGGCCTTTACGCAATATATTCGTGCTGTTGGTGGTCGAAGGTAGTTGTAATTAAACACAGGGGCATTGATTCTCGCCAAATCGATGCTCCTATGCTTATCCACTGCTGCTGCCGCCGCTTTCGAGTGTACATGCGGCTTTAGGCAGAATGTCGGGCTTAAACCTCCTTTGACAAAGCAGTGGGAGAAGCCATTTCTATCGATGAAGACTTTAAACCGTCATTGGAAGATACTAATGAGGAACAGTGCTAAACAGTGCCTTTTATCACGAATGCACTCAGCAGCCAATTGCATAACTGTGTCTGCAAGGCCGATCTAGACTACCTCGTAAGGGTCGTTCGGATACCCTCGCCAACCTCAAGGCTCAGTTTGTCAGGAAACGTCTCTATAACAGCGGGTGTAATACGCCTTCCTGCAAGCTCTGCTCGTGCGGTAGGTAAGGTGAGTGCAGAGTCTCGGGAGCGGTGTACCTCATAACATGCGGTCGAAGGGCAGGCCTCTTTGGGTCAGAGTGAAGGAACACGTAGGTGGACTGAATAAGTGCAAGGTCACTCCTTTTAGGGAGCATAGCTGCGAAGTCATAGATACGCATTGATTGGGATAACGGTGACGATCACGTAAGCTTGGCGCGTGGTTCGATATCGCACCACTCGCAAGGAGAGCCTCCAAACTGGCGGGGAGCTTTTGCGATGCAATTTTAACAGGATGTAGGGCCCCGTGTGGGGAGTTCCAAACCATAGCTAGTGTTTTCGGATTGCTCTTCTGTGGAAAAAAAACGTGTGGACGCCCGAGAGCGAAGATCATGACGCCCTGCCGGCACTCAGTGCAATGTGGTCAACTGGCGTAGTGGTAGTGTTGTAGCTTCACAGGTGCATGGCCGTGGGTTCGATTTACCCTCGAACTGGTGTTTTTGCATTTTTCGATTTATCGTCAGTTCGACCCTTTATCCCTATTTTCAACATATTTTAGAACAAAAACACGGCGACAAATATCGCTTACGTTCATCGACCTCTTTTAAAATGGACAGATGAGAATTTTTGCCTTCCAGGTTAAGCAATAAGCAAAACAACAATACTACCAAAGTAAACAAGTACTCTAAAAAAGTATTTAAAAATACCTTACAATCGTTTCATTCCTTCCCTTAGACGATTGTAAGAGTAATACATGATGCATAAAAAATAAGGGTCTCCCCGGAACTCCTCAGCAAGGAGGGAGATCCTTTTAAAATAAATGAAAAGAAAAACTCACCTAACTTCCGCACTAACCAAATCGAGTTGAATAGAAACACCGATAAAATAAAAGGAACAACAAAACAAGGCATGCAAATAAATGGAAAAGGAAAGAGATAGTTTGGTTTTCTTTTCGCACGGGCCCTTATACGAAAACCAATCTAAGAAGTATCTATCCCCCTGTGCTCATCAGTAAGGGAGGGGACGTATGAGTGATTTGATTAACATACCTGTATCCTTCCTAGGTAGACGTCCTGATCCTGTACCTTGTCTAAATGACGCAGTGGACTGTTCTGGAACTAGTTTAAAAAAGTTGATAAGAAGATTATATGTAAGTGAACAAGTACGCTGAAGAAACTAAGATAAAGGAGAAATCTAGATCGTAATGACGTTAATGTGAGTATAAAGAAAGAAGTTATATGAGAAGTAGCTACTAATTACAAAGGATAACAAAGAGCATGAGGATAGACGTGAAACTGGATGTTGTGTAATTGCACGTCTTTGTGGGACCTACTTTAAAAAATGTGAGGTAAAAGGTGGTGGAAGAGGTAGAGTATAGAGAGCCAACTCTCCTACTGCGATGGATAAGAGGATTAAACAGTCAACTAATATAGGTGATGAGATCCAGCTGGTGAACGCTACTTATGGTATGAAACTGATACGAAGAAAAGGTTGTGAACTATATTACAAAAGGTGTGCAGGAAACCGATAAGTAGGTAAGTTAAATGGGAGAAGGAATAGGACTTATTACCAGCAGGTAATATAAAAGTAAATGCTAAGTTATTATATAGGAGGTAGGTAAATAAGTGAAGTAAATGAAATGAAGTGAATAATATTATAATTGAAATGCTATTTAAATGGATGTGATGGAAGACGATAGAAGTAGGTAACAAAGTGAACGACTGGTAGTACGTATATGCCATTTTTCCTATTTCGGGTATTCCCGGAAGTTTATCCACAAATTATGGTCTCCGCCATACCGTTAACGCAGTAGGCTAGACCTTGATGCCGGAAGGGGCCGCTTCGTCCCTATGTATGCTGTGGCGTATGCGGCGCGGGTTGTGCGAGAATCGCTCTAAGGTGGAGAAGGCATAGAAAAAAGGAATCAAAGCGGCGCCTTAACAATTAGTTGTAACAGCAGTTGACCAGCCCTAGACAACTGCTAATGAAGAGCTAACACTGCAAGAGCAACTAGTGGTAGTGTTGTAGCTTCACAGGTGCATGGCCGTGGGCTCGATTCACCCTCGAACTGGTGTTTTTGCATTTTTCGATTTATCGTCAATGGGACCCTTTATCCCTATTTTCAACATATTTTAGAACATAAACACGGCGACAAATATCGTTTACGTTCATCGACCTCTTTTAAAATGGACAGATGAGAAATTTTAGCCTTCCATTTTAAGCAATAAGCAGAACAACAATACTACCAAAGTAAACAAGTACACTAAAAAAGTATTTAAAAATACCTTACAATCGTTTCGTTCCTTCCCTTAGACGATTGTAAGAGTAATACATGATGCATAAAAGAATAAGGGTCTCCCCGGAACTCCTCAGCAAGGAGGGAGATCCTTTTAAAATAAAAGAAAAGAAAAACTCACCTAACTTCCGCACCAACCAAATCGAGTTGAATAGAAATACAAGTCGAAAGAAAGAGAATAAGACGCGAATAGTCGAAACAGCCAAATCTAAAGTACTCTAAGAGAATAGGACACCTGAAAAATGTTGAATGATCGTATTAGAATGCCTAAGACGACACGAAAGACGAGAAAATATAGGAAAGAAAGAGAAAATCATAAAATCGTATTTTTCCACCGTAACTCTGCCCGCGCGGCAAGTTTAAGGGGCATCAAGATAGAGCGCGATAACCTGCCGGAAGAGCGGACCACCACGACACCAATCACTTATTAACATTGCAATTAGTCAAACAGTCGGCGTAAAGAACTTTAACAGCTACAAAACAGCTGGACAGATCAAATGCAACCAAAGAGTCCACCTAAAATGATACCACCATGGTAAGACCGAAAAACCAAAGGATACTTAGGTAATTTACCAACGGATAGAGACAAACCCTCAGAGTTATAGGATGTGTTAGGTACTGTATAATGTTTACATCAATGTCTGGTTTCAGATATATGGCTGTACGTTATACGTTCACGCCAGTTTACATTATGAATTCCATATTTGAGGAAGATAAATTTATTTCTAATGATACATTTAAATATAGAACAAATTATAGTGCTGCTATGAAAATTATTATTCTCCAGAGTATTTTTGAGTTGAATAACTCGTGTTAGAAAATCGGAATAGTGTGTACATGCCCTTGCTATTCGAAGTGTTTCTGTGTATATAGCACCCTTCTTAATATTTAATGATAGAAAAGATCGTGCATTAAGTAGTTTTTTAACTACCATATTAAAATTATCCGTTTTGTTATACAACTTCGTAGACAGTTTGTTATCTACAATTTTTATTTCGAGATCTAAATAAATGCTATTTAGGAGAGTTGATGCGTTGGTTCCAATTGAAATAAGTTATTATAAACCCTATGTAAAATGTTAGATATATAGTCGTTAGACATATTGTGTATAATAAGTCGATCGTCCATATATCTGAAGTTAATAAAAACTTGGTTGTTTATCAGTTTGCAATTAAGGGAAAAGTTATATTTAAAGTAGGACATACTAAGATCTGCCAATAAAGGGCTAAAATTCCCTCCTTGAGGTACTCCCTTATTTTGCTTGTAAATTGTGTTCCCTAGCTTACAAAAGCTGTTTCCAAGATATAATCGACTAGGTATAAAACATCTAAAATAGTGTAGTACCTAATTCTACTATTTTTATTGTCTATAGTGTCAGTATAGTAAATTGTATTAAATCCATTAAATGCTATAAATTTTTTTTTCGGCATTTTTGAAACAAATTTTCAAAATCAGAAACTGTCGCCAGATTCGTGATCAGAACCCCAAGTAACTGCCACGCACAAAGTTTGGACGAAATTGGAGCATCCGACCTCACCACCCTCACTTGCTCACACCTTCTAACCTGTCATAAGAAAACTGGAATTGCAGAAACCGATGTCAGATAGATTCATGATCTGCACTCCAAGTAACACCCGTAGCCGAAGTGAATAAGCATTTTTTCGACCTTGCTATACAATGCATGGGCCCTTTTGATTTTCGAACACTCAAGCTGTTTCAAGATGAGGTGTTATAGATAGCAAATTCTATTATATTCTTTACATGGATGGAGTCAAAAACGTAGTAACCAACTGGCGAGAATACCTACTGATGTACCGATCTTCTTCAATAATGATGGAAGATTGCAAAAAAGCATGTAAGCGAAATACACTGCTCACAAACTGAACATCCACGTTTCTATCTACCACCAATTCAAAAAAGGACGTACTAGCACCGATATTCTACTCTCTGTGTAGCCCTTCATCGCTTAACGTATTCAGTTGATTTCCACCTCGAGTGACTTCACACCTCAACGACCGCCCTTGTTTGGCCATGAAGCCCGAGGTGCAAACCCCCTCATGCTCGAGTGAGGGTGATAAGGTCAGAAGCATCAATATCACGCAAACTTTGTGCGTTGGGATTATTTGGGGTGCTGATCACAAATCTGGCACCAGTTTTTTACTTGCTTAACCTGGAAGTCAGAAATTCTCACCCTTCCATTTTCAAAGAGCTCGATAAAAGTGAACGACATTTGTTGCCCTGTTCTTGTTTAAAAATGTGTTGAAATGGGAGAAAAGGGTCCCACTGACGATAAATCGCAAAATGTAAAACACCGGTGCAAGGGAATCCAACTCGCGACCATGCTTCTGTGAGTCCACAACACTATCGCTAGGCCAGCCGACCACATTGGGCCGGGTAGCAGCAGGCCCTCGTGAATTCGCGCTCACGCGTCGACACGCTTTTTTCAGCTACAGGAGAGCATTCTGAAAAAAAGCAACTGGTTTTGGACTCCCCATACGGGACCCTGCATCCTGAAAAAAAATTGCATGGCAAAAGCTCACCGCCAGTTTGGAGGCTGTCCTTGTGAGAACCCTGGAGGCATTGTGGATTGCGTTCGAGAATCTCGCGATCAATAAGAAGGAGGAGCTGGTCGCCGCAGGCCAGGAACTGGCTCCATTTCCCGAACTCTGTGGGCTTGGAGGGCGCCAACCGGAGGGTCACTGAGGGCTGACCCGAAGGGAGAGCTCATTCTTCCAGTGGTTGTCCATCCGAGGGTGGCCAACAACTCTTTCAGCTGTTTCTATAAGGTTAGTCGGCATGCCTTACTCGGTGCAGTGCGCATTGAAGGAGATAGCTCATCAGTCTTCAAGCACACATATGACGTGAGTAGCATTTCCCACGTGTAGCATGAGTTTTCAACCGTTTTATTTGTGCGCGAGTTATATTTGTTTTTGACGTACCATTTGACAGTTCCTCTCGTTGCAACTTGCAGTGTACGTACGCGCCAGCTTGTTGTGTTCAATGGAAATTCCACGTCCCCATATCAGACTGCTACGCTCAAGGAGGTGGAAGCCCATAGGCATCTCCCCTCCCCCAACGCGTATTGCGCCCCTTACTTGCTATTAGTTTCATTCTCTCATAATTTTCTAGGCACCTGTAGCTTTATATGATCTTGGACGAGTAATTCGTCAAACTTCTTTCGTTTTTGTTAGGCTCTCAAGAATGCGGTTACGCCGAAATGTAAGCCGAATAAAATTCCCATAATAATCTTGGCTCAACAGCTTCACAACACCTGCACCACTGTTAAACATCATGAAATGCTAAACGGAAACTGACTTATAGCACATGTCTATAGCCAGCTATAGAGCTCTCGACTCTATCACAGGTCTATGATATTTATGTAATTCATGCCCAATTTCGATATACTAGATACTGGCCAGCATATTTGTTTCACACACTTCTTCGGATTTTTCCCTCGGTGTTAAACTAAACGCTAATGTTGCCGTTTATAAGTATAAAAACATTGAGAGCAAGCGTGCGACGTGGTCTTATATCCAACAATGAAAAGGGACTGTCATATTAATGTGGTGGAAATCTATGCCTAAAATTGGAGGCAGTCTCAAAAACGCTTCGGTAGAGCGAAGTTGAAACGGTCGGAAAACCGGCCACTCCACCGCCTGCTTACAACCCTTTTGCTACCTCACTGGGCCACCTGTGTTTAATATCTGCTGCAGCTGTTGCAGCTGATATCTGTTTCAATCCGTGCAGTCTAGCATGTCAGGCAACGTCGAAGTGTTGGAAACCCACTCGTCTGACGCGCCCAATCTAGGCTAACACTTTTCTTTTCTACTGTCTTCGCTTCATAGCTGAACTCTGGTCTCATTTACGGTTTTGTAGAGCTGTCCTTAAAGTTTTTTAACCACATATGTATAATAGTAGGCAACGAAAGGAGTATTAGGTCATTCAATAAGTAGTGTCGTTTTTTGTGCAATACTACATTTGTTTATTATTTGTCGAATAATAAGTTTATCTTGAAGGTCTGCACAAGTTTTTTTAAACAGAAATGAGACTTGCGCTTTTTAAAACAACTATTTATTAAATGTTTTGCAAGTTCGACTGAAATACCCAGCCAAATCTCTTCTTCTTCTTCTCGTTCTTTTGTTTCTTTTGTTATACTTCTTTTGCGTTTGTCCCGCTTAGTTGTGGGGTCCTCTTTCCTGAAATGTTTGCGCCAATTTTTCTGATCAAATGCCAGGGTGCAACCTAGCCATCTTTAAGATCTGACGCAGCGTAACAAGCCACCGCTGCTTTGACCGCCCTTGTAGTCGCCTACCGGGCACGTCAAGTTAAGATCAGTCTTTCGGAATATGCCACCTTTTGCGCGAAGGACATGGCCGTACCATCGCAGACGAGCTTCGAGCATCTTCTCAAATATCGGGGTGACACCGAACCTGTGCCGTATGGAGTCGTTGCGTACTCGATCCAAACGCGTAACTCCGACCGTCCACGACAGCATTTTTGTTTCCATTAAGCTGAGGCGCCTTTCAATTTCTTTGGTAACGGGCCAGCACTCAGCTCCGTAAATAGCTACATGTCCGACGACTGCTCTATAGATCTTCGAGTGGAGGCGCTCTAGTATCTTCTTGTCGCAGAGCACTCCCGTCAGAGAGCACCACTTGGACCACGCTGCACCCACGCTTGAATTGGCTTTAATGAGTAGTCACCATCGGACGCGATTGCTGATCACAAGTACTTGAATGTCGAAGTACGTGGCAGCTCAATGCCATTTACCTTAATGGGGTTGGACTCCTCTTTATCAGTCGTCATATACTCAATCTTCTTGACATTAATTTTGAGTCCAAATTTCTTCAGTCAATCGCACCAAGCTTGTTGCGTTAGAGAACATTACATCAGCAGCATAAAGCAACGTCCAAGGAACCGACTGCTGAAGATCACGCGATATGGCATCCATAGGACGAGGTAGAGTAGCGGGGAGAGCGCAGACTCTTGATGTACTCCAAGAGAGATGGGAAACTCCATCGACATACCTGTTGCAGCTTGCACTCGACTCTTTGGACAAGAGTAGATCGCGCCCACTCTACGAGCTCTTCAGGAATTCCATGTCGTCGCAGGGCGTACCATATCACTTCACGCGGTACGCGGTCAAAGGCCTTCTCCAAATCAAGGAAGGCAAGATGCACCGGCTTCTGTTTCTCCTGGTGTTTTCCTATCAGAAGACAAACTGCTGTATGGCATCGACTGTGCCACAACTAGCTACAAAGCCGCACTGGTTGGTAGAGAGCTGGACGATATCACGAATGCGCCCGTCGACAATCCACTCGAAGATCTTCATGCTATGCGAAAGCAATTGGATTGGCCGATAGTTTGTGCAGTCTGCCGGACTGCCCTTTTTTTTCCAAATCGGGACCGCCGTGCTTCTCTGCCAAGTATCGTGCATTTTCTTCTCCGTAATAACCAGGTTGATAAACGTCGCCAGCCACTTAGTTGGAAACCAGGATTTCGACTTCCATAAGTCGGCCGCCAAATCATCGGGATCCGTTGTCTTGTCCGGCTTCATCTTCTTCAGAGCCACTTCTACCTCCTCTACGGTGATTTTCTGAACGGGACCGTATACAGGAGGAGAAGATGGAATGCTCGGATGAGCAAACTCTCCTGTCGAGACTTCCTCGAAGTAGGTGCTCCATCGGTTCACAACAATCTTGCGATCCATGAAGATGACCGCTCTCATCGTTGATCCCAAAGAATTTCTCAAAATCCTCAGTCTGGCGATGACGGACCTTCGCGAGTCGATAAAGAAATCGCTCGCCATCGCGCGACTCAAGGCTCCCGTTGACATCATCTTAATGAGTGGCTCTTGCAACGGCTACCGCCTTCTTAGCGGCTTTCTTGGCTTCCTGATATAGACGCCATTTGTCGGCTGTCTTATCGCTGAGAAATGTGTGGAAATGCGTATATACCCTTCTTCTCTCAGACTTTTTCCTTAACTTCGTTAGTCCACAGCCTTATATGCTTATCAACTTTACGCCGTCCCGGTTTCGTAGTGCCGAGTTCGGAACGCGCAGCACTAAGAGTCGCGTCGGTGGCATTTTGCCATGTCTCGTCGACGGTCGAGACAATCGGAAACCGAATGCGCGAAGTCACAGCTGCCTTATTCTCTTTCAGTCGCCATCACTTGATCATTGACAAACCGCTCGTTCGATCTGCCTAAACATCGGTGGTATGATCTTCAAACTGCAAATCAGTGGGCGGTGTTGTGTGGCTACCGTTTCACACTGCACGATCTTCGCGTCCGTGACAAGCTCTTGGTCATGATTTCGCACAAGGACAAAGTCGATCTGCTTTTTAGAATTTTCGCTGTAGAATGAGATAAGGTGGGGTTTACGTTTCCGGAATCTGGTGTTCATGATGGTGAGGACGTGCGACTCCGCGTACTCGAGAATGCGCTCACAATCATCGTTACGTGAACCACCAAAACTGAGACCACCACGACAGCCGTATCCGTTTTTCGCAGTTCCAATTTGCCCGTTAAGGTCACCTGCGACAATCATTACGTCTTGCAACGGTACTTTTGCTGTCATCTCATCTCTGCGCGTGCGTGACTCTTACTCCGTGTCTCTGCCGGCACGTGGTAAGGAGATGTTGGGAGAGGACGGGGTTTAGGTAGGGAAAATGATTATAGGAGTTATAGGGGTGTTATTGCTTTTGGACGTTAAGGGGTATTGATGGTCGAGCTATGCTGAGTGATTTTTTTGTTTCTGCAGATTAAGCACTCCGGATTGGGACACTCGCGATCTGTTTCTTTCCACGTAAAATGTGTAAAATGGTGAATGAAACCCCGTGCATGAGGTGAATGGTGGACGGGCTTTATGCGCATTTTTGACAATTCTGATCTACTATTCTATTCTATAGTGAAACCAGTTTTTACTGTAATCAGAGTAAGAAGGAGTAAGGAAGAAAAAAAGCCGGAAGGGATGTTCTATTCTTGAGCCTTGGGGAAAAGGCCTCAACCAGACGATTGGTTGTCGTTAGGCCGCTGGATGTCTGGTTGTACGACAGTCCAAAGCGCAAACAGCAGTGGCTGTCTCCAAATGAATTACCAAGAAGTACGCGAACCCTACTTTACTTCGCAAAAAGGAGCGTGTGTGTTTGGTGGAATATCCTAGGAATGGCTAATTTTGAGGTGCTTAAACCAAGGCAAACTGTTGACACAGATTTTTACTAATAACAATTGGATTGAGCAAAGCAAGCTTCAACAGAAAACCATCCGGCGATCGTCAACAGGAAAAGCATCGCTCTGCAGCAGGTCAATTCAAGATCGCCCTGTGCAAAACGGACACTGGAAAAATTAATGAAATAGAATGGAAGCTTCTGCCTTAGCCACCGTACTCACCCGACCTCACACCTTTGGTCTTCCACTTTCTCCGATCTCGATCTTACAGAAAAATGACAACATTATTATTGTTTCGATATTGAAAATTTTTCACTGTATGGGAAAGGTTGTAGATAATGACCGTAATTACATTCTTAGTTGAAAGCAACGTCGAAAAAATGACATCACTTATTGGATGACCTCATACTAAGGAGTTGATGGTTCAAGACAACTGGTAAGTGTCCCTTAGCAAAATCACCAAATTTTGTTGCAGTGTTTACGCGCCGCCCTATACTTACTTTTTGGTCACTAGAAATCAGCTTTTATTGCAGACTCACCATATCACCATTGTTTGTTTCAATTTTTAATGTTTGCTATGTTTCAGAAAAGATTCACCGACTTTGGTCGTCTCTCCAAAGGTAGGCTACTTTTCTCAAGCGATACTTTTTCATCAAGCAGTTTCTTATGCAAATTCCCTTTCCGAACTGAACTTTACCGTCCGTTTTAGCTTTGCGTTCTTAGAGAGTTGTCCAAGACCCGACTAATCCTGGTAAAAACCAGGCAGCCCTTTTCCAATCCCACCTTGACGACGGCAGCGCACCTGTTGTAATAGTGCTGACGCAGAGAACCCATATAATCGTACTGATAGAGGAAACCATGGAACAGAAGAATTAGTTTGAGGTCTGTAGCCGGATTCATGAACGTTCCCGGGAACGTTCCCGGCTTCCCACGGGAAACGATCAGTTGAGAGCGCGAGGTGGGAGAAAGAGGCGAGAGGTGATAGATAATGTGAGAGAGCGAGGTGGGGGAGAGAGGAGGGAGATAATATCGTATATCACCCGCTCCCGCCGCTTCATGAATCCGGCCCAGGATGCAGCAAAACGATGACCCTCCTTCCTCTAGCGTGCATGCGCCATCCATACCAAAGTCCCTATTTTTCTTGCTGTAATTGCATATATTGTTGTAGAGCTTCGAAAAACCAAAACAGGGAGAACTACACATAAGGCTGGTCCAACAAAAGGGTAATGACATTGAGTGAAAGGAAATGTGAGGCCGGGTTATTTACTAATGTATTTCGTATGTGGTAAATCGTGCAAATTGAAAAAGCATTTCCAAACCATGAAACGATTGCAGCTGTTATATGAGCGGAACAAAATTTGCGACAATAAAATAAGCAAACTGCTGACCATGAAAATACCTCGAAGACACGCCTGAACGTCGGAAACGAAGAGCAGAAAGAAACCTAATCCTCCATAGAGTCGCGAAACATGCTTTGTTTTTGCCGAATCCTTGAGGTAAATGAGTAAGGAGCAATCATAGTTCCCTAGGTTTAACATTGGTCGTAGGCTAGAGCACATCATGCAGTCGGTCGCTGCCACACTGAAATCCTGGCTTGGAAGGCGCTAAGATACAAGGAGGACATCCCTATCTACCCTTACATATGCCGTTCATTCTGCAGAACTCATAAAAAGGCTGAGAGATTGTGACATTGACGCCGTATAACGTCGAATACGAGGCTGAGGCCGGGGGCATACTTCAATCGCCGCGATGCCATCGCGGCGCTCAGCTCATGGCCATTCCATCGCACGCGGCCGAATAGCAAAGGAAACTTCGCCGCGGCCGCCGCAACAGTTGCAGTCGCCGTGCGCGATGGTTTCCCGCGCCCATCGCGAGTATGGCATACTTTTTCGCGCCGCGCGCGATGTTTAGCGTTGGTCCTGGAAGGATTGCCGTCGCGTTCCCTTGTAGAGCGATGAGCGATGCGACGCGCGCTGAGAAGTTCAAATTCTTTCGCGTCGCTCTGCAGAACTCATCGCCGCGATTCCATCGCGGCGACGGGAAGTATGCACGAGGCCTAACGTTGGACATAGATAGAAATGACCACCACAGAAGGGTCTACACTAGCTGAACGAAAAATGGTTCAATGAGTTACAGTCTTGTTTTTGACTTCTTAAAGCCCCTAAACCTTGAAGCTTGCTTAGAAAAGTGTTTAATTTGACTTGAAAATTGTCTAATTTGGCTTAAAATCTGTCCAGCTTGGTTTGAAAACCCTTCTGTTTCGAGGTCCTTTGTCAGCACTCTACGCGTTTGCGAAACGTTTACAAGGTAGTTGGGACTTTAGATTCCGCTGCAGAAAGGGTGCAGCACTTCTGGAATGTTACGGGCGAAAACACTGCATAACGGTGCATCACCTATAGATAAAAAACTGAGATGTTTTTCTGAAGTGGTCGTTCACAAAAACAGTTTTCCTCCAAAAGGAAGGCGTATATTCTTGCGGAAGGAGCAATACAGCCCGAGATAATAGGTGTCCTCAGAGAAAGTCTTGCGTGAAAGAAAGAAAAATACATTGCTGGTTAGATGCTCAGTGCTCCCCTTAAAGCTGAAGAACGTGCAGATAATATCTTCTGCTGGGATTTGGCTAATATGTGATAATTTTAGGTCTGGAACTCGAACATGTTTGTTATTTTCGATAACAAGAGAAAATCGGCATTCGCTTATGTTGGATCACTTGGAAGCGAGTGAGCGGATCAAAACTCTTTCTCCACCTTTTTTGGTATATAGGGTCACTGAAGACATATTATACAGGGCGCGTAAAAAGTATTGACGCACTAAACGTAGACGTTAGAAATAACAGCACCACATAAAATCTAACAAGTTTATATTCAAAATGTCAACAATGATCTAGCAAACAGAATAGCATCACTTGTATTTTATACGGGCTTTTTTGCCGTATAGTGTTAAATACTCTCCAAGGGCTTCCAAAATGCTAATTCATGGTTTGTGCATTCATCACAAGCGCCTCTCGTATTCATGGATGCAGGAGTGAAGCTAAATCAGTAGAACTATCTGTATTGATGTCATGAAGAAGCAAGTGGTTCCTTGGCTCGAATCCCACCTCGAGAGTAAGCCGTGCGTCTTCCAGCAGATCAGACTCCTGCGCGGAGTCGAGGATTGTTCAAGACTGGTGCCACTCCAACTTGGAGGACTTCATTCCGGCAGAGCAATGACCTCTCTGTAGACCGAATTTGAATCCGCTGAAGTACTCTATATGGGATGTTTTGGAGAACAAGACTTGCGCTACTTCCCACAAAAGTATGAAGTGAAAGATGATCTGGTCGAACCATGAAACGAAATCGACGTGGAGTACTTGCGACGCACAGTCGATGCCTTTTCTCGGCGTCTTCGCCCCTGGACTCGCAGCATAGAAGCCCGTATAAAGCACAAGTGATGCTAATCTGTTCGCTAGATCATTGTTGACATTTTATGTATAAACTTTTTAAATTTGATAGTGTATTGCCATTTCTAACTTTAACGTTCAGAACGTCAATACTTTTTACGCACCCTGTAATATTCAAAGCAATTTTTCAAAAGCAAAAAACAGTTTTTACTAAAAGCTTTTCAACGAACTAATAAATATGAACAGTGCACCGTCTTAGGTCTTTTGGGACCACTCCTACCTTAAACTTTGAGTTTCACAGCTCTCTTTATAACAGACTATCCTTGCACGCATAACGTGGCTTACCCATCTTGAACGCTTCTCGCAAATATTGATTTGAATGAAATCGTGACTAACTCATTGTTGCGCATGCGTTCTATTCGAGTGATGTCTTCAGTCCAATGCAGCATCTCCGTCTACATGACACTTACTCAGACAAATCTGTGGAGCGACCGTCGGCGAAAAGACGAGATTCTGATCTCGACGTCCATATCCAAACGTGGGCGGAGACGGTTACCTAAAGAGCCGGAGGTCCGGCGGTTCTTCATCGGTTCACAAGCAGTTCGGGCTGCGGTCCACCGGAACATGAGCAGCGGTTCATAACCAAGGCGGAGGAGGAGCCATTCCTCCCCGAGGAGGAATATGATCAGCGGTCCACCGGTTTTGGCCAGCGGACCATAACATCAGAAATTTTACCGACCAGAGTTATGGACCGCCGGTTTGCACCGTCGTCCATAACTCGGGTCCATAACTGAAACGTGCGACGTTATGGACCGCTGGTCAGCAGTGAGAGGAGGCCGTACTGGTCACCAGCTGCAACGATGGTCACTGCACGGCACACATCGGGCATCGACCGGCGGTCGACCCAGCGATCCCGCGGTAGCCGCTTTCCTGAATCCAGCCGGGACCGACCCCCCCCCGCCGGAGTTCCTCCCTTTGTCCAGCAAGCCCAAAAGTGGGCGGACCGCCCGGCGGTCCACATTTCGCATCGATGCGCGACGATGGCCGGCCAAAGGCTGGGGACACGTCCCCGCCGGAGTTCCCCCGTTTGTCCGCCAAATCGAAAAGTGGGCGGATCGGCCGGTGGTCGCTTCACAGATTTGTCTGAGTAGTCGACGCCGCTTCCTTTGTCACAGGCCAAAATTCTGGTCTAAGCAACAACACGGATCGAACTACCGTGCGATACACCTATAACTTCGACTTATCGCTGATCTTATGCTGATGCTCACCTATACCTTCGACTTATCGCTGACGGCGCCGGTGGTGTAATGGCGTAGAGCATTCCCGCCCGGTCAGAGGGAGGTGCGGGTTCGAATCCCGCCTGGCGCTAGAAGTTTTGATCGGAACAAAACATCGTTGTGACAGCTTATACCTCGATAGCAGCCACTTGAGACTTAACCAAACTGATTTGAATCGTTTCTATCAAGACCATCAGCTTAACTGGTTTCATGCTGATATCAGCGGCCAGCTCATCCCGGATACGGGTGAGCGCTGATTGGTCCCACGAGGTGTGGATGTTGCGTTCGATCAAACTGCGCCGGTGGTGTAATGGCGTAGAGCATTCCCGCCCGGTCAGGGGAAGGTGCGGGTTCGAGTCCCGCCTGGCGCTAGAAGTTTTGATCGCAACAAAACATCGTTGTGATTGCTGGATACTTTTCTATTAAGCTTGGTTTACTCTATCCAACTGTTGACAACAAAGACCTGCGCCTACACTTTATCCAAGTTTAGGCACTTCAAAACGAAGAATTCCACGTATATTCCATAAAATATACACGCGCTTTTTGGGATATAAAGTCCTTTTCGCGGCACCTCCTGGTATTCACTTGGAGACAACAATTGCTGTTAGTGCTGTGGACTACCATACCAAACCCTTTTTTCGTCTTCTGCGATCAGTTGACCAAAAAACCTGATCTGTAGGGTGTCGTCGAAGCAATGTGTTGCAAGTCGTTGATCAGTTCGATCTGATTGTCGGAGGACGGATTGTAGGGTATCCTAACACCTGCTCTGCATACTTTGCCGATCTGGAGTAAAAGGAAATAGATGAACGGTTTAGGTCGGTTGAGCTTACTCGACAATGCTTTCACAATTTGACCAGGATTTGCTTCCAATGGGGATCGGTGAAGGACCAGCGAAGAGACGACCAGTAAAGGGAGGTACAGTGAAGGTGGGAGCAGTAGTAGGGACCGACGAAGGGGGAGGGGGACCAGTGAAGGGTGAACCGGAAAGGGGCTGACAATAAAGGGGATCCAGTGATAAGGGATCAGTTAAGGGGGGTCCAGTGAAGGTGGGGGACCTGTTTTGCCCTATTCCGCTATACCATTCTATACAACAAAACCAGTTTTTTACTGTAATGAACGAGAGAAGGCCTAAACAGGAGAAGAAGACGTTCGGGGGTTCTATTCTCCGTGTTTGGGACGAAGCCCCAACCAGACGGTTGGCGGCCGGCAGGCCGTTGAACGTCTGGAAAGAAAATATAATAGTGCTAAAAAAAACTAAAAATAACATTACTTATTGGTTTACCTAATATATATGCACACAAACTACTGCATCACAGGAGCTAGTAGCTGTAAGGTGTCGTTGGGCTCCTTACGCTTAACAAAAACGGCTAATAATACATGTTTGAGGTGGTGTTAGAATAAAAAGTTGAACTAGGGAACTGGTTATAACAGTGAAATGGTTGGACAATCTTTTCAGATTTGGTTCTCGAGTGAGAACAAAGGACGGTTTCTACCTTAACAATATCGCTGAGCTACACGACATAAGCAAATTACGAGAGATTGAGACTATAAAATTGATTCCGTTTATTACGTTTCAACCTGGGAAAGAAGTACGTTGTTTTTTTTTAATATCTGTGGTCGGTATATTGCTTTTCAACGAATGAGACAACCGTGTTCATATACGTTTAAAAGTTTACCGTCCGTGATTAATGATCACCTGTCGTGTAGAAGACGAAACAAGGATACAGCCGCTAAAATGGTCGAAGTGGTTACAGACTTCTTGTATGCTTGACCAAGTTCTTCATTTAATTTCTTTAAGATAAGATAATTTTTACCAGGTAAGTACGGAAAAACCCGGGCACAAATTGTCCAGTCGTCATACGCTGTTGTGTTGGCAAGTACACTACAAGGGAACAGCATTAACGTTACGTGGGAACGGCAAGAATGATTACCATAGGAAGAATCTATCCTCTGAGTATGAAATGGCCGATTTTGACAGATTACAGCTTTGCTTTGCAAAGCAATTTTATTAATCGAAGTGAACACCATTGCAGTTATCATATTTTTCCTAACGCAAAAATAGCATGCACATTCCATTTTTATAAAAATTAAAAGTAGACAAATAATAAAACTGTAAGAAGTAATTTTCGACATCATCCTGTTTGCTGAATTTTTTATCCTTCACATGACGATCTAGATGCTTGAAAAAGGGGTAGTCGATGAAGGGTAGTCTGGTGAGTATGCTGGATGTGGCAGAGTTTCGTACCCCAATTCATCCAGTTTCTGAAGGGCATTAATTTGCGGGCGCGTGTTGTCAGAAGTAGGTTTGGGTCTCTTCTACTAACCAAAGCCGCCTGTTCTTCAATCAACTTCTGGTGTATCGTTTCAATTTCGGCACATAATCCTTCTCTGTGATAGTCTTTCCACTTCATAAACTTGTAATGGACTATACCAGCCATTGTTCACCATACGGTTACCATGGTCTTCTTAGGATGGATACTTAGTTCCGACATCTCCTTGGGACTCTCATTCCTGTACAGCCATTGTGCAAAGTGACAATGATTGTCTATAAAGGATTCCTTTTCGTCGTATGTCGTGATCCTCTCCAGAAAAGGCTCCCTTAGATTGCGCAGCCTTAACGAAACACAGGTGTCGTTTCAGCATCTTCGGCTTCTGCCTCTCGGTCAGCTCGTGCGGGATCCTTTTATCGAACTTCTTCACTTTTTCAATCGCATTTGAGTGGCGTCTGATACTGCTGCCGTCAACGCCGAAATACTCTGCCAGCTCTCTCACAGTTTGACGCGGATCCGCTCCCAGCGCCGCCTTGAGTTGTCGTCATTAGGCGCCTGGCACACTACCGCAGACCCCACGCCGAAGGGAGAGACTCTGCCGACATCGGCAATGTGCGATTGGTCAACGATGAGCGCGTTATTAGCGCGGAAAAGTGTCTGTGAAAGTGCAAAGCACTGCGTTGATGCATCGCAGTCCCGCTGTGATGGTGTCGTCGGTGTGACACCCAGTTGCGACACGTCATTGCGATGTGGTTACAACAACTGTTCTCGCGCCGACCATCCCTGTGTTGGGGACCGCAATTCTGGCGCAATTCGTGCATCTTGGCAATTTCGTCGGCGCAGTTTCGTCGGCGCCAGGCTTCTTATGGAGATGGCGCCCTACCTCGGTTTTCATCTTCGAAACTTTCATCTCCAGGTCGAAACCTCTCGAACCAGTGGTGAAATGTGCCTCCTTGGAGAAATCCTCTTCAAATGCAGCGTTGATGTTACAAGCTGCGACCGCGGCGTTGCGTCCACTTTTTCATTCATGTAAGTAGAGCTCCCGAATATTACGTTGGTTCATACTGCAGAAACGGTTCAAAAACCCGACAAGAGGTAATTGTGTCACAAAAGCTGTAAATGGTAGAAGAAAGCGGAGATTCTTCCGCTTTCAAAAACTATATACATCGTTTGATGCGGGGACATTCGCAGACACAAAAAATCGACCAGAAATGGAGGCAGCAAAATCGTCCTTTTCATTCTCAACGAGCTGATATGGATTTGAAGGCTACGGTTTCTTCACGTCTCGATTGGTGACCTATGTTGAGGTCTCACGAAGTTTTTTTTTCCGGTTTTCGGAGCGAAATGTGTCGTCAAATAGCCATATTTGTGTCACACGAGCTCAACGAGCTTTTACAGGGGATATAACACAACATTCGATACATCAGTGACACTGCATTCAAATTTGCAAATATTTCATTCAAGTTTGAGTTGCTTGCTAAACCTACTACCCTTAAGATGTTATCTTTTTTGTAAGTCTAGAGGAAAGTTATGGACATCTCAATATAGTACTTTAAGATTTCACTTGTATACGCTCAACGTGGTGGCAGTCCGATAAATACACTATCCTTCCCACGAACGTTATCCATTTTGCAACTCAGGCATCTACTGCCTAATATGACGATAGATCAGCTGCTTGTTTATCCATTCATCTATCCAGTGGCGGGTAGTTCCAAACACATTTTCACGCAAGGAATACCGTATATGGTGAGTTGAATTTTAACCATTCTGTATTTACGTCTGTCGAATAATAAGTGGTTTCTCAATATCTAAAGAAACCAGTTCAGAGTTTCATCAGGGATTATTTCCAAGTGGCTGGAAATCATCTTCACGACGAGATCGTCGCAGTAGAACGTAGAGGTAAATAGAAAGCAAAAAAATTTTAAAGGCAGATATCATTATGGCTTTGAACGATCATTCATTGCTAGGAAAGCGACTTCTCGCGGCCCACGTTGACACGGAATACAAGAGAAGCTACGTTCCCGCTGGCGTTTAGTTGAAATTCCTCACGCTTCGATTCATTTTTGTTTATGTTTACCATTTATTTTATCTGTTACCATAATAACAATCTGTTATTAAATAAAAAGTTTTGCGCTTTGGTTCTGCTTAGTTTTTTCCTACATTGATACTGTTTTTCCGAAGAGTGCGTATTCAGAACAGCCGTGAAATTTTGACTGTCTTCCTCCGATTTATCTAGGTCAGCTTTGAAGGCCTTTATCACTTCATAGGCAGTGTTTTTGCTTTGTCTTGGCAATGATGCCCTTTTGCTCCGTGGAATTACCTTCGTGCTGTTTTCTAGAGATGGGGGGTTTTTCTCCGTAATCATGTTCTCTACTTGTTCTTCGGCCGACATTCGTATTTCCAATGGAAATATCTCATTCGTAGGACACTGTAGAACTTTGTGATTTGGCGTTAGAACTTTTGCTATTCTTAAAAGTCCATCTGTACTCACAACTACATCCACAATGTTTCCGTAAGCCTACTGTCCTCGTGGCAGGAACTCTTGCTCAACTAGCACAATTTCTCCCACTTGTGGAAATTTGTTACTTTTATGCCGCGGCTGCTTTAGTAGGTCTTTTCGGCTATCCCGCAACGCTGTCAAATATTCTGGGTTCCATCGCTCTCAGAATTTCGTCGCAATTAGTTCGGCTGCTTTAAGCGCTTGGTATGCTTGACTCACAGTTTAGAGCAGTTATGGATCGAATGGATCCTCCGAACTTGTCCTCACTGGAGGAATAGGATATTTCAGATTTCCTTGTAGAAAATCTATGGTCTAACAAGGGAAGGGTCTGAAGCGTATGTCTGAATGGGGAAGCGAGTGATATGGGGGGAATCCTCACCCCTCAATTAGGATGAAAATCTGTTTATTTTCTGCCAGGTCGTTAAACCCAAGGAGTAGGGGGTCACAATGGGATGCGGCGCAGCACGCGTTTATGGGTCTTGTACGCCCGCGATGCCTCTGCAGCCAGTGACTCGGAGCGCCGGTGGGTAGAGGTTTGACGCACGTGAGAGAGGTCGGGGGTTTGGTTCCTCTGCGCTGCTGCATTTTTGCATTTCAACTGATTGGTTGAGATTTGGAGGATTCTGACGTCTATACCATTTTCAGACGTTTTCTGCGCATTTTCCAGCTGTACGCTGTAGAGAATAACTTTCTTTCAACTTGTTTATTACTGACCGGTTTTCTAACCACCAGAAAATAAGAAAGCTACTCAACATAACGTTGTATAAACGCTCAACACCAGTGATAGACATACACAAAGTGCATGAAACAGAAGCACTGGTAACAACGCGGACAGCGTATAAACGACCGGTATAAACTACCCGAAAACGTTATCATATGTCCACTTCTTGTTTGCCTCTCCACGTCCATCAGTTCACCTTGCGGATTCCAATCTTCTTCTTCTTCCACCACTTTCAGCTGTTCGTCTTGGTCAACTTCAAGTTGACGTGCTTCGAAGTCCTTTAGTATGCTGGCCATCCGTTCGGCCAGCTTGATTTCTTCCCTCGAAGGTTCCTTGTATAAAGGTGGGCCATACTTCAGAGTGAGCAGGTGGATCACCATTCGAGCGTCGGTGGACATTGTTGGTGTTAGGCTCTAGAAAACCTCCAGCAGACCTCTGATTTTCAGGTGACAGACAGTGATGAGGGAAAGAGGGTATCAATGCCGTTTAGCTTAACTTTCAGGATCCACACACCTCGTTTCTCATTTTAACCACCTCCGACGTCACATCCTTGTCTCTTTTGAAAATCCGAGCGGGATGTTTTTTCTGAGGTCATTGGTCCATGCATGGAAACAGACTATGAGAAGCCAAGACCCCCAAACGCGTGCTGCGCCGTATCCCATTGTGACCCCCTACCCCTTGGGTTTAACGACTTGGCAAAAAATTATCACATTTTCAAACCAATTGAGGGATGAGGATTTTCCCTATATAAATCGCTCCGTCCGTTCAGACATACGCTTCAGACCCTTCCCTTGTAAGTGGTACTTGTGGGATATCAGATATGTGCAGTTGAAGTTGTGTATTTATTATTGCCTGCACGTCATTACAGTAGTCATCACTTCATATGACAGCCTTTTCCTGCCTACTTCCTTATGTAAGCATCTTTTCACCGACCCCACGAGTCGTTCCCATACTACACCCATCCATGGGGAAGACGGAGGATTGAAAATCTATTTAATATTCTCTGAAGCACTATGTATAGGACATCACTGAATTTCCAGTCATTTCCTCCTCCGAAATCATGAGATCGAGGATTTTTCCCAAGTTAGAAGTTTGTGCCGCATTCCATTCTTATCAAACGGGGAACGCCTTTGCGAGATATGAAGCTAACAAAACTGATAAGAAACTCCCAAGTATATAGACTTTCAAGCACTTCTACGTGTACTGCTCTCATAGTAGGCATGTATAAAGGCAAACGTACATTTTTCCTTTTTCTTAGACTCAAAAGGTCCCATAAAATCACAATCACACAATCACGTTTTCGAATGTATTACTCATCATTGCTCTATCCCCTGGTAGAGATGCCATTTCTGGCGCACCATGTGACAATCCTAGCAATTTTTTGCAAGTAATGCAGCTTCTAACAAATTTCTTGATGGCTCTGGATTGCTGAGGAATCCAATATTCTTGCCTTGCCAAGGCTAACAAATGCTCTTTACTGCAATGAGCATTGTATCTGTATATGTCGCAGATAATTAAGCTGGCGAGAACCGAGTCGTTACTCACCTAGATAGGGATTCTGGGGTCATATGGTAGTGACGCATTTTGTAGGCGTGATTGGTAACGAATTATCTCGAAGCTATCCCTAATTACTTTCTGCTGCGAGAACTGCTTGCGCTACTCCTCACCAATATTTTTGTGTAGCGACTGATTATCAATTTCTCGCTCAGTATTACATAAATTTCCTCTGTGGTTCCTCTGTATAATTTTCTGAATTTATCAATTACCATCACTTTGATTGCGGTAGATCTTTTGCTATTACAGCCCATAATCCACTTATGCTGTTGTTTTCCTACTCTTGCTAGTTCGCAATGCTGTTTTGTAGCGAGAGAATCTGCACAAATCGATTAGAAATTGTTTTTTCTCCAGTTCAAGATTAATGTTTTCCTGAACTTATGTTCCCATAGCAATTACCTCATCATCTGCAATTTCTAGCACTTCTTTTGCTTAAATAGAGCGTTGCCACTTTTGATCATCATTATGGAACCATTGCGGTCCCCTCACCCACTCGTGAGTGTTAATTTGAAGAGCTGTTAGGCCTCTAGTACTAGCATCCGCAGGATTGTTTTGAGTAAGTACATGCCGATATTTCACGGTTATTCCTAAACTTTCAAGAAATTACTGAATTTCTTTACTCTATCCTTTTGGTTCGTTACAAAAATTGGCAACTTCCTTGTTGATTTTAGCCAATACAAGGCGATTTCGCTATCGCTTACAATATTCAGCTCTTGAATAGCCAGATCTGCTGCGTTGCAAATAGTTTTCGCTGTTCTCATTCCTATGAGGGGCTGACCCTCTTCCTTGCAATACTCTGATGTGCGAAATCATGCACATGGCGTGGTCATCTTTGATGTGCGATTACTGCCCGTGGCAATCTCACGCGTGCATCTCTGCCCGATTGACAGGCTAATTCCCACCTCTGTAATAAATTATCAGGTACTCTATCATTCCCCAATATTTGAACTGTAGATATCTCTCGTCATTGATTTCAAGTTGATCATCAATGGAGCTACGATTCCCATAAGATCATATACGGAATTGATTTGGCTCACTATGTCCCGCTTCGTAAGTTCAAGTTTTGATGGTATGCGTACTTCCACAGTGAATTCGTCGTTTTCGACATTGTATGGAACACCCAATATATTTATCGATCAACGTGGAGCGCGATCATCTTCTGCGATAGCATTGTGTACCTTGTTGAATTCGATTCGTGTAAATTCATACCAATTTTTGAAAACAAACTTTTCGATTCCTTGTACTTTTCCATGGCTTGCTCCTCACTGTCGGCTTTCAGTAAGATCTATAAACCTGATCTGAGTGAACGCGGCTTCGATGTCGCACAATAAAATAAATTTACTCAGCGGTAAAATAGAAGGATATCGTGGATTTTGTTCACGAAGGATTCACCTGTGTCCATCTCATCATTCAACGATAGGTTGCCTCTCTGTTTTGAAGAGACATCGAGTACTATCCTTAGCCTTGGTTGGTTTCCAAACTCCTGAATGTGGCGTGTAAAAAGTACCAGCTGCTCCTTCAATTAGGACATCAACGTCTTCAATAATTTTCTTGCTAACATATTCTCGCGTGTTTTTATCATACCATTTCCTTTGATCTGCATTGTTTTGCAGATTTCTGCACAATGACTCCAGTCGGCGGTATGCCATTCCATAATTATCAGACAAGCCTGTTACTTATCCTTCAAAGGAAAGGGAGCAGTTGCTACTCCGCCTTGGAATGACATAATTTTCGAGTAATTATTGAAGTATTTAAAGGTTTTCTCGATGTAGGAAACGTCCTCTGCAATAATTCCAAGACCGTCAAGTTCGAAGATCTTTTCGAGCAATTCCGCTTCTGATTTCTGTTCTGCAAGCGTGAGACCGTGTAGAATTTTTGAGCTTGAACATTCCTTCGGTAAGGAGCCTCGACTGTATAATGTCGGGCCGAATACTGCCCGAGCTACATACAGGCCGGACAGCAGCCGAGACTTGCTTCTGCTTGAAATAAGGTCATGGTAATAATCTAGATCGACCAATATGTGAGGGATATTGATTTCCCGTCGGATTCCTGGGTTACACAAGCAGATATCATTATCTTGCAAGAACTCTACATCGTCGGTAGATTACCGAGCTGAAGGGAATCCCTTAGTGATAACTGGGTTTGTTTGTACATTTTGTGCTAGTTCTCTCCCGTAAGCGGTGCTTATTTTCAATGAGACATATGTTGTCATGAAATTTTCGGTATGATCGCCGATTCCGGACATTGTGCTTTGCTCCCTTTTTTCGGAAGGTCTAAGTCGTCTGCTATATCTCCTTTATAATTGTTCTTTGCGCTCCAGTATCAAAGAAAAATAACATTTTCTCGAGGCAGCTTGTTTTGTAGTTCCGGACTTTTCCTTCTGCAGTCATGAGAACCACTTGATCCTTTAGCTTACCCTCATTTTGGGTGTTTTTCGTGATATCGTTTCTATTCGCTTTCATCGAATACAAATTTGTACTTTCATCTATTCGCTAGTACAACTTTCTGCGTTGTTTTTCGCCATCGTAAATCGATCAAGTTTTTGAACAATTTTCGCCCGATTTGTTGGTTTATTACCATATTTATTTTTTAGTGTCTCAGTCATCCACTTGCAGTTTTGTGGGATGAGCTGTACACCTTTAATAGTATTTTCAGCTCATCCTCTTAGGCTATCCTTTAGCAAGAGCATCTTTTCCACCGTACTCAGCCCTTTTCTTTGGATTACTAACGTTTCGTAATCAGACCAGAACTCAGTGAACAGCTCTCGGACTAGCTGGTCCTAACATAACCCGGCAGGAGATCGCGCTCTTTGTGAGAGACATGCTCCTAAAAAGGTGCACACACTCTGATATTCTTTGCAAGAACTCCTTTCTAAAGGTCAGTGTTGAGCCTAATTGAAATTTTGGCTGTGTCATAAAGTGCTCCCCCACTTTCAATAATTTATAAATTATCAAAATTTGCACCGCCGCTACCTATCACTGTTATTCCTAAATAATATAGTTTAGTCTATTTTTCAGTTCATTCCAAAACGTTATTTCTGTACTACAATATTCAAGGCACAGGTGTGCAGCTCTAGCTTGGTTAATTATAAAACAGTGAAGCCAAACAAGGTTGGTAGTAACTTTATTTGTAAAAGTACAGAAAACAAAGGACTTTAGCGTTTTGTATAGGCCCATATGCGAAAACGAAACAGACAAAATATCCTTTCCTCTGCTCACCAGTAAGGGAGGAAAAGAAGATCGAGTTGTTGCAAACTAACTGAACTCCTGCTGATGTTGATGTTGGACACGAGGAAAAAATGGAGAATAAGAAAGAAACATTAGATTTGTTACAAAAAATCTCATATAGGTAAAACATAAATTAAACAGTCCCCATATGAAAGGGAGTACAAGAAATATAGGAGTTGGCAAAGAATAACCGAGCCCTCCAACGAAAATTTAGAACTTCACGTGGAACCACAAAAAACCACTGATGATGTGAAACTTTAACACCGAGAAGCTTTCTTTCCCCTTCAGAGAAGCCTATACAGAACACTCCCTACCGCGAAATGCTCCGCAAGAAGCCTTTCATGTAACGATGAAAAAGTAATGTCCCTTCATGTAACGACGAAAAAATAATGAGGATCGTACCTAGATATAGTACACACTCTCTTCCCTCACTGTGCCGTGTTTAGTGCAGTGTGGCCGGGTTCCTGATTTAGCTGTGTACGAGACTGTAGGCCTCTCCAATTAGGGTACGGCTAGGTTCGAGAATCGACGAGTTGTCGTGCTGAAATTTTGAGTACTATTTGCTAATGGTTATTAAAGTGCTTGCCCCGAGAAGATTTTCGGGCGTTTTTCTAATCAATCACGGAATCGTAACCGAAGGTTTGGCTTGTCATGTAAATAATTTATTCTATTGCTGAAAGAGAACATGTTGTGATCGGTGGTTCCACAGGCAGAGACGAACCCGTGCCGGTAAGGTTCCAACCCAGCATGGCCCATGGGCACCCGAGGAGGGTCCATGGGTAAAGGGGAACCCCACGTATTGGCCTTTCTACAGCTTATTGCCTATACATTGCACTGGTGGCTTTTCGCTTCGTCTCCTGCCATCCGGCTCCTCTCCTCCTCAACACCCAAGAAAGGAAACCCCAACCGCAGGAAAGAACCCTACTCACATACAACAATACATATACATTAACAAAAGAACCTTGACAACCTTGATAGAAGAGGGACTCTCTTGATTCCTTCAACATGACAAAGAACCATCCATGAGGTTTATTTTGACGCATAGCGAGTGGCGAACATCGCATATTCAGCGAGGGCGTAGGAATAAGGTTAGGCGTTCTCCTTTTCCATAGTCAGTGGGACTTCTAAGGACGCGAGAGTGAGCGTAGAGCTTATCAGAGCTCGTGCTCCCTCCTTCCATTTCGAGCCCACGACGTCGAATGCTGCGCGCGAGGGTCGTGAGAGGCGGGACATGCCGATCTCTGTGCTGACGTCAGCGATTTCAAGTTGTTGCTATTGCACAGTTAATAACCAAGCTTTTCTATAGCGATCTTCGAAACAAGCGGGGGCGATGGTCTCCTTCAAAATCTTCGCTTTTCTTTAAAAAGGATTGGAGCAGACATAAGTAAAACTTACTGAGTAACATATTAAATATGACAGAGTAGAAAAAGGCCTTCTGATACGATTTGCCTTTTTTACAGAGAAAATTGATTTTTAAGCTTTAATAGTGAGAACTTAATTTGGTTGGAGACAATTTTCCTCTTTTATGGAACACCTAAGATTGGAAAAATTTTTTCCTTGTCAAAAGACGAACTTGAATAGGAGTATCCTATTATCTAGAACCACAGCAGAAAGACCTGATTCTTTTTAAGGCATAATAATCAGCGCTTGAAATTTTCTCGTACAATTTTACTCCGTAACATTGCCTCCCTCAGGTTGAAAGTTTTGTTCTCGAATGGACCGCGAAGTCAATGTTGGCGCTATTTTAATTGTCTAAAAGGCAGTGGCTGTGCACAAATACCAAAGAAAGCATAGAGGCATTCCTTACTGATTGATGGCTTTGCGCCGTTTACGCTGGCGCGTTGTAGAGCAGTCGAAAGAGGTGACCAGTGTCGCATGCACCACGAATCGATGGTTCTTGGATCGAATTCGGCCCAGGTCAAGTAAGCCTCTCCGCCTCCTGGGGCTGCTAAATTGGTACCGGATTTCTCTCGGAAGGATAAAGCACTGACGTGTTCATCGGCTGGCCACCGCAGATCACTTTGTGGGCCAAATACGCACCCACATCTCCTATGAGGCATTCCGTTAAAGTAGAATGTGTGGCGCATTCCAAAAGGATTGACTGATGTCGACCTGTATCCGTATCCCTTACTATTTGGACTGCAAATTGGTCTAAGCTTACCGGAAGGGAAAAGCCTACGTTGGGTACTTTCTAAGAACTTATCGAGTTACACTTATGTGCACAAATATTAAAAGACTTTGGGCGATTCGATTCAGTTTCTTTGAGTTCCAAGAGGCTCGTATCGAGATTGAAGGCCACTATAGCAATGTTTTGTTGCCATCAAAACTCTAGCGCCAGGCGCGACACGAACCCGCATCTCCTGCTGACCGGTCGGGGATGCTCTACGCCACTGCACCACCGCGCTGTTTGTTTCATCGAACCAAAAATTCACACGTCGTAGGACCACTTCCACTGTCGCATGCATTACGAAACAAGAGTTTTTGTTCGGATCTGGGCCCAGGCCAAGCAAGCCTCTCACCTTCTGGGGTCGGTAACTTGCTTGTGAAACTCGTCTGGAAAGGATAAAGCACTGACCTGTTCATTGGTTGGGCACCGCAACTTCAGTTCCTTCTGTAGGCCGAATACGCATCCAGATCACCTACGAGGCATTCCGATGAAGTATTAGGCTGTCGAAAATTAATCGCCGAAACGGACCGCTTACTCCAAACTGCCTAACTCGGCTGTAACACAACTTTATTAATCGAAATAAAACCATCAGCATCTGCGCATTTCTGCCAGCAAACACGTAACGAGCCTAATCTTTTACAATAAAAATTGACATCACAGGATTTAACGGCATCAAGGAGGGCACATTCAACATCGGCCTATTTATTTGTTTACTTGTTTATTTATTATAAATACACCCATATGGATGTGCCAATTCATTGATTCTTGTAGAACACGAATAATACTAAGAAAAAGAAGAGAAAAAGCTCAATAGTCAGATTTAGCAAAACGGGGGCATTAAGAAAAAATTTTCTTAAGAAGGCTCACTATCAATGAGGCTGCGCGGCAAGGGGAGAGAGCCAGAAGAAATGGAGGTCAACCAACCCTCAAGAAAAATGTTCCTATAAAATGTAATATGTTTTATAATAACCTGGTCATGGTTTGTATGAAGTCAAATTGCACGAAGATACCTGAAGGACTCTGCAATACTGCTACTTAGTGCCAACAAAGATGACTATCACATGCCGGTTGCTTGTTTGTGCGACGGAATATGTGCCCGATAGTAGTATGCAGCAAGCTGTCAGAACTGGTAGTGCTTTTGATAACCAGCCTGAGGCACTGGAAGGACGTAGCAATGAGTAAGTGAAGGTCAAGGAAATTCTAGTGCTCCAAACTACAATGTAGAACTACGGCAAGGTGTCTAATTTTTAGAAGAAAGTAGATAGAACATAAAACTAGTGGGTGGTAAGCCAATCAAACTTCAACACCCCACTCGCGCTCATGCCAAAGACAGCATCGCCCTCATGCTCTCTGCCTCCAGGGTTGGATACATTATCGTGAAACAAAACGAGAAAACAACACAAAGCACGCGGAGAGAGGAGTTATTCCGTCTGAGCAGGAGCAGTCATCGTTATATGAGGTCCATTACTATTAGGTTGTAACGAATTAAATGGCACTGGTTCGCGCCATTTTTGGCGCGTCTTTACGCATTTGATCAAGAACAAACCGTAACATGTGGCATCTCATTTAGAAGCGCAAACTTTGCTCTACCGGCGAGTACCAAATTTTCTATGTAAAAGTGGGAAAACTTTAGAGTTTTATCGACTTTTTTGCAGATGGACAAAAGGGTAATCCAAGGCATTTACTTGTATGAATTTAAGCTGGGCACTACAGCTAAGGAGGCGGACGAAAAGATCAACGCCGCATTCGGTCAAGGATGTTCCACAATTCGGATGGCGTATCGTTGGTATCAGAAGTTCCGGAATGGAGATGAGAGCTTGGAAGAACATGAAGGTAGTGGGAGGCATAGTGATGTTGATGAGGACAAGCTGAGAGATGTGGTAGAGGAGGATCCACACAAAGGTACCAGGAAGATAGCGAAGGTTCTTGGCGTCAGTCACAACACAGCTGCCCGGCATCTGAAGGAAATTGGAAAGACCAAAAAGCTGGAAAGATGGGTGGCTCACGAGCTGTCTGAGGAGCAAAGAAACCGACGGTATGAGATCTCGTCCGCACTGCTTCTACGGAACAAACGGACCCATTCCTTGATCGCATCGTAACCTGTGACGAGAAATGGATAATGTACGACAACAGGCGACGATCGGCACAGCACAGTGGGTGGACAGCGATGAGAGCCCCAAGGTTTTTGCGAAGCCGGAATTGCACCAAAAGAAAGTAATGGTGACAGTATGGTGGTGTTCGCTGGGAATTATTCACCACAGCTTCCTCCCTCCCGGTGAATCCATCACGGCAGAGAAGTACTGCATTGAAATTGAAGAAATGATGAAAAAGTTGAAGGATATCCGGCCGGCCTTGGTAAACCGAAGGCGAGTTCTCCTTCTGCACGACAATGCTCCCCCCATGTAGCACGAATGACGTTGCAGAAATTGAATGAGCTGAGCATTGAAACTCTACCACATCCTCCGTTTTCTCCCGACCTCTCCCCAACAGACTACCATTTCTTCAAGCATCTTGGCGACTTCTTGGTGGGGAAAATATTCAAATACCAACAGGATGCCGAAAGTGCCTTCGAAGATTTCGTCAATTCCAGAACTTCTGATTTTTATGCTACTGGGATAAAAAGCTTGTGTCACGTTGCCAAAGGTGTGTAGAATCAGGTTTTTATTTCGATTAATAAACTTGCCCACAAGCCGAGATATTAACTGTTTAAATTTACAGTGGTTCAGTGTCATTTATTTCGTTACAACCTAATACATATATGATCTAAGTATTACCTAAGCTAAATGAATTTTTTAACGCAACAAGAAAAGGAGAGGCAACATGGACACAGACATGAGTAGCTTACTAGAGATAGAAACATCTTTATCCATTTGTGACTCCTGCAACTCAACCTTGAGAATTATGAGCTATCACTGAACAGCTCTAAGCAATTGAGTTTAAACACAGCCCGAACCCGAAGCGAGGTAATCAAGGTCAGTATACCCTTGGTAGATTGAGAATTTAAGCAAAATCAACTTCCCTCAGTTTCCGCCGGAAGGCTACGCTGGTGGGAGCTTCAAGAAGGCTAAAGGGCAACATCTGTAGCCACCTACCGGCTCGGAAAAAGAATGTGTTACTAATTTTGGTCTGATACGCTCTATGTAGTATTACGGTCCGCGAAGAAAAACTATTTATACGTTCAAAAGAAGGTATGAATACCCAGTATTTGCTTGGTCTCAACTTTGTTTCTCCACTGATAACTTTGAAGCAAAAGACTAAGTCGCAAAATATTCGGCGATAATGCAAACTTCTTTAGATGAAAATACATAGCCGCTCGGAGTAATACATAAAATACAAAAATACATAGCTGCACCGAAAATTCCGACAATTAGTGAATTATTTCTGAAGCAAATGAAAATCAAAAGCTCGGAAAAAGTGACATTTAGCGGGAAAAGGTCGGAAAATATGGTGGGTGAGGGAGAACTTCGATACCCAAATGGGTCAACCTTCACCGAATGATTTGTGAGGTGTGTAGCCTTGCGATGTCCTTCATCAAGAGTGGCCCTCCTCCATTCACCACTGCCGGCGACAATTTTTGCAACTTCTCATACATTTGGTTAGGCAGTCACAACAGTATGACTCTGCTGTGACTGCCTGATCAAGTTGCAAAAAGCTGTAATGGATTAAAAAAGGAAACGTAAGCCTAATAAAAGGTCGATGCCAATCTTGGTTGGTCTACAGCTGAGAGCAACTTAAGAAATATCTATGCGAACAGTGCCAAGAATTATAGAAAGTCGGACGTTGACAGTAATGGATTACACCTTTGCAACACCACCACAAAGTAAGCGCAACTTTTTCAGGGTGAAGGTCGGGTTTAGGAAACGATGTTGGACGAGCATCCTAATCTACTCAGACAAGCCCCTCTTCTTGTTATCGCAGAGGAGCCATTTCTCATCGACAGCTATAGCAGGCTTATAGAAAGCTCATTTTTAAGGCGAACTAGCAGGTTGGAGCAGGTGTTGAAAGGTGCCAGATGCTGCTCATCGGTCAGCTCTGGAGGCACCACTTCGACACCTTCTTCACTTTGCTGATTCTCGTCAAATGTCTTGCTACCGTACACTGATGTACGCCGAGGTCCTCTGCTAACGTACGTGTATTTGCCTCCGGATTTGCTTCAATGGCTCTCCTCAAAACTTCTTCGTCAAGCAACGACTTGTGAACGCGACCCAGTTTTTCTTCGAGATCGAAATCGCCACAAGCGGATAGTCGCCTCGGTTCATTATTTTGCGAAGCCTTGGAGAAGGTCGGCTAGAAAAATTAGAGCGAGATACACAGATGTTTTTTGAAATAGCAGGAAAAAACCTACCAAACGGTATGTGTTGCTTTCCCTGAGACGGAACGAATTAGGGTAAAAACTCATTTATTTATACATGTCTCAAAATGAAGGTCAATCTTGCGACAGCTTAATAGAATGCGTGGTGCGTCCCACAGAAAGACAGATAACGCCGTCTGTAATGTGTTATCCGTTACGAACCACATCAATGAACGGATAATACATGCTTTTTTAAATCGCAATGATAGCGCAATACAACTAAAATTCTGGCTCGGAGCGATTCTGAACTGGCAACTGTTCGTTTTCGCGTCTAGAATCCACGCGCTACACCACCAACGTCTAAAAGTATTCTCTATTCTACAGTCCAGAGCACCTCTAGGCTCCTTCCTCGTCGCATCGAGGAGATCGTGATCGTGAACCTGAACGCCAGTCGCTCGATGTTGATCACGAATGTCGACGGGCGGACCTGGTACACTTCGACGGGCAGTAGTGCCCTCGCTGGACTCGTCGACGAACTGCCTATCCTCCGAATGTGTTCAATCTTTCGTTGGTTTCTTTGACTCAGAGGCGCTTCTAGCTCCTTGTTTGTGCTTAAGACTTCAGAAACCTCGCTAGTACTCGCAGGCGCCCAACTTGGGAATGAACTTCGAACTGATATCTGCTTGCATGTACTTCTGTTTGGTGAATAACATTAAAAATTTTCTGTTATTTGTCAAAGTAATTCAGTTATCCTCCGCCGTCGACGATCTGTATAAATGGCATTTTGACGCACTTTCTAAACGTTTTTAAACGTATCCTATTGCTCTCTTCGACGACCTTCATTTGACAGCTGTATTGCTGCGGGTATTTCTCCGCCTACTCGTCTATGAATATTATCTCATCTGTAGTTTTTGTCTGCATGTCTTATGCGTTCTTCATAAAAGTGGAATCTTCTTCCTCTCCTCCTGAGCGTTTAGTCTCGCGCAGCCGCAGAGTCCGCTGTTCTTGTGATCCGTCGCCACCTCATTCTATCAAGGGTATCGTCTGCCGTGGCGCCGACTTCGGCGAGATCTCTCTTGATGACGTCCTTCGATCTTTTCTTTGGGGCTCCTCTCAGACGCTTTTCTGGTGCCTCAAAATCTAATGTCAACATTACGGGATGACTCTGTGGTCTTCTGAGAGTGTGACCGTACCACCTCAGGCGCTGATCCATTATCTTCAGCTGGATCGGAGCTGTCTTCATCACTGCCCTAACATCCTCGTTTCGCACCCTGTCCCGACGGGTCCATCCACATGCCCACCTCAGCTTCCTCATCTCCGCCGCGTGCAGTTGCCGCTTCTGCGCCTTACCCAGAGCCCAGCATTCACAGCCATTGAGAAGGGCAGGCCTCACTGCTGTTCTATAGAGCTTGTTTTTGAGTGTCCTGGAGCACCTACGCTCGCAGAGAATTCCTGTGGACTCCCTCCATTTGAGCTATGCTGCATTTATCCGTCCCCTAACCGTCTGGTCCACACTTCCTTCCTCGGATAGGTCACTTCCGAGGTAGCGGAATTCTTCCACCTTTTCGATCACCTTCTTTTGGCAGTCTAGGATCGGTTCGCTGCACTGCTCAGAGCCGATGAACTTCGTCTTCCTCACTTTAAGCCGCAGGCCGTTGTCTGCGAGGGCTCCTTGCCATAACTGCACCTTCTCCTACAGCTCCCTGCTGTTGGCTACCAGGGCGATATGTCCGCGTAGAGGCTGGTCCTGAGGGGGCCTTCCTCAAAGATTCTCTATGCAATCAAGCGTCAGCACGAGGAGGAACGGATTCAAAGCCAACCCTTGATGCACTCCCACTGTGATATCCAACTTCTTTGTCACCCGTATAGAGTTCGTACCGCCGCTTTCGAGCCTCGTACATGTCCCTTATGACCGAGATCGGACGTTCCAGGACACCCGAAGGGATTCCCAGAGCACGGCCCGGGCTAGACTGTTGTAAGCCTTCTTCAGGTCTAGGAATGCCAGGTAGCAGGGTTTTCGTTTCTCCCGATATTTCTCCATCACCTGACGAGCGATGAAGATGGCGTCTGTGGTGGACCTCTCAGGCATGACGCCCCACTGCTCCTGGGAGATGGGTACCATCTTCATCAGCCTTGAGTTCCAGTCGTTCGTAGATCTTCATCGTGTGTGAGATCAGTTTGATCCCTCGGTAGTTGGAGCATTCGGAAGTGTCTCCCTTCTGCTTGAAGATGGGGACTATGGTGCCGTTCCTCCAGTCATCCGGCATCTTACCTTCTTTCGTGATTCTGTTGAAGAACTGCGTCAGCCAGTTGATTCCGAGGTCCCCGAGCAGCTCTCAAGCCTACACTGGCACACCATCAGGCCCAGCTGCCTTCCCGAGCTTCATCTTCCCTATGGCATTGCGAACCTCTTCCTGCGTCCAGAACGGGATAGGTCCTTCCGTTAGCTATTCTTCTTGAACATCCGACGCGGGAATTCCTCATTTAGCAGTTCCTTGAAGTACTCCTCCCATCTTTTTCTGACCTCAACTGGCTTCCGTATGACCGTTCCGTCAACACTCTGCAGCTTGACCACCCGGATGCCCACACAGGCTCTATGCCGTGCCTTAGCCAGCCGGACAGCAAACTTCTCGCCCTGCGGCCCGTCCAGCTTCTCATATAGGGCATCTATCTCTTGGTTCTTTGCATTTGCTACGGCTGCTTTTGCCAACCTCTTTATAAAAGTGGAATACTGGATTATAGTCTTTATCCCTCTTTTGCAGCCTGATTGGTATTAGTTCGTAAAGAAAGTTGGGTTAGTTTTTGAGGGCTACGTTTAAAAATACAAAACTCGACGTAGAAAGATGTTTTTTAGGTGCAATCCCAAGGGGGAGGCATTCCATAGTCAGTTAGTAGTATATAAAGTGAGACACATACAAAACAATATATACCATTTTCACGTCGAATTGAATACTTTTCAAATTAAACTGGACATTTTTCAAATCTAATTGGACACTTTCCTAAGCTGGCCTATAAACTTTGAAATCAAATTAAACCTATTCCATATCGAAACGAGCTTCTTCAGGTTAAAATGCAGACTCTCCAAGATGGTTAGAATAATTTTTTGCTCAAGGAAAATTTAAAATAACTTTTTTTGAAACTTTTTTGCTTCTGCTGCCTGTATGAGTGCAATAATTTTATACAAAAGTTTTTTTGAGAAAAAATAAAAAACTAAATTTTGTTTTAAGGAACAACAGAGCAGCAACCATATCATAACCATAGCAGATTGAAGCGGCTTTGAAGAAGATGAGGCCAGGCAAAGCGACAGGGCCCGACGACGTGGCAGCAGAACTGTGGAAGTCGACGTTTTGGTACCCTGCTGAGTGGTTAGCGAAGTTCTTTAATCAGGTTGTGGCGGAGAAAAAAGTGCCTGAGTGTTGGCGCCAAAGTACGACGATTCCGATTTGGAAGAAGAAGGGCAGTCCTGCAGGCTGCTCCAATAACCGTCCGATTCGCTTGCTTTCGCACAGCATGAAAATCTTTGAGCGAATTGTCGATGGACGAATTCGTGACATCGTCCAGCTTTCCAGCAATCAGTGCGGCTTCGTGGCTGGCTGTGGCACCATTGATACCATACACGCCGCCCGCCTCTTGATAGAGAAGCATCGCGAGAAACAGAAGTCGGTGCATATCGCCTTCCTCGACTTGGAGAAGGCCTTTGACAGCGTACCGCGTGAAGTGATATGGTACGCCTTGCGACATCATGGAGTTCCTGAAGAGCTCATAGAGTGGGTGCGAATTCTCTACTCTTGTCCAAAGAGTCGAGTTCAAGCTGCAGCTGGAACCTCGATGGAGTTTCCCATCTCTGTCGGGGTACATCAGGGTTCTGCGCTTTCCCCACTCCTCTTTGTTGTCGTCATGGATGCCATCACACGAGATCTTCAGAAGCCCGTCCCTTGGACGTTGCTTTATGCTGATGACGTAATGCTCGCTAGCGAAGATAAAGATGAACTCGAGCGAGAGGTGCAAGCTTGGTGTGATCGCTTGGAGCGATTTGGACTCAGATTGAACGTGAAGAAGACCGAATATCTAACGACGGACGTTACTGAGTCCAACTCCATCAAGGTTAACGGCATCGAGCTCCCACGCACTTCGGTTTTTAAGTACCTGGGATCGGCAGTCACGTCTGACGGCAAACTGATGATTGAAGTGAATTCACGCGTGAGTGCAGCTTGGTCCAAGTGTCTGCGATAGGAAGATACCGGAGCGCTTGAAGTCGAAGATATACAGAGCAGTCGTCCGGCCAGTAGCGATGTACGGCGCTGAGTGTTGGCCTGCGACCAAGGAAGTTGAAGCGCGCCTCAGCGTCATGGAGACGAAGATGCTGCGCTGGACGACAGGAGTCACGCGCATGGACCGCATCCGAAACGAAGCTATTCGGCAGAAGTTCGGTGTCGCGCCGATAACTGAAAAGATGCGCGAAGCTCGCTTGCGATGGTACGGTCACGTTCTGCGTGGAAGGGAAGACAGCGTCCGCAAGATAGGCCTTAACTTCGAGGTAATAGGAAGGCGGCCTAGAGGGCGCCCGAAGCAGCGCTGGTTAGATACGTTACAAGCGGACTTGAAGATTACTGGTGTTTACCTTGATCTAGCGCTGGATCGGGAAAGGTGGCGTCATAACACCAGAATAGCGGACCCAGCTACGATGCGGGACAAACGCTGAAGAAGAAGAAAAAGAAGAAGAAGAAGAACAGAGCAGCAACCATATGGTGCACAAAAAGACCAGATTGCGCCATGCACTCGAGAAGCTCGTCGCGATTTTTATTTGATGGATAGTGTAAATGCTGCTTGTATAAAGTATCAGAGTGAGGATATATGTGTTTTTAACAACTTTCTGCTTATTGTTTTTTTAACAATTGCTTTTTTTATAATTGTGCATCGTTTGTAAGTGTGAAACTTCAGGAAAACCGAATTTTTGCTATCAATCGAATAAAAATCGCGACGTGTTAGACGAGGGCATGGCGCAATCTCTTTTTGACACTACAAAGTGCCGCTCTCCTGTTGTGTTAAACAAGCTATAGATTTTTATTTTTTCATGAAAATGAGAAATTTATAAAATTTCAAATGAAGTGCTCACTTATTGGGCAAGTGAACTACAAGTGCAAAGAAATCATACTAAAATTTTCCTGGAACAAAAAACTATTCTTACCATTTTGGAAAGTATTTAGCTTAAAGAATGTAATGCTAAAATTTTCTCTGAAGAAAAAATTATTCTAAACTTTTGAAGACTATCTAGTTTAATATTGAGGAAGTTCATTTTGATTTGGAAGAATTCGCTCTGATTTTAAAAGTCATAAGATAACTTGGAAGAGTGTCCAATTTGGTTTGAAAAGTGTCCAACAATTCGACCTGAAATGGTATAAATAAATCGGCAAATAAGTACCTAACTAAATAAATGAATAAACAAGGAAATAAGACAGTATACATTCAAATAAAATAAATTTTCATAGAAATAAATGAGGATAAGGATAAAGAATAAAAAACGACGTTACTCAATCTCTTTTGGGATGCGCCACACATTCTACTTTAAAGGAATGCCTCATAAGAGATCTGAATGCGTATTTGGCCTACAAAGTGATCTGCGGTGGCCAGCCGATGAACAAGTCAGTGCTTTATCCTTCCCAGAGAAATCCAGTACCAATTTAGCAAGCCAAGAAGGCAAAGAGACCTACTTGGTCTGGGCCGCATCTGATCCGAGAACCCTCGATTCGCGGTGCATGCGACACTGGACAGCACTTCCAGCTGCTCTACTACGCGCCCAGCGTAGATGGCGAAAAGCCCTCAATCCCTCCATAAGGAAGGAATGCCTCCATGCTTCCTTTGGTATTTGTGCACAGCCACTGCCTTTTAGACAATTAGGACTGCGCCAAGCTTTGCTATTCAACTAGATTTCGCAGAGGTGCTTGAGGAACTCGTCCTGCAAAGTTATTCAGCTAGCGCCTACTGCGAAAACCAGCCCTGCAATTCATAAAAAATAAAAAATTTCGTGCCAGTGGTGTCCAAGAAGGCGTCCTGTGAACGGGTAGTTTACTCCCATTAGTCATCGTCCGAAACAGCCGATGGCTAAAGGAGGTGTACGCTCTTCACCTTCGACCCAAGGCCACGCCCAGTACAACCTTCTCTACGTAAATGTCGTTGACGCAGACATTCTTATTAGCTATTTCGACGTGCCAGCAGTAAGAAAGTCACTTGACCGGCTGCCCACAATACCGCACATATGGAACCGATTTCTCTTCAGTTTATTACTTTTTCTCGCGTTTTAAACTTTTTTCGGCACTTGTCGCGAAAGCGAACAGCATTGAGAGGTGGGTACGCGACAGCCAACCAAACTTCCTCGAATGGGCGTGATTCTCAGAGGATATTTTTACCCAGTACCCTGATTGACTGGCGTGTGCCCTTGTTTGGCCTGGACGGTAAATCCGAACCAGGAACCTGGTTTCGGGTGCAGGCGACAGTCCGCGCCTCTTCCTACTGCGTTACACGTGCCCAAAGAAATAAAAAGGCGAATAAAGTAGGCAAACAAATAAATGAGCAAGCAAGTAAGCAAATAACTAGATAAATAAGTAAGCAGATAAGCAAATAGATACATAGACAAGTGGGCAAATAAGTAAATACGTAAATAAATAGGTGAGTACCATGCAGAACTCAATGCCACCACATCCATCGAGAACTAAACCGCGCCCACTTCTGATGCGTTCGTCGTCACTTCTTCAGAGCCGAAGCGACTCCGGTTACTTGTCATCAGTCGTCTCGCGTGCTGCTCAGTTCCGCTCCGTTGATGAACTTCTGGAGACGTTTCGCTGTCAGGTTTGATCTTCGACGACCATGACGTCGATAGGTCAAATTTGACGGCGGCGGCGGCGTGGCGTCACCGCTGGAGACCGGCAGCGTTCGTTGTTTGTTTTTGTTTCTCGAAGCTTCTTGCGTCAATTCCATCGCTCTCCACCTTCTGTTGCATCGATCGTCTCGTTGAACTCGTTTCAAGCTCTTCTTCCTGAAATTTCTGGAAAATTCCCGGAATTTTTGCTGTTAAAACGACTAGAATGGTGTTCTAATCCGCTGAAATTTGGCGGCACGTCATCAGTGTGATTCACTCCACGTCTTCGGGTTGCCGTCTTACTGGTATAACCGTTCAGACAGATGCTAGCTGTCCAACATATATTTGCATATGCGGTCAACTCCGGGCAAAAATCGCTGGAACCGTTCGATAATTCTCACTCGATCGATAGTGTTTACTTGATTATTCTGACGGCTAGCTCTCAGCACATGTCGATTATGGCGAAGACAACTCAGAGGTCGTTATAAATGCTCGGACGCACAGAAAGACAGACAGACGCTAGCCATCCTGTATGACAAGCACGAAACTGACGGCTGGCGAACAAGCATATACCGTACTCTTTTTAGGCGTCCAAAAACTGCACCGCGTGTAATTGCACGCTTTTCCTCGGAACGCTCCATATTTGACGGCAGGACGTAATGATTAGGAGCTGAGCGTCTGTTAGTCTCAGAAATGGATGGGAGGTGTCCGTTTAATTTGGTATTGGCGTGCCTCATGTAAAGATGCAATGCATGTGCTATGCAACAGCGATGGAGAAGGAATAGATTTATTATAGATTATATACATTCACTATATATTATACATCTACTGTACACCATGTTTCGTTCTATCATAAATGTCAACGCGAGAAGCAACAACCAAAATTAAACAGGCAGCTCCCATCTATTTCTGTGAGCAACAGACGCTCGGCTACTGTTCAGAGCGTATTGCCGTCAAATGCAGAACACTCTGAGGAAAAGCATGCAATTACACACGGCGCGGTTTCCTAACGCCTAAGAAGGGTACGGTACATGTTTGTTCGCTGGCCGTCAGTTTCGTGTTTGTTCCTGCATCTAGTAGAGTAGTCCTAATGCGTGCGGAAGTTGGTAGCGCCTCCATCTGTTTCAAATTGTTGGAATGTCACTAAGGCAGGAGCCCGCACCAAACCAATCAAGCCGCACCGAATCGGCCTCTCTGTCAGAAAAGCATGAAAGGTCGAGACATTCAAACTTTCAACTGGAAAAGCCTCGATTTATCTGCTCCAGCTTTTTTATGCTCATTGTATCTAGGACCACGGGTAGGTCACAAAAAATTAAGGTTTCCTTGTCAAGAACAAATGTCACGTCGAGTTTTTCTCCGCTAGGGGGTTGCCCCAAATGCTCTCTATGATCTTCAGTGATGAAATGTCGAGCCTGTGGTTCAAACCAGGGGTGTACATTTAACTTTTGACAGTTTAACGAATTTAACGAATTGACCGCATTCTTCGTGAAAATCTGGCTTAACGACTTAACAGAAATTTTTAGAAATTTAACGGAATTTTTAAAGGACTTTCTTCTCAGTGAGCTTATCACATTTACTCTTAGTATTCTTTAATGTTGCAGGTGTCATCCTCCCGATTAGGACTGTCCCTGAAAAAACTATTGAAATCATCGAGAATATTTTAATGTTTTCATGAATTTGTTTTGAATTTTTGGAATAATGCGTTTTGGGGATGCGTGTAGCACAGTTGGGGGAGGTACTGGCTGTCGCTGCACCCGATGCAGGTTCCTTGTTCGGATTTCCTGCTCAAGCCAATCAAGCCTTCCATCCCTCCGGTGTCGGAGAATTGGTACTGGATATGTCTGGGAAGGGTAGAGCGTTGACGTGTTCATCGGCTGGCCACTGCGAGTCATTGTATGGCCAAATACGCCTTCAAATCGTCTCCACGACATCGCATAGAAGTAGAATGCGTGGCGCATCCCAAAATAGATTGAGTAACACCGTCCTTTATCCTTATCCTTTAATGCATTTTGGATCTAGAAATTTTTTCGTCGAGCCCCCAAGCACGTCAACGAATCCAAAAGGTACTGATCTAATTCCTCGTAAGATATGCCTATCCACACCTGGCGCTGCTTATTCCAGAATTTTTTGACCGTCACCTGGAGCAGATGAGACGGAGAGAATGTTTTCGGCCGCTGGACGTATTTTAAACGATTTTAGAAAAAGTTGCCAAAAAAGTTAACAAAAATTTAAAAAGCTACTTTTCCTGAACGTTAACACGTTGACGACGCTCACTTCTTTTCTGCAGTGTCGGACCGTGTGACACGATGTCATGTCACGGTCTCAACGTTGCGAAAAAATCGATTGGCCCCACGCACCAGGCACTCGAAAATCGTGCGTTCGACAAAGTGCTCACATTCCACTGATAGGCTTTTGACTGTATTTTTATTATTTTTAACAGTACCTTAAATAAAATAACTGTATACGGTGGGCGCATCGAGATTGTATATGCTTGTAGAACTGTTAGGCCGAAGAACTGGAAAAGGGTGCATTCCGGGTTCTCCCTGATCTCACATTTTACGATGCCTGGTTTTCGATTATCTTGATTGGTAATTCCGTACCTGTTCTTATTCCACACCCTGTTGATAACTTGTTGCCGAGGGCTTGTTTATTTTTCCGTATTTGTTGATGTTGAATTGTTTTTTCTTACATTGCACTGGTACACTCCATTACTTGAACTTCAGCTGTTGACCTGTTGGAACTTGAAGTGTTTAAGGTTTTCCTCGACTTTTTTTAATTGAAATAATGGTTTGCAGTTAATTGTATTTTTTAATAAATTTTAACGATTTACCGGAAATTTACCGAAAATTTTCCGTTAAAAAATTTAACGCACAGAATTTTGTGTGAACCCCTAGTTCAAACACTGTAAAATCCAGGCAAACAAGCTGACGGGTGCAGGATTTCATGATTTTGTTCCTCTCGCATTTCGTTGTACAGTGCATGGAGGTGGTGGTGCAACGGGTTTAACTCAGCAAGCAATGTCGGAGATCTTCTTGGGTTTGTAGTGAGCGAGGATCTGAGTTTTGATAGCCACTGCGAATACAGGGTGTCAAAAAAACGTATACACTGTTTGAAAGGTGATAGCTTTGCTCACAGTAAAGGTACTGAAGAAGCTAAAAGCTCCTATGCAAGATTAAGAAATGAATAGAAATTTTCTCACATACGAGCGGTATAGAATGCCACATGCATTCGTTTGCAATATTACATTCTACTCTCGATTGATTGTGTTTCACTTGAATAGATGTTATAATTTCTTCACAAAGTAGCCGTATTGATTGCTGCTAGTGAGGTTTTGAAGATGTTTGAAACGCATATGAAGGCACAGGGTAGCGAGATTTCTGTGATGTGCAAATAGTCAAGATTGCGCCATGCGCCTGACCGAAACCCTGCATTTCAGATTCTAGAAGTCTTCTTTCTTATTTAACGTTTAAATTGCATGGTAGTCGTGAACCAGCCATTTAGAGCCAACCAATCAGATCAGCGACCGAACACGATACGCCAGCTAATCAAGGTGCTGACCGTTCGGGTCGCCGCCACTCCCATGTGGGCCACATTAACGACAAGTGCCTTATAGCCTTGACTCTAGACAGATTACCTATAATAGGAGACTTTAGACATAATGAATTCCTCTCTCTTTCTCTCTGCTTCGCCCCTGGACGTGAACCACACTGAGAAAGGAGTATCCGTTGATCAGACTCTATGGATAATTTTTCCCATAGCTGCGATTCTTATTATTTATTTATTTATTTACAGCAATAGTAGGAAGTGAATTATGAGCAACATACTATAGGTACCTGTCAACAAGTCTCATTTATTTCCTTCACAATTTTGGTAAGATGTTTTGGTACATGTCATGAAAGTGGGCAGCATTAAAAGGTGGAGAATGCGCCAGCCAATCAGGCCACATCGACATTGGGCGTGTCATTGAGAGAGGGTGTACGGTCGGCATCCTGATTGGTTGGCGGTGTTTTGATTGGTTATGATTCGCTGACGCGCTCACAATTCCAAATGCTGCTCACCTTCGCGACATGTACCGATTTTTTCTTCGAAAACTTCTGAATTTCAGTTCCAGATTTGTGACAATTGTCGGCCTTACATAATTTCTGGTTTTTGGAATTAAGGTCTTCATCTGGAATATTTATGCTTAAAACAAAATTGTGCATGGGCTGAATGCTTTTCATAATCTTGTTACAATTTGGGCACATTAAACTGTGCTGTGCATCTTTTAACGTTTAGAACTTAACAATCATGTAAAAGTCACGTGACATGCGAGTTTATTGATTGCACAATTTAAATGAGCACGAGCCCCATTTTCCAAGACGGATTCTGTGGACTGGTGGAGAAGCATTCAAGCTGAATGGAGAGATTACTCGCTCTAACTGCAGCTACTGTGCAACGGAAAACGTTAAAAAAGCACAAAACAAATTAATCTGGCCAAGTAGTAACAAGCCTGTGCCAAGCATTCATCCCATGCACAGTCAATCGAGTCTGAAACGCAAGGTCAGGCTGAGGCATGGCGCAATCTTGCCTGTTTGCACGCCACAGAAATTTCGTTACCTTGTGCTTTCATTGAAATTTTAAACATCGTTAAAAGCTTCACTAGCAGCAATGTTCAAGCCTTTCAAACAGTACCTTTTTTAGGATACCCGCATTTTTCGCAAGCCATAGTGTGTTTTTAAGTTCTAAATTTTAAAAGAAATACAAATCAATCGAAATGGCAGTTTTGTTTAGAAACTGCGACAAGTATTCAAGCGAAACACAATCAATCGAGTGTGAAAAGCAACATTTCAGGCGTATGAGCAGCATTGAATACATGGCACATTCAATGCTACTCATACGTCGGAAAATTTCTACTATCTTAAGCTTTGATATGAGCCCTTAACTCTTTTAGTACCTTTATTGTGAGCGCCTTTCAAACAGTGTATACATTTTTTGAGACTGCCTGTAAATTCCTTACAATTTTCCGCTCATTTCCGTTCATTTCCCTCACAAAATTGCACTGTAATCCACTATTAAATGACAGTTCGTGTCGCTCACTCGAAGCAAGTTCCCCGTCAACTGCCTCTCACGAATCTAGGTGTCCTGCCAAAGCGTGTAGTGGCGTGTCGCTTGATAAGCTCCAGCTCCACATGTCATCGAACCATCCACGTTCTGAGCCGTGTCGACCTGTTGTCGTTATCACCCACCGAGCGGAGGATCTCGATGCCCCTCATTCGACGTCATGCATCGGCGGAGTGCGCCCATGGCACCCAAGGAGGGAAGAGCTAGCCGTGAGTTCTATGACTAGTGAAGCTTATTAGGGGCTTAAGTACAATTGACCAGTCCCTCTTTTCAGATAGCGGGACGAGGTCGACTGCGAAACAGAGTGTGCCGGTAAGTTACCCCTATTGGAGAAATGATCTGAAACTGAGAAACCGAGATCGCAGATTCAGGAAATTCTACACATTTGCCATAGGACCCGATAAATCGAATTGATGAATCAAACAAAGCGACCGAACTGGTCGCTATAGAACTTTTCGGAGCACAGGTTGCCAACTGACTTACGACTCGGTCAAGGAGTTAAAAGCTTCTCAGCCAAGAGATTTTGCTATCATACTATATAATAGCGCGCTAAGCGCTGATTCAAACTATCGATCGGCGCCGCCGCAGAAATTAGTCATAAAATAGGGGGAAATTCGGGGGGGGGGGGGGAATGGGTGAATACGACACGAAAATGGCGAAAAATATCCAGATGTCTTCACCTGCCTGGGAACTTCAGCCCTGGGGGTAATCGAGGTTGCTGAACATGATTATGAAGTTCGTCTTTGAAGTGTAGATCAGCATCGATCGATATTTATCAAATTATCGATCTTTTATGGATGTCGTTAAAATGATCCGAAACTTCAGCCCTGGGGGTAATCAAGCTCGCTGAACATCATACTCTATAACAACGCGCTAAGCGATGAGTCATACATCGATCGGCGCCGCCGTAGAAATTAGTCATACGACAGTGGGGAAAATTCGGGGGGGGGGGGGGGGAAATAGGGGGAAATGGATGGAAATTACGGCGCGAAAATGGCGAAAAATACCCAGACGTCTTCTCCCTGCCTGGGAACTTCAGCCCTGGGGCAATCGAGGTCGCTTGGCACGAATCTGAAGTTCGTTTTCAAAGTATCGATCGAAATCAATCGATACTGGTCAAAGTATCGATTTTTGTAGATGTCGTCCAGGCGGTACGAAACTTTAGTCGTGAGAGTAGTTTATGTCGCTCAACACGAATCCTAAGTTCGTTTTTGAAGTATCGATTGCCATGAACCGACAGTGATCAAACTACGGTGCAGGAAATTAGCGGAAAATATCCAGACGTCTTCACCTGCTTGGAAACTAGATCACCATCGGTGAATATTGATTAAATTATCGATCTTTTGTGGATGTCGTCCAAGCGGTCCGAACCTTCAGCCCTGGGGGTAATCGAGGTCGCTGAACATGATTATTAAGTTCGTTTTTGAAGTGTAGATTACCATCGATCGATATTGATCAAAATGTCGATCTTTTATGGATGTCGTTAAAATGGTCCGAAACTTCAGTCCTGGGGGTAATCGAGGCCTTCGAACATGATTGTGAAGTTTGTTTTTGAAGTATCGATCACGATCAATCGATATTGATCAAACTATCGATTTTTGTGAATGTCGTCCAGGTGGCACGAAACGTTAATCCTGGGGTAGTCGAGGTTGCTCAACATGAGCCTAACGTTCGTTTTTGAAGCATCGGTCGCCATCAATCGATACTGATTAAATTACGGGGCGTGAAAATAGCGGAAAATACCCAGACGTCTTCTACGTGCCAGGGGATTCAGAGGACGTGCAGAATACGTCGCATAACGTGCCTGGGGATTCAAGGGACGTGCCAAAGATATCGTTCCACGTGTTTGGAATTCAGGTAGACGTGCCTAAGACGTCGCTCAATGTGCCTGGGGATCCAGAAGGCGTGCCAAAGACGTCGTCCGCTAAGGGAGGATCATTGAGTGGGACCAGTACCAGTAATGGGGGACCATTTCACTAAGGGAGGACCAGTAGTGAGGAACCAATAGATCGCCCTATCATACCAGATACTGTACGTACTGAGAGCCTTTCCCACTCCTAGGTAGGGAAAAAAGCTGTACAAGTAGAGCAGCTAGCTTGATGTGCTTGTCCTTAGCTTAGTGATGCCGCAACATCGCGCGAAGCGCGAAGTGCGTGGCACGCCGATAGGCGTGACGGAGCACTTGTTTTAGAGATCCGAAAAAGGTATTCTTCTCAAAATGAAGAATTCCTCAAGTCTGTTGATTGTCGTGGTTATTTGCAGAAATCGCACTCATCGGCGACCGCTAGGAAGTCGACCACCACCTATTCAATGAACAGGGTGACTGGTATGCTCACATCGGCAGCAGATGATCAGCGGCAGTCTTGGAGAGAGTGGGTGGACATATAGTACATGCAATTTCTACAGCAGTTAAAGGTACAGAACATCTGAGACTTCTCAAGTTTGTTGAAAAATCGTTGAAGCATGCGTAGCCTCCAAATTCTAGCCTTGAAATTCAGCCAGATATGTTTTTGTTTATGTTAAAAAAAGCAGCAAAAGCCTGATTAGCACAGTCTACCGGTTTCGCCAGAATCTTTTGATTTGTGACCTCTCGCTTTTCTTCAAAAATCGTTGAATATGCCCGGAACCAGCGAGTAACGACTGCTGGCCGCCTGCTTGCCCGTTGTCATTCATCATATGAACATACTCAACGATTTCTGACCGAATTGTATTAGGATGTGCAGAAAGTTGTGCAAGAATTGAGTGATTATATTCAACAAATAATAACAACGACAGAAGCGATGCATCACTACTCGCAGTAGTCGTCATTTGTAGCCACGGCCTTCCTCAAACGATCAGGTAGAGTCACGGTCCCGTCTCTCCAGAACCAAGAGGTTTGTGAAGCGATCCAATCCTCCACCGTGCGCTTGACGTCGTTACGATCGTTGAAGGCGAATGGAGGTGTATCGGGATCTTCTTAATCGTGGGAGAACGACGGCGTGGATAAAGTTCGTTATTGCACAGGATGACAAACGAATATCACACGAGAATTCGGAAAGGAAGATGCAGTGGCCTCCTGTAGACCACAGGCTGCAGTCCGTTTCCAAAAGACGAGGGGACTGGAAAAAGGAACTGCTCTCATTCTTCTTTTCCTCATATGGCTGTCTTTACTTGACATCCTGCCTGAGGGCGAGACTGTTATCTACGAAGTGTCTAGTAGACAAGTGCAAGGGATGGTTGCCCAGATCCCTCATTCTGCGCTATGGCGTGGAAAACTCTACATGGCCATGGACAACGCGAGGCCCCACCATGCGAAGGCAACACAGGACGAGCTGTGCAGGCTGGGTATAGTATGACTGCCACACCCGCCGTACTCTTCAGGCCTTAGCCTCTGTGATTATCGTGTCTTCGGAAGCATCAAGCTTTCTGTGCAGGCAAGAGCTTCAACGATCGTAACGACATCAAGCACGCGGTGGAGGATTGGATTGCTTCACATTCGTCTTCGTTCTGGAGAGACGGGATCGCTGCTATAACTGATCGTTGGAGGAAGGTCATGACTACAAACGGGGGCTACTGCGAGCAGTGATCCATTGTTTCTCTTGTTGTTACTACTTGTTAAATAAAATCACACAATTCTTTCAAAACTTTCTGCACACCCTATAACTGGCGATGAAAAATGATGTTTGTATGTATGTATGTCAACATGAATCACTGTAAAGAATGGCTCTGCACTGGTAGCATGCAACACACAAAGAGAAGGCGGTGCAGGAAGTGCTCGTCATTGTCGACCTGGCACTCCATTTTGTTGACCTGAAAATAGCAAAAATTTAAATGGCCGAGGAACAAGACATATAGTCTGATATAACAAGACATCCACCTTCGAGTGGATGTCTTTAAAAAAAAGTAAAGCTAAGCAGGACAGACTGAACAAGGTGGAGGTGTTGTTGGTGAAGACGGTTTTCTCTTTTCGGTATTTTGTTAATATTCGAAAGGAATCAAGTTGCAAAAACGGCGGGGACTTATGGACCAACCTATTATAACCACTTCATGAACGAAGCGTTTTCAAAGAGAAAGACCGCGGGTTTCGCTGTGGATGAAGTTCGTTCTGCTGACATACACTACTACCGTTGAAGGGTCTTAGATTCAAAATAGACGAGTCTGGATAGTTCATAGTGTTTCAGAACTCTTCGACCAATTCTGGCGATTGGACTGTATTTCAATATAATGGTGATCCTTTGCCTCATCTTTGTCGCAATAGCCCGTTCGGCAAGCCATAGTCGAGACGTAGGTTCAATGATGGGCATGTTTTGAGATTCGAAAAAAGTTTCGCAACAATTTTAGGATATCTGATTTGCCTAACAGGGCGGCGAGTCAGAGAGCTCGGTCCGGAGATTCTGAACGAGATCTTTGTGGTTTTGTAGGGCAGCGAATCATAGAACGCTATTTCGTCTTTGCCAAATGTTATTGGCTGGCCCAAAAATGGCAAAAAGCGGTGTCACTCCAGGGCGGCGGCTTCAAGTATGGTTTATGGAAAATTAGCTGCTTCCGCATCTGGCAACAGGTTGAGAGTGGAGCTAGAAACTAATACGGTACCTAACTGAAGTCAAAATGTACTATTCGTTTGCGCAAACGGAAAGGGCTCTGCTGGCAAAGCAAAGATCCACCTTGGGAATCGAGCTTTTGTCATCAACCCGCAGGTCCGCATCGCTGTTCGCTCGGCCATCAAGCCTCTGTGTCAGTCGCTGCGAATGAATCAATAGAATGCGTCCAGCAGCTTTTTTAGGAGTCCTAGAAAATAATAAAATTGCAATGATCCAACCAGGCGTAGTCGAAGCTTCAAACATTTTCTATGTTAATTCCTAAACACGACAAGGCCATTACAGGCGTCACTTTTGCCTTATTAGCCCGCTTTGAGGTGATACGGTTTTTACAACATTTAGAATCAAGGGCATTTTGCGAGAGCGAACATACATAGTTATGTGATTCCCTACAAAACCATCTAGGTCTCATTTAGAATCTCCAGACCACCAAACTCACTTGCTTCCTTGTAAGTAACAAACTCATTAAGAAATGCTAATGCTTTATGTACGCTGTAAACGAGAGCCTGAACGAATCGTGGTATGTTGCAGACGCTAATTTTCAAATGCGAATCACCTCCGCCACTTGCTAAATTTGAAAGGATTTCGGTCGTCTCTAATTCTGCTGTCTGTAACGACTTGGCAAAGCAAGTTTAATGTTTAGCTCAACACTACTACACACTGAGTAAAAGCTTTAGAATTGTTTACCTCCTCTTCACAGTTTCTTCTTGGTTAGGCATACGTTATACTTCCATGGTTCGTCGGCGACACTGTCGGCGACAGTGCTGAGCGGTTGCTACGCAGTGCGTAGCAACCAGCGCTACTCTGTCTTGCATGAAGAAGCGCACAGTGCTATGTTTACGAAGTCTGCGTAGTAGGAAACCATTAATAGCATAGCATTTGATCTATCAGCTTAGAAGAACTGTGTTTAGTACTTTGCGAGTATCTTGAATATAGATGCATCCTCAACCAATTTTGGATGAATATATTTTTGTTTGTAAAAATTGTTGCGGTCGGCGGCCACGTACGCAGAGGGAAACCCTGCTCACGAGGCCCCCTCTCGCCCCACGTAACACCCGAGGATCGCCAAGAAGCACCCAAACCCGTGGGGAAGAAGACCTTAGCCGCGTCGCTCGATCAATTTGGCCACACATGCATCGCGTCGCGTGACGCACGCACACTAAACGACTCCTAATAGCCTTGGCTAAACGTATTGAGGCGCACCAGCTCGTATTGACATGTATTGATGACACTGTGGAAACTCCAGGGTGGATCTTCGCTTCGCTCCGATCTCCGGCTCGCTCTTCCAACCGTCTTCTCCTTACACCCAAGGGGACAGGACCAACCCGGGAGCCAGGAAAAACAATATATACAACCCAACAACGCCGGTACCAGGAAGTACGACCACAACTAAACGTATTGACAGGTACTTACCCTCCTCCTTGTCCATAGCACACCAGGCAGTCGTATAAGTTTATCTCGGATACATGAAATAGACAACAGAGGAAATGATCAGGAACAAGAATACAGGAGTCCTCCGGGGTCGAGCAGGCTTTTTAGTTTCCGAAGCCGCGAGGGTGAGCACAGTGCTCACCATACCTCGCAGCCTCTCTCCTGGTGCTGCTCTCGTATTGCGTACTGAGAGGCAGGGATGAGTTCTCAGGGCGGCCATCCGGAATGGGGAGGAGGACGGACAAGGTCAGCAGACCTCGTCGCTGGAGCAAGCCGCCGTGAGAAACAGCGCGCCCGGGCCAGACAGGGACCGAGGAGCGATTGCGCTCGCGACAGAATTGGTAGGATTATATTAGGTTGGAACCAAATTTCTGTTAGTTTTCGCGCGTTATTTTCAAGACATAATAACTCACTTCAATATGACCCGTTTTATGGAAGGTAAGCAACATTCGAATCAGCTCAGCCAAACTAACGTGTAGTGTCTGTGCCTGCCATTAACATAAAAATCTGAGGGTCTAGATTGAATAAACTCTTGGAAGGCAGAATCTAAATTATGTAGGCTTTTATAGATACCCTGTCCTCTAGGAAGCTATCTAGATTCTTTAAAAAAGTGAAAGCCGGTTGGCACCATGTTTGAGATATATAGGCTCGAGCACACTTCGCTGCCTTTGCTGCGGCAGCGATGATAAAGGAAATCATCGAGCTGCTGCCTCTGATATCCTTTATCATTGCTGTCGCAGGCAAGGCAGCGTAGTGTGCTCGAGCCTTATGGTGGGTGAGAGGAGTTTCGATTTGCAGTTTGTTCAATTTCTGGAGGACCATCCGTGAAACATGCGGAAGTGCGACTAGTGGACCGTGTCTATTCACCAGTGAAGGCTGCAGATTTCAATTTTGCATGCATTTCCTCTCTGCTAGCAGTACCGCTCTGCAGTTATCGTTTGACCAGGGGAAGGAAGGAAAAGTGGCCTAATCCAGCTGTAGTTCACCAGACCGTAATCATTGTCTTCCTGCAGTTGAAAAAACAAAGTGACGCCAAGCACTCGTACAGTGCCACTTTCATTCTCCTGGCTATAATTCCATTTTTTGCTTAATTTCGAGTACACAATCAATCAAAAGAAAGGCAGTGAGGATGCGTAGAGCAATCTCTTTGCTAATGCGCTAACAAAATTCTTTTATCATTTTGTAATAAGCTTTATATCATAATTTTTTATTAAAAAATTAAAGTTTCTAAAATTCCAAACACTGTGTTGGCTTGGACGTTGTATAAGGTGGAATAACAATTTTTAGGGAAAGTCGTACTAAATACTTTTTTGATCAAAAAAATCTACTGAAAAATGCTGTGAAAGCCCCTAGTTTGATCATGACGCTTGTTTTCAGTTTTCAGTTTGATTTCGAGAGCATCAAGCTTGTTAGGTGCATCTGATTCAATATGAAAAATTTCTAACTTTGAACGGAAATGATGCATGAAAATTATTTTGATAATTGGCTGCAAGTCATGGTTATTTGACGACTCTAGTGATTGTTTGTTGCGGCATCTTGACTATAACTGGAAACACTTTCGCAAACAGAAGAACGTTTCTATGCACATACGTCACTTTTTTTCTTTCTGTTGCAAAAATTTAAAAATTTTCTTCTTGCAGAACTTATGTGGCGAGGAAGCTTTCGATGTTTTCAATTGCATTCTTAATGGACCTGTGTTTGATGTCCGCTGAACCTCATCGAAGCGGATTTGGTGGCATGTCAACTGCTGTTTTTCTAGAGAGGTACGACTTTGAATAGAACACGATTGCTTTTTGTTATGGAAGAGCGCACAATGCAGATAGTGTATTGAGAAAACTAATTGCTTAGTGAGTTTTCAGCCCTCATGCAAACTGCACTGTTCTGGATACATTCAACGTCCTGGGCATGCCGAAGTTTGAAGCTGACGACAAGTGTCTAGAAGATCTCTTTAAAAAATTTTCAAATGAGGGTAATTTGAAGAATTTTTTCAAATACTTTCCGAAAACCAGAATGAGTATTGTTGCATTAGAATTATGTGTAGAGCGGAGAATCCATCAAACAGAAATCCAAAGAGCAATTTTAAAAAAATTTAACATTTAAAACGCCAGATGTGCCCACATAAGCAAGTACGAGTGTCAGTCACTCCTCGTACAGCCGCATCGAAAGGAATTTCTTGAGGAGCAAGTGACTGAAGATGAGAGCTGGACAGTCTACAACAATAGCGCACGTCATGCCGTCTGGCTGCCGCTCGACGCAGAACCACCGAAGTCATACCCCACAAATGCAGCCATTCACTTTGCGTTTGGTGGGATGCGAAAGGGCCAATCTTCCATGAGCTGCTGGTTGCTGGCAAGACGATCACCGTTTCCATACTCGTCAATCACTTTTAGAAATTGGTTCATGTGATGCGAGAAAAACGCGAAAAGGATCAATGTTCACCTGTTGCGACGCTCAACGTGCGCTCATACATTGAATCAACAACCTGTGAGAAGACAGCCGAACTTAGCGGCATCCGGTAGCCCATTCACCGTATTTGCCGAATCTTGCGCTATCGGGATGCTATCCGTTTGGATCGCTGAAGCATCGCTCGTTTATGAGGGAAAAATTTGAAAGCTTCTATGACCTCAAAATTCCAGTCGGCAACTCCTTCAAGTCGCAATCAGCTGATTTCGACGAAAGGAATCAGCGACTTGCCGCGCGGATGGGGGAAGGATATGCCGCTTTGCCTCAATATATTGTTGATTCCTAGTTTGTATTTAGAAAAATATGATTGAATAAAAAATATTTTTTGCTTCATGAGTTTTCAGCCAGCTCAGTTTCTAAGAGCGCAGAATCTCCGCTTTCTTGCCATTTATAGACTTCTGACATAATTATCTATGTTGAATTTTTGACGTCGTTTTCAGTATGAATCAACGTGATATTCGGGTGCTCTGCTTATATGAATGGAGAAGTGGACACAACATCGCGACCGTAACTCGCAACATCATCACTGCATTTGGGAAGAATTTCGCTAAAGAAAGCACAATTTGCGACTGGTTCGAAAGTTTTCGATCTGGAGATGAACGTCTCCAAAATCTCTAGAACTTTTCTCAACGTGACAATAGCGTAGACATTCTAGAACTACGGGAACTAATAAAACATAAGAAGTCATTTTCGACATCGTTTTGGTGGCTGAATTTTTTACCCTTCACATGACCTATGAAATGTTTTAAAAAATGATAATCGGTAGGGGTCCGATCTGAGAAATTTGCTGGGTATGACAGAGTTTTTTACCCCAATCTATCCAGTTTCTAGACAACAATTTTTGAAACGTGCGGACGCGCGTTGTCATGCAATAGGATTGAAACTATTCGACTGACTAAAGGCGGCTGCTTTTAATCAACTTCCGGTGCATCACTTTAATTTCGGCACTTTTACTTCTCCGCTGTGGTGGTCTCTCCAGTCTTCAAGAACCTGTAATGGACTGTACCAGCCATTGTCCGCTATACGGTCACCATGGTGTTCTCTGGATGGAGACTTGGTTTCGACATCTTCTTGGGACTCTCATTCCTGTACAGCCATTGTGGAAAGTGACGAAGATTGTCCGTAAAGGATACACTTTTCGTCGTATGTCTAGTGCTGCCGTCAACGCCGAAATGCTGTGGTAGCTCCATCACCGTTTGACACGGATCCACTTCCACCATGGCTTCGAGTTTGTCGTCGTGAAGGAATAATGGCGGCTTATGTCGGTGGTCGGTGTTCATCTTCGAGACTTTCATTTCCAGATCAAAACATTTCGAATCAGTATCAAACTGTACGTTTATTATTAGATTCCCCCCCCCCCACCATCACCATCAAACGTAGCGCTGATGTTACTGCTGCGCGGCAGCGTTTTGTCCGCTTTTCCATTCACATAAGTAAAGCACCAGAATATCACTTTGATCCATACTGTAAAATCGACGTTAAAGCTCAGCAAGAGGCAGCTATGTCGCGTAAGCTATAAAAAATAAAAAAGCAGAGGCTCCGCGCTTTCAGAAGCTATATATACTGTCCGAAACGGAAAGATCCGTAGCCAAGAAAAATCGACCAGAAATTGAGGTAACAAAATTGACCATTTCATATGCAACGACTTCTTCTTCAGCGTTTGTCCCGCTTTGTAGCGGGGTCCGCTCTTCTGGTGTCGTGACGCCCCTTTGTCGATCCTGTGCTTCATCAGGGTACACGCCAGTTACTTTCATGTCCATGTGTAAAGTATCGGACCAACGCTGCTTCGGGCGTCCTCTAGACCGCTTTCCTGACACTTACAACTCAAGGACTATCTTGCGGACGCTGTCTTCTTTCCCACGCAAAACGTGGCCGTACCATCGCAAGGGAGCTTCGCGCATCTTGTCCGCTATCGGCGCAACACCGAACGTCTGCCAAATAGCATCATTTCGGATGCGGTCCATGCGCATGACTCCGGCCGTCCAGCGCAGCAACTTCGTCTCCAAGACGCTGAGACGTGTTTCAACTTCCTTAGTCACAGGCCAACACTCAGCGCCGCACATCGCTACTGGCCACACGACTGCTCTGTAGATCTTCGACTTCAGGTGTTCTGGTATCTTCCTATCGCAGAGCACACCAGTCAGCGAACGCCACTTGGACCAAGCTGCACTCACGCGTGAATTCACTTCAACCATCAGACTGCCGTCGGACGCTATTGCGTCTTCTTGACGTTCAATTTGAGTCCGATCATCGCCAGGCGGTCGCACCAGACTTGCACCTGCCGCTCGAGTTCATTCTTATCTTCGCTAGCGGGCATCACGTCATCAGCATAAAGCAACGTCCATGGGACAGGCTTCTGAAGGTCTCTCGTAATGGCATCCTGACGACAACAAAGTGGAGTGGAGAAAGCGCAGAACCCTAGTGCACCCCAACAGAGATATGAAACACCATTGAGGTTCCAGCTGCAGCTTGCACTCTACTCTTTGGGCCAGAGTAGAGCATCCGCACCCACTCTATGAGTTCCTCAGGTACCTTGTGTTGTCCTGATGCGAACCATATAACCCCACGCGGTACGCGGTCGAAAGCCCTAAGTCGAGGAGTGCTATATGCACCGGCTTCTGTTTCTCGCGATGCTTCTCCACCAGGAGTCGTGCTGCGTGTATAGCATCAATGGTCTCACAAGCAGATACAAAGCCGCGCTGATTGCTGGAAAGTTGGATGATTTCACGAATTCGTCCATTGACAATTCGCTCGAAGACCTTTGAGCTGTGAGAATGCAAGCGAATCGGACGGTAATTAAAGCAGCCTGCGGGACTGCCCTTCTTCTTCCAAATCGGAGTCGTGCTACTGTTGTGCCGGCACTCCGGTACTTTCTTCTCCTTTACTATCTGGTTGAAAAACTCAGCCAACCACTCAGCAAGATAAAGAGTTCGACTTCCAAACATCGATTGCCAGATCATCCGGCCCTGTCGCCTTACCCAGCTTCATCTTCTTCACAGACGCTTCTGTTTCCTCTACGGTGATCTTGTGAACGGGACCGTGAACAGAACTCACAGAAGGGATGGCCGGGTGAGGAAATTCCATAGTGGAAATTTCCTCAAAGTAATCACTCCATCGCTTCAGCGCCTTTTTGCGGTCTGTCAGAAATGGCCGCTCTCATCATTGATGCCAAAGAACTTTTCAATATCATCGGTTTGGCGATGACGGGTTTTAGCAAGTCGGTACAAATACCGACGCGAGCATTTCGTTGACCTCACTATAATGAGTGGCTTTCGCAACAGCCACGGCTTTCTTTGCAGCTTTCTTCGTCTTCTGATACTTCAGCCAGTTGTCGGCTGCCTTTTCGCCGAGAACACGTGATAAAGCGCCTTCTTCTCTCGCACTATTTCTTTCACGTCGTCTGTCCACAGCCATGTCTGCTTGTCGACTTTGCGTCTTCCAGGCTTCGTGGTGCCGAGTTCCAATCTTGTAGCTTGGCGTATCGCGTCGGTTGCTCTCTTCCAAGTTTCGTCGACAGTCGTGACTGTGGGCAACCGTACGCGGGAAATCATAGCGGCTTCATGCTCTTAAATTTGCCACCACTTGATTCTTGCAGTACCGCATCACTCGATCTGCTTCAGCCTCGGAGGGGCGACCTTTACTGTGCAGATCAGTGGTCGATGCTGTGGGGTTACCGTCTCATACGGCATGATCTTTGCGCCTGTGACAATGCGCCGGTCGCGATCCTTCAAAAGGACAAACTCAATCTGAGACTTCGAGCTCCCACTGCAGTATGAGATAAGGTGCGAGTCACGTTTTCGGAAGACGGTGTTCACTATGGTGAGGTTATGCGATTCCGCATACTCAAGAATACGCTCACCATCTGCGTTACGCGACCCGTATCTGGAACCATCATGACAGCTGCACCCGTCCTTCGCAGCACCTACGTGCCCATTAAGGTCACCAGCGACTATGATGACATCTTTCGGCGGTACCTCAGCTGTCTTCTCATCAAGTAGGCTTCAAAACTCATCCTTGGCGTGATTGGAGCAGCCAGCCTGCGGAGCATACGCAGAGAAGAAGCGATAGAGTCGACAACGATCTTCACCAACCGATCGTTGAAGCGCTCGACACTTACAATCGAGTCAGGAAATCGTTCGGAGACGATTATTCCAACACCACTGGTGGTCCTGGGACTTCCACATAGAACGGTCTTGAAGCCGCGTCCTATGTCCCTTGACTTGCTGCAGGTCCACCTCGTCTCCTGCACCGCACAGAAATCAACTCTTCTTCGCTCCAGTGCTTGAACCAACTCGCAGGAGCGGCCCATCAACGTACCCACATTCGGCGTTGCTAGGCGGGTCCTGCTTACGTTGCGGGACCTTCGGACTAGCTCAACTGCCCCCCCCCCCCCGATGCCGTCCTCGCATCAAGGACCCTCGCATACTTTCAACACTCGCTGGGCTCTGCGAGTGCGCGTCGGCTCCCTCAGACGCCGTAGCACATTCTCGAAAAACATAACTATTCGTGCACCATGTGATGTGACATGGGTCTTCGTAGGCCGGCCTGTCACAAGGGCCTGTCGCCTGTAATCGAATGTCCGTGATCGGCTTAGCTCGCAGAGCGAACAGTTCCTTTAGAAGAGTGTCCAGTGAATATTCCAGAATTAACCTTATATAAGTCACAAACAGCTTGAAAAGTGTCTCCATACATCGTGTCTTGAAAATTCACAGGATAAGGTTTGGCTTTGCATATGCAAGCGATCCGTTCTTCTCAATATGCTCCTCGTAGGAAAGTTCGTCGTTGTGCGTAACATGGGGATCTCCCACTGAGTTTCGATGACTAGACGCCCAGGTAAAATAAGCTGTTGGGAGGATGTCTGCTCCCAACACACACATTAATGATGTCTTTTTTTCAAACGAAGTATCGAGCTTCCATTTTTCGAACCAGATTAGCAGCCTATTTAACACTTTTGAAGAGCAGCGCAATTATTTATTCAGAACATTTTAGAATCATCTTCATAAATGAAGCAGTGAACTTCTAAAGGAAGACAGCTGAACAGAACATTTATGTAAAGCAGAAACATAAGTATGCCAAGGCAGGTGCCTTTTGCCTTGAGGAACACCTCTGGTAGTGGGGTAGGTCGCAGACATCGAACCGTCCACAATAACCCGTTGGCTAGGCCAGTGTTGGACGACTGAAGGAAGTTTAACAGGCACCCACTAAGACCGTATGCTCCAAGCTCTTGATAAGAAGGCACAACAGTATGGAGTCAAACGCTTTAGCGTAGTCTATGTAACAAAAGTTCACCTAACTACCGGAGTCCAGTATTTGATTTCACATGGAAACAAAGGACACGACACGATAGCTGTTAATGTGTAGTTCCTCTAAAGAAAACGGTCGTGACACATCCCAAACGAGATAACGTCGTCCTTTATTCTTTATGCCTTGCTATTATTATTATCATCTCATCACTAGTGTCTTGAACATGTGTCTTTTTTGTCCAGCGACCGAATTCGTCAGCAATAAATCCGCGGTTATGCGAGGTATAGGGGGTAAATATGGGTGTTTCATCGTATTATATTACCAGACGTTCAACGGCCTGCCGGCCGCCAAAAGTCTGGTTGGGGCTCCGCCCCAAACCCGGAGAATAGAACACCCCGAACGTCTTCTTCTCCTCTTTAGCTCTTCTCTCATTCATTAAAAAACTGGTTTTGCTATATAGAATGGTATAGCGGAATAGTGCAAAACAGGTCCATGACCTTCACTGGACCACCCTTAACTGGTCCCTTATCACTGATCCCCCTTTTATTCATCAACCCTTTTCGGTCCCTCTTTACTGGATCCCTTCACCTCCCCCCCCCCCTTTCACCGGTCCCCATTACTGGTACCTTCCTCACCGGTTTTTCCTTCACCTGGTTCCCTCGTTCACTGGTTAACCTTCTATCGGTCCCCCCTTCACTAGACCCCTCCCCCTCCTTCACCGGTCCACCCTTCACTGGACCACTCCCCCCCCCCTTCACCGGTCCCCATTACTGGTCCCTTCCTCACCGGTCCCATCTTCACTGGACCCCTCCTCCCTCATTCACCGGTCCCCCCTTCACTGGACCCCTCTCCCCTCCTTCACCGGTACCCCCCTTCACTGGATCCCCCTCACCGGTCCCCATTGCTGGTCCCACCTTCACTGGTCCCTCCTTTATTGGTCAACCCTTTACCGGTCCCCCTTACTGGAACCCCATCCTTCACCGGTCCCCTATTACTGGTCCCATCTTCACTGGTAACACGTCGACTAAGGCCGGAACCCTCGCGCGACATCGGTGACACCTCTTCTGTACCCGGACCCCTGTTGAACAACGTCGGTGACATGTGTTCTACACCTGAACGTACTTTGCGTGACATCGGTGACACAGCATCTGAATCCGGACAGGCATTTCGCCACATTAGTGACACCTCTTCTGAATCCAGGAACCAGATGAGCGACGTCGGTGACATGTCTTCTCAAGTCGGTCACGCTTTGCGCGACACCGGTGACACGTCGTCTGAATCCGGACAGGCCTTTCGCGACATTGGTGACTTACTTACTTTGATACTTTGATGGTCCTTTGTCGGCTGGAGGTCTTCTCAACGGGACCACAACTCTTCCAGACCGCTCGATCTCTGGCTGCTTGCATCCAGTGAGGCAGACTCCGCTCTCTGAAAGATCTTGAGAATGAGTCTGCCCATCGCGTTGGCGGTCGTCCCAGTGGTCTCTTATGGTCTCTCGGGAGCCATTCTGTGACACGGAGACTCCATCTATCGTCCTTTCGTCGAAGCAGGTGTCCGGCCCAGCGATATTTGGACTTCTTCATGTACTGCAGCGGGTCTGCTAATTGCGACTTCTCCCGTAGCTCCGAGCTTCGTAGGCCTTCTTGCCATTGCTGACGAAGGCCTGTCCTTAGAAGACATCTCTCCAGTGCACGATGCGTAGTTTGCATCGCTCCGGCGATTGTCTTGTTGTCGGGCCAGGTTTTTGTCGCGTAACACATCGCAGGCAGTACAGAGGCGTTGAACATCGAGGCCCTGAGGCCGGGATCCTTGACCTGATCGGTGGCTTCGCGAATCGAACTGAAGGCTGCCCATGCTGCGCGTCTCCTGCGGGCGATTTGAGGAGCGAGGTCGTTATCCATGTTCAGATAGACGCAGGAGTCGACCTGTTGCAGAGCGACTCCATTTAACCTTACGAGTCCCGTGTCACACCACTGGTTGACCGTAAATTGCGTTTTGGACATATTCATGTCCAATCCAATCTTCATACCTGCCACATTGAGCTCGTTCAGCATTTCCTCGACTTCTGCGTGCTGGTAGAGATGAGAACAAAATCGTCGGCGAATCGAAGGTTGCTGATCCGTTTACCGTCGACAAGGTAGCCTTTATCGTCCCAGTTCAAGTCTTTCATGGCATCCTGGAGTGCCGCTGTGAATAGCTTGGGAGAAATCGTGTCTCCCTGCCGTACTCCTTTCCCGATAGGAATTTTAAGCTTTCGATCGAACAGCTGGATGGTAGTCGATGTGTTCGAGAAGCAAGTCGAGAAGTCGGATGTAGGGCGATGGTATACCAGCGTGCACAAGGGCGTTCAGAATGGCGTTGATTTCCACAGAGTCGAACGCTTTCCGATAATCCACGAAGACAAGAACAAGTGGAGGTGGTATTCGCGGCTCCTTTCGATGAGCTGTGAGACAGTCTGAATATGGTCCATGCAGGAGAAATCCTTGCGAAACCCTGCTTGCTCCACTGGCTTATATTCATCCAAGCAACGCTCCATGCGGTTAAGCAGTATCTTGGTGAAGATCTTGTACACAACCGAGAGAAGACTGATGGGTCGATAGTTGTTGATATCCTCCTGCTGACCTTTTTTGAAGATTAAAACTGTTTTCGACTCCTTCCATGAGTCCGGAATCCTACAAGTCGAAGGTGGTGGTTGAAGTGCTTGGCAAGAAGTGAGCAGACGGCACTGCCACCCGCACGAAGGAGATCAGTAGAAATGCCGTCCGGTCCGGGAGCAGTGCCCAGCTTCATCCTTCTGATAGCATGAGCAACTTCTGATTCCAGAATGGGAGGTACTTCCTCAGCTGGTGGCATCAAGCATTTCGGGACAGTGATGGAGGAACGGAACAGATCTGTGTAGAATTCCTGAACGATGGCCTCCATCGCTCTTCGAGACGTTTGCGTTGTTCCATCCTTATCCACAAGGGCTGACATTATTGCCTTCTGATCGCAGAGATCTCGTTTGCAGCGCTTTATGCTTGAACCTCTCCCAGCCGCTTCTAACAGCTTCAATCTTCTGTAGGCTTGAATGGACTCCTTCACTGCAATTCGACAGGCCTTCGAGATGGTGACATTTTCCAGATGGGAAGCATTAGGATCCAGTTTAACAGCTCTTCTTTGCTCCAAGAGTTTAATCGCATGTGCGTTGAGTCTTGAAGCAGACGGCGATGTGGCTTCGCAAGAGCTGCTCGCACATTTCAACAGTCCTTTGGAGAGAAGGTCGTAGTCTTCCGATGGATCTTCAAGAAGATTCCAATCATACGACTTTATCGCATATTCCAACTCCTCAGACTTGAATGTGGGGATCCTCACCGGTGCCGGTTTATGGGTGTCACGCTTGAACATCCTCTTTTTGAGAGTCAGCTTCCCACGGACAAGACGGTGATCCGAGCCGGTGTCAAATGAAGGCAGCACGGAGACGTCGAACAGACTCCAGCGTCTGTTCGTAAGAACATGGTCGATCTCCGAACGTGTTTCTCCATTTGGGCTTTCCCAGGTCCATCGTCGGTTTGAAGGCTTCTTAAACATAGAATTTCCATGGTAGAGACGGCACGCGGATAGGAAGTCTATCGGGCGCTCTCCGTTTTCGTTCCCTGAGGAAGTTCCATGTGGTCCTAGCCTCCATTCGTCGTGATCATTCGTACCGACGATAGCGTTAAAGTCACCAACGACAACTTTGTAGTAGCTCTTTTCGTCGTTGACAGTCCTTTCGAACAGCTTGTAGAATTCTTCCTTTTCTTCATCTGTGGCCGCAGATGTTGGAGCATATCCATTTATGATGGAGATGGTTCCTTGATCTTTGGTTTCCAGACGAAGAACAGCTACTCGCGTACTGATGATCTTGTAAGAGTCTACTAGGTGGTGCACTTCGAATTGATGAGAAATCCAACTCCGCCAATATTCTTTCTGTCCACCTTTGCTCCGATAATAAGAAGCTCGTTGTGGTCGGTCCTTCTTATGGTTTCCGTTCTGCCTTTCGTTTCCTGCAGGGCGATAACGTCGTATTTGATGTTGCGGCTTCTGTAAAGGAGTGTCCGAAGATCCTGCTCAGATGCGATCGAACGACAGTTATAAATGCAGACGAATAGGCAGTTTCCGTGTCGTGGTGGAAGGGCGTTTCCGGTAGTCCGATTCCAATGACGTCCTGATAGTATAACTCCGAGATTAGATGGCCCCTCGCCGGAGGTGGATGCAACCGACGTCGTAGAAGTCCACCTCCGGCGCGCGGAGGACTGGGGCGCGGGTTTAGTTGTTTGAGCCGTAGCGGTGGTCTGGTTACTCACATGTTCCTGGCCAGGGATACAGGAGAGCCGCCCATACACGACAAAGCGTCGCGTACTGCGTGACCGTTTGTGCCGTTAGCCATCACAAAATGATGTTCACCCCTTCACCGCGGTGAGGTGGCACATGAAGGGGGACATTGGTGACACCTCTTCTAAATACAGGAACCTGATGAGCGACGTCGGTGACATGTCTTCTCAAGTATGCGGGGTATAGGGGGTAAATATGGAGGTTTCATCGTATTATATTATAGGTATTTCTACCTCTTATACCCCGCACACCTGTGGAGACTCGTTGATGAATCTGGACCAAAAGAGATGGTCCAGATTTATCAACGCCTTTTGAATGAGCGCATTAACGGCCATCTACTAACTATTAGGTTGTAACGAAATAAATGGCACTGAACCACTGTAAATTTAAACAGTTAATATTTCGGCTTGTAGGCAAGCTTATTAATCGAAATAAAAACCTGATTCTACACATCTTTGCCAAGGTGACACAAGCTTTTTTATCCCAGTAGCATAAAAATCAGAAGTTCTGGAATTGACAAAATCTTGGAAGGCACTTTCGGCATCCTGTTAGTATTTGAATATTTTCCTTACCAAGAAGTCGCCAAGATGCTTGAAGAAATGGTAGTCTGTTGGGGAGGGGTCGGGAAAAAACGGAGGATGTGGTAGAGTTTCAATGCTCAGCTCATTCAATTTCTGCAACGTCATTCGTGCTACATGGGGGCGAGCATTGCCGTGCAGAAGGAGAACTCGCCTTCGGTTTACCAAGGCCGGCCGGATATCCTTCAACTTTTTCAACATTTCTTCAATTTCAATGCAGTACTTCTCTGCCGTGATGGATTCACCGGGAGGGAGGAAGCTGTGGTGAACAATTCCCAGCGAACACCACCATACTGTCACCATTACTTTCTTTTGGTGCAATTCCGGCTTCGCAAAAACCTTGGGGCTCTCATCGCTGTCCACCCACTGTGCCGATCGTCGCTTGTTGTCGTACATTATCTATTTCTCGTCACAGGTTACGATGCGATCAAGGAATGGGTCCGTTTCGTTCCGTAGAAGCAGTGCGGACGAGATCTCATATCGTCGGTTTCTTTGCTCCTCAGACAGCTCGTGAGGCACCCATCTCTCCAGCTTTTTGGTCTTTCCGATTTCCTTCAGATGCCGGGCAGCTGTGTTGTGACTGACGCCAAGAACCTTCGCTATCTCCCTGGTACCTTTGTGTGGATCCTCCTCTACCACATCTCTCAGCTTGTCCTCATCAACATCACTATGCCTCCCGCGACCTTCATGTTCTTCCAAGCTCTCATCTCCATTCCGGAACTTTTGATGCCAACGATACGCCGTCCGAATTGTGGAACATCCTTGACCGAATGCGGCGTTGATCTTCTCGTCCGCCTCCTTAGCTGTAGTGCCCAGCTTGAATTCATACAAGTAAATGCCTCGGATTACCCTTTTGTCCATCTGCAAAAAAGTCAATAAAACTCTAAAGTTTTCCCACTTTCACATAGAAAATTTGGTACCCTCCGGTAGAGCAAAGTTTGCGCTTCTAAATGATATGCCACATGTTACGGTTTCTCCTTGATCAAACGCGTAAAGACGTGCCAAAAAATGGCGCGAGCCAGTGCCATTTAATTCGTTACAACCTAATATATGACTTCCGATTTGGCGAACCTGCTGCCGCATGTGTGGTCGCATGACTTCAACATCAAATGCTATGCTCGGTTATGTCGCTCTCCGTAGTCAATAACGAGTAATAGCAAAGGGTGGTGGAATCAGACCCATGGCAAACCACATGTTAACTGGCTACGCACGTTTTACCACCGTCGCCGGTCATCTGCCACTACTGGGCAATATGTATAAGCTCACGCAGTGTCCCATGACTTGACGGAACACGATCGCCAACCACTCGCGAAGGTGGCTTTCCAATTACTCTCGCATAGACGGAAGAATAATTAGTTGGCGTTTATCGTCACAGTAGATGAGAAGTGGTGTCTGTTCGTCAACACCAAGCGCAATCGACTGTGGGTTGATAACGGCGGGCAGCAGGTGTGTGAGGAGTTTGCGTTTCCGTGTTTCTAATTCAAGTTTCCGGCTGTTTTGAGCTCTTCCATTCCGTTTCGTTTTGTTCTGCCTATTTTTGAACACGAACGCGGAGAGGGAAATGGCTCTGTTCAACACGTAGTTTTTGATTGAGTACAATCACCTCATCAATGAGAAAACCTTATGAATCATATAATTTACAATTGTTTCAATAGTTTCAAATAGCTATAAAAACTTTATAATCACATAACGCAGTGCCATGAGGCTAACGGTTTAGTGAGCAATAATGTACGACTACATGATAGTGCTTGCTCATACTGGGTCACCCCTAATCTGTAAATAGCTTGCTTGTGGAGAACCGTGTGAAGGGGGGGGGGGTATTGCTCATCACTGCGTTATACCATGACCCCGCTCTTGTCAGAAGTGATAGATATGGTTACAATGTTATTCCTGTCATAACGCGGTTTTGAAAGATGCCGAGACCGCATTTGGTAATGGAGTAGGGGGAAAGTTCCTGCTGTCAGATCGCTGCTCAGTCGGTTTGACGCTTTCGTTCGACACTCCCTGCTTGTCGATGCCATCCTAGCAGGAGTTAAAGGGTGAGCTACCTCTGACGTCGTCAAAGCAGCACAAGGCGACTTCATTCCATTTTCAGTTCAGACTGGACACTTCTGAAATTATTTCTTTCTAATCAAAACGAAGACATTAAGCTAGACTCTCTAAGAAAGTCGAAATAAATGTTCGTTTTTAAAAATTTTCTACTTTTCTAGAGAATCTATAGTTCTCCTACCCCAAAAGTGAATACGCAGCAAAGTCAGGTTGACGCGCTCATTCGACGCTTGCTTCTCTTCACAGCCATCCTAGGGCCGGATTCATCAACGAATTACGTAACTTTAACGGAGAATCGTAAGCTCATCATGCGCTACGATGAGCGATAAGCCGCATTAAAAGCTCAGCCAACGGGCCTATCGCTCACCATATCGCATGATAAGCTTACAATTCTTCGTTAAAGTTACGTAAGTCGTTGATGATTCTGGCCCCTAGTAGTAATTGAAGGGGTAGCTACCTCTGATCTGACGTCGTCAATGCACTAACACTAAGAGAACCACAGGAGCAGCACAAGGCGACGTTCATTCCATTTTCGCTTCAGATTGAAATCTTTTAACATTCTTGTTATCAAGACAAAAGGTTTAGACCTTATTCTAAAGTGCAGAAGAGCAGTGATTTTTGACTATGCTACAAAAAGAAATCGCCACACGCACTTCTCCAGCGCATCGAGATTTTATGTCTGTGGAGTCAACGCACTTCATCGGTAAAAACGATGACGGATATAGGACGTCGTTTATGAATTCCTTTGTGTGAGAAGCGTCACAGTTCTACTTCTACATGAGGACATAATCTCTAGCTAATCGCTCGAACAATTCAGGGTTTTATCTTTCTCAAACAAATCCGGTACCAATTCACTGACTCTGTAGGAGTGGAACGGGTACTTATGAAGCACCGGTCTCGTGGTGCCTTAGGTTCCTTTTATACTCGTGCCGCCGCACGGCGTGGAGTGATGATTTTTCGAGCCGCCCAGCGGCACAGCATCGCTTTCATACTCCGCTGCCTCAAAACACCGCAATTGACGGAATTTAGGGTTACGGTATTCGGCGAATCGCGCCGCCGGTGAGGGGAAGGGCGCGGTGCGGCGCGATCATCCGCGGAGACTCGGTACGGAGTCGAAGATTTCGCCACCATGGTGAACTCTGCGTTTTGTGTTTCGGTCCCCTGAGTGCATCTCTAGGTCGGACAAGGGGTAGGAGCACCTTTGTGAACGAAGCCTGACATATCGAGTTCAACCGTCTACGCCGCTCGGAATCAACCTAGATATTCGGGATCCTCACGAACTAAAGGAAATCCATCTCACCAAATGTATTAATAGATGCGAATCTCTGCTGGATCGTAATCAAAGCGACTCACTTCTAGAAAGGATCATCATCAGAATCATTTGATTCCGATCAAGCTGATAAGATGAGTTGCACCAGTTTCTCGCTTCTAAAAACCAAGGCTTCTTCGAACGTGTAATTTTTCAATCACAGAAAGGTCGTCCAAAGAAAAGTCATCCAAAAACAAAGTAAACACATAATGACCATAAATGTATTAGTAAATAACCCTAATTATGCGCTTTAAAAAAGAGGGAAATTATATTAGATCAGTGTTAAACGTTGTGAAGGACAACGGACGAAGGACGGCTTTAATGAACCTTTCTTAGGATGCGCCACGCATTCTACTCCTATTGTAGTGGGAGCACTGTAGTGGGATTCGAACACAGGGTTTTTGTAGATCCTAGAGCAAACACAGGTGGACAGCGGGGCCGGCATCTAATCCGCTCCGCGCAGCTCTTAACCCGCCGTATAACAGCGGGCCGTCCGCTGCCCAAACGTCTCCCGATTCAAAACCGTAAGCAGAAGAGGGACCTACTGTACCATCTGGCCGTCAAGCTGAGGGTCCCGCCTCCGGATTTTGAGAGGGAGGTTAGTGGTGGGTGTTGGTCCGTCTCGCTAGGCTGTTCTCCATTCGCCTCCTCCTGTCTTTTCTTATGTCGTGTTTAATTGTTTTATAAGATAAAAGTATGCAAGGTTCAAGTGTTTTATTCTGTAGTCTCAAACTATTCATATACCTACAGCTAGTGTCCTCGAACTTCCCTCGCTACACTAAACTGAATCAGTGGGAGTTCGAAGGATATTACATGGAGGTCCCGGACGAACTTTTCGTAGTCCAGCTTATTACATGGAACGTCGAAGTCACCGTGTTTACTTTTAAAATTTTAACACATTTATTCAATTTCTCCCTACTTTTGCATGTTAGCCCTTATCCGCTACTTTTGCTTGTTAAGTTTGTACGAACTGATCATTTTTACAGCTTTGCATGGCATTAGTCTAGTAGTGTTCATCCTTTGAATTCTAGCGGGTTAGACGGTTTAAAAAAGTTTTAACTAGTAATTAAAATTTCTCTCCACAATATTCTCCTCTTTACCATATTCCCAACAGGAGTTTATTAAATATAAAACAGTACATTTTATATTCATACCTCCTTCCTTTCTCTGACGTTCAAATTTCAATAGGAAATTTTTTTCAGATCCATATTATACTTTTGCCTGACGCTAGTCGTCGTTTAGAACATCACCACCTTATTCTGTTTGAATACTCTGAGTCCCTTCTCGGATAAGAAAAGGGAACATCCTGTATTAGCAAATTTGAATCCTTTTTAGATAAAGAACAGGAACACGTTAAAGATAAAAAGAAGTGCGCTAGAATTATGAATCAGAAAAAGAAACGTACGTACGTAGTCATTGCGCCACAAATCTGTAAAGTAAGCGCCGGCATATTGCAACAGCGCCTCGAAAAATAAAAGGCAAAACACTAAAATATGATACTGGATTACATCTGGTAAAACACTTCCACTCTCCATTGTCCTTATTTCTCTCCCATTCTTCACAGAGATACTAATAACCTTTAGAGCTTGGTACATGATACCCTCAAAATGGTGGCGATGTCCGTTCCTCCACGTGGTGCCACTGGAAACTGCTCGCTTTGTGAGCTAAGCTAAGCACGGACACTCGAATGCAGGCGACAGGCCCTTGTGACAGGCCGGCCTACGAAGACCCATGTCACATCACATGGTGTATGAATAGTCATGTTTTTCGAGATTGTGCTACGGCGTCCGCGGGAGCCGACGCGCACTCGCAGAGCCCGGCGAGTGTGGAAAGTATGCGAGGGTCCCTGATGCGAGGACGGCATCGGGGGGCAACTGAGCTAGTCCGAAAGTCCCGTAACGTAGGCAGGACCCGCGTAGTAACGCTGAATGTGGGTACGTTAACGGGCCGCTCGTGCGAGTTGGTTGAAGCACTGGAGCGTAGAAGAGTTGATTTCTGTGCGGTGCAGGAGACGAGGTGGTCCTGCAGCAAGTCAAGGGACATAGGACGTGGCTTCAAGGCCGTTCTATGTGGAAGTCCCAGGACCACCAGTGGTGTCGGAATAATCGTCTCCGAACGATTTCGTGACTCGATTGTAAGCGTCGAACGCTATGACGATCGGTTGATGAAGATCGTTGTCGCCGCGAAGGAGCGACTCTATCACTTCTTCTCTGCGTATGCTCCGCAGAGTGGCTGCTCCGATCAAACCAAGGAAGAGTTTTGGAGCCTGCTTGATGAGAAGACAGCAGAGGTACCGCCGAAAGATGTCATCATAGTCGCTGGTGACCTTAATGGGCACGTAGGTGCTGCGAAGGACGGGTACAGCTGTCATGGTGGTTTCGGATACGGGTCTCGTAACGCCGATGGTGAGCGCATTCTTGAGTATGCGGAATCGCATAATCTCACCATTGTGAACACCGTTTTCCGAAAACGCGACTCCCACCTCATCTCATACTATAGTGGGAGCTCCAAGTCTCAGATAGACTTTGTCCTTGTCAAGGATCGCGACCGAAGCATTGTCACAGACGCGAAGATCGTGCCGTATGAGACGGTCGCCCCACAGCATCGACCGCTTGTCTGCACCTTTAAGATCACCCCTCCGAGGATGCAGCAAGTTGAGCGATGCGGTGCTGCGAGAATCAAGTGGTGGCGAATGAAAGAGAAGGAAGCAGCTGTGATTTCCCGCGTACGGTTACCGACAGTCACGACTGTCGACGAAACTTGGAAGAGAGCAACCGACGCGATACGCCAAGCTGCAAGGTTGGAACTCGGCATAACGAAGCCTGGGCGACGCAAGGTCGATAAGCAGACATGGCTGTGGACGGACGATGTGAAGGCAAAGGTTAGAGAGAAGAAGTCGCTCTATCACGTGTTTCTCAGCGATAAAACAGCCGACAACTGGCAGAAGTATCAGAAGGCGAAGAAGGCTGCAAAGAAAGCCGTGGCTGTTGCGAAAGCCACTCATTATAGTGATGTCCACGAAAAGCTCGAGTCACGCGATGGTGAGCGGTATTTGTACCGACTTGCTAAGACCCGCCATCGCCAAACCGAGGATATTGAAAAGTTTTTTGGCATCAATGATGAGGGCGGCCATCTTCTGACAGACCGCAAAAAGGCGCTGAAGCGATGGCGTGATTACTTTGAGGAAATTTCCACTATGGAATTTCCTCACCCGGCCATCCCTTCTGTAGGTTCTGTTCACGGTCCCGTTCACAAGATCACCGTGGAGGAAACAGAAGCTGCTTTAAAGAAGATGAAGCCATGCAAGGCGACAGGACCGGATGATCTGGCAGCCGATGTTTGGAAGTCGAAGCTCTGGTATCCTGCTGAGTGGTTGGCTGAGTTCTTCAACCAGGTAGTAAAGGAGAAGAAAATACCGGAGTGTTGGCACAACAGTACGACGATTCCAATTTGGAAGAAGAAGGGCAGTCCTGCAGACTGCTCCAATTACCGTCCGATTCGCTTGCTTTCGCACAGCATGAAGATCTTCGAGCGAATCCTCGATAGACGAATCCGTGAAATCGTCAAGCTCTCCGACAACCAGTGCGGCTTTGTGTCTGGTTGTGGGACCATTGATGCTATACACGCCGCCCGCCTCCTGGTGGAGAAGCATCGTGAGAAACAGAAGCCGGTGCATATAGCCTTTCTCGACTTGGAGAAGGCCTTCGACCGCGTACCGCGTGAGGTTATATGGTACTCCTTGCGACAACACAACGTACCTGAGGAACTCATAGAGTGGGTGCGGATGCTCTACTCTTGTCCAAAGAGTCGAGTTCAAGCTGCAGCTGGAACCTCGATGGAGTTTCCCATCTCTGTCGGGGTGCACCAAGGTTCTGCGCTTTCTCCACTCCTCTTTGTTGTCGTCATGGATGCCATTACGCGAGATCTTCAGCAGCCTGTTCCATGGACGCTTCTCTATGCTGATGACGTAATGCTCGCTTGCGAAGAGAAAGATGATCTCGAGCGGCAGGTGCAAGCTTGGTGCGACCGCCTGGCGATGTTCGGACTCAAATTGAACGTCAAGAAGACCGAGTACCTAACGACTGACGTAAACGAGTCCGGCTCCATTAAGATTAACGGTACTGAGCTTCCACGCACTGCGGTCTTTAAATACCTGGGATCAGCAATAGCGTCTGACGGCGGTCTGATGGTTGAAGTGAACTCACGAGTGAGTGCAGCTTGGTCCAAGTGGCGTTCGCTGACTGGTGTGCTCTGCGATAGGAAGATACCAGAGCACCTGAAGTCAAAGATCTACAGAACAGTCGTGCGGCCGGTAGCAATATACGGCGCTGAGTGTTGGCCTGCGACTAAGGAAGTTGAAACGCGCCTCAGCGTCATGGAGACGAAGATGCTGCGCTGGACGGCTGGAGTCACGCGCATGGACCGCATAAGAAATGATGCTATTCGGCAGAAGTTCGGTGTCGCGCCGATAGCCGACAAGATGCGCGAAGCTCGCTTGCGATGGTACGGCCACGTTCTGCGTGGTAAAGAAGACAGCGTCCGCAAGATTGGCCTTGAGTTGGAAGTAGCTGGAAAGCGGCCTAGAGGACGCCCGAAGCAGCGTTGGTCCGATACGTTACACAAGGACATGAAAGTAGCTGGTGTCCACCCTGATCAAGCGCAGGATCGGGAAAGGTGGCGTCGTAACACCAGAAGAGCGGACCCCGCGACGATGCGGGACAAACGCTGAAGAATAAGAAGAAGACATGATACCCTCAAAACCATCAACCAAGGACGTCAGATTTCAACAACCGAATCCACCAACGACAAAGGAATACCCGAATCACCCGTGATGTTTGCCGTTTATTTTCTTTTATTGGCAACAGATTTTTTGCTGTTTTTCTTCTTTCAAAAAAAAACTACTTTTACCATTGCAACAATGAGCTCTCAGCTAGAGAAGGCAAAAGAACAAGCCCTTCTCGACACACTAACGCTTACTGATAAAATCAAGGCCTTGGAAAAAAGTAGATCAACTTCGAAAATCCTGTACCAAGCTAAGGACCAAAAACAACAGCTCTGAGCAAACAACCAAAAGAACAAAAGGAAAATTTGTGAACACACACTTCCCCCAAACATTCTACTACTGCGCACGGATCAACACCCAGCTGCCACCACTTCCCACACCTAGTTATAAAAGAAAACCCTATTTCACCAAAAACTGCGCACCACCGCCATTCTTTCCCGTAAATTCGCACCACATCCAACGGCAACGACCATTGACAGCGATCAATACATTTGGCTAGTACCACTATGGTACAAATACAACTCTTAAAGTGCGATGTCATTTTTAACATCACGTAATCCCGTTTATGGATTACTCACTAACTACACATCAAATTACCCATTACATATAGCACTGAGCATGAAACCAAGCGAGAATGTCGTTCCCTTGATCATCAAGCAAAGGAAGCTCCTCCTGCCCGTAATTACATCATATAAGCTTTGAAACGAGAAATGCAAAACTCTCACTCATGAAACAACCGAAAAGGAAAACAGTCTTGTACAAACCAGTCGTTGCTCAAAGCACCTGCCTTGGTTGTTCCATGATCCCTACACCAAGGGAAGAACGACAAAGAAAAAAGCCACCCGAAACTGGTTAGCTGTTTTCCTTGATCCGAACGTTGGCTAGCGACGAAGAGTGCTGCATTCCTCACCTCAGCCTCATACCAGCTCTTTCCGCCAGGAGAGTTTCTTTTGCACAATGTTCCCCATGTTTCCAGTTCAGTGTATAGGTAATTGCGCCGGCGTGTAAGATAAATGAGAATACTCCATTAAACATCTCATACACTACATTAATGACAACACATCATAGAGACGTACACACTTCAGAAGTTAGTCGCAGTCAAATCCACGCATTGCTTTTGGAACGTTGTCGAATATGTGCCCAAACACTCAAATAATCGTTCACCTGCTCCTCCTATAGCCATTGCCTTGTTTTCACTTTATGCTATGTGCAACCCTCTTTGCCTACTGAAAAAAAAACTAATTTTCAATAACTACTCTGATTCTATACATTTATTTATTTTTCTCTATCGCTTTTCTTAATGATACACGCACAAAATTCAGAACACTCATTTGTTCTAGTAATCGATTTACACCTTTTCCTTTCTTCTTTGTCTTTCCAAAAAAGTAAAACAATATTTTTAAAATTTTCACCGTCCCATTTCTAAAGATTCGTGTTAAAAATCATTTCCAGAAATCCGATACTCGTCCGATCAACAATCATAATCTCAACCACAATCACTCGTTCACCTATACCTACGCAGCCGACACCAACCAGATTCAGACAACTCAACATCGACACCATCAGATCGCCTCAGCTTTTATACCGCCTCCACTCACTCCATCCTGGAACCCTCAAAACCGTAAGCAGAAGAGGGACCTACTGTACCATCTGGCCTTCCCTCTTCCACTTGACCCCATCCTCTGCGCATAGTACGCAGAAGCTCCTGGCCCGCGTCCTTGACACACCATTTCTAATTGCAATCGCGTTAGATTCGGAGCGCTTCGAATTGAGCACCACGGCGTGGCGGGGGTATAAGACGCTTTCATACTCGCTGCGTGATAGCAGTCTAGTCCTCCGTACACTTTTGCGGGCGGCGGCCGCGGTAGCCGCTGAGCGGAATAACTCATCGAAGGACTGGAGCGCGGACAGTTTCTGCCTGCGCCGATGGCAGCGAGCTTTGCGTCCTCTGCGTGCGTATGGTTAAGGATAGGGCCGGAGCGCTGCCGCAGAAGTGTGCGTGGCTTTCAAAAAGAAGGGCGTCAGCAATGCGGGGCCCTGAATATTTACTCACTACAGCCCGTTCGCTTAAAATGACGAAGGGCGGTCCATGAGTGATTGGAGAACCAAAACAAAAAATTCGTCCGGCTGATCAGCATAATGTATCTAGATGTTTCTGTTGGGTTTCCTGTGAAAGGCGACGAATCCTCTCTTAAGGGTGGAAGCCATCTGCTCAACGTACTGTTGAAATTGGTGCCTGTGGTATTGAGACGAATCTCCTGCAATGCAACTGGCATTAAACGACTCTTTATTTTGCTACATGTGCTAGTTCAAAAGTAAAATTGTTGGAAGGTGCTCATCGTCGAGAATATGTCAAAATTCTCTCCCATATGGTCATAATACGGGGGTCATTTTGCAGGAGAATAACATAGGCTCGACACTCACCGCCACACGCCCTCATAAGCACGCCGTCCCTAAGGCGCCTTAGGCTTAGGGACGGCGGCCAGCAGCACCGCATCGCTTTCATAATCCGCCGCCTGAAAGCACCACATTTGACGAAATTTCGGTTGCGGTGCTCGCCGAATCAGGCCGCTGGAGGAAAAGGTGCGGCGCGATCAGCTGCGGCAGACTCGGTGTGGAGTGGAAGATCTCACACAGGGATGAACCATTTTGCTACGTCTAATTTGTTTTAGTTTCCCACCCAACAGACACAAAAGGGTGTAGCATAATGATGGCAGTTGCAGTTTCAGGACTCCAGGGGTTGGGGAGAGGACGGGAAAAATTTTTCGAGCAAACTTCGCCCGGTGCATTTAGGGCACTTATCACGCATCTGACATCCTTTTTCGAGATTTGCTCCCATTACGGAAGGTTTGGGTGAGTAAGGGTATCGAGCTCATAATCACCGATTTCGCCCAACTTCGCTTGGAGGCATTTGGTGTGCTGATCACGAATCTAACATCCATTTTTCGTAGTACGAACACATTGTCGAATTCGCCTCCAGTGACTTCATTGGCCATTGATCGGAAAATGCGATCTGTCAATACCTATGACTTTGGCGTGTCACATGTAACATTAGTGTAACAGTTTAGTTTGGGTGAAAAATGCTTTCTGGACCCAGTAATTTTTCTTTCGAATACAAGGCTCGAAAACTGACAGAGCCTTCCTTTTGCGAGAATAGATACAAGCGTAATAGTGGCGTTTGTAGAACGAACATGGGTAATTGCGAAAGCGCTCCCCTCATTCTTGAAGCAACCTTTAACTGCTAGTTCATAATCTTTTATTCGTACCACTGGACCAACTCTGCCTGTCGTATCTTGCTGGCTTTAAAGGCGAACATCCTGGGCCTTGACACTCTGTAAATACTGACTACCTCGCCCGTATCCTTAACTTGTATCTTGCAAACAGTATTCAAGAAAAATGGCACATGTATCGTCTGAATGTCCTGAATTAAGCTCATACATTTTTCGGTACTTGTGAAGCAAAGGGCCCGTGGTGCCGTGGGGTTGCCGGGAAACATGTCAACGCGGCAAACCCACGGCACCACGGGACCGGTATCTATGAAGCAGCCGTCCTCGGGTGCCGTGGGTTGCCGCGTTTCCGTCGCCGTTGCCGCGTTAACATGTTTCCCGGCAGCTCCACGGCACCACGGGCCCTCTGCTTCATAAGTACCCATTTTTCTTGTAACTGATATGATAAAACCATGATTTACAATCTTTTTTGTAGTTGAAATGGCAAATGTGCTGTTACCTGGAGAAGCGAAGCTGGTCCTTGAACTCATTAAGAAAATTCCGGAGGTGGACTTCGAAACTGTCAAGGAAAAACTTGAGGTAAGTCCCTTAACCTATAATATAAGACTAAAATAAAGGCACGAGGAGGTGAAAAATGTTTTTATCTAGACTTCTTCGATTCCTAGAGAGAAAATGATGCTGCATAGTTGTACAGAAATAGCTTTCTCAATCTCATTGATGTTTTTAAAGTCCACGTGCCAACAATAGAGTACGTTTCCTAAATACTTCTTGCTCGAAAACATACTTTTCTATCAAGTTATCCATAAGCTTTTCGTCCTTCGTCACTACGTGTAATATACACGCTCTCACCGCTATATGTATTTCGAGAATAGCCATTGCGCATGAATGCCACTTTTTTCTTGGAGAGGCAGAAATTTCGACATTTCTATCAAACTAGAAAGTTAGTTCTGTTTATTTTCGATTTGAAAGTTCCACGAACAAACAATTCAACACGAAACATCATGCCGAGATTCATGGAAAGTCGGACATTTATGCAGTCGGACACTGCATAAATGTTTAAAAATATGGCTGATAGAACTCCACCCTGGGGATAGATATTTGACTGTTGCTATTGATGAACCGTTGGTGTGATAGTTTATGGGTGTAAGGGGACTGTCCTATTCTCATGTGAAAGCTTTTGCTCTCTGGCAGGGGTAGTTGACCGTTAATTACTTCTCGCAATTTAAGCGCATCCTGAGACCCCTCAATTTCCATATAACTTTTGAGATCATCCGCGAATTGCTTAGACTTAGCTTTGGAATTGACGAGCAGTTCACGTATGTCAGCTGCATAAATATTAAAAAGTATAGGTGATCGAACTCCATCCTGTGGGATATATATTTCATACACATCAGAAAACTAGGAGTTGACACTCACCTGAAAGTTCTACCCGAAAGAAAAAGTTCAAGCCATTTAGAGATCTTCTCGTGCAAATCTATCCTTTCTAGTTTATATAAATGCTTTGCATGGCTGACCCTATCAAATGCCTTAGCAAAATCAAAATACATGACATCAATGCTTTTTTGTCATCAAGGGCGAGTGTCCAGTCGTTAAGGGTCTCTAGCACATTAGTGGCAACAAATTTGCCTTTGGTGAAGCCGCGCTGAGAATCGGGTATTAAACCATTACTAGTATCGGGATGATTTAAGATATGGGGCTTAAGAAGCTTCTCAAATACCCTGCAGAACAGCAAGTGATAATGACTGGTCTATAATTAGCAGGATCTGACGAAGGCTTAGTTTTTGGTATTGGAGTAACTTAAGAATGCTTCCATAGTCTGGGCATCTCTGAAAACGAAAGGGACTGGAGTATAGGTATGAAAGTGGATAAGCAATAGAGTGAGCAACATTCTTGATGAACACAAATAGAATATCGCTTGTTGTAAAGGAATAGGACGTGGGCCACTTTGCAGAAACTTTGTAAACTTTGGTTGCGTCACAAAAAGGAAATGCATGCATTTTGGACCGAATTTTGGGGGATAACTCAGGTTTAATTCCGTTGTCCGTAATGAACACCTTGCAGAATTGAGATGCCAAGGCACTCGCCTTGTCAAGATCCTCGAGTAACAGCTTGTCATCTAGTTTTAGATTAGAAAACATTCTTTTGTTCTTTAATTTGGTTTTCATGAACTTGAATAAGAGTCGTTTGTCGCGTGACTCCACAACCTTCATCTCAATAGACCTATTAAACTTTAACACCTTGTCATTATATTTTTTGGAAAACCTATAGTACTCCGCCCAATCTTCGCTGAGCCTAGCGTAAGTCAACAGACAGTTTTTGTGATCAAGCATGTTCTGTAGGTAGGTAGGACGTTGAGACCTAGATGGAAAGGCGTATCCCCATGGAACAAATTTATCTATAACGTCTCTGAGTATTGAAAGAAACAAATCATATTTTCTGTCTACTGTAGTAGCACATTCTATGGAGGCTACCCACATGACACTAAAAAGAAATTATTGATGATATTAAAATCTGCCATAAAGAAAAGCTTTTTGAGAATTGGAGCAGGTTGAATGCCACCTCCTGATATATCAAGCGAGAAGCTAAGGTGATCACTTTTGTAATAAACCTGTCCCCTCAGGTTTATTCACGTGTAGATCACACGACGTATTGGGCCCTTACATAACAAAACACAGGTAACAAAACAATTTTATTAACAATAAAGGCGCATGTGGACAGTAACAAGGGGCTACGGATGTAAGGCCGGGGGAGGGGGAGAAGGTGGGAGAGAAGGAACTCGGTCGGGGAGAAGCCGAGCTGACACTAAACGGCCGGCGATCAGACCAGGAGGAACCCCACAGCATTCGTAGAGGTTCTTTTATATCCTTTAGCCAGTGGGATGAAACAACGGCTGTCACTGTTACAACGTGCTGAAGACACTCGTGAGTTGATCCCGAATAGATGCCTAGGCTCATTACACTTTCACCAATAGACGATAGAACTGCGACTCTATTTAGTAACAAGTGCTGCGACACACCTGTCGACGTGTCTCGCACTTGCGCGCTTCGCGCGACCTTAGAGAGTCACTAAGCCAAGATCACTCACTTCAAGCAGCTGCTCTGCTTGTGCAGCCTTCTCGGCACCTTAGCAGTAAAAAGAGGTATTTGAAAACCTTAATAATTTCAAACCTTGGTCTACCTTCTTTAAGATCAGGTGAGTAGTTCTTCGACATGAAGCCGTCCAGCTCTCCCTCCCTCCAACATTAACATCTCTTCAACGTCGGCACTATCAAAAACCACCGGTCAGGAGATCGATAATATCCGTCGATATTGGCCTCCACATTGGAACTTTCTACCTGATGTGGAGCACTCCTTCGGCCATAATACCCGGTGTTTGCCACCCCCTCCCCACCCCGATAGGACAAATCTGGAAGAAAGCCACCGGCGTGTCCCACTTCCCCATTTCCACCTCGATCGGTTAAATCCGGCGTGTCTCCCCCCTCTCCACCCTGATCGGTTAAATCTGGGAGAAAACCACCGGTCAGGACCTCGATTAGCCCCAGGGCTGAAGTTTCGTGCCTCTTGAACGACACCCACAGAAAAGCGATAATATTGATCGATATCGATTGGTCGACTTCCGATTCGTGTTCAGCGACCTCGATTAGCCCCAGCGCTGTAGTTTCATGCCGCTTGAACGACATCCTCAAAAAATCGATAATATCGATCGATATCGATTGTCTCCCCTGCTGTGAAGGCCATCCGTCGATGATCATCTAAATGTCCAGGCACGGTTGGTGACGTCGGCACATCTACGGCTCGCCATGCTCGGCCGCCGACATGTTATGCTCGTCTACTGAGTCGCCAGGCGCGAAGAAGCCGTCTGGGTATTTTCCGCTAATTTCTTGCCTTAATTTGTGCCCCGTATTTTCCCCAATTTTATGACTCATCGCCGATCGCTGGTGTGCCTCATCGCTTAGCGGTCGTCGATCGATAGTGTGACTCATCGCTTAGTGGATTATTATGTAGTATAATAGTATGATGAGGCAAAATAACGCAAATGCGCCACACAGCAGAGCTGGGAAGGAACAATGAGGTATGACCCACAGAGGCGTCTTGCGAAACCTCGTTATATGGGTGTTCCTCGGTCTTGGCATATAGCCGAAAACAATAGAGACGTCTTTCGAGACCTCGTCATATGGGTGCCACCGCCCGTCTGGCAGTGAGATGTCGATGGTAAATAAAAGTATTGGACAATTGCCAAATATCCCCCAAATTTACAGAAAGAAGTACACAAAGTCCAAGGGGCTAACTTCGGACCAAAAACCCTTCCTCTTTTATAAATAGGGCGATTTGGTGGTCACTCATTACTCCCCTTAGTAGAACTCGTCCCCATTACTACTGGTCCCCCTCAATGATCTTCCTTAGCGGGCGACATGTTCGGCATGTCTTCTGAACCCCCAGGGACGTCGGACGACGTCTTCGGCATACCTTCTGAATCCACAAGCACGTGGGCGACGTGTTCGGCACGTCTTCTGCAATTTGTTCAATATCGATTGATTGTGATCCACACTTCAAAAGCGAGCTTCACAATCAGGTTCAGCGACCTCGATTACCCCCAAGGCTGAAGTTTCGGACCGCTTGGACGACATCCATAAAAAATCGATACTTTGATCGATATCGATTGATGTTGATCTACACTTCAAAAACGAACTTCATAATCATGTTCAGCGACCTCGATTACCCCCAGGGGTTAAGCTTCGGATCGCTTGGACGACATCCATAAAAAATCGATAATTTGATCGATGGTGATCTACACTTTGGAAACGAACTTCACAGTCATGTTCAGCGACCTCGATTACCCCCAGAGCTGAAGTTAGCGACGTGTTCGGCACGTCTGCCGCTCGCCATGCACGGTTGCCGACGTGTTCGGCATGTTTACCGAGTCGCCAGGCACGTTTGGCGAAGTGTTCAGCTCGTCTACTGAGTCGTCAGGCACGTAGAAGGCGTCTTGGTATTTTCCGCTATTTTCTTGCCTTAATTTGTGCCCCGTAACTCCCGTAATTTCCCTTATTTTATAACTCATCGCGTCGATCGATAGTGTGACTCATCGCTTAGCGGATTATTATATAGTATCATATCTCACTATGACAGAACAACAAGTTTAAAATGTTATAGCCTCTAGTGGGTTCCTTGATGAGTTGGACAAATCCGTGACATGAAAACATTTCAAATAGAGTTGCGTCTCCACCTGTAGTGCCCTCTACCCACTTAATTGCAGGAAGATTAAAATGTCCGACCGAGATAACCGGGGTATAGTAATTGACAAGTCACTGATGGCTTTAGCCAATTGCTCAGTGTGATCCATAGATGCCGAAGGTGGCCTAAGAAAAAGTATGATTCGAAAAGCAGTATCGAGATTAGCTATATCCGCAGCGAAGATTTTATAACCATTGCCTCTTGATTCGGAGAAGACCACAGAACACTTCAAAGGGGAACGAAGGAAAATTGCTACTCCACCTCGGATCTTCGTATTCTATCACAACGCAACAGAGTATAATCCTTAACCCATCATAGCGCCCGAGTGGTGGCTCTTGAGCCAGGTTTTCGTGAAGAGATGAATATCGTATTTGTAAGCGAATGGATCAGGGTGAAGGCGTTCTTTGGAAAGGATCTAATATTCGCATACAAACAAGAGAGACTGATAGGAACATGAGTGGAGGACAGCGAACGAAGGCTTCGGAGGGGGAAATTAGTTTCCCTTAGCGGAACTGACTGTAACAGCTTGTGGCAGTTGTGATGAGTGAGACATAGCATTAACACGATTAATACGCTCCTCCCGACGCCTTTTCCTCTCCTCGAGCGTAAGGGATTCCCTAAGGAACACCCCACGCTCCGGAAAGTAGCGAAGCCGGGAAGGGGGGCACGCTTGACAGCCAGTTTTTGAAAATATGAAACTGGTAATCCAACCTTCAGAAGCCTATAACGACCAGCAAAGGGCGACCAAATCTGTATACAGCCACAGGTAGGCACTCAACATTTTGGTGAGTTAGAACATTCATCATTCTTATGATCATGTACGAGGCGTTTCCTTAAAACGTTGCTCCTATTCTCAGGGATGCCACTACTATTATAGATCGACGTTTTTCCTGCTAAGCAGGCTCATCACTACTGTTCGCATGACGATCATCCCTAGATAACCGTTAGTTACAAAAATCGAATTCAATTCATCGTCCGGAGAGATGCCCAGTCTTCGGCCAAGTTCTTTGTTTTCATCGCTGAGTTTGTCCAACTCAAGTCGAACTTTCTCAAGTTCGTCAATCGTGACATTGAACGCCAACTTGACACATGACGGCACATCAATCGACTCATTGAGATCGCGCAACATCTTTAAAACCAGCACAAGCGCTCATGTTATATCGAAGATTGACAAGAACTTATACGAATACACCTGTCTAGGCGACCTCAGTAGCAAAATTCGATATCGGCCACGGGTGTACGTGGTCAGCACGAACGAGAAATCGGCGCACAGCAGTAGTGGAATAAGACGCAAGTCGTAGCAGTAGCCAGGAAAGCCGACCGTAGCAGGAGTTGACCAGAATACGAAGTAGCTACGTTGACAAAATCAACAGAATCGGGAGCAGAGACAAAACACGACCTGCCAGGCGGCGGGCAACGGTCGAATGACATGAGAATCAAAATAAATACTGCAGTCAGCGCGAACACCCCTAGCAAAACATTGCTTTTACTTTTAAAGGTAGGGCTTCAAATGGCGAATTTCTGAACCGGACATTTTACCAGTACGCCCCCCCCCCCTCCCTGTGACCTGTCCGGCGCAGAAATGTGGTTTCCATGGCAGTGAGGGAGTTCAGAAGCAAAACAAAGGCGAAATTAGCGTAGGTACGTTAAAAACTTCACTTCGAAAAACAAGATAAGCAACTGGCAAGAACATCACATTGTCAGGAAAACGTCATCAAACAATGTTAAAATCAACGAGGAACTCTCAGGAGCGATGAAGTGTCGAAAATAGTCAAGGGAAGTGCAAAAATAGGGCACGACGAGCGCTTCCCCCTCGGCGACCGTCGCCCGTCGCTGTGCACTGCAACGTGTCAGTTGTCGCACTCGTTGGTATAACACCCCGTTGCGACGCGTTACACGAGCGACGGCGCGACAACTGACAATTGCGGCACCCACTGCGGCGCCAGCTACTGTAGCAAAGGTGCATCATTGACAGTTAACCAGAGCCCGTCGCCGGCGCTTCCGCGACGAGGCCTAAGAAGGGCCGCCAGCTGCGGCGGTGTCGTGGAGTAAGTGGTCTTGCTCTTCACATCTGGCGTCGTGGGTTCGGTCTCCAGTGTAGCTAGTTTTATCTCCAAAATGACCTTTTGTTCTGAATTATGACACGTGTTTGGTTAAATAGCCGGGTAAACCATCATACACGTTTGTAAAAATGCTTGAAGGCAAAAACTATGCTAACTGCTAGTTCAATATGACCCAGAGAGACAACCTACTGAAGGTTCTATCGCAGATTTATCATATGTTTTGTGCTCCTAGACTTTCAAACATTTTGAAACACTCATGGCTTACGGCAGGTTACACTGATCGTTACCCAGGTGTGTTTGTCATTCGTGCTAAATATTTGTTTGTTCTGGCTACAACTGACTATTTTGATGCTGGTGGTAGAGAGGCTGCATGTATAAGATGTGCAGTGTGTGAGCAGTATGTCTGATTCAAACATTTTTTTCGCGTTTTTTCATGAATGCCAAATTTGATAGAAACACCTCCAGTTGTTTAATATAAGATTTGGGCTCTATTTTTGCAAAATAGTAAATAAGAATGTCACCACAGCAGCCTTTTTGCATTCAAGCAACGTTTACGAACGTGTACGTTAGTTTTCCCGGCTATTTAATCAAACACGTGTCATAATTTAGAGTAAAAATCACTTCGAAGATACATCATGAGCTGCAAAAAACCGGCAGCAACGGGAGCCGAACCGATGACGTGGAGCTGAAGAGCGAGACGCCACCGCCGCAAGTGGCCGCCCATCCTTATGGAGCCATGACTCACCGCCCTCGCGCCAGCTGTTTCGCGGTCAGACCACCCAACTTTGGCAGACCATAACTTATTTTGCAATTTTGATACCACAAGTGCTCCGACACGCCTAACGGCGTGTCTCGCACTTGCGTGCTTCGCGCGACTTTCTAGCATCACTGACCTATGGAAAGAAGTTATTGTAAAACATAAAATTCGCTAGCATCTAGGACTTGGTGCGAACTTTATCGGCATCAAGCCCTTCACAACTTCGGTACCTTCATCATAGACGGTCTTTCCTGCCCGGCCAGTAAGGTCATTGGTTTGTGCTGCGCAGTACTTCTGTCCCATGTTGCTCCTCCGCAATCGTTCTCATGCTCAACAGCTAGCGTTTCAAGTAGTCGTTGACATGTCTTCCGAATCCAGGTTTCCCTTCACTCGTTTCTTCTTACTGGATCTAATTGCTGGTCCGCCTTTACAGGTCTTCCCTCCCTCTCTTTAGTCCCCCACCTTCCTGATCCCAACTACTGGCCCACTTCTTTGTTTCCACTACTGACACCTACTGGTCTCTTCTTGCTGGTTTCTCCGTCCTGGCCTCTCCTCCAGGTTCTTCCTTTCCTTCCTGGTCGCTCTCCTGGTCCACCATAAGGTCCCCCATACCGCCCTTCTCCACTATCCCCTTAGTGGTCCTCCCATGCTTATGGCACGGTCGGTGACACGTAATCAGAATCAAGATGTTTGCAGCGCGAAGTAGGCGATCCGTTTTCTGGATCAAGAAGCTCAGAAGCGTGCGCAGTCGCCGCTGTGTCGAGCATGACGAGGCTATGCATATGACAGATTCCTTCTTCTCCGCATGAATTCCCTTTCGGCTCCCTTCTTGTTTGGTTCCCCGTCCTGGTCCCGCCTCCAGGTCCCTTCTTCAAGGTATATTCCTCCTCACCCCCTCGGGATCATCCCTACTACTCTACCCTAATTAAGTAGGCCTCCCACGCTCACGACACGACGACGACGAACGAACGCCCATTGTGTGACAACGGTGTCACATCCTCTAAATCCGGTCTCTCTTAATGGTAATGGATCTCCTTGCTGATCTTCCTTACTGTCCCCTCCCCTGATTGGTAACTCCCTAATGATCCCTACATATTGGTTAAACTCTTCTTGGTGCCACCTCCTGGCCTGCTTCATTGCTCTCCCCATCGACCATCACGATGCTCCTCCTGGTCGCTGCCTCCTTATCGCCGCCGGTTCTCCACCCTCAAAGTTCCCTTTCTACCCTTACCCCTTTAGTAGTCCTCTCATGCTAATGGCACGAAGTCGGCTTCTGAATCTGGACGCTCAACAACGCGCGTAGGTGCTGTTGTGTTAAGCAGTAAAGGGCTGCGTTTTCCCTGCTGCAGCAACATCCCACGTTCAATAGCAAATTTTGCCCGCGCTGTAGATGATGAGGAGCACTTTATTCAGGTTAGATCACTCGACCGCTCTCGCTGTGGATGATGCGGCGTAGCTCACTTAGGTTAGATCACTCCACGGACAAACTCTATTATATATAGGTAGTGATAGCGATAGTGATGGTGATAGGTGGTGGTACCTCACATAGGTTAGATCATTCGACCGCCCTCGCTGTGGATGGTGCGGCGTAGCTCACTTAGGTTAGATCACTCGACCGCTCTCGCTGTAGATGATGCGGCGTAGCTCACTTAGGTTAGATCACTCCACGGACAAACTATTTTATATATATATAGGTTTTGATAATCGTAATCAGCATTCCGAACTTTTTCCAGTGATCCTGGTCTCAACTTGAAGTTCCATGGGAGGCCGAAACCCTTCCCTAGTTAGCAGGACCACCGTCTTTATCATCGCTCTCATACTGGTCAATTAGGGAAATCATAGGAAAAACCCGAACGGGAGTATTTTAAAACAATAACGAAATATATGGAAATGAAGCAAGTAAGCAATTGGGAATGTGAAGAATCACACCCACAATTCCAGTTCGGGGGACCATTTGTTAATAATTAAGATATATCACATTCAAGGCTGACAGCAGATCAATTTTCTTAATTTTTCCACGAAAATTGTGGGCGTTCTGAGTAAGACTAGAGGCAACATTTGTAATCAACGAGCACTGCGACATAAAAGCGAATTGAAGTCTTCCTCGCAATTTTTCCTTTCAATTTAGGGTAGTGGAGGCAGTGAAAGTTACGGCGACTTAGTTCCTGCACTGCTGATGTTTGACAGACACTTTAAGCGGCTCGACATGTTTAATACCAGACGCATTTTACTTGACTTTGTTAAAATTGCATTTGCACAACTTTTGCATTTTTTCTTGTAAATTTAAGCATATGAATTGGAATGATGACCTAGATGTAAGAAAAAGCGTAAAAGGGAGCTCGACCTTTTGCCAGCATGATTAGATATTGTTATGAGTTAGTCGCTATTTCAGCAACTGCTCAAGTTCAAATTACCGGTCTCCTATGCACTGCACAATTCAATTAAATCGCACGCTACAAGACTGGTCATGGACAATGAATCGTGAGTGTGTTTTCATTGCACAATTCCTTTTACCAACTTTATGGTATCCATTGTTCACCACCTGTGCTAATAGACCTTGAGCAATTGCCATAATTCTGTTATGTCTAAGAGTTACCAATCAGCCGGTGAAGCGGCAGGATAGGTTGCTGACCGGACGCCGCCCCAGAAGCCCAGACGTAGCGCACGAAGTTATATATTCTTATGCTTCCTGTGTTATCACACTATGTAATAACGCGCTAAGCGCTGAGTCATACTATCGATCGGTGCCGCCGCAGCAATTACCCATAAAATAGGTGGAAAATTGTTGGGGGGGGGGGGATGAAATTATGGCACGGAAATAGCAAAAAATACCCAGACGCCTTCTCCCTCCCTGGGAACTTTAGCCCTGGGGCAATCGCTGGATGGACACGAATCTGAAGTTCGTTTTTGAAGCATCGACCGCAATCAATCGATATTGATCAAATCACGAGGCGCGAACATAGCGGAAAATACCCACGCGTCTTCTACGTGCCAGGGGATTCAGAAACGTGCGAAAAACGTCGCATGACGTGCTTGGGACTCAGAATACGTGCCGAATACGTCGCTCAACGTGTTTGGAGATTTAGGTAGACGTGCCGAAGACGTCTAATGTGACTGGGGATTCAGAAGGCGTGCCGAAGACGTCGTCCGCTAAGGGGGATCATTGAGCCGACCACTACCAGTAATGGGGACCCTTTCACTAAAGAGGACCAGTAGTGAGGAACCAATAGATCGCCCTATCATCCTACTGTTTGTTTGCACAAAAGTGCTGGAGGAGTGTGTTAGGAGGAAGTTTGGGGATGGGGGGGGGGGGGGGTTGTAGTTGTGCAACGTACCTGGCGACTCACGATCAATAGGCGTGCAGAACACGTAGTCGAACGTCTACTATGTCGCCAGGCACGTTGCACAACTACAAACAACTCCGCCCCCCCCCCCTCATTGTTCCTTCGTACAAATTTGTAGACTGGGCTGCAAACAGTTCACCTTGTAGATCCTATCCAAGCGAGAACTGACGTTTGTCCGTCCGCCTGTGTGTTTGTTTGTTTGTATAGGGGTCCTAGAGGAGTGTGTTGAGGGAAAGTGAGGGGTGGGGTTGTAGTTGTGCAACGTGCCTGGCGACTCAATAGACGTGCCGAACACGTTGCCCAACGTGAGAACGCCTATGAAAAACTTACGGAAGTAAACAACGCCTTCATGCAAAAGTACGCAGGATTTTAAGATTCACAAAAATTGATTTGGCACTCACAGCAACGACCCGTCGAACGTCAACTCGTCTGGCCAATGTTCTCCTCATCATCTTCATCCACTTACCTCTCTTCTGATTTCACGCTGATACCTTCTCTATTCTCTACCTGGATGCTCCCGCATTGCGCATCTCGCAGGTTGGATGCAAAACTGCTGGCCATCTTCTTCTCTTGCCTTGTAGGAACGCGTGAAGTATCGGAATTCCCGAACTCCTTCAAAAGACACGCCAACACTACAGCTGGTGAGAACGTGGTTTGGAAGATAATATTTTCTTTACCGACCCCGTGTGTCGAGAAAAATTGGCCAATCAAGATTATTTAAGGCACTGGTCAACCACGTGTATGTATGGGTGGCAGGATCATGGTAATCGATCTCGCCCAAACTTTGCTATTTGACATAGAGACCTTTGGTTGATGGTGGCAGATATTTTTTAGGAAGTGCAAAAATCCTGCATCGTAGGAGAGACTAACTATAAACCACCTCGTCTCACTAGCTGCTCCTCTACCCACCTTGACACCACTGCTCGACCGGCAGCGCAGTTTCCAGGCCACCTGAGTTCGTTCTTTTGTTATTTGTCGACTCAGCATGAGCTAAAGGGCAATTGAGCCATGCTGAAAATGGACAATAACTCCGTTCACATATGAGCACAACAGAAAAAGAGCACATATTGGAATCAGCGTTTGAAGTCGAGGATCTCGAACGAGTTTACATATATCTTCGCTAGCAAGCATTACGTCATTATCATAAAGCAGCGTCCAAGATACGGGCTTCTGAAGAACTCGTGTGATGGCATCCATGACGACAACAAAGATGAGTGGGGAAAGCGCAACACTCTGGTGTATCCCGATAGAGATGGGGAACTCCATCGAGGTTCCAGCTGCAGCTTGAACTCTACTCTTTGGACAATAGTAAAGCATTCGCACCCACTCTATGAACACTTCAGGAACTCCATGTTGGCGCAGGGCTTACCATACCACTTCGCGCGGTACGCGATCAAATGCCTTCCTCAAGTCGAGAAAAACGATATGCACTGGCTTCTGTTTCTCGCGATGCTTCTCTGCCTGAAGGCGAGCGGCGTATATGGCATCAACGGTGCCGCAGCCAGCCACAAAGCCGCACTGATTGCTGGAAAGCTGGACGATTTCACGAATTCGTCCATCGACAATTCGCTCGAAGACTTTTATGTTGTGAGAAAGCAAGCGAATCTGACAGTAGTTGAAGCAGCCTGCAAGACTGCCTTTCTTCTTCCAAATCGGAATCGTCGTGCTTTGGCGCCAACACTCAGGCACCTTCTTCACCTTTACTATCTGGTTGAAAAACTCAGCCAACCACTCAGCAGGATAAAGAGCTTCGACTTCCAAACATCGACTGCCAGATCGTCCGGCCCTGTCGCCTTACCCAGCTTCATCTTCTTCAGAGACGCTTGTGTTTCCTCTACGATGATCTTGTGAACGGGACCGTGAACAGAAGCCGCAGAAGGGATGGCCGGATGAGGAAATTCCATAGTGGAAATTTCCTCAAAGTAATCACGCCATCGCTTCAGCGCCTTTTTGCGGTCTGTCAGAAGATGGCCGCTCTCATCATCGATGCCAAAGAACTTTTCTACATCCTTGGTCTGGCGACGGCGATTCTTTACGAGTCAGTAGAGATGCCGCTCACAATGACGCGACTCGAGCTTTTCGTTGACCTCGCTGAGAAACACGTGATACAGCGACTTCTTCTCTCGAACCTTCGCTTTCACATCGTCTGTCCACAGCCATGTCTGCTTGTCGATCTTGCGCCTTCCAGGCTTCGTGGTGCCGTGTTCCAATCTTGCAGCTTGGGGTATCGCGTCGGTTGCTTTCTTCCAAGTTTCGACGACAGTCGTGACTGTCGGCAACCGTACGCGGGAAATCACAGCTGTTTTATGCTCTTTGATTCGCCACTACTTCATTCTTGCAGCACCGCATCGCTCATCCTGCTGCACTCTCGGAGGGGTGATCTTGAAGGTGCAGATCAGCGATCGATGCTGTGGGGCGACCATCTCATACGGCACGATCTTCGCGTCTGTGACAATATTCGATCACGATCCTTCCGTTCACAGCCATGCCTGCTTGACTGTCTGCCTGGTACTCCCACCATAGTATGAGATGAGGTGGGAGTCGCGTTTTCGGAAAACGGTGGTCACAATGGTGAGGTTATGCGTTTCAGCAGACTCAAGGATACGCTCATCATCTGCTTTACGTGACCCGTAACCGAATCCACCATGACAGCTGTACCCACCTTTCGCAGCACCAACGTGTGCCCGTTGAGGTCACCTGCGACAGCGATTACGCCTTTTGACGGCACTTCTGCTGTCTTCTCATCAAGCAGGCTCCAAACTTTATCGCTGGCTTGATCTGAGCAACCAGTATGCGGAAGGGAAGTGGTAGAGCCGCTGCTTAGCGGCAACAACGATCTTCGTCAATCAGCCTTCAAAGCGGTTTGCACATACAGTCAAGTTAAAAAATCGTTCGGAGATAATTATTCCGACACCGCAGGTGATGCTGGAAATTCCACACAGAGCGGCCTTGATACCTCTTCCTATGTACCTTGGCTCACAGCAGAACCACCTCGTCCTGCAACGCACTGAAATCTATCTTTTTCCGCTCCAGTGCTTCTACCAAGTCGCTCGAGCTGCTGGTCAAAGTACCCATATTACGGGACTTTCGGACTAGCTCAGTTGCCCTCCACTCCCCAATACCGTCCTCGCACCAGGAAACCTAGCATACTTCTCACACTCGCCGGGTATTGCGATTGCGAGTCGGCTCCCGCGGATGCAGTAGCACTATTTCGAACAACTTATACTGTCATACACCATGTGATGTGATATGGGTCTTCATAGTCCGGCCTTTCACAAGGCCTATCGGCTGCAATCGAGTGTCCGTGTTCAGCCTAACCCGCAGAGCGTACAGTTTCCAGTGGCTCCACGTGGACGAACTGACATCACCACCGTGTTCAACTAAACTTGAGAGGGAAAATACCTTCGAGTGGTAGAGTGGGGGAATACTGATAAAAACGATTTAAAATTGAAAAAGTGGGGTAACTTTACATGTGGAACGAAATTATTTTCCGAGCGGCGAAATCACAAAAGTAGGCAGATTTTTTTCAGCCTTTCATTCTTCAACTCAGAAGAGGAATATAGGCCACTGGCAGAAGGTGAATTTATGAAAGAGAGACCTCAATGGAAGAAACGTATTTTGGAAAAATTAGCAATTAGCTCAAACTTGGAGAGTTTTATAAAAGAGGTGAGTTACTGTTTTATTATCCAATATGATAACAGTGGATACATGAGACGTGTATGATATTTCTGTTTTTATTCAGTAAAGGATGCATGATAAAGGATAATGGTCAGCGTTAGAAAATCTCTCTGCGGGATGCGCTATGCATTCTGCTAGCACTTCTACACTCACATTTACACATTTAATCGTGTAATCTTTTAGCAGTACCCAACTTTAGTTTTTTCCCTGATCAGATCAGCTTCGGACCTATTCATACTCTAAAAGGGATATGGATGCAGGTCCACGTTAGTAATCCCTCTTAGGATGCGCCACCCGACGTTAACTAGTGGACAAGTCAGTGATTTATCGTACCCAGACAAGTCTGATACCAATTATCCGACTTTCTAGGGATGAAATACTTGATACTAAATACTTGATTGGCCTGAGCCAAAAATCCGGACTAGGGGCTGGAATCGGGAGAACTTGACAGCCGACACCTCCTCCATCTGCGCTAGTCGGATACTTCTTCTTATTATTATTCTTCAGCGTTTGTCCCGCTTCGTCGCGGGGTCTGCTCTTCTGGTATCTAGACGCCACCTTCCTCGATCTTGCGCTTGATCAGGGTGGACGCCAGTTACTCTCATGTCTGTGTGTTACGTATCCGACCAACCCTGCTTCGGGCGTCCTCTAAGCCGCTTTTCTGACACTTCCAATTCAAGGCCTATCTTGCGAATGCTGTCTTCTTCTCCACGCAGAACGTCGCCGTACCATCGTGAGCGAGCTTCGCGCATCTTGTCCGCTATCGGCGCGACACCGAACGTCTGCCGAATGGCATCATTTCGGATACGGTCCATGCGCGTGACTCCAGCCGTCCAGCCCAGCATCTTCGTCTCCATGACGCTGAGGAGCGTTTCAAGTTCCTTGGTCGCAGGCCAAAACTCACGAGGAAGGCCAGTGAACTCGGTCCGGAGATTCTGAACCAGACCTGTATGATTTTGAAGGGCATCGGACAAGGATCACAGAACTGTGCTTCGTTTTTGCTAAATGCCCCTGGGAGGTCAAAAAATGGCAAAAAATGATATCACTTTAGGTCGGGCTGTTAAGGCAAAAGTGACACCTGGAATGGCCCTGTCGTGCTCAGAACATAACTTACAAAGGTTTGGAGCTCAAATTGAAGTTTGATTATAGTAATACGATAATTTCCAACGTTCCCTAGACGAAGCTGCAGTGTACTACATCCAAGTAATTCATTCACATCAATGGTGGCAGCGACTGAATGGCCCAATGGATAGCGCGGCGGACTTATGGGAGGAGGTCGAAGGTTCGGTTGCGGGTCTGTCCGTGCGATTTGTTCTGTGGAGTGCTCAGTTTTTTGCTAACAAAGACATTTTGCCTACGGTAGGTTACCGCATTAGGCTAGCGACGAATAAGGGTGACGAAGTCATGACTACCGATTTCGCCAAGGTTTCGCCTATGGGAATTATTTAAGCTGCTGACTACGAATATGTCACTCTTTTTCTAAATTATCACTTTTCCTGCACTAGTTTCCATCGAAGGTTGAAGTCGAAGGTGGGAAAATAAGTGTGACCCACATTGAAAGAGAAAGCGTTCCTGCTAACGTAGATAGCTTTACACACCCATATTTACTTCTTTTATATACCCATATTTAACCTGCCGTAATATACCGAAATTTTGAAAACAGGTATTATATCCGTTGTTAGCACCCCAAATAACCTCTGTGGGCGATGTTTGGGCGAAACTTTTTCTTTCGTCCTCTTCTCGACCTCTGGAGTCGTCAAAAGCAGCAGTGCCGGTTTTTCTGCGCACACCCCTTTACTTACAAATACAAATCGTAACCTTTTGCCATCCATGTGGTCGTTGTCATATTGGTGATCTGCATCCCAGTTAATCCTATAGATGAATTTGGGACGAAAAATCTTTTTCGATCTACAGAGTTGAGGGAGTGAGTGCAAGTGGTCGCAGCTGCAATGTCCCGACCCGTCTACAGTAAGTGTATATAGGAGAATGGTCAGAAAAAATACACAGGTAGATAAATACCATGAGGTGGATAAAATATGCTGTACTTGGTAACAGTTAGTAGAATTGTGAAAGTTGCGAGAAGAATAGTATAATAATAGTAATAATAATAGTAGAATAGTATAATCAGTATATAAAGAAATCCGAAGAACGATGAGTGTGTCTTGATGATGGGTCAAATCAATGCTTGTCGATCGCGTTCACGAATGATATGACAGTGAGAAACACTTCCAAAAGTAATTGAGAGCATACCAAAGTGGGCATATGGGAATACCATCTAATGAGAGCTTCTACAACGAGACTAGCGTGGTTTAGTGGACGCTCGACATCACCCCACACAACAAAACTGGCTTGTTTACATCTGACAACAGGTTTAAAGCGATGTTAGGAAGCGAAGGAGGTATCTTATCGAAACCAAAAGGTACTCTTTGTTAGCAAAAAAGTGAGCACTCCACACAGTAGATCGCATGGACAGCCCCGGAGTTGAACCCTTGACCCCTCTTGTAAGTCTGCCGCGCTATCCATTCGGCCATCTAGTCGCTGTCACCATTGATGCGAATGAATCACTTGAATGTACACTTCGTCTAGGAAGTGTAAAAAATTATCGTATTACTATAATCAAACCTCAATTTGAGGTCCAAACCTTTTGTTGTAAGTTAAGTTATGAGCACGACACGGCCATTCCAGATGTCACTTTTGCCTTATCAGCCCGCCCTGGAGTGATATCATTTTTTGCCATTATTGGACCACCCAGGGGCATTTAGCAAAAACGAAGCACAGCTCTGTGATCCTTGTCCGATGCCCTACAAAATCATATAGGTCTGGTTCAGAATCTCCGGACCGAGTTCACTGGCCTTCCTTGTCAGCGCAGTATATGGCTACTGGCCGGACGACTGCTCTATAGATCTTGGACTTCAAGCGCTCTAGTATCTTCCTATCGCAGAGCACACCAGTCAGCGAACGCCACTTGGCCAAGCTGCACTCACGCGTTAGTTCACTTCAACCATCAGACTGCCGTCAGACGCTATCGTTGATCCCAGGTATTTAAACACCGAAGTGCGTGCAAGCTCAGTATCGATAATCCTAATGGAGCCGGACTCGTTCACGTCAGTCGTTAGGTAATCGGCCTTTATGACGTTCAATTTGAGTTCGAACCTCGCCAGACGGTCGCACCAAGTTTGCATTTGCCGCTCGAGATCACCTTTATCATCGCAAGCGAGCATCTCGTTATCAGCATAAAGCAGCGTCCACGGAACAGGCTGCTGAAGATCTCGCGTAATGGCATCCATGGCGTCAACAAAGAGGAGTGGGAGACGGCAGAACCTGGTGCACCCTAACAGAGATGGATTACTACATTGAGGTTCCAACTGCAGCTTACACTCTACTCTTTGGGCAAGAGTAGAGCATCTGCACCCACTCTATAAGTTCCTCAGGTACGTTGTGTCGTCGCAAGGCGTACCATATAAGCTCACGCGGTACGCGGTCGAAGGCCTTCTCCAAGCCGAGAAAGGCTACATGCACCAGCTTCTGTCTCTCGCGATGCTTCTCCACCAGGAGGCGGGCGGCGTGTATAGCATCAATGGTCCCACAAGCAGGATACAAAGCCGCAGTGGTTCTGGGTGAGCTTGACGATGTCACGAATTCGTCCGTCAACAACTCGCTCAAAGACCTTCATGCTGTGCGAAAGCAAGCGAGTCGGACAGTAATTGAAGCAGTCTGCAGGACTGCCTTTCTTCTTTCAAATCGGAATCCTGGTACTGTTGTGCTAACACTCCGATACGTTCTTCTCCTTTACTACCTGGTTGAAGAACTCAGCCAACCACTCAGCAGGATAAAAAATTTCCTCAAAGTAATCACGCCATCGCTTCAGCGCATTTCGCGGTCTGTCAGAAGGTGGCCGCTCTCACCATTGGTGCTAAAGAACTTTTTATTATCCTCGGTTCGCCGATGGCAGGTCTTAGCAAGTGTGTACAATTACCGCTCACCATCGCGCGACTCGAGCTTTCGGCAGACATCACCATAATGAGTGGCTCTCGCAGCAGCCACGGCTTTTTTGCAACCTTCTTCGTCTTCTGATACTCCTGTCAGTTGTCGGCTGTTGTGTCGTCGAAAAACACAAAATCGATAAAGCGATTTCTTCTCTCGAATCTTCGCTTTCACATCGTCCGTTCACAGCCATGCCTGCTTGACTGTCTGAGTCCTGGTACTCCCACTATAGTATGAGATGATGTGGGAGCCGCGTTTTCGGAAGACGGTGTTTACAATGGTGAGGCTATGCGGTTCCGTATGCTCAAGAACACCCTCACCATCACGTTACGAGACCCGTATCCAAAACCACCGTGACAGCTGCACCCGTCCTTTGCAGCACCTACGTGCCCATTAAGGTCACCAGAGACTATGGTGGCACCTTTCGGCAGTACCTCTGCTGTCTTCTCATCAAGTAGGCTTCAAAACTCATCCTTGGCGTGATTGGAGCAGGGCAGTCTGCGGAGCATACGCAGAGAAGAAGCGATAGAGTCGACAACGATCTTCACCAACCGATCGTTGAAGCGTTTGACGCTTACAATCGAGTCACGAAATCGTTCGGAGACGATGACTCCAACACCACTGGTGTCTTGGGACTTCCACATAGAACGGCCTTGAAGCCACGTCCTATGTCCCTTGACTTGCTGCAGGACCACCTCATCTCCACCCTTAGAAATCAACTCTTCTTCGCTCCAGTGCTTCAACCAACTCGCACGAGCGGCCCGTCAACGTACCCACATTCAGCGTTGTTACGCGGGTCCAGCTTACGTTACGGGACTTTTGGATTAGCTCAGTTTCCCCCCGATGCCGTCCTCGCATCAGGAAGCCTCGCATAGTTTTCTCACTCGCCGGGCTTTGCGATTGCGAGTCGGCTCCGGCGGATGCCGTAGCACTATCTCGAACAACTTATACTGTCATACACCATGTGATGTGATATGGGTCTTCATAGGCCGGCCTGTCACAAGGACCTGTCGCCTGCATTCGAAGTTCCGTGATTAGCTTAGCTCGCACAGCGAGCAGCTTCCAGTGGCACCACGTGGAGAAACGGACATCGCCACCCTGCGCTAGTCGGATACGCTACCCTATATAGTGAACGGCTGCAATGACAGCTTTATCAGCAACTAGAATTTTATCCTTTGATCTCTGCCCGCATTTTTTCGGGGACCTGTTTTGTGTGATCTGGGTGTTGCTGTTTAGATATATACTGAAGAAAGGCACTACTTCGATATTTGGATAGATGTGAAACAAACATTTTTTCATGCATTTCTCTGCATTGTGGCAGGATTTGTGCAGTAATCTTTGTCATAGGGATTTTATCTATGTTACGTTTGTATTAACGCCGTCATTGTTGTACACTTCGTACGGTTGCAGATGGAGAAAGTCTTCGAGGAGTTTCTCTACAAGTGTCAACGTGAACGAGGCGAGTCTTCGTCTTTTTTTCTGTCAGAATAATTTGGGCATAAATGCAATTTGACAAAAGTATTCCAACAATCATTAGTTCCTAGCATACGCTTGCTTCTATGGCAATAACTCGAGGAATACTTCTGAAATAAAGAACAATTTGTTGTTGGAGAGGAGTAGATTTTGTGAACTTTCTACGTAAATTTCGCTGTATTCATGCCTCACCTTTGTGCGTTGTCGTTTTTCTAATTCCACTGTTAAACATTATTGCAAAAATGGTCAGAATGTTGAACATTCTAGGATTAATCTAAACTCGAATCCTAGCAGGCAAAGTTAGATAGGTTAAAGCAGAGGAAATGAAATTAGTTGTAGGGACGAATGAAAACAAGCAACAACCCACACACCTTTGCTGTAAACACATCTGCTGCTACAAAGCTACATTACTTCAATCGCAAACGTTCGATTCGGGTTGTCATAGACTCGTACGAGTCGATGGTCATGGCCAAGTGCATGTTGACGAGGACACTAACGCCGCCTACTCCCCTGCTCTCGCATGTGCCGAGGAGCAGTTCTATTCCGGGCTCTGTCGCGCGGGCGAAGAATTCCGGCAGCCAACAAGACTGCCAGGAGACAAGCGAGACTTGTCAGGCGGCCACGAATCGCCTAACAATAGCGAGTTTATCGAGTGCGAGCATTGGGAAGGTCATGGCGACATGCAGGAAACAATCCGCGCAGGGGCGAACATACCTGCGCACTTGGTGCATGAACGTGCCCTACACGGGTGTAAGCCGGTCTGATATAGAGGTCCATCCCATGCATCCTACTTGCGTTTCTGGGCACCGATTGCCTTTGATTCGCAATTCACTCCCTATTTACCACCCGTGGACGAGTCACGTGGCTCCGCGACATGCGGCCCGAGATCACTCTAACAAGAGAGGCCGAACACACTCTAGACGAAGAAGATCTACGAATGCTTTCTCTAGGTCGAAAAAAGCTGGCTTGGGTGGAGAGGTCTGAATCGTATATCTTACCGGCTAAAAGCAGTCGTTTTGAACGATTTATCGATTGTGTTGTTTTTAGTCGCGTTTTTGAATCTTCCCCCTTTGATGAAGCAACTGTGTCATTTATTAGACAAAAACCAAACAAAATGTCTCATGGCGCTGAGGAAGATAACATAAGAGCGATAGGACGAGTGTTCAGTGCGGGGCGTGATTTAGATACGATACTTTCATTGACGATGAGAAGCACATAGCAAAATAATTTAAGAAACGGAAAATCATTCAGAACTACTTAGAGCGTTTAATGCAACGCACAACATTGGTGCTCAGATCATATAGTATTTGAGAACGTCATTCTTGTTCGAGCATCGACAATTGCTTTTTCGGAAGAGATCTTTTGTCGTGTTGTTCATGCAGTTTTAGAGCAGTTGATGAAAAAATCCAGAAAAAAAACTAAAAATATTTAGAGAATGCTAGATACATAATTCAATTTTTTTCTATATTCTGGGTATCAGTCGCTCTTCTTTTGCGCGTTATGCTCCTTGTTAAACTTTCAGGCTTTGGATTTACTGAGGTGCTGACTACTGACTTTGAAGCTGATAAGAAGGGTGACTTATTTTCGCCCAATAGCGCTGAGAGGATATGCGTTGCGAAGGATCTGAAAACAGAGCTACTGAAGAATGAAACTCTTAACATTTTTGGCGAAGGTTTGTCACAGCTTTTTATTTTACCTGAATATTTTTGCTATATTTTTAAATTCATCAAACTTTTAAGCAATTGATTTTTAAATACTGCAATAAAGTCAATGAAGGGTTCATCTCATAGCTCACTTAATGGTCATCTTTATTTACGAATGTGTAACAACGTTGAAACGAATGTTTGCTAAAATCATCTACATTTTTCACGATTTAGATGAGCTTCGAAAAAATCTTTTTGGAAAATTGAAAGTACAGAACCATAGGCCAACTAACTACTGTAGTCCTACCCGAAAAACGCTGTAATAAAATTAAAACCATCAAATTAAAAATTAAACTTCGTACATCTTTCGTTTTGTTCCTAACCTTTGACGAATGCAAGAAAATAAAAAATAGAACAAGAGCTTCACCGGAACTCTCAGTAAGGAGGGAAGCTCTTTTGGATGTTTATAATTAACTACCTTTCCGATGGAGCCGAAGTAGCGGACGAGCCGAGAAGCGACATCTGTAAGAAATGCAATAGTGTACAACAAAGAATTGGAAAGAAACGGACGAAAATAGAATGCATAAAAGAACAACAAGTTAACCTAAAGACGACCCCAACTCTATGAGAGTGGAGAGGAGAATAAACAAAGAAAGGAAAGTAGCAAAAGAATGGTGAAATACGATAATGAACAAAACAGGTCCACAAACTCACAGTTTGTGGACCTGTTTCGTTCATTACTCACGCTTTTTCTAGAGAACTAGCCGGCACCAAGAGCCATCACTATCGAGATTACTATTCGTCATTTTCCAAATGCCATGTTGCCTAAATCTTATGGTCAAGTGTGTTGATGCACTTGCTAGTGTTTGTTTCACGAATCACTTAGCTTTGTGACTGTATAAAAATAGGCAATATTTGGTAATAAGAGAATTCGAAAATTCTATACGCAGCTTATGGTGCGGCGGTCCTTCCAGAACTTAGCATTAAAGCGCAAAATCTACTATGGAGGGGTGAAATCGAAGTAAAATCAGGGAAAGCTGATAAACAATCTAACGAACCAACCTAATTGTATACCCAAGCACTAAAGAAGGAACGGGAAATAAGAATGTCCTAAAAAGGGCGAAACAAGAAAGGGACTATAACAATGTTAGGTAGAACAAAAAATCTACAAACTGAAAGAGCGAGTAAGTGTGCACTATTATTTATTGAAATGCGATTGGGATTGTTTATGAGTATTCCCTTAATATTAGCAATACCATATTTAAATTTAATATACTTCCTTTTGCCTATGCCTGCATGTACGAGCAATACATAAACCTTTCTATAGATAGTACCATTTTTAATGCCACCTATGTATCAGAAAGGTTGTTTAAATAAACCACATCATTGTAATGGTTAACAGAATATTCATATTCTAAAAATGACATAGGAAGATCTGCTAATAATGGTCAAAAATTACCTCCTACACGTAACTGTTATCTAGGAGGAATTCAAAATAGTGCAGGAGTTCTTGAATAGTATATATCCTGTTGCTTTTAACCATGCAATTACCTATATAGAAAATATGGTTATATCCGTTAAATGCTAAGTACTTTTTATTGGCATTCATAAAGCAAATTTTAAGTATTCCTAGAATATCACGTTAAATAAGACTGTGTGAAAGGTTGGTAAACATATTTCCTTAAGACCATCAACAGTTATGTCTCTAATATTATCACTGATAGCAATGTTATCAATAGCCTAATAACCAGTTAATTTGTGACTTCTAAGTTTAATGAAATTGACATACGTTTAAAAATGCGTTTTTGTAATTGCAAATATGTTTTGCACTTCCACTGTCAAAGGTTTAATACTACTAACTGCTCTAATTGTGAACCTAAACTTGATAGGTGTTTTGTGTAATTTAGGAATACAGTAAGCGTAAACCAATTGAGGCTCCTCCTGATTTTTGAACCAAGATTCTTACAAAAAATTTTGTGATATTCGACAATTTCATTTCTACTTTCGCTTCTGCAAATTGTATATATAGCCGCATTAGCATCATTGTTATAATGTTATTGATATGCCGTTGGATGATCCGCTTTAAAGCTAAGCCTTTCTGTCAGCCGTCATACCTATCCGATCACCACACATAACAAACTGTTCACAAAAATCGATAAAATTCATCGTTAACTGTTGGTCGATTGACTTAGTCCACTTGTTGTGAATTCTGTTCCTCTCCTTTATATCCGCATGTACCATCCTCAGACGAGGTATGGGACGATTGCTTTAACATACACGTAACCGTTGGCTAATATCATTTACTTTCGACCGAAGACAATGTCCCTATATCGATATTGTTCAAAAGTTTTTTTTTCGTCTTAGGCGCATTATGGGTTATTACTGTCTTTGACCTCATATTTACAACTGTTTTTTGCTTTTTATACTCCTGGATGGCACCGAAAAAATTATCATTTGCTAAGGATGTAAAAAAAACATCCAACTCTCACAAAGACTAGATTGGAATAAAGATTTCCTACAGCGTTCTACTGCGTGTTGTGAAGAAGTTCGAGGTTGTTTTTGGTGAGACGAAAGAGTCCTAAGCCTTCTCCAGGACCTGCGCGTACTTTCCTTCGTCGCGTAACATTTGCTGCGGTTAATTTTCCTGAGCATTCTTGGTGGTTTCGGTTTCTACGAACGATTCTTTCTCATTCTGACAAACTTATCTCAAAGCATTAAGAACTGAAGCAAAAACATTCCGAAATCCGGAAATCATTTGGTCGCTGCCTGTGTTAAACAGGTGTGAGAGCATCGTATCCGTTTGTCCCTTTTGTGTGTTAGACTAGAATTCTAGAGGGACACGGTCGGCATTTGTCTCGTTTAGAACTTCCACATAGAAATTCGACAGCCATGACTATCTGCATACCGTAGGATGTAAAAAACACCAGAGCGGTTATCAATACGCTTTTCTATATTTTTAATGGCTCCGACAGGGCAAAGATACTCGAACTGTTTTTGTATTGCATCGCTGTTCATTAAATGTTTGTGGTTCAAAATAAGATCACTTATATTTTCATTACGGACTACATGAACTATCATAATGTTGCGATCCGAATAATTTACAGATACAGTAATATTGTTCTATATTATAGTTTGGTTTGTCAGCGGGTCCGCCAGGTCCCGTCGTTTGGATCAGATTCCGACGATGTACTGCCGGCAGGAGCGGACTGAATTGGTATGCCTCTTCAGCCAAAGGGTCCGCTATCTATGCAGTCGAAAAGTGGGTGGGGTTGCAGTTTGGAGAGGCGGACCTGTGACCATTGCTGTAAAACTGTGCTGTAATGTTTGAATCATGGACCATTGTTCATGACAGCCTGCCCACTCTTCATACTAGACCGAACGAATTTAGCTATCTTGTTCAAGGTTCTGAAAGGAAGGCTTTCTATCGTTGTAACTGAGTTTTTTGGTTCTTTTACTACTAACAGAAAAGGTAATTTCTCACTCTATTTGTCAGATCCAGGTCGAAAATGAGGTCAAATTTTCTCATTTACAGATTTCAAGAAGCTTAACCTTTTGTTTTTCGAGAATCTGGATGTTGTTAACTTGTCACTGTCCTCGTCGATTAATTTCACTTAGGCTTTGTTACGCCTGCTTTTGTTTTGTCGCATTCTGTAATCTTGTTCTTTACATTTACTTTAGTGCCTTACTGTTACGCTTTTAACGCATGTATTAGGTTGGCAACTAATTTTGTGGACTCTCAAGAATCTTAAGCAAAAGTATCTATTAACAAAGAACTAAACACAACCTCTAATTAAAATAAGATCCCTCGGAACACAGAAGTGCTCCCCATATATCAGATAGCTGGTCTATCCCACGGCTATAGAATTATTGTGCTTTTAAGGCCAAGAATCTTTGGAGGTGCATTTTGACCCGGTCCACATTATTAAATCGTCTTCCAACCAAGAATTGCTACTCCGAACTAAAAATGTGGTAGCCACTCGGCGCAAGGTCTGTGCTGTAAGGTGGATGAGTTTGACGCTCCCAGTCAAGGTCTTCTATTTTATGAGGCGTCCGGTTCGCTAAGTTCCCTCCGTTTGGTGGTGTCAAGAAGGTATTAACTTCTGGGAGCTCGTCAAGAACGGCTCCAGCATTAATGATGTAATCTTCTCTTCTCAACCTGGCCGCGCGCAGGATGAACTCCACTGGAATCGGTTCAGACAGATTTTCAGTAGCGTAATTATCTATCAGCAAGATAACGCCACATCACACGTACAGAATCGGGAGCTTCAAAAAATTGAAGACCGTCTGGGAGCGTCTAACTCACCCACCTTACAGCACAGGCTGTCCGCTTAATGACTAGCACCTTCACAGCTTGCTGCAGCACTTCTTGGTTGGAGGACGATTTATTAATGTGGACCATGTCAAAATGCACCTCCAAGGATTCTTGGCTTCAAAAGCACAAGAAATCTACAGCTGTGGGATGGGCCAGGTAGCTGATAAATGGGAAGCAGTCCCGCGTTCCAACAGATCTTACTTTGTTTGAAAACTGTTATTTGTTATTTGTTTATGAACACTTTTGTTGAAGGCGCTTGAGAGTCCACGAAATTAGTTGCCAACCTAGTAGTTATGAAAAATAATTAAATAGTATTGAAATAAACAAATAGAACAAATAAGCAAATAATCTTCAGAGATTTATCGCATTTGTTTCTGTCTGAATCTTGAGAGATTTTACCGGATCTGAAAGCAGCGATGTCACTAAATGGAACTAGAAAACCGTAAATAGAGAATATCTTCTCTATAACAACACTTATACAATCTCGGGCAATGAAGCCACTTGCACACGATCTGTAGGAAGTGCGTCCTTAGATAAATAGATGAATCAAATAATATTGCGAAATTCTATATTTTCTGTTTCCGCTTTCCTGTCTTTTGCCATTCTTAACTATCTGTCCTCTGAGTTTTCTTTCCTGGCACACGAAGTTTTTTCTGTTTTCTGAAACAAATAAACACTTTTACCCCTCCTTTCTGCAATCGGTCCTCTCAGAGATCGATAACGCTATTGAGGCTTTCCTCAAGAAAACTATGCGGAGTATTGACATGCAGAAAAATGGACAAGCCGGCAAAATAGCACTTTTGCATTTAGACTGCGGGGCAGTTTTCTTTGAAAAAAATGCTCACTCGACAACTCAAAATGATTGTGTAGTTATAACTTATTCAAGTATCATTTGCTTTACAACATATTTTGTGAACATTGCAGCCATTTCATTAAACAAATCGAGCAACAGTGTGAGGTAAACTGAGATGCTCTTGAAATTTGTATTTTTTTTCAGTGAAAACGCAGCACAGCCATAAGTCTATAACTACAGGACTGTTCACAGTGCTCAAGAATTTCTACGAAAAAACAGCAATCTCTACGTAAGCTTATTGAACAACTTTTTGAAAACTATATTTCTTACGCTGAAAAACCGCGGCAATGCTCATTGCAAAATGTGCTGATTTTAACTAGGGAAATGCTTCTTTTCAACCTAGCATTTCGAGGAGGGAGCAACACGAAACCTCCTTGAATATTATTAACTGTGTGAAATTGTAACTGCCAACTGCTGAGCAAGGGTGGCATGAGTAGCAGGTAACCACAGTTCAAAGCGGGTCCTAAATGACTCAGCGTTGCCTCACATGCGAGACTGAACGAAGACGTCTCAGGAAGAATAACGTCGAGCGCAGATCGGCTAGTGCCGTCGATAACATCCTTGTACGCACTTGATAGAAAATTTGACTAGCGACAATACCGTGTTTTGCAACGTTGTCCTATAATAGTGCTTTCAATTATAATTTCAGTTTTAGGTAGAGTTTTTTTACCACTTTCATGTAGCAGTCCCTTTTTAATGTCAGGAGTTTTTCAGCTGCTCTCTTTATATAAATAGTTGGTGCTGTAAGCAAACATACTACAAGGCTATCATCACCTGCAAGATCATAGTCGCTTCCTTGGTCAATTAGAGCGACGCGTTGCTAGGTCGCCTAGTTCGGCCTTGCGAACACAGTTCTGCACTTCGCTGCTGAGTGCGTTCGTGCTAAAGGGCAGTGGGAACCTACGCAACGTATTGGTGCTGCTGGTGGTTCACGACCGCTCTTAGGCATGATGTCGGGCATATATCCCTTTGACAAAGCAGTGTGAGAAGCCATTTCCATCGATGAATTCTTCAAGCCGTCAATGATGATACTAATGCAGAACAGTACGGAACAGTGCCTGTTATCACGGATGCACTCAGCAGCCAATTGTGAAACTGTGTTCGCAAGGCCGATCTAGACGACCTCGTAAAGGTCGTTGAGATACCCTCGCAAACGTTAAGGCTCAGTTTGTTAGAAAACATCTCTATGACAGCGCATGTAATACTCCTTCCTGCAAGCTCTGCCCGTGCGGTAAGTAAGGTGACTATAGAGTCTCGGGGGCGGTGTACATCATAACTTGCAGTCAGCGCAACGAGGAATATCGGTGAGACGGGCAGGCCCCTTTGGGTCAGAGTGGAGGAGCACGTGGATGGACTGAATAAGTGCAAGGTCACCCCATTTAGGAAGCATAACTGCGAAGTCATAGTTGCGCACTGAGAGAACGGTGACGATCGCGTGAGTTTGGCGCGTGAGTACGATATCGCACCACGCAGAACCCTGGAGGCATTGTGAATTGCGTTCGAGAATCCCGCGATCAATAAGCAAGAGGAGCTGGTCTTAGCAATCCAGGAACTGGCTCCATTTGCCGACCTCTGTGGGCTTGACCCTGGGGGGCGCCAGCCGGAAGGTCGCTGAGGGGCTGACCCGAAGAGGTCATTCATCCAGTGGTTGTCCATCCGAGGGTGACCAACAAGTCTTTCGGCTGTTCCTATTAAGGTCAGTTGGCATGCCCTACTCGGCGCGGTGCGCGTTGAAGTCAGTATTCAAGCACACGCACGACGTGACGTGGCATTTCGTTATGGCCCAGCGACCGGACTACTTGTGTTTGTACAACAACAGCAAATAATGTCATTTATCACGACTCACGCAACACGACAAAAAAAAACGGAATCACGTAAGCGTAAGGCACAGCGGCAGCTTGTACTCTCGCGAGACTTCGATGAGCTTCGTAATGGTGTGTATGTGGTCAATCGTGCTGAATCCTTTCCGAAATCCTGCTTGCTCGCATAGCTGTCCTTCGTCCAGCGTTCTGCTGATCCTATTCAGGATCACTCGAGTAAACAGCTTGTAGGCTACGGACAGCAGGCAGATCGGGCGATAGTTGTCAATGTCGTGCTTGTCTCCCTTCTTGTACAGCAAGAAGGTCCTGCTGGTCTTCCACTGGGATGGGACCTTGCACTCCGACAGGTAGCGCGTGAAGAGCCGCGCCAGGGTGTTGATGAGCGCTGGCGGTAGGTTCTTCAGGTATTTGGGTCTGATCCTGTCGGGACCGGGTTGCTGTACTTTTGTTCATCGACGAGATGGCGTGTCGGATCTCGGAAGGGAGAACAGAGGGAACGACGTATCCATCCTGCGGAAGATGGCGTAGGGGCAGGTGGACGTGGCTATCGAAGAGATCGAAGTAGAAGTCGTGGATGACCTTCTCCATGGTTCTGGAAGAGGTGACGGTTCCGTCAGGACGTCGGAGAGCGGTCATCTTGGTTTTGAAGTTGGCGAAGTTCCGGCGGGCATTGCGGATACTCAACCCTGCCTCTGCTGCTTCAGCCAACACTTCCGCCCTTCTTTCCTTAAGATCATCCTTTATCGCCACTCTGCATAGCTTCGCAAGCTCGGACATCAGTTGGTATTTGCCTGACGCTCGTGTTGCTCCACGCTGCCGTATCAGCTCGAGAGTTTCCGGAGACAGGCGTCTCTTGGTGGTCTTCAAGCTCTCGGCTCCCTTAGCACTATCGCGGAGATGGTGTACGAAGTGGTCGTATTCCTCGTCGATGTTGTCTATAACGGTATCTTCCCGAGAGCCGGCGAGAGAGGTGTAAAGGTCCCAGTTGATGGTCGTTCTACCTCTTCTTAAACGTCGCGGCATTCTCTCCTTGACGCGAAAAGCGGAACCTTGCGCGAAGGAGGCGGTGGTCCGATCCCGTGTGGAACTTGGGGACAACGGAAACGTCAGGCAGGCAATACTTGCGGTTGAAGATGATGTGGTCGATCTCGTTGTGGAACTGGTCACCGGAGACTCCCAGGTCCATCGTAAAGAGGGAGGCTTCTGGAACTGTGAGTTTCCATGGATGGTCTTGGTCGACATGATAAACTCAGACAGCCTTTCACCTTGCTCGTTCCACTCCAAACCGTGGGTTCCGATGTGAAGTTCTTCCGGCGACTTTCGCGGTCCGATCTTGGCGTTAAAGTCGCCGACGATCACCTTGTAGAAGGTGTGATCTTCCTTATAGAACTTCTTCAGCCTCACGTAGAAGGCTTCGACCTTTTCGTCGTCGTAGTCACATATTGGGGCATACGCGACGAATACAGTCAAAGCTGGCACGGAGCCACATCGCTTCAGTCGCAGAAGTCCGATTCGGGTTGTCAGAGACTCGTACGTATCGGTGTTCATGGCCAAGTGCGTGTTGACGAGTACACCAACACCGCCTACTCCGTTGCTGTCGCATGTTCCAAGGAACAGTTCTTCTCCGGAGTCGTAGGCGGCGTGTAAGGGGTGGTGTCTTCTCGTCTCGGTCAGTCCGATGACTTCGTACTTGATCTTCCTGGCTTGCATCATCAGGTCCTCGACGGATGCTTCCGATGCGAGCGTGCGGGCGTTGTAAGTACAGATCGTCATCCTAGTCCTTCTCAATTTGCGCAGCCTGGTTAGGCCCTGAGATTTTAGCAGCCTCTCCGCACTCGTCCTTCCTATCGCTGTAGAAATGGAGGCTCTTTCGGGGTCAGGGGATGAGGCCTTTTGTGCTGCTGTGTTTGACTCCAATACACACGGTAGCTTGTCAGGCTCTGTCGTGCGGGCGAAGAACTCCGGGCAGCCAGCCAGACTGCCCGAAGGGACGGGGCGAGACTTAAGGCGGCCTCGAATCGCCTTACATTTACTCCCAGTCTACCGAGTGCAAGCTTTTGGCCGAGCCGACACAGTTACAATCCGCACAGTCACGAACACCTCCACGCACACTGTGCATGAACATGCCGCTCCCACGCACAAGGAACGCATCGACCCGACACAGCAGAAGCAAGGAGTCCATCCCCTGCATCCCACCTGCGTCTCTGGGCAGTGCATGGTCGCATTTGGTTCGCGTTTAATTCTCCTATCCACCACCCGGGGACGCGCCACGTGACCCTGCGACAAACGGCTCGAGATCCCTCTTAACAAGAGAGCCCGAAGGCTCTCTATCGAGGGAGATCCGTCATGATGAAGCAGGGAAAGTCAATGATTAGAAATCGAAGATGATTCCAAGAACAGTAATAGGAAGTACTATGATCGAGTTCTTAGAAGTTATGGAGACCGAATGCTCTCTTGTTGTTGTACGACATGTAACGGCTTCCACAGTTGCGACGTCCACTGCATTGTCCTCTAGCGTAGTTGCGATTTCCATGATTGTAGTTGCCATGTTGCAGTTGTCGCTGCGTCGAAACCTCCTCCAAGCTGCGAGTACTTGACATTTTCTTCCTCATGCCGCAGGCGAACTTTCGGCTCTGAGGTTGCTCCAGGATCTGGTACAGCTCCTCCCCAACGATCGGCGTAATCAGATCTTGAACTGAACTTAGGAAAGCTTTTGCGGCATGTGCTGGATAGATCGATACTGCAGTGTTTCATGTTGACTCGCCCAGACATGCGAACGGTTCAGTGATCGAAGGTACGGCTCGATACGTGACGACGACGTTCGAACGCATTGCCGCATTCCTTTATCACATAGAAGGCTTCGCTCGCGTTTTTTCTTTTTGTACTCCATGCAGCTTCTCCTCTTGGTGCACTCACTCCTATCAGCTTTGTTCCATTTCGCACCTAATTCGTCATTGCCATTGCGAAACACTGCCAACTGGATGCTTCAGTAGGCTCCTCTGTAATGAGCTTTACGAATATGCACGCTTTTACGGCTCCTGCTGTTTTATCGGCCTGCACTACATTGGAAAGGAGTTGTCCAACGGCCTGATAACCCTGCCGAATCCACGGAATCACGCCGGCAAGATTAATAAGATCTTTCGAATAGGTCCTTCTACGTTCATAACATCGTGCATTTGCTAGATCATTTCATCAATCGCTGTGCGATATCGATGCCCACATTATCCTTGTACGCCACAGCGATTGGCTTGCCGTCGTGAAGAATCAGTGCACGTAACAGGTGGTCGCATTGCCGCTTGTAGAACGCATAAGCCTTCTCTACTCCTGACATCGTGACGAAACTGTATGATGGGGACCTCATTAGGTATCGTTTCTTGTCCGCATCGGTCTCGTTATCATAGATCGAGAGCATTCGCGCCAGAGTGAATACCGAATGGACAAGGAGAGAACGAATGACAGGATCACGCTCGTGTGGGGCCACATCAGCAAATGTCTTAGATCGAATTGAGCCGCAGTAGTCTTCTGGATCGTCTTCGCGTCTTCCTTCGCCTGGGCAGACAAAGAACAATCTCAGTGAAGAGATGTCAGACTGGAGCGGATCCGTTGTGGCTCTGAAAGGGATCGAGTTGTTTTCCGACCCTTTGCCACATTAATTTGTTTTCCTTGTAAAGGCTCTTCTAACACGCTTTGTTCTTGTTTCTATTGCTGTGTCGTCCATCTCGCGTGGAATGACAACGAGGGCATCGTGCTGCATCCTTATAGGCTCACCAGGAATTAATTAATTCTTAATTGAAACGAGACGGCGCATTCACGGGAGGCGCGCGCCACCAAGGCCCCAGTGACTGAGTGGACGAGTGGTTAGCGTGGCCGACTTGCGGGAGAAAGGCCGCTCCGGTATTTCGAAGGTGCTTTGCGTACGCGTGGGTGGCAGCTGGATATGTGTACACGCATCCGGGGCACTTCTCAACACCGGCGGACTACGCCTTCGATGAAGTGCCTGTCGCCACGTCCCGCCAGGAAGCTTCCGACTGCTCTTCCTTGGCATTTATCCGCTGCTGCTGGTGTCAGAAGCTGCTTTGCTTCACGTGTTTTATAGAACGTTACCACAGCTGTTCAACAGTTTATTGCATATTAATTAGCGTGGCTTGTGTTTTGAAGTCAAATCGTATCACAGCAGGTTGAAATCAGGGTTGAAAATCGAATATGACACCTAGTCGAGACAGAAAAGCACTTTACGATGGCAAACACGCAAGACGTGCACCCAGCAATGAAGAAACCACACCACCGGAATCGAACCCTCGACCTCACTCCCGCCAGTCCGCCACGCTAACCACTCGTCCACCCATTCGCTGGGGCATTGGTGGCGCGCGCCTCCCGTGAATGCGTCGTCTCGCTTCAATTAGGAATAAATGAATTCCTAGGTTCTAGCAATGATTGAAGCTCCAAACCTTTTGCATGACTATTTGTGGGGCACGACAAGGGTATCCCAGGCGTCAGTTTTGCGTTATCGGCCCGCACTGAAGCGGTACAGTTTTTTGTAATTTTTGACCTACCCGGAGGTCCGCAGGAAATTTGGAAACCACTATGGTGCTTTCCAGACAACGCCCTACAACCCTATATAGGTCGCTTTGAGAAACTCCACGGTGACCTCTTTGACCTTCCTCGTTAGAAAAGTGGTCTATTGCTACTAAAGCGTAACGATTTCCACTTTCTGAGAGGTCATGTTCGGCTACATCAATACCAACTAATTCAAATGGCCGTGATGTAGTAATGGGCTCAAGAGGTGGCACGGTTTTTTCGTGGGCACGAGTAAGAAAATATTCCCTGCACGACCTTGACCACTTACAGATATCTTGTTCCATTCCTTCCTAAAAAACCTTTTCTTGAGTTCTGGGTAAGCTTTCTACCATTGAGATGATCGGCCATCATCCCAGCATGTGCCCCGTCAAAGATTGACCTTCTACTTCCTTTTACTTCTGGGTACCACTGCTACATTTCCATGCTGCGTCACCATTTTTAGTACTCCGTTTTCGATAACGAAGTCAGCAGTACTATACTTTTTGTTACACCTCGGCAGGCGAACTTCTTTACTTTCCTTGGTATCTTCAACAACCGTTACAACTTCCTTATAGACGAGATCATTTCTCAACTTCATTAGCCAACCATCTTTTTCTATGCCTACCTGGCCTACAATAGCGTTGTGCTCCTGGCAAACTTCCATTTCTTCGGGCACACCTGCAACCGGTCCTCTAGATAGGGCATCTCCACAGAGTTGGTTTTCACGCGATATACTGGATCTCTGCCTATCGTAATACTCTATCGGAAACATTGGTCTGTGTGAAAACACTAGTTTTTTTCAGCGCAAATATTACTGCTAGTGCTTCAAGGTCAACGACGTGATAGTTTTTCTCTGCTTTTTATAGAGCTTTTGACGCAAAGTAAAGTGAATGGAGCATTTTATCCGATCCCTCCTGACATAGTACCGCCCTTAGCCTTTCGTTTGAGGCGTCGGTGTATATGATAAACGGTCTGAATTCGTCACTTACTGCCATATTGTTTGGCTGTGCCATAATTGGTATCTTCGTCATGACATCCTTCAGCTTTTCAAAAGCATTTTACTCGACTGAGGTCCATTGCCACGAAACCTTTGGGCTAGTAAGATTATACAACTACTTTGCTGTTTTCGCCCAAAATAAATTTTCTGTAATAGGATGCCATTCCGAATAAAGTCTTCAACTCTGCCACATTGCTCGGTTCAAGATACTGACGGATGTTAAAAACTTTGTCTTTCCACCGTTTCTGCTGTCACTAGCAAATTATCTATGTATACAAATACCTCGCTATCTTTAAGACCCAATTCGTTCAGGGCTAAATCCATTAACCGTTGGAAACGCGCAGGGCTTGTCGACAGTGCAAAAGGTAAAAAACTCAAACTGGAAGAGGCCCTCGCTTGTACTGAAAGCGCTCTTTTCTTTAGCTGTTTCAGAAGGTCTTATTTGCCAATATCCAGATGCTTACAAGGGAAGGGTCTGAAGCGTATGTGTGAACGGGGGGAGCGAGTTATATAAGGAGAATCCTCAACCCTCTATTGGTTTGAAAATGTGTTAATTTTTTGCCAAGTCCTTAAACCCAAGGAGTAGGGGGTCACAATGAGATACGGCGCAGCACGCGTTTGGGGTCTTGTACGCCCGCGATGCTTCTGCAGCCAGTGGCTCGGAGCGCAGGTGGGTAGAGCGTTGATCCATGCGAGAGAGGTCAGGGGTTTGGCTCCTCTGCGTTGCTGCACTTTTGCATTTCAACTGATTGGTAGAGATTTGGGGATTCTGACGTCTATACCATTTTCGGACGTTTTCTGCGCGTTTTTTCAGCGGAAGTTGTGCTCTACAACGTGATAAATGTTCAACACTAGTGATTTACAAGTACAAAGTGCATGAAGCACCACTGGGCACCTTACGGGTAGCGTATAAAGGCTACAGGCTTCTCATAGTCTGTTTCCATACATGGACCAAAGGCCTTGGGAAAAACCATCCTACTCGGATTTTCAAAGGAGACCACGTTGTGATGTCGGAGGTGGTTCAAATGAGAAACGAGGTGTGCGGACCCCGCAAATTAAGCTAGACGGCATCGATATACCCTTTCCCTCACGTCTGCCTGTCACCTGGAAATCAGAGGTCTGCTGAAGGTTTTCTATAACCTAACACCAACAATGTCCGTCGACGGTCGAGTGGTGATATATCTGCTCACGCTGAAGTGTGGCCCACCTTTAGACAAGGAATCTTCGAGGGAAGAAATCAAGCTGGCCGAACGGATGGCCAGCATACTATCGAAGCACGTCAACTTGAAGCTGACGAAGGCGAACAGCCGGAAGTGGTGGAAGAAGAAGCGGATGATTGGGATCCGCAAGTTGAACTGATGCACGTGAAGAGGCAAGCAAGCAGTGGGCATATGATAACGTTTTCGGGTGGAACTCTTGTTTTGGAGAAAAGGGTACGTCTTCAACTGGATTTCGGTTGCGTGCTCATGACCATGGAGGAAGACACCGCGATTCACTACACAGGCACTTTGTACCTGTGTACCACTGGTGCTGAACATTTATCACCATGTTGAATACCACAGCGTACAGCTGGAAAAATGCGCAGAAAACGTCGAAAATGGTATAGACATCAGAATCTCCCAAATCTCAACCAATCAGTTGGAATGAAAAATACAGCAGCTCAGAGGTACAAAACCTTTGACCTCCCTTGCACGAGTCAACCCTCTACCCACCTGCGCTCCGAGCCACACGTTTGCGCTCCGAACCACTGGCTGCAGACGCATCGCGGGCGTCTGCAGCCAGTGGTTTGGAGCGCAAACGTGTGCTGCGCAGTATCCCACTGTGACCCCTACTCCTTGGGTTTAGCAACTTGTCAAAAAATAAACACATTTTTAACCAATTGAGGGGTGAGGATTCTCCCCATATGACTCGCTCCCCCCGTTCAGACACACGCTTCAGACCCTTCTCTTGTTAGTCCAATGTGGAGAATACCTTCTTCCTTACAACTACTACGTGAGGTGGCCACTCTGAACTACTTCGCGTAATGATTCCGCGATCCAACAGACCTTGCAGGATTGCTTTAAACTACTTGCGGGCTCGTATTGGGTATGGACGAGTCTTTTGCTTGATTGGTTTACTCTTTGATTGGTCAGTTTGGGTAAGCTCCGAGTCTTTTATTGTAGTCTTTTCTTTCAGGATCTTTATCAGCTCCTGGATTCTAACTTCATCATTAACGCCTGGATTTTCCCGTACCTCTTCTGGCATGTCGGTACTTGTTTCCAAGACACTGATTGGTATCCATTCCTCCTGCGCCAGTTTACCCACTATTTTCTTCTTTATGCAGCGCTTTTGGCTGATCTAATGCATTCCATGCTGTAATTGTCGTGGAACGGTCTTCCACAACTCAGCACACCCCGCGGTCAACTACGCTGTTCGACCAAAACTATTCGACCGAAGCATGTAAGCCCCTGCAATTCGCCTGTTAATGTTAAGATTTTTGAGCTATGCGGTGGAATAAAAATTCTTTCCCTCACGATCGCGTCCTGTCCGCATCACGTTGAGGGCCTTGGATTGGATGTACTTTGTACTAGTCAATCCATGCGAGTTTAATATTAAAAAGGTTTAAGGCGTTCGTTCCCAGAATGACTATTTCATCAACGCCCTTGCCCACGTGGAACGGGACTCTAATTGTCTTACCTTCCATTTCTCCCGCAGTGGCTACTGTGTTTAGGAAGCTCATGACCTTCCCCGATGCGTTCCTAACAACCGCATCCACTCCAGGTATCCTTGTGACACATCCGTTCAAGTCAATAACCAGCTTCCTGGCTCTTCGCAACACGTTCACTGGTATAATGGACATTTCGCATCCTGTAAGTCGTGACATCCATACCGATCATGTGAACAGTCGTTGTCGACTTCGGTCTAAATAATGCTTTTCTTCCTACGTGTATTTCACCCTTGCTTATCTCACATATCAAGTTATCAACCCAAGCTGAGAACGCACCACCTTGTCTTACATCCTTACATGTTGGACGTCTTTCTGAGTCATTACTATCATGCCTAGCGTGCTTTAACATTCCTTGGAAATGTGCCCTACTTTTTCACATGAATAGCACTGTAAAGGCAATTTATTGGTGGGGGAACGCGCATTGAAAAACTCTGCTGCGGTTTGCTGGTTACTTGGACCCACTGTTGGTCTGCTCCTGTTCTGATCTTGTAGAGCCGATCTGTTTAATCTGTTATGTTCTAGTAGGTTTGTAGGCCTATTTCCTACCATTTTACTTCCCGAATCTTTAATTGGGCTCATATGTCTTCTACCTTGCGGGATTTCTACCACTGCGGCTCGATTTTTTTCCAATCTTAATGCCACTGCTTTAACTCTTTTTGCTTCATGGCTCTTGGATGTCTCTATAGCCTCGGACAATGCATAGGTACCAAACCATTTAGCTAGCTGTCTGAACAGAATTTCTGCCTTCTACAAAGAGACCACTTCGGTAGGCACGTCTGAATGTGCTTTGCAGGCTAGTCTTTCCAAAACAACGCAACTCCTCAACTGATTGGTCCGGCCTTGTAGTCAGATTTCATAGCTGTGAAATCGCTCTCACTTTTGCCGCGTTACCATTTTCCACCAATTTGTTCCTCCTAGCCTGTACAACTTCTTCGAAAGTACTTTCTTTTATAACGCTTGGTATTGTTTCGAAGGCCATCAAAGCGCTTTTCCTCATGAAACTTTCGAAAAGTTGAATCAGGCTCTTATTGTTCCATTGTGGCTTATGGTACCTGATTGTAAACGAGTTAACAAATCTCTTGAAGCTCCGTTTTTTGCCGCCGTGAAATGGTGCAATTACAGGTAAGGCTGCAGTGCGCATGTACTCAACTAATGCTCTATCACGGTCCCATTTATCTTCTATTCCTGCTTAATTTCAACAGTTCCGTACCTGTGCCCCACGAAGACGTGGTCGCCTTCCTTGTCTCTCTAGAGCTTCTTTCTTGCGATGGCCATGAGGACGTGTGCGTGTCGATTCGTGCCCACTTCGCTTGCACTGGAAAGGGAGTACATCATTTACACGGCTTGCTCCAATTCTCACAAATCTTTGCCACCGTTTCTTACTGGGCTGATCATGCTCATCTTCCAGCTCATTGTGCTGCCCAGAGAATGCCTGCGCTCTCTGTGTTAGTTCCATCAGCTGAAACGTGAATTTTTCATTGCTGGCTTTTAACTCTTGCACACAGTCATCCTTCTTTCAATTCATCTAGGAGGTCCTCTATCTTTCAATTCATCTAGGAGGTCCTCTATCTTAGTTTATAGCGGGTGCATGCTGCATTCCAGTTTTTTGCAGGCTTCGAAAATAGGGTTGCTGTCTTCGATCTTCTCGTCGAGGCAGCTTTCGAGCTTCTCCGTTTCGGTCAGGTTAGCTATCCTCAAGATGTTCAGTACCCCGCTTTGAATGTCCTTGGGGCCCACTTCTACAGGTGATGGACTGGTTACGGAAACCATCTTACTGACCTTATCCAGAGCATTCCTAAGAATCTCATTTGCTACTCAAGCGTGCTGCTCGACTGCCTCCATCACCGAGTTCTTTCTAACTCATCTACTCTCACTTACGTTTCTTTCGCTTGCTGTCACTATTCCTCCTTCGTCCCTCCACCGGTTACTCTTGTTGTGTCGTCGTCGACTGGTGATCCGAGTAATGTATCTTCGTGGAACACCAACATTCTGCAATGAACTTTTAGGTATTAGGCTATCCACGAAACCTGTAATCGCAGCGAACCAACGGCGAAGTCGATAAGAGCGGCGAAATAACGACACGCTTCCGAGCAAATCAACTGCTTGTCCAATTGGAGCTTTTCCAAGTTCTAGGGTACTCTAGATCGATATGCGTTACGGACTCCAGCAATCCGATATTGATTCAAAACTAGTAGGCGACCCTTTAGGTTCAAACCCCTTCTCTACCGCGATTGATCCGGCTCTTTTATGCGGCCCTTATAAATTGTCCGTCGCTAGAAATGGCGACCCGTCGGTTCCAGCCTATTCTGCTAGTTGACCTGCTATTCAGTGACGATTCTTATTTGGTGGTGACTATTTTCCGTGCTAACCACCCTTTTCTTCCTTCGACAGCGATCATGTGGATACTAGCTGCCCGATATCCGTCGTTGCAATCTCCACTCACTCAGTCCGGGGTGGGTTGACGCCATGTAATGTCCCAGCGATCGGACTATTTGTGTAGGACAACGGCGAATAAAGTCGTTTATCACGACTTATGCAACACGGCAAAAAAGGTGGGGGTAATCAGAGAAATTACGAACTAACTCTCGGGTGGTGAGGCGCCCTTTTATCGGTGGGCGAGGGAACAGCTGATCACGGATCAGGGGGGGGAGGGGTTCGATCGAATGAGATCAACACTTACGCGCACAAATTCCCACGTGTAGGACGAGTTTTTACCCGTTCAGTTCGCTCGCGCTTGTCGTACCATTTGACAGTTCATCCCATTGCACCTTGCATTGTACGTACGTATGTGCAATGGAAATTCCACGTCCCCATATCAGACCGCTATGCTCAAGGAGGTCGATGCCCGTAGGCTGCTCTCCTCCCCCCCCCCCCCTAAATCGCATTGCGCCCCTTTCTTCCCATTCGTTTCATTCTCTCATTAACTTTCGAGGCACCTGTAGCTTGAAATGATGCTGGACGAATAATTTCTCAAACTTTTTTCGTCTTTGTCAGGCTCTGAATAGGGCGGTTACGCCGAAATGTAAGCGAAATAATGTTCTCGTAATAATCTTATCTCAACAGCTTCACAACATCCTGCACCACTGTTAAACATCATGAATGCTAAACGGAAACTGACATATAGCACATATCATAAAACCAGCCATAGAGTCATAGACTCTATCAAGGGTTTATGATATTCATGTAATCCATGCCCAATTTCATGTACTAGATATTGACCAGCATATTTGTTTCACCCATTACTTAAGTTGGCTTCCTCGGTATTAAACTAAGCGCTAATGTTGAATGTCACATTAGTGTGGTGGAAAATTATGCCTGAAATTGAAGGCAGTCTCGAAAACGCTTTGGTAGGGCGAAGTTGAAAAGTGTGCTAAGGGCGGAAACCGACCTCTCTACCGCCTGCTTAGAACCCTGTTTGCTACATCGACCAGTGCTTGATATCTGTTGCAGCTCACCCGTGTAGTCTAGCATGCCAGGCAACATCAAAGTCTTGGCAACCCACTCGTCTAATGCGCTCAATCTACGCTAACACTTTTTCTACTCTATTCGCTTCATAGCTGAACCCCGGCCCCACTTGCGGTTTTGTAGAGCTATCCTGAAGTTTTTTTTTTTAAAGCACATGATGTATAGTAATAGATAATGAAAGATTTACGCACACGACCGGATACTGAATTTGTTCCAGCTCGTTGCTGCGTTGCGTATGGGGGCAAACTAGCAAGCAGCTTTTTTCAACTGTAGCTCAAACCCATGCCTGGAGAAGGCCCTGAAGTGTATTACACGATCCCTTAATTCGAAATACTTACTGATCAGTTTGGAATGGGAGTGCTCCAATGCGGACTTGGAGAAAACAGCGGTTGTTTTGAACGAAAGTTTACTATTTTCTAGTAACAGACCTACGAACGTAGTAATTTCAGGAAGCATGTATTAGGTCATCCAATAAATAATGTCGTTTTTTGTGCTATAGTGTATATTTGTCTATTATCTTTCGAACTAATTTGTTTATCTCGAAGATGTGCACAGGTTTTCCTAAAATAAATGAAACTTGTTCCTTTTAAAACATCTATATATTGACTTTTTTACAAGTTTAGCTGAAGTGCCCAGCCAAATCTCTTCTTGCCCTTGTTCTTCTTCTTCTTCTACAGCGTTTATCCCGCTTAGTTGTGAGGCCCTCTTTCCTGGAATGTTGGAGCCGTTTTTCACGAAAATGCCATGGTGCAACCTAGGCATCTTTAAGTCCTGATGCAGAGTATCAGGCCACACGAACCCCTGCCGTATGGAGTCGTTGCGTATTCTATCCAAACGCGTAAATCTTGCCGTCACCGCAGCATCTTTGTTTCCATTACTCTAATGCGCCTCTCAATTTCTTTAGTAACGGGCCTGCACTCAGCTCCGTAAATAGCTACTGGTCGGACGACTGCTCTGTAGATCTTCGACTCTAGGCGCTCTATTATCTTCTTGTCGCAGAGCATTCCCGTCAGAGAGCGCCATTTAGGCTGCATTCACGCGTGAGATCACGATGCGCAAAGTTGCAGCTGCTTCATTCTCTTTCAGTCCCCAACACTTGATCATTGACAGATCGCTCATTCAACCTGCCTAAAAATCGGTGGTATGATCTTCAACGTGCAAATCAGTTGGCGGTGTTGTGTGGTGACCGTTTCATACTGCACGATCTTCGCGTCCGTGACAAGCTCTTGGTCACGATTTCGCACAAGGACAAAGTCGATCTGCTTTTTAGAATTCTCGCTGTAGAATGAAATAAAGTGGCGTTCACGTTTCCGAAATCTGGTGGATGAATAGTACGATGGTGAGGTCGTACGATTCCGCGTACTCGAGGACACGCTCACCATCAGTGTTACGTGAACCAAAATCCAGACCACCATGACAGCTGTACCTGTCTTTCGCAGCGCCAACGTGCCCGTTAAGGTCACCTGCGACAACGATTACGTCTTGCGACGGCACTTCTGCTGTCTTCTCATCAAGCAGGCTCCAAAACTCATTCTTGGCTCGTTCAGAGCAGCCGGACTGGGAGCTTGTGCAGGGAAAATATGACATCGCCGCCGTCATGTAGCAACAACGACCTTCATCAGGCGATCAGTGAAACGTTCCACGCTTGCAACCGCGTCATGGAACCGTTCGGTGACGATTATGCCAACACCGCTAGTGGCCCTGGGACGGCCACACAGAACGGCTTTATAACCTCGGCCTATCTCCTTTGACTTGCTACAGGACCATCTCCTCTCCTGCACCGCACGCAAGTCAATCTGCGTTCGCTCCAGTGCCTCTGCCAATTGCAGGAGCGGCCCGACAACGTACCCACATTCAGCGTTGCTGCTGCTGCTTACTTTGCGGGACTTTTGGACTAACATAGAACAATCAGCACCATCAATCATGTGGTGTGACATGGGCTGTTCGTGGGCCAGCCTGTCACAAGGGCTTGTCGCCTGCATTTGAGTGACCGTTCGGTTCAGCTCGCAAAAGCGAAAGTTTCCAGTGGCACCTCGTGGAGGAACGGACATCACCACCCAGCCAAATCTTACAGGAGCATATTCGGGATTGCATGCTTTTCGCGTTTTGCTAGGGTAACAGTCGCTACCAAAATTATATGCAATGTATATCCAGGCGCATTGGAAGTCCGATAATGTCAAAGATGCTTTCGAAGTTTGGCAATTTTGATTTCGCTGGCTCTTCCCGATCATGAAGGCTTGTCGCATTTGACAACAACATGTTAAGGGCAGCATTGGAGGCAAATCCTTGTCAATCATTGAGAGAAATGTTGAGTACTCTCAACGAACCTAAACCATTTATCCATTTCCATCTATGCCAGGTCGGCAAATTCGCAGAGCAGGTGTTAGGGTACACCACAATCCGTCCGCTGACAATCAAAGCAAACTAATCGATGACTTGCAACGAATTGCTTCGAGACAGCGTACACCGATCGGGGTTTTTTTAATCATCTGACACACAGGAGATGAAAAATTGAGTTTGTCTGATAATCAAAAGCGCAAAGAGCAGTGGCTATCTCCAAGTGAATCACCAAAAAGTGCCGCGAACGCGAGTTTAGTCTCCAAAAAGGAGCGTGTGTGTTTCGTGGAATATCCGTGAAATTGTTCATTTTAAAGTGCTTAAACCTGGACAAACTGTTGACGCAGATCTTAACTGTAAAAAGCTGGACCGAGTGAAACAAGCTTTAAAAGAAAACTATTTGGCGATCGCCAACAAAAAAGGCGCCATTCTGCAGCACGACAATTCAAGATCGCCCTGTGCAAAAGAGGCAATGAAAAAATAATGAATTGGAATGAAAGCTTCTGCCTCAGCCAACGTTCTCGCCCTTCCTCGCACCTTTGGACTTGCGCTTTCTTCCATCCTTACACATTTCCTTAGTGGCAAAAAATTTAAAAAATTGGAGGATATCCAAAATGCTATGTCCAGATGTTTTACAGAAAAATAACGACATTTTTATCGTTTCGGTATTGAAAATTTGTTACTAGATGGGAAAGGCTGTGAATAATGACGATGATTACATTTTTGGTTGAAAATAAAGTTTTAAAAAAAACTTATTCACTTGAAATCAACGTCGAAAAACGACATCACTTACTGGATGACCTCATACTAAGGCTACGTAGCAGTTGATGTAGGATTCAAGACAACTGGCAAGTGTCCCTTAGCAAAATCACCAAATTTTGTTACGGTATACTATATATTCTGTATGCTGTACTGTATGGTATACTATACTATGCTATACTTATTTGTTGTCGGTGTTGTTGTTCTTTGTTGTTGGTCACTAGAAATTAGCTTTTGTTGCACATTTTCCATTTTAGAGGTGTTATGCACGAACACTCACCATTGTTTATTTTGATTTTTAATGTTGTTTATGTTTCAGAAGAGAATCACCCTCTTTGGACATCTCTCCTAAGGTAGGCTACTTTTTTAGGCGACACTTCTTCATCAAGCAGTTTCTAATGCAAATTCACTTCCCGAGCTGATCTTTACCGTCCGTTTTAGCTCTATGTTCTTAGAGAATTGTCCAGGACTTTCCTATGTGTTAAAGCGAGCAGTTTGAAAAACCATTTTCAAGCCACGAAATGGGTGCAACCCTTATAACGAGCGGAACAGAATGCGGCAACTGCTGACCATGAAAATACCTCAAAGATACGCTTGAACGTCTGAAGCGAAGAGCAGGGAGAAACCTGATCCTCCACAGAGTCGCAAAACATGTTTTGTTTTTGCCGAATCCTTGAGGTAAATGAGTAAGAAGCAGTCACGGCTCTCTTGGTTTAGCATTGGTCGTAGGCTAGAGTACATCATGCAGTCGCTGCCGCACTTAGATCGTGGCTTGGAAGGCGCTAAGATAGAGCGAGGAGATTCGTATGTATCTTTACATATGTCGCTCATTTTGCAGAACTCATAAAAAGGCTGTCTGTCTGTCATAACGACGCCGAAAAACGTTGAATGCGAGGCTAACGTTGGACGTAGATGAAGGGACCACCACAGAAGGGTCTTCACCAACTGAACAAAAAGTGGATTAATGAGTTACAGTGTTGTTTTTGACTTTCTAAAGCTTCTAAACCTTAAAGCTTGTCTAAAGCTTGTCATATTTCTTTTGAAAATTGTCTAAATTGATTTGAAAAGCTTTCTATTTCGAGGTTCTTTGTCAGCAACTTTACGCGTTTGCGGAAATGTTTATAACGTGGTAGTTGGCTCCATAGATCCCGCACTTTTAAATTTGCAGGCGCAAACACTGCATAGCGGTGGATTGTTGATGAGTAAGAAACTTGCGCTAAGATGCTGTTTTTCATTACGAGTTTTCCTCCAAAAGGTGTGCGGATATCCTCGCAACAGGCGCACAACACGAGATAATACGTGTCTTCAACAAAAGCCCTGCAGTGAAACGCAGAAAATTACACAGCTGGTTCAGATGCTCAGTGCTTGTTCTTAAAAATTAAAAGCTGCAAATATTATCTTCTGTAGGAAAGTGGTTAATATGTGATAATTTCAGCTCTGGAACTCGAACATGTTTGTCATTTTCGATAACAAGAGAAAATCGGCATTCGCTTACGTTGGATCACTTGGAAGCGAGTGAGCGGATCAAAATTCTTTCTTGACCTTTGTTGGTATTTAGGGTCACTGAGCATGTTGAGACATATTTTAGCATTCAAAACAATTTTTCAAAAATAAAAAGCTGCAAACCGTGTTTCCACCCGTGTTTATCGGGTTGTTTTAAGGTTTGTAAAGATTAGAAATAGTGTTGGACACGTGCTTCGATAAGCTTGATAGGGTTGCAACGCGCAGCATTAAAAGGTTACCACATGTGCTGATATTTTGGAGTTACTGTCTATAGTTTCGTACAGCTATCCTTCAGAGTTGGTTCCATATCGAGGCAGGGTCCGCTTGCCACAAAGATGGGCATTCATTTGTGTCAGCTGCTTGACTGAGTGGAGACCGCTGCTTTCAGGTCGTTTGTAGCATGTCCAGCCAGCGTTGTCATAACATAGCATTATCAGCATAGATCTTTTGTGACCACTTTTACCTTCAAATCCCGGTTGCAGAGCTCTCTTCACAACAGACTCTCTTCTTGCACTTAACCATCTTAGACGGTTCTAGCACATATTGAGTTGAATGCGAGTTCTCATTAAGACATACAAAATTTATGCATGCCCTATTCTTGAATACGGCACGTGTGTATTCTGTCCGCGAAAGAAGTCCGAAATCGACAGGCTAGAAAAAGTCAGGAATAGTTTCACCAGGAAGTTGTTCATTCGTGCCCTTGGGTTCATATAGGCAGCATTCCTCGCGGAATTATTAGAAACAAAATGTTAAATCTTGATAGTCTCCAACTTAGAAGGAAAAAGAACGATCTCATCATGATGTATAAAATAATGCAAACGTTAGTAGTGTTGAATCCTCACAAATTCTTCATATTTACATGTTCACGTACGCGGGAATAGAGCGAAAATTGATCTTTAAGCAACCAAAAAACAACACTTAAGCCAGTGTTATACTCCCGCGGGAGCATCCGCGGAACGTCCGCGGACTAACGGTGCACCGAGAACGGCGGGTGTGGCGGGGCGCGGCGATTGGCCAGGTGAGGAATCTCGGCGCGATTGCCCCCTTCCGCGGACGCTGCCGCGTGAGTATATCTTAGGTCTTAGGCGTCAGTTTTTCGCTTTCAGAGGTGGATCGGAGTACTCCAGACTGAGCGAAAAGGTGCAAATTTCAGTATTAGGTTGTCCCATAAGTCCTTGCAGTTTTTTCAACGATTCACTGCAGATTCCGCCGGCGGTCTCTTGCATAGCGCTGCATAGCATTTGAAAGAGAATGACTTGCACTATCAGGGCTTGTATTGCGTTTCTTTTTATCATGAATTTTGTCCATTTTTAGGTCGTTGAAGTGAAATGTGAAAATAGAAAAAGTAGCCATTTGCGTACTTGTTCTCTCCGCTTAGCTTTTTTAATTTTTTTGCGTAGTTTTCTATAGCATTTGAAAGACAATGTTTTTTACTACAAGAATATGTGTTAGTGCCGTTTGCTCATTTGTCCTTTATTGATTTTTAGGTCATCAAATTGGGACGTCCGACTTTTCCGCCCGAATTTATACCAAAACTCCGGTTCTGTGGTTGGACTTTTTTGCTTGGTGTTATATGTCGTTTAGAAAAAGATGTCTTGCTCAGTAAGAATTTCTGTCGCGTTTATTGGCTCACGCTGATTACTGTCGAATATCAACAACTGAAGAAGGAGAAGGAGTTGTTGGTGAAGACGATGTTTCTTTTTGGCATTTTGTTGATATTTAATAGAAATCAATAAACGCGACACACGTTCTTATAGAGCAAAGAATTTTCTTTTGAATGACATATAACACCAACCCAAAAGGTCCAACTACAGAGCAGGAGCTGTCAGAAAAAATAACCATCCGCCTTCGGACGTCCCAATTTGATGACCTAAAAATCAATAAAGTACAAATGAGCAAACGGCACTAACACACATTCTTGTAGTACAAAACATTGTCTTTCAAATGCTATAGAAAACTACGCAAAAAAATTAAAAAAGCTAAGTACGCAAATGGCTGCTTTTTGACTTTTCACTTTTCACTTCAACGACCTAAAAATTGACAAAATTCATGATGAAAAAAGAAATGCGATACAAGTTCTGATAGAACAAATAATCCTCTTTCGAAAGCCATGCAGCGCTGTGCAAGAGACCCCTGGCGAAATCCGCAGTGAAACGTTGAAAAAACAGCGGGGACTTATGGGACAACCTTGTAATATCCAACGTCTTGGATATTAACCGGAAGATCAACCAACAAGATTTTTTTATCAACTTTGTCTGCATGGGATGACATGGATCACAATAAAATTCATACAATATCTTAACGAGAAAATAGGTACTGGACCGTCTAAAGGGGGAAGGTTAGGACCCCATAAGGGAGCCTTAGCCATTAGCTAACTAATCCAATACCTGGGCTCTTACACCTACCGCTACTCACTTCAGTACTAGTTATAGGGTGAGGGAAAGTGTAGAGGAAGGGCGAAGCATAAGTGAGTGACAGCTGCTGCCTACTTGAGGAAGAGCCACCACCCTCTATATACATATGGGAAGCAGCCGCTGTCCCCGTGCCTACATAGGAAGCAGCCGTTGTCCTTATTCGCTCACGATGTTCCTATTTATACGGCACTTCAAGGTCGTGATTACATCGTGTAACTTGATTGCGGGCGGTGTTCGGATCATTGGCTACTGCCAAAACTGCTTACACCCGATAGTGTCACCACATGCCGACCTGCTTTAGACGTTCCGGTCCCCGGAGCTCTTACTGTAGGACTTTACAGCGTAAGGGTTTGTAACGCTCATTTCAAACAGCTATCTTAAATAGTGCTTTCATTTTGTTAACGGCTGTGTGGGCAAAAACCCATCTGACAAGAGTGAACTCTAGCGATAGATCGCGTATTAAGTAAGAGTCATTGGTTGGGACAAAAACCGGAGTGTTCAATCGGATAGCCAAGAGTACAATACTTTTTGCGTCGCAAGTATAGGATTATAATAGTATGGGAGGAAGAAATATGACATAGAGGAACATAGTATTTCACAGCATGTAAAAACTCATGAATGCTTGAAGTAGAGTCCAGTCCATTTGGATCCCCTGCATTTGGCTTCTTTCCACAAGCAGGAAGAGAAGGACTCAAGTGGACTGGGGAAGGGTGTGGGGTGTTTATATTTAAGCTCTCTCTCTCAGATGTATTTACTGCGCTATCGTATGTGATAATCGTTCACCACTGAACATTATTGATAGTTGCACAAGGTGTGGTGCTGCCTGCAGGACTTGCTGAGACTCAGAGACGTATATTATGGAAAATTTATGAGTAGCCTTGTACTCATAATTGGAGTCTTCTGCGCTTCAACTCCTTTCAAAGTAAAAGGAGGAATTGTCAACGTATGACTTAGAAGAGTAGAGGCGAAAAGGAAAGAGTTCGTAGATCAGGGTTCTAGGAAGGAAAAAAAGAACTTCTAGCCGGGACCTCCATGTAATATCCTTGCGCTAGGACATTAGCCGGATGATCAACCAACAGGACTTCTTTATCAACTTTATCTGCATGGGATAACATGGATCACAATATAATTTATACATAATATCTCAACGAGAAATTAGCTACTGCACCGTCTAAAAGGGAAAGGGAACCTATAAAGGAGCTCTAGCCATTAGCTAACTAATCCAATACCTGGGCCCTTACACTTATCGCTACTCACTTCGGTACTAGTTATAGGGTGAGGGAAAGTGTGTAGAGGAAGGGCGAAGCATAAGTGATGACAGCTGCTGCTTACTTGAGGAAGAGCCACCACCCTCTATGCACATATGGCAAGCAGCCGCTCTCTCCATGCCTACATAGGAAGCAGCCGCTGTCTCCGTGCCTACATAGGAAGCAGCCGCTGTCCTTATTCGCTCACGATGTTCCTATTTATACGGCACTTCAAGGTCGTGATTACATCGTGTAACTTGATTGCGGGCGGTGTTCGGATCAATGGCTACTGCCAAAACTGCTTACACCCGATAGTGTCACCACAGCCTAATAGTTTAACAAAATTCAAAAAACCTCTATTCCTGCACCTAAAATAACGATATCTAGTTGTTGCCGACCGTTTCTGTTCGTCTCTTAAAAACCATGTTGATTAATGCGCTTTCAGACTTCGCCTGATTATGTTCTATTTTACGCTGAGTGTTTTTTAACGTTTTGTTGTTGTTGTTGTTGTTTTTCCACATGTGGTGTCGCATGTAATAAAACAAATCACTTCTGCCGTTAGCATGTTGCTGTCAAATGTTACGGTTCTTCTTGATACTAGAGTCAGCGCAACAAGGCAGAATTACCGGATCCGAACTTGGAAAACCATCTTTAGCGTTTGCAAACTTCCAATGCACCTGGATACACATCGCATATATTTTTCATAGCGAGAATTGCGTTACTACCCTGACGAAACTCGAAAAGCATACTATGTCGGATGTGCTCCTCTGAGATTTGGCTTGGTATTTCATCTGAACTTGCAAACAAGAATTTCAGTAAATAGTTATATTGAGAAGAGTAAGTCTCATTTACCTTGTGGTTAGAATAACTTGAGTACACCTTCGAGATACGCAAATTGCACAGCAGCTATTAGGTTGTAACGAAATAAATGGCACTGAACCACTGTAAATTTAAACAGTTAATATCTCAGCTTGTAGGCAAGGTTATTAATCGAAATAAAAACCATCTGATTCTACACATCTTTGCCAACGTGACACATACTTTTTTATCCCAGTAGCATAAAAATCAGGAGTCCTGGAATTGACGAAATCTTCGAAGGAACTTTCGGCATCCTGTTGGTATTTGAATATTTTCCCTACCAAGAAGTCGCCAAGATGCTTGAAGAAATGGTAGTCTGTTGGGGAGAGGTCGGGAGAAGACGGAGGATGTGGTAGAGTTTCAATGCACAGCTAATTCAATTTCTGCAACGTCATTCGTGCTACATGGGGGGCGAGCATTGTCGTGCAGAAGGAGAACTCGCCTTCGGTTTACCAAGGCCGGCCGGATTTCCTTCAACTTTTTCATCATTTCTTCAATTTCAATGCAGTACTCCTCTGCCGCGATGGATTCACCGGGAGGGAGGAAGCTGTGGTGAACAATTCCCAGCGAACACCACCATACTGTCACCATTACTTTCTTTTGGTGCAATTCCGGCTTCGCAAAAACCTTGGGGCTCTCATCGCTGTCCACCCACTAGGCCGATCGTCGCCTGTTGTCGTACATTATCCATTTCTCGTCACAGGTTACGATGCGATCAAGGAATGGGTCCTTTTCGTTCCGTAGAAGCAGCGCGGACGAGGTCTCATATCGTCGGTTTCTTTGCTCCTCAGACAGCTCGTGAGGCACCCATCTTTCCAGCTTTTTGGTCTTTCCAATTTCCTTCAGATGCCGGGCAGCTGTGTTGTGACTGACGCCAAGAACCTTCGCTATCTCCCTGGTACCTTTGTGTGGATCCTCCTCTACCACATCTCTCAGCTTGTCCTCATCAACATCACTATGCCTCCCACGACCTTCATGTTCTTCCAAGTTCTCATCTCCATTCCGGAACTTCTGATACCAACGTCCGATACGCCGTCCGAATTGTGGAACATCCTTGACCGAATGCGGCGTTGATCTTCTCGTCCGCCTCCTTAGCTGTAGTGCCCAGCTTGAATTCATACAAGTAAATGCCTCGCATTACCCTTTTGTCCATCTGCAAAAAAGTCAATAAAACTCTAAAGTTTTCCCACTTTTACATAGAAAATTTGGTACTCTCCGGTAGAGCAAAGTTTGCGCTTCTAAATGATATGCCACATGTTACGGTTTGTTCTTGATCAAACGCTTAAAGACGCGCCAAAAAATGGCGCGAGCCAGTGCCATTTAATTCGTTACAACCTAATAGTAGCTGTAAGGTGTCGTTGAGGTTCCTTTTCATATAAAATCGGCTATTAGTATGTGTTGAGGGTGGGGTTAGATCAAAAAGTTGAACTAGGAAAACTAGTCTATAACAGTGAAACGGTCAGACAATCTTTTCAGATTTGGTACTGGAGTGAAAACGAAGGACGGATTCTACCTTAACAATATTGCTGGGCTACACCAAGTAACCAAAGACCGAGAGATTGAGACTACAAAGTTGATTCCGTTTATTACGTTTCAACCTGGGAAGGAAGTACGTTGTTTTTCGAATATGGTCGGTATATTGCTTTTAAACGAATGAGACAACTGTGTTCATTTATATTATAAAGTTCACCGTTCGCGATCAATGATCACCTGTCGTGTAGAAGACGAACCAGCGATACAGTGCTAGAAGGGTTGACCTTGTTATAGATTTGTTGCATAGTTGACCATGTTCTTCACTTCTTTAAGATACGATAATTTTTACCAGATGATTACGGAGAGTCGTCGTCATTAGTTGTTGTGTTGGCTAAGTACACATAGTACACAGAAGGCAAGTGAATAGCCTCAACGGTACCGGGAACGGCAAAAACGATTACCATGGGAAGATTCTACAGCCTTTACCTCTAAATATCAGGTCGTTGCATACAAAATGGCCGATTTTGAGAACGAAATTTTGATGTTACGAGAGTTATGTGCACTTTCCCACTCATAGAAGTAGAGCACTCGATTCATGCTGTGAAAATGACCTCAAAATTTGGCAAGTCACAAAAGCTATAAATAGTAAGAAAAAAGATTCTGCGCTTTCAGAAACTATACAACGCCTGGGACGGGAACATCCGTAGCCACAAAAATCGTCCAGAAATTGAGGTAGAAAAATCGGTTATTTTATACGCAACTACCTGATTGTAAATATGAAGGCTACGGTCCCGATTCATGGCATGGATCGAGGTCTTCCGGGAGTTTCATTTCTCTCCGATTTCAGAAGCTACCTGGATATAGCCATATTTGTGCCACACGGGGTCAATGAACCTTTACAGTGGACAACATATGACACAACAGCCGATATACCAGTGACACTGCCTTCAAACTTGCAAATATTTTATTCAAGTTTGTGTTACGTGCCACGTCAACTACCTTTAGGATATTATTTCTTTCTGTAAGTCTAGAGGCAAGTCATGGACAACAACAGCACGAATGGAATCGCTTCATGAGAGACTTTTTCATAAGAGTGAAGATGGCTCTGGATGGGGTGCATGGCTTTTGCAATATAGAACAGATTTCAATATAATATTTTAAGATCTCGCTTGTATACGCTCAACGTGGTGGCAGTGCTATGCATACACTATCCTTGCCACGAACGTTATCCATTATGCAACTCAGGCATCTACTGCCTAATATGACGATAGATCAGCTGCTTGTTTATCCATTCATTTATCCAGTGGTGGATAGTTCCAAATACATTTTCACCCAAGGAATACCATATATGGTGAGTTGGATTTTAACCGTTCTGTAGCTGTGTCTGTCGAACAATAAGCTGTTCTTCAATATCTGAAGAAAGCAATTCAGAGTTTCATCAGGGATTATTTCCAAGTGGATGGAAATCGTCTTTATGACGAGATCGTCGCAGTAGAACGTAGAGGTAAATAGAATACAGCAAATTTTTAAAAGCAGATATCGTTATAGTTTTGAGCGATCATTCATTGCTAGGAAAGCGACTTCTCGCGGCCCACGTTGACACGGAATACAAGAGAAGCTACGTTCCCGCTGGCGTTTAGTTGAAATTCCTCACGCTTGGATTCATTTGGGGGCGGCAGCGATACTCATTTTGACGCATGCGGTCGCGCATGCATTGTCCCGGGCGGAGTCCTCGCTGCTCCCGGGGCGGATAGGACGAGTTTTGCGCTAACGTTCCGAGGCTGGGCCAGTTGGAGCGCGAGTATGCCTGCAGACGGATGCACTGGTGGGCAAAACTTGGGCGTAAAACGATAGAATGACGAAACGCCATCTTGTAAAGTGGTTTAATGTGATAAAATGCTAGTGTTCCTCAATGGAGTGACATTAAGCCACGTAATATAGTGGGGGAGGGAAAACCTAGTGAAAGATAAATTATGAGGAAGATCTAAACAGACAATGTAAGTAGGTCATGGTAGTAAGTAATAAGCTAATGATTAGATGTTTTAGACGGACGAAACTTGGTCTTTAAGTTCAGAATTGCGTGTTAAAAGTGAGAAAATAATCAATTACAGTTAGATTAGATTATTCTTTTAAGGCGTGAAAATGGTACATTTTGAGTGTTGCCTGCAATGAATACATTTAATAAAGTATATTGTGTGTTCAGAGGCCGAGTGCATAAGCGAGCCTACAAAAATTGAATTTGATAATCTTATTTGTGACAGCTTTAAGACTTTTCAATTTTTGAGAATCTACTTGCACCCTTCTTTTCTTCTTACTGGTTCAAAGTTCTAAGGTGCTTAAAGTATTCATCAGAAGATATCAAAACAATAGCTCGGAAGAGGTCATACGTATGCCATGAAACTAAAGTGAATCTGGTGACGGTAAAAACACTAGCTTATTAGTAGACAATGTAGTGGAATAGGCAGCCTATAAAAACTCTTCGCAGAAAAGTTGGACTTCTTATGAACAAAACACTATGAGCTTACTTCAAATGAGACTCCTCTTTTCACTCTACAAGGATTTTTCACCAGTTTAGGTTTCACACGTAGTTCATGTCCCATACCACTTCTGAGCAGTCAGTTAAGAAACCCTCATGAAATATTTCCTAGGCTTAATAGACATGATATATCCGTCCCATAATGACTGTGTCGCATTCCGCTGTTTCCCTTCTCTTGCCTGTGCGAAGCGGTTCCTCCGTTAGGTTGGGACGTGCCTTCCGCTCTAGCACTCTAGGCGCATCGTGTAACTCGTAGGCGTCTCTGCGCAGCTAGAGGTGCTCCTGGCTGCAGCGCCGCACCGCGACCGCACGCACGGCTGCGAATGAGTACCGTTGCTCGCAGACGTATTCATTTTTGTTCATGTTTACCGTTTAATTTATCTGTCACCGTAATAACAATCTGTTATTAAATAAAAATTTTTGCGCTTTGTTTCTGCTTTGCTTAATGAGCAGTTTCTTGCTGAAGATTTTTCCTATGTTGTTTCATGAGCTTTCTAATGGCCAGTTTAACAATGTCAAGCTCCTGTGTACAGACGCTGTGAGTTTATTTATTTATTTATTTATGAATACGTCAAAGGACGCGCCACATAAGGGAAAAACAGAAAGAACAGCAGAAAGCAGACGAACGATCACAGCTAATCTTAAAGGATTTTCCATGAAAACAAGCGTCGTCCACCTATCAGTAGGTAAAACACTGACAACAAGGACTCCAAAAAAAACGAGAAAAAGGGGAGGTGCTTAGTGCGGAAGAAAGGGTAGGAAGGTAAAAAAAATAAGCGTCTGACTTTTAAAGACCTGAGCGGAGTTTAAGGCCTCCGTTAGAATACATAGGCAGCCGGTTTAAATAAATTAGATAAACCAGCCGTTGACGGGCAGCGCGTATATCGGCGAGGGCCAACGAAGAGCATGTACCTAGACAGTCCTATAAAGTAGGTTTCAATAGTATGTGAACAATTCCAAGCGAACCATAGTATATATTAGAACTTGACACCTGTAGCCCTATGGAACGCCTTACGCAAGTTACCCAGCACGTAAGTTAAAAATTGTTCGTGAGCCTAGAAGATTCAGCAACGCCAGGTAGATAGCTGCCATAGGAGGCGTAATCGAATTAATAACAGGATGTTTCAACTCCGTAAAAAAAAACTAAAATACTAGATTAACAGGCCTTCAGCACTAAGCACCCTGAGAATAACTGGGCTAATCTGATGGTGAGTATAGCAGTCCTAAATTATCTTAACAAAAAAAGGGAGACTGTCTGGTCACACTTGAATCCATGGAAAATTTACAGATCTTCCAATGATGATAGTCTTCAAACTTTCAAGAACTTTAGCGGTGAGTATGTAAGAACGCTAACGCAACGAAGAAACAAAAACAAGGAAGAAAAGAATAATGCATACATCATTAGCAACTAAAACGTTCTCCTCTATGGAACACTCGGAACCTACGAAGACTCAGAAAGCATCGAAAAAGAAAAAACTACAGAAATAGGCTCGAGCAATCATTGTTTTTACGACCTACATTTCCGCAATCCATGGCGAGAACGTTTTACTGGAGAAACTAAAAATTTGGGGTGATATGCAACGTCAAGATGAGTGGAATAGTAGTCTGTTAAGATCGAGCTTATTAAGCTGCTTCTTAAAGGCGCAGCCACTAGTTGCTCCAAAGAGAGTCGCCGGAAGTAGTTAGTATACTTGTGCTTTTCCAAAATTTTTCGAATGAACGAATAATCGAATAACCACATTTTTTCGGTTATTCGAATTTCCGAATAATCGAATAACCCCATTTTTCGAAAATTCGAATGAACGAATAATCGAATAACCCCAATTTTTCAGTTATTCGAATTTCCGAATAATCGAATAACCCCATTTTTCGCTTATTCGAATTTCCGAATAATCGAATAACCCCATTTTTCGCTTATTCGAATTTCCGAATAATCGAATAACCCTGTTTTTCGGTTATTCGAATTTCCGAATAATCGAATAACCCAATTTTTCAGTTATTCGAACGAACGAATAATCGAATATCCGAATAAATCGAATAATCGAATAAACTTCACTCATAATAAGGACAGTGAGATTTTTCCTTTAACTAAGACGTCGTCCAACGTGGGTGAGTGTTCAACAGACATGCCGAAAACGTCGTCCAAAGTTGGTCGGAGTTCAGCTGACGTGCCGAAGACGTCGTCCAACGTGCTTGGCAATTTGGAAGAGTAAGGGAGACCCGTAAAGGAGGGACCACTAACCGCGGAATGCCTTCAGCTTCCCATGGAACTTCGGACATACCTACGTCTTGTGAAAGAGATCGAAACGCTGATTACAAATATTTATACCAAATTTGCCAAACGGATTTCATAAGCAAGCACTAGCTGCCCAAAGTCTGCGGAATGTGTGCTGCGTGCGTTGATGCAACGTGGACGCAGTGTTGCGCAATCAGCATTGTCGTTAGCGGCCTGACCACCTTAGGCGGCGACGCAGCGGAAGTGTTCTCGCTTCACAGAGAGTGGTCATGGGTTCGATTCCCGCACACACCATTGCTATTGCGTTTTGCGATTTATCGTCAGTGAGAGCTTTTATCGCCATTTCCAACGCATTTTTGAACAAAAGCGTGGCAACAAATGTCATTTACGTTCTTCGAGCTCCTTGTAAGTGGAAAGGTGAGCATTTTTGATTTCCCCATTAAGCAAGCCAAAAACCGTATTCACTCGGCGCGCGGGAAAAATACGCGTGTCGTGAAAGAGTTAACCTGCCATAAGAAACCGGAAATTCAGAAACCGATGTCAGATTCGTGATGAGCAACCCAATTCGTAGCGAAGTATGAATAACTATTTTTTCGACCTCGGTAGTACAGTGCATGGGCCATTTTATTTTCGAACAGCCAAGCTGTTTCAAGATGAAGAGGTGTTGTAGACAAATTATATTCTTTACACGAATGGAATCAAAAATGTACTAACCAACTGATAAGTATAGCTAATGATGCAACAACCTTCTTGAGTAATGACGGAGGAATGCAAAAAACGTGTGCTTTATAGCGAGTGAAAGGTTTTGATCGAGAGGTCAATATCGATCGATATTGTTGATTGGAGCTTGAAAGTGAAGTTTCTTTGTTTGTATATCAATGACAGTTAGGCAGCCCGTCCCTGCCGTAGCGGTCCCGTGTGGAAAATCTGTTCAACTTAGCATTATTAGATTGGTGCAAAAGAAATGCAGGTTTTCTGTCTTTTTGGTTTTAACACTATTTTTCAATAAACTAACCATAAGACTTTTCATAAGGTGTTATACATTGTTGGAAAGCTCATTATATGCGATTTCTATGTATGTATATGGAATTTAACTCAAATCGCTTATTTAAAAAGATAATTTGGTTTTTATTTTCAGATGTCTAAACGATTTTGGTCAAATTTACTCCTGCGAGTTGAAACTGGACTTCCGCTCAGACCTCTCAAAATATAAACGAAGTATGGGACCAGAGAAGGATCAACGAATGCACAGTACGAAATGGTTCCAAAAGTTTCGTGCCGGCAACACCAGCCTCGAAGACGAACCACATGAGAGCCGTTGATAATGATCCATAGAAGGCGTCAGTCGAAGCTGATCCGCGCAAACCACGCGAGATATTGCCGAGGATCTCGACGTCGATCACATTACAGTTGTTCGCCATTTGAAGCAAACTGGGAAGACCAAGAAACTAAATTGACCGAAAGTCAGAAAAATCGTCGTCTTGAGATATCGTCGGCCCATCTTTTGCCCAATGCCAACGATCCGTTTCTCGAACGGATTGTGACTTCCAATGAGAGATGAATACTTTATGATAACAGGCGCGTTTGCCTAGTGGCTGAATCAAAAAGAAGTTCCCCGACATCAGCCAAAGCCGGAAAATTTTACGAAAATCGTGTTTGGACATCTAAAGATAAAAACCAAATTATTTTTAAACAACCGACTTAAATCAAGTTCCATATATTATGTTGTTCGGAAAGTTCTCAGCGTTTTGTGTTACTACTGCTTGTTCTTGTTACTGTTTGTTCTTCATCGTCTATTATTAAGTAAAAATTCAACTTGCATTGCGCATTAATGCTACTTTCTGTACAGAATTTTTCGCTCTATCTGGTTAAATAAATTATGTTTCAACGTTTTATTACAATTTTGTCCTTGAAGGGCTTTTGGAAGGATGTCGAAGGAGTAATTCCGAAAGATATTTAATTTTAACTTCAAATTGGGACAATCCGCAGCCGAGACAGCCTGACAAATCAACCAAGTGTGGGGGCCTAATAGTTCTGGAGAAAGCACTGTATGCCAGTGGTTCAGTAAATCTTGGACCGGAGATTTCAGCCTCGAAGATGCTTTGAAACGCCTTGGGAAGGTGAAAAAGCTCGAAAAGTGGATGCCCCACGAGTTGAGTGAGCGGCAAAAATAGTCACGTTTCGAGGTTTGTTCTTCTCTACTTTTACGCAACAAAACTGACACGTTTCGGGATCGAATCATCACTTGTAATGAAAAGTGGTTTCTTTATGATAACAGAAAACGTTCCGGGCAGTGGTTGGACTCCGATGTATCCCATAGACATTTTCCAAAGGCGAGCCTCCAACAAAGAAAGGTGATGGTGACTGTGTGGTGGTCGGCGGCTAGTGTGATCCATTACAACTTTTTGGCAATAGGCCAAGCGATCACGGCAGACACCAACTGGAAGGAAATCGACGAAATGCACCGAAAACTGCGTTAACTTCAGCCAGCATTGGTCAACAGAAGAGGTCCGGTTCTTTGGCACGATAACGCCCGCCCACACGCTTCACAAATCGCTACTCGAAAATTGAACGAATTAGGGGTTGAAGTTCTGCCTCACCCGCCATATTCTCCAGACCTCTCACCAACCGACTACCACCCTTTCAAACACTTTCAGAACTTTCTCGCTGTAAAACCTTCACCAATCAGGACCAAGCCAAAACAGCTTTCATGGATTTTGTCGAATCTCATCACAAAAATCTCAATCTCACCACATAATTTTTTCGCTGATGGAATAAGTCGACTGTTGGCCCGTTGGTAACAGTGTGCTGATTCGACTAAACCCGATAAGATTTGAGAAAGTTATGGTAGTTCACTCAAAACGCTGAGAGCTTTCCGGACAGCCTAATACATACTTAGAAAGCGCATGTAATAACCTTTCCAACAATGTATAATACCTTATGAAATGGTCTTAGTTTGTTGTTAAAAATAGTGTTGAAACAAGGAAAACAAAAAAACCTACATCACTTTTGCACCAACCTAATAGAAGCGCTGGGAACGATCGGTTCCGACAAAAAGGCATTTTGTCGTAGGATCAAAATCGATCAGAAGCTCAATACCTATAGAGAATTTCAATTTTTGCCCGAGGTCCACTGTTCGAGGATAGAGAGTGGAGCTGCCTGCAGTCAATTTGGGGCTAGAGTGAAGTGGAGGATTGTGCTTTGGGGCATCAAGTAGGTCGTCGAATGACCTTGGGGACGAAGGCACTGATCAGAAGAAGATTCGACATCACTGAACATTCTGGAGATGCCGATATTAAGCGTAGTGGTGGTGGGGGAGGGCTCGATGGCTTCATACTGGCTTCATAAAACTACTCACCTGATCAAGGTTGGAACACAATAAAGGATAAGGATAAAGGACGGCGGCACTCAATCCCCTTTGGGATGCGCCAGGCATTCTACTTCTACGGGATATCGTGGAGGCGATTTGAATGCGTATCTGGCCATACATAACTTGCCGTGGCCAGCCGATGAACAAGTCTGCGCTCTCTTCTTCCCAGATAAGTCTGGTACCAGTTCACTGACCCCGGAAAGATGGAAGGCTTGGTTGGCCTGGGCGGGAAATCCAAACCAGGAACCTGGTATCGGGTGCACACGACAGCCGGCACCTCCTCCGGCTGCGCTACACGCACCCAGTAAGGTTAGCACAATAGGGCTCTCAAATATTGCCATCTGTACTGCTAGGGAGTGAAGAAGGCTGAGTTGGTATAGCAAGCAGCTTGAATTGATTCTTCTTGGCGTAGTGATACTACAACATCAACAGCAAGTGCGTGACTGAGCACTTGTACTATGTACTAGCACTGAACTAGAACTTGCACTACGGTACCGCAGTGTTTAGTCTTAATGCAAAAGAGAAGTAGCTAGGATTGAATTGGTGCGGATCAGCTTCACTGGGAAATTTTGGATAGGAGTTCACGGATATATTACAATTACAACAGCGTACCACGGCACCTTTGACATTGCCCAGGAAGATGATCCTTAACTAACGTGCTCTTGCGTATCGTATAATAGAAAAAATATGATCTAGTCATGATTTACAAGTTGATAAATGGTATGGTGCCCTCTAGTTTTATTCGGTCTCCTCTTCTCCTACAAGAGGTGCTCAATGGCAAATTCAACTTCCCAGAGCAAAAGCAAGGTAAGATCCGCATTTTTCACATATGGAGCAGGGGTTGAATTTTTGAAGCCTTTAAAGGAAAACAATATACCAAACACCCAAAGGCAATTTGAAAGACTGGTTGACGGGTATCACCAGAAAACTTTGTAGTTTGATGTTGTTTTTGAGGTATTGCGTTATTGTGCAAGCCACAAGTCACTTATTTAGTCACCTGTTATCCTGTGTTTGAATCATATGTGAACTTATATATATATATATATATATATATATATATGTATATATATATATACCCTAACTATATATATCTCTTATACTTATACCCGCGTATAAAAATAAATAAATAAATAAATATTTGAATGCGTTTTCGGGCACTAGTGTATGGGGCGGTTTCTGCGTCTCCTACCAGCGCGCGCTATTTCGCAAGGCCTAGGGCGATTTGAACTTAATATAATTGACTTATAAAGCATTTCCGCAAAAAACGACTATGATATTCGTTCTTCCCATGGCAGATTACCTCTAGTAGACCTATTTTGAACAAGATCTAGTGCGGTACACTAAATACACTAGTACTCGTTTTCGTAACGGCGAGATCCTCGACGGTGTGCTATCGAAAACAGTCGTCACCGGAATTAACGTCGCTTACAAAGATCATCATTATGTCACATTCGAAACAAGCAAGTATTCGAAATTCGAATATTATTCGAATTTTCGAACCCCGAATAATCGAATTCGAATAATTATTCGAATTTTTGACCCTCGAATAATCGAATTCGAATAATTATTCGAATTTTCGAATCTCGAATAATCGAATTCGAATAATTATTCGAATTTGCGAAACTCGAATAATCGAATTCGAATAATTATTCGAAATTGCGAAACTCGAATAATCGAATTCGAATAATTATTCGAATTTGCGAAACTCGAATAATCAAATAATCGAAAATCGAATTCGAATAAATTATTCGAATAATTATTCGAATTCGATTATTCGAGCACAAGTATAGTAGTTAGAACCATCTTGTACACCTGACAAACACATTATTAATCATTACATTATACTTTTTGTTGTGAATCATTGAGTGGAAGATATTAAACCCACCTCTTCTCACACTACACGGTTTGAAGGTCCAGTACTTATTTGGAAGTATTTTAGAGTTTCTTGGGCTTTTGTGCGCATTGGTGCCCCAAAAGGTCACATGCTCTGAAAGTGCATTGAAACAACTACGATGAAGACTCCTGCCTTACTATTTAGCGAAATATGATATTAGATCATTGTACCTCCTGTGTCTGCACCTCTCATATACATATTGCATCTCACAGTACATAGGCATAAAACGTATGAAGAAGAACATGCGCCTCCTAAAGTTATTGTACCTAAGGCTAACAGAAAAGCTTTTTAGGAGCTTTTCAAATGAAGACAGTGTCCTACAGTGTGTTTCAAAAGTATGTATTCACTCCAAAACTTGCGCATATCTCGTTTCGCGTTAATTTCTGCAAGCCCAAGCTAGCTCTACTAAATTTCTTGTAGCAGAATATAGGTGACCACTCACTTTCGAGATTTTTTTTCGTCTCACACTAGAATCAGACTTTTTTGAAGAAAATTGATTGAAAATTAACGTTTCAAAAGTATGAATCCACTTGCGAAAATCGAATTTTTTACCAAATTCAAAAGTCGATCGAACCACCATTATTTTTTATAACATCATGCAACGTATAGTTCATGCTTCTGACAAGGTTCTGGATGATTTCGTCTTCGCTGGTATCCCTTGTTATCAAAATGACAATCACATCATTGAGCTGTCGGTTACTCGCGTAGACTCGTCGAACCATGATCGCCCACATGTTCTCCATAGGGCTGCTGTCAGGAGAACAGGTGGGCCAGTCCGTTACTCGAATATTGTGACGGTGGAGCCAATCTTTAGCCGACCTGGACACATGGACTGCAGCGCTGCCCACTGCAGTCCATGTGTCTTCTGCCTTTCAAGAAAAGCAGAACGATAGACTCTAGTGCACCTCGACACTCCAGACTGATCACGCAACACAACGAGACACAACGGAAGACAAAGCTTCAGCATTCCGCTGATGCAGAAGCTGGTAACTGTCACTGATGAGCCGCCTCCGAAGCTGCGACGACGGGGACTTCTCGCAGATCATTCCAGTAATGTCGGTATCCATCAGGAGCCATCTAGGTTAAATTTCTTTTATTTTCACCAACGGAAAAAATTAATCTGGATAGCCCCGATGTATACTGACATTACTGGAGAAATCTGCGAGAAGCCCTCGTTGTCCGAACTTCGGAAGCGGTTCATTAGTGACAGTGGCCGGTTTCTGCAGCAGCGGAATGATGAAGCTTGGTCTTCCGTTGTGTTCCGTTGTGTCGCGTGATCAGTCTGGAGTGTCAAGGTGCAGTGGAGTTTAGCTCTATGCCTTTCTCGAGAGGCAAAAAACGGCAAACACATGTTCTGCAGCAGAGCAGCGCTGCAGTCCATTTGTCTAGCTCGACCAAATATTGGCTCCATCGTCACAACATTCAAGTAACGGACTGGCCGGCCTGTTCTCCTGACAGCAACCCATTGGAGAGCTTGTGGGGGATCGTGGTTGGACGAGTCTACGCGAGTAGCCGACAGTTAAATGAGGTGGTGGCGATTCTGACCACATAGGACACCAGCGAAGTCAAAATCATCCAGAACCTTGTCAATGGCATAAATAATACTATGCATGATGGCGGTCCGATTGGCTTTTGAATATAGTGAAAGGTTTGTTTTTCACAAGTGGATACATACTTTTGAAACGCTAATTTTCAAAAAATTTTCTTCAAGAAAATCTGATCCTCGTGTGAGACGAAAAAAAAAATTCCTGAAAGCGAGTGGTTACTTATTCTCGACTACGCGGAATCTAGTGGAGCTAGTGGGGGCCTGCAGAAAAGAACGTGAAATGAGATATGGGCAAGTTTTGGAGTGGATACATACTTTTGAAACGGACTGTATTGACAAAGAAATACTGGCAACAGTTATGCCTTGCGGTACTAAAGTGTGCCTTCCTGACTATCTCTCTCTCCGCCCCCCCCCCCGACACGAACTCTCATTGAGGAAGTCCTTCATCTTGGAGTTTAGATTTACCGAAGAAAATCTTGTATAACAGCAACAGGTCATTGGCCTTCTTTATTCTATTTTATTTATTTATTTTGTAAGCCAAGATTTGCATTTCGCTCAATGCTTGAGGGAACGTGATCGTAGGAAACCAAGCGTCCGGATTATGAACTTTATTTTAAAACTATTAAGGAGCTTTCCAACTTCTCGATAACTCGGCGCTTAGGTCGTGGGGAAACTTTCGTTCCGTCACCCATAAACAGCCGTATGCAGAACTTGTAGGCCTGTGTACTGTGACATTGATTCTTCAGGTAGGCGAAGCTCTAAACACCTGAAGGTCATCACCATCGCTTTATTTTCAATGACCTCACAGTGCTTATAAAAATTTAGGTTCTTAGTGAATATAAAACCCAAATGAGTCTTTTCCTCTATCCCTCGATTGGCGACCCGTCAAAATTGTATGGACGTCTAGGATTGACATTCCCCAAATGTAGGAATTTGGTCTCGATTTTAGAGATAGGTATCTTCTAAGTGGTATACCTGGATTGCAGCCTGTTGTAGTCTGTTGTAAAGCAGTGAAGTCATCTTCGGAGTCTACAGTGCGAATGATCTTTATGTCGTAGGCAAAAGCGCTGAACTCAAACCCCACAACGCTAAAGCGTTTGCGAGCTCATATGCATGGATATTTGGAGGACAGTGATAAACACCACCTTACGGAACTCCGCTAGTTATAGTCCAAGGTTAGGAGAGGTGTTCACGGATGCGAACAGAGAATGTTCGGTTTCTTAGAAAGGCAGCAATCCATGCAACCACATATACGAGAGTGGACGCCAACAAATCTGAGCTTTTCTATCAACTATTGATGCGGGACCTTATCAAACGCCTCGAAGCATTTCGGTATCTGTGGTTTTTTTTGGAAACCATGTTGGTTGGGTGAAATAACCGAGCAAACTTCTGGGGGGAGAACAATACGCTTCTTGCGAATCTTTTCGAACAAGCGAGCAAACAGGACTAACTGATCTGGAAGGTGAAGGAGTGGTGAGGAAAGGCTTTTTAGGAATAGGCTTAAAGGAGGAATGCCTCCATCTTCTGGGTGGCTCCGCTCTAATGAAGCTCAAGTTAAAAATATAGGGTAAGGGCCCAGCAATAATGTGAGCGACCTTCTTTAAAAGTCTAGCTTGATACTATCTGGGGTGACGGAGTGAGAAGAGGCCGCTTCGGACACCTCATCTTTATAGAACCAGACAGAGTCTTGCATCTGAGGAAAAAATGCTTGTTTAAGTGACGAGGAAAAGCAAAAGCGTTTTGACGTGGAAATCCAATGTGAGGATGAATATGCGCCCGACTATTGTTGCGATGTCGCCGAAATTAACGTTGTTGACTTGCCGAAGACATCCACACGTTGTTTTTAAAGATATGATTATGTGCAGAAGGCCTCTTTGTATGGCATCAGCATATCACCATTAGATTCTGCGGCTCAGCTGAGAAAGCAATCTATAGTCAGACCTTCCTAATAAGCTGAGATATAAAAAGGAAAGAATTGAAGGAAGTCAGGTCTGTCTTCGTTTTGCACACCCCTTACCAGGGAATGCCGTCAGCTTCCATGGAACTTCGGATTGAGACCTATATCACGTGAAAGAGCTCGAGACGCTGATCACAGATATGTAGACCAAATTTGCTAAATGGATCTTCTAAGCGAGTTATGGCCGGCGGAAGCCACGATGTCTTCCATGTGTTAGGCCGCGCTCAATCAGCGTTGGGCGCAGTATTGCGCGGAAATCAGCGGTTTGGCTATCAGCACCGTTACCAGCGGCGGCGGGAACCGAACCAATGAACCCAATCCTTTGGAGCGAACACTCTACCACTGCCCCACCGCCGCTGGTAACGGTGCTGATAGCCAAACCGCTGATTTCCGCGCAATACTGCGCCCAACGCTGATTGAGCGCGCCTAACACATGGAAGACATCGTGGCTTCCGCCGGCCATAACTCGCTTAGAAGATCCATTTAGCAAATTTGGTCTACATATCTGTGATCAGCGTCTCGAGCTCTTTCACGTGATATAGGTCACAATCCGAAGTTCCATGGGAAGCTGACGGCACTCCCTGGTTAGACGAAAGCCGAACATAAAGAGCTTCCCTCCTCTGTGCTCAGACCACGGAGTCGGATCTATTATTGTCCTTTTTATCAACAACTGTAACACCACCTCCAATGACAGGAAGCATGTTGAAGGCAAGCTTTCTAGGTAGTTTTTCAAACCCCTGTATTCCTCCTATAAGGTATACCGTAGGTGGAGTACTCAGTGTACTCAGTGAGTGCGTTTTCTAGGAGACTCCTGCTGCAAGTAATGGAAGCTCGGTCGACACTGCGTACTTTGTCTTTTGAAAGCATTTGAAGAACTCAATGCTGGAAGGCTAATTTTTAGGATCGAATCCTCTGTTTAGAATGTGAAAGAAGCATTAATATATCGGATGCGTTCGACACTTGTGACCTTGTATTCCAGAATACCGCTCATAGCTCACGCCACAACAAGCGTCGCAGCGTTTGAATAGTTGGGAGCACGAAATTTGGAAAATCTAGCACACCGCTCGTCGAGCAGGGTTTAGATATCTAACTAACTTTTTCTTCACTCCAAATTTGGCCTAGTCGCAGTGATTCGCTTCATCGCATCGTTGATTCCAGTTCCTTTACTTTACGTTACTCATAGTGGCCTTTTTCAAGTGAACCACATATTCAGAATCCTCACTCAAGGCCTTTTCAAAGGTGGAGTAACTAAATAGCTGTTCTTTATGGGTATCCTCCTTCACCTTAATATTGCATGCTGCGGCAGGTTCTTGTCCTTAATTACATCATAAGGATACGTTTAGCTAATCAACAGCCTGCTCTACCAAAGTTGCAAAGTCTTCAACTTTCTTAAAATTTTAACGAATCTAGATTTAGTGTTTCATTGTGGTCTTGTCGATGGTAAAACTGCTGAATTTGGTACTTTCTGCCATTAGACACCATTGCATCTTCTAATGCTTTTTACAGATGTCGCGGTACCGCTGGCTTTCACCCCTAAATGTGGGGCGGCAGATGACCCGATTGAGGAGCGCTGTGCGAGGTCGACCAGCAATCACAGCCGTCAAGAAGCCGTCCGTGCGGCCTCTCGGCACCGGCTTCGCCGTGACAATAACTTCTCATCATCAACTGTAGCTACCACCTATGTCATGGTTTCCTCAGGGAGAACATCCTAACTACGTCGATTAGGGCAAGTTAGAAAAAAGCGAAAAAATGGACGACATCCACAAAAACGCTTATTTGCCCAATATCGATTGATGGCGATCGACAGTTCAAAAACGAACTTCATATTCGTGTATTGCGACCTCGATTACCTCTAAGGCTGAAGTTTCGTGCCGATTGAAGGACATTCTCAAAAAATTCAATAATATCGATCGATATCGATTGGTCAACTTCAGATTAGTGTTCAGGGAGCTCGATTACCCCGAGGGCTAAAGCTTGGTGTCGCTCCATCCTCAAAAAATCGATATATCGATAGATATCGATTGGTCGACTTCAGATTCGTGTATAGCGACCTCGATTACCTCTAAGGCTGAAGTTTCGTGCCGTTTGAAGGACATCCTCAAAAAATTAATAATATCGATCGATCTCGATTGGTCGACTTCAGATTCGTGTTCTGCGACCTCGATTACCCCGAGGGCTGAAGTTTCGTGTCGCTTGAACAACATCCTCAAAAATCGATAATATCGATCGATGTCGATTGCCTCCTAAAACCCCTCCTGTCGATGATCATCTAAATACCCAGGCACGGTTGCCGACGTGTTCAGTACGTCTACGGCTCGCCATGCACTGTCGCCGACGTGTTCGGCTGCCGCGCTCCAACTCAAGTGTGACGGGCGGACAGTGTGACAGTGTGGCACACACACGCTTGCTCCTTTATATATAGTAGGAATGCCAAAAATTCCCAAATTCACCAGTGATTACTATCGATGAGGTCACAGCAAAATGCTGAATCTAGATTTGTTTAAGAATGTTGAAAAGGTGAAGCATTTTGCAACTTGTGGGCAGAGCAGGCTAGCGATCAGCTAAGCGTATCCTGTGTGTGTAATTATCTAGAATGAGGATGGGAACCTTCCGCTGTATGCAATATTTAGTTTAACGATGACACTCATCGAGAACAGGTATTCAATTACTCAACCTTCAAAAAGATCCTTGAATGAGGATTCCGAAAATGTAGTCTAGTTTTTCCCATATCTAAGCGTAACTACTAGTGAATCGTGACATTGGATCCGCTTACCATTGTAGCAATCTTCGATGGAAAAGTTCCTAGTAATATTCCTGTGATGTTTCTGATGTAGTCAAAGCCTCTCGGAAAGCTCTGTCTTGGAGCCTTCTTGTCTATTGATGTATTGCGATAGTCACTAAGACAGATCGCAAATCCTTCAACGAAAGCCATCAGAAAGCTTCAGATTATAACCGAAAATTCATAAATCTTTTTCTTCTGCTAACTTATTCCTGCACCATGCAGCTCCAAAAAATGAAAAATGTTTTTGCGGTTGACACTCTTCTGCACTTTACAGTGAGCAACTTCTCGGCCGCCATTGGTGTTTCCAGACTACTTAAGCTCACCCTTTCATGACAGGTGGACTCTGTGCGCAAAAAATGAGCTAAGAAGGCAAACTTGAAATTGTCCACAACTTCAGGAGCGTTTAGTAGATATGGAGTACATATTTGGAATTAATGTGGGAAGCCACACCCCGTGATATGCATCTCGGCTTGAAGTTCCCAGGCCGCCTGGCATCCTTCTCTAATTAGATGTTTAGCATTAGTCAACTAAGAACCACTTACTTACTTCTATCTGTCGTGAGCTATTTTTTCACATCCGTGCCTAGAAATATTCATAGCTTTCAAGTCGTTCATGAATGTGCGACGCCACGTGTTTCTTAGACTTTCTCTGGCACGCTTTTCAGCCGGAATCCGCTCGCCGATCTTGACAGGCGGTGCAGCCCCATACGTAAGATGTAGCCAGACAAATTCGGCTTTGCGTAACAGTTTCGTAATGGTTGCTCTAGCTGCAGGGGAGCAACGCCTCTTCGCTAGTCAAGCTATCTATATAATGTCCTCATAATTTGTTTCAGACACTAGCAGAGAAACGCGTTGGTCCGTCTGATGATGTTAGCTGAAATCTTCTCTGTTTCGCTAGCGTACTTTGCAGTGGGTACGTGTTTCTAATCATCCACTTTACACAGTGAACCATAAACGGTACTTGAACGGTAGTTTTGTTCTTAGAGTGGGCGAAAGGGCAGTGACGTTGAGTGTTTTCAGCATTCCATAATGAACGGAGACGTCTCTTTGCTTGTTTCACCGGGTTAGAAGTGGTTTGCGAAAACATACTACCACATGGAGGGCAGATGCTAGTTGATCAGCGTAAGCGCATTTTTGATAAGATACACCATGATTCCACGTCGTCCATTTAGCACGTCATCAAGATCGGCATTCATTCCAACATTTTAACAATGGTGAGCAACTCAGCAGGTCAGCTTCCTGTAAATATCTGTATTCCCGTTTTCACTACTGCCACAGCTTTGATATTTTTGTCACCTAAGAGTTTTGAGCTGGTCGTTATTTCTTAAATATGCCGACGTTTAGAAGATTTTGCGCTTACAAGTAGAGCGGTAGTTGTATAACACATTGAGGAACGTTGCCACAAATTCAAATTTTAATCGATATCGTGAAGGTAATTTCGACGCGTATTTGCCTTACACAACAACTTTCAGTGAACAAACGATCGCAAATTAAGGATTCATCCTTCTCAACGAGTCCTTCACCAGTTCACTTACCCCACAGGTTGGACGGCTCGATGGGCCTGGGTAGAACACGAGCCAAGATCTCTCGATTCGGTGTGAACGCGACTGTAATCGCCGGATCTTTCCTAGTCTGGGGCCACATAACTAAAAAGTATTATCTGTAACAAATCCATTTGAGACTTACCGAGCGACTCCAGAACAACATAGGATCCTAAACAAGAAAAAGTCACAAAGAAAAAAACGAAAAATTGCATTTGTTGCGATTGTAAGCCGGCAAAGTTGTCTGCCCTCCTTACCATGTTGGATCTTGGTTATAACATGTCAGGCGGCAGTCAGCACGCGGTATTCGGCTTCTTGCGCCCTATTCACCATGTTAGATCCTGGTTATAACATGTCAGCAAGCACGCGGCATGCCTCCATTTCGTCGTTCTTTGCCCGCCGAGACGGTTGTAAACCGCGGCGATTTTTTTGGTTTCTTTTAGGTTTCAACTAGTTTTCTAGACGCCGCTCGGTAGGTAAAAGTTCTACAAGCCTACAAGCGAGGAGAAGACTCAGCTATGAGGAGAAGAAAGTAGAGAGAAAAATTTGTAAGCGCAGTTGGAGCGCGTCGTCCGAAATGTGTATTCAGCCTCTGCCTGATTTGATGAAAAATTTCTCAAAGTTGAGCGATCCCAGAGAGGTCAAATTAATAGTGCGTTTAATGCTACCTTTGCGGGAACCTGATGATATAAAAACAACAGCCACGCATGGCAGGTTTTTGTCATACACGATCTTCCAAAATGTCTCCCCTCACACCCTAGGTTTTTGTGTAAAAAGTTGAAAATCAATAAAAATATTCGTTTGATGGGAACAAAAACAGAACACCACGTATTGGAAACTCAATCGGGCTGTTTAAAGGCAAAATGCACATTCTGGTAAAGCGGCTCTTCTAACAGCAAAAGAAAAGGACGTGGTAGCGGTTCTCAGTCCATCCGCAAAATATTGCACCTGCGAAAGACTAGCTGTGAAATTTCTGAGTCTTTAGATTTTCGGTCTTTGTTTACTACCCGTCTTGAAGAAAATGTCCTGCTCTATAAAGCCTGGAACAACTATTGTTCAATATCTTCTTTGGAACGAGTAAAAAATAAAATTCCGTACGAGATGCTGCGACGCGAGGTGCAAAGCAACCCTCTGGATCTGAAGGCTCTTATCAATCCAGGAGTGGTGCCTTATGAATAATGCCGCCCCACCATAATCTGCGAACCATGGGCAAACATTTTTGAAAAGTGCACCAAATTTGGTGTACTCTTTTCCTTTTCACACGCCTATGTTTTTGTTGCAGGACTTATGGGCCACCCTGTAAAAACTCTTGGTGACACCTTGTCTTCTAGCGTAATCTTTTGATAACTATTCTGTTTCCGTGTCCGATATCAAGCACTAGCAGAAACAGCAAAGGCAATTTAATTAATTAATTTTAATTGAAACATTTGAACGAAATTTATGTCTGATTGAATTTACATTCAGTGAGGGCGAGTAGAGGTGCTGTCAAGAATTGAGAGAAAAAATGTACGATCTCTACTTGAGGGGCATTTTATGGGATTGTCGTGCAACGCAGGTGTCAGCCGCATCGGTGGAATACCTATGTGACGCCCTTGCGAGGCCACGAGTTGCGGCACTAACGGATTCGTCGTCTTACATACGCGCTGTTCTTAACCTGATGCCACTGCGACTGGCTAATGGAGGAGCTTTTGCCCCAACTCACAGTTACACAGGTGCGGATGTGCTTTGGTAAACTCTCGCGGATTGCCCTGCGCTGGCCTCCACACCACTCGCCCTTCTTGCAACTCACTCGCATGGTGCAAGTGAACTGAACTTCACTCGGCAGTCTCTGCCGATCTTCTCAATAAACATTTCCGAGCCTCTACTATGGCTTATGGTATAGTCCCGCGGAAGTATCCGCGGAACGGGAATAATCTAGTCAGGACCCAACGCGCGCCCAAATGTCGCAGTCCGCAACACCCATTTTCCGCGGATCGTCAGAGGCGGTCGTTGGACGGGCTGGTATACTTCCCATCCGCGGGACGACACTATGCAATATAGATATTCATATCAGGACCTCAAACACACACACAATACCAGATATGAAAAAATACAACGTCCAAGTGAAGGACTATGTCCCGTCCGGTTGCCGACAGGTGAGCCCAAGCGCAATCCACAGCTTTCACCCAACTCCACTCTGTAGCCTGCGCTCACGAGAGCGGTGACAAGGCTCGACATCCTATGCTGTTGTTCCGGTCGAGTCCATAGTCCTGCGCGATTGTAGCTGTTGACGTCCGGATTCGTGTGTGGCTAACAACGACAGCAGACAAGCCGACAGCACAAGGCGACGAGACGAAGCAACACTCGCGGTGACGACCAGTGGGAAGACTACTAGCTGCGAGCGGGAAGCTGTTTCTCGTGACGTTCACCATACACCATCACGACTCTCCAAGGGCACGCATGCCTGGAAGTCCAGGTCCCAACGGGGAGGGCATACGGTCGCTCGCACGAGCCCCTACGCAATATAAACGCCTTCCCGCACGCGCCCGGAATTCACTTGTCGTGCCGCAACCGTCAGCGGTCGTGTTCGCATCATCGTTGTCGCAGTGAGCGGTCGGTACGCTGTTCTCTCCGCCGCAGCCAGCAGCTGGTGGCATCGACTCAACCAGCCGCAGGACATCCGAACGACCAGGACAGGATGCGCAGGAACATCAGACCGTAGAGGCCAAACCATCGCCCTCGTGAGCGCATGCTCCAGGGCAGGAGCCTGAAAGGATCTGCGGGTTGCGCTTGAGGCTAACCCATAGGTAAGATGGCGGGGCTTAGCTTTGACTCGTAGGAAGTTGTGTTCCTCTTTATTGATGTGTATTGTGTATATAGAAGTTGCTATGAAGTTGTAACGTCTATGCGTAATGTCATAAAATTTGAGCGTGGGAAATAGGTTATTGCGAGCGCAGTAGTTGATACTACGAGAATTGGTCGGTTCAATTGTATCACGCGAGTGATGTGAAGATGGGCGAGGGATGTCGGAACCAGTGCAAGTACTGTCTCGGAAAAAACCTAAATAACGTCCGCATTGGCACGACGTGTGCTTCAGTCGAGGCAGCAGGCCTAACCTCTAATCGTGGCAGGCAAGTAAAAGCTATCATGCAGTGTAAGACCTCGACTCTGATTCTGCCTCTCACGTGGCCTCGGGTTGAGGGCCGCATGAGTTCTACCACCGGTGCAGCGGACTCACCCGGTGCACTACACCATTCATGCTACATCGTGGGGTGGGAGCGCGTTCCACCAGTGCTTGCTCTTAACGAGCTGATGCAGAATATAATGGAGTCGATATATGCAACAGAGCTTGCTACCATTGCTATTGCTTTCCTTGATATTTTAAGGACGCATTTTTTGCATAAGATCCATATATTCTAGTTTACCAGCTTGACCTATTTCACCTAAACTCTCCTCACTGATGATAGTATTTCCTCATTTCAGTTGTTTCATTGCACTTATCTAGGTTTAAAGTTTCAAATATTTTCACGTTTTTCTTCAAACCGATCACTTTTGAAATCAAATCGTAGTCTCTTCTAGATGATAGGTGGTAGATCACTGAGAAATCAAACGGAATACCTTCCAAATCAAGACGAGCGTTTTTCAGACTAATCTAGAGACTTCCCAAAAAGAGTGAAATAAATGTGGGCTTTTAATTCACCTGCGCCAAAAAGTGAACAAATTCTTTGAAATGGTATAAATAAATTTTAGTGTATTAAAAGATGGGATCGCGCCATGCATTCACCAGCTAGTTGGAATTCTCATTTGGTTGATAGAAAAATTCTGTTCACAGTGACACTGGAGTTACACTTGTCGACGGTACAACAAAAAATGTGTTTTAAAAAACCTGCATTTTCCTTGCATTGATTTAAGTAAACAACATTCATACTATACTCAGATGAAGATCAGTATCAGTCAGACAAGTTCATAGCGCGATCTGTTTTAGTTCGAAATAATAATAAACAATGCGCTCACCATTCACAGTAGGTGATTATAAAAAAAATTCTAAGAGACTTCTATTTAATTTTCATTCGTACTTCCCTCTCAAAGAAACGATTTTTGTCTTAGTTACCTGTTGATTCCCGAAGAAACTCGTATTGGTTTGGAAGACGTTCAGTTTGATTTCTAAAACGACAAGTTTGCTTAGCGTCCAATTTCATTTGAAGAGTGTCGATTTTAGTTTGAAGAAGGTCAATTTGATTTATTAAAGGTTTAATTGGGCGTGAAAATGGTATATTCATGATAGTGTTTTCATCAACATCATCGCTGTATCTTAGTTTTTTCCCTGTGACAGCGTCCGTAATGAACGGTAAAATCTGCCTGAGTGAGATACGATGCAGCGCTTAAGCAGCATTGTTACAAAGTTAGCGACAGACCGGCTCTTTCATTTAAATGTGTGTTTTTCAGGTCCTCGCCCAATAAGAGGAAGGGTGAGTTGTTGATTTGCCACACTGTTCAGGAAATTTCTTATCGCTAACAAACAAGGCTTTATATTTTTTGCTGAACATAGCGACAATTGGCTTAGAGGTGAAACAGGATAATAGAGATTACTAGTAGGCGGCAGGGAAAGTCTCTTCGTTCTCGTAGCATTTTTTTTTGATTTTATAGGAATTACAAACAAAAACAAACGCAAAGTTGTGACCACCATGTTCTAGCACTCTTCTTCACTTTTTGAACAGAATTCTGCTGCAGTATAAAGCGCTTCTGGCTTTGATTCAAAGAAGTTACTCAACCAGTGATTCGTATTTCCTTCATCAGAGGACGTCTTTCTGACATGGCGTTTGAGAGCGACATGGGAAAGGAAAGTTGATAGTCTGCTGGCGTGGAATATGTGGTGGCTAGGGCAGCACTTCCTATCCAAATTCGTTCAGCTTCTGGCGAGTTACTCTTACAATAGTTCTGAACGTTATCTTATAGGAATCGGATCGTGCTACGATTCGTGCGATCTTTTCAACTTTGGTGGCCAGCCTAATGATCGGTTGACAGTACAAGTCCGTAGCGAAGGCTGGGTTGCGTGCAGAAGCACGTAGTTACTAACACCTTTCCAATCCCACCAATCGCAAGCCATAGCCTTCTGAGAATGAAGAGCTCCTTTTGGTTACGGTTCAGGCTGCTCACCCTTGTCAACGCAGTGTCGATTGCGCTTATTGTGGAACTACAGGCACCACTTCTTATCTCCTGTGCAGATGGACGTCAGCGAAATATTCATGCTGCAATACGAGATCAGTTGAATCCGCACGTCGTCAGCGGTTGCATTACATCAAGTCATGAAGGCCCACTGCGCGGGCTTGTACACCTTAATCAGTTGTCACAGATGTTCGGCAACGGAAGTAAAGGGTCAGATGCGCGTACCAATCGAGTGGATCCTTGATATTGAAACTACCGTAACAAAATGCACTATCCAGTCCCGTGCAGTGCGTGAGGCTACCGTACCTTTCACGAATGCAGAGCAGATGCGACTTCTGGATGCGGCCAGATTTCAAGTCACATAATAGAAGAACCCGAATGTACTTCTTGAAAAGCTCCATCTTTTTGAGCGGATTACTCACGACTCACCAGTTGATAATAATAATAAACCTACGCATTCCCGATCTACGTATGCTCTACACATACGTGGCGTGGCGAGGGCGCGGGAAGGTGTGACTAGGTTGGGTTCGTGTGGAAGCTGCTGGTTTCACGTCCTCCACGTTTTCCGCAAAGTAGTCATATCTTGCCATGGTTTCTGCAATTTGAAGTCTGGACCACTATCACTCACTTTGCTTCAGTTTGCTACATCTTTAAGTGCCTCAGGATGATTATCAAACTGTATGGCCAGTTTTTGCGGCCCGTCAGTATGGTTCTATCAGCCAATGTTTTGTGATATATCTATACATATATTAGGTTGGTGCATAAGTTCTCGGACATTTGATCCCTCCTGAATTGAAAGCGCGTTTTCCCGCCAAATTTCTCGCATGTATCAACGCGTAAATGGTCGATCGATAGAGAAAGGAAAGGGCTACAAAACTGTTCCTAACATTTACTTCTGCGTTGTTAACGTCAGCTATTATGGCTAAGCAATTCATCCCAACTGAGTCGCATATTCGGCACGTCATGTTATTCCTCCATCAATCTGATCTCAATGCCAACGAATCGTTTGCCTGAAGGATGTTTACAACGAGAGTGCTCCTGCTCGAAGTACTGTGTACCAGTAGTTCTCGAAGTTTGCAGTTGGTGAATTCTCCGTTGAGGACAATGAACGAGAAGGGCGCCCGACGACACTGGATTTGGATGGCCTCCGAAGTAGAGTGGAAGCGGACCCATGCCAAACCACTGGCGAACTATCAAGCACTCTTGGTGTTAGTCACTCGACAGTCGTTCGAGGATTGAAGTCGATTGGCAAGGTGCACAAATTGGGTCGCTAGGTACCTCACGACTTGACACAACATGACATGGATCGCAGAGCCGATGTCGCTCTGTCTCTCCTTCAGACGTACCCAGGGACGGCTGGACAACCTTGTCACTGGGGATGAGAAGTGGATACCCTTCTCTAACTATCACCGGCGTGCACTGTGGGTTGACGCAACTGGAGTGGCAGAGGACGTTCCGGAACCCGACCTTCACGTGAAAAAGGTAATGCTATGCATTTGATGGAGCGTTCTTGGCGTAGAATACTGGGAGCTGCTGGACGAAGGGATAACAGTGACGGAAGAGGTTTACGTCAACCAACTGAGGAAGTTGAGGGCCCACCTTCAAACCACACGAGGAGAGCAAGTGAAGGTGTATTTTCAACACGACTACGCTAGACCGCATATTGATAGAGCGACGGTGGCTGAATTGGCGGACTACGGATGGACCGTTCTTCCACATCCACCTTACTCACCAGATCTCGCTCCTTCTGATTATCATTTGTTTTCAAGCCTTCAACGCTATTTGGACGGCCAGCAATTTAGGAACCGAGAGGATGTCAAGGAGGCACTGCTCATATTTTTCGAATCACAACCGGCCACGTTTTGGAGAAAAGGCATCCATGACTTACCAGCACGTTGGCGAAAGACATTTGATGTAAAGGGTGGTTACTTCAAATAATTTGATATTGTTGTTCGTATGTTGTGATAATAAATATTTCATGCCCCAAATGTAGGAGAACTTATGCACCAACTTATGCATATATATATATATATATATATATATATATATATGCGTACAGCTGGCGTAGGATAATTATATTCGTTGGCACTAAGTAGCATTTATTTACACATAGATCCTTCCTGTGTTGCGGTGCGACATGACTCTTGAGCATACCATGGGCAACTTTTCGCTTTAGACATTTTTGTAGTAAACACGTTACCTGTGGGTTGGTGTTCCTGCCCTACCTAGGCTCTCTCCCTTTGAAGTTCACGTTCATTGATGGTGATTCTTTCTCTCGACGCTCTTGCTCTATTTTAAGAGGACACCTAAGTTTGTTTCCTCTTTTCTTTTGAGTGTTCTCTTTTTCATTCTCGTCCTGGAAGTTTGTGTTTGTTTACAAGCATGATGTTTTTGGCTCATCCTGGGTGTATTCATAAATAAATAAATATGCATGCATAGCTAAAATTGCTTCGATACCGCGTGAGAAAGAAAGGACTCACTTGAAAAAAAACTTCGCCCACAACCCAATAATTGTGATACTTATTATTAGTGCGTAAGATATTTGTTACGTAGGATATCACAGAAGCATTGAAAAGTTTAAAACTATGTAAGTAACATTCCCATTCTTATTAGAACATCAAACAGAGCCGGTCATATGGTAGTCCTCGAGCGTCCGGGACAAATTGAATATCTTTGATGCAAAAGTTTATCGATTAGAAAAACGATGTGTCTTGCACTTGCCAGTTTCGCTTGCTTTTATGCGTTTATACTGCTGGTCTTATATTAGCCTGAGGTTAGACCACCGCGTTCTGCAGTGCTGTTCAGCTTCGCGAACATCTTCAAGCGGTAGTTCTTGGTATTGGAAAAGCTCTACAGTCCACTAGCATATGTATACACAAACTGATTCGTATTGCAGTTTGCCGCAAAAACACCAACACAGTCAAAAGGATTTCCGGGAGTTCAGCCGACCGAAACACCTACGTCAGGTTCCTCAAGTGGTACAACCGTTCAGGGCACCAAAACTACCGCAACGAGGCGCACGAAAATTTTGCAACAGTCGCTGCCTACGTGAGTCACTGCTGCTACAATGCAATTAGCACGGTGAATCCTATGGATTCGGGGTTTGATGGTTACTTCAGCTTTCTTGGTTAGGAGTTGTCATTAATTTCGCAATAGGTCACGTTAGTGGTCAAAGGTTGGCTCATGCCTATGGAACTTATTAGGTTGGCAACTAATTTCGTGGACTCTCAAGAATCTTCAGCAAAAGTACTTATTAACAAGTAACTAATGACAATCTTTAATTAAAATAAGATCCCTCGGAACGCAGAAGTCCTTCCCATATATCAGGTAGCTGGTCTATCCCACGGCTATAGAATTATTGTGCTTTTAAGGCCAAGAATCTTTGGAGGTGCATTTTGACCCGGTCCAAATTATTAAATCGTCCTCCAACCAAGAAGTACTGCACCGAACTAAAAATGTGGTGGTCTTTCGGCGCAAGGTCTGGGCTGTAAGGTGGATGAGTTTGACGCTCCCATTCAAGGTCTTCTATTTTTTGAGGCGTCCGGTTCGCTACGTTCCCTTCGTTTGGTGGTGTCAAGAAGGTATTAACTTCTGGGAGCTCGTCAAGAACGGCTCCAGCATTAATGCTGTAATCTACTCTTCTCAACCTAGCCGCGCGCAGGCTGAACTCCGCTTGATTCGGTTCAGACACATTTTCAGGAGCGGAATTATCTATCAGCAAGATAACGCCACATCACACGTCACGAATCGGGAGCTCCAAAAAATCGAAGACACTAGCTGGGAGCTTCTAACTCACCCACCTTACAGCACAGGCTGTGCGCCAAATGAGTAGCACCTTCATAGCTCTCTGCAGCACTTCTTGGTTGGAGGACGATTTCTTAATGTGGACCATGTCGAAATGCACCTCCAAGGATTCTGTTGGCTGCAAAAGCACAAGAATTCTACAGCTGTGGGACGGTCCAAGTAGCTGATAACTGGGAAGCAGTCCCGCGTTCCAACAGATCTTACTTTGTTTGAAAACTGTTATTTGTTATTTGTTTATGAACACTTTTGTTGAAGGCGCTTGAGAGTCCACGAAATTAGTTGCCAACCTAATATTAGCAATCTACGAACCACTTGACTTAAAGGATGTGGAATCTTCAAAGCTTCATCTCCATTGTTGTCTTCTATGAGAGTTCCAACTAGGGCAAACGTCGACCGAAGGTCATCGTAACCTAGTGCGTGTTTTTGTCAGGATGCATAAGTGTAAGTACTTGTGATAATTGGATGACTATCTTCAAAGCAGGGGATTTTTGATTGTCCGACAAGCACAAGTCTGTACGTCAGTCGATGATACACAAAAATGCACTACTGGCTGCCATCAAAGCGAACCCGTTCCAGTCCACCGACGGACCTTGACGACGACCATCCTCTCCAGCCAGTCCACGATCGTCCGTAAATTATTATATTAGGTTGTCCCATAATTCCTTGCAGTTTTCTTCAACATTTCACTGCAGATTTCGCCGGCGGCCTCTTGCACAGCGCTGCATAGCTTTCGAAAGAGAATAATTTGCTCTATCAGACCTTGTATTGCGTTTCTTTTTTCGTCATGAATTTTGTTAATTTTTAGGTCGTTGAAGTGAAAAGTGAAAAAGTGAAAAAGTAGCCATTTGCGCACTTGTTCTCTGCGCTTAGTTTTATAATTTTTTGCGCAGTTTTTTATAGCATTTGGAAGACAATGCTCTGTACTACAAGAATATGTGTTAGTGCTATCTGCTCATTTGTCCTTTATTGATTTTTAGGTCATCAAATTGGGACGTCCGAAGGAGGATGGTTATTTCTGCCGACAGCTCCTGCTCTGTGGTTGGACTTTTTGGGTTGGTGTTATATGTCATTCGAAAGAGAATGTCTTGCTCAATAAGAATTTGTGCCGCGTTTATTGGTTCATGCTGGTTTCTATCGAATATCAACAGCTGAAGAAGGAGAAGGAGTTGTTGGTGGAGACGATTTTTCTCTTTTTGGCATTTTATTGATATTCAATAGAAATCAATAAACGCGACACATATTCTTATAGAACAAGACATTCTCTTTCGAATGACATATAACGCCAACCCAAAAAGTCCAACCACAGAGCAGGAGCTGTCGGCAAAAATAACCATCCTCCTTCGGACGTCCCAATTTGATGACCTAAAAATCAATAAAGGACAAATGAGCAAATAGCACCAACACATATTCTTGTAGCACAGAACATTGTCCTCCAAATGGTATAAAAAACTGCGCAAAAAAAATACAAACCTAAGCGGAGAGAACAAGTGCGCAAATGGCTACTTTTTCACTTTTTCACTTTTCACTTCAACGACCTAAAAATTAACAAAATTCATGACGAAAAAAGAAACGCAATACAAGGTCTGATAGAGCAATTCATTTCCTTTCGAAAGCTATGCAGCGCTGTGCAAGAGACCGTCGGCGAAATCTGCAGTGAATCGTTGAAGAAAACTGCAAGGACTTATGGGACAACCTAATACAATACCTTGCTTATGTCTGGGAATGTCGTCAATGGACTCAGCACGATTTCTCACCTGATCAGCACGCCTCACGAGCCGATACATGTTCCTTCAACTTCTGCCGCTCTCGCTGCTTCGGCTGGTTGGACTAGCTCATTGCAGGAAGTGAGAAAAGGGTGATGTATGTGTTACTCACAGCCAAGCAGGCATGGACTCCAGCAGAAGGAAAGCCGCCAGACACCCAAAAATAATCTGCACCCAAAAAGGGATATCTTGAGTGTTTTCTGGGACGTTCGCGATATTCTCTACTCGCAGCTTTTCCCTTTCCCTTCACCCCTCAAGGAGTTCGTCTTTATTTTGAAAATGTTCAGCTTGATTTCAGACGCGTTAGGCTTGTCTGAATGTCTCCAATTTGATGTGAAGATACTGTAGTATATGTACGTAGTGAACTGTACATAACAAGTAAGACATCTCCTATAAGAGGCCCTTAGATAGGCGAACACCACAAAACTTCTTACTAGCTTTCTTGGGAAAGCTCAATTCATTTTGTTTTTCAGATTGATACTGCCATTCATCAAGATAGCAATTTTCGTCAGTGCTATGGTGATAATTGGGCTCGTATTCTTTGTGGTAATTATGATGGTTGTCCGTAATTTACACGCTGTAAGTATCGCTTACCATTAGGGGAGTAGAGTGTGATTTTGAATAGAATCTTTTTCAAAAGTGAACAAAATCTTTTTTAAACGAAACAGCTTACAGAAAGGAGCATGGGAATCGCATCAATATCCGGCGGAAGTTCATTTCAGTGAGATTGCTGTATCGACAACATCACAAGAGTGCAACGAAATGGCGAGGTACATTTTAGAACAAAGATTTCATTCTATAGGAATCAAGATCAAGAACACGTGTCACTGGGCGCAGAATCCTGCTGATAAGTCCATCTGCCATTTTTAAAGCGCAGAAATGCCCAGTAAAGAATTTCGTTTTTCAGGAAGTCCTCTAGATTTCTTTCCACAAAAATCTGTTGTGTTTTCCCGTCTGCTGTTATTCCTACAAAACCATAACAGACTTAGAATATCCTGATGATGATGCTACCCTTCCATTCCGATTGGCTTCTTCTATGTGGCAACAACTCTGCCGTTTTTGGTTAAAAATTAAAAATGCTCAATAGTGAAGACGGGCTCGCTCAACCATCAACAGAATCCGTCGGCGGCGTGCCGCCCCAAAACATTTCAGTAGTGTTCTACTTCTTTTTAGCATTACTGTCTTCACAGAGTTCGTCAAAAACTGCGCCTTCGCAAACACACATTCCAAGCTTCTTCTTCACAATTTGTTGGGCAGAAAATTCTTCGGTCACGAGTAAGCTCTCACCCTTTGTGATTTACGGCGAACTTTCTCTCGAATTTTCTTGATGACCGCGGAAGTAGAGGCGGTCTTTGGAATACTTGATCTCGGTCTGTTCTTCGTCGTTTCCGTCTCCTTTAGTCAATTCTGGTTGCTGTAGACCGTGGTTTTCGATATACCAAGCCTTCCTGCGATTTCCGCAGCAGGCACACTATCGAGCAGTTTCGTCATAGCAGTGCGCAAACATGAGCCATCTTGAACCAGAGAACGTTTAAGCACAAAAATTGGAATATAAGAGGCCAAGAATAAGGCAACAATACTACATAAAAGTTTGATTGAGTGAAGTGGATTTTCCTATACACATCGAAAACCGAAATAACGTGGGCAAGATTTTTTTATCATAATGATGAAACAATCAACAATTCGAGAAAACGACGGATAAATTACAGCAACACAAATATTAAGGTACATCCTGTTCAATTGATTTCGAAGTGGCCTTCCTTGGAGTAGATGCAGAGGGCCAAACGCTTCGCGAAGTTTTCGGCGATGGGCCACATGTCATCAGGAGACAATTGTTCCCACTGATGGCGTTAGGATTCCTTCTGGGACTCGAGACTGCGGTGACATTTGACGCCGACCCTAGTCCAAATTACAGTCAGCTATCCAAATTCGAACTCAAACGGTTATATCTGGCAGAAAGAGATGCGCCGAAAACAAATAGTGTTATTGCCATCGCGCTGCGGATCGGTGCTTTTGCGCGGGAAAGCACCAATCTTTGTCCACGTTATTTTGGTTCACCCTGTAAGCGAGCCTAAGGCGCCTTTTATACTCCAGCCGCAGAGCGGCGCGTCAGTTTTTCGAGCGATGCGGTTGGCCGCGTCGCGCTCCGAATTTGACGCGCCGCTGTGCGATTTCAGTTAGAAAGGAGAGCGTCAGGGACGCGCTGCCACGAGGGCGTACTACGGCTATGCGCCGAGGATGACAGCGGAAACGGTCAGACGAAGAAGAACTGCCCACGAACATGCTCCTCAATATGAAACGATGAGCTCTAGCTTCACAACAAAATAGTCATGCTTTCACAGATTGATAGTCATGGACGTATGCTACCCGCCTAATAGTGAGATACCTAGGAAGCGAAGCTTGACGAGACATTTAGAGTGTGAATCCCCTTCATGTGATAGAATAGGTCTGCTTTTCTACAGATTGACTAAATTGTGGGCAGTTCCGAATGTGATATATTTGCATAGGTATTGCTGAACAAGGATAACTACTCAGGGTGACAAAAGAGCTATCATATCGACTATACATGGTGTGCAGAAGAAACTCGAGCCCTGACAATCGGAGGAGCTCCTGTGCACCCGGCTGGTTAAAGATTATGGTCCCACCAAGCTCAACCAAGCCTTCCATCCCCACAAAGTCGACGAATTGGTACTAGAGTTGCGGATATCATGTAAAATCTAATCTACATGTATCCTAAAGAAGTAGACCTCATGGCGCACTCTTCGAAGGAATTGAACAACGTCAACGTTTGCCCTAACACCTTTCGTATACTCCAATTAATCGATTTCAGAACCACGTTTCTTGAGGTATTTCGCCAACAAACTATTAGAAATGGGTGAATGTAACGTCGATAAGGAGACGAAGCAGAAACATTTTCCATTACCAGGTCATTTTGGAACTGGATCCCGCTGTTCCGCGAGTCTGTGTTGAGCCCGCCGCTGCTGATCGCGCCGCGCCGCGCCTTCTCTTCGGCGGCGCGATTCGCCGAATACCGTAACCCAAAACTCCGCCAAATGCGGTGTTTTGAGGTATCGGAGTATGAAAGCAATGCGGCGCCACAGAGCGGCGCGAAAAATCGATAGCCATGGCAACCATCACGCCGCGCCACCCGGCGGCGCAAGTATAAAAGGCGCCTAAAACAGCAAAGAATCCAATAACTTTAACCGCACCCTGTAGTAGAAAGCATCCTACTAGTCCTATCAACTCGTTCATACAGCAAACGATGTGCTAATATGAAGTCATGTACTACTAAGACAGTTCGGCTGTTCGTTAAGGCACTTGAGAGCTTCGTTTCCGTACCTTTAGAACGGCAATTCTAAAATCTAGCAAAATAGCGATAAAGAAAAACGATGCAGATTAAAAATGGAAAAGCAGACGATCGTAGTGGTTCATACAGTAGTCGATTGCTGATTGTGCAAGGTCAGAGAAAAGCTTAAAAAGAATATTTAATGGGAAAATTTTCTCTGCTAAGCTAATGAGTTAATATCGGTGCTGTGCCTTCAGAGTGATGGTGTCGGAGGGCTTCAACATATTCGCTATAGCCTTCGCAATGCAGCTCTGCCTATCGTTAGCAGAACCGCAGAGAAGTGGATTCGGCGGAGCGGCAACAGCTGTCCTTGTAGAAGGAGGCAAGAAAGGGTAACAATTCGACTTCTTTGGAAATGACCATGTTTTTCTTTTTCAATTTTTCTATACCTCAACATCCTTGTGTTAGGTCGTTGCATATGAAATGGCCGATTTTGCTACCTCAATTTCTGGTCGATTTTTCGTGGCTTCGAATGTTCCCGTTTCAGGAACTGTATGTATACAGCCTCTGAAGGCGCAGGATCTCCGCTTTCATTTACAGCTTTCGTGACATAACTGCCTCTCGCCGAGATTTTGACGTCGTTTTCGGAGTAGGAATCAATGTGATATTCGGGAGCTCTACTTATGTGAATGGAAAAGTGGTCACAACGCCGTGGCAGCAGATCGTGACATCAACGCTGCATTTGGGGAGGGGAGGATTCTGCTAACAAACGCACAGTTTGCCACTGGTTCGAAAGGTTTCGATCTGGAGATGAAGGTCTTGAAGATGAATACCGACTTAGGCCGCCATCACTCCTTCACGACGACCAACTCGAAGTCATGGCGGAATCAGCGTCAAACTGTGAAAGATCCAGCACAGCACTTCGGCGTTGACGGCAGCACCATCAGTCACCACTTAAATGCGATCGGAAAAGTAAAGAAATCGGATAAATGGATCCCGCACGAAATGCTGCCGCGCAGATGCTGAAACGCCACAACACCTGTGTTTCGTTGAGGCTGCTTAATCTGAGCGAGCCTTTTTTTGACAGGATTGTGATATTCGACGAAAAATGGATCCTCCTTGACAATCTTCGTCGCTCTGCACAATATACGTTGGGGGTCCCGAATGAATCATTTTCGGATATCCGATTCGGATAACCCGACCGAGTCATCCAAAGATTCGAGGTCCGCGAAATCACCCGTATCCGAGGCCGAATTCATCAACAATTAAACCCGTGGGTATGCGGGGTATAAGTGATAAGTGATAGGTAAGAGTCAGGTAGAGATAAGGTAAGCGTCAGAGACGCAGGCTTCATCGTGGGTATCTCTACTCCCTATACCCACGGGTTAGTCGTTGACGAATCCGGCTCCGAATCATTCAAAAACCGGGGTCCGCCAAAACAGCATTATCCGAATCATCCAATTATCCGAAGATTCCATCGAATTCAATGTATACTGCGTCAGTGGCTGGACAAGGGTGGGAATTCCAAGGAGATGCTGACACCACGTCCCCATCTAGCGAAGACCATGGGGATCGATGGTGGACAATGGCTGGTAGAGTCCAAGCTCTTGACGACGGGAGAGCCTATCACAGCAGAGAAGTGCTGTGCCGAAACTGAAGTGAAGCTTCAGAAGTTGGTTGAAAAATCGGCGGCCTTGGCCAATTGTAGGGGCAGAAACGTGCATGACAATGCGCGTCCGCACGTTTCAAAAATTGTTGTTCAGAAACTGGTGCCACATCCAGCATAATCACCAGGACTGTCCCTTACCGACTATCATTTTTTCGAGCATTTAGATCGCCATGTGAAGGACAAAAAATTCAGCAACCAAAGTGATGTCGAAAGTGACTTCTTATGTTTCACTAATTCTCGTAGTTCTAATTTTTACAATGATGGAATGTCTAAGCAACTGCCTCGTTGGGGCAAACGTATCAATTGTAATGGTTCTTATTCCGATTAATAAAATCGTTTCCAAGCAAAGTCATAGTCTGCCAAAATTTTCAGCCAAAATCGGCCATTTCATATGCAACGACCTAATAGTTGGTCGCATACGGCGTAGCGGGCAGAGCAGTTCGCTGAAGAGGATTCCACACAAAGCCAAATGACAACCGTGAACTAATAGTACTCTATAGAGCAATTCAGGACTTTCTAGGAACTGCGAACTTATGGCTCACCATTCTCATGTATTTCTAGGACGACTGCTGATTTTTTAACCATTTTCACGAAAAGCTGGACAACTCTTAAACCGAACTGAACATTTTCCAAATTAGAACAATCGTCTGCTGTCGTAGGATAAACCAGAGACTTGATAAAAAAACATTTAGGTGATATTTGGTGCCAGTAAGGAGAGGGTATCCAGCGATTTTTTCACAAAGTTTAATATAATAACCACATGAAAAAACTTTAACATGAAGTGTGGGTACGAATATAAATTCAAACAATTGAATTTTTAAAATTGAATTACAACTAATTTAATTCTTTTACTCAGCAAAAGAACGCAGCAGCTGCAGTGGTGAACGCTAGCAGTAGAAGCCTTGTTCACTGGATGAATTTTGCAATTTTAATCTATACTTATCCCATATCAATATTTGAAAAATTAACTAGGAAGGAAATTACCGCAGTGTGCTACAATGCCTTCAAAAAACGCGTTTTCGAAAATGCCAGCTCGTGATGTGCAGGCCGATCGCCGTGATGCTATGCTCATCCTCGGATATTCGCTTTCGAGGAGCCGCGCGACCACTTGCAATTGGGATGAGAACCTGTTGCAGTGGGTGTGGCGGGCTGCGCCGATTGGCCAGGTGAGGGATCCGGCGCGATTCCCTGCCGTCCGTCGGCGCTCCTGTGGGAGCATACCATTGACCTTAAGGGTGGGCTCCTGTTGTTAGAGTGTTGCAGGAACATCGCCGATGCCTACATCTACGTATAACCAGCTCGTACTCACATAGATATGTGTATACGTGTATAAGTAGGTGTATATACCTGTATATACATATAGTCAACGTTGTCGGCCCGTTGGGATGGCCGGAGAACACGTTCGCTTAGAAGACGGTTTATTTCCGGCTGCTCGGGGCCAAGGCAGACGTTGAATGAATGACTCATTACTGAGGACTCGCCTTATATAGGCCTCGGGTTACGGTAGCGCGGGAAACTCTCGCGCGGGAACCTCTAGCAAATTCGAAAGTACAACAGACAACAAGAACCGACGATCAGTACTACGCTAGGCATGGAACGATACTACTACAGCGCCATTTTCACAGAACTAAAGACAAGATCACTCCTTGACAATATATATTATGTTGTCCCAGAAGTTCCCGCCGTTTTTTCAACGATCCATTACGGATTTCTCCGGCGGTCTCTTGCCTAGCGCTATACAGTTTTCGAAAGAGAATGATTTGCTCTATCAGAACTTGTATTGCTTTTCTTTTTTAATCTCGAATTTTGTCAATTTTTAGGTCGTTAAAGTGAAAAGTGAAAAAGTAGCCATTTGCGCAATTGCTTCTCTCGCTTAGGCTTGGAATGTTTTGCGCAGTTTTTTATACCATTTGGAATACAATGTTCTGTACTACAAGAACATGTGTTAGTGCTGTTTGCTCATTTGTCCTTTATTGATTTTTAGGTTATCAAATTGGGACGTCCGACTTTTCTGTCCGAAGTTTTACCGACAGCTCGGTTCTGTGGTTGGATTTTTTGCCCGGTGTTATATGTCGTTCGAAAGAGGATGTCCTGCTCAATAAGAATTTGTGTCGCGTTTATTGGCCCATACTGATTTCTGTCGAATATCAACAAATTTCCAAAAAGAGGAAAATTATTTTCACCAACTACTTCTCTTGTTCAATTATTGATATTCGACAGAAATCAGCGTGAGCCAATAAACGCGACACAAATTCTTAGGGAGCAAGACATCCTCTTTCGAACGACATATACTAATAAGCAAAAAATTCCAACCACAGAGTAGGAGCTGACGGTAAAAAGTCGGACGGAAAAGTCGGTCGTCCCAATTTGATGACCTAAAAATCAATAGAGGAAAAATGAGAAATTAACGCCAACACGTATTCTTGTATTGCAGATAATTTTCTTCCAAATGCTATAAAAACTGTGCAAAAATTCCAAACCTAAGCGGAGAGAACAACTGCGCAGATGGTCACTTTTTCACTTTTCATTTTAACGACCTAAAAATTGACAAAATTCAGGATGAAAAAAGATATGCAACACACGCTCTTATAGAGCAAATCATTTTCTTTCGAAGGATATGCAGCGCTATGCAGGAGACTGCCGGCGAAATCCGCAATAAATCGTTGAAAAAAAACGGCGGGGACTTATCTGACAACCTAATACTATGTATATAGCTGTATATACATATGAATATATATGTATATATATATATAAAGGAGTACGTTCTCACCGCAACAGCAAGTGGTTGTTCGGCCGGTCCTCAAAAGCAAATATCCAAGTCTGTTTATTTTTCGATATTCCTAACGTTATGCTTGTTCTATTTAGACAAAAATTTTCTTATCTCTTCCCTTTTTGTCATTTTTTTTTTCTTGGTATTAGTGTTTGTTGCTATGGATTCTCTCCACATAAGTGACTACTTGTGTAATAAATATAAATATAAATACTTTTGGAATGAGCAAAAGAGGCTCCATCCACCTAGGTCAACTCTCATAGTTTCATAGGAGGTTGAAATCCTTTCCTGCCTAATCTCTGACCTCCAGTTACAATTCAATCCAACGGTAACGAAGCCATTAAGGTGTCAAATAATTGACGGCTTCTGGGATACCAGAAAGAAGAAATTATTCAAGCAGATCACAGAAGAAGAAAGAATGAACAAGTTGTTCACAACGAAGAGATGTAAGTACGCTCTAATTTCCGTACAGTATTGACTGGTAAACTTGCTGGCAAGGTCTTACCTTCAGTGGCCGAATCCATTCTGCTGCCAAGCGACACGTCAGTGGCGCGATTTTTTCTCGGATATCTCGATTCGGACGAAATCGACAGACTTGCTGACTTCCTTAAAGTGAGTTTTGTAGACATTATTTCAGCTAGGGGCGCGTGTAGCGCAGTCGGAGGAGGTGCCACCTGTCGCTTGCACCCGATACCAAGCTCTTGGTTCGGATCTCCCGCCCAGGCCAACCAGGCCTTCCATCCTTTCGGGGTCGGTAAATTAATACCAGACTTGTCTGGGAAGGATAAGGCGCTGATTTGTTCATCGGCTGGCCACCGCAAGTCATTGTAAGGCCAAACACGCATTCAAGTCGCCTCCATGACATCCCTCAGAAGTACAATGCGTGCCGCATCCCAAAAGGGATTCATTGACGCCGTCCTTTTTCCTTTATTTCATCTAGAATCTCGGTAGTACGATGTTATTTGTTTTAAAACATAAAAAGGAAGAGAGAGGGAAAAGAAAAGGGAAAGCAAAAGCAAAAGAAAGGAAAGACGGAAAGGTGTGAAAAAATAAAAAAAAAAATTAAGTAAGGGTTTTCTGAAGAAATGGGGAAACTACCGTACACCGGAAAATTGTTCTACATTTCCCAACATTTTGTGTTTGTTGAATGATGTTTATTTAATTATTTATTTACTTACTTATTTCCGATTTTCTGACTAATTTCCCTCAATTTTATGATCGCTTAGCGGATTATTATATAGTATGATGCCTCGTTTTGACTCGACTTCAGAGTCGCGTTCAGCGACCTCGGTTACCCTAGGGCTTAAGTTTCGGACGGTTTGAATGACATCCGCAGAGAATCGATGATTTGATCAATATCGATTGGTGGCGATCGATACTTCAAAAACGAACTTTAGGTTCGCGTTAAGCGAACTCGGTTACCCCCAGCGTTGAAGTTCCCAGGCACCTAGAATACGTCTGCGTATTTTCCGCTATTTTCGCGCCCCGTAATTTCCCTCCGATTTTCCGCCGATTTATGACTAATTTCCCTATTTTATGACTCATCGCTTAGCGGATTATTATAAAGTATGATGACTCGTTTTGACTCGTCTGCAGAGTGGTGTTCAGCGACCTCGATTACCCCCAGGGCTGAAGTTTCGGACTGCTTGAGCGACATCCACAAAGAATCGATAAATTGATCAATATCGATTGGTGACGATCGAAACTTCAAAAACAAACTTTAGATTCGTGTTCAGCGAGCTCGGTTACCTCAGGGCTGAAGTTTCGGACGGTTTGAACGACATCCGCAAATAATCGATAATTTGATCAATATCGATTGATGGCGATCGATACTTTAAAAATAAACTTTAGATTCGTGTTCAGTGACCTCAGTTACCCACAGCGCTGGAGTTTCCAGGCGCGCAAAAGACGTCCGGTATTCTCCGCTATTTTCGCGCCCCGAAATTTTCCCCCGATTTTACCCCCGATTTTATATGACTCATCGCTTAGCGGTTTGTTATATAGTATTATCTACTTATTTATTTATTTATTTATTTATTTATTCAAAGCGCGAATATGATTCACGCCTAGAAATGCAACGCAAACAAAAAACAGGAATGAACAAAACGCTACCACACATTAGTCAACTACAATGACATGTCAATACTCGGGCGCGTGGTTGCGCAGTCGGTGGAGGCGCCGGCCGTCGTCTGCACCCCGAATCGGGTTCTTGGTTCGGGTTCCCCACCTAGACGAATCGATCTTTTCATCTTCAAAAGCCTGCAAATTGTTACTAGCCATGTTAAGAATGGATAAGACGCTTACGTGTCCATCGGATGGATAGGTAGAGTTATTATATTGTATTGTATTGTATTGTATAGCCCGAATAAATATTGAAAATGCCTACAGGATAGCTTCTAGAGTTACCTATTATGGCTATTGGCTGAAAAAATAAACATAAACCTTGAATGGGTGATTCATCCCAAGGTGAATCAACTTAACCCTTTTCCTATTTTACTTGTCTATTTATCTAATTATTTATGACGTGAATTATAGTCAATTACACGCGTAGACAACACAGACACAAATACAAAAATATTAGGTTGTAACGAACTAAATGGCACTGAACCACTGTAAATTTAAACTGCTAATATCTCGGCTTGTACGCAAGTTTATTAATCGAAATAAAAACCTCTGATTCTACACATCTTTGCCAACGTGACACAAGATTTTTTATCCCAGTAGCATAAAAATTAGAAGTTCTGCAATTGACGGAATCTTCGAAGGCACTTTCGGCATCCTGTTGGTATTTGAATATTTTCCCTACCAAGAAGTCGCCAAGATGCTTGAAGAAATGGTAGTCTGTTGGGGAGAGGTCGGGAGAAAACGGAGGATGTGGTAGAGTTTCAATGCTCAGCTCATTCAATTTCTGCAACGTCATTCGTGCTACATGGAGGCGAGCATTGTCGTGCAGAAGGAGAACTCGCCTTCGGTTTACCCAGGCCGGCCGGATATCCTTCAACTTTTTCATCATTTCTTCAATTTCAATGCAGTACTTCTCTGCCGTGATGGATTCACCGGGAGCGAGGAAGCTGTGGTGAATAATTCCCAGCGAACACCACCATACTGTCACCATTACTTTCTTTTGGTGCAATTCCGGCCTCGCAAAAACCTTGGGGCTCTCATCGCTGTCCACCCACTGTGCCGATCGTCGCCTGTTGTCGTACATTATCCATTTCTCGTCACAGGTTACGATGCGATCAAGGAATGGGTCCGTTTCGTTCCGTAGAAGCAGTGCGGACGAGATCTCATATCGTCGGTCTATTTGCTCCTCAGACAGCTCGTGAGGCACCCACCTTTCCAGCTTTGTGGTCTTTCCAATTTCCTTCAGATGCCGGGCAGCTGTGTTGTGACTGACGCCAAGGACCTTCGCTATCTCCCTGGTACCTTTGTGTGGATCCTCCTCCACCACATCTCTCAGCTTCCAAGCTCTCATCTCCATTCCGGAACTTCTGATACCAACGATACGCCGTCCGAATTGTGGAACATCCTTGACCGAATGCGGCGTTGATCTTCTCGTCCGCCTCCTTAGCTGTAGTGCCCAGCTTGAATTCATACAAGCAAATGCCTCGGATTACCCTTTTGTCCATCTGCAAAAAAGTCAATAAAACACTAAAGTTTTCCCACTTTTACATAGAAAATTTGGTACTCACCGGTAGAGCAAAGTTTGCGCTTCTAAACGATATGCCACATGTTTCGGTTTGTTCTTGATCAAACGCGTAAAGACGCGCCAAAAAATGGCGCGAGCCAGTGCCACTTAATTCGTTACAACCTAATATATAAAATTATGCAGCAAAACCTTCAACGAAAAATCAATGAGGATTGAAACATGCTTAAGCTGACACATAGACATGTTATCAAATCCTTCAGATTCGCCTTCCTTTCGCTTTTATGCCAATGGCCAGTTAACGTACAGAAGTAGGAAGAAATGGTGGTCTTGCCGATAATGGCAGAAGAGAAGAAACCATATCTGTCTGTATAATAAAGGATAAAGGATAAAGGACGGCGTTATTCAATCCCTTTTGGGATGCGCCACGCATTCTAATTCTACGGGATATCGTGGAGGCGATTTGAATGCGTATTTGGCCATACAATGACTTGCGGTGGTCAGCCGATGAACAAGTCAGCGCTCTATCCTTCCCAGACAAGTCTGGTATCAATCCACCGCCCCCGGAGGGATGGAACGCTTGGTTGGCCTGGGCGGGAAATTCGGACCAAGAACCTGGTATCGGGTGCAGGCGACAGCCGGCGCCTCCTCCGACTACGCTCCACGCCCCATGGAGTAAGCGTTTCAGCGAGCTCAAAAATACAATTTTCACAATAAGCTGCAGACTTTTCTTCTAAATAATATACTTCTCAAGCCAAGGCAGACGTTTTCCACCAAAATTTTCATGTAGGGGTGGGTGCGTTTAAAAATGCCTGCAATTTTTGAACACCCATCATCGCTAAAGGAAGGAGATATCCAAAAGGCGGAAAGTTCAAAGTTTTGATCATCCTAGCCTTGATCGTTGCGGAGCGGGCGAGCGAGTGAGATCTGGAATCGATTCGTTCTGCCTTCTGACGACCGGTGCTTATTCTCTCATCGAATTCTCTGCGAACATTGATCTTATGCTTGTAACTATAGAATGTGCTGTGAAGCTTCGTCGTTCTTCCTCATCGTTTCGTTTTTGACGGAAATTTCGGCACTAGCTGAAAGTTCCGACTGCACCGACACGACTTCGGTCGAAAAAAAAATTTTCGCTGAAACTTCGTCCAGGGGGATCAATTGGGGTGCTGATCACGAATCTGACATCCGTTTTTCAATTCTCGGCCGATTACGGTAGGTTACGTTAGCTACGGGTAACTAAGGCTGCCGAGGTCACAATCACCGATTTCGCCCAAACTTCGCCTAGGGGAGTTATTTGGGGTGCTGATAACGAATCTGACATCCGTTTTTCGTTTTACGCCGGAGTTTGGGCGAAATCGGTGACCATCACCTTAGTCACCCGTACCTTCCGTAACCTACCGTACTCCAGCGTAAAACGAAAAACGGATGTCAGATTCGTGATCAGCACCTCAAATAACCCCCCCCCCCCTAGACGAAGTTTCGGCAAAATTGGTGACTATGACCTCGGCGGCTTTAGTTACCCGTACCTACCGTAATCTACCATACTCCAGCGTAAAACGAAAAACGGATGTCAGATTCGTGATCAGCACCCCAAATAACTTCTCTAGACGAAGTTTCAGCGAAAAAAATGGACCGAAGTCGTGTCGGCGGAGTCGGAACTTTTAAGTAGTGCCGTAATTTCTGTAGAAACAAGACTCCCCAGTCAACTACGGTATATCTTTTTCACTCCATTGAACCTTTTCAAATCATTTCGAAAAGCAATACGGGTTTGTGGGAAGGAGGCGGACTGGCTGATGGAATCTAGAGTTTCCTCAGTGGCTTGAAATTTTATTTTTTCACCAGCCGTCCGTGCGGCCCTCGGCCGCACCGACGGCTTCTTGACGGCTTCGCCGTGGCAATAATTTTTCATCATCAGTTGTAGCTGCCACCTATGTTATGGTTTCCTCAGGAAGAACATCTTAACTACGTCGATTAGGGCAAGTTGGAAAAAAAAGCGAAAAAATGGACGACATCCACAAAAATGCTTATTTGCCCAATACCGATTGATGGCGATCGACGGTTCAAAAACGGACTACAGATTCGTGTTCAGCGACCTCGATTACCCCCAGAACTGAAGTTTCGTGCCGCTTGAACGTCATCCACAAAAAATCGATAATATCGATCGATATCGATGGTCGACTTCAGATTCGTGTTCAGCGACCTCGATTACCCCCAGGGCTGAGGTTTCGTGCCGCCGACGTGTTCGGCACGTCTATGGCTCGCCATGCACGGTTGCCGACGTGTTCGGCACGTCTGCGGCTCGCCATGCACGGTTGCCGACGTGTTCGGCTGCCGCGCCCCAGCTCAAGTGTGACGGACGGACGGACAGTGTGACACACGCACACACACACACGCTTGCTGCTTTATATATAGTACGATTGTTTTCTGGAGCGGGAGGGTGGCAGGTGGAGGGAAGGGGGAGGGGGTACTTTCCGTATCGCGACTTCTTTGCGTACGCGGCGCCGTAGAGGGTAAGCAGTTCAATTTCAATTTTATTATTTTAGATGGATTTCTTTGGTGGATGTGGATAGGTTAGTGTTTTGGAATATTTGTACTCAGGACAATTTGCGTTTGAAACCGTGAACCAACCGGTTTGAAACCCGTTGGTTAGTAATCGACCATGAAAGGGTTTGAAACCGTCCATGAAAGGGTTTGGAACCGAGCACGAAAGGGTGGCCATGCCCCTCGCTGCACAATAGCAACGCGTGCTGCGGGGGCGTGGCCTCCTTTTGTGCTCGGTTCCAAACCCTTTCATGAACGGTTTCAAACCCTTTCATGGCCGATTACTAGCCAACGGGTTTCAAACCGGTTGGTTCACGGTTTGAAATGCAAATTTTGTCTGAGTATGTTTACGCCACCACCTATGTGCTTTTTTCTCTGAAATTCCACCCCTCCCCCCCCACAGACCCGTATTACGTCCAAATTGAAAAGAAAATTTATTCTAAACACTTTTCACCAGTACCGGCCGGTAAGCGGTTGATGAATCTGGCCCCTGGTTTTCACCGAATAATCGGTCATGATCAAAGTCAAGGTCTAGCAAAGTGAAGCTCTCAAACAGCTTGCTTCTGTAGACGAAGTGGAACATCAGCAGCTGTCAGCTGATTCTTCAACAAGACTGGCTACCGTCCGTTGTTGTGAGAACGACACTCGCCTTTTGCGATGCCCGTTTTTCCGATGCCACCTTTGGCCATCGAATTCGTCCGACCTAAACCCTATGGACTTTTCTCTCTGGGGATACTTGGAGTCCTAGATTCCTGCAAGATCTCGCCAAAGCCTGAACTCTCAAAGCCTTCTTTCAAAAGTCCTGGGATGAAATCAACCCGAACTGCCTGCGGGCAGCCTGCACCTCTAACGTCGTCTTCGTGTTTGCATTTCCGAAAATGGAGGCCATTTCGAAAACCTATTTACTTCTGTTTGCTTGTTGTCTTGGATAATGACAAGTCTTAGAAAGCACAATTGCTTGTTTTGAAAATGTGTCTCTTGGCCAATTTGAATTAGTCTCAATGTGTAATAAACCAGCGGTTCGGTTTATCAACGTGCTATAAGAGTGCCAGAAGGCACGATCCCGTAGCGGAGATAACAAACACCATACTTCTTTCATATGAGTTTATCTTTTTATACATACAAACAGTATTCAATACATGCGGGTAAGATGCATAACATGCAGAGGTAGATATATAGTGTGGGTTATACAGGAACGATATGTATGGAAAAATAGGACAGGGTTTGTCTTAAACAATTACAACGAGTGGGCACATATACAACCTACGGTAGAGAGGATAGGGGGAAAGAGGGGCGCCGAGCTCGTCTACGGGAGAGAAGACCGCCATTCTGACCTCCTCTTTTATAGCCGCCTCCTCGAGGGCGGAACAGCGACTGCCGTGAATGGGTAATGGATTTGGATGGTCCGGGTGAAAACGGAGAGGTGACTATTGGGCTTCCGAAAAATTTTGGCTTTATCTCTGGTGCAGGGTCACCACAAATACTTATACGCTACCCTGTATATACCAACAGCTAGGTACTAGGCTTAAGACAAATTTGTAGAACAACTCTTTTCATGTTTAAGTACTTCGAAGAAGGAAGGAGTTTCCACACTTCCAATAAATGGAATGTTTGCAATAGAGGAAAAAACATAGGATTTCGCGGCAAGCACCATTTTTTCATGAACTCCTAACCAGCGGGACCTCAGACTGGCAAAAATAGTGCATTCAGTTCGTTTATAATGCCCTCTGCGTTCAAAGCAGAGAGTGCACGACGTCTATTGTGTAGAAGGACCGCCTTCGTGGTCTCACCAGGCCACTATCTCAACGGTAGGTCGGAACGGCGCAAGTGTTGTATATGGGCAGAACCGCCTCTCCCCGGGGAAGTAACAAACTGCAGGTATCTCGACCCCACAACAACTTTGCGCAGAGTTAGGGGCGACGGAAGTCGTGTGTTGGCGCCCTGTTGATTCACGTGCTCCACAGCTGACGGGCGCGCGCCGGATGAGGGCTCGCGACTTTACGATACGAGCCCTCATCCCCCGCGCGCCCGTCAGCTGTGGAGCACGTGAATCACAGGTGGCGTAGTAGGGAAGCGCTCGGGCTCGTGAGCGAGGGGTCGAGGGTTTGGATCTCGCAGGCTGTATTTGTCTTGCACTTTTGCAAAATCCATGTTTATCATATAGGTAATCCACCTAGGGGTACTATAGTGTGTTATGGAGCATGTTTACATATGACATATGCTTCAAACTACAGATTAGCTAAAATGTTCACTTCTGTGTGTCACTTGTTTGAAGCCTATTTTGTGTGACCGTAGTTATGTAACGATAGATATTTTGTGGCACTAGTTAAAAGTTCTGACAAGCTTCGGTCAAAAAAAAATTTTCGCTGAAACTTTGTGTAGGGGTTATTTGTGGTGCTGATCACGAATCTGACATCCGTTTTTCACGATTCGGTCGGAAACCACCCATACCGTTAATAAGGGTGGTCCAGGCAGGGTCACCGATTTCGCTGAAACTTCGTCTTGGGGGGGGGGGGGGGTTATTTGGTGTGCTGATTACGAATTTGACATCCGTTTTTCACGATTCTGTCTCTACCTGCCGTCATCGGCAGAAACTTTAAGAATGTAATCCTGCGCCTTCTTGTATCTATATTATTTATTTATTTATTTACTACACAAAATGTGTGCCATAAATAATAAACGAAACAAATACTGTAGATTAAGTCAGACCACATACATGACATATGTTCAGTTTGAGTGTTTTTCAATCCATTGGTGAATGTGGGAACTCCAGTTTGAAATTGTCCAGCCGAATCGTGAATAACGGATATTAGATTCGTGATCAGCACCCCAAATAACCCCCTAGACAAAGTTGCAGGGAAATCGGTGATCCTGCCTGGACCACCCTTGTTAACGGTATCGGTGGTATGTTATATGTAAACATGCTCTATAACACACTGTAGTACCCCTAGGTGGATTACCTATATGATAAACATGGATTTTGCAAAAGTGCAAAACAAACGCAGTCTGCGGGATCCAAACCCTCGACCCCTCGCTCACGAGCCCAAGCGCTTCCCTACTACGCCACCCGTGCACTACGCCAAGTCGCGATACGAATCTTCATCCCGCGCGCGCCCGTCAGCTGTGGAGCACGTGAATCAACAGGGCGCCAACACGCGACTTCCGTCGCCCCTAACTCTGCGCAGAGTTGTATTGTGGTCGAGATACCTTTTTGATACTGTTAGTTTATTACTTCCCAGGAAGAGGCTGCCCATATACAACACTTGCGCCGTTCCGACGTACCGTTGAGATAGTATCCTGGTCAGCCTTGTTGAGTGCCTGCGGTCTGGTAGCCCGCTTTTAGTTGTACAATTACGAATAAACTGATTATTAAACAAATCTGGGTCATGGGCAACGGAAGCCCGCACATTAGAAAGAAGAAAATGTAAATTTTGCAGATGTACAAGCTAGAATACCAACCAGTGCGCCTGTCTCTTCAACGCGCGATCGAGTATGACCCATTATGGCTGCTGCACAGCAAGGATCTGTGAGTTGATACCTGAAGCTGTTACGGCTGGTAAAAGACATCCAAAGGCTGGACTGTTTTGCTTATTTTTTATTCTTTTTCGCTTCCATTAACTCGTTGTCGTCACGCGCTACATATTTCAGTGCCAGATTTTTCAAAAACGACGAGCAGATGCGCACACTGAAGGAAGGCGACATTGTTGAAAGCGAGAACTTTGGAGAATATTTCCTGGCACAAAAGAGCTACATACAGGTGACGATTTTATCGTATACATCAGTGGATTAGTGTCTTCCGATGACCTCCTTTCTTTTACCTCCTAGAATGTCGTCAATCGCATTTACGCACGCAACTTAACGTTATTAAAATTATGGAGGACAACGTGGATACTTGTCACGGAAGGTTTTAAAAATGATATTCAACTGCCACATAAAAGATCAAGGCTATCAATAAAGAATATAGTCTTAGGACCATGTTCCGACTAAGCTAGTATCTCCTCACATTGAAAAAAGCATACCATAACACGAAACTCATTTCTCTACGAAGAAAACTTCATTTTAAATAAGCCTATGAAATTTCACCCAATGTTTTTCAAATTTGCTTTGAACCTAGAGCGACTGATAAAGAGTGACGAGCTATCACAGAAGATTTTGTTGCGATCTCTTGCGAATACGGTAGCCCCAGTGGTCGTACTGGCTTACATGCACCTGGGCCTCGACCCATTCCACGGCTGAACACGACTACTAAAAGTATAGCCCGTCTGTGCGAAAGGGACACAGCAATAAGCCCTAGCCTCCGTCGCCTTCCTGTGGGCCTAACAATAAGAGGGGGCTACGCAGCTCCCTAAGTGGGACGTCGGGCCTAGGTACCCGAGTGGTTCAGCTAGCAAGAAAACAACATGTCGTGCACAACGGATACATCAGAACCCAAAATAATGCTCCATCGATATCTAAGGTGATTCATCGACTGTTCCACCGCCGAAGATGATGTAATTGCTTTATATTTATTAACAGTATTGGAATATGGGGTGGGCCCGCGGTTGGAGCTCCGATATGATGGAATAGACATAACCGCCAAAAGGTCGGCGCACCCTGCCGCTCTTGGGCCCGTGAGGTCGCGATATATCGATCGCGCGAAGCGATGAGTCGATATGGGAGCCTATCATTAGACTTCGCTCGGGGTGAACGATGGTACGACATAGGCTTGAAGCAACCGGCAGCCCGTGGCAGCGCAGAGAAGACGAATGAACTGACTATAAGCCGATTTGGCGAGAATCGATGCCCCTATGCTTAATCATGGCTGACGCTGCCGCCGCGGCGGAGTGTGCATGTGGTTATACTGCGAGAGCGCGGGAGCGCGCTCGGCGCTGATCGATGGGCCAAAAAGGTGGAGCTTTCCAGGCCGACATTGATCACTTCATCGACAGTTCACCGCGGGTGTGACACTCCGTGGGAAACCAGGGGCCGGATTCATCAAAGTTACTGCAGTAACTTTGATGAATCCGGCCCCAGACGGACGAGAAGCGATCGCGATTGATTGCGTCACGATCAAATCACCTGCGTCATGCAGGACTCCGCCCGCATCTACTGCTTTCCGGGCACGACGCTAGCCCACAACACCGCAGGTTTTACAACCTATGTGACACCCTCGCACAATGATCTCCAAGCTCTTACCCTTCATGTCAAGTCGCGGATATCGTCGTGAAAACGGTTAACCAGGACTCTTGCTTGGAACAATGTTCTACACTACTGTATTAAGCCTAGGGTGACTGGTATAAAGGCTTAATCCGCTACAGAATGCTTTGTTTGCAACGATCAATTGCACACAGCTCCTTCAACACCTTTCTTTTTGCAGAACGCAAGTGAATTTTGGAGGGGATATCTCGTTTCTTTCTTCTTCAAGGACATGAGTTTGTCTTGCGGCACTTACGTTTTCGCTATAAAATTCTAATTATTAAGAGCAATTTTATTTTTTACAGAGACAAATGTTTGGTCTGACGACGATTTTCCCAGGAACAAAACTTCGCGGTGCTTCAGTGTTGGAGGAGATGTCACGCTCTGTGCTCCCCGACGTTTTGCTAAGAGCTTTTCGAAATATGCTTCAGCAAAGTCATCGGGTATGTTTTTTTTTTAATTTTTAGCTTTTTTCGACATGCCAAATTTTGTTCATTAACTACGGATTTTAGGGAATAATGGCAGCATTATTTCATATAGCAATTATACAAAAATAAAAATGGTACAAATAAAATAGCTCTAAAACTGAAGAAACTAATGACCGTCCTAGCCTGGTCTCGAACGAAAAATTTTGACTTACTGAACTTTGATATGAACTTATTTCTTACTATGTACGCTACACTTGGTCACATTATAGGATTTTTATGTCAAATTGAAACTATTCAAATCAGATTGGACACTTTTCTAATTTTGAGCGTCTGACCCTTTTATAATCAGACCAAACGTCTTCCAAATTTAAACTGGCTTTTTGCAAAATGAAATAATGACTTTCCGAGACGGTTAGTGCAATTTTTGTCTAAGCAAAGCTTGTTTTGACTTTCTTTGGAATTTATTAATTCGCTGCCAAATAAGTGAACAAAAGGTTTAGAAATTGTTGAAATTTTCTATTTTCAAGGAGAAATAATGGTTCAAAGTTTGTTTTAAAGTGTATAAAGCAGCAATTAAATGCTGTCTCCATGATGGTTAAAATAATTTTTTGTTCTTGGAAAATTCAGTATGATTTTTTCATATTTTAATTCACATGCTCCAATAAATGATAAATGAAAGACTGTTTAGAATTTTGTGAAACTTTCATTTTTTAAGGAAAAATACCAATTTGGTAGTTGATTTAGATTGCACGAAAGTGGCAATTTTTGAGGCAATGTAAATGAAGATCGTGCATTGTGCTCGCCTGGCACGCTGTGATTCAATATGATAGTGAAAGTGTTCATTATTTTTCTTAATAAGTATGAATTTCATAAAATTTTAAACAATGTGTTTACTAGCAGAAGTAGGTGAATTTAGAAAATTTTTTTAAAAAGTCATACAGAATTTCCGGAGAAAAGTTTGTTCGAGTTTTCCGAGAGTTTCTGTGTGGACGTGTCGTCTATGCGACTTGACCAGATCGTTTGCTCCCCCAAATCCAAGTTCGGATTGACACGCAGAATTAACCAAATGAGCTATACGCTCTCCACAGGTGGTTAATACCTCAAACGTGGGCAGCTAAACCTTTATTGTTAATATACAAAAACATGCGACGCGATAAATGAGTGAATAAATGCAGTTGGATAATTATGTGTCATGGATACTGGTAAATGAGCGAAATACTTGAGTAAATAGTTGCTCTCGGTGGGATGATACATGAGAAGCGCAATGTATGCGAGATAACTGAGTAATAAACGTGTATCAGTGGTTGCTTAAGTGATATAAGATTACCAGACGTTCAACGGCCTCCCGGCCGCCAAACGTCTGGTTGGAGCATCGCCCCAAACCCGGAAAATAGAACACCCCGAACGTCTTCTTCTCCTCTTTAGACCTTCTCTCATTCATTACAGTAGAAAACTGGTTTTGCTATAAAGAATGGTATAGCGGAATAGGGCAAAACAGGTCCATCACCTTCACTGGACCACCCTTAAGTGATCCCTTATCACTGGTTCCCCTTTATTGTCAGCCCTTTTCCGGTTCACCCTTCACTGGTCCCCTCCCCCTTTGTCGGTCCCTACTACTGCTCCTACCTTCACTGGATCTCCCTTTACTGGTCCCCTCTTTGCTGGTCATCCTATCCTTCACCGATCCCCATCCCTGGTCCCACCCTCACTCGTCCCCCTTTTATTCATCAACCCTTTTCCGGTCCCCCTTCACTGGACCCCTTCCCCCCCATTCACCGGTCCCCATTACTGGTACCTTCCTCACCGGTATCCCTTCACCTGGTTCCATCTTTCACTGGTTAATCTTCTATCGGTCCCTCCTTCACTGGACCCCTCCGTTCCTTCACCGGTCCACCCTTCACTGGACCACTCCCCCCCCCCCTCCCCCACCCTTCACCGGTCCCCATTACTGGTCCCTTCCTCACCGGTCCCATCTTCACTGGACCCCTCCCCCCTCATTCACCGGTCCCCCTTCACTGGACCCCTCTCCCCTCCTTCACCGGTTCCTCCTTCACTGGATCCCCCTCACCGGTCCCCCTTACTGGAACCCCATCCTTCACCGGACCCCACTACTGGTCCCCCTTCACTGGTAACACGTCGTCTAAATCCGGAACCCTCGCGCGACATCGGTGACACCTCTTCTGAACGCCTGTTGAACAACGTCGGTGACATGTGTTCTCCACCTGAACGTGCTTTGCGTGACATCGTTAACACGTGAGAATCCGGAACTCTGGCGCGACATCGGTGACACGTCGTCTGAGTCTGGAAGGCCTTTCGCGATATTGGTGACACCTCTTCTGAATCCAGGCACCTGATGAACGACGTCGGCGACATGTCTTCTCAAGTCGGGCCTGCTTTGCGCGACATCAGTCACACGTCGTCTGAATCCGAACACCCCTTGCGGGACATCGGTGACACCTCTTCTCAACCTTAACGTCCTTTGCGCGACATTGGTGACATGTCGTCCGAACATGGACGCCTGTCAACAATTACAACAGTTGACAACTGTTGACAACTACAACCCCTTCTCCCCCCCCCCCCTTCCCTATACTTCCTCCCAACACACTCCTTAAGCACTTCTGTGCAAACAAACACACCCACAAACACACGCACTACCCACAGACAAACGACCGTTTTCGCTTATATAGAGTAGGATACTGCTCATGAGCGAACAAGGTGCTAACACTTTTACCCTCCACATGGCCCAATAAATGGGTTTAAGCGAGTATAATATGAGGATAAGAGATTTTCCCTGGTGTCTAGACTTTAAGGCCCTTATACGCGATAAGAGCTTAGTGACACATGGATTAGGCGAGAACCTCAAGGCAAAGGCAAGCGGCAATTAAGAGGACAAACACGCGAACTATTGCCCGAGGAGGAGCAGCGGCGCTGACCGCTCTTCAAGTTCACGAAGCAGCGATGTTGCCATTTTGGACCGTGGCCGCCGCCTTCTATCAGCTGATGCCATCATAAGCAAACGCTAAAAGCCGATGGATCTGAAATATCCGAGCATATCCAATGACTCATCAATACACAAAGCAATTTTAATTACATAAACTGTAAAACAGCAAGCCTACATGTAGTAACATAGGACGCGTTGTCGTCACTCTAGTTTAACCTGAAAAACATCCGCTTTCGTTTGGAAGATGTGATGCTCTGTTTTAAAAGCACTAACTTGCTTAAAAACTGTATGAATTGGTTTAAAATTTGTCTAGCTTGACATAAAAATGATGTATATTCAACATTTCAAATTTGTTCACCCATCATTATCGAATGATTTTAGTACGGTAGACAGGCACCTAGACGATCGATATATTGATCGATATTGAGCCTATATCGATTTTGTCTAACCGCGTGTGAGACCTGTTTACTTGCTCCATCCTTGTATTACAAGTATAATTAACCGTACAAAAATTCAATTGTAATGCCCATATAGCATACTACCCGGTAAGCCGGGGCGCAGTTTCGAGTTCCACATGACGCTAGAGTTTTGCTGGCAGCAAAACGCCGTTGTTTTTGTTTTGTTCCTCCATCATTTGAGTTGACTGGCCAACTCGGATATGGGCAAATGTTGATATATCTATGGATTTTGTTTAACCGCTATGAAACCTGATCGATTGCTCCAACTTAATGTTAATGTTCCAATTAACCGCATGAAAAATATCGATCGACTATACTGAGGTTTGGTACAGGCACGGACGCACAGGCATAAAAGTTCAGAGAAATGTGGCAGTAAATTGTGCATTTGATAACTAAACAGCTGAGTGTAACTTTGAACGCTAAATTAGTACGCCGAACTACTTTTTGAACAACCTTTTTGTTTACAGTCTTATTCCAAATGATTAAAACAACTTTTTAAAGATGAAGAGTCGGAGCATGGAGAGAAACCGTTCATAATGACCGAAGCGATGAGAACTCTCAAGTTCTTTGAAGAACTGGAGAAGCAAAGCAAAGCTGCTAAACAACAACGTACGACACAGGAACACCACTACACGGAGCGAACCTTAGAGCCGACGAAGACCACCGAACGTCAAATTCCTATTAATGAAGTCAAGCAGAAGAGAAGCGTTCCTAATGTCGAAGAAAAGTGAGTTCTCCTGCCCATGAACATTTAATTAATTGAAGGCTTAACGATTTTTCAAATTATTTTCTTGTTAAGAAGTCATCAGGCAACATGAGAATGTTGAAATTGTAAACCACCAAGTCTGTAAACCACTGAAGATGTCAGAGAACAATACTACAAGAAAGTAGAATGTTTGGCGCACTCTAAAAGTACAGTACCGAACACGCCGATCCATCCAATAAACAAGCGACGCTAGAATTGAAGGGCGGCGCAAAAGTGCGCCGTTGAGCATCGAGTGGGCGCGAGCGCCTGCAGAGTGATGTTAGAGTGATGGAAGCAGCTTATCCATGCGTTTGGAAGAGCATGACCTACTTTTTGGAACTAGCTGCCGCCGTGTCGAGCGCTGTGAACAAAGCATATAGGCCCGAGGGTGGACGTTGAGTTTGCATCGAGAGCACGGCTCCGCGATCTCGACGCTCACTCTATTATTGATTCTGCCGGGCCTATATGCATAGATCACAGCGCACGCCATGCCGGCAGTTTGTTCCAAACAGTAGGCCATGCTCTTACAAACGCGTGGATAGACCCTTCCATCAGAACGTCTAGATGTTGAGGATGCTGCGCCCTAACGCGATTTGCGTCCGGCTAAGGCCTATGGTATACTCCCGCGTCGCTCCAGCGACGGACGCGGGGCAACTGTCAACGGCGCGCATTCGTTGCAGTGGCGGACGGCGCAGTGGGGCGCGGTTGTCAGTTGACGCGCCATCGCTCCCACGATGCGTCGCAAAGGGGTGTTATACCTACGCGTCGCGGGAGTGAAACATACTCCCGTGCGACGGCCGTCGCAGCCCGCGCTTGTCGTGCACTGTTCTATGCACTTTCGCTCACTTATTTCGACCCTTTCTTGGTTCGTGACCATACCACAGCAATTTCAACACACGTCTGGTGATGTTGGGTGGTCATGTGATTTCTCTGTTGTTCTCCTCGTAGGGTTTTCGTCGTGGCTATACTCATTTTGGGGCTTTTTTCGACGGCTTGAACAGCTAGTTTTTTGAGGAGATATTTTTCTAGGCCGTTTTTTCCACTTTTGTGCCGATCCTAACATTTTTTCGCCTCTTAACTTCCTTGCCGGCACCGAAATCTACATTTCTGTGCCGTACAAGTCACAGGGAGGTCCCGTTGACATATCCGGCACAGAAGTGTGCCAATTGAACGCCGATTTTTTCGAAGTCATGTTTTTCTAGCAGGGTTTTTTTTTCGCGTCTTCGCTGACTGCAGTATTTCTTTTGATTCTCAGGTTCTACACAGGCATGAAGACGCACCGTTTTGCGCTTGTCAGGCCATTAGAGGGTTATCGTGACGCGTTGATCACAAATCTGCCATTTCAGCTCCATGTTTTTTAAAAATAATGTTTTGAACTCGGTTTTTCGCGTCCGCGCATTTCTAAGAGTACTGCGTTTCATTTCGCTCCAAACAAGAGTACTGCGTTTAATTTAGCTCCAATAATTAAGACTTATGAGAAGTGCGCGTCCACACCTCTATATGAAAAGGGACCACAAGTCGTAGGCATGCTGATTCAGCTGATTCGCTAAAATTCTGCAAAAGTCTCCGTCTGCAGAACTGCGCGGACTATGTCAGCCTCAGCGATGGCGACGGCTCGCGACGCGCATCGCGAGCCGTCGCCTCGCTGTGCATTCCCGCGTCGCTGCAGTGGACGGGAGTATACCATAGGCCTAACGCGTGGCGAGCTTTCCGGCGCACGTTTCGCGCCACTTGTGCTCGTTAAGGCCCGTTTATACTTCCATCGCAGCGCGACGCAATGCCATGTATAGTGGCCACATTGATCGAGCGACGCGATCGATCAATCTAGCCACATTACATGACGTCGCGTCGCTCGGTATCGGATGTATAAACGGGGCCTTAGGGCCTGTTCATACTTCGCGACAAGAGCGACAAATGCGACAAGAGCGACAAGAGCGACTGGAGCGACTGGGGCTACGGATGTAGTGTGGTGTACGTAAATAATTGCATACTCCACACGCCGTCCGCGATGAAAGTAGTGTGAATTGCGTAATTATTTACGTACACCACACTACATCCGTCGCCGTAGTCGCTCCAGTCGCTCTTGTTGCTCTTGTCGCTTTTGTCGCTCTTGTCGCGAAGTATGAACAGGTCCTCAAACGAAGCGGCTTGTCTGGTACTGTATAATATTGACGATTACCTGACTCTGACTTGTTCATCGTCTGGCCTCCGAAAGTCACTGCATGGCAGAACACGCATTCATAAACGTAAAAGTATGTAGAATGCGTGGCACATCCCAAAAGTAGTTGAGTAACGCCGTCCTTTATTATTTAATTCAACGTTAGAAACGCCACATCAATTGGCTGAAATCGTCCAGGGCACCTAAATTCCAAAACTTATTGATTTGCTCACGAATATTTAGGAATACCACTTCAGAAGAGGTCCAGCTACCAAGCACTAGTTCGTCTGACAAAGCAAGGTTCGTAATCTGTCGCTTATTCTGCATCATTATTTGTTTATTTATTTATTTATTCGTTTATTTTTTTGTTTTTTTTACATTTTTATTGTTTTATATCTCTGCTTTTTTTATCTTTTTGTTTCTTATTATGCGAACTAGATGAACTCTGTAGCGCGAATTAACACCTTATAACTACATTAAAATATTAAAAATATGTAGCGACAGCATTAGAAGCTGTGAGGCTACAACGGAGTCACATTATTTTTTAGGTCAACATTAACATTCCGTAAGCCAAAACTCTAAACATCTTCCAAATCAAATCATCGTCTTCAGAATTAAATTAGTGATTTTCCGAGAAAGTTAAAATGAGCAGCTGAATTAATCATTTTCGAAGAAAGTCGAAAGAACGAAATTTCCTCGGACAAACAGTTATTTTGTCATTTTTAGAAATAGTCTCCTTTATTATTTTAGCTCTGGTTTATTTCAAAATTATTTCTAATTCTCTGAAATGGTATGGCTCTGTTCGGAAAATGTTATGCTTGATTGCATATAAGCTAAGCTTTGTTTAAAAAATGTCCAACTCGAGCTGGAAATGATATACCAAATTTCGTAGTTCCCTCAGAGGCATTTGCTTACAGCACGACAACCACAATTAAGTTTACTACAACTGAACAGACGACTACACAGGAGAAGGTTGATTATGATGACGATGAGGAGGAGGATGAGGATGAGGAGAGCGTTGATGAGACGTCTGACTGGAAGAAAGCACCAGACGAGATGGTAAGCTCCTTGTTATTAAGCAAGTTTTATTATTTAACTATTGTGTTGAGTCGTAAAATTTGCAACATTTCTGGTTTTTCTGAAATTCGAAGCAAGCTCGCTGACGTGATATATTTTGTTTGGAAGCGCGTTTCCTAGCGTCTTCCTTCCTAAGTTATGAATCGTTCGTTTGTCTTGCGTTGTTGAAAACTTTTTCCTCTGGAATGATGACCACTCTCAAAGTGAAAAACTGTGGGATTTCGTTTTCAATCAGTTCAAGCTCCCAGCGATAGTCATCGGCATTTCTGACTTGTTGAATATGGTATCAGAATTTCCTTTCCGCCTAGAAAAGCAAAAAGGACAAAGCACTCCCTGGACGACCAGCAGCCTGCTCTAAACAAAAGGCGCTTGCGCAAATCCACCATGTTGCGATCGGTGACGAACAGGCAGAGACGTGACTCCTAGTGAATCTAGCCGCCCAATGGACATGCGAGGGTCTTTCAGGTGGTATCCAACTCGTGGAGGAAGGAAGCTCTACTGGCTAACACTGTTTTTGAACCGTATTGCCTGCCCGACGTATTGATGAATTTCCAGCTGACAGTTGGACGTTCCTTCGTATCCCGCCACCTGATGCTATGCTTCCAACGTCCACGGAAGGAAGGCTCAGAATGTCTATTCGAAATGGGAGGTATATATACATTCATCCCCAACACAACATACACAGAACACCGAGGTCTAACCTGGATAATACCTGCGAGGCGGCCTGCTTGCCGTCAGCGCAGTGATATGAAAACATACGTGTGAGGGACTCTCCCAGTTCCTCCAGCTGGACACAAACTCCATGAGATTTATTGTGACACGTCGTGGGCTGCAAATAACATACACTAGTCGGAAATAGGGACTAGGCTGAGAAGACCTCCTCGCTCGCATTGAACGAAATTCCCTGAGACCGTGGGGGTGAGCGCAGAGCTGACTAGACTTTACGATCCTGGTACTGTTACCTCGCAGTGAGCCGCGAAGACAGGCTGCAGAACGATAGCCACCCGGTAGGATGGGAGTATAGACGAGAAAGCGGCTAACTTCGCCGACGGAGCGCAGAGACGATCGACTGCTGAAGTCAGTCATTTTCCCACGCCTCGGGCCGGTCGAAGCGCCTCATTGGCAAGCCACCGTGGGAAACAACGCGCCTGGCCAATCACAGGACAGGTGAGCGGTACATCAAGTCGAATTGTTCCCGAACCATACGGGAGCTGATCGCAGATCTCCACTGCTTTCAGTAAACCATTTCTCTCGATAGAATCGCCGACGACAGTACTTGATGCGTTGATGGAAATTCGAAGAAATCGCAGTGCTTCCGATTGCCGAGAGTTTCTGCACCGATTCAGTGAGGAAACCTGGATCAATTCTTTACCAGCGATTAAAAGCGGGTGCTTTACGACAGCTTCATAGCCTGAAAGCAATAACTGGAATGCAACGAGTAGGGGCTCCTGACGGCAGAACGGGAACTCTTCCAGAAGAAGGTGCTACCGAACGTTTAGTGGAGGTGTAATGGTCCGTTATGGTCAAAGAGCTGCCTCCACGTATCCAGGGGCCGGATTCATGAACGATTTACCGGCGGGTAAGTGCAAGATTTACCCCCACCTCCAACTTACGCGCGATTCATGAACGCGCGGCGGGGAAGATCGGGGGTAAGTGTCGAGGTAAATGCTACCCCGTCGGCGCGTCGGGGAACATTTACCTTCAAGGCGAGGGTTTTGCTCCGCGGCCAATTTCTGACCCAGTGCAACCCTCCGCTGGTCCGTTGCCAGCTCTGAGCTGGCCGCCAGCCGCATAGTCAATGCTAAATAGGGGACACCTAGTTGCCACCACTTGCGCCGTCTTTCGCCGGACCTATGGTGATTTGTTTGACCTTTCATTTTTCTCTATTAGTTTGAATTCTATGGTTTTTTGGGCTCTGTGGACCATGGCGGCCCGCAATGCCACTTATTGTTACGTGATTTGCTCCCTTTAGTGGCATTGTGGGTCGGCTTGGGCCACCATGAGCTCGGTCCACCACGCAAATCGTAATTTACGATTTGCGTGGGTGGACTATGCCCATCCGCCACCTTTGCCTCCCTTGGCATATGTTGTCTATGGGGCTACTTGGTGGATGACAGCCATTATTAGCCATGTAGGCCCATATTTACAATAGCATCCCTACTGCCTAATATGCTACTACTTTCCACCCCTCTCCCGTCCCCTCTTCCCCTTATCTCACATTTCACATATTATTTCCCCTAACTACGATGCTGCCAGTGTCGGTGGCAGCGACTTCCCAACAGCAAATGTTACTGTTTGGTTTCGCTGCTAGCTGATGAAATTGGCCGCGGAGCAAAACCCTCGCCTTGGCCGTCATGAATCAGAAAAGAGAGGTAAGTTCAGGGAAAGTGGCGGGTAAATGGTCATCGAGGTAAGTGGGGGTAGAATTTACCTCCGGCCGCGTTCATGAATCCGGGCCCAGGCCATCATCGGCACTCGCTCGTGTCAACAACTCAGCTAGGTCGAGCGAAAATTAGTTGAGAGAGAAGTTGGCACGATCTGAAGATTCTTGCACCGCGGCAGCGCCCGACTATGTACGGCACTTCGGACGTTGGCACAAATCGAGGAGTTGGGCTAGGCGAAAATCAAACAATCGCCATACAGCCTAGATATTGCGTCGTGTGATTGCCATCCGTTTCGGTCAAAAATTCAATTACGCCACTGAAGGCGCTTCACCGAAGTCACGGTGGGATAGACGACTTCTTTAGGTCGGAACCGACCTTAGGTTACAGAGATGGAATCCACTCAGCGCATGAAAAGGGAAAGAAAGTCATTAGGAATAATGGTAATAACCTCGTTTAAGTCAATCATTTTTCCACAATGTTGTATTTTGCTTCGAGAGAAATTTTGTTGCAAACCTTATGACTCAACCTAATATGTATTGTGTTCCAAAGTACTCTTCACTCCATGACTTCGTTAAGGGCTGGGATTCGAACATGTTTGTAATAGTTGACCGTAAAACTGACAAGGCTATTGCGTATAGTGGCACACTCGGATCCAGGTAACAATTAAAGCTACGAAAAGAATCGTTTGGCCAGGGCCCAACTTGTAATTGGTATTTCTTCTAACGATTGAGAAAACATGTTCAAAAGCCTTGTTTTTGGCTCTCCCAAGCCTTTCTGGATCTTTCTCAAACTTCAGCTATTATCATCTACTATACAAGCTCCCTTATGTACTTTGATAAGCTCCTTGAAACGCTTGTACCAAAATGATTTCTCATTTTTCAGGTTTGGATCCCGTGTGCTTGTAACTCAACAATTTCTATTGAACAACTTGGACGAGTATGCTCGCAAGGGACATTATCCCTACAATCGGTTCAACGGCTTGTTTCCGATGATCGCTACATCTAACGGCAAGGTTTGCCCTTTAACAACTTGCTGGACTAGAAAAATAATAAATTTAAGTTACCAAAGACCTTTGTTGTGTAATCTCATCGTCATGGGTTAGATATTAGTGTCGCGAACTCGATATCTCTTGTGCTCTGATTGATTTACATGCAGTGCGCCCCAAACTGCCCAACGGTTCAATCCGGATGCCAAGAGGGGAAACCGACGGTGGGAGACGGGACCCTACGGAGAACACCTTAGCCTTCTTAGCCTCCCTGTGTACCTGGACTACGCGAGCGTCCGAAGAAAACGACCTGCAGGTCTATGTCGCCATACGGTTTAGTCGGCAATAAAAACAACAAATAATGCACAACGGATCAAGGTCTTGGAATGAAGTGTAAGTTGCTTCAAAAAACAGTTCTAACTCACCCGGGTATACCCAACGGAGAGAGTACTGTTCAGGAACACGAGGCTGTGGCAGGATACCCCGTCCCGCTCGCGCCTCTCAGGTGGCCAGCCATCAATGTAGTGCCCGAGGGTAATAGGGCTCGAGGGCCCGCGGTGCGGAGCATACAAGAATGACTAGACTGCCGAGAGCGCGGAAGCGCGCTGGGGCAGATCGATGGGCCAAGGAGGGAGCTTTCCCAAGCTGGCATTGGTCGCAGACAATCGCGTGAGCGACGCTCTGTGGGAAAACAGACAAACGAGGAGGTATGGCGATTGACTCACGTCAATTATTAGGTTGGTGCATAAGTTCTCGGACATTTGGGGCATGAAATATTTATTATCACAGCATACGAACGACAATATCAGATCATTTGAAGTAATCACCCTTTACATCAATTGTCTTTCGCCAACGTGCTGGTAAGTCATGGATGCCATTTCTCCAAAACGTGGTCGGTTGTGGTTCGAAAAATGTGAGCAGTGCCTCCTTGACATCCTCTCGGTTCCTAAATTGCTGGCCGTCCAAATAGCGTTGAAGGCTTGAAAGCAAATGATAATCAGAAGGAGCGAGATCTGGTGAGTGAGGTGGATGTGGAAGAACGGTCCATTCGCAGTCCGCCAACTCAGCCGCCGTCGCTCTAGCAATATGCGGTCTAGCGTTGTCGTGTTGAAAATACACCTTCACTTGGTCCCCTCGTGTGGTTTGAAGGTGGGCCCTCAGCTCCCTCAGTTGGTTGACGTCAACCTCTGCCGTCACTGTTATCCCTTCGTCCAGCAGCTCCCTGTATTCTACGCCAAGAACGCTCCACCAAATGCACAGCATCACCTTTTTCACGTGAAGGTCGGGTTTCGGAACGTCCTCTGCCTCTCCAGTTGCGTCAACCCACTGTGCACGCCGGTGATAATTAGAGTAGAGTATCCACTTTTCATCTCCGGTGACAAGGTTGTCCAGCCATCCGTGGGTACGTCTGAGGGTAAGGAGAGACAGAGCGACATCGGCTCTGCGATCCATGCCATGTTGTGTCAAGTCGTGAGGTACCTAGCGACCCAATTTTTGCACCTTGCCAATCGACTTCAATCCTCGAACGACTGTTGAGTGACTAATACCAAGAGTGCTTGATAGTTCGCGAGTGGTTCGGTATGGCTCCGCTTCCACTCTACTTCGGAGGCCATCCAAATCTAGTGTCATCGGGCGCCCTTCTCGTTCATTGTCTTCAACGGAGAATTCACCAAACTTCGAGAACCACTGGTACACAGTACTTCGAGCAGGAGCACTCTCGTTGTAAACATCCTTCAGGCGACGATACGATTCGTTGGCATTGAGGCCAGATTGATGCCGGAATAACATGACGTGCCGAATATGCGTCTCAGTTGGGATGAATTGCTTAGCCATAATAGCTGACGTCAACAACGCAGAAGTAAATGTTAAGAACAGTTTTGTAGCCCTTTCCTTTCTCTATTGATCGATCATTTACGCGTGATACATGTGAGAAATTTGGCGGGAAAATGCGCTTTCAATTCAGAAGGGATCAAATATCAGAGAACTTATGCACCAACCTAATAGTTACAGAACAGGACTTATCCATAAGTAACTTGACCTCGCCTCTAATGCTATTATACATATATAATGGGAGTCCCAGAAGAACATGACCCTTCCCATGATTCCACCTGCTTCGTCTCTGATTTGTCTGAAACCTTCAACGCTATAATCGAGACCCAATCAAGGTGTAGTAACTTAATCGAATAATTGAGCCTTTTCTAACTGGAATCCTCATTCCCCCCCCCCACTTTTACCACTTTATCACCACCCCAGAATTCTTTCCTGTTTACCACCTCCTCCACACTATCTCCAGACTCATCAGTTTCGCGTTTAGTCTATATGTTTATGGTTACTGCCATTCATGTAGTAAGCCGGACATGAAGTAGGTAATAGCACAAGAGTCTAAAGCTTCACAGTCTCGCAATAAGTGCAAGGCAGTGATGGGCATTTTCTCTTAAGATCAAGTTTGCCTATGCATCTGTCGGTGGCAGTATAGACGACTCGAGATCGCTACCACGAACAATCACATCACTGCTGCTGAACATCTTTCAACGTCAGAAGCTGTCAGCAACTCTCGGCTGGCCGCTTCTTTACAGCTTCAACGGGACTACTTACAGGGACGGAATTCGGGCAGCGGTCAGTTTTTGACTAGAAGCCATTTTTAATCACCATAAGCCGTTTAAAAGCTTAAATAGAAAGCCATTACTATAGCATGTTTATATATAGACTTTTGCTAAAAATTTTTTGGTGTCAGATTTTAGATCCGTTTTAGTTTTTAGTCTACGCCTTTTTTCGGTGTCAGTCCTTAGCTCTTCTTGAAATATTTACCCTTATGAATATGCTATTTTCACGTCAAAATGAACGCTTGCCAAATCAAATTTAATATTTTCTTCAAACCAAACTGGGTACTTTCAATATAAAACATAACGAAATATAAAATTCAAAGAAGTGAAAAAAGGTTTAAAAATAATGGATTTTTTTAATAAATTAAAAGAATGATATGTCACAAATTATAAAACATTAAAAGGTTCGTTTCGCCACTGCCTTCAGACGAACCTTTGTGTAATGCTCCTCCCGTGGCTCTTCAGTGAAGAAGAGGAGCATATTTTAAGGTATCTTTGAAATCTGTTTATGTGAGGAGAGATAGAAAAATGGAAAGGAGAAGAGGTCAGAAGAGAAAGAAGAATAGAAGAGAAGAGAAAGAATGAATATGAAAGGATAAAGAACTACACTCTACATGAGAAAGTTGATTTCAAAAAAGAAAACAAAGAAGGAGTAGAAAATTTTTGTAGAGGAAATGAAAATATATAACCTAAAGAGGTATCAGAGATGTTCTTATAAGTTGAAAGGGATTAATTAAAAGGTGTGTTTATATATAATTAATATTTTTAAATATAATTTTTATAAATATCACTATAGTTATTATATTATGTGTAATTACAATCTACTATGCATGGTCAACCATCTAGTATACAACCAAAACAACTACCGCAATCCCTCAAGTAATCACCATCACCAACACCTCCATCGTATTATAATCACTGTTTAAAATTGAGCGACTTACCACTTAGCCAATCACCGCACTCCGTAGTGGAACATTTACAAATAAGGAAGTGTGTATCAATAGACTGTTATATATATAGTGATATCCAAACTAATTCTCATTTATAATTCAAATATGGCAAAACTGGTTGTATGATTGAGAAGGGTTGCATAACTAATCTTAGTGTAGAAAAAAGAGTGCAATAAAACTATTAACAAAACAAAACTGTATCGTTTTAATTATTGGATAATATTATTAATTTATATTGTATATTAAATAAATATAATACGCAGTTGTAACAAATAAAAGATTTGACAGATTTTTCTTTTATGTATTCTTCATTCATCAAAAGTTTTCCGTAAAAATATAGATAGATTGTCTTCAACTTTATGAAATTTGAACTTATAGTATATAAATCTGTGTTTATATAAGCATTTAATTATGTTCGAAATAATAAACTCTTTTAAGTATCCGTTATGCTTCAAAATATTTTCCAATTCAATAATTTTTTCTAGAAAACACTCTAGGTCAGAACAAATGTTTGCTATTCTTAATGTTTCCGATAAAATTATAGCTTTTTTGATATTTATGGAGACTGCTGACGTAGAATGTGGAAACCTTAAAACTTTAAAGTTGAAATCATCTGTTTTATTGTACATTCTTGTTTCTATTTCATTATTGATAATTCTTAATGTAATGTCCAAATAATTGCAGTGATGTTCATTAATATGCGTCTTTTTCAATTCCAGAGTATCTTTATAGACTAGCTTTAAAATATCGTCCACATGCTTTTCATCGAACTGGATACTCTCCTAAGTTTTAGATAGAAAATTGTGATTTAAAGTTTATTATGGAGTACAGAAAGGCAGTAATATTTTTTGGTTCCACTTGGGAGCAGATAGTCGAGTTTAAGAGTTGGCCATGGCGCTGAGTTGGACTACCACAGATTCTGAAATATTCATAGTAACTTTAATTTGTTTTGAATGAAACAACGAAAACTCCAAAAATCAAGAAGCGGAACTCCAACACATGTCTCAAATTAGCCGAATCAAATAAGGCTATCTTCGCTCGTTATTTGTCATTTTCTAGTCAAATGTTTGCACTTCTCCGACGATTCGAGCAAGACATGCAGACTTGCCAATTTAAATTTCCGTGAACTCCAAAAAATCAGGAGACAACTACATTTCCCGAGTTTCAGTCCGAAAACCAAGCTCATTGCCGCCCATTCCTAGTAACAAACGAACTTCCTACTCGATGTCATATATATGCTGCTACTAAAATTCTCATATATTTCGAACTTAATAAGCGCTCGAAATGCTTTATCTCGTAACTAATTGTACAAGATATCTTTCATTATGCCTTCTATTTATCAACGATAATAAAGATAAGGGGAAGTTAAGTACGCCAGCAATAACCAACTTTGGTTTGACTTTACAAATGCTTCTATTCAATGTTTGTATGTTACTTACAGAGGTAATTACAAGCCCGTGCTCTGATCTAACGCAGTGGAGACCTAACAAATCTACTATTAGACGTTTCATATGTATGTTCATCTCTGTAGTTGTTTTAATTTCAGAATATTTTCGAAGTGCTAAAAAATCGTATACGCCTCCTCCTACAAGCTCCTAACCTGGCGGATGAGAGTGTTAGCATAGAAGTACTGGGTGAGTTTTGAGGAGTGTAAAACTTACACAGCCTTCGACACCTCTGTAATGTGGAAATCCAAATCTGTTTGACTGAATCTGTCGAGTTACTGAATTTGCTTCGGGAGATCTTTTTTGCTGTCTTATTCTACCTCTGTTGGAGCGCACAAGGACATTGAACTTTTCGCCTTAAATTTTTTTCGTGTTTTGTATTTTGGTCAAGCAAATCCTTACTTCATCGATACTACATCGAAATTCCCCAGATGTCTCAGGAGAGATTGGTGGTGGTATCCATTGGTATCCATACCATTTGCGCTTTTATGAAACGTGTTACGATTGGTGACCAGACAGACAGAGACGATCCTCCTTACCCCAAGAGCTCCAGACCGTCCCATGGACGCCTCAGGGTCGCCTATGTGGAACATAACCCATGGGAAAAGGGAGCCCTAGTAGCTAACCCTATCCGGGTCCGTGTTGTCTACCTGTCCTATTCATGGAGTCTCCAGCTGTTGGCTGGCCCTTCCCTTCTACTCCTGCCACCCTGCAGCGCGCTTTCTCAGACATTCATGTCGGGAGAAGCTGGAATGGCCATACGAAATAAGAACATGTATATAAATCATCACACATATGAGTATACACCGGAGAACTAGGTGCAACCTGCGCAGAGGCAAGCCTGCTATCCGCGCAGTGATCAAGAAACAATATGAAGGGATCACTCAATTCCTCCGGTTGGACACACAGCAGTTATTGTGATTAGAGATTTATTGTGATAATTAGTAAGCAGCAAATACCAGGACACAGGAGTGAGATAGAGAACAGGATTAGAAATCTTTCTTTGTCGTATTGAACGGATTTCTTCGAGGCCGTGGCGGTGAGCGTGATGCTAACTAGAGCTCACCTTTTCTTTGTGATGCTACTCGAAATTGAAGATAGCTGAGAATGACGATGAAATCAGATCGTTGACAGTTCATTTGTGCACACACTAGAAAAGAATCCGAGAACTGTTGAGATCGGACTCTTCCAATGTAGACCCGTGCTATGACCTATAGCTTTATTCCCGAATTCACAAAAAATTAGAAAGTTCGTATAATAGCGGCTGATTCGTGCTGTACGTCCTACGCTGTCGTTCATACTCCTCTTCGTTTTACGTTCATGATATTCGCATCTTTAGCTGCTTAGCATAACAGCTTATTGCTCTTCCAATTGCTTAACTCTTCCGATTAACTAAATTTTCCCGCTCCCTTTCTTCTTCATCTGACAAAAAAATAGATATATAATAGGGCGACAGAGGAAGTAATGCTAACATCGTTTTGTTTCTGTTCCTATAGCTCAATCAGCTGATGTTCATTTTTGTTCTTGTACCAAGTGCGATAAAGAAACTCTTATTTTCTCATTCATGTGCCACCTTCTTTGTGTTTCTTCTTCTTCTTTTTCTTTGAAAAACAGGAGTGAACCTGAATCAAGCAGGAGGTGTGAATGGTGCATACAAGTGAATTTAAAGGATTCTTAATACCAGAGATGGAGCTTACGGGCTACATTTTAGGAGACAAGCTTGTTGCTGCACACAAGAATGTTAAAGAAGGTTTCTCAAACATACCAGCTGGATTGTGAGATTCTACATTTCCGTCGATAAAAAATCTGTTAAGCGTTACGTTATACCAAACTTATAAAATAAAATGTTCAGTTCAAGTTTTTTCAATCTAATGCTCCCAAATATGTTCATGTGTATGCATGATGTTTTGTTGCAGTTGTTTCGAAACGTGCTTGAGTTTTTCCCAATGAAACTCTTCTGTACTGTTCTTTGAAAATTTTTAATTTAAATGCCTTGAAAAATGAACGCACTACTTGGAATTTCCCTAAAGATCTACATATATTTTAGGTTCACTAATAGCTTAAAGGGCGCGTGTAGCGCAGTCGGAGGAGGCGCGACCGTCGCTTGCACCCGATACCAGGTTCCTGGTTTGGATTTCCCGCCCAGGCCAACCAAGCCTTCCATCCCTCCGGGGTCGGTGAATTGGTACCAGACTTGTCTGGGAAGGATACAGCGCTGAATTGTTCATCGGCTGGCCACCGCAAGTCATTGTATGGCCAAATACGCATTCATATCGCCTCCACGACATCCCCTAGAAGTAGAATGCGCTGGCGCATCCCAGAAGGGATTGAGTAACGCCGTACTTTATCCTTATCCTTTATAATAGCTTAAAGCTTAGTACATTTCTTTAGCCTGAAGCCGCCAAGACGGACGTCATATGCTGTCGCGAGTTGCATTATTGTTGTTGTTCTTTTGCGCCAAGCTGAACGGCAGCTTATTTTATTGTGCAGAAAGGCTGCATTTTTAATGCTAACAAAGAGATTGAGTCAATCAATGTACAAATTATTTCGCATTAATATGGAATTCTTCATACTATCTGCTGGAATAATTTTTGTGCACCTATGCTTTATAATTATGTATCTTCGAAGTCTTATTGAAGTATACCGAAAGAGCAATCCCGAACGGAACGGTATTTTATTTCAATTTCAATCTGGGCCAATCGAAACAGCTCGGAAAATCAGTCACGTGTGGGGGCCGAATAGTGTTGGAGAAAGGACCATGCAATCGTGTTTTGCAAAAATTCCGTTCTGGAGATTTCAACCTTGAAGATGCACCCCGAAGCGGCAGAAGCAAACCAGGACGACGATTTGAAGCCCTTCATGGAAGTTAACCCTCTTACGTTCCAACGTCACCATTTCTCTGTGTCTCCTAGGAATTTCGAAATTAGCCGCCACCTAGTGTTCAGCTGCATGACTGTTTCCCTCTTTAGCTTAATAAGCAGTTGTTACTGCATACCCAGCATACTCGGTTTCTTTTTTCCTGAACACATAATTGTTGTTTCACTTTACTGGAAACATGTCAACCTCAGCGCTGAAACACACGATTACAATTTCACCACCATTACGTGCCCGGTGTACCCACGTATGTCCCGTGCGATAAACGTCGCGGTAAGTGATCCTGGAATACTCCTTGTAACTCTGCAAACGGAGACCATCGCAAGATCGCTTGCAGTTAAGGGAGCATATAGTAAGCATGTGACGCGCGATTTAGTGGTAATCGATTCATAGCGACGCGCGATCGATATGGGAGCATATCAATATATCGCGCCGCGCGTCGCATGTACCTTAAACACTGTCTAATGCATATTTTATACTTCAACGACACGTCACTGGGGGGATGTTATACTCCCGTCGCGGACGATGTTGACGACAGCGTCGGCGAAACGCGCTTTTTTCTCGCGCTGCACTCGGCGCGAGAGAAGCAGAGTGCACGCGCGCTCTCTCTAAAGCCCTACGCACACTTTTGCGGCAACGCGGCAGCCCTATCTTTAAGCATGGGGCAGAGACGCAGAGTCGCCGCGAGAGGCAAAACTAGCCTCGCGCGGCCTGCCGCTGATGTGCCGCCTACGAGGCAGATGCGGCAGGCGCGGTGCCGCCTACGCGGCAGATGCGGCAGACGCGGTGCCGCCTACGCGGCAGACTCGGTGGCAGCGGCAGTAATCCTTCAAGGTATTGTTGCCGCATTGCCGCGTTGGTGATTGAGCGAGCGAGAGGAGTGCCGTGTGAACTCTAGCACGCGGCAGTGAAAGCCGCGTACGCGGCTGTTCTGGCCTCTGTTGCGTACGCGGCTGCCGCAAAAGTGTGCGGAGGGCTTAAGGCATGTGGTATACTCCAGCGTCGCGCCGGCGACGGGCTCGGGCAACTGCAATGATGCCCTTCGCTGCAGTGGCGGACGGCGCAGTGTGTATTGCGCTGGTCAACTGTCGCTGTCGCTCCTGCGACGGGTCGCAGAGGGGTGTTATACCTCCGAGTGGCGGGAGCGGAACATACTCACGCGCTACGGCCGTCGTTGGCCATCGCTCGCCGCCGTGCAATGCAAAGCAACGAGCGTGGTTTTTGCACTTGTTTCGACTGTTCGTCGAGAGGCATCGCTGTCGCTGTGCAATGTCGCGTCACTGCGGTGGACGGGAGTGTACCATAGGCCTAACTCGTCATGCCAGAAGCTCACGCGCTGTCGGCGACAGATTGTCGGCGGCGGTTCGCCGAAGTATACGTATGCCTAAACCGATCCCATCATTTTTAGTCACACTTTACTTCATTCCTACTATTCGTTTTCGGTACAGTTGTTAGGGCACAATTCTCTCACAGCATGGCAGATTTGTAGACTTAGCGATTGTAATACATAAATATAATAGTTACTATAATAAATATGAGTATAAATATTTATTAATGAATTTGGGCTGTAAGAGAATGACCTTCTTGAGTAGGCATGCGACGTATCTTGTTAAAACTTGGCTGTAAAGTTTGGCGCCCAATATCCTAGTCACGATCTTGTTTTTTAAATAACGCATTGTTCTTGCTTCTGCTTTAGATCAGACCTAATGCCAAACTGCAGCCCTTACAAAGTTAGGGAAACGGAAAAGTTAGCTAAGGCTCGAACTCGAGAAGCTCGTACACAGAACAATGTTTTCTGTCGTGGTACCACATCAGTGCATCGAAAAACAACGCTGAAACGATGTTTCAATTAGATGTAAGAATAGGCCCTAAATGTGGGCACATCATTGTAATCCGGACTGCATCACGTCATTGGAACGCTAGTTGTTTAAATGTGTCTACACACTTTTGCGGCAAAGAGACGCCCTATCCTTAACCGCAGGGCAGCGGCACAGAGCTTGTCGACGGCGGCGAACGGCGGCAGCGCCGCAAGTGCCGCAGTGGCAATATTAATGTGAATCACCACTGATTTGCCGCCGCAGCGTTCTGTCATTGGGTCGTTATTCAGGATAGGAGCCGGTCTTCCGTGCTCTTCGTCTTCAAGACTTTCGTCGCCGTCGGCAAAACGTTAAAACCACTACCACTCACTTTGTCATTTGGAAACGACATTTTCGCCGAATGCAGCTACCAACGAACGATGCGGTTCCGCAGTGGATTTCAGCAATTAGAAGACGCAGAGAAGACACGCAAGCACAATCATTTTTTGGTTCATTCTAATCTAAGGGCTATAATCTTAGAAACCGATGAGCAAATAATGTAGTAAAAACAAGAAATGTAAAAGATGAAACGCCGCGAAGATAACTTTCAGTGAGCTCACAACCGATGTGAATAACTGTGAAAAGAAGACCACTATGTACGCGACATTCCACGCTGTGAGACACGCTAAGGCCCCATTTATACTTACATCGCCGGGCGACGCGATTCGACCGGCGCGATAGGTCTAATCGCCTCGCGCATTTCACACGGCGAGGAGCACTCCGAACAGCCGGCGACGCGACCCGCGATTACGCACCATTGCGTACTTGCACACATGCAATGGTGCACACATTTCCGGGCCCACGTCTGTCTACTCATTCCTAAAGGCATTCATTCCATTCCCTCGATCGAAGAGGTTATCTGACGGATACACCTCTAGCGCTCACGAGCCATGACTGATCCCAAAGGACAGCAATGGATCATGAATACGCCAGAGGATATGCGTATCGGAAGGGATGTGGGGTGAGGCTGACTACTAACCTCAACAAATAATAACAAACTAATAAATAAAAACAAGACACGAGTGGTCGCGACTGGTAAAGGGGTTCACGCGATTCATTCCTGACAGCGGGCGTCAACGCCGGGCGACGCGATCAATCAATTCGGCCTCGTTGCATGGCCATCGCGTTGCGTCGCGACGATGCATAAACGGGGCCTAAGGCCGTGTTCATACTTCGCGACCACAGCGACAAGAGCGACAAGAGTGCACCGTTCGCAGCACAGTGGAAGTGTGAACAGGTGACAAGAGCTACAAGAGCGACTGGAGCGACAGACCGTCGTTAAAATATGAACACTTTTCGGTTGCGCATGCCCGGTTTTAATCGATATGCATGTTTTGCGCGGGCGACGAGTCGCTCTTGTCGCGAAGTGTGAACAGGCCTAGTATATCAAGGAAAGGATTTTTTGCGTATTCATGCTGATTTCAGTAGTTTTTAGGAGTACTTGTAATGTGGAAGGTGCGTGAGACTTGCAGCATTACTTAACGCTAAAAATAAAAATGACGAACTTATTGAGGAAAAAAATCCGTTGAAGATTATGTGAAAACTTTAAAAATTTTCCTTAAGTCGTTAAGCTAGATGTTAACGGATAACGATGTTGATTCGTTGAATTCGCTGATTCGTTAACCGTTAGAGGAGCACCGCTGCCTGTAAAGGAAACAAGTGGCATTTACTACTGTCCTGCAGTTTTTCTAATATAATTACAGCTACATGTGAATTACAGCTAGATGAGGTTAATTCTTGGTTAACTTGATCTAACAGACAGCAACTAAGCTATCCTTGAATTCTTACGTTGGCTCTATTATCTTAAACGAAAACGCGCTCCTCCACCCCTCAGCATGTCTCTGCCTCTACCAGTAGAAGAAATCTTCATCCTCTACTATTCCGTCATTGAAAGTTAGGGTACCTGTGAGAAAGTACTCGTGTGAATCAGATTAATGTAGGAGATTGCTACGGAGAAAGCTCTGGGAACATCCGGCATTTATTCCGTTCCCACTCTCGCATGATTGCGATGGTTCTTTGGAGTTCTAAGGTGCAGTGAAGTCTTATAATCATTCCGTCACATACCCAGTGCTGCTGCGTTCACCTGCTAACACCTCTTCTGACAAGGGAGGACACCAGGTGACAATGGCCCTTTAATAGGGGATGTATAGCATTTCCACGTCGAATCGCACACTTCTCAAATCAAACTGTACACTTTCACGTCAAATTACCCTTTCAAATATTCCTCATTTATTGTCGTCCTTTCCTGTCTTCCTTTCTTGCCTTTTATTCCTTCATATTTTCTTTTATTTTTATTTTTCCTCTATTGTATGGTATATTTCAATAATCAATATATTTTGTTTTTTTTTCTGTGGATTTGTCTTCTTATAGCATGTGGTTGGAATTGACAATAAATAAACAAATAAATAAATTATACATTTTTCAAATCGAATTGGACAATCTTCATTGTTAGCCTAAGACTTTCGAAATCAAAGCAAACTTTTTCAAACCGAAATCAGCTTCTTCATTAGAGACTCTCCAAAAAGATTAGAATAATTTTTTGCCAAAGAAAATTTTAGTATAATTTTTTTTTGAATTTTTAATTCATCCACTAAACAAGTGAACACATTGTTTGAAATTTTATAAAATTTTCATTTTTTGAAGAAAAAATTATGGTTCAAAGTTTTTTTATAGAGCAGCAAGGCGGCCATTTTTCAGTGCTAAAAAAAGAGATTGTTCCTCGCCCACTTCCAGGATGTCGTGATTTTTATTCCATTTTTATATATTCGAAATCCAGCGATTTTTTCCATAAAGTTTCATTATGAAAATCTCAAGTACGGAGTTCAAGTCTAAGGAAAAGGACAAGGATACGTATTTGATTATACATGCGGTGGCCGGCCGATGAACAAGTGTACGCTTTATCCTTCCCATGCAAGTCTGGTAGCATTTCGCCAACCCAGGAGGGATGGAAGGCTTGGTTGTCCTGCGTTGGACCCGAACCGAGAACCTGGTGTTGGGTGTCCGCAACAGCCGGGACCTCCTTTGACTGCGCTACACGAGCCCGCCCTTCAAGAATGTAAATTAAAGAGTGTTGAATTTTTAAATTGAATTGTAACTAAATTTTTGCTCAACAAATTCGATCGTTAGCAGAATTTCTGTTTTCATTGGGCGTGACACCTGTTGACGGTACAACAAAAGCAACTGTAAGGGACACATATATTCACACCTTGATGGTACATGTAAGTGCCATTTACACTATCAATCAAAAAAAGTTGCAACCAACTTTTCGAGTGCATCTGATATTTTAATGCGTTATATGTAGGCTAGCTTCTTTGCTGTGCTTAAAGACAATTTTAATTGTTAAGTTGGCAACTAATTTCGTGGACTCTCAAGAATCTTCAGCAAAAGTATTTATTAGCAAATAACTAATGACAATCTTTAATCAAAATAAGATCTCTCAAAACGCAGAAGTGCTTCCCATATATCAGGTAGCTGGTCTATCCCACTGCCATAGAGTTATTGTGCTTTTAAGGCCAAGAATCTTTGGAGGTGCATTTTGATCCGGTCCACATTATTAAATCGTCTTCCAACCAAGAAGTACTGCACCGAACTAAAAATGTGGTAGTCACTCGGCGCAAGGTCTGGGCTGTAAGGTGGATGAGTTTGACGCTCCCAGTCAAGGTCTTCTATTTTTTGAGGCGTCCGGTTCGCTACGTTCCCTCCGTTTGGTGGTGTCAAGAAGGTACTATCTTCTGGGAGCTCATCAAGAACGGTTCCAGCATTAATGCTGTAATCTACTCTTCTTATCCTTGCCGCTCGCAGGCTGAACTCCGCTGGAATCGGTTCGGACAGATTTTCAGGAGCGGAATAACCTATCAGCAAGATAACGCCAGATCACACGTCACGAATCGGGAGCTGCAAGAAATCGAAGACCTTAGCTGAGAGTGTCTAATTCACCCACCTTACAGCACAGGCTATGAGCCAAATGACTGGCACCTTCGTAGCTCGCTGTAGCACTTCAACGTTGGAGAACGACTTATTTATTTATTTATTTATTTATGGACACACGGAGAGTGCGTTTAAAACAGCTAGTTATCCTAGTAAGTAATACGAAAATAGCTCATGTCCGCCAAGGACAATAAAACCTAGTGAAAAAGAAGAAACAACACCAGTAGAAGGAAATAAAAAGAAAGCGTCAACAGAAAACATCGAAAAGAAAGTAAGGAAACAACATCAAATGGTTAGGAATAGCATGAGCTCACGGCACAAATAGACCCTTATATTCAGGAAACCTTTGAGCTAATGACTTTATGAACTAGCAATTTGAAAGCGCCGAGTTTCATTGTAAGCGGAATTGAGTACTTGCGGAAAAGTGTATTCAAGATAGGAGTCACTCTGGCGGAGAAATATCTGGATCTGGGCTTTCCAGACTAGATAATCCTAAAAGCTTTGACCGTGAATCTAATTAATGTGGACCATGTCAAAATGCACCTCCAAGGAATTCAAAAGCACAAGAATTCTACAGCTGTGGGATGGGCCAGGTAGCCGACAAATGAGAAGCAGTCCCGCGTTCCAACAGATCTTACTTTGTAGAAAACTGTTTTTTGTTATTTGTTTATGGACACTTTTGTTGAAGGCGCTTGAGAGTCCACGAAATTAGTTGCCAACCTAATATTACTGTTACTATTTTACCTAACCCAATAACAAAACAACAAAGTCAAGCGAAAGACATCACAATTCTACGATTAGCTATATAACAAGGAAGGAAAGCATGTCATATCCGAAGTAAATCTGCTAGTTGAGAAGAGCCCGTGATTTAAAGTCATGTAGCACCAATTAAAATTATTTGTTTAATATTGCTCACTGCGTACACGCTGCAAACTCTTCATCCCTCTAAACATTGATTCCATCAAGGTCATATCGATGTAAAAAAATTGAAAAGTGAAAGTATTATCTTTCCAATTCGTACTCAGTCCAACTACAATTTAACTGCGTCCGAAAGAGTTGCTAGAGGGCGAATGAGAGCATTTCGTAATCTTTCTTATTCGTTCTCAGCCTAACTACAATTTGACTGTGTCCGAAAGAGTTGCTAAAGGGCAAATGAGAGCATTTCGTAATCTTTCTAATTCGTACTCAGCCTAACTACAATTTGATTGTGTCCGAAAGAGTTGCTAGAGGGCAAATGATAGCATTTCATAGTCTTCCTAATTCGTACTCAGCCTAACTACAATTTGACTGCGTCCGAAGGAGGTACTGGAGGACAAATGATAGCATTTCGTAATCTTCCTAATTCGTACTTACCAGGAAACTATCTCAACGGTAGGTAGGAACGGCTCAAGTGTTGTATGTGGGCAGAATCGCCTCTCTCTGGGAAACAACAAAATGCAAATATCTCGACCCCAATACAACTCCGCGCAGAGCTAAGGAGGACAGAAGTTGGGCCGTTGGCGGCGTTAGCCCTGTGCTCGCAGGCGGAGGGCGGGCTCAAGTTGGCTGGAAACAGCGACGAGCGAACGATGGTGGCGAGTGCGTAGAGGGGCGATGTAATCCCCATAATCGCTGTTTCCAGCCAACTTAAGCTCGCCCTCCGCCTGCAGGCATAGGGCTAACGCCGCCAACTGCCCAACCTCTGTCGTCCCTAAGACTGCACAGAGTTGTATTGAGGACGAGATATTTGCATTTTCTTGTTTCCCAGAGAGAGGCGATTCTGCCCTTATACAACACTTGGGCCGCTCCGACCTACCGTTGCGATAGTTTCCTGGTTAGCCTAACTACGATTTCACTGTGTCCGAAAGAATTGTTAGAGAGCAAATGAGAGCATTTCATAAAAGTGCTGCATAAAATGGAGCCGTTTTGCAAAAACCAGCCGAGTTATGGTGTAGTTTGTATGAAATTAATTAATTTCGCACATTCTCGAGCAACATTCGTGGCAGATTTTACCTAAGCGTGAGGAAGTAGCCTTTCGAACTTAGACGAGGCATTGCTTCTTTCAGTGACCGCCATTGTTGCTTCTATAACTACAGGCTGGTCTGCCGTAGCACCGCAGCAATTTGTAGAGTGACGAAAGTTTTTAGAATGTTTTTTGCCTTATGAATTGAACTTTTCCATGCCTTGAGCTGTGAAAGCACAGTAGTACCTGTGTATCGGTTTTTTTCTGGCGACCTTTTTCTTTGCGATTTTACACAGAGACCTGATTTTATTGATTAGGGCGGGCATTTTTCAAGTACAAAGATGTCGAAGTCCAGGAAAGTCGAGCCACAAACCACCTCGCCTCACCACGCCGCTTTATCACTTCCAGCACCGCTGCTTGTCGTCCAGTGCTATTTCCAGCCTTCGTGAGCTTTCCCTCTTGTGGTTGCAAGTCCACAACTCCGTTTTCAGAAACGTTTGCAAGATAGGGAATATCTGGAAATAGCGTTCTAAACGGTATTCTGTCACATGCATCTATTTACTTTATATTTTTTATATTTATTCTATGTGTAGAAATAAGTCCTCGCGTTACAAACTTATAAAAAGAACTAAACAAAATTAACTAAAACACATAATCAACTCAATTGTGTGTCAGTTTTTTTTCTACGCTTTTAACACATCTCGTATAGTACAACATTGAAATATCTATCAAGCAGTACACTCCACAGGCGCAACAGAGAGATTTGATACATTTTCCCACTTCTCAAGCAGCAAATTAAAATCCTCCAGGATCTGTATGTTAGATATCTTGCTTAAATAGCAAGATTCAGAGTTTGAGCATCGCCCTTACCGATCTCAGTGTCCCATCAAAGAATTCTAGTGCGTTGATGGAGAGCTTGTTGGCAAGGATTTTGTACATCATGAGAAGGTCGGCGATTCTCATTCTATTTCTCAATGATCAGAGACCAAAAAACAGAGATCGCTGAGGACCACGAGGTATTAGGTTGTAGTTCATCGAATGACACCTCGTCATAAGCTTCCTAGTGCAGTTGTTTTAAACACCTTCCAAGAGGTCCGCGTCTTTCTTTTTCGCTGGATTAAACACTGTAGCCCCCGACTCCATAAACGGTCGCACATATGTTTTATAGGCACGTAGATAGACTTCATGGGGCTTGGATTTCAAAGCCCTGAAAAGGCTGTAGATACGATAATTGGCTTTTTTCACCAAAACTCTGCAATGTTGAGAAAAACATAGATCACTGATAACATTGCATCTTAAATCTCTAGCTTCATTCACTCTCCCCGTTAAACCACTATGTCAGCATGTTGGTTTTTGGGTACAATCATCAAAAGACGAGTTTTTTCCGCTGAAAGTGGCGGTTCTTATAGTTCAGCACTACGACTAACGAAGTCAATCGCTGACACAAGGGATTTAGAATCTTCGGGCTCGTCAAATCTTCTGTAGATTTTAGCATCGTCGGCAAACATGTTGCACTTGGCGCTCAAAGTGTTGATGAGTTTCATTATTAAGGGTTGGATTCCCACAGCTCTCATTTTTATAAGCATTTTCTCAAGAGTGGCTTATTGAAGTTACACCACACGCATGCATCTCACTCTTCAATAGCCTTTAAACAGTCATCGAGAGAGGTGAGAAGCGCAGTTTCTACTGATCTGCCCTTGAGGAAACCGTATTAGTTGCGCATTCGTGGAGCACGCCTTATCGTAAGCCGTTGGAATTTGCTGGTAGGAAGTACGACTTATCGTTAGATCAGCCGAGGCTTATTCTGCTCAAACCTTCCCATGTGATGCACAGAGGTAGGATTACAGTCTCATCATCATCATCATCATTTTTATTTGCGTCTTTTCCGGTGTGGTGACGCCAAAGGAAAGGAAAGCAGGAAGGTAGGATTACACTTTACACCGAGAAATCATATACCCCTGCAACATATGCAAAGTCATGAGTTATTCATTCCGACGATTTAGACGAATACGACTTAGGAACGTGGGAAAGTACGATGGTCTTTTCTATTTTGTCATCGACTTTCCCAAAATTATGGCTAGGCCTTAATCTAGAAGGATCTATCCTAGTCCGGGGGGCACATAACTAAAGAGTATGTAAAAAATCGACTTGGGACTTACCGAGCGACTCTTACAGAGCACGATAGAACCTAAACCAGAAAAATTCACGAAGAAAGAAAAAAACGAAAAAAATATTTTCGACGCGGTTGTAGGCGGGTGAAGTTATGTGCCCTCCTCACCATGTTAGATCCTGGTTATAACATGTCAGGCGGCAGTCAGCACGCGCTAGGTGGCGTTATGCGCACTCCTCACCATGTTATATCCTGGTTCTAACATGTCAAGCGGTGGTCAGCACGCGGCACGACTCCATTGCGTCGCCCTTTGCCCGACGATACGGTTGTCAAACCGCGGCGATTTTATTTTTTTTATTTATCCGTTCGTTTTTTCCTTTGTTTTAGGTTCTATCGTGCTCCGTAGGAGTCGCTCGATAAGTCTCAAGTCGATTTTTTACATACTTTTTAGTTATGTGGCCCCCCGGGCTAAGATAGATCCTCTTGAAGTTTCTACACAGAATTATTCTTGAAAGCCTCAACATTCGCTAACTTCACCTTAAAAAGGAGTGTTTTCTTCCTGAGAAGTCGCACTACTTCAAGCAGCTCTATGTTCGTCTCGTTAACCTGCCGTATCTCCTGCTTTATTGCTATCAGCAGTTCGACCATTTGTCTGGCATAAGCCGGAACCTTTGCCCTGACCATTAACGACTGCAGTTGGCAAACTGCGTCTGCGCCAACGTCCATGGGCGAATACATCGTTGGTGGTGCAATAGAACACTTCAAAATTTGTCCATATCTCGTTTCGCATTCAGTTCTGCAGCCCCGCACTAGCTCTACTAGATTCCTCGTAGTCGAACATAAATAACCACTCGCTTTCAGAATTTTACCAGTCTCACATGAGAATCAGACTTTTTTGAAGAAAAGGAGTGACGGACTGGCCTGTTTGTTCTCCTGGCAGCAAACCAGCGAAGACAAAATCATCCAGGACCTTGTCAGTAGCATGCTTAATACGATGCATGATGTTATCAGAAATAATTGTAGTTCGATCGACTTTTGAATCTAGTAAAATTTTTGTTTTTCACAAGTGAATATATACTTTTGAAACGCCAATTATCGACCAATTTAGTCTGATTCTCATGTGAGACTGAAGAAAATTCTGAAAGCGAGTGGTTATCTATTTTCGACTACAAGGGATCTAGTAGAGCTAGTGCGGGCCTGCAGAAATAAACTTGAAACGAGATATGGCCAAGTATTGGAGTGGATATACTGTACTAGTATAGTTTATTATAGTGTAGTATCTATATGCTTCAACGACAGTCCGTAAAGGCCATTATCCAGGATAGACGCCTGTCTTCCGTGCTCTTCGTCTTCAAGACTTTCATCGTCTGCGACAAAACGTTCAAACGACCGCTCGCATTGTCTTTTGGAAACGACGTCTTCAGTGCAGCTTCCAACAAACGGTGCGATTCCGCAGCGAGTTCCTTCAAATTAAAGTCGCAGAACAGTCTCGCACGCACAGTCATTTTCTGGGCTATTGTAGTCGGAAAGCTACAGTTTTAGAGACGGAATTATGTAGTAAAAACAGAAAATGTAAAAGATGAAACGGCGAGGAAAACCAACCTTAAGCGAGTTCACAACCGATGTGAATAACTGTGAGAAGAAGGCCGCCATGTACGCGATATTCTGTGTGAGACATCCTAGTATATCATGGAGCGGATTCTTTTGCTTATTCTTGCTGATTTCAATAGTTTTTCAGTAGTCTTAATCCTGAGGGTAGTGAAGCTTTCGATATTAGTGAAGACCAAGAGGAAAAGTGATAAAGTTAATGAGAAAAAAGTCCGTTAAAAATTCTCTGAAGCTTCTGAAAATTTCGGTGAAGTTGTTGAGTCAGCGGATATTAATGTAAAATGACGTCGATTTCTTAGGTTCGTTAACGGTCAAATGTACATACTCCTGGTTGTAAAGAGAACAAGCGACATTTACTACTGTCCTGCTGTTTTTTTTCATGGTTATTGCCGTACTTAAAATTACAGCTGTGTGGGTTACAGTTAGATGAGGGTAAATCTCGGTTAACTTGATTTTATAGATACAATTATTTATTTATGCACATGAAGTGCGCTATGAAAACCAAACAAACAAAGGAAAACATATTGGCGAACAAATAACATTTTGCTTAGCTTCAAAGAAACAACACCAACGAAATCGTAAGCCACCTTGGAACTGCAAAAGAATAGGAGAGGTATCTTTGCAGATTATTTAGAACACTCAGTGAAACGGACTAAAAAATATTTCCCAAAAAAACGAAAGAATAGCGGAGCATAATATTATGTCGAGTTGTTTTAAATTAGGCTGATTAAAATTAATAAAAATTTACATCGGCATCAAAAGTGCAGGCGTTGGCATTCAGGATAACTATGGTGTGACCTCCTGTGAGTGTGGAATTCACTTTCCAACATCCTTGACAAAGAGCAAACACCTAGGAGTCTGGCCCTATATCGGGTCGTACTAAGCAGAGCAATTGCTACATTAAATTACCTCACAGCGATGCTTCCATAGGAACTGAAGAAGACCAACCGCACTTGAAGTGATATATCTAGATAAGAAGATAGAGACGAAGTGCATTATTGAACAAAGACATTTAAAAAACACTCATCGAAGTGGGTGCATAGAAAACTAGTCGGAAAGAAAATAAAAGAATACACACTTTGCTCAAAGGTTCTGAATATTGCTAAAGCTATTAGGTGAAAGCAGCAAACACTGTGGCCCCAACATTAGTGAGGTGCATTAATGAACAAAGACATTTAAAAACACTCAACGAAGTAGGTGCATAGAAAACTAGTCGGTAAGAAAATAAAAGAATAAACCCTTTGCTCAAAGGTTCTGAATACTGCTAAAGCTATTAGGTGAAAGCAGCAAACACAATGGCCCCACCAACATTAGTAAGAAAAGAAAGGAACAGATCGTATGAAAAAAAAAACAAATTCAGAGCTGCCGATGAAACTGTCAGATCTAACTTGCTAATGCGTCTTGCGTGAAAGAAATTTAGAAACAACGCTACGAAAAGAACCCATTGCTCCAATTGGCACTAGTGGGCTGTACAGCAGAATGGCAGGACTCAATCAGTGGTTGACGATCCATGAGAGAAAGATCCACCGGTTCACTAGAAAACAGAATGTTAAAAGCAATCCTCATTGAAATTGAGATCGCCCCGAAAGGCGATAGTCACCAGCCTGCTTTGAACACTAAGCCCGATTGGGCTTGGAAGACGTGAATGGGTAAAGGACGAAACCATCTAGAGCATCGGTAAAACAATATTGAACAGTTTATCTCTGCTAGCGCGCTGGATTTTACGATAAAAGATGAAAAATCTATAACTAGCGAAAATTCGCCTCCTTGAATTGTAACATCGGCTCTATTATCTTAAACAAGCAAGCACTTCTTCGCCTTTTCACCTTTCTCGCCTCTGAGTGGCTGGTGGATGGCAATTTGCTCCGAATTTGCTCTGAGCCCCTCACGTCTCGTCTCTGCTTCTACCAGTGGAAGAACCTTAGGCCTATGTTAGGCCTATGTTATACTTCGACGACGCGTCGGCGACGCTGTGTTACGCGGGCTGCTACGCAGTGCGTACCAGCCCGCGTAACACTGTCGCCGACATCGCCGGCAGCAGCGTCGCCGAAGTGTAACATAGGCCTTATACTTCGACGACGCGTCGGCGACGCTGCGTCGCGCGGGCTGCTTTGCACTGCGCAGCAGCCCGCGCAACACAGCGTCGCCGAAGTATAGCATAGCCCTTACACTGGCATTCATGCATGGGCAGGTTTCATCAACCGCTTACTGGCCGGTATCGGTATATGTATTGGTTATCGTATATCTCTGTATCTATGTGTCTCTGTATCACTTACTACGATCACCTCTGTATTCTGCACTTCCACCATTTACTTTATCTTTTAATCTCTATCTTTTAATCCATCTAGCACTGGGCAAAAGGTAACCGACCATCGCCCACCTTTGCTCTTTACCATGCCGTCATTGAAGGTCATAAGCGATTACGTGTGAGAACGTACTCGTGTGAAGCAAATTAATATAGGAGGCTGATGCGGAGGAAACTCTGGGAACATCTGGCAATTATTCCGCTCTCATTCTCGCGTGTCAGCGACAGTTCCTTGGAGTTCTATTCTACAGCGAAGTCCTATAATCATTCCATCCCACATACCCGGCGCTGCAGTGCTTACCTTCTAGACACCCCTCTGACAAGGATGTCAGGTGACCATGACACTTTGCGATGGAATGCATACCATTCTCACGTCGAAATGGACACTTTTAAAATCAAATAGAATAGAATTTCATGTCAAATCACCTTCTCAACTATTCCTCCTTGCTTGCTTTTTCTTCCTTCTTATTTTTATTTTATGCTTTTTTCTCTTTTATTTTATGTTATCTTTTCTAATCGCAATTCAGTTTGTTCTTTCTGCAAATTTTTCTTTTATAGCGTGGTTTGAACTGGCAATAAATAAATAAATAAATAAATAAATAAATAGTACTTTTTTAATTAAATTGGATGGTCTTCTAACCATAAGTCTAAGGCTGGATTAATTTTTGTTTAATAAAATTTTATTATAAATTAATTTGAAGTTTTAATTCATCTACTCAATAAGTGAACAACACACTGTTTGAAATTGTATCAAAATTTTATTTTTGAGGAAAAATAGTGGTTTAAAGCTTGTTTTAAAGAGCACAAAGGCATATATTTTTAGTGCCGGAGAAGAGATTGCGCCATGCACTCTTCTAAGACGTCGCAATTTCTATTCGATTGATAGCAGAATTCCTGTTTACTTGAGGTTTGACACCTGTTAACGATACAACAAAACAACTGCTGAGAATACATATATCCTCACTTTGATGGTTTTTTAGGCGCATGCCACGATCTAATCTTTTAATGCGCTACATGCTTGCTTCTTTGCTGTGCTTGAAGACAAATTTTTAGTTCATTATTTTCTCAAAAATAAAGATTTTATAAAATTATTACCCTTATTAAGCATAGAACATTTATTGCATCAAAATTGATACAAAACCAGTTTAACAAAAAAGATTACAAGTGCTTTAATTAATCGACTCGGCAGTTCGCTCACTGAAAAAGGTACTGCACCAAAATATTACTTATTCTTTTTACAAATTCTTTAGTGAATTTCTCAAGTGTCATTTTCGCTTAAAAAAGTTTTTGACTCGTATTTGAACGTCCTTGACAAAGAAAATGAAAGAATTAAGGCAGGTAAACCAAAAAATTTTAAAGAAAGTTACCATACCAAATTTCCTTCAACAAAAAAATATATCCTTACCATCTTATTGAGGGAACAGTTTAACTTCCCTGAAAATTATTTTGACTTGGAAGAGTTTTCTTTGTGTTACGCTTAGAAGAGTGTCTAATTTGTTTTGAAAACTGTCCAATTTGATGCGGAAATGGCATTACATACCGTATTCACGTCGAATTGGACACTTTTCCAAGTTATCTTACGATTTTTGAAATCAAAGCGAACTCCTCCAAATTAAAATTAGCTTTTTCTTCATTAAACTAGAGACTCTCCAAGAATGTTAGAATAATTTTTTTTTGTTCAAAGAAAATTTTAGTATAACATTCTTTGATGTTTTAATGCATCAACTCAATAAGTGATCACATTGTTAGAAATCTTATAAAAATTTTATTTTTTGAAATAAAACAATGAGTTAGAGCTTGTTTTGAAGAGCAGAAGAGCAGGAAGGCGGCTATTTTCTATTGCTAACGCAGAGATTGCGCTATGCCCTCTTCCGAAACTTCGCGATTTTTATTCGACTGATAGCAAAATTTCTGTTTGCATGTAGTTTTACGCCAGCACGCGGTTCAACATAAAAAATTGTTAAAAACACATATTGCTGCATGTAAGCAGTATTTACACTATCAATCAAATATGCATTGCTACTTGCTTTTCGTGTGCATGGCGCGATCCGGTCTTTTAATGCACTATACAATGGCTGTTTTGCTGCGCTTTAAAACAAAATTAATTTTATATTTTTTCTTAAAAAATAAACTTTTTATAAAATTATTACTCGTCATCGGGCAGATGAACTAAAATATTTCAAAAAAAAGTTATACCAAATTTTTCTTGAACAAATAATTATTCAAACCATCTTGGTGAGCCTGTAGTTTGACCTTTCTGAAGGTCCTTTTGATTGGGAAGAGTTCGCTTTGACTTCAAAAGTCTTAGGCTTAGATTTGGAAGAGTGTCCAATTCGACGTGAAAATGGTATCTATGAGGATGCAGCTTCGAACGCTGATTCCAAATATTGGTTCCATGTCTGACAAACGCTTCTGGGAGCGTAGTTGTGGACCTCCAATCAGAAGAGGACGAGCTCGGGTAGGCTGGAAACGAAGCGAAAGGATCCATGCTGCTGACTAGTGTTTTTCCATCAGTTTCCTCCACTAAGCCTTAGGATCATCCTGCCCTGATTCGACACTGATGCCTTCTGCATCCGCCTAAGGAGTTGTTATTGAGGCACTGATCACGACCCATAGGTATGGGTGGTGAAGTCTTCATTATCGATTTCTCCCAAATTTTGTCCAGAGCGGTTACTTAAGGCGCTATCCATTTGAGGTTCGTTTAGACATTTCGATTGATTATGGTCAGTTGAGTTAAGCATTGTGGTTGTGCTCAAATGAATATGTTTAAATTATCACTCGAACAATTTGTTCGAATAATTTATTCGAATGGGCGTGTAGCGCAGTCGGAGGAGGCGCCGGTTATCGTGTGCCCTCGATACCAGGTTCCTGGTTCGGATTTCCCCCCCCCAGGCCAACCAAGCCTTTTATCCCTTCGTGGTCGGTGAATTGGTACCAGACGTGTCTGGGAAGGATAAAGCGCCGACTTGTTCATCTGCTGGCCACCGCAAGTCATCGTATGGCCAAATACGCATTCAAGTCGCCTCCACGACATCCCGTAGAAGTAGAATGCATGGCGCATCCTAAAAGGGATTGAGTAACGCCGTCCTTTTTCCTTTATCCTTTTAATTTATTCGAATAGTCGAGTATTTGACACTTCTAGATTTTCAAATGTTCGTCCAATTCGAACATCGAAAGGGAGCCATATTTGAAAATCGAACAATTTTATTCGAATATCGAATAATCTTCAAACCTTTAAGCACAGGATCTGATTCGAACAATTTGTTCGGCTTTTCGGATATTCGAGTAAAGGAAAAATGGAACTTATTCGATTGTCGATCACTCGAAAAAATTTGCGAGCAAATAAATACGTTCGCTCAGTCGTTTAGGAATTTTTGACATCGAACAAATGCGTTCATTCAGTCGTTCGAAAAATTTTGAAATCGAATTTATTCGTTCATTCATTCGCTCGATAAATATTCTAAAAAGTACAACGATAATAGGTATGGGTGACTAAAGGTCGCTCACTCCATGCTCACCTATACCTACAGTAAAGAATAAAGGATAAAGGACGGCGTTACTCAATCCCTTTTGGGATGCGCCACGCATTCTACTTCTACGGGATGTCGTGGAGGCAAGTTGAATGCGTATACAATGACTTGCGGTGGCCAGCCGATGAACAAGACAGAACTCTATCCTTCCCAGACAAGTCTGGTACTAATTCACCGATCCCGGAGGGATGGACGGCTTGGTTGGCTTGGGTTGGAAATCCGAACCAGGAACCTGGTATCGGGTGCAGGCAACAGTTGGCGCATCCTCCGACTGGGCTACACGCGCCCTATACCTACAATAACCCATCGTAATTAATCGTAATTTTAAAAACAGACCAGCCCATTAAATAACCGTTCTAGGCTATATTTAGGCGACGAAACTTTTCCAAGTGTGGAGTCATGAAGGTACAATAGATCCTATGAATCAGGCTTCTTTTCTGGCGAGCTTTTCCGTTGCGATTTTGCACGGAGACCTGATTTGATTTACTAAGGCGGGTGTTTTTCACGAAGTGCAGAAATCCCGCAACACAGGAGAGTCGAACCACCAATCCCCTCCCCCCCCCCCGCCTCACCACCCCGCTTCTCTATCCCCGGTGCCGCGACTGCTCAGCAGACATTGCTGCTTCCTGCCTGTTTGAGTTCGCCCTCTTGTGGTTGTAGGTATACAGGTTCGTTCCCAGAAGCATTTAGAAGACAGGAAAACAGATTCTGGATTAGGTTCGAAGCGGTATCCCGTCATATTCATCTCTTCTTAAAGCGCCATGGTCATCTAATATGGCCTACTTGGCTTAAAACTTCCCAACTCATGGTGAGTTTTTGCGATTCTATTTTGACAGGATGTAGGGCCCTGTGAGAGGAGTCCAGAACCACAGTTAGTTTTTGCTGAACGCTTTTTCAAAGATTTGAAGAAGAGCTGTGAAATCGTGCGCGCAACACTCTTCAACCCCTACGACACCCCGCGAGATGTGGCTCGGCGGCGCAGGCAATAGGAGTCCCGCCTCATAGGAGCGCACCGGCGGAGTTTTGAGTTCGAGTCCGCGTGCTGCCGATATTTTTGCACATATTAGTTTGTTGTTATTACGCTTTCTCATGACCACAGAAGTCCATTTTAGACCATCGATGGTTGAAACAAACCAAGTCTGTCTGTTTACAACTTCATATGTCTTTTTCAACAATGCCCATCTGCACCATATCACTTCGCTGGAAATAAAAGGTCTACTTGCACTTTCTTTTTAGTCAGCAGCTATAGAACAAATTTATGAAACAACTAAAACACAAGCGCTTCTCACACCAACACCATCTTACAAAACCTAGCGAGGAACAATCTGCTCTCTGGCAAGGAATGACCACTTCTTCTTTGTTGAATGCGTAGTCTGTGGTTGTATAGAAGGGTCCTCGGTGAACGTGACCGTCGACGTATCCAGCTGCCACCCACGCGTATGGCATACATAGAAAGGTTCCATTTTCATTATCCTACCTCTAACCTAACCGTCTCTTCGTCCTCACAGTTGACATCTCTATATGTGGCGTCCAGGAGGAGTCGTTTTGTGGTGCTGGCAACCGCAATCTCTCTACTTGTCGGAGAAGGTAAATCCCGTGTGAAGGTGGAAAGTAGTTGGCCGACAACACGTTCAGGTGAACGTCCTGGTGAGAGCGACACTTATGTACCAGTATGGCCCGGGTTCATAGTATTCAACCGTAAGGTATGCGTATTTGTGTGCAGTTACGGAACATTTGGTGATAGGGTATGATGTGATAGGCGGTGGTGTGATAGGCGGTGGTGCAGATAGGCATTGTTGAAAAACTAGCACTTATAAAGGCGCAAATAGACAACCTCGGTTCGTTTTAAGCATTTATGGTCTAAAATTGACTCCTGTGGTCATGAGAAAGCTTAACAACAACAAACTAATATGTGCAAAAATATCGGCGGCACGCGGACTCCAACTCAAAACCCCGTCGGTGCGCTCCTATGCGGCGGCACTCCTACCAACTGCGCCGCCGAGCCACATCTCGTGGGGTGTCGTAGGGGTTGATGATAGCTGCGGGCACGTTTTCAGACCTCCTTTTCAGGCCTTTAAAGAAGCGTTCAGCAAAAACTGGCTGTGGTTCTGGACTCCGCTCAAAGGGCCCTACATACTATCAAAATAGCATCGCAAAAGCTCAGCTTGATTGGGAACTTTTCCTTGTTAGGCCTCTGTTTTGTGAAACCTTGCGAGAGCCCTCCGTTTTGTGAAACGAGGTAATCGAGCTTAATCACCGTTGACTGTCAGGAAGTCGACTATGTTGATTGCTAATAAATAAGGCTTGCATTCCCGTAAACTCATTACGAACACGTTGCTGCCGCAATAATGAAATATTCGCGATAAACCCGTCGGCTCCTTTCTAAGCACGTGGTGACTTCACGGTGGCTGTTTAATTTCCATTGTCCGCGTTCGGCATCAATTTGATGGGCGTTTATGGGTTGCGCCACGTATTCTACTTCCACCATCAGATAGGAACACCTTCTCATCATGCATCAAATGCAAAGCCTAGCCTCTGAATATGTCTCTCCGCTTAGGAATTTGAAGCCGGCTTCAAGGGTTTATACTGGCTATTCACTCTAATCAGAAGCGTCCTAAGCTAATTATATTCCATCACTGAGCAGAAAAACAAACGTCAATTACACTACGGCAGCTGCGTTCGTTTTCAGAACCTCAAATGAAGCGAGCAGGAACATTAGTTGTGTTCTCAGTGATTTTTGTACCCTCAGAGTGGATATTAAAGCTTTCTCGTCATCCATTCTGCTTATTCTGGCGCTCTAGGAATTGTTCTTGCAATCTTTTTTCTTAAAGCATGTGTCCAAGAAACTCTACTGCTTTCGACATTTGAATTTTTGCAACGTGGTCAACAATGGCTTTCACCTAACCGTTCCCGGAGATATGTCTACCATTTTCACGTCAGATGGACCTTCTAGCAACCTTGGTGCCTCTGGAATCGAATTTAATATCTTCCCGACCAAAAGAACGCCTTCCAGATTAAACTGGATGCTTTCCGTCACAGTAAGAATAATTTCTGTTTTACAATAATTTAGCTTGGCTTTTTTGACATGTTTCTCTTCATTCGCCTAATAAGTCGCGAGACTGTTTGAAATTTTATTTTAAAAAATTATTTCTGGATGAAGAATAATGGTAAGAACTTGCTGTATAGTGCAGGAAGCTAGCAAATCTCTAGTGCCTTAAAAGAACAGATTTTGTCATGTACTCGTTCAGGAAGTCGCGATTTTCCATTAAGCACAGCTAATTTTCGAAGACTTGGCCAATACAGTGCGTTTCAAAAGTATGTATCCACTCTAGAACTTGTCCATATCTCGTTTCGCGTCGATTTCTGCAGGCCCACACTAGCTCCACTGGATTCACCGCAGTCGAAAATAGGTAACTACTTGCTTTCAGGAGTGCTTTTCGTCTCACACGAGAATCAGACTTTTTTTGACGAAAATTGGTTGAAAATTGGCGTTTCAAAAGAGTGTATCCACTTGCAAAAAACAAACTTTTTACTAAATTCAAAAGTGAATCTTGGTATATGTCGCGTAGGTGAGCAGCATTGGTAGGTGGAGACGCCTAAACCAATCAGACCGCACTGAATGAGCATACCATTCGGAGAGAGCATGTATGGTTGGTACCCTGATGGGCTGGAATGTGTTCGGCTTGTGCTCTGCTTGGTTGTTATTGGCTGGCGCGCACCCACCTACCAATGCTGCTCACCTACGCGACATGTACCAGAATCTTCTACGGGATACGGTAGAGGCAATTTGAGTATGTGCTTGGCCTTTACAATAACTTGCGGCAGTCAGTCCTGGTGCTAGTCAATGTTGTTGCAGATGACGCACCCACAGAATGATTCATTACCTTCTACCGTAATCCTTTACCCATTCTTTTTTTTGTAACTTTTATTTTCTGCACTTGTTCAGAGAATCAAGTAAGAAACGATTCACTATCTCATCTCGAATTTATGAAATATCTTCTAAAAAGTTGATGTGTTTTCACTAAAACTAACAGTACCCTTCCTCCAGGCTGGAAATTTTGTCGCGTAGCATTCGTTGCTATGCATTTTTCTCGGAGGGGATGGAATAGTGTGGATAAAATTAGAGCAAATTCTGGAGTCGTGACACGTTCTCTGGAGCCCGTGAGAAGCGCACGTGTATTTCAGCACCTTTTACGGACCCGACGTTAATAGTGCTTGAGAAAACCAAACTCGGGCTCGAGCATTGGCGCCAGAAATGTCAGGAAAGGATAAAACGTTAAACAACTTCGGGAGTAGTAATTCGTTCTCTGGAGCCTGTGAGAAGTGCACTTGTATTTCAGTACCTTTTTACTGACTCGACGTTATTAGTGCTTGAGAAAAGCATTGGCGCCAGAAATCTCAGGAAAGGATAAAACGCTGAATCACTCGGTTGGCCATCGTTAGTGATTGTGTAGGCTAGATACGCCTTCAAATTGTCTCTACGACATCCCACAGCAGAAGAGGGGCCAAAGCAGCACGTCCAGGTCCCGGACGAATTTGTCAAGGAAGGAATCCGTAAATCGCTTTCATAGATTTACCTAACCGGCTCTTTGCTAGAAACTTACTGGCCCTTGTGATTCACGAAGGACGTGGGGAAGGGTGCCGACTACACTTGGCAGACATTAGCAGTGGGGCGTTACCGGTACTTCACCGCGTCGTTTACCCAACGCTCTGGCTGGGTAACTGTTACGATTTTCACCGGAAACCTACCATGCCGCGCGTCAACGGTTTAAGAATCCGCCAGTGACTTTACGTAGTCGTCATTAAGTTCAGGTATCCTTCCTCGACCTGGTCTCGGATTCATCAACGAAATACTGTTCCCAATCCGTGGTACTCAGCTCTGGTGTGAAAATGCACTGCCCCTCCTCTTGTGCTCCGCTTGTGCTTGTTGGCAGGGGCATGTTCAGTAGTGTATGTTTATGTTTTGTTTTATGAATAAATAAAGGATTGATCAAAAGTGAAGCCATCATCAGGAAGACCTCAGTAATATAAAACATAAGAAAATGTAAAATTCAAAGAAGTAAAGAAATGTGTAAATATTGGAATTTTAAAATTATAATTAATTAAAAGAATGTTAAGGATAAGGATAAAGGACGGCGTTATTCAATCCCTTTTGGGATGCGCCACGCATTCTACTTCTACGGGATGTCGTGGAGGCGATTTGAATGCGTATTTGGCCATACAATGACTTGCGGTGGCCAGCCGATGAACAAGTCAGCGCTTTATCCTTCCCAGACAAATCTGATACCAATTCACCGACCCCGGAGGGATGGAAGGCTTGGTTGGCCTGGGCGGGAAATCCGAACCAGCAACCTGGTATCGGATGCAGGCGACAGTCGGCGCCTCCTCCGACTGCGCTACACGCGCCCTAAAAGAATGTTATATAAATAAAAAGAATGTTATATATAAAATATAAAATGTATTCCACAATTCGTTAACAAGTTCCTAAAACTGCAATTTTTTCTTTTTTCTACACAAAATTTTGGAACGAATATGACATGCTGTCGGTCATTTATTAGATCGTGACGAATTAAATGGCACTGGCTCGCGCCATTTTTTGACGCGTCTTTACGCGTTTGATCAAGAACAAACCGTAACATGTGGCATATCGTTTAGAAGCGCAAACTCTGCTCTACCGGTGAGTTCCAAATTTTCTATGTAAAAGTGGGAAAACTTTAGAGTTTCATTGACTTTTTTGCAGATGGACAAAAGGGTAATCCGAGGCATTTACTTGTATGAATTCAAGCTGGGCACTACAGCTAAGGAGGCGGACGAGAAGATCAACGCCGCATTCGGTCAAGGATGTTCCACAATTCGGACGGCGTATCGTTGGTATCAGAAGTTCCGGAATGGAGATGAGAGCTTGGAAGAACATGAAGGTCGTGGGAGGCACAGTGATGTTGATGAGGACAAGCTGAGAGATGTGGTAGAGGAGGATCCACACAAAGGTACCAGGGAGATAGCGAAGGTTCTTGGCGTCAGTCACAACACAGCTGCCCGGCATCTGAAGGAAATTGAAAAGACCAAAAAGCTGGAAAGTTGGGTGCCTCACGAGCTGTCTGAGGAGCAAAGAAACCGACGATATGAGATCTCGTCCGCACTGCTTCTACGGAACGAAACGGACCCATTCCTTGGTCGCATCGTAACCTGTGACGAGAAGTGGATAATGTACGACAACAGGCGACGATCGGCACAGTGGGCGGACAGCGATGAGAGCCCCAAGGTTTTTGCGAAGCCGGAATTGCACCAAAAGAAAGTGGTGGTGACAGTATGGTGGTGTTCGCTGGGAATTATTCACCACAGCTTCCTCCCTCCCGGTGAATCCATCACGGCAGAGAAGTACTGCATTGAAATTGAAGAAATGATGAAAAAGTTGAAGGATATCCGGCCGGCCTTGGTAAACCGAAGGCGAGTTCTCCTTCTGCACGACAATGCTCGCCCCCATGTAGCACGAATGACGTTGCAGAAATTGAATGAGCTGAGCATTGAAACTCTACCGCATCCTCCGTTGTCTCCCGACCTCTCCCCAACAGACTACCATTTCTTCAAGCATCTTGGCGACTTCTTGGTAGGGAAAATATTCAAATACCAACAGGATGCCGAAAGTCCTTCGAAGATTTCGTCAATTCCAGAACTTCTGATTTTTATGCTACTGGGATAAAAAAACTTGTGTCACGTTGGCAAAGATGAGTAGAATCAGATGGTTTTTATTTCGATTAATAAACTTGCCTACAAGCCGAGATATTAACTGTTTAAATTTACAGTGGTTCAGTGCCATTTATTTCGTTACAACCTAATACATGGCGTCTAGTGACTCAAAAAAAACGTATGAATTGTAATGATCTAGAATTCAATGCCGCTCATTGCATCTATTAGGTTGTAAGCAAATTTCTGTCAGTTTTCGAGGCTCATATTCAAAACAAAGTGATGCGCATTTTGTACAGTTTTCGGTTCCATGATATGGCTAGCAGTAACGATATGTTCAAATTCTACGCCTTTAGCCATCTAACTGAATGACCGCTGTTTGTCGTTCGCAGCATCTGCTTTCATTCTACAGTTACGCTCAACTAGTACGGGTCTGTCAGGCCCTCCTCATTTGTTTTCTAACCACACTGATCCTCCAATAACCGCTTAAATCTAACAGTAAGGAATTCTTTCTTTTCTATCGTCCTTCCTTCTTTCAGCTGCTACATTTGCATTTGCCTCCTTCAATTTGCGCGAAGAGTCGTTGTACGTATCGTTGTAAAAAAGGTGTTGTACCACAGTGCGTTTCAAAAGTATGTAGCCACCTTAAATTCAAAATTTATATCCTTCGCCGTTGGTTCTACGAACCGGCGTTTGTCGCATTCAATTCCTCGCAGTCGGAGGTACCTATGTTGCTTTTTACAGGAAAAGCCTGATCTCTAGCAAAAATAGATCGTTTTTGAAATTTTTTGTTTGTTTAAAAAGTATGTAGCCACTCTCAAAAAATACGATTTTTATTAAAAATTAATAGTCAATTGGACCACCACTATTTCTTATTACATCAAATATCCTGCTACGCATGCTACTAATAAGTTGCTGGATCACTTCGTCACCGATCCTGTCCCAGGCAGTCAAAATAGCGGTTTTCAGTCCTCCAACATTATTGAACTGCCTGTTATTCAAGTAGACCTGCCGAATCAAGATATCTCACATGTTCTCCATTAGGTTGCAGTCAGGTGAGCAAGCTGGCCATTCCGTTACTCGAATTCGACTACGATGGAGCCAATCTGTGGTCGATTTGGACACATGAACTACAGCGTTGTCCTGCTGCAGAGCATGTGTCTGCCGTTTTCTTCCCGTTAGGAAGGGCAGCAGGCTAAACTCCAGTACGGCTTGATACTCTAGACTGTCCGTCGACATGATGGGAATCTGAGCTTCAGCTTCCTGTTACTGCAGAAGCCTGCCCATGTCATCAGAGGCCCGCCTCCGAAGTTCCGTCGAGAGGTGATGGGAGCCTGCCGTAGATCTCTGCAGTTATACCGGTAACCATCGGGACGATCCAGATTAAATTTTTCACGTCGGTGAAGGTGACCTAAAGCAATAAACAAGTGAAATTTACGACGTCGACGAAACCAGAAAGTTCATTCCTTTTCCCATTGCGTGCCATGTTTTTGCGGGCAAACTCCAGTCGCGCCTGCTTGTGGAAGTTCGTGAGACGAGATGCTTTCTACATGGTCTGTCTGCATATGTGTTCGTTCGATCGAATTCAACGGCATATCGTTGTTCTTGATGCAGATAGACCCGTCTCAGCGCGAACTTGGTTGACGCTCCATGTGGAGTTCGACACCATGCGGCTGATTCGTCGACGATTCTGGCTCGAAATCACACGCGAACGACCGGTACAGGTGCAGACCGATAATCATTGGGATTTCGAAGGAAGTGGTCGACACATCTTGCGAACGTCCGAGCTGACGAGCAATGGCGCGGTTTGCCAAGCCAGCTCCTTGAGCGCTCGGATCTGAGCTTGTTCCTCGATAATCAGGACACGTTGATGAACTGGCATAGTGGTTATTTTTGAAGAACAGGTCAAGCTGGCTATTTATGACAAGAACTTCCCGCCAAAAAGAGCACAAACTTTGAATAGGAGTGTAAAAATGCCCGATATTCTGGAGTGGCTACATACTTTTGAAACAAACAAACAAATTCAAAAACGTCTAGTTTTTGCCGGAGATCAAGCTTTTTTCTGGAAAGAGCAATCTAGCTATTTTCGTCTACGGGGAATCCAAAGCTGCTAACGCCAGTTCGTAGAAAGGAATGCTAAACGTGAAATTATCAATTTCAAGGTGGCTTTTTTTGATACGCACTGTATTCTAAAGATACTAGTGATTCTCGAGGAACACATACATTTGGAAAGAGCAGTTTCTCTGTTTTCTAACGATTACAAAGCGTTGAGAGCATAATAAGGGATTAAAATTGTGAGTGCGCGAAAATTGACAAAACTTTGCTTACAACCTAATAAAAGTCTAACTGATCAGGTTCCGGTGATGTGTTTGTTTTCTAGTTGTGCATATTATAAATTGAGTCGTAGGCAAAACGTTCGCAGCGTTTTTTTTAGTGTTCCTTTACCATGGACTACCTCTGATACTGATGGCGAGTAAAACCTTCACTATCACGGTGACGCTATTACCTTTGTCTGCTAGTGAATCTAAATAGCGCATGCACACTCTAGAGGTCCATCAGCGGGTAGATTACCGACTAATCTTTCGATTGCTTTATATCTTGTCCTGTTCATCTCTGTTCACTTTATCACCGTGTGTTCTGTTGTATAAGTTTGAGCACTCTACCGAAAACCGCCCAGTGATTGCGGGTATCTTCTCCTTAGTTGCGGAAATTTTTCCCCCTTTCTGCGGGTATTTTCCTCCTATGCACTCTGCTTCTACGGGCTATCGTGGAGGCGATTTGACTGCGTCAATGCAGCCGCTAGGACCATTATGACACAGACGTAGTTAACAAGATAATAAAGTTTAAAGATTTCGTTCCAGTACGCAGTTCGTCGCTACTTGCACAACACTGTCGCCGAGATCCGTCGCTGGCGCAATGCAGGGGTATACCATAGGCCTTAGCCCTAGTTTATACTTGCGCCGCCACGCGGTGCGGCTCCACGATCGTCATAGATATCGATTTTTCGCGCCTCCGGGTCGATATCTATCCCGACCATCGTGCCGCGCCGCGCAGCGGTGCAAGTGTAAACTAGGGCTTAGGCCTATGGTATACTCCCGTCCGCTGCAGCGACGCGGGAGTGCACAGCGACGCGACGGCTCGCGATGCGCGTCGCGAGCCGTCGCCATCGCGACGGAGACTTTTGCAGAATATTTGGCGCATCAGCTAACCCAGTGCATTTTTCCTGGATTTCTTGTTTTCTCAACCGCTTCGTTCGTGATTTCGCGTTTTTTCGTTTTATCGCCTTCTGATCCGTATGCCATTGTAGGATTGTTGTTTTCGAAGGTATTTCATTCGTTGCTAGGGGGTTTCCGCCATGGCTGTGTCCACTCATGCGTTTGTTTCGTTTCTGACTCCATCCACAGGCACGGAAACCGACGTTTCTGTGCTCGACACGACACGAGAGGGTTTTCGTGACGTGTCCAGCACGGGATCGTCCCAGTTGAGGCCCAATTTTCGGAAAGTGATGTTCGCATTTTTTTCGCCTCTGAACTCCTCCGCCGGCACCGAAATCTACACTTCTGTGCCGGATATGTCAATAGAACCCCCCTGTGACTTGTCTGGCACAGAAATGTAGATTTCGGTGCCGGCAAGGAAGTTCAGAGGCGAAACAAATGCGAGGATCGCCACAAAAGTGAGAAAAACGGCCTAGAAAAATATCTCCTCAAAAAATTAGCCGTTCAAGCCGTCGAAAAACCCAAAATGAGACTAGCCACGACGAAAGCCTTACGAGCAGAACAGCAGAGACATTACATGACCACCCAACATCACCTAACGTGTCTTGAAATTGCTGCGGTATGGTCACAAACCAAGGAAGTATCGAAATAAGTGAGCGGAAGTGCATAGAATAGGGCGCGTTCCCCCTGCACTGCACTGCGACGAGCGACGGGCTGCGACGGCCATCACGCGGGAGTATGTTTCACTCCCGCGACGCGGAGGTATAACACCCCTCTGCGACGCATTGCGGGAGCGATGTCGCGTCAACTGACAACCGCGCCCCACTGCGCCGTCCGCCACTGCAGCGAAGGCGCGCCGTTGACAGTTGCCCCGCGCCCGTCGCCGGAGCGACGCGGGAGTATACCATAGGCCTTAGGCGCCTTTCATACTCCCGCCGTGGCACTTCCAGTCACGCCGCACCCATAATTTGACGCAGACTCTCAGCGCTCTAGCCTTTCGATGAGTCGAATGTCTACAGATCTCCACTCCCTTCCTAGGTTACGGAAGGTACGGGTGGCTGAGGTCATGGTAACCGATTTCGCCCAAACAATACACAAAACGGATGTTAGATTCGTGATCAGCATCCCAAATAACTCCCTAGGCGAAGTTGGGGCGAACTGATCCATCTCGGTGGTGAAATCCCCCACTCCACATCGAGTCTGCCGCAGCTGATCGCGAATACCGTAACCCGAAATTCCGTCAAATGTGGTGTTTTGAGGTGGCGGAGTATGAAAGTGATGCGGCGCCGCATGGCGGCGCGAAAAATCGATGGCTATGTCAACCATCACACCGCGCCTCGTGGCGGCGCAAGTATAAAACGCGCCTTAGTGCTCGTTTAGTGTGCGCGCGACGCGATGCCATGTGTAGTGAATTGATCAATCGCGTCGCTCGATCAATTTGGCCACTAAACATGCATCGCGTCGCGCGTCGCGCGCACACTAAAGGCCCATGCACACTTCTGCGACAGCGCGGCGTGGCCGTGATGAAGCATAGGGCCGCAACGGCCACGGCGCGACACTGCGACACATGCCGCAGGGAGGGGACATGCACACTCTTGCGGCTGTCGCGGCGGCTATCGCAGGCGACGCCGCGCCGAGTGCCGCAGGCTGGAATGGTTCAAACCATTCCTAGCGGCGCGGCATCCACGGTGAGGTCGGTCCCGTTGCCTAAAACGGTGCTCTAACGCGACCGCGCCGCGACCGCCGGATTTCGCGGAGGCAACCGTCGCCTCACTTGCCGCGCCGCGGTGTCGCAGAAGTGTGCATGGGCCTTAAACGAGCCCTTAGCCCTAGTTTATACTTGCGCCGCTGCGCGGCGCGGCACGATGGTCGAGATTGATATTGACCTGGCGGCGCGAAAAATCGATATCTGTGGCGGTCGTAGTGCCGCTCCGCGTGGCGGCGCAAGTATAAACTAAGGCTCAGAGAAATCAGTGATTTATTCATCGTCTTGTTGCGGAGCCTACAAAGACCGAACGTGTTTTCAGAGAATCTCCACGAAGTTTTGTGAAAGCAGAATACCTGGCGCATCCATATTGTTGTTGTGCTCTCAAATTTTTTTCGAATATTTGAACGGTTTTGAATGCTTACAAATTTGAAATACTCGGATTCGAATACAATTGAAACGCCCGATTTTTTGAATACGTGGATTCGAGTGCATTCGAGAAACATGTTCTTTTTTGAAAATTCCAGTTCGAGTATTCAAATTTAAATGAAAATCATTCGAATACTTATTCGATTACGCCATTCGGGCACAACTGTAGTACAGACTAAACCAAGCCAATCTCTTCTGTTAGCCATGACTTTGAAAGTGCCCGACTATTTTTAGACATCCTTGCTCAGCGTACCATGATGACATTTCATAAAGATGAACGCACTATATAGTAGAGTCGTTATAGTGATTCGAAGTACTATGGATGACACTTCGAGCACTCCTATCGCGGCATCGGCGAACATCCGTTACATGATGGCCTTCACGTACCTAATTCTGTCAGTTATTGGAATCATTCCAAATATTATTCTCGCCATAACATTATATAAGGTATGTTTTCTTTGTTTTTCATAAAGCGGAAGTACACACTTTGTGATGGTGTTTATATCATGCGATGCAGCTTCAAACGCTGATTTTACGTAAATATGTATTTACTATCTGCAATGCACGTCTGAAGATGCAATTGTAGACCACTTTGTATTGTCTTGTGGGTAGTCTTGAAGACATTATTCCAACGCGACGCCGCGTGCTAGCCGTGTGCGACGTCGCAGCGGTGTTATGCAGTCGTGCGCTCGCGTCGTGCGTGAAATGAATCTCGGGACGATCAGGCGATGCCCGGTTCGCCGCGGAGCCTGGAGTGATGTGGCCGGTTGGCGTAGTGGTAGTGTTGTAGTTTCACAGGATCGTGGTCGTGGGTTCGACTCCCCTTTGTGCCTGCGTTTTTGCATTTTGCGATTTATCGTCGATATGACCCTTTACCCCATTTCCAACACATTTTTGAACAAAAAGGTCGTGGTGAGGGGTGATGTCGGATGCACCAATTCCACCCAAACTTTGTGCGTGGGGGTTATTTGGGATGCTGACAACGAATCTGGCATTAGTTTTTTTTTTACTTGCTTAACCTGAAAGTCAAAAATTCTCACCTTTCCACTTTCAAAAAGCTCGATGAACGTAAACGACATTTAATGCCGTATTTTTGTTCAAAAATGTGTTGAGATGGAACATAAAGGGCCCACTGACGATAAATCGCAAAATGCAAAAACACCAGTACAAGATGGAATCGAACCCACGACCACGCACCTATGGAGCTACAACACTACCACTACGCCAACCGATCACATTGTGCTGGGTGGCAGCAGGGTGTCATGAACTTTGCGCTCACGCGTTCACACGATTTTTTGCGACCACAGAAGAGCATTCCGAAAAAAGTAACTATGGCTTTGGACTCCCCACACGGAACTCTACATCTTGTAAAAATTGCATTGCAAAAGCTCACCACCACCACTTTGGAGGCTCTCCTTGTAAGCTCTCTAGCTTGTTTAAATTGGAAGCGACTAAGGATTACTGTTGATTCCAGCACATTTAAGGAATTCAAAACACTAAGAGCATACGGATTATAATTGCGAGCGTACGATTTCACATTTTTCAGCTCGGATCGATGCCTAAACAAAATGTGTTCGTCTTGTTAGCGAAGCAGATTCTGATCAGCGACTTCTGTCAGCTATCTTCTCAGTTGTTTGTCGCATTCCCGCTAGCGCTCTATGGTAGAAATGTAAGCCACACATCTTTGGCCAGCCATTAATCAATATAAGATATCAATGAAATCGATTTAAGATTTATGAGGGCAGTGCGGCCATATGGATCTACAACGTTGTGAACTTCCTGGACACTGTCGGCTATAACGGCGTGCTGGATTTCACATTTATCATGGCGATGAATCGAGTGACCGTGTTCCTACTGCCAAAGGTGCACCAAGCGTTCTTTGGGGGCAGAGCAGCGATGTGGTAAGTGTCTTTATAAGTCAGTCATTGAATGAAAATTATTGAACTAAAGGCAGAAGGCAGCGCTTTAAATTAATTTGTTGCAAAAGTAATTGCCGAAACAGACAGTAATTGTCGTAGTTTAAAATATCATAACTCGGCTCATACACAACTCTACTCGTCAGGATTTATTTATTTATTTATTGCCAATTCGAACTACACACTATAAGGGGAGAAAATCACAGAATGAGCAAATTAAATTGGCTATTGAAAAATAACATGAAATAAAAGGAGAGGGAAAATGAGAGGAATGAAAGGACAAGAAAAAGAGGGCAGGATTCGTGAGCAACTGATGAAGGCGGGGAAACTGAGGACTTCACTGATGTACACATCCCGCATGTGAAAAATGGGCTTCTTGTACGTTGCTGAGACAGTTAACGCACCGTGCGCGAGAAGAATAGAATACGGCGAAGCGAAGCAAAGGGCTATGATACTACGACCATAGGTGCCGGACTAGCTGTAACCAATGTGGGGTGGACCTTATAAGCGTTGACAGGTGGAAGTTGGTATGCACCCCAATAGGTTACCCTGATGGGAGGTCTTAAGCCCTTACCTACTCGTGCTCAGATTGAAAGATGCTCGACAAGATTCGAACAGTGTCTCAGGCATTTAAAAGTCCGTAGAAAATGCTCCACATTGCGCAATTTTTACGACAGTAAAGGCTGGAAAGATATAGGGTACGATTGGGAGAGAATGATACACAACGCTATATATTGAGAGGACATAGATAACTGGTTATTTCGGTACGTTGAAAGCAGGCTCATCAGCTACAAATGTCCTACGGCAAGGTCAGCATGATGTCGGATATTTCAATGGAAAAGCATTGACGTTTTTTGGAAAGACAGCACGATGAGCGTCTATTGAAGCATCGAGCATCTTGGCGGCTGGACTCATCTCTGGAATGGAATGGTAATTGCACATCACTACTACCACAGTCGTCGCCAAAGACGTGACATTTCGACCTATATAACTGTCATTTGGCTACTCGCCCAGAATAAAGGCCATTCGACTCAACACAGTTTTCTTAGCATTTCTGTTAGGCGTATTTTTCTCTACAATGAAAATCTAGATCACAAAAGTCAAAGAACTATCGAACGGCGGTTCCAAGGTGGTTTAGATTGCAAAATTGCTGCAGTCGCAGGTTTGCATCGAGAACTCAGAAACACTGATAGTCAGGTGGGAAAGGGAAGCGATCTGGGGTCGGATTCGTCAACGACTTACATAACTTTAACAGAGAATCCACTGCGGAAAACTCGATAACGTGGCTTATCGCTCACCATATCGCTTGATAGGCCGCGTTATCGAATTGCCGCAAGTCATTTATGAATCCGGACCCTGGAGAATAAGGAGAGTGCGGGAGAACCTCAATGACTAACTGCGTCGACTTCTAGGGGGTAACTTTCGAAGGATAAGGCCGAGCCTTGTCCTGGAGCGAGACGGGTCCCTCTTCTGCTCTACACTGCTGGCCACATCTTTCGCAACTTTTTAACACAATTCTTGAATCTCCACAGTAGACTCTGCTGTGACGGTTTCACCGGATTGTAGTTGGGTCAAACCTTTGCAGCAACACCAAATAGCCCTTTTAGTGTGGAGATCCGGCTTAGGAAAATCGGACGGTGAGGATGAGCTATCCAACAAGACATGTCCTCGCCTTGTGTTATTACACAACACTTTTTTTTTCTAGCGATCTAATCAGATAATAACTGCAGCTTCCCTTCTGACAGAGACCTTTTCTTTGGAAGAGCTTGAAACGCTGATTACAAATATGCTGACCAAATTTGCTCAGTGGATCTTCTAAGCGAGTACTAGCCTGTGAAATTTACCACTGTTGACTGCATGTCTCGTGCGCTGATGAAGAACATTTCGTTCAGGGCAGCCATTAGAAGCTTCACCAGTTGCAGCGGCAGTGCAGTGGTAGTGTCCTCGCTTCGCGGAAAGGTGCTCACGGGTTCGATCCCCGTCGGTGCTGGTGTTTTTGCATTTTGTGATTTGTCATCAGTGGCACTCTTTATCCCCATTTCCAATAAATTTTTGAGCAAACGCCTGGTAACAACTATCATATACCTTTTTTGAACTCGTTGAAAGTGGAATAACAGTAAATTTAGATTTTCTCGTGAATGAAGTAATCGACTGCTAGATTGGTAAGAATGAGTTGTTTTTCATGCGAACAAGGAGGTTCGAACCGAGTCAGGCACCGCTCGTCAGTCAAGTTATGTATTGACCACCTCTTCTTCACCATGCCTATTGAGGCCAGGTGCTTCGATACTGTAGCAAAGTGCTCACCCATATATGCTGCTGTCTTTCGGACAGTTGTGTCTTGCTTCGACTCAACATCTGCTCTTAAAACTTGGTCGTCTAGCGATATCCCTCGACTTGTCCTCGAGGCTAAAACCTCAAGCATACCTTTTCAACCAGTATCTCATTGTACGCTCAGAAGGCGATTCGAAGTCGAATGCATTTGCAATTCTACGAGTTGCCTCAGTTGCACAATGTTAGAGTTCGAACTCGTAGAGCATAATCACTTGAAAATCGTGTTGGTTCATCTTTTTTTTAACTCTGTAATAACGTCCAGATTGAAGATAGGCGAGCGTGTGAAATATAGTTTGAAAGAGGAGGAAAACTACAAAATTCTCTGTAAAAGTTGGCTTGAAAAGGCGATTCCTAGTGAGAAATAACTGTCTGTTTCAACATACCACGAAATGGCCATTACTTCTGCAACAACCTAATTTTGACCTTTCAGACCTCCTTGGTCTAAAGCAGCCCTTTTCTTTGATTTCGTAGAATCTCTTACAGATGACTGCACGCAGTTATTGTTTAGGACTGTGGTCTTCGTCTGGAGCTTCCTCTTCATGCAAATCATTGTCGCTAATGTGATGCGCTGCCACAAGCAGTTCACGTACGAAGAATTCTATTTTTACTTCCAATGTGCGAATCGTGACGCTTTACATGTGGAAATATGGCTAGAAGTGAGTTCCTCTAACGGGGGCATCATTCATAGCAACTGCTACGGTAACTAATCCCTGGTTTACACTAGCGGCGCGGCACCACGACCGCTACAGATATCGATTTTTCTGCCGCGCGATCGATATCTATTCCGACTATGGTGCCGCGCAGCGACGCAACTATAAACTAGGGATAATACGGTTAACTCTAATGGAAGTTCTGGTCATTTGCGCTTGGTAATAGAAAACAATGAAACATTTCAGTCCGGCCAACAGTTTTTACAGTAACTAAGCCCTGGTTTACACTTGGGCGCAGCACCGCGATTGCTATAGATATTGATTTTTCGCGCCGCCCGATCGATATCTATTCCGACTGTGGTGCCGCGCAGCGACCCAACTATAAACTAGGGATAATGCGGTTAACTTTAACGACGTTCTGGTCATTTGAATTTGAGAATAAAAAGCAATGAAACGTTTCAATACGACCAAATAGGTCGGAACAGCATCAGCGTCTCGTTAAAATCATGGACTGCATTCGCCAGTTCAGAAAGACGCTCATCCGATGCATTTTAGTCGATGCGGTACCAGAGCTTCACGTTTCCAGTCATCATGTTCTTCACATATGTTGTTATATTCATATTTATAAAAACAAGGCTTTCGACGCATAGTGATGGCACGACGAAACACCGAAAGTATGAAATCAATCTGCTTCTTCAGGTAGGCACTGGCTATCGGTACTTTTTCGGTTATATACCGTTTTGCGCAAAATTCGACACTTTTTAAACCAATTTTTAATATTTTCAAAATAACTTCAACACTCTTGACACTCTTGAAAACAAGCTTGAAGCGTTTGAAATCAAACTGAACATCTTCCAAACTAAAATTAGCGTCTTCCCGGTTGAACTAGAGACCTTTTAAGACGGCTAGACTTCCTTTTTTTTTGTTCAAGGAAAATTAGTGTTACCTTCTTTAAAATCTCTCAATTCACCTGCCCGAAAAAGTGAACACATTCTTTTAAAATTTTAACATTTTTTTATAAAAATGTCAAAGTTTACAGCAGAAAAGCAGCAGTAATAAAAAAGAGATCGCGCCATGTACTCGACGTGTCCGTCGTGATTGGTAGCGGAAATTCTGCTTCTCGAATCTTCACACTGATTCACCTGCTCCAGTAGAAGACACACTTCTTTTTTATAGTGTTGCAGAAAGCAAGCAGCAGTTACACTATCAGTCAAATGAGAATCGCAACAAGTCAGTCGAGTGCATGGCGTGATCTTTCAGTGCACTAAAAATTTTGCCAAAAAAATATTAAATAGGGCTTTTAGTAAAAAGGATAAAGGAGCTTTTAGTAAACGCATAAAGTATAAATGACGGCGTTACTCAATCCCTTTTGGGATGCGCCACGCATTATACCGTTATGGCGTGTCGTGGAGGCGATTGGAAAGCGTATTTATTTATTTATTTATTTATTTATTTATTTATTTATTTATTTATTTATTTATTTATTTATTTATTTATGCACAACGTGCGCCAGAAAAAAAACACTGGTGAAGCAAAGCGTGTTATCAGTATGCACTGCCATTTTGGTAAGACCTAGAGTTTTGCAGCGATTCGAAAGCCTAAATACAAGGAGACTGCAACCACAAACAAAACGTGTAATGGAACTAAAAAGTATTGGGGACGGTCAGGAGGTACACCCGCCCCTGCTGGGTGGCGTGCGATCTTCCTCTCATTCCCCTTGCTCACACTACCTCCAACCCCTAGGCTTCACCGAGAGTCTAACGGCTGCTTTATGAAACCTTTGACACGCAAAACAAAAGTTTCCAGTCCGCAGAAGAACGGCTGTACCTCCTGACGCCACGACCCCCGCAGGAGGCGGGTGTACTTCCTGTCGCGCTGCCAAAAGTATTATATGAATTAACTGAAAGGAACTTAAGCAAATAACTTCATTGTAATCTCGGATGAAGTGATCGGTTTGGCGAACAGTATAACTATGACGTGATTCCGATGGAGTACGGGAATCACTTCCGAGCAGCTAGACAGAAGAAAGCACCTGGGAGTCCGGTCTTAATTCCGGTCATACCTAAGCCTTCATTACGCTTCCATTCGAGGCTGCTTCCATAGTAACCGAGATAATCAAACCGAACTTGCAGTAGTATACTGTATCAATGTCAAGAATAAAGCCGTATATATACATTATATAAAGAAAACATAGGTGTAAGATAAGGAAACATCCATGATTGGTTACATGTACTCCTCTGCACTTAATCTTTGAATAACCGTCTACGCAAAACACAAAAACAGAGCTGACATAATGACTCACTAAGCATGACAATGAAAAACACAACACAAACAAGGTATAAGATCATAGTAACCACGGCACCACATCTCAGGAAACTCGCGACCCACTGAGCATATGCTAACGGAGAGGTAGATCTGCTATCATCTGAACAATGCTGAAACGCGGAATGGTGATAGCCTAGAAAATTCAGGATTAGCAAAAATGCCGGTACTTAAGTAAGTGCGGAAGTATTTGGCCATACAATGACTTGGCATTGCCAGCCGTCTAACAAGTTAGGGCTTTATCTTCCCCAGGCAAGCCTGGTACCAATTCACCGGCCAAGGAGTAGGGATGAAATCCGAACCACGAATCTGATATCGGATGCACGCGGCACCGGCACCTCTTCCGACTGTGCCAGAGGCGCCGTTATTAGTAAAAATACTCAGTAGAACTAAAGCACCGTAAAACTAAGAAACTTATACACAACTATTTAGTGCATATATTATTCGTAGTAAGCTAGTTAGCATATACTATTTTTAATTAGGTTTAAACTTAGTTATAAAATTTAATTTTTGTTTCGAGTCTAGGGTAGTTTTTTAACGTTTTGAACCTCGCTTTTCTTTAAAATAAAATTTCACACAATTTGAAAGATTACTTTTTACTTTTTATTTTAATTTTTAGACTACTTTTTAGGCTGCAATCATCACGTTCTTTCTGGTGCTGCAAACGGCCTCGTTCAGCTTGCTCCCGATGATCGGCACCGGCAACGAAAGATTCTACTCAAGTCTTGCCCAAAACGTCATTAGCATTCTCAACAACTCCGCGAATCCATACGTCTACTTCTTCTTCAACACGCAGATTCGCGAGGGAATGTTGTCTCTGCTGCGCTGCAAGTCGATTCCTGTGAGAAGCAAAGCGAGTATGCTGGACAGCAAACGGAGCGTAGCTGGAACGCCAATTTACCACATTTAATACATTGACGACAATACGCACCATTTATGCTTAAGTAAGCAAGAAGTCGCGTGGGACAGTAGGCACCATTTTTGCTGCGAAACTTTGAGATCGATTTTTTCTCCAACGGGAAGCAATTTTGAGCGGATTTTTTCGCACTGCGCTGTTATCAGGTTAATCGGTTGCACTTATATGTAGATTAAAAATTTTCCGTTTTCTTAGATACAGGGGCTTAGTATTTTTTAATAGTATTTTTTAAATTGCTTCAGTTACTAGCATATTTTTAGGATGGCAAAAAAGTGGTCCAGTGGGTAATATGCAGCATAAGTGATGAGCACACCTCAGCTGCTCAAAGATCGATTGTCTCACACGCGCAACGCTATAAAACACTGTCGTCAATGTGTTAGGCTCCGTTTATACTCCCATCACCACGCGACACGATTCGAACGGAGCGTACGTCCCATTGCGTCGTGCTGTTTCGGACGTTCTGAATAGTCGGCAATGCGGTCACGCGATTACGATTAGGGCCTGTTTATACTTCGCGACGGGAGCGACGACAGGGCTAAGGATACGTATCGATCAGTGCCGAGACGGCACCTGCGAAAAATCGATAGGATTTGCCTTGTCGCTTCGGTCGCAGCAGTCGTTCCCGTGGCGGTGTATGAACAGCCGCCTATTATGCGTACTTGCACGCACGTAATTGTGCACAGATTTCCAGCCCACCTCGGCTCCCTCAGTTTTTCTCAGAATTTTTTCTCTTTCTCGTTGTGTTTTCTCTGTCTTTGTTGCTGAGGTCTTCTTCTTTGCTGTTGATAGGCTCTCGAATATTCATGTTTCGTTGTGGGTCGCCTACGTCGAGATTCAAAGAAGGCAAGCCGGTTTTCATCCGGTCTTGGGTATTGCTTGCATTACCAACTCGTGCTAACTGGTGTTTATTTTCACCTTCTCGTTGTGCTGGGAAGAAAATTAAGAAGGCAGTCAACGAGAATGAAATAAATAATCACTATTCGGCATCAATACAGACGATACTCACCTCTGGGCCAAAGGCTGTTTCCTCTCTTTCCTAACCGGTTCCAAACGACCTGGAACTGAATAAAAAAATGTCAAAAATACAACAAAAACAAAGCAAAGGACGTCATCAATGGAAACCGAAAAAACGCACAACGATAAAGTAAAATTAAGTGCTTGTCCACACTGCCAAGAACAGTTGGAGTAGCAATACTGTACTCCAACCACCGCGATCAATCGCGTCGCGCTGATTTCTAAACCCTAGTTTATACTTGCGCCGCCACGCGGCGCGGCACCACGATCGCCATAAATATCGATTTTTCGCGCCGCCCGGTCGATATCTATCCTGACCATCGTGCCGCGCCACGCAGCGGCGCAAGTATAAGCTAGGGCTAAAACGATGCGGTCAAACGCTGAGGGGCGCGATTGATCCCAGGTTCACGCGATGCACTCCTGCCGAGCAATGTCTACGCTGGGCGAGGTTATCAATCAATTTGGCTTCTATGCATGCCGTCGTGTCGCGTAGCGATGGAAGTATAAACAAGTCTTAAAGTGTAATGTTACGATCTTGTCATCTCCTTCTGTGATCTGTATATAGGCTGCGGCTGTGAATCTTATTTGATAACATCTATTGGTAGTTCTTCTTGAAGAACAAGTAACTTGCCTCCAAGATTTAGGAAAGTGTTCATTTGCGGGCTCACCTGTATACAATGTTGTACGCTATAAACGATTTCATGCTTTGATGATGATTTGTTATTGATGCAATGAATCAGAAATGCTATCGTCAGAAAGACTGGAATATGGTAATAAAATAAAACTTTTATGTCTTCTTTTCAGTTTCGATTAAAACAGGTGGAATTCCGGAACTCTCTATCTTTGTCTTTTTTTCTTTATCTTACGGAGATGTACATAAGTAGCTCATGCTCAGGCAGTTCACAACAGCTAGATGTGAAACAAACCAGCGAAAAACTCCACAACCGCAATATAGTACAGACATTAAGGGCCCGTTTATACTTTGATGCCGAACGACGCGACGTCATGTATTGTGGTCACATTGATCGCGCAACGCAATCGATCAATTTGGCCACCATGTATGCCGTCGCGTCGCTCGGCGTCGGAAGTATAAGGCCTTTGTCATACCATCGCTCACCCCGAGCGACGCCTAATGATATGCTCCCATATCGATAGCGGCGCGATGGGATCGATATGGGTGCATATCATTAGGCGTCGCTAGGGTGAGACAAAGGCCTAAACGGGGCCTAAATTGAGATAAGGCACAAATTCTTTAGGCAACCAGAAAATGGTACAGATTCTATTCTCCAAAACGCAAAACATTTAGCAATGGGAAACCCATGGGGAAACTGACCTGTGGCCCTATATCTTGAACCCTCAGTTTAACACTTGCTGCTTCAGTTTTAGAAGGTGATAGGGCACTAGTTAAAAGTCCCGACTCCACCGACAAGACTTCGGTCGAAAAAAATTTTCGCTGAAACTTTCTAGGGGGTTATTTGGGGTGCTGATAACGAATCTGACATCTGTTTTTCACGATTCGGTCGGAGACCACCCATACCGTTAACATGTGTGATCCAGTCAGGGTCACCGATTTCGCTGAAACTTTGTCTAGGGGGGGTATTTAGGCTGCTGATCACGAATCTGACATACGTTTTTCGATTTACGCTGGAGTACGGTAGGTTACGGAAGGTAGGGTGACTAAGGTAATGGTCACCGATTTCGCCCAAACTCCAGCGTAAAACGAAAAACGGATATCAGATTCGTGATCAGCACTCCAAATAACCCCCTAGACGAGGTTTCAGCGAAAAATAATTTTCGACCGAAGTCTTGTCGGTGGAGTCGGAACCTTTAACTAGGGCCCTTGATAGGTTAAGAATCTCACTAAAATTCCGTTCCGTTATTCCGCTAGTCATTTTAAAACCCAGCTGATGGACGTTTCAAACTCTCTTGCTTTGCAGACTAGGCCGTCCAAGTTTTATTCTTCTTTTTTCTCAATTAGGAATAAAAACGTAAGCCTTACGAGTCAAGTTATTCTGAACTCTTCTTGAAATTTGAATCTTTAATGGGATAGAAACCGGACTACCACCCTCTAGAACTGGTTTCACGTAGATTTTACACGTCTTGATTGGAGTCTAAGAGCATTTTTTCGGAGCGCGATGTATGATTATATGCCAGGATGAATGCCAACTACTCCTAATTTCTCTGTTAGCTTCAAAAGAATACACTTTGTCGAAGGTTTTGGGAAACTCATTAGTAAGGAAATCAGGCAAACTTGTTTGCTTAAACGTGATTTAAAACTCACAATTAAGGATCAAAAGTGTATGTTTTAGTGGCGGAAACGAATTATTAGGTTGTCCCATAAGACCCCGCCGTTATTTTCAACGATTCACTGCAGATTTCGCCGGCGGTCTCTTGAATAGCGCTGCATAGCCTTCGAAAGAGAATAATTTGTTCTATCAGAACATGTATTGCTTTTTTATCATGAACTTTGTCAATTTTTAGGTCGTTGAAGTGAAAAGTGAAAAAGTGAAAAGTAGCCATTTGCGCACTTGTTCTCTCCGCTTAGGTTTGTAATTTTTTGCGCAGTTTTTTATAGCACTTGGAAGACAATGTTCTGTTCTACAAGATTGTGTGTTGGTCCTATTTTCTCACTTGCCCTTTATTGATTTTTAGGCCATCAAATTGGGGATTCCGACTTTTCCGTCCGAATTTTCACCGAAACTCCGCTTCTGTGGTTGAACTTTTTTGCTTGGTGTTATATGTCGTTTGGAAAAGGATGTCTTGCTCAGTAGGAATTTGTGTTGCGTTTATTGGCTCACGCTGACTTCTGTCGAATATCAACAACTGAAGAAGGAGGAGTTGTTGGTGAAGACGATTTTTCTCTTTTTGGCATTTTGTTGATATTCAGTAGAAATCAATAAACGCGAAAAAAAATCAATAAAGTACAAATGAGCAAATAGCGATAACATATATTATTGTAATATGACCAACACATATTCTTGTAGTACAGAACATTGTCTTCCAAATGCTCGAAAAAACTGCGCAAAAAAATTACAAACCTAAGCGGAGAGAACAAGTGCGCAAATGGTTACTTTTTCACCTTTCACTTCAACGACCTAAAAATTGACAAAATTCATGATAAAAAAAGAAATGCAATACATGCTCTGATAGAGCAAATCATTCTCTTTCGAAAGCTATGCAGCTCTGTGCAAGAGACCGCCGGCGAAATCTGCAGTGAATCGTTGAAAAAACGGCGAAGACTTATGGGACAACCTAATATATACCATTTTCAGGTTGAATTGGACACTTTTCAAATCAAATTAGATACTCTTCAAACCTAATTGGACACTTTTCAAATTAAATTGAACATTTCAAATCAAATTGGACACTTCTAAGCTCGCCTGAGACTTTTGAAATCAAAGCGGACTCTTCCAAATTGAAACAACCTTTATACAGGCTGAACTACGGACTCAAAAAGATGGTACGAAAAAAATTTTTGTTCAAGGAAAATGAAGAATAACTTTTTTGAATTTTTTTTTACTTTAACTGCTTAATAGGTGTAATAATTTTATAAAATTTTTACTTTAAAAAAAAAGATGGAAAAATAAGATTATGATTTGTTTTAAAGCGCAGTAGAGCAGCAACCATATAGTGTAATTAAAGATTAAATTGCGCCATGCTCTCAAGAAGCTCGTCGCGATTTTTACCTGATTGATAGTGTAAATGTTGTTTACCTAGAACGAGATTACCAAATGTTCTGAATGTCATGTCAGAAAATCAGATCTGACTTTTAGCAACTGAAGCTCGAATCATGAGCTTTCCTCTGATGGATCTGTCGTCAGTGTGCCATCAAAGAAGTAATCATTGCAATTCTTCTGAAATTGCTTCTGAAACTGAGGCACATATCAAAGCGTGTAATTGCACCTAGAATTGCAATTAATCAGGTTACGGTCACGCGCATTTTCTTTATTTATGTCCTCTATAGTTCAGCTCGCCGACACGCGTTCAATGATGCCTTCAAAGCACTTACTAGGAAACTGCCTAAAGTTATGATTTTAGTTGTTTCTGAGTTTGCATAGATGCCATGGCAGCACTTGAAACTCTGGAAGCGATTTTTGCCTGTCTGGCCCGTGGAACGAAGCACACCGCACAAATGTGACACGACATATTGTGACACTAGCTTCGTCTAAGGACTAATTTGGGATGCCTAACATGATGCTGATGTTTGTCTCAACAGTTACGACCAGCTACTCCTTCCCTTCCATAATTCTATTTTTTTTTATTAGAACACAATATCCTCACTTTGATGGTTAATGTAAGTGGCTGTCACACTATCAATCAAATAAAAGTTGCGGCGACATTTTTGAGTGCATGGCGCGACCCTACCTTTTAATACTATTTCTTATATTTATTAATATTTAATTTTTTATTATAAAAGAAAAATAATAAGTTAAAATTTGCCTTAAAGCTTGGCAAACAAGCAGCAACAAGCGCATATTGCATTAAAAGACCGCGTCGCGCCATGCACTCAAAAATTTCCGCGCAACTTTTACTCGATTGATAGTGTGAATGTCACTCATATTAACCATTAAAGTGAGGATATTATATTCTTTACAGTGCTTCTTATTGTGTAGTTAACAGCTGTCAAACTACATGCGAACAGAAATCTACTAACAATCGAATCAAAATCGCGAGCTCTTGGGAGAGGGCATGGCGCAATCTCGTTATTTGACACTAAAAAATGACCGTCTTCCTGCTTTCTAACACAAGCTTTAATCCATTATTTTCCCCAAACTTTTCCTAAAATTTTCATAAAATTTCGAACAGTGTGTTCACGACCGTAATCCTCTAAAAGGACATCGGCGTCGCGTTCAGCATCCTGAATAATCTCTCTGGATGACGTCTGGATGGACCGGATATCATTTTTGTGAAAATAATATACCGTCGCGCACCATTGAGCGACATTGTCGTCAAACTGATAGGGAAGGGAATAGAGAGGCGAAATACCGCATGTGCCCCCTTCCGACTAGGACAGATGCAATTTTCCTCAATATTGGGTGCATCGAAAAGTCTTGCATCACTAGCACATCAATATTGCAATACAGTACAATATGATACAATATTCAGTCTACGATATATCTCCATCTAAATCTAAGATCCTGCCCTATCTTTGAGGCAGCCTTTCAATTCCTTTCCGCCAGAATTCCGAGGGCTGTGAGGAAAAGAATTCTGAAACCTCCATTTCCAGCTGACGTCGATCATCGAACTCTCTACCTCGAAGATGGGATGGTACTTCAGAGCTCCGAACAGGTGGTAGTCAGAAGGACCGAGGTACGGAGAGTACGGTGGATGGGGCAGAACTTCCCAGCCTAACTCCTGGATTTTCTCGCGACTCACTTTTGCGGCATGAAGACGCGCGTTGTCGTGCAGCAGGAGACATTTCCCCGTTTTGGACGTTTTTGGTGCATGGCGTCGGTCAAGCTCTTGAACTGGGTAGCGTAGACGGATGCTGTGGTCTCACTATCCAGCAACTCCCAGTAAAGCATGCCTTCTGAGTCCCACCAGCAACACGGAAGAACCTTCTTTTCATGATGTCCACGTTTCGGTTGCCTTAAAGCCGATTCTCCGCGTGGGAGCCGTTGGCTCTTGCGGTTGTGGTTAACATAAAGAACCCAGCTTTCATCACCAGTAACAATGTCTTCCAGAAGGTCCTTTCTGTGCGGGCGAAGAAACAGCGACTCAGAAGCACTGATTCGTCATTCCTTATCAGACTCCCGCAGCTCATGTGCGCTACCCAAGGATCTCCAGCTGTCTTACGACGGTGCTTTGCGTACATCCAAGGGTCGCCGCCAATTCGCGAGTGGTTGAATTTGGTTTCACCTTGAAGGCTTCGCGCAAGCTGTCTTCTTCCACAAATGAAGAGCGTCAGGAACGAGGTCGATCTTCGAGAGAGATATCTCCAGCGTTGAAGCGCTGATACCAACGGGCCTCTGTCGAATAGTGAATGACTTCCTCCTTGAATGCAGCGCAGATGTTGTAGGCTGCAGTCCTTGCGGAATGGCCTTGCAGAAATTCCTAGTAGACGATAGGTCGTAGGATGGCGCTGCCCATCGTTGACATTGTTGCTGTATTCGTACTCGACGAGGCCTTATATGGAATGCTTGAGGAAGCTTCAAGAATGTACTGTGACGTCACCACACAAGATCAATTCTTTAAGGGCTTTAACAAATTTAACAGGCAGTAGCGTAAAGTGTTGCAAGACTTTTCGATCAACCTACTCAGACGTTCGTTATCTAGGACCCGTACAACCAGTTGCTATTGTGGTGAGAGCCCGTTTCTATGTATATACCTGTATATACAGATGTATATACATGTACACACATAGTATATACCTACTTATATGCGTATGCACATATATATGTAGGTGCGAACTGAATATATGTAGATATACGGCTACACAGGAATCCTGCAACACTCTAGCAACAGGAGCCGACCGTTAAGTCTAATGATATACTTCCACAGGAGCATCAACGGAATGCAGGTAATCGCGCCGGGCTCCCTCACGCGGCCAATCGGCGCAGCCTTCCACACCCACTGCAACAGGTTCTCACCACAATAGCAACTGGTTGTACGGGCCCTAGATAACGAACGTCTGAGTAATACTAAAATTCTGAAACGGCGTACCCCAAACTAGAGACGGAAAACTTTGAACTGATGGAAGCCTTATTCAGAAAAGACAACCAATCCAGAGCGGTAGACAGAAAAATGCTCAAATGATTCCCTCATAATTGAGCTTAAGAGCTGAGATATCATTAAGTATCTTGGTGTGTCGCCTCCTTGCATAAGAAAAAAATGGAATGGGCTCATAGTGCAGTCCAATGTGGGTTCAGAGCTGACGAAATCGATCTTCTTCACGCTCAACCGCTGTGTGCGCTGATTTTCTGTCACAGCTACACCTTCTCCATCAGCTCCTACTGTCCGTCGGATACGAGGCCGATGTCATTGCTCGTAGCCAACGGGCAGCTGTAGCTAATTCAGAAGGTTAGTTCACTAAGTGCATCGTTTGACTGATGGTCAGAGAATCACTAGGTTGCCACTTCGGAAGATGCCAGCAGTATCCGATTGCGACTCCAGCATGTGCGGTAGAAGGCCGTTCTCCTTTCCCTTTTCATCCTCCGCTGGGGAGCTCTTCCTGGGTGGGTAGGTCGTACCGTGCGGTGGTCGAAGAAGTCAATCAGACCACCCTGGTCGCCAGCCAGACCACCATGAATGCGCTGCAATCGATGGCCATCATCGGCCAGTTCGCAGCCAACCTCTCCCGACCTGCAGTTCCACGGATTCTTCCCCCTTCTTCTGCCTTCTCGAAGACAATTTGTTTCTTCTAACCCCTCTTGAGGCTCCAATTTTTATACTATAAGGTGTTCTTCTAAGGAAAAATTATGTCTTCCTTCCCATCATTCCCGTTTGGCTACCCCTAGCCCGTGAATGGTGTATTTTGTCTGTCCCATGTAAAAGTGTATGAATTTATCGAATACACCATTATTCCAGAGGACGAGATGGTCACTTGATAATGGCAATGGACGTCATTCGAGCAGCAGCACAACCCAAGGACTCAGTCGACTCATCATAGGTTTCTACTTCTTCTTCTATTTCGGCTTCTTCTTCTCCTCCATCTCTTTCTGGAACGAAGAACAGTTGCTTGGCATACATTGAGTGAAAAATTGGATTTCTTCCAAACTTATGCAGGGCTCAGGCAAATTTCTTCGGCCTTTCGATTCATGGCATTTCAAAAAATCTAAACTCCATTGGAGGAGAGGGCATTTTGAGCGCCGACCACGAGAACGCGGTCCATTTTTAACTTTCTGCTGATTATGCTGAATTGCGGGTATGGGTAAGTAAAGGACGTCAAGTCATCATGACCGATCTTGTCCAAACTTCGAATTTATAAACCGGATATCGTATTTGGGACGAGCACTCCAAATAACCCCTTTGGATGAAGACTACACCGCCGCCGATTATGGTAGGTTACGGTATTTATGCGTAACTAAGATTGGTGCCGGTAATGGTAAAAGATTTCTCACAAACTTTCAGGAGATTTAGGCGATTTTTTCGGCTTTTTGGTTGGTGATATTTCAAAACACTCCTCCAAACTCCACTGGAAGAATGGCATTTAACCGGTTCCATGATGATATCAGCGGCCGGCCCATCCCGTATCACGGGTGGGTGCTGACAGACCTGGAGGATATCGCGGATGTTACGTACGATCAAACAGCGCCGGTGGTGTAAGGCGAACATCGCTGCCCGGAAAGCAGAAGATGCGGGTTCGAGTCCCGCCTGGCCCAAGAGTTTTGATAGCAACAAAACATCCTGTAACAGCGTTTTTTAATTTTGTTTTACTTTAGCTGCCCGAATGAGTGTAACGATGTTATAAAATTTTCACTTTTGGAGAAAAATAACTTTAAGATTTGTTTTAAATCGCAGTAAAGCAGAAACCATGTAGTGCACTAAAAGACTAGATTGCGCCATGCACTCGAAAAGCTCGTCGCGATTTTTATTTGATTGATAGTGTAAATGCTGTTTACGTGGAGCAATGAGGTATGTGAGTTCTTAACAGTTGTACTTGTTGCATTGTCTACAGTTTTTTGTCTGAGGAAAGTTTTAGCATGACTTCTTTAAACCTTTAATTCACTCACCCAATAAGTGAACACTTTGTTAGAAATTTTTTAAAATTCTAATTTGTCGTGGAAAAGTTATGTTATATAGCTTGCCTTAAACAACAAAAAACCGGAAATCGGTCAATAGATAAAGGTTTTTGGATGTTGTTTCATGTAAGCAGTTACAGTTTACACTATCAATCAAATCAAAATCTTGACGTCTAGACGAGTGCATGGCGTAATCTCTTTTCTTGGCATTAAAAATTTTATGCTTCTTGTTCTTTAAAACAAGCTGGAAAGCGTTATTTTTCCACAAAAATAGAATTTTATAAAATTTCAAACAGTGTTCACTTATTGGGTGAGTGAATTAAAGGTTTAAAGAAGCCATGCTGAAATTTTCCTCGATCAAGAAGAAACTGTAGACAATGCAACAAGTGCAATTGTTAAGAACACACATACCACGTTGTGCCATGTAAACAGCATTTACACTATCAATCAAATAAAAAACGCGACGAGCTTTTTGAGAGCATGACGCAATCTGGTCTTTAATTGCATTATATGGTTGCTGGCCTGCTGCGCTTAAAAAAATTTAATGTGTTATTTTTTTCTCCAAAAAGTAAAAATTTATAAAATTATTACACTCATTCGGGCAGCTAAAGTAAAAAAAAATCGAAAAGTTATTCTTAGTTTTCTTTGGAAGCGTCATCTGAAGCAAAGTTTATTTGGCTACTTTTGGAAATAGCATTCAACTGCCAACAACTGAACATTTCTATGCCGCAAAGAACGTCTTCAGCCTATTACTCCGCAATCCTTTTCTCGTTCGACGTCAAAATTGGCTTTGGTATTTGGTAGGTGAAATGCGACGCGCAGAGAGACTGAAGATGTTGTCGTGGTGTCCGTCGACTTCAACTCAACGACGTCTTTGGCTCCAGACGGCAAGGAATCTGCTTGCAACGGCGATGTTGAAGATGACGACAGCGTACATCGCCAACGTCACCGTTACAAGCAGAATCCTTGCTCCGCAGATTCTTTGAAGGGGTATTTTTAGGTTGTCCGGAAAGTTCTCAGCGTTCTGAGCGCTTCACTTTGAACTACCATAACGTTCTCAAATCTTATTGGATTCAGACGAAAAGAGCACCGTTCGAATCAGCGCACTTTTGGCCAACGGGCGACCGGTCGACTTATTCCATCAGCGAAGAAATTAGGGCCCGGATTCATCAAGCAATGGGTATAGGTAGAGATACCGTAAAGGAATCGTACCCACTACCAGCAGTGGGTAGTGGGTACTATTCGTGTTCATGAAAGGAATCAAGGGTAATGTAAAACTAGGGCTCTCGCGAGAACAGCTGATCTCACTGGAGCGCCATTTTGTCAATGGGGCGCGAAGGAGTCGCAGGTATACTGGTGTACCCACGACGATCGGAGGGTTTCCTCTACCCATTGGTATACCCACGATTTGGTGGGTAAATTTTATCATGAATCGTGGGTATGTCCACATCATGAGTATGTTCGCCCCCTATACCTAGCATACCTGTAGGTATGCGCGTTGATGAATCCGGGGCTTAGGTGGTTGAGATTCGGCAAAATCCGCGAAAGCAGTTTTGGCTTGGTTCTGATTGGTGAAGGTTTTACCAGCGAGAAAGTTCTGAAAGTGTTTGAAAAGGTGGTGATCGGTTGGTGAGAGTTCTGGAGAGTGTGGCGGGTGAGGCAGAACTCCAACCATTAATTCGTTCAATTCTCGAATCAATAGTTATTGTAGCTATGCTATAGAAGGTATGAACGAATAGTGATTTATGAATCGGGTGGGCGGGCGTTATCGTGCAAAACAATCGGGTGTCTTCTGTCTTCTTTCTTCTGCTGGCTGAAGTTGATGCAATTTTCGGTGCATTTCGTCGAGTTCCTTACAGTAGGACTCTGCTATGATCGTTTGGCCTGGTGCCAAAAAGTTATAATGGAGCACACCAGCCACCGACCACCACACAATGACCATTACCTTTTTAGGTGAAGGTTTGCCCATGGAAAATGCCTAGGGGGTTCGTCGGCGTCCAGCCACTGTCTGGAACGTTTCCTGTGATCGCACAGAATCCACTTTTCATCACAATTGACGATTCAATCCAAAAACGGGTCAGTATTTGTCGCGTAAAAGTAGAGAAGAACAAATCTCGAAACGTGGCAACTTCTGCCACTCACTCAACTCGTGAGGCACCCATTTTTCGAGCTTTTTTACCTTCCCAAGGCGGTTCAAAGCATTGGCAACAGCAGTTTTACTGAAGTCAAGCTCTACCGGATCCCGCCAGCTGTTTGGGATGGTTCAGCTTCCACCACTTCCTTCGACTCGTCGTCTACGTCTGCTCTAGGTCGGTCGCTACGGGGGTCACCTTCGTGGCTAAAATCTCCGGTCCGAAATTTACTGAACCACTGGCGCACAGTTCTTTCTCCAACACTACTAGACCCCCACACTTGATTATCTGTTGAGCTGTCCCGGCCGCGGATTGTCCCAATTTGAAGTCAGAATAAAATGTCGTTCGGAAATGCTCCTTTGACATACTTCAATCAGTCCTTCAAAAACAAAAATATACATTATGTCAGATGGAGCGAAAAATTCTGTACAGAAAGTAGCACTAATGCGCAATGCAAGTTGAATTTTTGCTTAATAATACACGACTGAAAGTAGTAGCACAAAACGCTGAAAACCTTCGGGACAACCGAATAGAAGTAAAATGCATGGCTCACTCCAAAAAACATTGTTTAACGCAGTCCGTGATCCTGTGTCCTTACAACAACACAGACGTCACCATGTTCGTGACCGTTAGCTTGGGATCGAATTATAATTCTAATATAATTCTATAATTTTAACCTTAGCACGTGTAGCACAGTAGGAGGAGGCGCCGGCTGTCGCCTGTACCCGATACAAGGTTCCTGGTTCGGATTTCCCGCCCAGGCCAACCAAGCCTTCCATCCCTGTGGGGTCGTTGAATTGGTACCAGACTTGTCTGGGAAGGATACAGCGCTGACTTGACCATACACTGGCCACCGCAAGTCATTGTATGGCCAAATACGCATTCAGGTCGCCTCCATGACATTCCTCAGAAGTAGAATTCGTGGCGCATCCCAAAAGGGATTTAGTAACGCCGTCCTTTATCCCTTTCATTGTTTTTTGTTCAAAATCTGAACTTGAAGCAAAATTTAATTATTTTATCCTAGCGCAAGGAAAACATCTGGATACAGGGCTTTACCAAAAATACTTCAATAATCCCTTCAAGGACAGAAATATAAAACAGCGTTGATATAAAACAACGTTATCTGACATAATGCATTAATTATTTAGTCAGACAGAGCGAAAAATTCTGTGCAGAAATTAGCATTAATGCACAATGCAAGTCAAATTTTTACTTAATAACAGACGAATGAGAAATAGTAACACAAAACGCTGACCACACAACCTAATAATAAAGGATCGCACTAATGATAAATCGCAAAATGCAAAAACACTGGCATAGGGAGAAATCGAACCTTCGACCACATTCCTGTGAGGCGAGAATACCATCCACTGCGCCAACCGACCACATTCCGTGGGTGGCAGCAGGGCGTGGTGAACTTCGTGTTCACGTTTTCACACACCTTTTTTCGAGCACAGAAGAGTATTCCGATAAAAATTAAATATGGTTTCGTACTCCCCACACGTGATCCTACATCATGTAAAAATTGCATCGCAAAAACTCCCTTTAAGTTCGGAGCCTTTCCTTGTTGGAGTAAAGCTGATTGTAGCAAATTTTCAAGCCGTGGACTACGAAATGCATATTTTCATCGAATTTTCTAGAAGAAGTCATGATTTTTTGGGTTTTTTTCAGTTTCGCCGCCACCAGCCGACGAAAGCACCATCAGCACTGCAGGTTGTGGAGCAGATATCACACGACGAGCCAGTGGACGAATTGCTAGCACGCTCCGTGCTTGTACCGTCTAGGTCTAGGACGCTTGTGGTTCATCTTCATCGAATTTCTAATGCAAAGTTGTATTCAGCCATGAAGTGATCCATAAATTGTGATGATGCGTTAGTGCTGGGTAAAAAGCGCGTATGTTACTATGTTACATGTACCATTTTTACGTCAAATTGGACACTTTTCAAATCAAACTGGACACGTTTCGTGTCAAATTGAACACTCTTCCAAGCTAACCTAAGACTTTTCAAATCAAAGAGAACTCTTCCAAATCGAAATGAGCTTCTTTTACATTAAACGGAATACTCTCCAAAAGGTTGGAAAAAATCTTCGAGTAAAAATTTACTATGATTTCTATTAACTTTTGTTTTACTCACCCAATAAATAAAAACTTTGTTTGAAATTTGATAAAATTCTTATTTTTGCGAAAAATAAAGGTTTACAGCTTGTTTTAAAAAGCAAGAAGACGGCAACTTTTTAGTTTCAAAAAAGAGAATGCGCTGTGCTCTCGTCCAAGACGTTTTACTCGATTGATAGCAAAATTTCGGCTTTCATGGAGTTTCACACTTACAAACGCTGCAACATAAACAATTGTAAGAAAAAGAATCACTAATATCCTTACTTTGATGCTTTATGTAAGCAGCATTTAGACATCAATCAAATAAAAATCGCGACGAACTTTTCGAGTGCATGACGCGATCTGGTCTTTCAGTAAACCATAAGACTGCTGCCTGGTTTGTTGAGCTTTAAAGGATAAGGATAAAGGATAAAGGACGGCGTTACTCAATCCCTTTTGGGATGCGCCAGCGCATTCTACTTCTACGGGATGTCGTGGAGGCGACATGAATGCGTATTTGGCCATACAATGACTTGCGGTGGCCAGCCGATGAACAAGTCAGCGCTTTATCCTTCCCAGACACGTCTGGTACCAATTCACCGACCCCGGAGGGATGGAAGGCTTGGTTGGCCTGGGCGGGAAATCCGAACCAGGAACCTGGTATCGGGTGCACGCGACCGTCGGCGCCTCCTCCGACTGCGCTACACGCGCCCTGTTGAGCTTTAAAACAAAAATTAATTTATTATTTTTTCTAGAAAAAAATAAAAATTTTATAAAATTATTACACTCAGACAGCTGAAGTAAAAAAATAATCAAAAAAGTTATACCTAATTTTTCTTGAACAAGAACACTATTCTTACCATCTTGGAGTATTCAGTTTATTGTAGAAGAAATCCGTTTTGATTTGGAAGAGTTTGCTGCGATTTCAAAAGTCTTAAGCTAACTTAGAAGAGTGTTCAATTTGATTCGAAAAGTGTCTAATTCGACCTGAAAATGATAATGTCTGTGTCTGTATGTTGTCATCTATTTGTTCGTCCTCAGTCTGATCGATTATTCACTGAGTTTCGATTAATTGTAGATGTTATGACAGCTCTGCTCGTGAAATATCACCACATAACTCGGCGAGTATTACCTCACTCACGTCCTTTCCAACGCACTCACGCAATGGTGCTGTCTAATTTTTTAAATAATAATAAGTTGTACGTTTTCCTAGTTGAGTGGGGAGGCTGAAAGTGTGCGTGAGTGATCGCGTCCAATTGCAAAGTAAAAGTCGCAAAGTCGTGATTTATACTTCAGTCGCGAGCTGACGCGGCATTGCGAACGCAATCAATATCGATTAAGCGGCACATGCGATCGATACTAGTAGCTTAACGCCGACAATGGTGTATAAATCCCGTGTAAGGGCCTGTTCATACTTCGAGCGCCAAGAGCGACAAGAGCGACTGGAGCAACAGGAGCGACTGGGGCGACGGGCAAAGTGTGAAGTACGCAATTATTCACGTACATCACACTACGTCCATCGCCCCAATCACTGCAGTCGCTCCCAGTCGCTCCTGTCGCTCAAAGTATGAACAGGCCCTAAAGGCGTGATGCCTTACTGCCCCTACCTGCCCTACCTGGAATCTTCACATGACGCAATTTTGCACACATTTCTGCCACCTCCACCTCAACTGGAAAGGTCCACTGCATCCTTTTGGTACTGTTGAGTTGCCATGGTCATTGTTGATAGGATAGCGAGTCAGGACTAATTCGTGCATGTTTGGTTCTTAATGTTGAGGTCAGTAAGCGTAACTCTGTGAGTAATACCACAGTAATGTTTTTCCCAACGGGATCAAGTAAGTCTATGTTCAGCGCTTTTCTAGTTGAGTAGGATGGGAACACAAAGTGTGTATAATTGCGTAAAAGCGCAGTGTCAAAGTCCTGATTTATACTTCAGTCGCCAAGCGGAGCGTGGCTACGGGCGTGGTCAATATCGATTAGGCGATCGAAATTACAATTTTGAATCGAGCCCAAAGGCGCTTAGCATTACTGTTTCCTACTTTAAATCCACACTTGACGCAATTTTGCACACTTCCGAGCAATACGGGTTTGGGAGGGGGAGGGTGCAGTCCCTGGTGAGCTTGTATATTTTCGAAGTACAGCTCGTCAGTAGGACAGAATATTTCGTTTTCCAAGCGCAGACCCACCTCCACACTAAAATTGCGGTAGAATAGTCAACTCCACTACGATTGAATCCATCGTCGTAAGAATGAACCACCCAATCCCAGCGTTTGATAAACTTACAGCCGGAATATCCCGTCCGTGTTGTCCACCGTAGTTCGAAGTGAAATTCAGGGAAATCGTTGCGGGACCACGCAGCTGCTTACCCCCCTGCTAACCAGTCGCTGCAGCTAGTGATGTTTGCGTCGTTAATATCTCTCATCTCTGGCTCCAGCGTATAGAGCCTGTAGTAAGGGCGTAAGGTGAATAATAAAAACCAGGTTTGAACTGCGCGCCTATGGGCGTTGCGCACCGGACAACTCGGAGGGTTTCTTCCGGTTGTAAGTGTATCGGCGAGTCCCAATCCCGATTTGCACCTCCACCTTAACTAGGAAATCGTGTTGTATCATTTTGGCACTGTCGAATTGTCATTGGTCGTTGATATCTTGGCCGGTTGTACTAACTCGTACGTGATTGGTTCTTCATGCTCCTGCCAGTGTTACTCACTCTGTTTGTTCGATTATCGATCGAGTATCGAGTATTCCGCACGTTTCCAATTGATACCGCTATTTTTCACTTATTTTATTGAGCACCATACTTGGGGCTACGTATGTAATGCGATTTGATCGTTGTTATTATTGTTTTGATCATAATTGTTGTCATTTTTGTATTTTAATTTTGCATGAATGTAAATATTTTTATTTAATATTTTAATTTTCACTTTGTATTTTTGTGTTTGTTTTTGTATTTCAAGATGCAATTATACGCTCCTGAATAGGTCAATAAATGTGTATTACAATAGAATAAGAAGATGTGTAGACCTTGAGTCACTTTGGCACGTGGTAGAACTGCACGCTCAAAGAAATCAACGATCGGTCGTGGGTCGATAATTGATTACTGGCACAAGGGAGTAGTGCGTCGACGCTACATGGCGTCGCGTCAGGTTGGCCGCAGAAAGGCCCCAACGGACAAGAGTTATGCCAAAGTAAAAAAAAAATGAGACAGACGGTGAAATTGCAGAAAAATGCCCTTGGTGCAGTAATTACCAGGGATTTAACTAGCACTAATTGCAGCCTGCCAGAAAGGTTACCTAACTATAGTGGAGAAAAAATGTCTCTGAATCAATGGACTTGTAAAAAAATAGGGAAAAATTGGCGAATTCGCGAAGAATCGTCCTATCGGAGGTCAACCCAAACGCTTGATCTGAATCGAAATCGCCGATTGATCGGCAGACGGTAGACGGGCGGTACGGACACGAGACGGGCGGTACGGACCCGAGACGGGCGGTACGTAGGTGCGCTCGACGTCGCGCACGGCGAGCGGCGAATCGCGCGCGAACACGGTGTCGCGCACGGCCACGCGGCAGCGGCGCGTCCCAGCCCTCCGGAATGGCTGGCGAGGCCGCGTCACCACGTGCGACGGCGCGGTGGTCGCGCGCGGCCGCGACATCGCGCTGGAATGCGCGACGAGCGTGTCGAGCCACGCGGCCAGTGGTTAAGAGGGCGCCGCGACGGCGCACGCGATGCGCGGAGTCGCGCGCGGACAGGCGGCCATCGGCACGCGGCGCGGCGTTCGAGGATGTCCAGCGGCGAGTCCTGCGATCGATGGGCGGCGAATGCGCGGTGCCCCGCGCGGAGTAGCGAAATTACGCGGCGTCGCGCGCGAAGGCGCGGAATCCACTGGAATCGAACGACCGATGCGGCGCGCCAGCTGACATTGATGCCGATCACCAGTCAAAAGTTTGACCTCCAATGAAGCGATACTCCGGAATTCACTTTAAAACGACGGTTTTTGTCCATTTTCCGAACATTACTGGAATTTTAGCGACCTTGGTGAAATGTGATAGCATTGCCAGTACATGAGTGGCATCAAGAACGTCTAGAATGGCATGCTTTCCAACTGAGCTTGAATGTGACCTTAAACAACACAGCCAGATTCGGACTGCCTCCGCTCCCGCTCCATGGCACAAAAACGTCCATCTGTTGCTGTGGAATTGAGCTTTTATCTGAATAAAGCGATTTCCGTGAACTTGACTTGTAGGGGTCAATTCCTGTCGATGGCGAACGTTGATCTCAATCGAATCGCCGATTGATCGGCGAACGGTAGACGGGCGGTGCATACCCGAGGCAGGCGCCCTCGACGTCGCGCACGGCGAGCGGCGAATCGCGCGCGAACACGGCGTCGCGCACGGCCACGCGGCAGCGGCGCGCCTCGGCCCTCCGGAATCGCTGGCGAGGCCGCGTCACCACTCGCGACGGCGCGATGGCCGCGCGCGACCGCGACATCGCGCTGGAATGCGCGGCGAGCGTGCCGAGCCACGCGGCCAGTGGTTAACAAGGGCGCCGCGATGGCGCGCGCGGTGCGCGGAGTCGCGCGCGGACATGCGGCCATCGGCACGCGGCGCGGTGTTCGAGGGTGTCCAGTGCCGAGTCCCACGATCGATGGTCGGCGAATGCGCGGTGCCGCGCGCGGAGCAGCGAACTTGCGCGGCGTCGCGAGCGGTGGAGCGACGAAGTCCACGCCGCGTCAGCTGCTGAGATCGATTCTGATCATCATCAGGGTCAAGAGTTTGATCTCCAATCGGCCGACGCTTCGACGATGGTCGTTTCAGACGGCGTTTTTTTCAGTTTTCAGGTCTTTCACAGTCTTTTTAGCAACGTTGCAGCTCTGTAGACACTTTCCCAATCGGTGGGTCTACACAGCTTTACGTAATTTCCCACAAATTCATTCGCAATGTTGTCTTCGGTGTTATTCTCGATGTTGACGAAGAACTCACGTTTATTCGATCCAATCAACACTCAAAATCGCCATTTATTTCAAGCTATACGCCTTCTTAGTCGGTAGGTGTACTTCTATAGCACCTACTGCTTTACGTAATTCCACACAAACTCATGTGAAGTCGTTTTTTCAGGGTTTTTTCTCCATTTCGACCTAGAACTCCCTTCTATCTACTCCAATAGACTCAAAATAACCACTTTTGCAAGCTAAGATACCCACCATACCTTTCCTAGTTAGTGGGTGTAGCCCTAGAGCGTCTAGAGCTCTACGCGATTCCACACAAATTTATTTGAAACCAAGTTGTCAGTGCTTCTTACCGACTTTGACGAAAAACTCGCATTTATTCACTTCAATCGACTCTTAAAATCACAATTTTTACACGTTAAGATATTCGCCATATACTTTCCCAATCGTGGTTGTACTGCTAGAGCGTTTACAGCTTCACGCGGACGACCGCGTCGCACCCGCGCGCGTGAGGGCGGCTGCCATCATCCGCTGATCAGAGGGTGCTTTTTCTCACCATTCATTCAATAAACCTTGACATTCACACTCGCCGATACACTTACAATCGGAAAAAGAACCCGTCCGAGTTGTCCGGTGCGCAACGCCCACAGCCGCGCGATTCAAAACTGGTTTATATTAGCCATGGAGCGCCCTTACTACAGGCTCTATACGTTGAGCCAGGGACGAGGGGTGTTAACAACGCTCTATGGGATTTTCTAGCAACTGCGTGGTCCCGTGACGATTTCCCTGAATTTCACTCCGAAACTACGGTGCACAACTCATACGGGTTTTTTTCGGTTGTAAGTTAATCAAACACATTCACATCCTTAAGAAAACGAGAAAAAGTGTGCAAAATACTCTATTTATTATTCGCCGCTTCACATCGACCTAACAATATACAATTCAGGAGAAAATGCTCATAATCCTCTTCACAACGCATCAGTCAGCAGCTCATTCTTCAATAAACCTAATATCACCAGCGACGAGAAGCCCTTCCGGGCCTTGATACCGCGTAGAACACAGTCGAGAAACGGGAGATTCTTCAATCACATCAGCCATCGCTGCCTTCTGACGACCGCTCGTTCACACCTGTGACAGATTGACCAGCTCTTCGAGCAGTGCCGTCCTTGCACACGCTCTGTCCATTGCGTAGCGTTTCGCGGCCTGGAATGTAGACCTTCCATGGCCGGAGGTAACTAATTAACCAGAAACTGGGTTCCTAAACGGTGGGACGGGGAGGTACATACTCAGCCTAGCCCCAGAAACACCTCCTTGTCCTGGTAGAATTTCTCCAAATGTTGCAGGAATTGGCGCAATGGGGGGGGGGGGCAGCATGTGGTCTTCTACAAGGCAAATGACCCGCTTCATGAAAAACCAGGGGCCGGATTCATCAACGACTTCCAGCAATTTAATGGAGAAAATACAGCCGAAGTTACACCATATCGCTTGCTGATACGCCGCACTATCGGGAATTTCGGCTGTGTTTTCTTCGTTAAATTGATGATCCGCCCCAAAACAGCATAAATTCGAAAATACGGATTTATCCTAGCCGGGAGGGGGGGGGGGGGGGCACATAACTAAAAATTATGCAACAAATTAACTTGGGATTCATGTGGCGGGTTCTAGACCACAAAATAAGGCCCAAACTGACAAAATTCACAAAAAATACAACAAAAACAAAACATTTCACCACGGTTGTAAAGCTATGAGCGCCCCTCACCATGACGGATCCGACCCTGGTTATAACATGTCAGGCGGCGATCAGCACACGGTATGCGGCTTTACACGTCCCTGTCACCATGATAGATCCTGGTTATCCTGGTTATAACACGTCAGCCGGCGGTCACTCATTATGACGAGGCGAGTGGCGATTGGAGTATAAAAGGGGCTTTACGCGCCTACCACTCAGCCGCATTATTATACCATGGGCCGGATTTATCAACGACTTACATAACTTTAACAGAGAATTCACCGCGGAAAACTCAGATAACGCCGCTTATCAAGCGATATGCTGAGCGATAAGCCGCGTTATCTGAGTTTTCCGCTGTGAATTCTCTCTGTTAAAGTTATGCAAGTCGTTGATGAATCTGGCCCCAGGACGTCTTTACAACCGCGAGTATTTGTTCCTTTGTTTACTTTTTGGGTCCTGTTCTATTCTGTCTCCGTAAATCCCAATTCAATTGCTTGCCTAATTTCTAGTTACGTGCCCCCCCCCCCGACTAGGATAGATTCGAAAACATTATTCCTTCAACATATCTTCTTCTTCGTCGTCAACATATGCACATCAAAAATTCATGGAACAAATAAAGAAACATGAAAATTCTCAAAAATAAACTTACTTAATAGACATCTTTGTGGATAGGTAGATCTTACCGTAACATGAGGTTACGCGGGTAGAACGCTGCCACGAGTCAGCACGTGTCGATTGACGTGTGATGACACGTGGCTGTGTACCACACGGAAAATCTCACGGCATGTGGTAGATCAAAAAGCGGTCCGTCATGACATTGTACGTTACTCCTTCTCTATGTCATTTCCTTTCTCTAGGGTGTTTTTTCATCGAATACCTCAGTCCAGTGATGTGTCTCAAGCTTGAATTGGCATATTCTCGGGTTTCACTCGAGTTTTTCAACCACCTGCAGAAGCTGCCCACCCCCCCCCCCCCACGTATAGGAATTCCGAGATCCGACATACCTGTGAACCGGGGGCAATCACCATAGGATTGTGCCTGGCGTAGTATTCCTTCCAAACATGTATCAGCCGCATAGACGAACTCATAAACAGTGCCGTTCGCTGGTCGCCTGAAAACGAGACATATTATCATCCATCCAACCAGCACTACCGTAATTATTACTCAGGACAATTTTGGTTAGTAACCGACAACCAACCGGGGCCGGATTCATCAACGAATTACGTAACTTTAACGGAGAACTGTAAGAGAAAAATTCAGATAACGCCGCTTATCAAGCGATATGGTGAGAGATAAGCCGCGTTATCTGAACTTTTCGCTTACAATTTTCCCTTGAATTTACGTAATTCGTTGATGAATACGACCTCTGGTTTGAAACTCGTTGGTTAGTAACCGACCATGAAAGGGTTTGGAACCGAGCACGAAAGGAGGCCACGCCCCTTGCAGCATGTGTTGCTATTGCGCAGCTAGGGGCTTGGCCATTTCGTGCTCGGTTTCAAACCCATTCATGGTCGGTTACTAACCAACTGGTTTCAAACTACTTGGTTGTCAGTTACAAACGCAAATTTCTCTGAGTAATTATGAAAGCGTTCATCCACCTTCTTGCAATGCCTTCTATTACTGTGCACTTCATCAAAAATCGGCACAATTTTCTTCAAGGGGTCATTTAAACAAACAAAAAACACTATTAATCAAATAAAATCCGCGAGGCTCAGGGCGATGGCATGGCGCAATCTCTTGTAATTCATCTAAAAATTGCTGCTTTTCTGTGCTTAGCTTGTTAACTTAGTTGATAAGCTTTGGTCTATTGTTTTTCCTCGGAAAATAAAGATTTCATAAGGCTTCAAAAACGGCGTTCACCTTTTTGGAACGAGTGTAATTTGACAAACAATTGACTCCAAAACCGTAAATGTGAAGCGAAGGGCGTTATAGCAGTGCAATGTAGGCAAACTCTACACAGGGTGTCTCTCAAAACCACTCTTGTGGCCAAGAGATTCGGATCTATCCTAGTCCGGTGAGGGGGGGGGGGGGGGTGGGGCACATAACTAAAAAGTATGTAACAAAATGAATTGATACTTACCGAGCGGCTCCTAGACCTAAAAGAAACCAAAAACGAACGAACAGACAAAAAATAAAAATCGCCGCGGTTTACAACCCTCTCGGCGTGAAAAGAGCGACGGAATGGAGGTATGCCGCGTGCTGGCCGCCGGCTGCCATGTTATAACCAGGATCTAACATGGTGAGGAAGGCCTATAAGGCCGCATGCCGCATTCTGACCACCGCCTGACATGTTATAACCAGGACCTAACATGGTGAGGAGGGTACATAACTTCGCCTGGTTACAACCGCGGCGAAGACGAAGGTTTTTTTTTTCGTTTTTTTTTTATTCGTGAATTTTTCTACTTTAAATCCTATTTTGTTCTGCAGGGGCCGCTCGATAAGTCTCAAGTCGATTTGTGATTTGTTACATACTTTTTAGTTATTTGCCGCCCTGGACTAGGATAGATCCAGGGATTCTTAATCTTTCTGCCAAAATCTATATAAGTTATTCTCTGTGAGCGCCGCGCCTGAAGTATAAACAAAACAAGGTCCAACTAATTGGATAATATTAGTGTAATTCGTGACTCTCTGTGCTCACAGAAATTTGGAGCCTGTTGTACTCAAAAAACCTCCTGACGGTACGAAAAATAGCCAAATTTCCAATTTTTTGTTGAGCCTAAAGCTCCTGTTCAAGCTCAAGGTCTGCTAGTGATCTTTGGAATTGGAAATTGGGTTATTTCTCGTACAATGAGGACGTTTCTTGAGTGAAACCGACTCCAAACTTCAGTGACCAAAGGGGATCACGGATTATGACAAAATCAGTCATTTAGTCGCGCCCGATTTAGGGCCTGTTCATACTTCGCGACAAGAGCGACTTGTCGCCCGTGCAAAATATGCATATCGATTAAAACAGAGTGCGCGCCGCCGAAAAGTGTTCATACTCGGGCGCCGGCGTTGTCGCTCCAGCCGCTCCTGTCGCTCTAGTCGCTGCTGTCGCCTGTTCATACTTCAGCGCGCTGCGCTCTTGTCGCTGCTGTCGCGAAGTATGAACAGGCCCTTATACTCCAGTCGCCGCGAACTTAGCCATATTGATTTAACTGCACGGCCTAATCGATATCGGCCGTTCTCATTATGACGAGGCGAGTGGCGATTGGAGTATAGAAGGGGCTTTACGCGCCTACCATTCAGCCGCATTATTATACCATGGGCCGGATTCATCAACGACTTTGAACAGAGAATTTACGGCGGAAACTCAGATAAACTCAGATCGCTCACCATATCGCTTAATAAGCCGCGCTATCAGGGATTTCGGCTGTAATTTTCTCTGTTAAGGTTATGTAAGTCGTTGATGAATCCGGCCCCAGGATGGCGAGTTAAGTTGTTTGTTGGCTGACCGAAACGCAATTCATGACTCCATATTACCACAAGTATTTAAAGTTTGCCCCAGTCAAGAAAATTCTTCCTTGAAGAGTAAGGGCCTGTTCATACTTCGAGCGACAAGAGCGACTGGAGCGACGAACGTTCCGTGGTGTACGTAAATAGTTACGTACTCCACGCTACGTTCTTCTCCGACGGAGTGTGGAGTACGTAGTTATTTGCGTACACCACACTACGTCCGTCGCCCCAGTCGCTATCATCGCTTGAAGTATGAACAGGCCCTAACGCGATCACTCAATTTTCTTTATCACTTGAAAATTTCAGCTCGAGGTAAACGCACAGCAAAGCTGAACAAGAAATTCTATACAACCTATTAACGAAAAACTCCTAGTAGGTCACATTTGCACTTTTAATCAGGTAAACATCGCGAAATGCATGGCGCAATCTCAATATTTTAACACATTGGCAAACATCAGCTTCTTCAGCTTGAAATGGGTTGCACAAGTCTTCACTGTAACTACAACATGGCTCCACGTCTTCAGAAAACTCACCCTTATTGTACAGTGGATTCAAAAACTGCTTTTTATTCTCGAGCACATACGTCCATAGCGAAACCGTGTCCTTCGAACACTTCTGCAAACACCCTTTTTATACAAGAGAAGACTGAAAACAATGCTAAGAAAGTCTGGAAATCGACACCTACATTGTCAACAAGGCGCTGTTTCTCGCTGTTGTACAGGAATGTACCGAATCGGCACGAGTACAACTCGTCGAGTATTGTCACCAACAACGACGAGTTGAACTCGAAATGACACTCGTGCTGATGCAGCACCTGCCAAACACAGTCGATGAACTGCACGAACACCGGCGACCGCTCACCATCTGTCGCTTTGTCCTCACCGTGACCTACACATAACATAAAACATAAATACAAAAATAAACATTAATAACGTAAAATAACAATGACATAAACACAAAAATAAATACACTAGAATTTATAACAATAAAAATCGCTCTCGCACCTATCCGATGCGCGAACTTGTGTCCAAAACTGCACCATTCCTTTTCTATCAGCACCGCGAAGCCTTTGATTGTGCGGTAGTAGGGATCGAGCTGCAGCATCGCTAACGATGTCAACTGAAGTGGTTAGGATAACGACCGATGAAGCGCTTTGAAAGACGTTTTCATCACTTTCAAGTCAAATCGGACACTTTCCACGTAAAATGGACCACTCTCACCTCAAGTCGACACTTTTCAAGTCAAATTGGACACTGTTCTAAACAATATTGATGCTTCTAAAATCGAAGTGAACGCCGTCCGAATCGAAACGAGCTTCGATCTATCCTAGTCCGGGGGCCACATAACTGATAGGTAACAAAATGAATTTAGACTTACCGAGCGGCTCCTAGAGAACAAGTTGGAACCTAAATTAAGCCAAAAACGAACGAACAGAAAAATCGCAGCGGTTTACAACCGTCTCGCCGGGCAAAGAGCGACAGAATGGAGGCATGCCGTGCGCTGACCGCCGCCTGACATGTTATAACCAGGATATAACATGGTGAATAGGGCGCTTGAAGCCGCATGCCGCGTGCTAACCGCCGCCTGACATGTTATAACCAGGATCTAAGACGGTGGGGAGAGCACACAACATTGCCGGCTTACGGCCGCAACAATTTCATTTCTCGTTTTTTTCTTTGTGACTTCTTCTTGTTTAGGGTCCTATGTTGTTTTTAGGAGCTGCTAGATAAGTCTCAAGTGAATTTGTTACATACAATACTTTTTAGTTATGTGCCCCCCGGACTAGGATAGATTCCGAGCTTCTTCTAGGTCAAATACAGACTCTCCAAGATCGTTGGAATAATTTTTTATCCAGGAAAAATTTGGTATGACTTTACTCTTTGAAATTTTCACTTCAGCTCCATAAATGAAAGTAAAGCTTTTATAAAAAAAACTTTCTTTGAGAAAACATAATATCAAATAAAATTTGGGACGGAAGGGGCACCCTAGAAAGATGGAACAAATGCAGGCGTCTGTGGCTTCTTCCAGCGATGCAGTTGTAAGGAAAGGTCCTCTTGTGGGCTAGGTCAGTGTACCTTCATCGTTAAATAAATAAATAAATAAATTTACAGCAGAAACTCCTAAAAAAGCGCGAATTAACGCGATTTATCAACAAGCGATATGGTGAAGTGCTGGCGTTAACAGGATTCTCCGCTGTAATTTCTCTGTATCAAAAAAACATATCGAAGCTCACATAAACTCTCTCAATATCATTCCCACCGTTCAACATGGATTTCGAGCGGGTATGTCGGTTGAAACTTCATTACTCTCCTGTTTCAATGAGTGGACCAAGGCTTATGATAGTAATTACTCCATCGATGTGGTCTATTTCGACTTTTGTAAGGCTTTCGACAAGGTTCCCCACGATTTACTTATACTCAAGCTGCATTCAATTGGTCTCAATCCTCGGATTGTTCAGTGGTTAAACTCCTTCATTTCAAACCGAACATTTCAAGTTGCAGTTGGCACTTCTCTTTCTCCAGTGCATTCAGTTTCAAGTGGTGTCCCTCAGGGTGGAGTCCTTTCGCCTTTATTATTTAACATCTTCACCTCGGACTTGCCACTTGTGTTGGGAGACCTAGATGTCGATGTGTGCATGTATGCGGACGATATCAAAATTTTCAAAGTTGTTCAGGACACCGACTCGGACCCTATCATTCAACAGGCCATAAACAGGGTCGATGAATGGTCTTCTCGAAATGGCCTCCCGCTATCAGTTGAAAAAACTCGTGTTCTTCGCATTGGAAAACGTCCTAGACATCCTCATTATACTTTATCTGGATTTCCCCTGGACGTTGTTAGCGAGGTGAAGGACTTAGGCGTTTCTTATGACAGTAATCTGAACTTCGATACGCACTATAAATCTATCTCAAGTAAAGGTCACCGCAGAGTCTATAACATTTTCAAGGTTCTTCACACTTCGGATCAAAACACCCTACTTAAGGCGTATAAGTTATACATTCGCCCTATACTGGAGAGCAGTACCACCATCTTTTCTCCCTTCAAAAAGAAGGATATCCTTGCACTGGAGAGAGTCCAAAACACCTTCACCCGGAAACTCTTCCTGCGTAGCTTCAGGCTTCCCTATAGCGATATCCCAAATTCTACTGCTAGAAACCATGCCTTAGGTATCCCCTCTTTGGAATGGCGAAGAAAGCGCTTTGATCTCCTCATGGCGTTTAAGATTTTTAAGGGATTAATTGATCTCCAAATTTCTGATTTCTTCATTCCAGTAACTTCCCGCACCAGAGGAGCAGCCTTAAAATTTACAACCTCATCGGCCAATACACAGATCAGGTCAAAGTTTTTCTCTTCCAGAGTTCGTACTGCCTTCAACCGTGTCCTTCGTTCTCATCATTTCTCATCGAGTTATAACACGTTCAAAATGCGCGTTGCTGAGTTCATCACTTAATCTCTCATTGTCTGTGGCATTATATTCCCAAGTCTCTATTCTGTTCTGTTCTGTTTGGTTTTAGTTTTATTTATTTATTCCATTGTGTGTCGGTCATTGACACTCCTAAATAAATAAAAAATAAATAGTTTAATTTAAATTTTAACACCGTTCTTCGACAGACAGAGTGTATGCCCCCTCCCCTCCGCTAGGATAGATTCAAAATTTGTCTTAAAGCGAAACAAGTCAGCAGCAATCATTTAGTCCATTACAAGAACAGGCCATAAACTCTTGCTCGTTGCGATTTTTATTCGATTGATAGTGTAAACGCCGTTTACATGAAGCATCAAAGTGAGTATATGTGTTTTTACAGCTGTTTTTGTTGAATAGCCTTCATGTGTTAAACTCCATGCAAACAGAAATTTTGCTATCAATCGGACAAAAATTCCGACGTCTTAAAGAAGAGCACGTCTCAACCCTTCTTTTAGCACTAAAAAGTAGCCGCCTTCCTGCCCTTTAAAACAACCTTTTACCATAATTTTCCTCGAAAAATGGAAACTTTATAAAACTCCAAGCAATGTGAGTGGCTAAATGTAAACAAAAACAAAACAATACTTACTGGTCAGATGAACTAAATCTTCAGGGAAGGTCATACTAAAACTTTCCTCGATCAAAAAATTATTCCAACCTTTTTTGAGATTCTCTTCTTTAATGGTCAATGAGCCCGTTTTGATTCGGAAAATGTTCACTTTGATTAGAAGAGCGTCAACACTGCTTAGAAGAGTGTCCAATTTGATTTGAAAAGTGCCCAGTTTGATTTGGAAATTGTTCAGTTTCACGCGAAAATGGTAATATTCAACAACGGTCATTATTTTCGCGATATTGCGACCATCCTAGAGTCGCAGTGAATGCCATGACAAGACAAAACTCGGTCAGCTCCCACCTGTGCCGTTCGGTCCCAACCGTCGGAGCAGTGCACCAGCACAGAGTTTTTATTCCTTTCCACCTCGGCGACGATCTGTGCAGCTCCTTCTATGATCGACTGAATATGATTCAACCACTTCGACTCGTCCAACATCTTCAAGTAGTTCTTCTCGTCTACTCGCGGAAACAAGCAATCTTTCAGCTTTCGCAGCCTGTGGAAAAGGAGGAGTCACACTCAGAAATCAACCACTCAGAACTCAGAAATCACTCAGAACACTCGAACTAAACTTCCAAAACTGATCCCGAGATTATACAGGGTGTCTCAAAAAAAAATGTATGCACTGTTTGAAAGGTGATAACTTTGCTCACAGTAATAGTACTGAAGAAGTTAAGGGACCGTATGAAAGCTTAGGAAAATAGAAACTTTCTGACACATGAGCGGTATGGAATGCGCCATGCACTCGACTGCAATTTCGCGATTTACACTCGACTGATTGTGTTCCGTTTGAATACTTGTCATAATTTCCTCACAAAGTGGCCGTATTGATTGATTTGTGCTTCCTTTATGCTTCAAAACTTAAACGTACACTGCGACTTGCGAGAAACGCAGGGAGTCCTAAAGAATGCAGGTACTATTTGAAAGGTTCTAACATTGCTGCTAATGAAACTTTTGAAAATGTTAAAGGCACATATGAAAGCAAAGGGTAGCGAGATTACTGACTCGTGTAGTTTAGTCAAGATTGACCGCCTGCTCCCGCCTAAAACCTTGCATTTCCAACTCGATTGGTTGTGCATGGAATGAATGCTTGTTACAATCTTGCTACCACTTGGCCGGATTAACCTGCGCTGTGCTTCTTTTAACGTTTAGAATTTGACAACCATGTGAAAGACACGCGACATGCAAGTTTGTCGACTGTAAAATCTAAATGCGAGCAGGAGCTCCATGTTTCAAAGGTTAATCGGCAGAACTGCATCTACTGTGCGAAGGAAAATGTTAAAAGACGCACAGCACAGGATATTCTGGTCAAGTAGTAACAAGATTATAACAAACATACAGCCCATGCACAATCAATCGAGTCTGAAATGCAAGGTTTTATGCGGGTGCATGGCGCAATCTTGACTACTTGCACGCCACAGAGATCTCGCTATCCTGTGCTTTCATATGAGTCACAAACATCTTCAAAAGCTTCACTAGCAGCAATGTTAGAACCTTTCAAACAGTACCTGCATTTTTTAGGATACCCTGCATTTCTCGCGAGTCGCAGTGTACACTTAAGTTTTAAACCATAAAGGAAGCACAAATCAATCGATACGGCTACTTTAGTGAACAAATTATGACAAGTGTTCAAGCAAACCACATCAATCGAGGGTAAAACGCAAAATTTCAGACGAGTGCATTTCATACCGCTCATGTGTCAGAAAATTTCCTTTTTCTTAAGCTTTCATATGAACTCTTAACTTCTTCAGTACCTCTACGAGCAGAGTTATCACCTTTAAATCAGTGTAAACATTTTCTTGAGACACCCTGTATATTAAAACGACTCAAAGTATTAGTAATTATAATTGTGCTTCACAAAACTGACGTATAAGAAAGCCCAGTAATTCGTTGAAAACATCCGCCTATCTCAATGCTTAGCAAATTAGACCCACTCGATAATCCAAAACCAGGACTTCAAAAGTCTATACTAGACGAGAGGCTAGCTCTGGGAATGCGAATCGAGGACACGTGAAGCTTCATCCCTCGGGTAAAAAACTCTAAAACAATGTCCACTAATATGCCAGTTCTGCATGTAGCCCTTTTACTGACGCTTAGTTTTAATTCTGCCTCTGTTGTTGGACAAAAAAGACGGAATGCCCTCTCCGACTAGGATAGCGAAAAGGTCTGAAGCGAATCGTGTAAGAACAATCGATCTTGATCATTCGCTCCGTACAGAAGTGTGCTTCTTTTTTTTTTGCCGAGTCCTCAGATCAAACGAGAAATGGACTCTCAACCTTTGCCGTCGAGTCGCGGGTACTGGCATGTGTTGCACAGCCAATGTAGACAGCGACTTGGCAGCGCAGTGCATAGTGCGTTGGCTTCATAAACGGAAGATCGAGGGTCCGGCTACTGCATATGATGCCATTTTTGCATTTTCACCGTTTAAGTGATATTTAAGTGTCTGCTCCACTCATACATGTTCAGAGCATTTGCCACTTTGTATGCTGTTTATCTCTGACCACTCTCTATCTACAAGCCGTTAAAAAGGCCCTTCAATTAAACAATAACGTAACCTTCACATGCTGTAACAACAGAAAACACTAAGACAGCCTTTTAAGGCGTATTACAAAATGAGAAGGTTCGTACGTTATTGCTTAATTGAAAGGCCATTTTAACAGCTTGTAGATGGAGAGTGGTAAGCGACAATCAGCTTACAAAGTGGTAAGCACTCTAAACAAGTGTAAGAGTCGGACACTTAAAAACAGTTAAACAGTGAGAACGCAAAAACGGAACCATATGCGGAAGCCGAACCCCTGATATTCCGTTTGTGAAGCCAGGGCACTATCCACTACGTCACGAAGTCTCGGCTACATCGGCTGTGTAACACATGTCACCACCCGCGACTCTACGGCAAACGTTGAGAACGTTGAGAGTCCATTTCTCGTTTGGTTCGAAGACTCGGCAAGAAAAGAAGCACACTTCTACACGAAGCGAAGAAGAATCGAGACTATTCCTACACGATTCGCTTCAGACCTTTATGCGTCTATCCTACTCGGAGGGGGCATTTCGTCTCGTTTGTTCAACAACCGTGGCGGAATTAATATTAGGTTGTAACGAAATAAATGGCACTGAACCACTGTAAATTTAAACAGTTAATATCTCGGCTTGTAGGCAAGTTTGTTAATCAAAATAAAAACCTTCTGATTCTACACATCTTTGCCAACGTGACACAGGCTTTTTTATCCCAGTAGCATAAAAATCGGAAGTTCTGGAATTGACGAAATCTTCGAAGGCACTTTCGGCATCCTGTTGGTATTTGAATATTTTCCCTACCAAGAAGTCGCCAAGATGCTTGAAGAAATGGTAGTCTGTTGGGGAGAGGTCGGGAGAAAACGGAGGATGTGGTAGAGTTTCAGTGCTCAGCTCATTCAATTTCTGCAACGTCATTCGTGCTACACGGGGGCGAGCATTGTCGTGTAGAAGGAGAACTCGCCTTCGGTTTACCAAGGCCGGCCGGATATCCTTTAATTTTTTCATCATTTCTTCAATTTCAATGCAGTACTTCTCTGCCGTGATGGATTCACCGAGAGGGAGGAAGCTGTGGTGAATAATTCCCAGCGAACACCACCATACTGTCACCATTACTTTCTTTTGGTGTAATTCCGGCTTCGCAAAAACCTTGGGGCTCTCATCGCTGTCCACCCACCGTGCCGATCGTCGCCTGTTGTCGTACATTATCCATTTCTCGTCACAAGTTACGATGCGATCAAGGAATGGGTCCGTTTCGTTCCGTAGAAGCAGTGCGGACGAGATCTCATATCGTCGGTTTCTTTGCTCCTCAGACAGCTCGTGCGCCAACCATCTTTCCAGCTTTTTGGTCTTTCCAATTTCCTTCAAATGCCGGGCAGCTGTGTTGTGACTGACTCCAAGAACCTTCGCTATCTCCTGGTACCTTTGTGTGGATCCTCCTCTACCACATCTCTCAGCTTGTCCTCATCAACATCACTATGCCTCCCACGACCTTCATGTTCTTCCAAGCTCTCATCTCCATTCCGGAACTTCTGATACCAACGATGCGCCGTCCGAATTGTGGAAATCCTTGACCGAATGCGGCGTTGATCTTCTCGTCCGCCTCCTTAGCTGTAGTGCCCAGCTTGAATTCATACAAGTAAATGCCTCGGATTACCCTTTTGTCCATCTGCAAAAAAGTCAATAAAACTCTAAAGTTTTCCCACTTTTCCATAGAAGATTTGGTACTCACCGGTAGAGCAAAGTTTGCGCTTCTAAATGATATGCCACATGTTACGGTTTGTTCTTGATCAAACGCGTAAAGACGCGCCAAAAAATGGCGCGAGCCAGCGCCATTTAATTCGTTACAACCTAATAAAAAGCAACAGTAAAAAGGCTACATGCAGAACTGGCTCATTAGTGGACATTGTAGGCAACAGCTATGCATCTGAACAAGTGCCAGCGCCTGCGTCCTTTGGGAACCCCTTTCTCGACAGGTTAAGGACTCGTCAAAAATGAAACACATTCTTATACTGAGTGAAGGGTCCAGATTTTTTCTACATTGTATAATTTCATTCCGTCGTTCAAATCTACGGATCCGATCTTGCTCTTATTAGGATCCCTCGTACACAGAACTTGACCTAGACGCCGTTCTCTAGCCGACTAAAACTGGTAGAGGCAAAGTGAACAAACTAACGATTCGCGGACAACATGGATGTTGTGGATGTTGAGAAAAAACAGTGCGCACTCCTCGTACGACTCCTCGTATCCTCCACCTTTGGCTTTATTCACCTAAAATCCGTTTACTGTCAGATGTCCAGTACACGAAATGACAAATACTGGAGGCCAAGACCTCTAGGATAATAAGTGAACTGTAAAAAAGTGAGTAAACTGAGTCATCCTGTATTACTGCCCATTTCTTCCCAATCATCCGCCTTAAAGTCCTAGGACGAAGGACTCTTAAGGACAATAAGAAAAGAAGGCGCCTTCCAAAACAATCCAACCAACCTTGGCGTTGACGACTGGACGGGCGTCGAAGATAAGCAGCTGATGCGCATTCGCGTTAGCCATCACGATCTGCTTCAAAAACCTGGAACCTTTTGAATGGATCGCATTCCTCAAAGACGAGGAGCTTAGGAGACGTACCACTCATCCTCGGGACACTTCTTGTTCGTCATTCCTGACAACGGTTGCGAGCATCTCGTGATTGACGCCTGAGTGGTGGGATGCAACCAGCTCAGCACCTGAATTCCACCATAGAACCTTCGTGACACAACGCAGCAGTCCCCACGCACTCACCGGAATTCGTTGCCTACTTCGGTGTTCGCCAACTTTCTCGAGAAACGCTCGTCCCTTCGCCTCCACAACTGCCGGTATCGCTAACTAAATGAATGAAGCTCATCACAGAGACGGAAAAAAGTGCTTCGACATCACCTTCGACATTGAAGCGAGATCTACACCATTCCAATGGTGGATCAGAAGTATAAACAGTGCGCCGTCTATAGCTGTGATAGCCAAGGAACACAGGCGTTTGGCATGGGGAAGTGCAAATAGTCTGCTGGTGGCGGTGACGGACTTGAAATGAGACAGCAAAAGAGTCGGTCGCCACGAGCAGATTTTAGCCGCTCCTCTAACGTTAAACCAGGCAAAGGGTACATGTCGCGAAAGTGAGCAGCATTGGGAGGTGGAGGCGCGTCAGCCAAACAGATCGCACCAAATTGGCGTGCCATTCAGAGAGGACTTGTGCAGTTAGCATTCTAATTGGTTGGCGGCTGTTTGGAAAGTGCCCTGATTGGTACTGATTCGCTGGAGCGCCACCACCTCCCAATGCTGCTCATATTCGCGACATGAACCGGCAAAATATTTCTACGCCTGCTTTCAGTTTCAGAGATAGTTTTCCTTGTAATTACGTGCTAGTGGCACATTTTTAGGAACGAAGTTCCGTTATTTATTGGGTTGTTCGATAATTTATGTCGTTTTTCTCATGGTTGGCATGGACTGCATATTTTTATATAGTAGTGATTGCGTGGTTTACATTATAACATACTATTTTAAAAATTAGATTTTATGCTATCTTCCACCATAGCCTGAGCGCCATTAGTAAAAATAAGTTTATGAAAAATTAAGTTGAAAATCGACAATCAAAGACAGCATTATCGGCATAATCTATTGCTTTACTTCCGAAAGGACAAAAAATGCGATGCAAGCTCGGAAGAAATTGTGTGAATCTTATGCTGAGTGCTGTCAAACTATTGATTCCAATGTCTACAGTCGTCAACTATCGAAACTGAACGGAGAAATCGAGAAAAACTCTCTGAACTGGTCAGCATCATCATGGCAACGCCTGATCCCACACCTCTTTGATGACCCGTGAGAAATAAACAGAGCTCAGATAAACAGGCAACAGACACAGCTTTATTGATTGACGTTTGGGGAAAAACGATGATCATGACCTCGGCAGCCTTAGTAACCCGTACCTACCTATAGTAATTGGCCGAAATTTCATAAACGGATATCAGATTCGTACTCAGCACCCTAAATAACCCCTTTGGTCGAAGTTTGATAGGAAAAAAAACACAAGACAAAAAAGTGGTCCGCGAGGGACATTATGAGCCACCGGTGGTTGATAGCGCGCACGTGTCCCGGTCGGCTTTCCGCCGGAAAACGCGTTTGTCATCAATGTGTTAACCTAATGACTGCAATCTCTACAGTCATCAACTATGAAATTGAACGAAGAAAAACGCTCTGAACTGGCCAACATCATCATGACAACGCCTGATCCCACACCTCTTTGATGACCCGTCAGAAATAAACAGAGCTCAGTTGGGAACTGAGGCCACATCCACCCTATAGCCCTGACTCAGCACCATCAGACTACTATTTCCTTCGGTTCCTTCAAACCATTTCAATGATAAAACAGATGTTTCCGACCAGGGGTCGGATTCATGAACGACTTACAGCAATTTAACAGATAAAATTACAGCCGAAATCCCTGATAACGTGGCTTATCAAGCGATATGGTGAGCGATAAGCCGCGTTATCTGAGTTTTCCGCTGTGAATTCTCTGTTAAAGTTATGTAAGTCGTTGATGAATCCGACCCCAGGCTACTAAAATGAGTTGCACCAGTTTTTCGCTTCTGAAAACCAGGGGCCAAATTCATCAACCGCATACCGCCCTCTAACGGTGAAAGCACCGCCAAACCTGATGCTCAGGAATGTCATATCAGGGGGTAATTCGCGTATTTTCACCGTAAGAGGGCGGTAAGCGGTTGATGAATCTGGCCCCAGGGCTTCTTCGAGTGGGGAATTTTTCGACTTACCAAAGATAGCAAAAGGTCATTCAACAAAATGGTCAATATATCAATGGTTTATGCTTGTTGTTGATATAAATAAATTCACTTCGAAAAATGTGAAAAAACGACATCAATTATCGAACAACCCAATATTGTCGTGCACTGCGATGGCATTCAAGTACCTTGCGAATGGCACAGGTTTCGCTTCAGAGTCGTGGATAATGTTGAAAGACTTCCCTCGTGAACAGCAACTTACCAGTCGAGGATACGTGTCGGCGAACTCGTAGTTGTAGTTGATGTTGGTCAGCGACCACTGCTCATTTGGCACCCCCATTCTGTTCAGTTCGACCTTCGCATCATAGAGAGTCCAGCCGTCCACAGCGGGTCTTGTGCCGAGAGCCGACGGCGACGATTCCCGTACGGCTAACGCGTACAGATACGCGTACAACGGCTGGAAAAGGAGGAATTGAGCTTCTGCAGGTGGTATGTGCATGTGATACAACCATAAGGTGGGAATTTTGACCATTATTAGCAGACCTTGGGCCCATGGTAGCGCAGTAGGAAGAGGTGCTGCGTGCACCCGATACCAGTTCCCTGGTTCGGATTTCCCGCCCAGGCCAACTAAGGGCCTGTTCATACTTCGCGACAAGAGCGACTCGTCGCCCGTGCAAAACATGCATATCTATTAAAACCGAGCGCGCGCCGCCGAAAAGTGTTCATACTCGAGCGCCGGTGCCGTCGCTCCAGTCGCTCTTGTCGCTCTTGTCGCTCTTGTCGCCTGTTCATACTTCGTGCCGGCGCCGGGAGCGACTGGAGCGACTGGGGCGACGAACGGAGTGTGGAGTACGTAATTACACCGCACTGGTGCTGGAAAGCGCACTAGTGCTGGAAGGAAACAATTCCTGTTCGTACGTTCCTCACACAAATGTAAGGAGGGCTTTTATGTCTATTTTGAGTGCCAGACTGACGACGTAGGTAATATGATTGTTCGCTTCTGTCTGTTTCAGTTTCTATCAACTTTTTTGACTAAAAATATGTCTGCTTGCTTGTGTTTGCCTCAGTTTCCGGAAACTTTTTACTACTATAACTGTTTGCTTGTGTCTGTTTCAGTTTCCAAAAACTAATGCAATTGAAGTTGAAGTTAGACGTGAAGACCTCTATTCACTTGATGTTTTAGGCCACGAAGTAGATGTTATGGTGCGATTGCGTACACCACTCTACGCCCGACGCCCCAGTCGCTCTTGTCGCTCCAGTCGCTCTTTTCGCTCTTGTCGCCTGTTCATACTTCCGCGCGCTGCGCTCTTGTCGCTGCTGTCGCGAAGTATGAACAGGCCCTAAGCCTTCCATCCCTCAGGGGGTCGGTGAATGTACCAGACCTGTCTGGGAAGGACACAGCGTTGACTTGCCCATCGCCTGGCCACTGCAAGTCATTGTATGGCCATATGCGCATTCAAATCGCTTCCCGTATAAGAAGGATGCGTGGCGCACCCCAAAAGAAATTAATTAACGCCGTCGTTTACCTTTTACGTAATCGTGTCTGACCTTTTTACTTGAAAAGCTTTCTTTAACAAGCTCATTAGATGTTAAGGAGCAGAAAGAGTGTATTAAGGATAAAGGATGACTGCGTTACTCAATCCCTATTGGGCGGCGCCACGCATTCCATTTCTACAGGATGTCGTGGAGGCGATTTGAATGCGTATTTGGCCACACAATGAATGACTTTCGGTGGTCGGCTGATGAAAAAGTCAGCGCTTTATCCTTCCCAGACAAGAGGAATAGAAGGCTTGGTTGGCCTAGGCGGGAAATCCGAACCAAGAGCCCGATATCGGGTGCACGCGAGAGTCGGTACCTCCTCCGACTGCGCTACACGCGCCCAAAGTTGCCCGATTGGAAGTACCCCCCCCCCACACAGTCTAGAGTTCAACTCTCACCAATTTATTCGTCACTGGAAACGCATAACGCAACAATGCATCGAACATTGGACGTCGGCTGTGAGTAGACGGTTGGCACGTGAAGCGTATATGTCGCATATCCTGAATGGTTATGGTCTTCCACTGGTCGAAACTTCCTTCAAAGAGGGTGCAATCTCACCTTACACGATATCAGCACGCCATAGGCATGCTCGCCTCTGCTCACGGTGGAATGTCCGATCTTTTCCACTTTGGAGATGAATCCCAGCGGGACGTCGAATTGGCAAATCTGGAGAATTGGCCATTAATAGTGAGACACATACGTCCTTACTAGGTTAAGTACAGAGTGAACCATAAGTCCTGCAACGAAACAACATCGAAAAGCTTCGAAAAAGTCATAAGAAAGCAAGCCACTCACCCCATCGCCACTTTCGAACCTCAGACGATACCTTGTAATGAGCACTCGACCATTGACTTTGCCAATCGGCGACAGGTAGCCTATGTTCCTGTCTGAAACACGTCTCCATGTAGCCTTAAAAATAGGTAGAGCGGAATGTCATCGAGTGAAGATCGCCAGCAATTCGACGGTCATCCTCTTCGGGGGCTGTCTGATCCACCATAGAGCTGCTGTTTGCAGGTGAAAGCTCTCGTGGTGGATCTGACAGCATCTGAAGCAGACTACCTCGTCGAAATGTAAGGCCAACGGATAGAGATCGATCATAACAACATCGAAAAGCAGAACAAAAACACTGAAAACACGAACTCAGAATGTGGAGGATTCACAAAGACAGAAGCTCGAAACTCACCGACAACCTCTACTCTTTCACCGGGCAGTTGTCCTGGGAACTGCTTGTCATTCGGCGCTATTCTCAGCGCAGCGATTTGAACCATTCCCTGCAAGAAGTCACCTTAGGGAGATGAAGCGAGTGAGGTAATGCACGTGTGAAGGCAAACAATGTTTCTATAGCGGCTGATGACGTCTTCTTCACCACGACAATCTTTTTAACCTAATATATGATATGATAACAATGTCTACACATGTCTGGAGTAGAGCTGTTGCTTGTTGAGGTTTCAAATGTGATAGGAGTTGACTAATGTGTGATAGTGTTTCATCCTTTTTTTGCTTTGCCTTGGGATTCTAATATTCTCGCTTTGTATAAAAAAGAAATACAGGGTGGTTCCTAATTATTTGCGCTAATTTCAAACTGCTACGGTATTTTTGAAAATGGCGGGAGATCAATTATTAGGATTTTTCTAGAATGGGGGAAGTATGTACAGAAACCAAACAAGGTGATACACTCAATACCGTCGACAATGAAAGCTTCAATAGATCGTTCCACCATCGCTCATCTCGCCGATGAAGGACATTCTGCAGCAGAGATCGCTCGACGACTTCAAATTTCTGCCAGAACACTCCAACACATTGTGAAACAGTGCAGAGAGGAAGGAACGGTCGAACCGAGGAAGAGATCTGGCAGACCATGTACTGTGAACACTCCCCGCCTTCGAAAGGTCACCAAAAAGAGAATCGACCGGAGCAATGGAGTTAGCATGAATCGGATGGCCGCAGACCTTGGGGTTTCCCGCAGAACAATACAGAAGATCGTCCAACAGGATCTTGGGCTTCGCCGTTATCGTCTTTATCGCGGACAAGCCCTTACGGAGGCTGCCATGCAGATTAGATTGGAAAAGTCCAAGTTGTTGCCGAAGGAGATCCAACAGGGCCGCTTGTCAAACGTCATCTGGACGGACGAGAAGATTTTTACCATTGAAGTGGCACACAACTCACAGAATCAGCGTCATTTGCTGCCTCCATCCAGAAACACGTCTTCTCAACGTCGTGTTAGCAACAGGACTCTTTTTCCGAAATCTGTAATGGTATGGGCTGGCGTTACCCTGGACAAGAAGACACCTCTGGTTTTCGTCGCAGTGAAAATCAACGCTGAAGTCTACAAGAAAAGATCCTGCGCGATGTTCTTCTCCCCCGGGTTGCTGGAAATTTTGTCAGTGGTCAATGCGTGCTCCAACAGGACCGGGCACCTGCTCATTCTGCGAGAACCACACTGGCATTCTGCGAGAGTCACTTCCCTGGCTACTGGACGAAGGACTTCTGGCCACCTAACTCGCCTGATCTGAATCCGATGGATTTCACTGTGTGGGGCTACTTGCAGCAGAAGGTCTCCTCGAAGAGTCCCCAAAGTCTGAACGCTCTCAAAGCTTCACTTCAGAAGGCGTGGGACGATATCGACGTCACCTTCCTGCTTCCCACAGCGATGTCGGTGGAGAAGAGACTGAAGGCCTGTATTGCTGCAAAAGGAGCTCATTTCGAACGTCTTCTCGAGTGAATGATTGCTAGGCATTGCTCTATATAGAAGTTGTATCAGATTGTATAACTGTTGTTTTTTTTTTTTGCTGGTTGAAGTTATTAGTAATAAGCTACGCGCAAATAATTAGGAGCCACCCTGTAAATGTGATCACTCTTGATGGCGCAGTACGGGTTGGCGGGGAGTTATCTAGTTTAGACGACGAATTTCTATTGCCTTTTTCATACTAGAGTTCGCTATTCTAGCATAATTCTCGTCTGAGGTGGGCCTCCGCTAGGAAAGCGAGATATTCTATCCTCCCACAGGCCGTATATCGAAATATATCCGAGCCTGACAGGCTCCACCACTCTCCCCTCCCCCTTCGAACACACATTGCGCCCGTTCGGTGTGCATTTACATTCAAATCAAAGGTTCGAGTCACAGTCAAGACTATGAAGACTGGCACAGATTCTGGGCTGAACTACATTTCAGCCAAACTTCTTCGGATTGGAAGGCATTCCTCACGCCCTTTGAAAGGGACGAAAGGGACCAGAGGAGGAGCTTGCGTAATGTCCTTCTTCACAAGAATACCGACCGAGAGGATCTTCGAGACCACTGCTCTATACGCCTGCTGAGCGTGTTTTACTAGCCCTTCACAAAAATTTTACTTTTTTTTACTACTTTACGACTTCGCTACGATTTTATTGGGTTTTAGGTTGTTTACCGTGTTGTTGTTCACGTTTTTACTATTGAAGCTCAGTTTGTGACAGAAGATCGCCTAAAGTCTAACCTCTAGAACAGTAGATAATAATGTAAGCCACGAAATCGCTACCGTATAAAAATATACCGTTCATGCCACTATGACAAAAAAAAACTACAATAATTACCGAACAACCCTATACTTCAAAGGCAATCTGACTTACATTGTGTATAATGTTAAGATGCTAGATTTCTAAATCATCCGGTTCGTGGCTGGCAGCGTCTAAGTCATCCACCTTACAGCCCAGACTGTGCACCGACTACCACCTTTTTAGTTCGCCGCAGCACTTCTTGGTTTAAACACGATTTATTCATGTGAACCAGTTCAAAATGCACCTCCAAGGATTTTTTATTTTTTTTTCCAAAAGCACAAGAATTCTACAGTCGCGGGATAGACCAGCTACCTGATAAATGGGAAGCAGTTCTGTGTTGCAAGGGATCTCATTTTGCTTCAAGATTGCTATGTTATTTGTTAATAAAAACTCCTGTTGAATCATTTTGAGAGTCCATGAAATTACCTGCCTTCTTCTTCTTCTCCTCCTCCTGAGCGTTTAGTCCCGCGCAGTCGCAGGGTCCGCTGTTCTTGTGATCTGTCGCCACCTCATCCTATCAAGGGCTTCATCTGCCGTGGCGCCGACTTCGGCGAGATCTTTCTTGATGGGGTCCTTCAACCTTTTCCTTGGGGCTTCTCTCGGACGCCCTCCGGGTGCCTCGAAATCTAGGGCCAACCTTATGGGGTGATCCTCTGGTCTTCTGAGGACGTGTCCGTACCACCTCAGACGCTGCTCCCTCATCTTCAGCTGGATCGGGGCTGTCTTCATCACTGCCCTAGCATCCTCGTTTCGCACCCTGTCCCGACGGGTCTTCATCTCCGCCGCGTGCAGTTGCCGCTCCTACCCAGGGCCCAGCACTCACTGCCGTAGAGGAGGGCAGGTCTCACAACTGTTCCATAGAGCTTGCCTTTGAGCGCCCTGGAGCATCTACGGTCGCAGAGGATCCCTGTGGACTCCCTCCACTTGAGCCAGGCTGCGTTTATCCGTTCCCTGACCGCCTGGTCCACACTTCCTTCCTCGGATAGGTCACTTCCGAGGTAACGGAATTCTTCCACCTTCTCGATCGTTTCCCCTTGGCAGTCTAGGATCGATCCAGCGCACTGCTCAGAGCTGATGAACTTCGTCTTCTTCACTTTCAGCCATAGGCCGTTGTCTGCGAGGGCTCTCTGCCACAGCTGCACCTTCTTCTCCAGTTCCTCCTGGTTGTCGACTACCAGGACGACGTCGTCCGCGTAGAGAATCGTACTGAGAGGGCCTTCCTCAATGTGGTTCTCTATAGAGCTAAGCGTCAGCAGGAAGAGGAACAGTTTCGCATTCCCCAAAGGTACTGACCAACGCCGATCAGGTCAGCATTATTCTCTCCCCAGAAATCTCTAGTAACAATTCACACACTCAGAAGCTCGGAAAGGGTCGACTGGCTGAGTCGGTATTCGAACCTTGAAACGGTCCGAGGTGCATTCCAGCAGTCAGTGCCACCTCCGACTGCTCTACACATAGCTATTTTATATAGTAGCAAATGATAAACGTCTTCTCACCCATTCTTCACCCATTCCACAGCTTCCTAGTACGACACAGCTATGCTACATACATACACGTAGATTCCCTGAAACAGTGTGGTGGTCCTTTATTGATGGTCCTTTATACCAAAGTCAAGAGCAGATAGCATTACTGTCCTGAATTTCTCACAGTCGTCAACGCCAACAAAGCATTTAAAAGAAGAATCTTTATGTCATGGCACTCTGAAAACACACGCAATACAAGAGGTACGCGAACAAGTACTGAGGCTGTGAACCCTATATATCACCTACGAATTTGGCAACCAACGCTGTCATAGTTAATCAGGTGTGTCTATGTACATCCTTAGCAATATGAGCTATAAATTAAACGAAAACTCGCTGCTGTCGCTAATTGGGCTGCAGTTGAAAGGCCAGTGAGTTTCAGTTACGTTAACAATACAAGTCTACATCTACGAAACGAAAGGCGCAGTGATCAAGTTGAATCTAGTTATCAACGATGAGGTCGAACAACACACATACAAAGAACTGAGTCCTAGTAGTAGAACACCGGAGACGACACGGAAACCAGATGTGAACCGGCAACCACACTCGGCGATAGGTCGCCAATGCTCTGAAACAGAAGATACATTCACTTAAATGCCGTTGATTCCTCTAAAAATCACAAAATCACAGACAAACACACTTCCACAACAAACTGGCGGACCAAAGGCACTCAACAAAACCAGCAATTCGCTCGAACATATTGAAATAGTAACAAAGGCTGCACAAGAAGAAAATCTCCACAACACCACACCACGCGTGCAGACCTACCATGGTGAGTGGCAGAAGCCCACTCCATTATCTTCTTCCCACTGAATGATCCATTAAGTAAGTACAGCGTAAAGCAAGGGGAATGAAAGTGGTCAGCTTATCAGGAATGCAATTATAGTACACAGAGAGGACAACTGATCCGCTTGTTGGCGGTGGAGCGTGGAAACTTTCAGTCGTTCTAGCCCCCGACATCTCCTCACTTGTTCAACATTGCCCGTCTGGTGAAGCGTTTAACTGCAGTTGTTCTACAACTGAACTTCTTCGGTGGGCTTCTAGTTACAAAATGGTTCAAGATGTACTTGATAATCTGCACATTGTGTGATGCGCATTGACTGTGGAGAAGCGTGCTCCGATATCAATTTCGCGCTCTAATGCAAGCATGGGATCAGCTGTTCCTTCAGTGTACTGTAACGTCTTCTTCGGCCTATACGATGACTTGCGAGGACCAGCCGATGGAGAGCCTTTTATTCTTCCCAGGCACATTTGACACCAGTTTACTGACCACCAAGCAACGGAAGCCTTCATGGCCTGGGCGGAACGCGAACAATGCATGAATTCAGTCGAGACGCACGCGACAAATGGCGCCTCTAAACATTGCGCCGTGGCTTCGATGGATAACCCCAGTTTATACATGCGCCGGTACTCGGCGCGGCACCAGGACCGGCATAGATATCGATTTTTCGCGCCGCCCGGTCGATTTTTATCCCGACTGTCGTGCCGCGCCGCGCAGCGGCACAAGTATAAACTAGGGCTAAGACGAATTCTAGACACTTGGAGACCAACGACTTTACTGGGAAATATCCTTTCAAACCGTTCAAAGGGTTCACGTTGCTTCAATCTTCACCTAACGTAAGAAGAACATAAGGATAGGTTAAAGGACAAAAGGGATTGATTGATAACGCCATTATTTATTTATCTACCACTATATAATTGAGTTAGCTCCCTGCCCTGTAGATGATGAGGCGTATCTCACTCAGGTTGGAAACCTGGCTGAAATACGCCTCGTGGAACCACGCGCAATCTCATGGAACCCCTTGCGACGCCTCCGCGTACCTCGCGCGGGCAACGTTTGCCGTTCAACATGGGATGTTGTTACAGCAGAGGACGCATAGTCTCCTCCTGCTTGACACAACGGCGTCTGCGTGCGTTTCCGAGTGCCTGAATCCAGAAAACGGGTTCCCTTCGTCGCGCCACAACCTTCTGGAGTCAGAAGAGGAGACACTGTCGTCTACGACGAGGGATCGCATTCAGAATTGAGCATGAGATGCTGCTGCAGCAAAGGAAGCGGAGCCTCCTCCTGCTTGACATAACGGCGTCTGCGCGCGTTTCTGAGCCCTTGAATCCAGAAGACGGGTTCCCTTCGTCGCTCCACAACCGTCTAGAATCAGAAGATCGAAAAGAAAGGAAGCAGAGGTCACATCGTCGTCGTACGACGACCGGCCGCATGCAGAACTCAGCATTATCCCACGTTGAACGGAAAAGTTTACCTGCGCCAGGTACGCCTCTGCCTACCTCGCGCGGGCAACGTGTGCCGTTCAACATGGGATATTGTTGCAGCGGAGGAAGCGCACTTTCCTCGTGCTTGACACAACGGCGTCTGCGCGCGTTTCTGAGTCCCTGAATCCAGAAGACGGATTCCCTTCGTCGCTCCACAACCGTCTGGAGTCAGAAGATCGAAAGAAAGGAAGCAGAGGTCACATCGTCGTCGTGTGACGAGCAGCCGCATTCAGAATTCAGCATTATCCCATGTTGATTGGAAAATGTTACCCGCGCGAGATACTCCTCTGCGTCCTCACCGACGTCTGTCCTGAACATGGGAGAACCACTAAGGGTGGTGGAAAAGGGGAGTAAGGAGGACCTCTAGGGTGGACCAGGTGAGCGACCAGGAAGGAAAGGAACAACCTGAAGGAGGGAGCAGGACGGGGAAGCCAGCAAGAAGAGACCAGTGGGGGGGGTCAATAGTGGAAACAAGGAAGTTGGCCAGGAGTTGGGACCAGGAAGGGCGGGGGAAGACCAGTAAAGGCGGATCAGCAATTAGATCTAGAAAAAAGGAACGAGTGAGGAGGAACCTAGCGCTCGGATTCAGACGTGTCAACAATGTTCTGTAACGAGCTCTGTTGAGCATGAGAGCGGTTGCTGAGGAGCAACCTGAGGGACAGAAGTACTGCGCAGCACAAACCAATGACATTACTGGAGAGTCTGGAGAAAATGTCTATGATGAAAGGTACCTAAGTGGTGAACGGCTTGATGCAGATAAAGTACGCAGCAGATCCTAGATGTCAGCGAATTCTAAGTTTGACAAAAACTACTTTCTTTAGTTTCTTTACTTTCTTTAGGTCAGTGATGCTGCAAGGTCGCGCGAAGCGCGCAAGTGCGAGACACGCCGTTAGGCGTGTCGGAGCACTTGTTTTGTTATATTTGAAGAAAGGAAACATTAAAAACACACAACATGTGCGCAACACAACGAAGCTTAGCAAAAACAACATGCAATACAGAAAATATGTAACGAACCAGCATTCGGTATCACTTGTCGACTTGTCTCAAGAAAGATCATATCTAAGTAACGTTTTGCTAGCAAACCGCTTAAACTGCTTTGTTGATAACACTCTTGATTCGCTTTTCATAGAAATGAGGTATGCACTACCTGCTCTATATGAAAAAGAGTTTGCATTTGAACCTGTTTTTGAGCGGGTTAACGTGATCCTTAGTAGAGCACCTCTGTCCAATTCGCGCACTAGAGGCACTATAAAAAAGATCACGTTGACCCTCCCAAAAACAGGTTCAAATGCAAACTCTTTTTCGTATAGGGCAGGTACTGCATACCTCATTTCTATGAAAAACGATTCAAGGGTGTTATCAACAAAGCAGTTTAAGCGGTTTGCTAGCAAAAGATTACTTAGATATGATCTTTCTTGAGACAAGTCGACAAGTGATACCGATTACTGGTTCGTTGTATATATTTTGTATTGCATGTTGTTTTTGCTTCGGCTTCGTTGTATTGCGCACATGCTGTGTGTTTTTAATGTTTGCCCTCTTCAAATATAGTAAATAAATAAAGAACGGCGTTAATCAATCGCTTTTGGAATGCGCAATGCATTCTACTTCTACGGGACGTCGTGGAGGGTTGGCCGGGTGGGAAACCTAAACCAGTAATGGATGCGTGCGACAGCCTGCGCCTCCTTCGACCGCGCTACCACGCAACCACGAGCCCTTATATGTAAGAAATGCTTAAGAAGAACGCCCGATTTGCAAGGTTCCGTCCAGATTTGATGCTGCTCCAAACCAATTTCTTGGTTTTGGAGCAACATCAAACCTCGACGGAATCCATCCCTTTTTGGCGACAGTATTTTGCATTTTTATGTCATTTTATTGGCAGAAAAATGCAAAATACTGAAAGTCGAGAACTAATTCCGCGCCTATGAAGCAGTACCTTAGCCCTTTTGCATGTTTGGCATTCGGAGACAATCTAGTGGCTTCCAAACAACAACAAGAAATTCTAAAGGCACCACTCTCACCACTGTCTTCAATACGGACAGTGAGAGTCGGAAAGGGAGGGCAAACATCAATCTGACGAGGAAGGTCAACGAAGTGACCGTGGAGATTCTTCAAGCGACCTATATCCTATTGTATGGCTTTTCCTGGGGAGCACCACACACAGACTTCCAAATTTCCGGCGAGTATCTCTGGGTAGGCTAAAATGGGAAAACCCGTAGCGCTTCAGTGCGGGCTGACAACGCAAAAGTGACGCCTGGAGTGGCCTTGTCGTGCTCAAAAATTATCCTGCAAAAGGTTTTGCGCTTCACTCATAGCTATAATATACGACTGAAGCCACTATTAAAGCTCCAAATTTTCTGCAGAATAAGTTCTGAGCGCGACAAGGCCATTCCATGGGTCAGTTTTGCGTCATCAACCCCACTGGACCGCTAGGTTTTGTCGCCATTTTTGTCTACCCAGGAGATCCGCAGGACATTTGAAAACCCCTGCGGTGCTTCTCAGACAAAGCCGTACAACATTATATAGGTCGGCTGAAGAATCTCCACAGTCACTTCGTTGACCTTCCCCCCCTCAGTTAATATCCACCCCATTTCATGGCCCACACAAGGGTTGGATAAGGCTTTGAGCATCAGAAATGAGGAGGGGCATCACTCCCTATGCTCCTTTTCATAGAGAACATTTCAGCAAAATGAAGATATACCCCATACAACAAACTGGCTATCACGTTTCTCGGGGTCATTAAGTGTGGCTCGTTCCTCATAACGACACGGCGCTATTCGGTGTGGAAATTCAGGGCTGAAAACTCTTACAAGGAAAGCCCATGGACTTCTGCTAAAAGATTCCCAACGAGACCTAGATGATGTTGTAGGGCATGAGGCGAGGAGCCCTGAAGTGCTTTTCGTTTTTGCTACGAGCCACAGGGTGGTTCAAAAATGAAGAAAAACAGTCGCAAGGCAACCACATGAGAAATCAGAGATGCCGTCCACCAGCGGTGTCCAGTTGGCCGAGTGGTAGTGTTGAGAACTCGTGAGCACGAGGTCGGAGGTTCGGATACAGACCTACGCAAATTGCTGCAGTGGTTCTGCATCTTCTGCCAATATCATGAATTCTCGGGTTTTTTCATTTTCACATTATTGTGAACCGTGCTCTCCTGCACACTCCATGCATTAGTATGCAGAAACTGCAGAATTCAGAAAACGTTATGCAGAATAAGACTATGCATGGAGGGTGCAAACGAGAATGGTTCACATTAGTGTGAAACTGAAAAAATCTTATAAGACTTCATGATAGTGGCAGAAGATGCAAAACCACTGCAGCAGTTTGCATAGGTATGGATCCGGACCTCCGACATTGTGCTCACGAGTCCTCGACACTCCGCACTCGGCCAACTGGGCACTGCTGGTGGACAGCATCACGGCAATCACACGGGGTTGCCTTGCGATAGATTTTCGTCATTTTAGACTGCCCTGTAGCTCGTAGCAAGAACGAAACACTTCTGTGCTCCTCGCCTCACGCCCTACAACATCATATAGGTCTCGTTGAGAATCTTTGGAGGAAGTTTAGGGGCTTCCTTGTAAGTGCGTAGTTTGGCAGAAGTTTTGTGCAAAACAGTACAGTTTGCGCCACAAAATTCTACATTATTCGCGAAGAAAACATCCATTCCGATAGTTTCGGTAAGGACCCGTTTATACTTCGACGCTACGTAATGTGGCCGCATTGATCGACCGATGCGATCGATCAATTTGACCACTAAACGTGGCGTCGCGTCGCTCGGCGTCGGAAGTATAAACAGGGCCTAAAAGCAGCAGTGACCCACAAAAACAGCTGTGTCGCCTGAAAGCACGAAAACACCCTGCGTCCCTGATATAGGACCGGCCTCTATTCACCAAGAAAACTAAGATAAAGGTTGAATTCGTCCAATTTCTCCCATAAAGAAGAAACGCCATAAAAGTATAAAACGAGCGACAACTCCACTAACCGGATGCCCAGGTTTCTCACGATACGTGTTCACCGCTTGGATATCAAAATGGAACATCTCCACTTCACACGAGTAGGCTTTCGGCGTCAACTTGATCACCGTATGAAGCGGCACCTTCAGGTACGGTAGCTCCTCACGATTTTTGTTCGTGAAGTACGCCAGAATGCACCGAAGAACAGCCTGAAATGAATCCATGAAGATCTCAGCGGACTCACGAACGTACAGCCATGATAAGCCTACCTGATGGGAAATAACAAGGACATCCGACTGCCGTTCAAGCTCCATGATCACCGGCTCGAGTCTCGCCACCAGGTCTTCATAGCTCTGTAGTACAGGAAGGCTATCAAAGAGGAAGCTCGCTCAAACAGATGATGAGCGCCACACACCTCCCCACTCGGGTATCTGTAGTGATACTTGTCCTTGTCTCTTTCGGCGAACTGCTTCGGATAGCGCTCCTCAAAGTCTTCATAGGTCAGTCCTTCGCAAATTCCCTAAATGGGTAGACATTATTTAACGTTGGGGTTTAGACACGCGACTAAATCGCCAAGGGTCTGTTCATACTTCGAGCGACAAGACCGACTGGAACGACAAGAGCGAAGGGGACGACGGACGTAGTATGGTGTACGTAAATAACTACGTACTCTACACTCCGTCCGCGACGAACGTAGTGTGCAGTACGTAAAGATTTACCTACACCACACTACGTCCCTCGCTCCACTCGCTCTTGTCGCTCGAAGTATGGGCCTGTTCATACTTCGCGACAAGAGCGACTCGTCGCCCGTGCAAAACATGCATATCGATTAAAACCGAGTGCGCGCTGCCGAAAAGTGTTCATACTCGAGCGCCGGCGCCGTCGCTCCAGTCGCTCTTGTCGCTCTTGTCGCTCTTGTCGCTCCAGTCGCTCTCGTCGCTCTTGCAGCCTGTTCATGCTTCCGCGCGCTGCGCTCTTGTCGCTGCTGTCGCAAAGTATGAACAGGCCCTATGAACAGGGCCCAAGGGTAGCGACGAGTTGTCCATCAAAAATTGGACGAGTTGTCCCACAGCACCCAAGCGGTCGTTGCGGAACCACTTGCTCCGTCAACTCGTCAATCGATAAGGTGCGCCCGGTCGTGAGACCATCGGTGGAATTTTTAGTTTTTCTTTGTTTTTGTTTCAGTTTGAGCCCCTTTAAATATGTTCATTTCATGTTTCTTCCGTACATCCGTGTTTTTCGTGCTAGTCGTACACTTTTTGGTTCTGGATTTCTTATGACGTTTCTCAATTTTTTCCGCAGCTTCACGCTTCTTGTCGAGTTTTTTCCATGCATGTTTCGTTCTCTACATTTTTCCTAATTTTTCGACTATTTTTGTAACCCATATCATTTTTCTCTACACCGAGAAACGTGAAAACGGAGAAGAAACAGAAAATGATGCGTACGACTGGCACGAGAAACAAGGATATGCGGAAGAAACACAAAATGAGCATAATAAAACGGCCTAAACTGAAGAAAAACATAAAGAAAAACTAAAAATGCCACAGAAGGGCTCACCACCGAACGCGTCCTATCGATTAGCGAGCTGACGGAGCAAGTGGTCCCGCAACGACCGCCCGGGTGCTGTGAGACAACTCGTCCAATTCTTGACAGACAACTCGTCGCTACCCTTGGCAATTTAGTCGTGACTAGGGTTTTGTTGAAGAACAGATGTAACTAAGGCTTAGAGACGTAAACAGAGCTTACAGCATCAATCTCGTCGAGCACCTTCCAGTATTCAACATTTCTCGCCAGGTCACGCATACGGGACGCAGTCTGCGCTGCTCGTATCTTCTGCGACGACCACACTCTCAAGTCTCCCAGCGATTCTATCTGAAGGAGAAGTGACACGTAAAAAAGAAAGGAAATCCGATGGTAGACTCGGCAAAGACACTCGTACAAGGCGAGTTTATACTTCATTCGCCGAGTAGTGCGACGTTATGAAACCCGCCAATATCGATTAGGCGGCGCAGACAATCGATATTGATAGCTTTCATAATACCACGTCTGAAGTATAAGTTCCGCTTAAACAGCAAATGATACTCCGGTGAATAGGTAAGATAACATTCTTATAAGAAAAGCTCACTACAAACTATCCTAGTCGGGAGGTGGGGAGGGGGCACATAACTAAAAATTATGTAACCGATTGATTCGAGACCCACGAAGCGGCTTCTAGAGGATAAAATAGGACATAATCTCTAAAAATTCACAAAAAATACATTCGGTTTCGCCATAAACAGACAAATTCTTAAGCCCCCTCACTACAACGGATCCGGTTATAACATGCAAAGCGGCGGTCAGCTGTGTTTGAATGCCCTTTACCGCCCGGTCGTCTTTACAACCGCGGCGATTTGTTTGTTTGTTTTCTGGTCCCATTTTGTCCTCTAGAAGCCGCTCGCTGACAGTGAGTCTCAAGTCAATTTGTGACATAGTTTTTAGTTGCCCTCCCCCACCAACTAGGACAGATCCGAAAGCTCACATGAAAGCACTCTAAACCCCGTCCTTAACACGGCTCCAGTCTACACGTAATAGACCCTACGCTTCTTTACTGTGACTTAAAAATCAAAGACACATGAAATAATTGAAAATAATGTCAAAAAGCCTTCCACTGTCAGATCCCCAACATCACCGCATCTTTAGGTGTGCAATAGCAACACCTGGGGTCGGATTCATCAAGGACTTACAAAACTTTAACAGATAATTCACAGCGGAACACTCAGATAACGCGGCTTATCGCTCACGATATTGCTTGATAAGCCGCGCTATCAGGAATCTCGGCTGTAATTTTCTCTGTTAAATTGCTGTAAGTCGTTGGTGAATCCGGCCCCTGGTGAGTTCCACGCCGCGAGAGGGGCAAGTACTGGATGAATGATGGTACGAGATTCACGGAACACATGGCGGCACATCTGGTGGGGAAGCGTTCAAATTACAGTTTTTGTACCTCTAGCCAGTTGTGCAGTATAAGAATAGCCAGCCAAAAACTTCTTATAGGGAAGAACTCGTAGAAATAAAGGGCAAAGAACAGCGCTAATCAACCCTTTTTTAGAATGCGCCACGCATTCTACACCTACGGGATGTCGTGAAAGCAATTTGTATGCGCATTAGGCCAACGCAGTGACTTGCCGTGACCAGGCGATGAACTAGTTAGAGTTTTATCCTTCATAGACTTGTTTGGGAAAAATAAAACGTTAACTTGCCCACCGGCTGGACACTGCAGGTCATTGAGTAGGCCAAACACATATTGAAGTTATTTCCATGGCACACCGTAGACATAGAAAGTATGGTGCATACCATAAAGGTATCGATTAGCGCCTTCTTTCGTGGTTTTTAAGCAGCACAACATCTAATTTCCCCATCATGTATACGGTATAGTTGTGCTTTTGAGAAATTTCATCGAACCAGAGAGTGAACGAATTTACTCGTCCATCAATTTTTTCGAATAAACAAATTTTTCGTTTATTTGAATATTCGAATAATCGAACAGTTTGAACGGATCAGGTTATGTGCTTAAAGACGTGAAGTTTATTCTATTATACGGGGTGTCTCAAAAAAATGTATACACTGTTTGAAAGGTGATAACTTTGCTCACAGTAATGGCACTGAAGAAGTTGAGAGCTCAATGGAAAGCTTAAGAAAATAGAAATTTTCTGACATATGAGCGGTATGGAATACACCATGCATTCTTCTGAAAACTTGCATTTTACACTCGATGAATTGCGTTCCGCTTGAACACTTGCTATAATTTCCTCACAAAGTGGCCGTTTCGATTGATTTGAGCTTTTTTAAGGTCTATAACTTAAAAACCCACTACAGTTTGCAAAAAATGCAGGGTATCTTGCAAAATGCAGATACTATTTGAAAAGTTTCAACATTGCTGATAGTGAAGCTTTTGAAGGTATCTGAGGCTTATATGAAAACATAGTGTAACGAGATTTCTGTGCAGTGTAAATAGTCGAGATCGCGCCAAGCCCCGCCTAAAACCTTGCATTTCAGACTTGATTGATTGTGCATGGGCTGAATGCTTGTAACAATCTTGTTACTACTTGGCTACATTAACCTGTACTGTGCTTGTTTTAACATTTTCCGGCAACCAGTAGTTGCAATTATGCCAATTAACCTCTCCATTCACCTTGAATGTTGCTTCAGAATCCATCTTGGAAATGGTGCTCCTGCTCACATTTAAATTGTGAAATCAATAAACTTGCATGCCACGTGTCTTTCACATCATTGTCAGGTTCTCAACGGTGAAAGAAGCACAGCACAGGGTAGTATGACCAAGTAGTAACAAGATTGTGACAAGCATTCAGCCCATATATACACAATCAATCGAGTGTGAAATGCAAGGTTTTAGGCGGTGGCATAGCGCAATCTTGACTGTTTACACGCCACAGAAATCCCATATGAGCCTCAGACATTTTCAAAAGCTTCACTAGCAGCAATATTAGTACCTTTCAAATAGTACCCGCATTTTTTTTTTTGGAAAACCCTGCATTTTTTGCAATCCGTAGTGTGTCTTCAAGTTATAAACTTTAAAAGAGGCTCAAATCAATCGAAACGGCTACTTTGTGAAAAAATTATGGCAAGCATTCAAGCGAAACAATCGATCGAGTGTAAAATGCAAATATCAGACGAGCGCATGGCGCATTCCACACCGCCCATATGTCAGAAAACTTCCGTTTTCTTAAGCTTTCCATTGAACTCTCAACTTCTTCGCTACCTTTACTGTGAGCAAAGTTATCGCCTTTCAAACAGTGTATACATTTTTTGAGACACCCTGTATATTCGAGTAAAACTTATCGATTTTCGAATAATATTCGAGTATGGCTCTTCGATGATGAAATTCGAACGAATATTCGACTTTCTAAAACCATCGATGTTCGAATTCGATCGAATAATAGAAAAACTAGAAATAACGTATATTTGACTATTCGAGTAATTATTGAAATAAATTATTTCAATAAATTCGTTCGAGAAACCATCGTATACAGAATGGGAAAGAGCATCAGTGTTAACCCTATGATATAACAAAATCGTTCTGCTCACCTTGAAATAATCGCGAAGCTTTTCGGCGTACTTGGCACCATTCTCGCTCAACGGACTATCGCCACCTAGTCTGCCAATCTGATTGTACTCGCTCTCACCGTGCTGAAACACTGTAGACATGAAAATACTTTGTAGAACTAGCTGATCGGGGAGCACAACTCAGGAATGAACAAACATATCGTTCTACATAAAAAAAAGACTGCAATCTAACCAGGAAATGATCTGAGGCGTACGTCTGAGTGATAAAAACTAATACCCCTGGGAGAATCTCCACTTTTAAGGTCGTAGAAAAGTGTGCTCATTCTTGCAAAGTTCTTGAATACACTGAGTTGGAGACCCTGAAAGTTTACCAAGGAATCGCACAGTCGCACTAGGCAATACCTCCCAACCATCAAATGTTAGAAAAAATGCAACAACATACTGTAAGGTCAAGGAATCGATCACCTGATCTATGAAAAGCAGAATTTTAGCATTTTTCCCATAATCGACGTATGGGAGGCATTACTTGGTGCGACTGTGCGATTCAATGCTGAACTTTCGGAGCAACTAACTCTGAAAGTGCAAGAGTTGGGGGGGGGGGGGGAGGGGTGGAGGATCGCAGACGTTTGAATTTTGTCCAGAGCCCATTTGCTAACTTCTGGGACGGGATTCATCAAGCGGAAGGTATGGTAGAAGTACCGAAGGGTAAGATCACAACCGCGGTTAGTATAGGACACCATTTGCATCAAACCAATCGAGGGTAAGGCAGAAGAAGCTTGACAGACGTCCCGAAAAGTTGTTCTTCTAGCATTCTGCTGCTAGATTTCCGCTGCCAATATGAAGTGAAAAATCTGTACAAGCTAGGGTAGGAGGGTGAAGGAAGGGGCAAGTCTAGCAGAATTCTCTCCAACTGGAGGAAATATTGAAAACTTATCTAATTTAATCGGAAATTTTTCTCGGAATTTCGGGTTATTGCTTGCGTTTTCGTATATTTTCCCGATGATGTAGTTTCAGAGGGCTTCATAAGCTTATTTTTAGGAGAAGAAGCAGCTCACAGAACCTCGTGAGAACAGCTGATCTCGCGTTTTTTTTTTGTAAATGGGGCGCGAAATATAATAGTAGCGGGCATGTACTCACGAGGATCGATGTGTTTTCTCGACCCACTGATTTACCCACGATGTGGCGGGTAAGGTTGATCATGAATCGTGGGTACGTAGATCTTCTATACCAGCAGATATGCACGTTGATGAATCCGGCCCTTGATGTGAGGGTTTTCGGGCAACTTCAAAGCCGTTGGTGGTGGGATAGAAGGGGAACGGTAGACTGACTAGGATTGGCCCCTTCAAACTAGGATTACACCTCCACGCCATGAAGTCTCTAGACGTTAGTGTAGCCTATTCCAGAGCTTCGAACAGGCAAAAGCGTCTCCAGGGACCGAATTCATCAATACCCACGAGGTATGCGGGGTATAAGACTTATAGATAAGGTAAGAGGATAGGGGCTTCATCGTTAGCAACCATATCCCTTATACCCGCCGGTTAGTCATTGATGAATCCGGCCCCAAAACTTTCTCGATGACAGAGAGGTAAAACTATGACTATTCAACTGGCATGCGCCACGCCTTTAACATCTGAGCGATCTCGCACAGTCTGACTGAGGAGCACTAAACATTTTCACATCTTGGCATCAGATCTGATAGAGAAGTGGGGGAGGGGGGGTGAAATCGGGGAACTGCAATCGGCCAGATTTACCTGGTGGATAAACCCACTGAATTTTCCTAGTATTGACTGATTTTTTAGTGAATAAATATGTTAGCAGCAACAAAAAGATACTGTGAGTGACAGCTTACCCGAGTGAGATAGATGCTTCGCGGTAAAATATGGATATTCATCAGGAAATACACAACTCTGCTTTGAATATGACCTTTAACGTTGTGCACGTAGAACGATTTTCCTGCGTTTATCACCTGAAACATATATTTTAACAAAAAATGATCAAGTAAACCGATAGATGATTTACTTTAACTTTACATGGTCGACCAAAGAAGTCAAATTTAAAAACATTTTAACAAAACTATAAAAACTCACCCTCTACAGGGGAATAACCCACTCTACTTCTAAGTGATGTCAAGTAGAATGTCTGGGTGATCAATAGAACAATTTATAGGGAGCAGTCACTAGTTAAGGCCGCGTCTTCCCATAGGCAGACATGTCGCTATGTTAACCCACTGACACTGGAAAGATGGGCGATCTCGTTACCCTGAGCACTAAACTGACCCGCACATATAGGCGGTTTCCTCTGTTAATTACGTCACACATGCATTCTTCGCTTTAAAAAAAGGATAGAGGTTGGCGTTATTCAATCCCCTTTGGGATGCGCCATGCATTCTACTTCTACGGGATGTCGTGGAGGCAGTTGAATGCGTATTTGGCCATACAATGACTTTCGGTGGCCAGCCGATGAACAACTCAGCGTTTCATCCTTCCCAGACAAGTCTGGTACCAATTCACTGACCCCGGAGGGATGGAAAGCTTGGTTGGCCTGGGCGGAAATCCGAACCAGGAACCTGGTATCGGGTGCACACGACAGCCGGCGCCTCCTCCGACTGCGCTCTACGCGCCGCAATTCTTCGTTTTACAACAAAAAAAAGTGTTTAGTAGTGAGTCCTCGGTGTTCAAGCTGACAAGGAAAGGACTAAGCGTAGGTCTGAACAGCGGAAGCGCGTTGTATTGGAAGAATCTCTATCCTCCAATTAGTATCAGGGTGGTAAGAAAGTCTTGGGGTGTTCGAATATTTTCTTCTTCCTTACTTTTTTATTCAGCATACAATGAAATTCACTCAACGACATAATCACCACCGTTAGTCACTGCAATGTGCCTGGTGGCGATGTCCGTTCCTCCTCGTGGTGCCACTGGAAACTGCTCGTTTGGTGAGCTAAGCTAAGCACGGACACTCGAATGCAGGCGACAGGCCCTTGTGACAGGCCGGCCTACGAAGATCCATGTCACATCACATGGTGTATGAATAGTCATGTTTCTCGAGATTGTGCTACGGCGCCCGCGGGAGCCGACGCGCACTCGCAAAGCCCGACGAGTGTGGAAAGTATGCGAGGGTCCCTGATGCGAGGACGGCATCGGGGGGCAACTGAGCTAGTCCGAAAGTCCCGTGTAAGCAGGACCCGCGTGGCAACGCTGAATGTGGGTACGTTGACGGGCCGCTCGTGCGAGTTGGTTGAAGCACTGGAGCGTAGAAGAGTTGATCTCTGTGCGGTGCAGGAGACGAGGTGGTCCTGCCGCAAGTCAAGGGACATAGGACGTGGCTTCAAGGCCGTTCTATGTGGTAGTCCCAGGACCACCAGTGGTGTCGTAATAATCGTCTCCGAACGATTTCGTGACTCGATTGTAAGCGTCGAGCGATTTGACGATCGATTGATGAAGATCGTTGTCGCCGCTAAGGAGCGACTCTATCACTTCTTCTCTGCGTATGCTCCGCAGACTGGCTGCTCCGATCAAGCCAAGGATGAGTTTTGGAGCCTGCTTGATGAGAAGACAGCAGAGGTACCTCCGAAAGATGTCATCATAGTCGCTGGTGACCTTAATGGGCACGTAGGTGCTACGAAGGACGGGTACAGCTGTCATGGTGGTTTCGGATACGGGTCACGTAACGCCGATGGTTAGCGTATTCTTGAGTATGCGGAATCTCATAATCTCACCATCGTGAACACCGTCTTCCGAAAACGCGACTCCCACCTCATCTCATACTATAGTGGGAGCTCCAAGTCTCAACTAGACTTTGTCCTTGTGAATGATCGCGACCGGAGCATTGTCACAGACGCGAAGATCGTGCCGTATAAGACGGTCGCCCCACAGCGTCGACCGCTGATCTGCACCCTAAAGATCGCCTTTCCGAGGCTGAAGCAGATCGAGCGAAGCGGTGCTGCAAGAATCAAGTGGTGGCGAATGAAAGAGAAGGAAGCAGCTGTGATTTCCCGCGTACGGTTGCCGACAGTCACGACTGTCGACGAGACTTGGAAGATGGCGACCGACGCGATACGTCAAGCTGCACAGTCGGAGCTCGGCATCACGAAGCCTGGACGTCGGAAGGTCGACAAGCAGGCCTGGCTGTGGACAGATGACGTGAAAGCTAAAGTTCGAGAGAAGAAGTCGCTGTATCATGTGTTTCTCGGCGATAAAACAGCCGACAACTGGCAGAAGTATCAGAAGGCGAAGAAAGCTGCAAAGAAGGCCGTGGCTGTTGCAAAAGCCACTCATTATAGTGATGTCAACGAGAAGCTCGCGTCACGCGATAGTGAGCGGTATTTGTACCGACTTGCTAAAACCCGCCATCGCCAAAGCGAGGATATCGAAAAGTTCTTTGGCATCAATGATGAGAGCGGCCATCTTCTGACAGACCGCAATAAGGCGCTGAAGCGATGGCGTGATTACTTTGAGGAAACTTCCACTATGGAATTTCCTCATCCGGCCATCCCTTCTGTGGCTTCTGTACACGGTCATGTTCACAAGATCACCGTGGAGGAAACAGAAGCGGCTCTGAAGAAGATGAAGCCCGGTAAGGCGACAGGGCCGGATGATCTGGCAGCCGATGTTTGGAAGTCGAAGCTCTGGTATCCTGCTGAGTGGTTGACTGAGTTCTTCAACCAGGTAGTAAAGGAGAGGAAAGTACCGGAGTGTTGGCATAACAGTACGACGATTCCGATTTGGAAGAAGAAGGGCAGTCCTGCAGATTGCACCAATTATCGTCCGATTCGCTTGCTTTCGCACAGCATGAAGATCTTCGAGCGAATCCTCGACAGACGAATTCGTGAAATCGTCAGGCTCTCCGACAACCAGTGCGGTTTTGTGTCTGGTTGTGGGACCATTGATGCTATACACGCCGCCCGACTCCTGGTGGAGAAGCATCGCGAGAAACAGAAGCCGGTGCATATAGCCTTCCTCGACTTGGAGAAGGCCTTCGACCGCGTACCGCGTGAGGTTATATGGTACGCCTTACGACAACACAACGTACCTGAGGAACTCATAGAGTGGGTGCGGATGCTCTACTCTTGCCCAAAGAGTAGAGTGCAAGCTGCAGCTGGAACCTCAATGGAGTTTCCCATCTCTGTAGGGGTGCACCAAGGTTCTGCGCTTTCTCCACTCCTCTTTGTTGTCGTCATGGATGCCATTACGAGAGATCTTCAGAAGCCCGTCCCATGGACGCTGCTTTATGCTGATGACGTGATGCTCGCTTGCGAAGATAAAGATGATCTCGAGCGGCAGGTGCAAGCCTGGTGCGACCGCTTGGCGAGGTTTGGACTCAAATTGAACGTCAACAAGACCGAGTACCTAACGACTGACGTAAACGAGTCCGGCTCCATTAAGATTGACGGCACTGAGCTTGCACGCACATCGGTTTTCAAGTACCTGGGGTCAGCAATAGCGTCTGACGGCAGTCTGATGGTTGAAGTGAACTCACGCGTGAGTGCAGCTTGGTCCAAGTGGCGTTCGCTAACTGGCGTGCTCTGCGATAGGAAGATACCAGAGCACCTGAGGTCGAAGATTTACAGAGCCGTCGTGCGCCCGGTAGCGATGTACGGCGCTGAGTGTTGGCCTGCGACCAAGGAAGTTGAAAAGCGCCTCAGCGTCATGGAGACGAAGATGCTGCGCTGGACGGGTGGAGTCACGCGCATGGACCACATCCGAAATGATGCTATTCGGCAGAAGTTCGGTGTCGCGCCGATAGCGGACAAGATGCGCGAAGCTCGCTTGCGATGGTACGGCCACGTTCTGCGTGGGGAAGAAGACAGCGTCCGCAAGATAGGCCTTGAGTTGGAAGTGCCAGGAAAGCGGCCTAGAGGGCGCCCGAAGCAGCGTTGGTCCGATACGTTACACGTGGACATGAAAGTAACTGGCGTCCACCCTGATGAAGCGCAGGATCGATAAAGGTGGCGTCATGACACCAGAATGGCGGACCCCGCTACGAAGCGGGAAAAACGCTGAAGAAGAAGAAGAAGAAGAAGTCACTGCAATGTGCCAATTAGGGCTTGTTCATACTTCGCGACAAGGGCGACAAGAGCGTCTGGAGCGGCTGGGGCGACGGATGTAGTGTGGCGTACGTAAATAATTACGCATTTCTCACTACATTCGTTGCGGACGGAGTGTGGAGTACGCAATTATTTACGTACACCACACTACACCCGTCGCCCAGTCGCTTTTGTCGCTTTTGTCGCTCTTGTCGCGAAGTATGAACAGGCCCTTAATGGGCAGGTCAGCGATTCCTTCCTCCGAAAACAGGGAGACCGAGAGCCAACGAATTCGCTGACCGCGCTTTCACATGTTCAATGTTGGCGATTTTTTTCTTCGTTTAGAATGCCTCAAGAGGACGAAGTGATAGTTATAGGGGCAACATCGGGAGAATAGGGTTGGTGGGGGACCGCGTCGCAGCCTAGCGACCCCAATTTTCCATTTGCCTCTTTATTTCCTACCCAATTCTCCTGATGTTGCTCCCTCTGGCTACCACTTACTTCGTCCCCTTAAGGCATTCTCAACGAAGAAAAAAAATGGCCGAAATTGAACATGTAAAAGAGCAGACAGCTAATGCGTTGGCTCCAGGCTTGCCCAGTTCTCGGACGAAGGAACCGCTGACGTGCCCATTAGGTGGAACACTGCAGCGACTAACGGTGGTGATTATACTGTTGAGTGAATTCCATTGTACGCTGAATAAAAAAGTAAGGAAGAAGAGAATATTCTAACAGCCCAAGACTTTCTTACCACCCTGATTTAATCGGAGAGTGGTGATTTCTCCAATACGCTGCGCGCTTCCGCGCTACGCTTCGGACCCTTCCTTGTCAGGTTGAACATCGAGTACTTACCACTAAACACTTTTTGGTTGTAAAGGTGTTGTAGACTGTGGAGAGGCAGTCGGAGTAGAAGTCTTTATTCGGGGACACGGGATAACAGACGAAGCACCTATGAACGAAATGAACCGGCTTATATACCGTGCAGTTGATGAGTTGGCATTGGGTCGGTGCCACGTGAGTAAACTGGTGAGCTCACGGTCACGGCTCCAACAAAAACGAAGAATGCATGTGGGACGTAGTTAACAGAAAAAACGACCTGCATGTGCAGGTCAGTTTAGGGCCTGTTCATACTTCGCGACAAGAGCGACTTGTCGCCCGTGCAAAATATGCATATCGATTAAAACCGAGCGCGCGCCGCCGAAAAGTGTTCATACTCGAGCGCCGGCGCTGTCGCTCCAGTCGCTCTTGTCGCTGCTGTCGCCTGTTCATACTGCCGCGCGCTGCGCTCTTGTCGCTGCTGTCGCGAAGTATGAACAGGCCCTTAGATCTCAGGTCAACGAGATCGCTTACCTTTCCAGTGTCTCTACTTCTAGCGAATTTCGCAGAGGCTGTTTGAATGACCCCGAAAGGATGGTAGGTTTGGGTGACCCGAGCGAGAGACCCGAACCAGAAAACTGTAATCGGGTGCTCGCGACAGCCGCCGCCTCCTCCAACAGCGCTGTCTTGTGCCCTACTGGCTAAAAGAACCGGCCAAAAAATGAAATAACCATCAAAGACGACTAACCTTGATGAAGGAGAGCTCATCATCAATGACCTCGTCCAACGGCTCATACTGCAGCTTGTAGTTTTCGATTCTTTTGACGAAATCCGCTTTCACTTCGTCAGCGGACATGATTCCTTTGTAATCGGGCGAATTGATTTTGACCTCCTGGAAAGCTAGAGCTAAGTGAGCAGCGTATACAAGCAAACACCGTAGAACACGACCATGAATCGATGGTAGAAAAGTTGATGCAGTTCAATTTAGGTGCGATCTACCCGAATAAAGACAAGTAGACGATTTTGTCACAGGTTCAATTCAGTCAAAGTTGCTCTTAGGGCCTGTTCATACTTCGCGACAAGAGCGACTTGTCGCCCCTGCAAAATATGCATATCCATTAAAACCGAGCGCGCGCCGCCGAGAAGTGTTCATACTCGAGCGCCGGCGTTGTCGCTCCAGCTGCTCTTGTCGCTCCAGTCGCTCTTGTCGCTGCGGTCGCCTGTTCACACTTTCGCACGCCGCGCTCTTGTCGCTGCTGTCGCGAAGTATGAACAGGTCCTTACTCTCACTGACACCATATCAACTTCGATGGATGGGGCCTACTAGATAAAATCGCTCGGAAAAACGTTACGAGGGAATTCTTCGCATCATTTTTATGAAACATACGCATAACAGTTCTGTTAAAAAACATTCTCCACTCTTTTCTGCATCCTTAGAAATGTTAAATGAGCTAAACTGTCCATTCTAATGGAACTATACGAATCGTATGTCCTGTCCATCCTTGAATATGGGTCGCAAATCTGCAGCCCATTCACCAGAAAAAAAAGCAAATGAAACTTGGAAAGATCAAGCAGGTTTTTACAAAAGTGTTAATGTGGAGATGCTTAACACCTACAGCTACTCCTCTAATACCTAGCTATAAGGAAAGGTTGAATTTGTTTGCTTTAAAAATCCTTCTCTACAGGCGTGCCCTATTCAACGTGAGTTTCTGTTTCAATCTCTTAAGGGTAACATGAAAATTAGACCTAAAACCATGGATGTTTAGGCACTGTTATGGATGTGTTGTATATTTTCCACACAGCTTTCAGCAGTTGGCCGACGTAGTCGCATGCATATGTAAGACTTTTTGTTTTAAAGCGGTGCTCGCCGGCTCCAGATGTTACCAAGTAACATATGGGAGTCGCCAAATGTCCGTGTAAAAAACTGAAGCAGGAGACTTTCCTTCCTTCATATCTGCAAATTACCGACTTCTGAAATGCTTCTTTATATCGCAATTGACAAGCTATTACTAGAACATTACAATATTTTTCGGATCAACCAGGGAAGGGTCTCAGACGTAGGTCTGAACGGGAAAATGGATAATACTGCAAGAACCTCCACCCTTCAATTGGTAGAAAAGCATGTTTCGTTTTTGCTGAGTCCTTGAACCAAAAGAGCTACGGGCCCTCGAAGGCGGGGTACAGTAGGGCACCGTCAGCACGTGCCCACGTGCATGCGTGCGGGCGCGCGGACATATGAGACGTGACCAAAGGCTTTGCGACAGGCAGGTCGGTGGCTCAGCAGGGTGCGAGGCTGCTTCAAAGGTGCTAGGCCAGAAGTTCGACTCCCGTTCTATGCACAATTTTTGCGTTATTTCATAACCGCCGCATCCTTCCCCAATTTGCTTCCTACACATTTATTTCACTCTAAACTCTCATGTAAGGGTTCACTTTGAGCTGTGCTTCACTCACTTCTCTCACTTTTTGTATTATACAGCGTTTTGTTGCGATCAAAACTTTTGCGCCAGGCGGGACTCGAACCCGCCTCTTCTGCTTCCCAGGCAGCGATGTTCGCCTTACACCACCGGAGCTGTTCCAGGCTCAAGCAAATGTGGTAAAACAGCGTTTTGTGTTTTTTCAGCGAATGTTAAACAGTGGCCTCACAGCAGATGCGGGCTACAGCAGGTACGGATGGCTAGGGCTGTCGAGGTGATAATCACCGATTTTGCCCAAACTTCTCCCAGGGGGAGGGTGTTAATTGGGGTCCCGATCACGAATCTGACATTGTTTTTGAATATTTTTTTTCGTTTTTTTTTCGGCTGATTACGGTAGGCTACAGCAGGTACGGGTGACTAGTGCTGTCGAGGTCATGGGGTGTTGATCGTGAAACTGACCCTTTTGACAATTTAGAGTGAAATAAATGTGTAGGAGTTGTGTAGGAAGCAAATTGGTGGAGGAAGCAGCGGTTATGAAAAATGCAAAAATAGTGCATAGCACGGGAGTCAAACACCTGACCCAGCACCTTTGAATCAGCCCCGCACCCTGCTGAGCTACCCATTCGCTTGGCGTAGAGCATTTCGCCACGTCCCATACAAAATGCGCACGTGGGCACGTGCAGACGATGCGCTACTGCACACCGCCTTCGAGGGCCCGTAGCTCTTTTGGTTCAAGGACTCAGCAAAAACGAAACATGTTTTTCTACTATATGAAGGGTGGACATTCTCGTAGTATATACATTTCGCTTGAGACCCTTCCCTGGTAAGAATTATGCAACCAACTGACTTGAGACTCACGGAGCCGCTTCAAGAGGACAAAATAAGAACCAAAAACAAGCAAACAAATGAACAAACAAACAATCACGCCGTCGCAAAGACGCCTCGGCAGGCAAAGCGCATTCAAATACGGCCTACCGCTGCCTGACATGTTATAACCGGGATTTTCCATGTGAGGGAGGCGCATAAAGCCGCATGACGCGTGCTGACCGTCGCCTGACATGTTATAAACAGGATCCATCAAAGTGAGTGGTACACATAGCTGTCTGTGCGGATTTTTTCCAGTTTAGGCCCTATCTTGTTCTCTAGAAGTCTCTTCGTGAATCTCAAGTAAATTTGTTACATAATTTCTAGTTATGTGCCCCCGGGCGCGTGTAGCGCAGTCGGAGGAGGCCTCGACTGTCGCGTGCACCCGATACCAGGTTCCTGGTTCGGATTTCCCGCCCAGGTCGACCAAGCCTTCCATCCCTCCGGGGTCGGTGAATTGGTGCCAGACTTGTCTGGGAAGGATAAAGCGCTGCCTTGTTCATCGGCTGGCCACCGCAGGTCATTGTATGGCCAAATACGCATTCATGTCGCCTCCACGACATCCCATAGAAGTAGAATGCGCTGGCGCACCCAAGAAGGGATTGAGTAACGCCGTTCTTTATCCTTTACCCTTATGTGCCTCCACAGGATAGATCCCATTTTTCCGCAGGAAATACAGTGGAAAGCACTATCTAATTATCTCTTGCAGACAACTGGGATGCCGTGGAAGATTCATATTTCACCTACTTTTCCAAAGTATTAGGTTGGAAAAAAGTCTCTTCACACTTCGAATTTTTTTTACCCTTCCCCTTGTAAACGCACTAGCCAATGTTGATTGCTGATTTCGTAATCCTATCACACTTGTCTACTGTTCGCACGCGGACACAGGTTAAGACTCTTCTTGTAATTCGTTATCCATCCAATCTTCCGAACTCATTGCCAGATCTACCTCATGGCCATTTTCAGCACGGCATTCTTCATGAATTCATTAAAGAATCCACAGCACGTCAGGCAGCAGACCAAATTAACCATATATATGGCTTGGGATCTAGTACTCATCGCGCCTGTTATGAGTGTTTCGGAAAGTCTTTAAAGGGAGATTATTCACTGAGGGCAAAGCATGGTCAGGAAGGCCAACTGAATAGGACGACACTGAATTACTCCACCTTCTTCGTACCGATAGTTGGCAGACGACACGTCAGCTGGCAGAGAAGCTCGAAGTGTCTCATAGGATAGTAGGAATCCATCTGAAGAATCTTGGCTTTCATGGAAATTTGGAGCTTGGATTCCACATGCCCTGTCAGACACTCAGAAAGGTCGACGGCTCTCCATCGCTGCTTCTCTTCTGTCCAGATAAGGAAGAAAATCGTTTCTTCCGCAGATTGTGACAGGCGAAGAGTCCTGGGTTCTGTGTGCCAACTTCCGAGGAAAAGGCAATGGGTACAAAAGGGAGAGAGCCCTAAGTCTGATCTCAAGCCCAATGTTCACGAAAGGAAGATTCTCTTGAGTGTTTGGTGGGATATCAGAGAAGTGATTTATCGGCAAACTCTCAGAAGTGGAGAGACACTTACTGCTGTCACATACTGCGGCCAACTCCACAAAGTCGTCGCAACTCTCTAAGAAAACAGGCCGGAGAAGTCGAAGGTGATGATCCTGCATGACGATGCAAAACCACATGTTGCAAGACTCACAAGAGAAACAATAAAGGAGATGGGCTGGGAGGTAACGCCACATCCACCGTATAGCCCTAACCTCGTTCGTGCCGACTACCATCTCTTCCGTGCTCTCAAGCAAGAAATTGGAGAGAAATATTTTGGAACGGATGAAGACCTCAAAAATTGGATTCATCAATGGTTCGACTCCAGAACTGCAGTCTTTTAAGCGAGAGGAATTGGAAAATTACCCAGTCTTTGGAGAAGTGTAGTGGGACGAAATAGAGTTTATCTCAGTTGATTTGACTTTGTAGTTGTGAAGTAATAAATCTTTGAAAAAAATGAAAAGACTTTTTTTCCAACCTAATATTTGACAGCACTTCAACCGTTTAATAGATCCTTTTGCATGCTGATTCTATTCCATACTTCATAATATTGTATCTATATTCTCTGTATATTCTACATACTACTATACACTACATTTATTTATTCTAATAACTCTACTAATCTATATATTCGGTGAACAACACTGTTTTGGGCTGCATCATGGACGATGCGGAATAGCATCCGATCAGAAGGATAAATAAATAAATAATAAAAATTGAAAAAGAATTTAAAATGAAAAATCCTCACCATAATATTTGAGTTGATGATGTCAGGATCGTCGCAAATGCTTTCGATAAAGAAAACTCGGAAGCAAGGCGATAATTCCGGACGCTGACAGTAGTCTAAGAGAAGGCGCCGACGAGTTCGTGTCGTGTTTGTTGCGTCCAGTATCTGAATAGCAGTGTGAGCGTGAAATGTTATAAGTTATATGTTGTTGACGAACGCACGGCGCAATCTCCCATATAAAAACCACCAAAATATTTCAAAATATTTGCTCTTCAGCATCTTGGACTTGAAAAAAGTAGACTTAAAAACGTTGTTGAAGATCAAAGGATAAACGTTTTGAGCCTATTCATATAGTGTCGCCATTCTATTCTTAAGGCACTATGTGAAGGTGAATCTTTAAAGTAAAGTAACAGTAACATAATTCTGACTTTCTTACCTATCCTTAGCTGCGCTTAATTCGGCTTCCAAAATGCCCATTTTATTTTAAAAAATGGGCGGCTACTACTTGAGAAGTCCAGTTTTAAAAGCCCAATAGACCAGCTAGCACTCACCGCTACTTCTCCTTCTTTGTTCTCCAAATATCGAGCCATGTCCTCGATAGCCAAACGGGCGCATTCACTGAAAACGACGAAGGGTTGCTGCTGCAGCTAAAGTTCAAATAGGCTCATATACGATGCTAATCGATGAGATTGGTGCAACCCTGTAGCGAAATCACAAAATCAACCTCCAATTCAATTTGCTCACTCGAAGTTGCATTATTTACTGTACTCCTAATGGAATTTGAACGCAATGTTAGATCTCTGGACGCCAATAGCAAATTAAACGGGCACCTCGCATCCATTTCTGTGACTAACAGACGCTTAGCTAACAGTCAGAACGTCTTGCCGTCAAGTACAGAACGTTCTGTGGCAAAGCGTGCAATTACACGCAGCACGGTTTTTGTAACGCCTAAGAAGATTACGGTAGACGTTTGTTCGCCGGCCGTCAGCTTCGTGCTGGGATTCGATGAAACGCAGATAGAAGAGCCTATCGACTCCCATAACAAGTGGCGACGACATAATTATGAATGAGCGAAATCAACGAACTCTCTAATTTTTGTGCCTTTTGCATTGTACGGACTGAAGAAATCGTACTCCGTTCCGTTGTCCAGTGCACATGCTTTACGGCGATACTCTCCAACATTGAATGCTGAAGAGACGAGATGAAACAATCGATTACGCAATATACACGAGAAAATTCTGACCGCAAACTGAACTCAAACACGGAACGGAAGAAAGGTGACTGCGGTAACTAATCGAATTAGTTGACATCAATGGTCTCGCGAATCACACCCTACAAAGAAGGATCACTAGAAAATCGTAGAAGCGATCTTATAAGGTCCCTAGACCTACTTCAGCTGTTACTTTAGAACTTTCGAATCTCTCCTAGTCCGGGGGGGGGGCACATAACTAAAAAGTATGTAAAAAATCGACTTGGAACTTACCGAGCGACTCCTACAGAGCACGATGGAACCTAAAACAAAGACAAAACGAACGGAAAAAAATCGCCGCGGTTTGATAACCGCACGGCGGGCAAGGAGCGACGCGATGGAGTCGTGCCGCGTGCTGACCACCGCTTGACATGTTAAAACCAGGATATAACATGGTGAGGAGGGCGCATAAAGCCACCTAGCGCGTGCTGACCGCCGCCTGACATGTCATAACCAGGATCTAACATGGTGAAGACGGCACATAACTTCACCCGCTTACAACCGCGGTGAAAACATTTATTTTTTCGTGTTTTTTTTTTTGCACGTGAATTTTTCTGGTTTGGGTTCTATCGTGCTCTGTAGGAGTCGCTCGGTAAGTCCCAAGTCGATTTTTTACATACTCTTTAGTTATGTGGCCCCCCGGACTAGGATAGATCCGATAATAGGGCAGTCTTCTCTAGACGCGCTCAGCTTCTCTCCTCATAAAACCTCAGGATATGAAATAACTGCTGATAGTATTTCTTTGTGTGCATTTCGGGGTTGCTGTAGTCGACCTTTTATTACTAGAAGAGCTAAGGCTTCGACGTGCTCGTCTTCTTCAGAGGCCTGAATGTGCGGCAAGTATTAGAGATGCGATCTACATCACCAAACGCCATTCCTACTCTAACAATTTTGATACCATAGAGGAAACATAGTCGAAATCCCAACTGAAGAAAGAAATTCATGTTTGATCTACCAAGAAGAGCTTTTGCTATTCTCTGTTAGTACGACCGGGCGAACGGAACTTGCCAGGCAATGCCGTTTAGGATAAGCGATATGATAACGATCTCTCTCATTCCCTCGCCGTGGGAGTACCATGGATGATGAGTAAATCAAAATAGGTGCTCTGATATGAGCTCATACAAGCGCCATATAAACACGAAGAACAAGGGTATCTCAGTTGTCCTTCTCTTCTCTAGGTTTAATGGAACTACAAAACTACAACCTGACCCCGACCGACACGCGTAGTTTTATTGAACCACCCTTGTTGTTATAATCGAGAATAGAAGGACAATTGAGATAGCCTCCTAATTCGTGCTTATATACCACCTGATGAGCTCATATCAGAGCGGCTATTTTGATTTATTCATCGGTTCCAAGACAGCTCAACGGCGAGATGATGAAAAAGCTCGTTATCGTATCGCTCATCCTAAACGGCATTGCCTGGCAAGTCTCATTCGCCCGGTCGAACGAACCGAATAGAAAATAGCGAAAGTTCTCCTTGGTGGATCAAACATGAATTTCTTTGTTCGATTGGGATTTCGACGATGCTCCTTCTACGGCATGAGAACTGCTAGAATGGGAATAGCGTTTGGTGGTGTAGATCGTATCTATAATACTTGCTCCATATTCAGGCCTCTGAAGAAGACAAGCATGTCGAAACGTTAGACCTTCTGGTACTAAAAATCATAACAACCTCGAAAGGTACACGAAGAAACACTGGCAACTCCGTAGAAGCTTTTATCCCTCACAACGGAAGGGTCTGAGGCGGTGTGTCTGAACGGGAAGAGCGAGTCATATATAAAGAATCCACCACTCAGTCAGTGCAAAAGTGTTTCCTCTTTGCCGAGCCATTAAAGGAGTACGGGGACCTTGAAGCCACGATGGAATCGGCGCCTCACGAGCGCTGAGCGGTCTCTTATACGCTCGCGATGCCACTGCCGACAAGTGGCTCGGGGCGCAGTGGATAACGACGTTGCTTCATGGTAGGGAGGTCGGGGTTCGGTTCCCCTGCACTGCGATGTTTTTGCATTTCAGCTGACTGCTTGAGATTTGAGGGTTCCTGACGTCTACATGTTTTTCAGACGTTTTCTGCGCATTTTTACAGCTTTGTGCTGTAGAGAGTAACTTTCTTGCGCCCTGTTTAGTATTGACCGGTTTCTAAGCAAAAGGCAATGAGAACGGTATTCAACATAACCATGTAAGAAGTTCAACACCAGTGATATACAGCCACAAAGTGGATGAAACAGAAGGACTGGTAGCAAATGCGAGAAGCGAATAAAAATCTAATCTTTATATTAGGTTGTAACGAATTAAATGGCACTGGCTCGCGCCATTTTTTGGCGCGTCTTTACGCGTTTGATCAAAAACAAACCGTAACATGTGGCATATCATTTAGAAGCGCAAACTTTGCTCTACCGGTGAGTACCAAATTTTCTATGTAAAAGTGGGAAAACTTTAGAGTTTTATTGACTTTTTTGCAGATGGACAAAAGGGCAATCCGAGGCATTTACTTGTGTGAATTCAAGCTGGGCACTACAGCTAAGGAGGCGGACGAGAAGATCAACGCCGCATTCAGTCAAGGATGTTCCACAATTCGGACGGCGTATCGTTGGTATCAGAAGTTCCGGAATGGAGATGAGAGCTTGGAAGAACATGAAGGTCGTGGGAGACATAGTGATGTTGATGAGGACAAGCTGAGAGATGTGGTAGAGGAGGATTCCACACAAAGGTACCAGGGAGATAGCGAAGGTTCTTGTCGTCAGCCACAACACAGCTGCCCGGCATCTGAAGGAAATTGGAAAGACCAAAAAGCTGGAAAGATGGGTGCCTCACGAGCTGTCTGAGGAGCAAAGAAACCGACGATATGAGATCTCGTCCGCACTGCTTCTACGGAACGAAACGGACCCATTCCTTGATCGCATCGTAACCTGTGACGAGAAGTGGATAATGTACGACAACAGGCGACGATCGGCACAGTGGGTGGACAGCGATGAGAGCCCCAAGGTTTTTGCGAAGCCGGAATTGCACCGAAAGAAAGTAATGGTGACAGTATGGTGGTGTTCGCTGGGAACTATTCACCACAGCTTCCTCCCTCCCGGTGAATCCATCACGGCAGAGAAGTACTGCATTGAAATTGAAGAAATGATGAAAAAGTTGAAGGATATCCGGCCGGCCTTGGTAAACCGAAGGCGAGTTCTCCTTCTGCACGACAATGCTCGCCCCCATGTAGCACGAATGACGTTGCAGAAATTGAGTGAGCTGAGTATTGAAACTCTACCACATCCTCTGTTCTCTCCCGACCTCTCCCCAACAGACTACCATTTCTTCAAGCATCTTGGCGACTTCTTGGTAGGGAAAATATTCAAATACCAACAGGATGCCGAAAGTGCCTTCGAAGATTTCGTCAATTCCAGAACTTCCGATTTTCATGCTACTGGGATAAAAAAGCTTGTGTCACGTTGGCAAAGATGTGTAGAATCAGAAGGTTTTTATTTCGATTAATAAACTTGCCTACAAGCCGAGATATTAACTGTTTAAATTTACAGTGGTTCAGTGCCATTTATTTCGTTACAACCTAATAGCTTGTTTCCCTACAGGAAAAAAGCCGCTTTCCACAAAGCAGTGTAATAATCTTTTGCACGTGGCAGATTACTCACATGTCCAACATATTATGCTCAAACTATATATCATTATGTTGAATACCTTTGTCATTGCGGTTAAAAACCGGTCAGTAATAAACAAATCGCAAGGGAGTTACTCTCCACGGCATACAGCTGGAAAAAATGCGCAAAAAACGCCTAAGAATTGTGTAGACGTTAGGACATCTCAAATCTCAACCAGTCAGTTGAAATGCAAAAATACCACAACGCAGAGGAACCGAACCCCCGACCTCCCCCGCATGAAGCAGCGCCACTTCCACTGCGCTCCGAGCCGCTTGCCGGTAGTAGCATCGCGGTGTACAAGGGACCTCTCGCAGCTCGTGAGGCGCCTATTCCAAAGTAACTTCAAGGACCCCTAATCCTTGGGTTTAACGGCTGGGCAAAAAAAGAGACGTATTTTTATACTAATTGAGGTGTGGTGAATCTTCCTATATGGCTCGCTCTCACCGTTCAGACATACGCTTCAGACCCTTCCCTTGTCAGACGCTCCAAGCGCTAACTCGATGCGATAGAGAATGATATAAACAGCCAGTGTCAGTTTTTCTCCAGCCCCAGCAAAGCCTTCGCGGAAACGTGAGTTCCTCCCACGTGGCTGAGACGTTTTGCTTGTCTATCGGGCAGCGATGACGCAGACAGGCACGGCGCGTGAGATGGGAAAGAAAAGCGCTCGCAGCCGTAGCCGCGATGAAAGAACACACAGACACGTGACAACAAAGGGCAAATATTCGCCGCCACCTCTCACCCACCTTTTGTCTTGATGCCGATCCAATTCAGATAGCGGCACAGCTTGTGCGAAATATAGGTCTTCCCTCTGGCCGGCAGCCCAACCAACGCGATCACATTCGGCACACGCACTTGGGAGTTGGAGCTATCTGGAGAAAAAGAACCTCAACAAACAGATATCTTGGGTGGTTGAGAGGGGGCTTACTAGACCGGATTCGAACTCGCTTAGGGGTCAGCGTGTTAAGCGCGCTGTTCGACCTTTACGAGGAAGGTCAGAAATGACCGTGGCATTACTCAAAGTGAACTACAGTCCCCTCTCGTTATAACCCCTCCGGATAAGACGCGACTCTCGATATAACGTAGATTTTCTCTGGACCCAGCTAGCTTACCTTTACGCCAATACAAACCAACTCCGGTTAAGACGCGTCGGATACGACGCTACTCCCGTTATAGCGCGGTTTTGGGAGGAACTCTGCGTTCAAAATAACTCCCGTTATAACACGACCCGGTCTCATTTCCGGTCCCACACAGAAAATGAAGGCGAGCAAGATGCTGATTGTGTTTGTGATTGGACCTGCCATTATGTTGCCTCGTTCGTACTCACGAGCGGCACCTCTGCAACAATGTATTGGATGCACACCAACGTTTTCACTCGTGCGCGGCCCACAAAAGTGTCCATAGTCAGCAGTAGTCGAGCACAGATAAAGACTCCCGGCAGTCGTTAGAAGCTGCCGTATGTTGGGAGATTCTTATATCATGAACCAAAGAAGTTGTGGGGTGACACTCAGATTATTTAGAACAATGCCCGACCCGTTTTTATGAGCTTAATGCGGCTGATATAGGGGTTATGCACTGTTAGAGGATGATCAGAACTGCTGCTCAGAACTCTCGTGCCATGCGGGTCTTGTACCTGCGTTATTTGCTTGTCGTCCGGGATTACAACAACGGCGCTGTTTGATCGCTCTCAGCATTCCCAAATTGTGGGAGGGCGCTGATAAGCCATTTGCAGCGAGGACATCGCGGATGTGGTGCGTGGTTTACCAACGTTGATAGGATAGTTGACTAACAACCCGCCCGGAAGGCTGAGAGTGCGGGTTCGAGTCCCGCTTGGTGCGAGAGTTTCGATCGTAACAAATAATCCTGCAGCATTAGTTTACACATTTTTGTTGTTGACCACCTTTAACCTACGTCTGGTACTCGTTATTCCGCACACATATTAGTCTTACTTAAGCATATAACAGAGAGTGTCTCCAAGGACAGAGCATTAATATTAATCTAAAGTTATGCATTCACGCTCTTTTCATGGTCACATATGTTATTGCTATAGTCATACTTAGTCATTGTATGCGATTTTAGACAAAATTTGTGCGTAAAATGGTGTAAGAAAGGTCAGCTCCGGTTAGGACGCAACTCCCGTTATAACGAAGATTTTCTCCGGTCCCTTCAAACGCGTTATAACGATAGCGGACTGTATTGAAGATTGTAGGGCACTGTATGGGTAGCAGATTAGACATTTCCTGTGGACCTTCGGATAGACTTTCCACGGTCATTTCTTACGTTCGGAAAGGCCAAAAATGACAAGAAGTGGATCTAAACTTCAAGGCAGGCTGATAACGGGAAAGTGACTCAGAGATTGCCTGCAAAACATTTGGAGCCTAAGGAATAGCTATAAACACATGGAATGCGGGAAATCCCTTACAAAGGCGAAAAGCGCATTCAGGAGAGGCATTCTCTAGGAAGGCGGCAGTGCTTGGATGACCGGCCCATACAATGACTAGCGGTGGCCAGTCGATGAACAAGTCGAGTTCTCCCTTCCCAGACAAGTGTGGCACCAATTCACCGACCCCGAAAGAATGGATGGCTTGTTTAGTCTGAAGGGGAAACCTAGAACCACGAACCTGAAAGATGCACGAGACAGCGGCGCCTCCCATCTAGCCAAGATTCATCAACCGCTTACCGGCCGGTAACGGTGAAAAGTACCGCTAAACCCCCTGATACGACATTCATCAGCATCAGGTTTGGCGGTACTTTTCACCATTATCGGTCGGTAAGCGGTTGATGAATATGGCCCCAGGTTGCCTCTGCCCTACCATGCGTCCATAGGCCAAATACGCATTCCATTGCCTCCACGATATTCCGCGAAAAAGAGTGCCAGGAGCATCCCGCGAAGGGATCGACTAACACCAACCTCTACCCTTTTATCGTTATGTATAAAAGGATAAAGGACGGCGTTATTCAGTCCCCTTTGAGGTGCGCCACGCACTCTACTTCTACGGGATGTCGTGGAGGCGAGTTGAATGCGTATTTGCGTATTTGCGGTTTCCAGTCGATGAACAAGTCAGCGCTTTATCCTTCCCAGACACGTCTGGTACCAATTCAACGACCCTGCAGGGATGGAAGGCTTGGTTGGCCTGGGCGGAAAATCCGAACCAGGAACCTGGTATCGAGTGCAGGCGACAGCCAGCGCCTCCGACTGCGCTCCACGCGCCCTCCTACTGGGCGTCCTGGCGGGCGCCTGTGAGCCAGCTTCTAGGCAGTATATTGGTGTGGATCCTTATGTATATGTTGTAATAACCGCAATGTGCTAAACAATGAAAATCACAACGAAAAGGGGCGGTGTTAATCAAATAAATCTCTCTAATAGGCGCGCTCCGTATTCTACCTTTTCAGAATATCATGGAAACAATTTGAATGTGAATTTGACCTATACCATAACTTGTGGTCACCATCCGATGGATAAATCAATGGTTTATCCTAAACAGATAAGTTAGTACCACTCCAAAGCCACCAGGGACCAGATTTATTAACGCCTCCGGAGGTAAATCCTGCCCCACTTACCTCGACGGCCACTTACGCGCCACTTTCCCTGAACTTACCCCTGTTTCTGATTCATGACGGCCAAGGCAAGTCGCCTCACTGCCAATTTTAGACCCAAGGCATCCCTCCGCTTGCCCGCTGCCAGTTCTGAGCTGGCAATGGGTCAACGATCGCATTTAAAGATACAAAACGGGAGCGACAGCGGTCGCGCGCGGCGGCGCCTGGCGCGTTGCCAGCTCTGTCGGCCTGCCGCAATTTTCGCATTGGATCACGTCAGCATGCTTCCCACTGGCATCTGGATTGTAGGAACGAATGAAAGGCAGGCGATCCACTTTAAAACAGACCAAGCCGTTAGGGATCGTCACACATCAAGGAAGTTAAACTTTGTTCGTGTCCATTTACCCGCTTCACTTCTGAAGGAACGTTGAACTCGCGGTATTATCGTGGAACTTATGTCCAAGACCAGTCGTTCAGCGGCCTAGCGGCCGCCTCCGACTGGTTGGGGGCTTCGCCCCCAAACCCCGAGAAGAGAACACTCCGACCATCTTCTTTTCCCAACTTTTAGACCTTCATACCTCAAAAACAAACTTCAGATTCGTGTTCAGCGACCTCGATTACCCCCAGGGCCGAAGTTTCGCGCCGCTTGAACGCCATCCTCAAAAAATCGATAATATCGATCGATATCGATTGATCCGACTTCAAATTCGTGTTCAGCGACCTCGATTACCCCCAGGACCAAAGTTTCGCGCCGCTTGAACGCTATCCTCAAAAAATCGATAATATCGATCGATATCGATTGGTCGACTTCAAATTCGACTTCAGCGACCTCGATTACCCCCAGGGCCAAAGTTTCGCGCCGCTTGAACGCCATCCTCAAAAAATCGATAATATCGATCGATATCGATTGGTCGACTTCAAATTCGTGTTCAGCGACCTCGATTACCCCCAGGGCCGAAGTTTCGCGCCGCTTAAACGCCATCCTCAAAAAATCGATAATATCGATCGATATCGATTGGTCGACTTCAGATTCGTGTTCAGCGACCTCGATTACCCCCAGGGCTGAAGTTTCGTGCCGCCTGAACAAAATCCTCAAAAAATCGATAATATCGATCGATATCGATTGGTCGACTTCAGATTCGTGTTCAGCGACCTCGATTACCCCCAGGGCCAAAGTTTCGCGCCGCTTGAACGCCATCCTCAAAAAATCGATAATATCGATCGATATCGATTGGTCGTCTTCAAATTCGAGTTCAGCGACCTCGATTACCCCCAGGGCCAAAGTTTCGCGCCACTTGAGCGCCATCCTCAAAAAATCGATAATATCGATCGATATCGATTGGTCGACTTCAAATTCGAGTTCAGCGACCTCGATTACCCCCACGGCCAAAGTTTCGCGCCACTTGAGCGTCATCCTCAAAAAATCGATAATATCGATCGATATCGATTGGTCGACTTCAAATTCGAGTTCAGCGACCTCGATTACCCCCAGGGCCAAAGTTTCGCGCCACTTAAACGCCATCCTCAAAAAATCGATAATATCGATCGATATCGATTGGTCGACTTCAAATTCGTGTTCAGCGACCTCGATTACCCCCACGGCCAAAGTTTCGCGCCACTTGAGCGTCATCCTCAAAAAATCGATAATATCGATCGATATCGATTGGTCGACTTCAGATTCGAGTTCAGCGACCTCGATTACCCCCACGGCCAAAGTTTCGCGCCACTTGAGCGTCATCCTCAAAAAATCGATAATATTGATCGATATCGATTGGTCGACTTCAAATTCGAGTTCAGCGACCTCGATTACCCCCAGGGCCGAAGTTTCGCGCCGCTTAAACGCCATCCTCAAAAAATCGATAATATCGATCGATATCGATTGGTCGACTTCAGATTCGTGTTCAGCGACCTCGATTACCCCCACGGCCAAAGTTTCGCGCCACTTGAGCGTCATCCTCAAAAAATCGATAATATCGATCGATATCGATTGGTCGACTTCAGATTCGTGTTCAGCGACCTCGATTACCCCCAGGGCCGAAGTTTCGCGCCGCTTAAACGCCATCCTCAAAAAATCGATAATATCGATCGATATCGATTGGTCGACTTCAAATTCGAGTTCAGCGACCTCGATTACCCCCAGGGCCAAAGTTTCGCGCCACTTGAGCGTCATCCTCAAAAAATCGATAATATCGATCGATATCGATTGGTCGACTTCAGATTCGAGTTCAGCGACCTCGACTACCCCCACGGCCAAAGTTTCGCGCCACTTGAGCGTCATCCTCAAAAAATCGATAATATCGATCGATATCGATTGGTCGACTTCAAATTCGAGTTCAGCGACCTCGATTACCCCCACGGCCAAAGTTTCGCGCCACTTGAGCGTCATCCTCAAAAAATCGATAATATCGATCGATATCGATTGGTCGACTTCAAATTCGAGTTCAGCGACCTCGATTACCCCCAGGGCCAAAGTTTCGCGCCACTTAAACGCCATCCTCAAAAAATCGATAATATCGATCGATATCGATTGGTCGACTTCAGATTCGTGTTCAGCGACCTCGATTACCCCCAGGGCCAAAGTTTCGCGCCGCTTGAACGCCATCCTCAAAAAATCGATAATATCGATCGATATCGATTGGTCGTCTTCAAATTCGTGTTCAGCGACCTCGATTACCCCCACGGCCAAAGTTTCGCGCCACTTGAGCGTCATCCTCAAAAAATCGATAATATCGATCGATATCGATTGGTCGACTTCAAATTCGAGTTCAGCGACCTCGATTACCCCCAGGGCCGAAGTTTCGCGCCGCTTAAACGCCATCCTCAAAAAATCGATAATATCGATCGATATCGATTGGTCGACTTCAGATTCGTGTTCAGCGACCTCGATTACCCCCACGGCCAAAGTTTCGCGCCACTTGAGCGTCATCCTCAAAAAATCGATAATATCGATCGATATCGATTGGTCGACTTCAGATTCGTGTTCAGCGACCTCGATTACCCCCAGGGCCGAAGTTTCGCGCCGCTTAAACGCCATCCTCAAAAAATCGATAATATCGATCGATATCGATTGGTCGACTTCAGATTCGTGTTCAGCGACCTCGACTACCCCCACGGCCAAAGTTTCGCGCCACTTGAGCGTCATCCTCAAAAAATCGATAATATCGATCGATATCGATTGGTCGACTTCAGATTCGTGTTCAGCGACCTCGATTACCCCCAGGGCCGAAGTTTCGCGCCGCTTAAACGCCATCCTCAAAAAATCGATAATATCGATCGATATCGATTGGTCGACTTCAGATTCGTGTTCAGCGACCTCGATTACCCCCAGGGCTGAAGTTTCGTGCCGCCTGAACAAAATCCTCAAAAAATCGATAATATCGATCGATATCGATTGGTCGACTTCAGATTCGTGTTCAGCGACCTCGATTACCCCCAGGGCCAAAGTTTCGCGCCGCTTGAACGCCATCCTCAAAAAATCGATAATATCGATCGATATCGATTGGTCGACTTCAGATTCGTGTTCAGCGACCTCGATTACCCCCAGGGCCAAAGTTTCGCGCCACTTGAGCGCCATCCTCAAAAAATCGATAATATCGATCGATATCGATTGGTCGACTTCAAATTCGAGTTCAGCGACCTCGATTACCCCCACGGCCAAAGTTTCGCGCCACTTGAGCGTCATCCTCAAAAAATCGATAATATCGATCGATATCGATTGGTCGACTTCAAATTCGAGTTCAGCGACCTCGATTACCCCCAGGGCCAAAGTTTCGCGCCACTTAAACGCCATCCTCAAAAAATCGATAATATCGATCGATATCGATTGGTCGACTTCAAATTCGTGTTCAGCGACCTCGATTACCCCCACGGCCAAAGTTTCGCGCCACTTGAGCGTCATCCTCAAAAAATCGATAATATCGATCGATATCGATTGGTCGACTTCAGATTCGAGTTCAGCGACCTCGATTACCCCCACGGCCAAAGTTTCGCGCCACTTGAGCGTCATCCTCAAAAAATCGATAATATTGATCGATATCGATTGGTCGACTTCAAATTCGAGTTCAGCGACCTCGATTACCCCCAGGGCCGAAGTTTCGCGCCGCTTAAACGCCATCCTCAAAAAATCGATAATATCGATCGATATCGATTGGTCGACTTCAGATTCGTGTTCAGCGACCTCGATTACCCCCACGGCCAAAGTTTCGCGCCACTTGAGCGTCATCCTCAAAAAATCGATAATATCGATCGATATCGATTGGTCGACTTCAGATTCGTGTTCAGCGACCTCGATTACCCCCAGGGCCGAAGTTTCGCGCCGCTTAAACGCCATCCTCAAAAAATCGATAATATCGATCGATATCGATTGGTCGACTTCAAATTCGAGTTCAGCGACCTCGATTACCCCCAGGGCCAAAGTTTCGCGCCACTTGAGCGTCATCCTCAAAAAATCGATAATATCGATCGATATCGATTGGTCGACTTCAGATTCGAGTTCAGCGACCTCGACTACCCCCACGGCCAAAGTTTCGCGCCACTTGAGCGTCATCCTCAAAAAATCGATAATATCGATCGATATCGATTGGTCGACTTCAAATTCGAGTTCAGCGACCTCGATTACCCCCACGGCCAAAGTTTCGCGCCACTTGAGCGTCATCCTCAAAAAATCGATAATATCGATCGATATCGATTGGTCGACTTCAAATTCGAGTTCAGCGACCTCGATTACCCCCAGGGCCAAAGTTTCGCGCCACTTAAACGCCATCCTCAAAAAATCGATAATATCGATCGATATCGATTGGTCGACTTCAGATTCGTGTTCAGCGACCTCGATTACCCCCAGGGCCAAAGTTTCGCGCCGCTTGAACGCCATCCTCAAAAAATCGATAATATCGATCGATATCGATTGGTCGTCTTCAAATTCGTGTTCAGCGACCTCGATTACCCCCACGGCCAAAGTTTCGCGCCACTTGAGCGTCATCCTCAAAAAATCGATAATATCGATCGATATCGATTGGTCGACTTCAAATTCGAGTTCAGCGACCTCGATTACCCCCAGGGCCGAAGTTTCGCGCCGCTTAAACGCCATCCTCAAAAAATCGATAATATCGATCGATATCGATTGGTCGACTTCAGATTCGTGTTCAGCGACCTCGATTACCCCCACGGCCAAAGTTTCGCGCCACTTGAGCGTCATCCTCAAAAAATCGATAATATCGATCGATATCGATTGGTCGACTTCAGATTCGTGTTCAGCGACCTCGATTACCCCCAGGGCCGAAGTTTCGCGCCGCTTAAACGCCATCCTCAAAAAATCGATAATATCGATCGATATCGATTGGTCGACTTCAGATTCGTGTTCAGCGACCTCGATTACCCCCACGGCCAAAGTTTCGCGCCACTTGAGCGTCATCCTCAAAAAATCGATAATATCGATCGATATCGATTGGTCGACTTCAAATTCGAGTTCAGCGACCTCGATTACCCCCACGGCCAAAGTTTCGCGCCACTTAAACGTCATCCTCAAAAAATCGATAATATCGATCGATATCGATTGGTCGACTTCAAATTCGAGTTCAGCGACCTCGATTACCCCCAGGGCCAAAGTTTCGCGCCACTTGAGCGTCATCCTCAAAAAATCGATAATATCGATCGATATCGATTGGTCGACTTCAGATTCGAGTTCAGCGACCTCGACTACCCCCACGGCCAAAGTTTCGCGCCACTTGAGCGTCATCCTCAAAAAATCGATAATATCGATCGATATCGATTGGTCGACTTCAGATTCGTGTTCAGCGACCTCGATTACCCCCAGGGCCGAAGTTTCGCGCCGCTTAAACGCCATCCTCAAAAAATCGATAATATCGATCGATATCGATTGGTCGACTTCAGATTCGTGTTCAGCGACCTCGATTACCCCCAAGGCTGAAGTTTCGTGCCGTGCCGCCTGAACAAAATCCTCAAAAAATCGATAATATCGATCGATATCGATTGGTCGACTTCAGATTCGTGTTCAGCGACCTCGATTACCCCCAGGGCTGAAGTTTCGTGCCGCCGACGTGTTCGGCACGTCTACGGCACGCCATGCAGGGTTGCCGACGTGTTTGGCACGTCTACGGCATCGCCAGGCACGGTTGCCGACGTGTTCGGCACGTCTCCGGCTCGCCATGCACGGTTGCCGACGTGCTCGGCACGTCTACGGCTCGCCATGCACGGTCGCCGACGTGTTAGGCACGTCTACGGCTCGCCATGCATGGTTGCCGACGTGTTTGGCACGTCTACGGCTCGCCATGCGCGGTCGCCGACGTGTTCGGCACGTCTACGGCTCGCCATGCGCGGTCGCCGACGTGTTCGGCACGTCTGCGGCTCGCCATGCGCGGTCGCCGACGTGTTTGGCACGTCTACGGCTCGCCATGCATGGTTGCCGACGTGTTTGGCACGTCTACGGCTCGCCATGCATGGTTGCCGACGTGTTTGGCACGTCTACGGCTCGCCATGCGCGGTCGCCGACGTGCTCGGCACGTCTACGGCTCGCCATGCGCGGTCGCCGACGTGTTCGGCACGTCTGCAGCTCGCCATGCGCGGTCGCCGACGTGTTCGGCACGTCTGCGGCTCGCCATGCGCGGTCGCCGACGTGTTCGGCACGTCTGCGGCTCGCCATGCACGGTCGCCGACGTGTTCGGCTGCCGCGCCCCAACTCAGTGGGACGGACGGACGGTGTGACACACACAGTGACACACACACACAGTGACACACGCTTGCTGCTTTATATATAGTAGGATATACAGTGAATGGCCTAGAGTGGCATGCTATTAAGGCCAGTTAAGAATGTTTAACAGAACATTCAGTTGAGGAAGATATAAGATCAACGCTGGATACTGAATTTAACTTCACGCCTATTATCTATAAACATATGGGGGGATTATATATTATCGAATTTTGTAGTTATTAGTGATTTATGAAGCTATCTGTCACCCTCGCTCGCCCCAGAGCTCACATTTAAGGTTCATTCTTCGTAGAGAAGCGCCTTCGATTCGTTGAACCCCATCGATCCTTGGTATCGTGGTCAAGCCCCCCCCCCCTTAATAAACATGTGCCCGTGCGTCCATGTTCATCCATAAAAACATGCCGGGGTCTTGCTTCCTTGACGAAGAGATCGATTAGTTTCTCCCGGACTCCATAATCCACTGCAGATCTCTTACTTCAGATTTTAGTAGAAGGGACAAAAGGTCGATGGGTATACCTTGCAATCCAGCTCAATGTGGGGAATCGAAAGTCAAATGGCCTTCCTCTAGTGTTGTAAGATGGTAATTTCGGCGGGCTCATAATGGAGCGGGCTGGTGCCCGCTCCATTATGAGACCATGGTCGTGGAACACTCAGATAAACACGGTTTCTGTGCTCTCCTCCGCTGACACGGAGGAAAGCACAAAGCTTGGCAAGGGAGGGAACTCCGGGGTGTGCCTGATCTAACTTACCCGCTTTAAGCCACCTTTCCAGTGTACAGCAGGCGTCAGCCCACTTAGTACCGTAATTTCTTAAGTTCCATAACCTCATACCCGGTTACGTCTCCTTCCCCTCCTCCTTTCCGCCTCGCTCGAAGCCTTTCCTTCCTGGGCAAGCGCGAGAGTTCAAAGAAGCAGTACAGGTGCCGCCACTGGCTTTTTCCTTTCTGGAATCTGCCTCTCCGATGAATCAGCATGCTCGAGGGCGAGCTGCCCCGTAATCGGCCGACAGAGCTGGCAGCACGCCATGCGCCGCCGCGCGCGGCCGCTGTCGCTCCCGCTTTGTATCTTTAAATACGATCTGGGTCAACGGAGGAATGCATTGGGTCAGAAATTGGCAGCGGAGCAAAACCCTCGCCTTGAGGGTAAATGTTTCCCTACGCGCTGACGAGGTACCACTTACCTCGGGTTTTCCCCGCCGCGCGTTGATGAATCGCGCGTAAGTGGGGAGTGGGGGTGAATCTTGCACTTATCCGCAGGCAAGTCGTTCATGAATCCGGCCCCAGAGGAATGAAAGCTCCAGGGCGTTATTCGAACCGAGAACTCAATGCGGGTGCACGCGACAACCGGCGTGTCTTCCGACTGCGCTACGACGAGTGCAACAGAACCAGAACTATATTTATTATTCAGTCTCCTACACTCTCCTACACTATTAAGTGAGACTGTGAGCGTTATCGAAACCCATTTAAAGGTACCCCAACCCCACCAACTAGTACACATTGGATCCAGTCGAAAATCTTCGAATAATTGGGTGATTCGGATGACGGGAATTTCGCGGATGCCGGATTTTTGGATGACTCGGGTCAGATATACCCAACCGGATATCCGAAAATTAATCATTCAGATCCAATCTATACTAACTAGAGGATCTCATAGAACCTCAAGATGGATGAACTGTCCCTAAATAAATTGGCACGTTGGATAAATAAAGGCTCCACCCAGCAGAACATATTCCCTAGACCTCATGCTTCGACGCTGATACACATGCCTCGGCCGTTCCCAAGATCGCCAAGATCCGACATGGGGATAAGCTGCGCCATGCGGAAGTGGGTGGTTGTTAAGAATAACATTGACTTAACATACCACACATAGCAAAAGAGGGCTTCGATACCGAGTTCATAACTACCTTCGGAGCTTAGCATTAGTAATATGATTCTCTCCCAGGACAATACAAAAATCGCCACCAGTGAAATTCCCGCCTCCAAGCCTCCTCACCCCCTCTTTTTTGCGTTTTATTATTTTGTTAATAAACTTTTCATTAATTAGCTCGACCTTTCAAAAAGTGATTTCGACCACATCATATTTAACTATTCTTACAAACCAGATATACCATTTCACGTTAAATTGGGCACTTTCATGCCAAATTGGACAATCTTCTAAACAATTACAGCACAGGTGAGATAAAAACGGCTCGAATACTCCCACAACTACCTCTGGAGTACTGTAGGAAAGCGCGCGGCACTGTGCTTTCACGACTTCAGAAGTCGAGGAGTGGTCGAAAGAAAAATTTCGCCCAAACTTCGCCCAGAGGCGTTATTTGGAAGTGCTGATCACGAATCTGCCGTTCGTTCTTCAAATCTCGTCCGATTACGGTAGGTACTGGTGACTAGGGTCACAATCATCGATTTCGCCCAAACTTCGTCTACGGTGGTTGTCTGGTGTGCTCAGCACGAATCTGACCTCCGTTTTTAAAAATACGGCGAGTAAGGTAGGTCATGGTAGGTATGCAATATAAGTTTCCCGGAAATTTGCACACCCGCTTGCATGCTGTGCCGCTACCGTATCTGCTCATTCTGTAAGATGTCAGACTCCCCTATAGATGAAGTTTGGGCGACACCTGTAATCATCACCGTAGTCACCCGCTCCTACCGTTACCTACACTAGTCGATTGAAATTTCAAAAAAAAGTCAAAATCGTGATCAGCATCTCAAATAACCCCTTTGAGCGGGGAGGTTTGAGCGAAATTTTTTCGATTTCTCCTCGACTTCGTGGAGAAAGCACCAGTGCTAAACTCGTCCTTCGGCTCGCCGCTACCCTTAGCAGCGATCTAACCTTCTACTTGTACTGATAATAGTTGATACGTCTTGGTGTAAACGTATCCGAAACGTAGAACTCACGTCATAGAACTCTTACAAGCCAAAACTACCAAGAAAATACGAATTCTAAAGAGCAAATGCTTAAGAACGTCTAGGCTTCCGCTAGACGTAAGAATAACTCAAACTAACCGAGCAACATGGTGTTCGAGACTTCCTTGAAGCGTATTTAATATACAAAAAAAAATATAGGAGAACTTCAGGCCAATATGTCCATCACGGCTGAATAGACCTGCAATTGAATAAACTACCAATTCACAACACTTTTGAAATGCGAACCTCAGACGAGTAAAAATCTCATTGATATCGATAGAAAGAAAACAAAGCTGAAAAAGCGGATTATGAAGTGTCTTGGAAGAAATCCGCCAAGGTTCGAACTGTTTAGACCAGTACTAGTGAGTATACGCGACGACTCGTCCAGAAATCGTGACTCGCGACTAAGCCCTGGTTTATAGTTGCGCCGCTGCGCGGCGCGGCACCATAAGGCCCATGCATACTTCTGCGACAGCGCGGCACGGCCATGATGAAGGATAGGGCCGCGACGTGCGCGGCGCGACATAGCGACACGCGCCGCAGAGGGGGGCATGCATACTTTTGCGGCTATCGCCGGCGATGTCGCGCTGAGTGCCGCAGGCTAGAATGGCTCAAATCATTGCTAGCGGCGCGACATGCGGCAACGGGACGTCGGTCCCGTTGCCTTAGGCATCTGTTATACTCCCGCGGGAGCATCCGCGGAACGTCCGCGGACCAATGGTGCACGGCGCAGGCGGGCGTGGCGAGGCGCGGCGATTGGCCAGGTGAGGAGTCTCGGCGCGACTCCTCACCTGGCCAATCGCCTAAGGCCTAAAACGGTGCTCGTTAGAACGCGCCCGCGCCACGACCGCCGGATTTCGCGGAGGTAGCTGTCGCCCCACTTGCCGCGCCGCGGTGTCGCAGAAGTGTGCATGGGCCTATAGTCGGAATAGATATCGATCAGACGGCGCGAGGAATCGATATGTTTGGAGATGGTGGTGCCGCGCCGAGTCGCGGCGTAAAGGCCTTCGCACACTTTCGCCGCCACGCGGCGCGGCACCACGATTGCCATAGATATCGATTTGCCTCGCGAGGCGATTCTGCGTCTCTGCCCTATGCTTAAAGACAGGGCTGCCGCGTGACGGCGAAAGTGTGCGAAGGCCTTAAGTATAAACTAGGGCTAAATCGCTAAGGGTAGGGACAAGTTGTCCGTCAAGAATTGGACGAGTTGTCTCACAGTAACCAGGCGGTCGTTGCGGGACCACTTGCTCCTCCAGCTCGTCACACGATAGGCTGCGCTCGGTGTTGGAACTGTCGGTGGAATTTTCAGTTTTTCCTTGTTTTTTTTCAGTTTGGACCGTTTTATCGTCTTAATTTTATGTTTCGTTTGTATCACTGTTCCTCATGCTAGCCGAACACATCTTTTCTTGTTTTGCTGTCGTTTCCAGCGCTTTTTATGCCGTTTCGTGATTTATTCCACAGCTTCACCTTTTTACCGAGCTTTTTTCTTGCATCTTTTGCTCGTTTCATTTTTCTTAATGTTTTTCCATAATTTTTGTACACTATATCCTTCTTTGAGCAACGCGGTAAAACGGGTAGAAGCAAAATTGTACGAGTAGCACAAGAAATACGTTCTTCATGTTCATTTGTAATTTTTTTTAGGTACATCCGTCTTTCTTGCGCTTTTTTGTTTCTCACCGTTTCTCTGCAGTACTCAAAAAGGATATATGGTACAAAAATTAATGGAAAACGCTAAAAAAAATAAAACGAACGGAATACGCCGGAGAAAAAGCTCGGCAAGAACGTGAAGCTGCGTAAAAATAGGAAACGGCATAAGAAACGCAGAAAACGACAGAAAAACAAGAAAAGATGTGTTCGGCTAGCATGAGGAACAGTGATACAAATGAAACATAAAATTAGCACGATAAAACGGTCCGAACAAAAAAAGGAAAACTAAAAATTCCACCGACAGTCCCACCGCCGAGCGTACTCTATCGATCGACGAGCTGATGGGGCAAGTGGTCCCGTAACGACCGCCTGGATACTGTGAGGCGACTCGTCCAACTACTGATGATTTAGTTGCGAGTGACGTTTTGCCGCATAACCTCCGGAATGAAGAGCAGACCCACCCTAGGAGAGGACCGCTCTGTTAAATTTGTTGCAACTCAAGGGCAGAAACAGTTTATCTGAACGTGGGATGGTCACGACGAAAACGATCCCGTGACTCCAAGACGCTTAGTAAACATATACCGGCCTCGTCCTCAAAGCCGCACACATGTGCAGGACAAAAACCCTTCGAGTGCTGGTCAATACGCTACTGCGAGTCAATAGCTCATAAACCGTGGTGAAGAGTTCAGCGAATGTGGCGAACAAAGAAATCCTGATACTGGTCGCTGACGTGACGTACATGGGAAGGCAATAGTCCAATAAGGCCGTATAGAAATGATATCTCCCGCCTTCCCATATAGGCCAGATTAACGACTTGTACAGAAGTCCTATTTCGAATCCTCTCAAATATAGGGACTAGTTGATCACCGAATAGGGTGAGTTCCTCATACAGTGCGGGCAGTCTTTGTAGGACCACATGAACACTCAGTCCACCTTCAACTAAGACAGTGGATGATGACACTTTTGCAAGCTTAATAAATCAGTCAACAAACACCAAAGACCGTTTCAGACTGATAGAACTGTCAGTGGCGCTGACCACCTGCTGGCTGACGTGAGTTGCGTACAGATGTGGTCCCGCGACGATTGTCTGAGGCCATGAAAACTCGTCCAGCTTCGCAGACAACTCGGCCCGTCCGATCTTCCTGGTTTTAGACGCTCAGGCGTTTATACCAAAGCGTATCGACAATTGTCGGTACCACAGAAAAGGTTAAAACACTACCCGCAACTAAAATCCAAAGGTAGCGACAAGTTGTCCTCCAATATGGACGAGTTTTCCTTCAGTGCTCGGGAGCTCATTTCGGTGCCTTGCGACTTCATCCCCACTGTTTCACCTGCCTTAGGAACTGTTCATACTCCAAGAAGGGAGCGACGGGAGCGACAGGACAAAGCATACCTATCGATTTTCTCCAGGCGGTAGCTCTGCATTAATCGATACGTATGCTTTACTCGACCGCTGTTGTCGCTCCCGCTCCGGAGTATGAACAGGCCTTCAAGTTTGTACCTCCGACGATGAACGACGCGATGACATGTCTAGTGCCCAAATTAATCGATCGCGTCTTTGGATCAATTTGGCCAGTATACGTGGCGTCGCGTCGCTCAGCGTCGGAAGTATAAACGGGGTCTTAGCCCTAGTTTCTACTTGCGCCGTCACGCGGCGCGGCACCACGATCACCATAGATATCGATTTTTCGCGCGTCCGGTCGATATCTATTTCGAGCATCGTGCCGCGCCGCGCAGCGGCGCAAGTGTAAACTAGGGCTTACGGCGTCATTTTCATGATCTCATAGATTTTTGGATGGGTTTCTACCAGAGGACAGGCATTTAGGGGGGGGGGGGGGGAGCAGTAGTTTCTCAAATGACCTTGACTTTTTCTAGGCCCTGAAGTAGGCGGTAGTGCCGAAACGTAAGCCGCAATGAAGTCTTTTAGCAATTTTCGCTTCAATGAAGCACCTACTCATCTATCACAACGTCAAATCCCATTTCTTTCCAAAATGCTTCACTGAAAACCGTCACATACAATATGAAATTTTTTTGTTCCATAGCTCCACTATCGATTAACCGTGGAGTTGGCATGATTCCAGCTGATCCTAAGACGCGTTGGTCCCGCAGCCACTGTTGTTACGGTAAAGGTTTGAAAACGTGGTACACTAGTAAGAACGTCTCATACTGCAGTGTCATACTCGCTGATACACTTACAACCGAAAAAAAAACTAGACGAGTTGTCCACCGTAATTTCGAAGTGAAATTCAGGAAAATCGTTGCGGAACCACGCTGTTGTCTATCCCTATCTTAATCAGTCGCCGCGGCTCATGCTATTTGCAACTTTTTCTTCAATCCTGTGTATTCAGCTGCCATTTCGTCCCCTACTCTTCATGCTATTGAACTGAAGAAAAAGTTTCAAATATCGTGAGCCGCGACGACTGACTAGGACAGGTATAAACAACTGCGTAGTTCCCAGCGACTTCCCTGAATTTCACTTCGAAATAATGGTGGACAAGTTCACTGGCGTCTAACTTGCCACAAGTAGCGACGAGTTTTCCGGGGCGGAGTTGGACGAGTTTTCGCACCGTACGCAGGCAATCGTCTCGGGACCGGCTGCTGGCTGTGGCGCGGTTGCGACCCGCCAGGACCTTGTCCACCTGAGCGTTCCGTGACTCGTATTGTAGTTACCGCCCACTTCTAGCATTTATCTCTTTTTTCAATGCAGTTTCCACAGATTCCTGCTGAATACAAAAGCATGCCCTTAAGAACTGCTCGCCGATGATATCAAATGGTGCCTATCAGCGAAATGGAGGCTGGTAAGCGTTCGACCACTTTTTGGTGGTTGGCTGGAGCTGGGTCCCGCGACGACCGCCTGCATACGGTGCGATAACTCGTCCAGCCACGCCCCGGAAAACTCGTCGCTACCGGTGGCGATTTAGACGCGAGTGGCAACTTCTGCGGGGTTTTTTTCCCGTTGTAAGTGTATCAAACAGTCAGTACTATTAACATCACGGAGTTTGCGCTTGAAGACGCGCGCTGGACGTGGACCTAAGATGTCAAGATGGGTTTAGAGGGGTATCTAAACGAATTTTGCCGCCGTTCACAGATTCTTTTACAGTTCGTTTCGGCAGCATTTCAATTGCGAAGTCTTCCTCGATGTTTTTGGAGCATAATAAGTGATCAACAGGCTGGCTAGCTACACTAATGTGTAGATCATTCTGGAAGAAAAACAAAAATAAAATAACTCAAATAATTTTCCAATCAACAAAAATAGTAACGAGGAAGTATGACCACATTCTAGAACACAGACGACGTTATCGCTCAGAATCTTATCTTCATAGCAATCCGTCTCAACTAGTTCAAAGGAAAAAGTCACAGAAAAGAGGAGCAGCTCGGCAAGTTGTCAACAACCGCGATCAGAGCTCTCGCGACGGCGCAGCTTTTGCGATTGGAGCGCGCAAACTCGCAATCGCCGTTGACGGTGATTAAATGCCTAATGGTTTTTCGTACCAGTGCGAGCTAATCTGGACTTCGGTCTGCTTAAACAGTAGTCATTTTTATTAGTCAAAGAATAGGTGAAATATGATCAAGAATTTCAAAGTTTCACGATTATTTTCTGGCTTTTTTCTTAAAACTTTGGATAAACTTCCTGCATCATTCCTCAATTCTTTGCCAAAAAACATTCAACTACAAGTCAGGAAACTTTCAAGAAAGGACATTTAATAAAGTGAACCAATACGAATTAGTTTTTACCAGAAGAGTAGTCGCTTGAAAGAGAATAGACGACATATTGATGGAATATATACCAGTTTCACGTCGAATTGGACACTTCTCAGATCAAATTGGACACTCGTCCAGCTGTCTAAGACTTTTGAAATCAAAGCGAACTCTTCCAAGTCGTAATGACCTTCAGGCTAGTTAAACTGCAGACCCAATAAGATGGTTAGAACAATTTCGGTACATGTCGCGAAGATGGGCAGCATTGGGAGGTGGGAGCGCGCCAGCCAATCAGATCGCATCAAATTGGCGTGCCATTCAAAGAGGGCTTGTACGATCAGCTGACGTGTGTTTGGTACTGATTCGCTGGCGCTCCACTACCTCCCAATGCTGCCCATATTCGCGACAAGAGCCATAATTTCTTGTTCAATAAAAATTTGGTATAACTTTCTTTGAAATTTTTTTTAGTTCATCTGCCCCAATAAGTGTAATGATTTTATAAAATTTTGTATTTTTAGAGAAAAAGTAATAGATTAAAGTTTCTTTTGAAGAACAGCAAAGAAACAAGCATATAGCGCATTGAAAGATCAGATCGCGGCATGCGTTCAAAAAGCCCGTCGCGGTGTTTATGTGATTGATAGTGTAAATGCCACTTACATGAACCAAAGTGAGGACATGGGAGGATCTTTACAGTTGTTTTCGTTGTATGTTTAACAGGCGTAAAACTCCATCCAACCAAAATTCTGCAGACAATCGAATAAGCACCGCGACGCCTTGGGAGAGGGGATGGCGCAATCCCTTTCTGAAGCTTTAAACCATTGTTTTTGCTGAAGAAAATAGAATTTTTTAAATAAATTTTCGCACAATGTGTTCGCTTATTGGGTAGATGGATAAAGTTTCGAAGAAAGTTATACTAAAATTTTCCTGGAACAAAAGATTATTCTAAACTATTTGGAGAGTCTCTAGTTTAAGCTCATTTCAATTTGGAAGTATTCGCTTTGATTTCAAAAGTCTTTGAAAAAATCGAATTTGGCACCTTTCAAAGTGATTTTAAAAGTGTCCAATTTGATTTAAAAAGTGGGCACTATTGTACTTTGAGGACGAGGAGAGGTCAAAAAATTTTTCGCTCACACCTCGCCTAGCGGTTTATTTAGGGCGTTGATCACACATCTGACTTCCGTTTTTGAAATTTCAAATTTCCACCGAGTACGGTAGGTTACGGTAAGTACGAGTGACTAAAGTCATAACCTCCGATTTCATCAAAACCTCGCCCGGGGAGTTATTTGGGGTGTTGATCACGAATCTGACATTCATTTTTGAAGTTTCAAATTTCCACCGAGTACACGGTAGGTTACGGTAAGTACGGGTGACTAAGGCGATACCTCCGATTTTGCCCAAACCTCGCCAGGGGGCTTATTTGAGGTGCCGGTCACCAATGTGACATCCATCTTTCGTATTACGGTGGAGTACGGTAGGTTACGATACGTGCGGGTAACTATGGTCATAACCTCCGATTTCGCCCAAACCTCGCCCAGAGGGTTATTTGGGGTGCTGATCACGAATCCGACATCCATTTTTTTGTATTACGCCGGAGTACGGTAGGTTACGGCAGGTACGAGTGACAAAGGTCATAATCATATTCAGGTATTCTAAAGCGTTCCTCACCCATAGCTACCGCACTCCAGCGTAATACGAGAAAACCGACGAATTTTGTGATCAGCATCTACGAATAACTCCCCTCCCTATTCGAAGTTTGGGCGAAATCGTTGATTATGACCTCAATAGCCTTAGTCATCCGTGCCTACCGTAACCTACCGTAATTGGCCGAAATTTCAAAGACGGATGTCAGATGCGTGATCGTCACCCTGAATAACCCCCTCGCCGAGGTTTGGGCGAGATCGGAGGATATGACCATAGTCACCCGTACCTACCGTAACCTACCGTATGGTGCCGAAAAGTGTCTAGTTTGATTTTAAAGGTGACCATATCGACGTAACACTGGTATTGAATACCTTTTTTTCAGTGAATGGTCTACTAAATCGATACGAGAAAGAAGTACGTTTCACCTTATGCGACTCGTGGCAGAAATCTTTACTGCCAATCGTTAAAAAGCCAACTTTTCCTGTGATCTCTTGTGCTCAACCGATTCTGTATCACTTTTGGCTCAATAAATGTTTCTAAAATTTTAAGAAAAAGAAAAATAAATCTCAAGAAAGCGAGGTAATATTAGAGGTCTTGCATGTCATGTATTTCATTTTATTCTGATGTAAAATTATACCATTTTTCAGGTCGAATTGGACACTCTTCGAAGTCGCCTAAGACTTTAGAAATCAAAGAGAACTGTTCTGAAGTGAAACAAATTTTGTACAGGTTGAACTTTAGACTTAATAAGATGGTTAAAAAACTTTGTTCAAAGAAAATTTAGAATAACTTTTTTTTTTAAATTTTTCTTAAGCTTTGGCTGCCCGAATGAGTGTAAGAATTTTATAAAATTCTTAGTTTTACAGAAAAAATAACAAGTGAAATTCTGTTTCAAAGCGCAGCAAAGTAACGACCATATAGTGCACTAAAAGACCAGATTGCGCCATGCACTCGAAAATCTCGTCGGGATTTTTATTTGATTGATAGTGTAAATGCTGTTTACATGGAACAACGAGGTATGTGCGTTCTCAACAATTGTACTTGTTGCAATGTCTACAGTTTTTTTTTGCTCAAGGAAAATTTCAGTGTGATTTCTTTAAACCTTTAATTCACTTACCCAATAAGTGAACACTTAGTTTGAAGTTTTTTAAAATTCTAATTTTTCGTGAAAAATTAAGATTTATATAGTAAAAATTAAGCTCAAATTTATTTTCTATTCACTGACATTGCTCAAGTGCTCTCCTTAATATCTTAACCATCTTTATTTGAGTAACGAATTATGTAGTTTTTTGTGTAGCTGAAACTTGAGATGGAAAAGGAGGATACTGCTTGCGAAGATTTATATTATGTACAAGTGCTCCGACACGCCTGTCGGCGTGTCTCGTACTTGCGTGCTTCGCGCGACCTAAGAGAGTCACTAAGCCAAGATCACTCACCTCAAGCAGCTGCTCTGCTTGTGCAGCCTTCTCGGCACCTTAGAAGTAAAAAGAGGTATTTGAAAACCTTAATAATTTCGAACCTTGGTCTACCTTCTTTAAGATCAGGTGAGTAGTTCTTCGATATGAAGCCGTCCAGCTCTCCCTCCCTCCATCCTCAGCATCTCTTCAACGTCGGCACTATTTTCAGACAGTTCAGCAACGTAATTTATTTGCGATAATCAGTGCTTTCCTCCTCAGACTGTTGTGGAGCACTCCTTCGGCCATAGTACCCGCGTGTCTCCCACCCCCTCCCCACCCCGATCGGTTAAATCTGGGAGAAAACCTCCGGTCATTCGATCGATAATATCGATCGATACTGGCCACCACATTGAAACTTTCCACCTGATGTGGAGCACTCCTTCGGCCATAATACCCGCGTGTCTACCGCCCCCTCCCCACCCCGATCGGTTAAATCTGGAAGAAAACCACCGGCGTGTCTCCCACCCCTCCACACCCCGATCGGTTAAATCTAGGAGAAAACCACCGGCGTGTCTCCCACCCCTCCCCACCCCGATTAGTTAAAACTGGGAGAAAAACACCGGCGTGTCTTCCACCCCCTCTTCACCCTGAACGGTTAAATCTGGGAGAAAACCACCGGTCAGGACCTCGATTAACCCCGGGGCTGAAGTTTCGTGCCGCTTGAACAACATCCGCAAAAAATCGATAATCTCGATCGATATCGATCGATGGTGATCTACACTTCAAAAGCGAACTTTATAATCATGTTCAGCGACCTCGATTATCCCTAGGGCTGAAGTTTCGGACCGCTTGGACGACATCCATAAAAAATCGATAATTTGATCGATATCGATCGATGGGGATCTACACTTCAGAAACGAACTTCATGATCATGTTCAGCGACCTCGATTACCCCATGGCTGAAATTGTCGACATGTTCGGCACGTCTATGGCTCGCCATGCACGGTCGCCGACGTGTTCGGCACGTCTACCGAGTCGCCAGGCACGTAGAAGGCGTCTTGGTATTTTCCGCCATTTTCTTGCCATAATTTGTGCCCCGTAACTTCCCCTATTTTATGACTCATCGCGTCGATCGATAGTGTGACTCATCGCTTAGCGGATTATTATAGAGTATGATATGTTGATTATATTCATATGTTGATTTATACATAGCTGTAGACAAAGCAAAAAATACATGTCCCACCTTGTTGTTTCATGTAAGCAGCGCATTTACACTATCAATCAAATAAAAATCGCGACGAGCTTTTTGAGTGCATGGCGCAATCTAGCCTTTTAGGGCACTACATATATGGTTGCTACTTTGATGCGCTTCAAATCAAAATTCAATTTTTTAGTTTTTCTTTACAAGTAAAAATTTTATAAAATTATTACACTCATTTGGGGCAGCTAATGCGAAAAAAATTTCAAAAAAGTTATTCTGAATTTTCTTGAACAAAATTTTTTCCCAACTATCTTGTTGGGTCCGTAGTTTACTCTGTATAACGTTGTTTCAATTCGGACGAGTTCTCTTTGATTTCAAAAGTCTCAGACAAAAGACTTCAAAAGGTTAGAAAAATTTTTTGTTGAAGAAAAATTTAGTATAACTTTTTTTTTGAAAATTTTTTCGCTTTAGTTGCCCAAATGAGTGTAATAATTTTATAAAATTTTTACTTTTAAAGAAAAACTAACAAATTGAATTTTGATTTAAAGCGCAGCAAAGTAGCAACCATATAGTGCCCTAAAAGGCTAGATTGCGCCGTGCACTCGAAAAGCTTGTCGCGATTTTTATCTCTTTGATTTCAAAAGTCTTAGACGAGCTTAGAAGTGTTCAATTCGACCTGAAAATGGTATATATTCTTAAAATCTTTGAAATTCTAGTATTATTACTAAGTATTTTAAAAATCTAGAGTTCATAATTTTCAGAAGACCAACCGTATTCGTTTTGAAAGGGCACAATTAAATGAGTTCTCGGTGAACATCAAATGAGAAACTTTATCGCTGGAGTGATCAGGAGTGATAAGGCGAACGACCCCCTGCAATAATTTCCCACAAAAAGTCCTTTAAAAACTCGAATCATGAAGCGAAGGCAATGCGGAGACAGGATGAATTCCACTGGAAAACAACCATAAATGATCGGGGCGGGGCCTCCTAGTAAACAAGCGACAGCGATGTAATCTATCGATAAGTCCTGTGTCAGTCACATCGACGGCGAGCAAACAGAGAATAGAAGAATGGACTCTTGGTCGCTGAAGGTAGGCGGCGGTGACGGCATTCCCATGACGAATGGTGTTGACGACGGTCAGGAATAGGTTGCTCGTCGTCTGGTTTGTTGGGTGAGAAGACGTGACGGAAGCGAGAAATCCAACGGCGGATCCTTAAGGTAGATGTTGAACAGCTTCTCATCGATTCTTCAGATGCTATAGAGTAGAATAGCTACGAAAACCCCCTCAAACTCTCAAAACAAAAAGATCCTGTAAATATGGGGTCGTCGCATTTGAAATGGCCGATTTTGACGGAAAACTTTGACAGATCATAACTTTGCTTGGAAGCAATTTTTTAATAGAAATTTCCATTCATATAAGTAGAACAACGAATAGCATGTTGACTAACACAGCAAAAATGACGTCAAAAAGTCGGCGAGAGGCAATCATGTCAAAAAGCTATAAATGGTAGGAAAGCGGAGACACTGCGCTTTCTGAAACTGTACACAATGCCTGAAAAGGGAACATTGGAAGCCACGAAAAATCGACCAGAAATTGAGGTAGCAAAATTGGCCATTCATTGTGCAACAACCTACGAGTATAGGTGTGGTTTTGAGAGTCTGCATCGAACAAATGAATAAACGGATTTATTCGCTTATCGGGCGCGTGTAGCGCAGTCGGAGGAGGTGCCGGCTGTCGCGTGCACCCGATACTAGGCTCCTGGTTCGGATTTCCCGCCCAGGCCTACCAAAGCTTCCATCCCTCCGGGGTCGGTGAACTGGTACCAGACTTGTCTGGGAAGGATAAAGCGCTGACTTGTTCATCGGCTGGCCACCGCAAGTCATTGTGTGGCCAAATAGGCATTCAAATCGCCTTCACGACATCCCGTAGAAGTAGAATGCGCTGGCGCATCCCAGAAGGGATTGAGTAACGCCGCCCTCTATCCTTCATCCTTTATTCGCTCATCAATTTTTTCGCTTGATCGAACATCGAATGTTTATTCGATTATTCGAATAGTCGAACAATTTGTCCAAATCAGGAGCTGTGCCTAAAGATATGCAGTTTATTCGATATTCGAATAAAGCTGAAATATTCGATTTTCGAGAAATATTCGAAAATCTGGAAACATCGAACATTCGACTATTCGAGTAATTATTCAAAGATATTATTCGAATGTTTTCGTTCAAGCACAACTACATATAGTGGATATTTACCGTTTCTGGACAGTATCCTACTTTGTCAAAAAAATTTTTACACACGTGAAATACATAAAGGACGACATTATTTAATCTTTTTGAAGGATGCGCCACGCAGTCTACTTCCACAAGATGTAGTGGAGGCCATTTGAATGCGTACTAGGCATATTCTCGCTCAACGGAACGAACATCTCCGAATGCTCCAGCTACGTCTATCTGGGTCGCGAAGTCAATATGGCCAACGACCTGGCGCCAGAGCTGAGCAGGAGGATACGAGCGGCTTGGGGAGCTTTCAAGAGCGTCGAAGAAGTTGCGAGAAAGACGAAGAACGTCCGACTCCGGGCCCACCTATTCGACTCCACTGTTCTTCCTGCCCTAACATACGCTTCAGAGACCTGGGCTATACGAAAGCAGGATGAACACGCGATCAGTGTCGTGCAGCGTGGAATCGAGAGGACGATGCTCGGAGTGACACGACCCACGCAAGTGAGAGAAGGCCTCCGGAGTTCCGAGCTTCGCCGACGTTCGAAGATCAGAGACGCTGTCGCGTGGGCCAAGTTGTCGAAAATTAGGTGGGCCGGCCACGTAATGCGCTTCGCGGACACCCGCTGGACGAGAGCCGTCACCGACTGGATTCCGCGGGATGTCAAGAGAACACCAGGACGCCCACCAACGCGTTGGTCGGACTTCTTCGTTAAAGCCCTGAACGACCGATATGACGCTCTTCGTGTCCCTCCAGCGAGGAGGATCCATTAGACCACTCTGGCAGGCAACAGGGACGAATGGAGACGCTGCTGGCGCTCGCTCGGGCAAATCGATGATCAACGGGAGGACAGGTGACAGGTGATACAGGTGATTAGGCATATACATATACAGGGTGTCTCAAAAAATGTATTCACTGTTCGAAAGGTGATAACTTTGCTCACAGTAAAGGCACCACACAAATTAAGGGTTTTTTTGAAAGCATAAGAAGATAGAAATTTTCTGACATATGGGCGGTATGAAATGCGCCATGCGCTCGTCTGATATTTAGCATTTTACACTCGATTGATTGCGTTTCGCTTGAATACTTGTTACAATTTCTCCATAAAGTGGCCGTATCAATTGATTCGTGCTCCTTTTAAGGTTCTAAACTTAAGGTCACAATTTGGCTTGCGAAAAATGCAGGGAATGTCAGAAATGCGGGTACTATTTGAACGACTCTAACATTGCTGTTAGTGAAGCTTTTGAGGATATTTGAAACTCATATGAAAGCAACGGCTGACGAGATTCCTGTTGCCTGTTGATGATCAACATTGCGCCATGCTTCTGCCTGAAACCTTGCATTCCAGACTCGATTGATAGTACATGGGCTGAATGCTTGTTACAATCTCGTTACTACTTGGTCAGATTAATCTGTGCTGTGCTTCTTTTACCGTTTTCCTTTGCTCAGTAGCTGTAATTATGCCGATTAATCTCTCCATTCAGCTTGAGTGTTGCTTCATCAGTCCACAGGATCCCTCTTGGAAAATGAGTGTTTCTGCTCACATTTAAACTAAACTCACATGTCACGTGTCTTTTACGTAATTTTCAAGTTCAAAACGTTAAAAGCAACACAGTGCAGGTTAATCTGGCCAAGTAGTATCAAAATTGTTGCAAGCATTCAGCCCATGTGCAATCAATCGAGTCTGAAAGGCAAGGTTTCAGGCAGGAGCATGGCGCAATCTTGACTATTTGCACACCACAGTAATCCCGTCGAACTTTGCTTTCGTGTGAGTCTCAAATATCTCCAAATGCTTTACTACCAGCAATGTTACAACCTTTCACATAGTACCTTCATTTTCTAGAATGTCCTACATTTTTCGCAAGCCGTAGTGTGTTTGTAGGTTTTATTTCCTGAAAGAAGCACACAGATCAATTGAAACGGCCACTTTGTGAAGAAATTATTACATGTATTCAAGCAAAACACAATCAATCGAGTGTAAAATGCAAGGTTTCAGACGAGTGCACGGCGCATTCCACGTCGCTCGTATGCTAGAAAATTCCTAATTTCTTGAGCTTTGATATGAGTTTTCAGCTTCTTCAAGTACCTTTACTGTGAACAAAGTTACCACCTTTCAAATAGTGTATAAATTTTTTTGTAACATCCTGTACAATGACTTACGGTTGCCAGCCGACATATTCGATCTTTATATCCGATAGTTCTAGGATTTCGAACATTCGATAGAATTCGAGCATCGGAAGAGGGAAACTCGAATATTATTCGAAAATCGAATACCTTTATTCGAATATTAAATAATCTTCAAATCTTCAAGCACAGAATCAGGTTCGAACAAATTATTCGACTACTCGAATATTCGATCAAACGAAAAATGAAGCTCATTCGATTTTCGATCATTCGAAGAAATTGAGAGCGAATAAACTCGTTCGTTAAGTCACTCGAAAAGATTCGAAATCCATTACAGTATAGTCCGTCCTAAAAGCCTGTATGATATCACGTAAATCTGTAGCTCACACACACTAGGCTGCTGTAAGAATTCTGTAAGGTAGTGGTTAGAGGTTTTAGCGATGAGAGCAGTATTCGTAGAGCAAGTTCAAGAGGCGATGGCATTGAAAAACTGGACGAAGAAAGGAGCGCTAATAAGCGGGAGGCCTTCCAGATGATTGACGACTTCCTTCACGATCGCCGCCGCAGAGGTCGACCGGACTTGGATAGCGGCACTCAGATTGATGATAGATGGATCTGATAAGCGCATCAGAAAGGGCAAAACGTTCCCACAAGATCATTTTCCACTTCAATTTCTTCAAGGATCAATCTGTCTACCCTTTCCCTAGAGTTTACTGCACGCGTCTTCGGAAGCAACTTCTGAAAATATTCGAATTTTAAAGTCCACTCCCGCGTTCGCTACCGACATAGTATAGAAGAATATCAAAATAAATATTGAAGAAAACAAGAGTCTCCAGAAAAAAAGACGTCAACAAAAAAGAGAACGATGATCGACGCTAATCAGTCCTCTGAAGATCCGGCTAGCTGTTCACTCCTAGAAAGTATCAGGAAAGCATGTTGAAGGCGTTTGGTCTACACATCAAGCTCTGAAGACTAAATTTCATCTCGTTTTAGGAACTCTGGAACAACATTGTACTCAAGACGCCAGTAAAGACAAAAAGGGCAGTGGACAGCTCGGTTCAGAAGGGAAGTGGTCCGTCAACACTGGAAGTGCTAGCGACGTGGTCGGAAGAGGCACAGAGTAGACTCCGGATATCATCTAAGTAGGTTCGCAAACATTCCCGAAGTCTACACTGCGAAGTCAAGGAGGTATAACGACGGCTGAAATAAAACCAAAGAAAGCTTGAGTAACGAACGAGAATAGGCAGACGAAAAAAGAAATGAATCGCATTAGTAACAAATATTGCAGCATATAGCAGGTTTAATTACCCAAGTTTGAGGCTTTGAAGAAGGCGGTTAGCCGAAACGTTAGCCGGAATAAAGGATCTATACTAATCTTGGTTCGCCAGCTGCATCACTTGGGTATTCATACTGATCAAGATCATGCCAAGATTCAATGACAGTCGAACATGGAATAGTGCAACATCGTCATCAGAAAAAAGCAATCACCTAAAATAGCAACGCATCCTAGTCCGACGGATAGTCCACTGGAGGTAGTCGATTAGATGGGCCTGGAATGTGTAGCATCGCTTCCACCCGAGTAACTAGCGTCAAGTTTTTTCCACCTCATTACTGACCTTGCTAAAAAGGATCCAACGTAGGCAGCGGTAGTAGGTCTGTCACGTTGGATTGGGTAGGGTTGGCCCCGAGTAATTTCTGCTAGTTGTGGTCTGTTAAAAATGTCATACAATTCCAGGTTAGAGCCACCGGTAGCTAGCTTGTACATGAAGAGGAAATCGGCTAAAGTCCTTCTAAACTCAAATGTATTTGCACCAAGGACCTTAAGGCGTTCCTCATTTGACGATGTGACTAATCCATTCCGTAAGAAACACCGTTACGCGATACTCCTTTGTACTTGTTCAATGCTATCACTAAGAGACCTCTTGTAAGGGAAGCAAAGCCGACTGCAGTATTCCATTTGCGGCCTAACGTAGGTCGTGAATAGTCTGAATAGTGAATAGACTAATCACCCTTCCATCATTACAGGTGATTTTAACTACGCGGATATCGATTGGAATGATCTAGATAAGCCAACCTCTTCTTCCACTTCTGTGTTCACCGATTTGCTAACTACACATTGCATAAAGCAATATGTTAGATTTCCTACAAGAGGTAATAATACGCTGGACCTTATATTGTCAAACGATGATACGTTAATTAGCAGTGTTAGGCTTGAGCCTCCTTTGGGATCCAGTGATCATAATAGTGTGGCATTCGAATTGTCTTGCATTTTCCAGGAAGCAAGGTTTACGTACTTCAGGCATTTTTCTGGATGTGATTACAGTAGGTTGAATGAATATTTGTATGGTATTGATTGGAGATCTTCATTTGAAACGGCCGCTTCGGTAAATAATAAGTAAATGATAAATATGAAATGTTTCTTGTTTCTTATCTTCTATTGATATGTTTATGCCTTAGAAAAAAGTTCCAATTTCTAAGTCCTTCCTACCGAAATAACTCCAGAATATGGTTGAACATAGAAGCTGTTTGTTTAAGTTGGCTTGTATTACTCAACTGGCCGGAGATTGGGAAAAGTTTCGTAGTTTTTCTCTTAGATTTGAGTCACGTTTGAAGAAGTACAACAGAAATTTAGAAAAAAAGATAATCTATTCTAATCATAAGTGAGGTTTCTCTAAATTTCTAAACAAAAGAATGAAAACAACATGTAGTATTCCTAGTCTTCAAAAAGGAGAGTCTAGGGCATTTTCTGATATGGACAAAGCCAACGTACTTACAGATAAGTTTGCCGAGGTGTTCATTCAAAGTGATGGCAACAATTTCACCTTCAATGCTGCAGTAAATATACCTATGTCTCTGTTTCCGTGGTGTGATGGTGTAACAGTATATAAACTTCTCAATGATTTGCCATACTCATATTCTATTACACCAGATCTTATTTCCGCCGCCTTTGTACGAAAGATAGCTCATGTCATTGCCGAACCATTAGCATATTTGTATAACCAATCTTTGATTTGGTCGAAAGTTCCATTAAGGTGGAAACATTCTTTTGTAACACCGCTACTAAAAAAAGAACCGGATAATTCTGTTGATAACTATAGGCCTATTAGTATCACCTCTTTCTTCTGCAGAATTTTTGAAAAAAATTTCAAAAAACATATAATGTCCCATTTAGAGATTAATAAAATCATTCCTGGTAATCAGCATAGGTTTTGCCGCATAAATCTGCAGTATCTAATCTATTGGAATGTATAAATGACTGGACTGAATACTTGGATAAGAAAGGATGTTGCGATGTAATTTACTTCGATTTTTCTAAGGCTTTCGATAGGGTCGACCACAGTAGCTACTATACAAAATTGAAAGTTTGAAGTTCCATCCTATAATAGTCAACTGGATAAAGGACTATCTGTTACAGAGGAGTCTCCAGGTTAAAGTCGCTCATAGCTTTTCCACTACTAAACCTGTTTCAAGTGGGGTGCCTCAGGGTGGGGTGCGGTCCCCAATTCTTTTTGCTATTTATACGTCTGATCTACCTGTAATTTTAGAAGGATGTGGTGTTAGTTGTAAGCAGTTCGCAGATGATGTAAAGATATATAGAAGTATCAGAGGCCCAAGTGACACAGAGTCTATTCAGTCTGCCCTTGATGCTATACAGATGTGGTCTGAAACATGGAGACTCCCCCTGGCACCTGAGAAAACGGTATTTATGAGGATGGGTAAATCTGATTACGACGCCAACTATAGCATCAAAAATCACTCGTTAACACCCGTTTCTCGCGTCTAGGATTTAGGATTTCACTACGACAATAAGCTTGACTTCTCCGAGCACTACTAAATGATTTACAGTAAAGCTTCTTCTCGAACATTGCTTATATTCAAAGCTCTCTCTATAGTGGATCAGGAAATGCTTCTTAGGGCTTACAAGTCATACATTCGCCCTATTGTGGAGTATGGTTCACCAGTCTTTTCTCCTTCAAAATCAAAAGACATCGCTCTTCTTGACAAGGTGCAAGACAATTTCACTCGCAAATTATTTTTTAGGATAGCTTGTAGTAGATCTGTAAGAGCTCCTCGTCCTGTAGCTAAAAATAGCGAATATAAGTTGCATTCCCTAGTCTCTCGTCGTAAACTTGCTGATGTCTGTGTGATTTCAAACTCTTGACTGACCTAATTCATGGAGATGCTTCAAAATTCTATCGTATAATAATATCTAGAACTAGGGGCAGATCAGAAAAAATATCTTACGATGTACCCAAAACGAATACCAGATCATGTAGTTTCACGTGTAGAGCTGGTTCCAGCTTTATCTCGCTAAACTCCTGTGTCCCTCGATCGTCGGCACATTACAGGCTGTTCAAGCACATGGCTAGAAACAAGCTTTTACATTTCTAGATTTCCTGTATTGGTGTTTTGTATTGTATGTGTTGTACTACATCCTATATCACGTATTCCTTATGCATCGTACATAAATAAATAAATAAATAAATAAATAAATAAATAATAGCTTGGGATCTCTAGACTTGAACACGCGTAATAAATAATTACATCTAGAGGTTGCAACCAAATCGTCTCTGATATGATCATCGTATTCGAACTTATCGTTGTAGGTAACGCCTAAATCCCGCACCTTGTTTAAGCAGAAGAGAGGCCTTCCACTTATAGTAAAGTTGTAATCAGGATGTCCTTTACCGAAATAATATATTAACGTTTTTTCAAAAAATATATCGAGATTCCATTTTTAAGGCCATTTGCTTAAGGCCAGCAGCACTAACTGTAACTTTACTATTGACATTTTTTTCAACCATCAAAGCGACATAATTCTTGCCAAGAACATGGAGAAAGTCAGTCGAAATGAAAGAGTAGCACCAACGTCAGGACATCCGAAGTCTGTCATAATTTTTGCAGGAATAACAGGCGATGGGAAAACACGCTGATTTTTGTGGAAAGCGGAATCAAAAGCAACAATAAGAACTATCTATAGGACATCCTGAAAGAGGTAAAATTCCCTGGGCGTCTTTGTACTTTGAAACCGGTGACTGGACCTATTAGAAGGATTCTGCGTCCGCTCAAAAGGCTAAAGTGGTAAAGAAGTGGTGCGCCGACAATTTTCCGGATTTCGTCTCAGCCGAAGAGTGCACAGCCTGAACCTCAATCCGAGAGACTACTCAATCTGGTCTAAGTTGAAGAGTAAGACTTGCGCAACATCCCATAAGCACACTGCTTCGCTTCAACGTGTCGTGAAGAAAGCTTGGGAGGAGATGGATGGAGACGTCCTGCGTGCCGTCATGGATGCGTCCCCCAAGAGACTGAAGACGCGTGTTCGCGCAAAAGAAGGCCATTTCGAAATCTAACTGCTTTTTATCAGGGTGTCCGGAAAGTTTTGAGAAAAATCAGAACTTTTACTGTATTCAAACTGAAACTGAACAAAAGATTAGTCAATCAACAATGTATGATCCCTTGGTAGCCACAACCTTCCTCCATCATTCCTGCAGGGAGACAAATGGCTCTCTCCAAAAAGAAGCAGGGCGTGACGTTGCCCATTCGTCGACCGCGCGCGCGATGTCGTTGTTGTTGTGAAGCTGTCGTCCACGGCAGAAGTGTTCGAGACTGCGGAAAGCGTGGAAATCACAAGGTGAGAGCTCCGGGGGTAAGGTGGATATGGCATTCACACGCTCTGGGTAGTCTTTGCGAAGTGTGGCCTCACATTATCCATCAGAAGAAGAATCTTGCCCTTGTGCATGTGGTCAGCGGGTAACCTGGACTCGATCTCTACCAGCTGTGAGAATATGTACGAGATTGACGTCAGTCGACTGCCCAGCCGGTAGAACCTCGTAATAAACGACGCTCTTGCTACAATAGTATAAAGAGAGCAAGTGCTTCTTGCCGTGGATATCTCTCTTTGGGATGGGCTGTGGGTCTTTATCGCGAGGAAGCCATTGTAGCTCCTCTCCAGGTTGCTCTTCGTTATTCAATTCTCATCCAATATCGTCTGAGTCCATGCCGTCGTCGGTAGAGGGAGAGTAGAGAAGAGCAGACCTTCGCACGTGCGTTTTGCTCGGCGGCTGTCTGATTGTGAGGTACGGTCTGAGGACGCTTCGTCACAAGAACGGATCTATTGAAGGTATCATGGACGGTGGTTTTAGGAGTGCCCGTCTCCCTCTCTATATCTCGTATAGACTTGGTCGGATCAGCTTGAATAGACGCGAGGACGACCATTGTACTTCTCGATTGAGAACGTCCGGATCGAGCAGCATCGTCGAGGGAGTAGTCTCCTTTTGCAACACCGTAGCGGTAGAGGGGGCTCAGGCCACATCAGCGGCACAACCTGTTGATGGGCCCCGGTTGCGTTGAAGCCGGAACGGAAGCATCGAAGCAAAATGATGCGGTAGTCAGTTCGGCTGGAGATGATAAGACTGACGGATTTTCGTAACCTAAGGGACAAGGCGACTGTATTGGTTAGGGTATAGATCAGAACGCTATGATCTACAAGTAAATATAGTAACATGATATAACGCAGAACGTGTGAGAAGATATGTCATTTTATTTGGATGCATCAAAAATTCTCAAAGTTGCCGATCACCCTGATATACATATACCTGGTCAACTGCAGTAAATAATATGAATTCATCCCATTTGATTTAAAACAGAAGTTTTAACGGCCAATTACTCATGTCCAAAAACTCTAGCCGCACTCTGCCAGCGTTTTAATCAAACAAAGGACATGGAATGAAAGAAAAAGATAAATCATATGAAAAAGTTGGTAGATAAGGAACAATGTGAAAGTTTGGGCTGCTGAAAATATTCAGAAATTTCTCGCCCTATCGACATTTTTCACTACAGGGTGTGGAAAAATTACACATGCACCTAAACATTTTAAATTTTTTCCACTTTTTGTCCCGAAATTTTCTCGCTTCATTCGCCTAGTATATGTTGATTGAAGATTATGGAACTCATACGTGCATGAGTACAAAATGATTAGGCGTTCTAACCTACGAAGTGCTATTATCAAACTTCATAAGGCCGGCAAGCAAATGAGAGGTATTGTCAAGATCCTTTCCGTGCCCCGAATAACGGTTCAGGATACAGTAAAACGCTACAAGGAATTGAAGACCGAAGAGGATAGAAAAGGAAGAGGGCGTCCCACGACAACTACCAACCAGAAAATGTAAAACTCGTGAGAGAAAAAATCCAGAGAAACGCCAGGAGATCGATGCGCCAGATGGGAAAAGACGCAGGAAAAAGCGAAAGTCAATAAGGAGGATATTCAGGGAAAAGCTTAAGAAGTTGCTTTCCTGTCTGCAGAAATGCCAACTCCTGACGGACACTATGAAGGAGAGGAGATTGGAAAGGTCAGAAGGTTGCTGCAGCAATTCACGGTAGCACGCGCTCGAGACATCGTCTTTGGCGATGAAAAGATTTTCACGTTGAATCCAGCCTTCAACTCCCAAAATGAAAGAATTATTGGGACTCGCTTGCTGGTGCTGCCGCCATGGCAGAACTTCGGGAAAGTACGAAAAAGTCTCAATCCACTCTGGTTTAGGGAGGAATCACAGCTTCAGGATAAACTCCACTTGCTTTCGTCAAAGCTGGCGTGAACGTCAACGCAGCGGTTTAAAAGAATATCCTGAAAAGTTCTAAAGCCGGGGCCGATTCCCACTTCGGAGAAGCCTACTGGTGCTTTAAACAAGATTCTCCTCCAGCACGCACTGCGAAGGTGGTCTAGGACTGGTGCGCCGAGCAGCTGCCTGACTTCACCACACACTCCCCTCCAGTTCTCCGGACCTTAACCCGATGAATTATTCTGTGTGGGCCGTCTTAGAGAAAAAAAGCCTGCTCTATTAGGCACCCAAATTTGGGCTCTCTCAAAGAATAGCTTTTGAAATCCGAAATTGATGAACCGTACCTGCGTGCCACATGCGAAGCGTTTGTCGAGCGTCTGAATAACTGTGTGGAGGCTGAAGGCAATCATTTCGAAAACCGTTAGCATGCTTTGAATTGTCATGTTTGTAGTAGATAAATTCGATAGTTACATATAATTGATCCACGAAGTTTGTTTTCAAAATGGCATTGAATTTTTAGCGCACGGGTAATTTTGCCGCACCCTGTAGAGAGAGCACAATGTCCGAAATTCAACGTCGAAAGTTTGACTCCTTTGATAGGGTCTTCGCGAAAATTTGAACAGCTGCCGCCATCAATCACGCCCAGACAGAGTTTAGCTGTACTGAAAGGTGGGTGGAGGGAAGAAATGCTGATTATCGACGTAAACCTGGACTTTTCGGAAGCGTCACGAACGTTACTTCAACGCAATGTCTTCGAGAGAGCAGTAGGTCCTTCACGGCGATTTCTGAACCTTTGTGGAAGAAGACAGCGTTTTAGGAAAGAGCGACAATTGACTAAATTGCTTGTGGATGCTAAGGTACCAGGGTGCTCATGAAGATAAGGTGGTTGAACTTCTTCGTGAACGCTCTGAATGGACGATATGACACTTTGCAGGTCCCTCAAGCGAGCAAAACCCCAAAGGCCAATTTGGTACGCGACAAGGAGCGATGGAGATCTTGCTTGCACGCCGTCGAGAAGATTGACCACCAATGGAAGAGTAGGTGATTAATGTGGCCTACACGACGAGATATACGCAGCAGATCATCAAGCCGCACCCAATGTCCAATCACCCAGAGCTGGCGTGTACTGATTGGCTTGCGTGTGTCCATTGCCCATGTAGGTGGCCTTAACGACTAGTACCAACATAAGTGCTACTTTTTATTATTTTAGTCAACTTATTAATTTTTTTCGCCCGTGTTCATGCTTTAAGACATCCACATACAACTCTTACATACTAAATATTTGGGTGTCCAGAAAGCATTTGCAGAAATACGACAATTTTTTCAAAATAACACAATTTTTATTAACATTTTGTTAATCAATCAAATGATTCCCGTCAACATCGACTACCCTCCGCCAACGTTCCACAAGACTTCATATTCCTCCGGCGTAGAAATCCGGCGACCTGGAGGCGAAAAAAGCTCGGAGGTCATTTTCGAGGTGGTCACGATCTTCATAACGCTTTCCTTCCAGATGAGCCTGAAGTGATCGAAAAAGGTGTAGTCACTTGGGGCCGGATCAAGGCTGTACGCTGGGTGCGGCAGAACTTCCCATCCAAGTTACAGAATTCTCTGAGAAGTCGTCTTCGCGATGTGTGGGTGCGCGTTATCGTTAGCGAACTTTGTCGAGCCTGGGCCGCTCCTCGCTCATTTTGTCGGTAGGGTAGGCCTCGGCAGTGACCGTCATGTTGTCAGGCAGCAGCTCGAAATGATTGATCCTGCCGGCAGCGTCCCTTTATACAGGAGGCCTTTTATACGGGCTTAAAGTCATCAACTAGTGGATAACTAGATCGGGAGCCAAGAGAGTGTTTCACCAGAATATAATGGGCGGATATGAAGCTGAAGCTGAGCGTTCTGGTCTTAAAAGCTCTTTTGGTATGCTGAGCTCCTAAGGAGTAGCAGGAATTCCTACACCTAATCCATCATCATCTCCTAAAAGCAGAGAATTCCCGGGAGTCTGTGAATTTCAAGAAGCACGTCTGAGTAGTTCCATTCGTAAACGAGTCCGTTTTTCCGCGATTAAAGTGTTCCAAGGGTGGTCAGCGATTCGAGTGATAGCGGAAGGGTGTGCCAGCATGACGTTGGGCAAACAGACGGGCGGAAGGAGACGAAGCGCCTGACGGCTGATTCATGGCAGAGGGGAAGCAGCCAGCAACAGTCGGTCGGCCTTTTTTTAAAAGGATTTTTTGTGACGCATAAAAAGCAGGCGCTTAGCAAGCGGATAGAAGACTCGAGAAGGTCCCAGAAAACGCTCAGAAAACCGGATTTGAAGGCTAACGAAAAATCGAGCCTCTCAGAGCTTTTTCCCCTCATGATGCCTCTATGCTCTGAGCGAAACTGAATGGGAGTCTGACAACCTCATAAGGATGTACTCACTGTCAGCATTAGGAACAACAGCTCAGAAAGATCAGTTATGGTCAATGGGCTTTGACTCTTAGGACGCCAACCATTCTCGCTACTAAAAATTCATGGACATTGAACGCACAAACCAACAACAACACAACTATGAACGTTAAAAAGCCAACCTTATATAAGGAACATATGAGGTTATTTGGCGCGTCTCGGTCAGCGCCTTTTAGCGTCCTTTTTCGTTGCGATTCTATACAGAGTGCGTTGGTTGATTGCGTAGAATCTATTTCAGGAAGTGCAAAAGTACTGCGCCACAAGGGAGTCGAACCGCAAACCACATCGTCTTACCACGCAGCTTCTCTACCCACTGCGCCACCACTGCTCACCCGCTAGCGCTGTTTCCAGCCCGCCCTCCGCGAGCAGACTGGGAGCTAACGCCGGCAACGGCCGAACTTCCGTCGTCCATAGCTCTGCGCGGAGTTGTATTGGGATAGAGATATCTGCATTCTGTTGTTTCCCAGAGAGAGGGGATTCTGCACATATGCAGCACTTGGACCGTTCCGACCTACCGTTGAGATAGTCTCCTGGTAAGAATTTTGAACTCAAAGCGAGCTATTCCAAACTGAAATGACCTTCTTACAGGTTAAACGTCATATCGAGATGAGCTGGCAGCTGACAGAGGACAAAGTGCGGCATTAATCTGTACTTTGTTGGATACGCCACGCATTCTACTTCTGCGCGATGTGGAGGAAATTCGAATTGGAGTGGCCAGTCGATAGACAAGTCAGTGCGTTATCCGTCACAAGTCTCACACTATCCGCCGAGCCCCGAGAGATTGAAGGTTGGATTGGCTTTGGTAGGAAACCCGAATCAATAATCAATCAATATCGATAAACCCGAATCAATAATCAATCAATATCGACTCGAGAGTGAACAGCCGGCGCCCCTTCTGACTGTGCTCCCATGCGGCATGGGCTTAACACGCATTTATACCTTCTTAGCGTCGACCTGGACATTTTCCAAAACAAATTGAACACTCTTCTAAGCTACTCTAAGACCCGTTTATAGTTCCGACGTCGAGCGACGCGACAGCATGTATAGTGGCCAAATTGATCGATCGCGTCGCTCGATCAATGTGGCCACAATGCGCCGCGTCGCGTCGCTCAGCGTCGAAGTATAAACGGGGCATGGCTCTTTTTGAAGTCAAAGCGAGACTTTCCAAATCGAAATAACCTTCACGCAGGTTGAAACACGATGGTCAAAATAATTTTTGTTCAACGAACATTTTCTATAATTTTCTTTGAAATTTTTTAGTTCACCTGCTCTGATAAGTTGGTCAGAATTATTTTTTGTTCAAGGGAAATTTGCTATAGCTTTCTTTGAAATTTCTCAGTTCACCTGCTCCGATAAGTTAACAATTTTATTTTAAAAAATTGAGGAAAAATAATAAATTAAAATTCTTCTTAAAAATCGTCAAAGAAGCAATCATATAGCGCATTTGAAATGATCAGATCGCGCTATGCATTCAAAAAGTTCGTCAGGACTTTTCTTCGATTGATACTGTAAATGTTGCTGACATGTAGCGTATAAACGAATGAGGATATGTGTGTTGTTTACAATTGCTATTCTTGTATCGTTAGCAGGTGTCATACTCCATGTAAACAGAAATTTAGCTATCAATCGAATACAAATTGCGACGTCTTGGACGAGGGCATGGCGCATTCCCTTTTTGACACTAAAAAATAGCCGCCTTGCTGCAATTTAAGACAATCTTTAAACCATTATTTTTCCTGAAAAAAATAAATTTTTAAAAGATTTCAAACAATGAATTAAGATGGCATATTTCGAACAATCAAATTTTGAAAGGCTTGAACAGACAAACAGAATACTCTCGTTTCTAATTAGTATTTTGTTGAAGTCCATGGGGGTTTACACGTGAAAAATTGACTGAATCTGAGATTTAACAACAGGAGTATAAACTCTGGGTCCTCCTCTTCCAAACCTCCAATTCTGAAGCTTCCTCTATCATTTCCTTCCCACTCTCCACCCAGTTCCTCTCTCCCTCCCAGGATTTCCTGTAGGCGTGAGTAAACCGCGTCTGAGCAGCTGCTGACCGGTCTTCCTGACCACGAAGTCGTTTTCCGAGCGGCTATCACAGACGATGTTTGCTCTTGATAGCACTCCCATCTGGGAGTGTGCGCGGGGCAGCGTGTGTCCTTCTGATTCAGACTCGGACCGGAGCTCCATGCTGTGTGTTTGGTTGTTTGTGGACTGACGGAGCCGTGGGATCACTACCTGGCTATAAAAGCCAACGTGGCGCGAGGTGTCGACCATTTCTTTCATCTGATTCCCAGAAGTTCACCAGTTTCTATTCAGCTTTTTCAGAATTCTGTTTGGAAAGCGTCATCGACCTTATATAGGCTGAAAACTAAACACCCGCCGTTTTTTAAACATTTGAATCTTAATTTCACTAAAAAATTTGAATAATGTTATGCATCATTCGTAAAAAAATAAATCGCTCTTTTAGAAAATGGGCTTCGTTTCTTCCTAGTTTTGATTTTTATCATTTTTTTAGGTCATTAAAATGGAAAGCATAAAGGAAAATGACCTTCTGCACGAGCCCCTTCTCTCTGGCTACTTTTAAAATTTTTGCACTACGATATAAATCATTCATAGAATGATAATCTGCTTCACAAAAAGTTTTGTTGGTTTTTGTTTATTTTAATTTTCATTTATTTTTTAAGCATTAAAGTGGTGTGCCTAGAAGACATCTTGCATGTAGACTCGGCGAAAGGTCCTCGACGACATCTAAGAGGTGCTCATTCATGTGAAAACATTTGCAACTATCTGACCTATTTCAAAGATCAGAGACGCTGTCGCTATTGCCGAGTCGTCGAAAATTAGGTGGGCCGACCACGTAATGCGCTTCTCAGACACCCGCTGGACGAGAGCCGTCACCGACTGGATTCAGCGGGATGTCAAGAACACCAGGAGAACCGCCAACGCGTCGGTTGGACTTCTTCGTGAAAGCCCTGAACGACCGACATGACGCTATTTGTGTCGCTCGAGCGAGGAGGATCCACTGGAGCACTCCGGCACGCGACAGGGACGAATGGAGACGCTGCTGGCGCCCGCTCGAGCCACTCGGTGATCAACGGTACGACAGGTGGTGCAGGCTCCAGGCCAAAAAGAACATCAGGACCAAGTTCATCCAAATGTTGGTCGTCGAATTTCTTCGGTATGATGTTCTACGTACCCCTTATGCAAGCAGGACCTACTGGGCTACTCTGGCACACGGCAGAAATCAATGTGGCTCGGTCGATATGGCGATAGGTTAGATTACTGAGGGTGTAGAGTACATACACAGCGCCGTGTCTCATCTTGCCATAGCTTTGTCACGTTAGACTTCTTTGTTTCCGTTGATTTTTTCTATTCATAAAGCCACTTTTTTGTTTCTTCGCTTTCTGGACGGAGTTTCTTCAGAATAAACCTTACAGAATCGCTCTGTCAACTCCAAAATTTAGTCTAAACGATATATTCGCGGCTTTTCAGATGCTGAGGTACATGCTGCTGCTAGTCGCCGTTTTTGGTGTGAGTTCGGCTAAGGACATATCGCGATCTAAGCGACAAGTTCGGACCTACTACATGTGCGGAGGATCGTCGAATGGCTACGTTTCCACGGGAGGTCGGTCTTTATGAATTCTAGAAGCCGGTAATTTAGTTTAAGTGGTGCTCTATCCAGCATACGGTTCTAGTCCTTAATCTGGCCAGCATGGCGACACGGGAAGGCGCAAGCCAATCAGGCCACGTTGTCTAATTGATTATCGATTAGAATAGAATGTTGCGCTCCCAGCTCACGATGCTGCTCACATTCCCGACATGGACTCTGAATGCTTTTCCTCTGTATAATGAACTGGACTCCTGTTTTTACTGCACCTGTTTTTGGGGCAGGAAGCTAAGAACCCCCCCCCCCCCCCACCACCACCATTTTTTAAAACACTCTATTCTGAGCTTCGCTTAAAGTTTTTTGCATAGTGTTATACACCATTCAAAAGAGAATGATTGAGTTCATCAGAAAGTATGTTTGCTTCTTTTTCAATTTTGATTTCTGTCGTTTTTAGGCGAATGAAGTGGAAGGTAAAAAAGAAAAGAAAAAATGACCCTTACTAACAGATTTTTCTCCGCTAAAGTTTGAGCTTTTTTGAAAAATTTGTCCAACAATACACAATAATATGTGCTAAATTTTCTGTTTACTTCATTTTTTGTTAACGTTAAAAATTAAAAATGTTCTATTAAAAATGACCTCTACCGACAGATTTTTCTCTGGTTAAGTTTAAGCTTTTTTGAAAAATTTCTTCTACAAGAATATATGTAAGATTTTTTGTTCACATTAATGTTCGCTAATTTCAAACTTAACAGAGAAAAATCTGTCGGTAGAGGTCATTTTTAATAGAACATTTTTAATTTTTAACATTAACAAAAACGAAAGTAAGCAGAAAATTTAGCACATATAGTTGAAATAAAATTATTGAAATGTACCCTTACCAACAGCTTCAACACTTTGATTAATCCTTTTAAACTACATTTTGTTAACCTGAAAATTAGAAAAAAATCAAAACTTCTTAAAGAAGAATATATATTATGCTTGAACGAGACATTGTATTTCAAACGACATATGACACTGTACATTTACAAGGACGCGTGTAGCGCAGTCGGAGGAGGTACCGGCTGTTGCGCGCACCCGATACCAGGTTCTTGGTTCGGATTTCCCGCCCACGCCAACCAAGCCTTCCATCCTTTCGGGGTCGGTAAGTTGGTACCTGAAGGATAAAGCGCTGACTTTTTCATTGGCTAGCCATCGCAAGTCATTGTATGACCAAATGCGCATTCATGTCGCCTTCAGGACGTCCTGTAGAAGAAGTAGGATGCGTGGCGTATCCAACAGGAATAAATAGCGCCGTCCTTTATCTTTATTCTTTATGACGCTGTTTGAAAAGCTAACCAAAGAGCAGGAGCTGTTGGTAAAAATGTCTCTGTCCTCAGGACACTCCATTTTAATGCATGGAAGATTAACAAGAATAAAAAAACAAAAAAAAAACGCAGCATAATTTCCTGTAGAGGAAATCATCCTCTTTGGAATGGAACTTTGTTCAAAAAATCTCTAACGTAAGCAGAGAAAAGGAGCTGTCGGCAAACGTAATTTTTTTAACTCTCGAATGCAACTGATTAGAAATTGGTAAAAATCGAAATGAGAAAAAAAGAAAAACATACGTTCTGTTAGAGTAGATCATTCCCTTTTTAGTGGTATACAACGATATGGAAAAGACTTTCAGCGAAATTCAGAATACAATGTAAAGAAGGAAGGGTCCTAACTTACAATTTAATTTACACCTCTACGACCTAAAAATTGACAAAAATCGGTATGGGAAAAAGGCGTAACGCTTCATGTCGCAAAGACGAGCAGCATTGGGAGGCGGTGGTGCGCCATCTAATCACAACTAAGCAGGGCACCGGTCGAAGATATGCTAGCCGATCAGAACGCTGGACCTGCACATGCTGTCTGAATAGCATGCCATTTTAATGCGATCCGATTGGGTGGCGCGCTCCCATCTTCGAATGCTGTCCATATTCGCGACATGTATCGGCAAAACATATTTTCTGACAACGCGATCGTTCTCCATTGAATGGTATATAACATTACGCAAAATCTTTCAGCAAAGTTCATAAAATTCAAAAAATTGTCTAAAAAATGGCAGGAACTTAGTTTCCAATCTATCAGGTTGTTTGATAATTAATTCGTTTTTTCTCATATTTGGTCTGATTTGTATATTTTTACGTAGTATTGATTGCGTGACCTACATTATTACATACAATTTTAAAGGATAGATTTTAGACTGTTTCTTTTAAATACTGGACGTCATTGGTAAAAAAAAAGTTGATAAAAAATGAAGTTGAAAATGGTCAGTCAAAGAGAGCATTATCGGCACATTTTATCGGTTTAGGCAAAACGACATCCAACAAAATACTCGTTATATCATCGATTAATTTTTGTTGTTAATATAAATAATTTCACTTTGAAAAATATGAAAGACGACATCAGTCACTAAATAACCTAGAAATAGTCCATACAGTACTCTAGGGTGGAAACCCTGGAACTGTAGCAGATCTACAAGTCCTTAGAGACGTTGGTTCTTTTGAAACGTGAGGTCGAAATAGTGCTTGTGACCTTACAATCCCCTCCACGATCTTAGATGAAAGCGAAATGCATGGCGCATGCCGATGAATTCATAGAGACGGCGATCGAACCGCTGGAAAGGGGACGCGATTGGGCGGAATAGGTTTCAATTCCGCCGAGTTTAGCCAGAAGAAATCCCAAGCCAGATGCATATTCATCGATATCGAACAGAAGTAAAGTGCGCGGCGCATTCTAACGGCGACTTACCTCCCGGTTCCAGGCTGTGGATCGTCACTGTTCAACGGCGGATGCGGATCGAATTGCGGTGGCGGTGGAGTTCTGCTACCGAATTCCTTCTACTCCCCGTCGTCAAACTGTCAGACGTCGTGCAACAACGTCAACTGCAATCAGTACGGCGGGCAGTACGTCAATGGGTAGGTAGGACTTGTTCGGTACTAGTCGTTAGTGTGGCCTACATAGTGTGAAGGATCGCGTCAGCAGTCACAACCATTCAGAGTGGTGACCCAACAAACACACCAGCCAATCAGGGGAGAGACTCTAATCGGTGCGTAATGGGGTTGGTCTGCTGCATAGCGTCATTCCCTGCTGTATGTAGGCCATATTAACGACAAGGGGAGAAAATACCCGAAACAGGCAGGATTTGGGGTCAATTTAGGCAATTCCACTTCATCACCACAGATGATAGCACGATTCTTGAACATCCTAGCGTCCAATGATTTGCTTTCGGTATTAGTCGTTAATTAGGCCTACATACACGGGGAAAACGGTGAACAACGACGCGACGAGTGGGCTTACAATCCGGAAGATCATGTAGCATTCTGATGAGTAACTTTCGTTACTAGTCGTTGATGTGGCCTACATGGGGAGGGAGGAATTGAGCCAGCCAATCACATTCGATTATAAAATAGATCGAGCACGCGTCAGACAATTAGAGCAAAGACCGTTTATTTCCGGTCAGCGTGATATGCCCATTCGACGTGGACATGCTGCGCTGCTCCCCTCCCCATGTAGGCCATATTATCGACTAGTACCAAAAATATGCCAAACAGGCAGGTTTTGAGGTTAATCTAGGCTACTTCTTGAACTTCCAAAAATCTTGGGAACCATTATTGAGCACTTCCATTGACTGGCTTTAGCTACTAGTCGTTAATGTGGCCTACATGTGGAGGGAGGTGCGCACCTGACCAGTTACGTCGCGTCGAATGGGCCTGCAACCCATAAGGCCTTGTAGAGTTCTGATTGGTTGGAGTTGCTCTGGCGCGCCTCCAACTACTCATGTAGGCCACATTAACGACTAATAACAGGAAATTCCCCAAAAAGCGGGTTTCGGATTTTTTAAAATCAACGTTGTATATAAAAAATTAGGGCTGTTTCTTGTTGATCTACTCTACGATTCTTGAACTAATTAACTTCTAATGAATGAATTTGATCACTAGTCGTTAATGTGGCCTACATGGGAGAATGGTGAATCGGAACGCCATGAGAGGGCCCGCAATGCGGAAAACCATCTAGCGCTCTGATTGGTTGCATTGGTGTGCTGCGCCGCTCCTCTCCCCATGTAGGCCATATTAACGACTAGTACGAAAAATATCCCAGTACCAGACAGATTTTAGAGTTCGTTTAGGTTGTTTTCACTCCATAACAATCAGGAGAATGAGAAGCTTCCTTTTTAGTCGATGACATTCGGTACTGGTCGTTAATGTGGCCTACATAGGGGAGAAAATGAACCAACTACCACAACCAATCAGAGCAGCGACCGAGCGAGTATGATATCAGAGCGCCTCCGTTCAGCGTGGTGTGCCCGTTCGACGCCACCGGTTGATCTGCTGCGTTCCTCCCCTCTCAGCGTAGGCCATATTAGCGACTAGTACGAAAAATAACCCAAACAGGCAGGTTTTCGGGTTAATTTCAGCTGTTTTTACCCCGTAACTATCAGGATTCTTGAGAAGCTTCTCTCTTCGTTGATGGCCTTCGGTACTAGTCGTTAATATGGCCTACATGGGGGAGAAAACGGGCCAACCACCACAACCAATCAGAACAGCGACCGAGCGAGCGTACGCCAGCCTATCAGAGCAAAGATCGTTTACCTCCGTTCAGCGTAGTATACCCATTCGACACGGACGGGTTGATGTGCCGCGCTATTCCCCTCCACATGTAGGCCACATTAACGACTAGTACGAAAAATATCCCAAACAGCCAGGTTTTCGGGTTAATTTCAGCTGTTTTCACCCCGTAACTATCAGGATTCTTGAGAAGCTTCTCTCTTCGTTGATGATCGCACTAGTCGTTAATGTGGCCTACATGGTGTGAGAGAGAACGAGCTAGCCGTACAAAACCGACTGCAGAACCGATCAAACACGCAGCAGACAACTATGGCGGCGAGCTCTCACTTCCGCTCTTCGATGCGAACTGGTTGTTTCGTTGCGGCGCTCCCTTCCTCGTGTAGGCCACATTAGCGACCAGTACGAAAAATACCCTCAACGGGCTGGTTTTGAGATTTATTTAGGCTGCTCCTAGTTAATCAATCACCGCATTTCTTGAGGAGCTCACCGTCTAATGAATGACTTTTTGTGCTAGTCGTTAATGCGGCCTACATGTGAAGGGAGCTGTGCACCTAGCTAATCACCCCCCCCCCCTTGTGCGGCCCGCCGCAGGCTAGAAAGCCGGTAGCATTATGATTGGTTGTGATCGATCCGGGGCTTTGTCGCCCACCCATGTAGGCCAAATAAGCGACAAGTACTTGATTTTTTACACTGCGCAAAATTGTGCTGCCTTTGGCTCTGCAACATCTAGGTCTTCTCACCGTTGTTTCAGGCAGTACATCGCCTCCTATATGGGCAGTGGCCAGTACAGTCCGTGCGCCAGCAGCTGCTGTGGCGGAATGAACGCAGCGAACTCGTGGCCGATGATGGGCTCGTCGATGGTGGTCTCGGGATACAACCCCGACTACTACAATCCATACGCCGGCAACAACGGCGGCTACTACAATCCCTACACAGCCAACGTGAACAACGTCATCGACTCGTTGTTCGGCACCGGAGTCAGCTCTCTGAACACGAATCCACTAACGCAAGTAGGTGTTCTACAGCAAAATTTCGAAACAACACAACTTTTAACTTCAAATCCAGACGGCAATTCTTCATCCGGCTAATTGTTCGGCTATTCGCCTTCATCAGAGCATTTAGAGCGCAGTGAGGCGCCGGCCGTTGCTCGTAGATTGGTACGAGCCTCCTTCGGGAAGGATAAAACTCTGATTTCTAGTGGTTGGCCAGTGTGAGGCATTGTATGGCCAAAAACGTATTCAAATTGTCACTACGACGACATGCTGTAGAAATAGAGTGCGTGGCACAACCCAAAAAGGAATTGATTAACGCTATCCTTTACCCTGTTTACCCTTTAAATGATGCTACGGTACTGGTCGTTAATGTGGCCAACATGGGAGAAGACGTGGTGTGTTTTTAGCTGACATTCTGGTATTGGCTGGTGTGTACCCGACCCCCATGTAGGTTACATTAACGACTAGTATAGGTTATTACGTACGTATCTTTTGGTCCGGAGCGTAAATGATAAAGGACGACGTTAGTAAACCTCTTTACGGGATGCGCCATGCATTTTATTAGGTTGTAACGAATTAAATGGCACTGGCTCGCGCCATTTTTTGGCGCGTCTTTACGCGTTTGATCAAGAACAAACCGTAACATGTGGCATATCATTTAGAGGCGTAAACTTTGCTCTACCGGAGAGTACCAAACTCTCTATGTAAAAGTGGGAAAACTTTAAAGTTTTATTGACTTTTTTGCAGATGGACAAAAGGGTAATCCGAGGCATTTACTTGTATGAATTCAAGCTGGGCACTACAGCTAAGGAGGTGGACGAGAAGATCAACGCCGCATTCGGTCAGGGATGTTCCACAATTCGGACGGCGTATCGTTGGTATCAGAAGTTCCGGAATGGAGATGAGAGCTTGGAAGAACATGAAGGTCGTGGGAGGCATAGTGATGTTGATGAGGACAAGCTGAGAGATGTGGTAGAGGAGGATCCACACAAAGGTACCAGGGAGATAGCGAAGGTTCTTGGCGTCAGTCACAACGCAGCTGCCCGGCATCTGAAGGAAATTGGAAAGACCAAAAAGCTGGAAAGATGGGTGCCTCACGAGCTGTCTGAGGAGCAAAGAAACCGACGATATGAGATCTCGTCCGCACTGCTTCTACGGAACGAAACGGACCCATTCCTTGATCGCATCGTAACCTGTGACGAGAAATGGATAATGTACGACAACAGGCGACGATCGGCACAGTGGGTGGACAGCGATGAGAGCCCCAAGGTTTTTGCGAAGCCGGAATTGCACCAAAAGAAAGTAATGGTGACAGTATGGTAGTGTTCGCTGGGAATTATTCACCACAGCTTCCTCCCTCCCGGTGAATCCATCACGGCAGAGAAGTACTGCATTGAAATTGAAGAGATGATGAAAAAGTTGAAGGATATCCGGCCGGCCTTGGTAAACCGAGGGCGAGTTCTCCTTCTGCACGACAATGCTCGCCCCCATGTAGCACGAATGACGTTGCAGAAACTGAATGAGCTGAGCATTGAAACTCTACCACATCCTCCGTTTTCTCCCGACCTCTCCCCAGACTACCATTTCTTCAAGCATCTTGGCGACTTCTTGGTAGGGAAAATATTCAAATACCAACAGAATGCCGAAAGTGCCCTCGAAGATTTCGTCAATTCCAGAACTTCTGATTTTTATGCTACTGGGATAAAAAAGCTTGTGTCACGTTGGCAAAGATGTGTAGAATCAGAAGGTTTTTATTTCGATTAATAAACTTGCCTACAAGCCGAGATATTAACTGTTTAAATTTGCAGTGGTTGAGTGCCATTTATTTCGTTACAATCTAATACTTTCGTGACAGCAATTTGAATGGGTGAATTTGCGGCGGCCACCCGATGTTCAAGCCAGTATTTCCAAAGCCTTCCAAGATGGAAAGCTTGACGAAGAACCTGGGATCGGAGAGACAGTCAGCGCCTCCTCCGATTGCGCTAGCACACACTCTTCCTAAAGCTGGTGACCGACGTTACTTATAGTTAGGAGAAAGAAGAAAGCCGAATTGTGGTGCAGAAAAAACACCATATACGCCTTGACCAAGGGCATACAGGTGTGGAAGGAGATGCTGCTGCTTCAAAGCGTCAAGTAGAATCTTAGCTAGCGCGGTGATCTCTCTTGTGCTTTCAGATGTTTCTACGAAGTGGAGAGCATGGCGTAAAGTGTCTAGATCGAACTAACTTTCCACCATCGAACTGGTTATATCATCCAGGACTTTAAGGAACTCGAAAGCCCAAAAAGGCCTTAGAAAATTCTCCTTGCTGTACAAACACGTCCAATGCCTGAAAGACTCCCAAAATGGGAATAAAACGCCTGCACCACTATTTTTAGTGCTCTGCACTCAGCATTTAAAAATAATTGTGAATTCTTCTTATAAAAATAAATTCATTCAAATGAAAGTCAGTTGCAGGTCGGACCCGGTCCAGTGATCATCAACAACATGAGACGTACTCCAGTGACGGCTGCCTTCACCGGAACCGTCAGCAATGGAGGTCAAATCTAGCAGCTAATCGATAGCTATATTTTCAGTAAATATTGGATGGAACACTTAGACCTCGCCGTTTTTCAATTGTTTATTCTGAATTTCGCCGAGAGTTTTTTGCATAATTTTATATGTCATATTAATGTCAATTTTTAGGTTATCAAAGAAAAAAGCAAAATGAGAAAAAAGACTTTCGCCACCGGCTCCTTCTTTCTACTTATGTTTGAGTTTTTTCGCGCAATATTACTTTTAAAAAGATGATTTGCCCTACAACAACTTGTTTTGAGTTTTTTCCTTCACCTTGATTTTTGCTGAATTTTTGGGCATTAAAGTGGACCGTCCAGAAGACATAAATTATTCTTTTTTAGATCAATTTTAAAAATAGATAAAATAATAAAAAGAACAATAAAACAGAAATTGTAAACAAAAATAAATAAGTGAAAAATAATAATAAATAAATAAAATTTAGTTTTAAATTTTTAAAGTTTGTTTTTCTCTTGTTTAACATTTAACTAAAAATTGACAAAATAAACATAAACAGATTATCCCAACAAATCCCTTAATAGAATATTATATTCTCTTTCGTCGACATACAACTTTGTCAAAAAAAATTATCCAAAAAGAGCTCTTTATAAAAATAATCAATGTCTTTTTTTCTTCAACGCCTTAAAAATTAACAAAAATAAAAAAAGCAACGTTTAATAACAGGTAGAGGTCATTTTTTATTTTTTAAACTTTTTTCGCAATCGAGAGAGATTAAAATTGAATAAAAAATTGACTAAAAAGTAGGAGCTGTTGGTAAAAATAAGTACCATTTTCTGGACACTTTGCTTAAATGCCCCAAAAAATAACAAAAACGAAAAAAAACTAACACACAAAAAATTTCAAACGTAAGCAGAGAGTAGGAGCTGTCGAAGAAGATCATTTTTCTTTTTTGCTCATTTTATATTTTAATCACCTCAAAATTGGAAAAATCAAAACTTGAAAAAAACTAGACATACATTCTGATAGAGCAAACAATTCTCTATCGAATGGTCTGTAACAAAATAAAAAATTGCAAAACCTTTCTTTCAAAATAAACTTTCAACTTTCAGAAATTCATAATAAAATAAAGAATTCATAACACTTGGAAAAAGATGATTTGCATTGCAAGAAAGCGTTTTTCGCTTTTTTCGTTCACTTCGATTTTCTTTAATTTTTGCGGCATTAAAGTGGAGTGTCCAGAAGACATAAACTATTTTTGCCATTTTAAAGGTAATTTTTCTCTTCGGTAACATTTTACTAAAAATCAGCATTAACAAATAAATGGTAGGCAACAAAACAAAAAAGTCCAAAAACCCTTCGTTCAGAATAAACTTTCAACTTTCAGCGAAATTTGGAATAAAATGAACAATTCAAAACATTCGAAAGAAGTTGATCAGGGCATTAAAGTGAATCTTCCAGAAGACATAAGTTAAATATTTTTACCATTTTAAAGGTAATTTTTTTCTTGGGTAACAAAAAATCAGAATAAACAAATAAGTGGTATGTGACAAAAACAAAAAGTGCAAAAAGCTTCTTTCAGAATAAACTTTCAACTTTTAGAAATTCAGAACAAAATTTAAAAAAACGACGGGGACTTTGTTTCCAACCTGACATCTAACTAACCAAATAACTGTGTGACAAAGTCTGGCTAACAGCCCCCCGTTCCACCCACTCACCCCTCACGTCACCGTTCCAGTGCTTCTATGCGGCGGAAACGAACCGGCCGGCGGCTCGTGCGCCGGAAATGGCCAGTGTCCGTCCGGACACCTCTGCATGGCCGGGAACGTCTGCTGTCGATGTGCCGTCGGCGCTAGTTCGGGTAGGGTGGCCGATAGCCTTTGCGAATCTGGACGGCAATGTCTCCCCAACTCCATTCTAGGTACCTGCCCGTCCGGAAGCAATTCTGAATGTCCTGTCGGCTACGGTTGCTCGACCACACTGAGCTGCTGCCCTGCTCAGGTATGTGCCATGTGTCCCAAACGCCTAGGCTCCTAAAGAGCGTAGGGGATTCCTAGAAATCACCGAAAAGTCCGACTTTCAGGTCACACCGGGCCAGACGTTGGCAGCCTGTGTGAACGGAGCCTGTGACGATGGCTTCCAGTGTGGCAAGGCCAACTTATGCTATCCTTCTGGATGATTCCCTTACTAGAATTTCAGCATCAGCCAGTAATTTATGTACCTCGACAGAGTTTGCTAAGAGCAGAAGTCCTCTATATCAAGGATGACAACCGCTCTTAAAATCTGTTATTGAAAAATTGTTATTTATTATCTCGAAATAAACACATCATTATTATTCGAGAACATCTTCAAGCTTCCAAAAGCCTCAAATTGAGTCACTTTACGGTTTTGTATTCGAAACTGGACAGTTTAGAAATAAAATCGGCATTTATATATAAAATAGATATTGTCAGCCAAGTCAAAACTATTTTTAAAGAAAATTTGTAATAAAAATTAACCTTTGCAGAGTGTTTTAAGAAAAAATAACTACAATGTTTGAACACTACGCAGAAATCCTTTTGTTCGGCTTCAAGCAAAATTTTTAGGCCAATACTGACTGCGACTCCTTCATGTGCCACCTCATCGCGGTGAAGGGGTGAACATCACTTTGTGATGGCTAACGGCACAAACGGTCACGCAGTATGCGATGCTTTGTCGTGTATGGGCGGCTCTCCTGTATGTCTGGCCAGAAACGTCTGAGCAACCAGACCACCGCCATGGCTCAAACAACTGAACCCGCGCCCCAGTCCTCCGCGCGCCGGAGGTGGACTTCTACGACGTCGGTTGCATCCACCTCCGGCGAGGGGCCATCTAATCTCGGAGTTAAACTATCAGGACGTCATTGGAATTGGACTACCGGAAACTCCCTCCCACCACGACACGGAAACTGCCTATTCGTCTGCACTTATAACTGTCGTACGATCGCATCTGAGCAGGATCCTCGGACACTGCTTTGCAGAAGCCGCAACATCAAATACGATGTTATCGCGCTGCAGGAAACGAAAGGCAGAACGGAAACCATAAGAAGGACCGACCACAACGAGCTTCTCATTATCGGAGCAAAGGTGGACAGAAAGAATATTGGCGGAGTTGGATTTCTCGTCAATTCGACAGTGCACCACCTAGTAGACTCTTACAAGATCATCAGTCCGCGAGTAGCTGTTCTTCGCGTTGCCGACGATATTGTTCTCATCTCTACTAGCACGGCAGAAGTCGAGGAAATGCTGAACGAGTTCAATGTGGCAGGTATGAAGATTGGATTGGACATGAATATGTCCAAAACGCAGTTTATGGTCAACCAGTGGTGTGACACGGGACTCGAAAGGTTAAATGGAGTCGCTCTACAACAGGTCGACTCCTACGTCTATCTGAGAAGAGAGCTGAACCTGGATAACGACCTCGCTCCTGAAATCGCCCGCAGGAGACGCGCAGCATGGGCAGCTTTCAGTTCGATTCGCAAAGTCACCGATCAGGTCAGGGATGCCGGCCTCAGGGCCTCGATATTCAACGCCTCTGTACTGCCTGCGATGTGTTACGCGACAGAAACCTGGCCCGACAACAAGACAATGGCCAGAGCGATGCAAACTACGCATCGTGCACTGGAGAGATGTCTTCTGAGGACAAGCCTTCGTCAGCAATGGCAAGAAGGCCTACGGAGCTACGGGAGAAGTCGCAATTAGCAGACCCGCTGCAGTACATGAAGAAGTCCAAATATCGCTGGGCCGGACACCTGCTTCGACGAAAGGACGACAGATGGAGTCTCCGTGTCACAGAATGGCTCCCGAGAGACCAAAAGAGACCACTGGGACGACCGCCGACGCGATGGGCAGACTCATTCTCAAGATCTTTCAGAGAGCGGAGTCTGCCTCACTGGCAAGCAGCCAGAGATCGAGCGGTCTGGAAGAGTTGTGGTCCCCGCTCAGAAGACCTCCAGCAGACAAAGGACCATCAAAGTTCAAAGTAGGTAAGTATACTGACAAGGGAACTATACCCGGTGCAAAATTATAGGTTCAGCCCGATTTTTTCAATTAGTACCAAAAGAATCCGCAGTTGAGGCTCAATGATGCTACCATCGTATTCCTCACTATCGAGAGCCTCTATATAAGGATTATAATCAGGTTATCTTATCAGTGCAGGATACCACGAACTTTTGTTGAAAATTTAGCGAATGGAGACGGGTGCAAAAAAAAGTTCGCCTCATAAAAAACCTGATTAATCGCAAAAGTACCTAAAGGCAAAGTAAGACTAGTCCTTCGTCACATCACCTCTGTTACATACAACATCGAAATATCTATTTGGCATACTACTGATAAGGTTATCAATAACAGTTTGCTCAATATTGGTCCATGCATCAGGTATGGCATTCTTCAGATCAGAAACCGAAGTGTTCCATTGTTGTGCACTTTGTGTGTAAGAATGCCCCACAAGTTCTCTATCGGGTTGAGATCTGGAAAACAACCAGGCCACTTCAAAAGTTGAATTCTGTTGGAGTTAAGCCAATCTGTAGTTGACTGTGATACGTAAATGGATACATTATCTTGTTGGAAGGTTGTGCCTGTCAAATCTTCTGAATATGGCAGACGGAGATCTTCGAGCAATTTCTGGTAGTCCTCGCTGTTCATCCTACATGAGACGAACTTCCGAGACGAAAGAGACAAGTCCGCATCCAGAAAACGCAGCCCAAACCATGAGACTTCCACCACCGAAGTTGCGCCTGAAGAATACTCGCTCCTCTCTCTTCAGATCTCTCTAGTAGTGGAACCTTGATGGGTTCGACTGGTACAGACACTACTGGAGAGATCTAGAAGAGAGGAGCGAGTATTCTTCAGGCGCACAACTCTAGCGGTGGAAGTCTCATGGTTTGGGCTGCGTTTTCTGGATGCGGTCTTGTCTCTTTTGTCTCGGAAGCTCGTCTCGTGTAGGATGAACAGTCAAGGCTACCAGAAATTGCTCGGGGACCACCTTCTGACATGTTTAAGAAGATTCCGTAGGCACAACCTTATTTTCCAACAAGACAATGCATCCATACACGTATCACAGTCAACTACAGACTGGCTTAACTCCAGCAAAATTCAACTTTTGGAGTGGCCTAGTTGTTCTTCCGATCTCAACCGGATAGAGAACTTGTGGGGCGTTCTTGTACACAAAGTGTACAAAATTGGAACCACTTACACTTCGGTTTCTGATCTGAAGAACGCTATACTTGATGCATGGACCAATGTAATGCATCCATTAGTGATAACCTTATCAGTAGTATGCCAAATGGAATTTTCGATATTGTTTACAACAGAGGTGATGAGTCGAAGTACTAATCTTACTTCGTCTGTAGGTAATTTTGTGATTAATCAGGTTTTCTATGAAGTGAACCTATATTTTGCACCGGTCTCCACTCGTTAAATTTTCAATAAAACTTCGTTGTAACCAGCTCCAACAAGATAACCTAGTTAGAATCCTTCTATAGAGGCTTTCCATAGTGAGGAATACGATGGTAGCATCATTGAGCATCATTGGCTGCGGGTTCTTCTGGTACTAATGCAAGAATCGGGGGTGAACTTAAAATTTTGCATCGGGGTGTATGTGCCTCAGCGAGGCGTCTGAACACCGAATATGAATACGATTTTAAACGATTCTAGAAAAACGCTAATAATATAAATTAGAAAAGCTACTTTTTCTAAACGTTATCACGTTGACAACGTGTCACACCTTTTTGGCAGTGTGGAACCATGTGACACGATCCTGACGTTGCAAAATATGGATTGGTGCCACGCACCAGGCACTCGAGTATTGTGGGTTCGTCAACACGTTGACATTTCACTGATAGGTTTTTAACTGTATTTTTATTAATTAATTCTGTACTTAATGGGCTGATGCCCGCATCGAGATCGACAAAGAACTAGGAGAGGGAGGAACTGCTGGTTCTGATTGATCGCGCATTTTAAGATGCCTTGTCAGTGATCATCTTGAATGACAATTCCATGCCTATTCTTATTCCACACCCTGTAGATAATTTGTTGGTGAAGGCTCGTTTATTTTTCTGCGCTTGTTGACGTCGAATTATTTATTTTACATTGCAGTGTTGCACTCCATTCCTTGAACTTTAGCTGTTCACCTCTTAAAGTTAAAATGCATAAGGTTTTTCTCGATTTTTTTCACTTGAACTAATGGTTTGCTGCTAATTGTATTTTTAACGAAATTTAACGATTCACCGGAAAATTTCGTTAAAAAATTTAACGCACAGATTTTTGCGTGGTCCCTGTTACCAACGGCCTCTTATACATGTTTGATTGCTGCTTTGTGACTTTTTTAGTAGAATTCATTTCTCTTTCTCGTCTGTTTTACGCGTAAGTATCATGTCCACGCTATGAATAAACAAATAAATAAATCTATAAAAATGATATTAATTATCGAACAAACCAAAACTTACAGCTTCAGGAAGTCTTCAGGAAAGAGATAGACACTCATCCTGCTACACTCCCTAGCCTTCCGCTCTGACTAGGGAAGGGTTTCGACCTCCCATGGAACTTCTAGTTGAGACTAGGATCATTAGAAAGAGCTCGGAATGCTGATTACGATGATGGGTGTCAAAATTGCAAAATGAAACTCCTGAGCGAGTTATGGCCTGCCGAAATCGGGGGGCCTCACCACAGGCTGGCTGTACGACGCACCGGGCGCGAAAGTGGTGAGTCATCGGGGCTTTGTAAAAAGGGCTCACCAGCTGCGGCTGTTGCGCAAGGGTAGCGCTCACGCTCGTCGGGTGCGACGCCTTTGGTTCGGTTCCCGTTACTGCAGCCCTTTTTGCAAATCATAATTTACTTCGAAATAACCTTTTGTTCTGAATTATTACACGTGTCTGATTAAATAGCCGGGAAAACTACCATGTACGTTTTTAAAAATGCTTTAAAGCAAAAAATTGTTATGGTGACATTTTTGGTTACTCCAGCATTCCAAATTCAGCGAGAAGGATGGACACTACCTTTGCTGGTGAAACGGTCATAGTGAGTGAAGAAAAAGCAGTAGATCAACGGCATCTAGTTCTTCCTTATCATACATTCTACTTACCTTTTTACTTTACACATTTTTTTGCTTTGCTCCATGAATGCCAAGGTTGTTAGAAACACCTATAGCTATTCAATATATGATTTAGAATCTATTTGTGCGAAATAGTAGATAAAATTGTCACCGTAGCAGTTTTTTGCCTTCAAGCATTTTTACAAACATGTATGGTAGTTTTCCCGGCAATCTAATCAGACACGTGTCTTAATTCAGAACAAAAGGTCATTTCGAAGATGAATTATGATTTGCAAAAAACGGGCAGCAACGGGAACCGAACCAACGACGTCGCACTCGACGAGCGTGAGCACTACCCCTGCGTCACCGCCGCAGCTGGCGAGCCCTTTTTACGAAGCCCCGATGACTCACCACTTTCGCGCCCGATGCGTCGTACAGCCAGCCTGTGGTGAGGCCCCCAATTTCGGCAGGCCATAACTCGCTCAGGACTTTCGTTTTGCAATTTTGACACCCATATTCGTAATCAGCATTTCGACCTCTTTCTAATGATCCTGGTCTCAACTTGAAGTTCCATGGGAGGTCGAAACCCTTCCCTAGTGAGATGCAGATTTTTCTCGGCGAACAAACTATGGATGACGTTATTGACCTCAATATTGGCCACTAATCCCAAAGCAAAAGAAGTGTCGTGTGTCTCGTAAACAGTAAATAGTAAACATAGCCAGTCCAGGAAATCTCTCTCCTCCCACGATCAAACCAATGAGCCGCGTGACGGCGACAGCGCTGGAGTCAACAGAACCAACGATTAGTCATGCGTTTACCAAGCCAAGCCTTCTGGATTGCGCCATGCATGCGTACTACCACGGCGAATCAAACCTTACATCTCTAAAAATGGGTAAATTGGCAGGCAACTTGTCTGGGTAGGATACAGCACTGACTCGTCCATGAGCTGGCTTCTCCATGCCACAAATTCAAGTCGCCTCCACGACATCACATAGAAGTAGAATTCGTGGCGCATCCCCTCTAGGGATTCAGTGGATGCGCCAAGCATCCCACTTCCACTGGACAGTCATACAATTCTGAGAAATTTTTTGACATACGTGGCGTAAATATGAATGGTATTGATTGGTAATAAATAATCAATACGAACGAGCGTGCAGCGTAAAAGAAAGGAAAGGAGACACGACAGATGCTGATACAGTGACAGATGCTGGATCGTAGTGGAAGACAAAGGAGAAAGGTGCAATCCCAATGAGGGGGAGGGTCGACCTTATAACGGGAGGTGCGTTCTACCCCTCGTCCTCTTGACGCACCCACCCCCTCCCCTAAACCCTCCGTGCTTCCTCGAGAATCTAGCGGATAAATGTGCGCATAAGGTGGTCCACCCTTACTGGGACTGCACCCAAAGGAACAGAATGCCAATGCGAACAGAGTGAGGCCTGCGGCTGGGTCACCGGAAGGGCGGAGGAACTCCGATGACCCCGGAGTGGCCTGCTCGACGAGGAGTGTCTGTGCACCACCCACCTTGTCAGTCATTGATCAAATCAAAGCAGTCAAGTAGAAGGAGAGCTCTGAACTTCAACGTGATCGACGTTGCAGTTATTACAGATCACTTCAGGGAAAGCTCCGCATAAGCGCAGCCAGATTGTCTTCGGGTATGGTTGTGAGTATATGCCTAACCCTTGGGTAAAAGTCCATCTGGGTATAGGTAGTAGTTAGTTGCTGGTTAACTGCTTATTTTTTGATTTTGACGCTCATTTGATACGCGTAAAACTCTCGCCTTCAACCGTGCAACTGATACTGTTGTGCTGTCCTTTTATTCATTTTCCTTTCTATGCATGGCTTGATTTTCATTTTCATTTTCTCATATCCTAGAACACGTTCCCTTGGATATGTAGCTCACCTGTATCACCTGTCTTCCGGTTGAGCGGGCTCCAGCAGCGTCTACATTCGTCCCTGTCGCGTGCCAGAGTGCTCCAATGGATCCTCCTCGCTCGAGGGACACGAAGAGCGTCATATCGGTCGTTCAGAGCTTTCACGAAGAAGTCCGACCAACGCGTTGGTGGGGCGTCCCGGTGTTCTCTTGACATCCCGCGGAATCCAGTCGGTGACGGCTCTCGTCCAGCGGGTGTCTGCGAAGCGCATTACGTGGCCGGCCCACCTAATTTTCGACAACTTGTCCCACGCGACAGCGTCTCTGATCTTCGAACGTCGGCGAAGCTCGGAACTCCGGAGGCCTTCTCTCACTTGCGTGAGTCGTGTCACTCAGAGCATCGTCCTCTCGATTCCACGCTGCGCGACACTGATCGCGTGTTCCTCCTGCTTTCGAATGGTCCAGGTCTCTGGGCGTATGTCAGGGCAGGAAGAACGGTGGAGTCGAATGGGTGGGCACGGAGTCGCATGTTCTTCGTCTTCTTAACAACTTCTTCGACGCCCTTGAAAACTCCTCAAGCTGCTCGTTTTCTTCCGCACCGCTCTGGTGTTAGGTCGTTGGTCATGTGCCTTCGCGACCCAGATACACGTAGCTGGAGCATTCGGAGATGTTCGTTCCGCTGAGCGAGGATGAGGCATCAGAAACCCATCCGTTCCTCATGAACATCGTCTTCGTAAGATTCAGCTGCAGTCCAACGTTCCCACATACACGATCAAAGTCGGCCAGCATTCGCTTCGCCTGACTGAAGCTCGGTGTTATGAGCACGATGTCGTCAGCGAAGCGAAAATAGCGCATATCAAGAAGTGTATATAAGGAATATAAATAAATAAATAAATAAATAAATACTTTCTACTCCATGTAGAGTATTCCTTATGGTATATCTTGACGAAGCAATGGAGTGGCCTATAAAAGCTCGCTATCGACTCTAGATTCGATTCCACGCTCATACTCATGAGAAATCGAGTTCTTTTTGTCGGAAAGATTCGAGTTAGCGCAGACCCACCCATTCTTCGCTTATTCTTCGTTTTTCTCGTACCGAACAACGAAAGACCAAAATACATCCCTATGCATGTTCCGAACTGTAGCGCTCCGATTGTTTGCAAAGGTTCGCGCGGTTCGCGGATGTTTACCGAGTGTCATGTCGAGGCACTCATGTGCATTCAGTGATCATTGAGATGATGGTGACAACGCGCGAATACTGTAGACATTCTTTCAGAGTTCGGTACTTTAGGCAGTTATAGGGAACTGGGACCATGGGCGTAAAATACACAATTTTCATGTCGAATTGGACACTCTTCTAAGCTAGCCTAAGGCCCATTTATACTTCCGACGCCGTGCGAGGCGACGGCATCTAAAGTGCCCAAATTGATCGATCGCGTCGCTCAATCAATATGGCGTCATTAAACGTGGCTTCGCGTCGCTCGGCGCCGAAGTATAAACGGGGCCTAAGATCTTGAAATTAAAGCGAACTCTTCCAAATTGAAATGACCTTTAGGCAGATCAGAGTCCAGACTCACTAAGATGGTATGAATAATTTTTTGTTTAAGAAAAATATGGTACAACTTTCTTTGAAATTTTCTAGTTCACCTGCCGGAAGACGAGTAATAATTTTATAAAAAATTTTTTATAGAAAAAATAATACATCAAATTTTCGAATCAATTTCTTTAAGCCTCAAGTGGCTGATATCGAGGTTGTGAGCTGTCGAAACGATGTTTTGTTGAATTTTGTCTTAAAGCGCGGTAAAGCAAAGCAGCTATCATGTAGTGCAAGAAAGGACTAGATCGCGCCATGCACTCGAAAAGCAAGTTGGAATGTTTATTTGATTGATAGTGTAAATTCTGCTCACTTGCAACAAAAAAGTTAGGGTACGTGTGTTTTTTGCAATTGTTGATGTTGCACCGTTTGCAGGTGTGAAACCGCATGCAAACAGAAATTTTTCTATCAATCGAATAAAAATTGCAACATTTCGGACGGGGGCATGGCGCAATCTCTGTTTTAAAAATAGAAAATAGCCGCCTTCCTGCCCTTCAAAACTAACTTTAATTCATTGTTATTTTCTAAATTTTTTAAATAAAATTTCTAACAATGTGTTCACTTATTGGGAAATGAATTAAAACTTCAAAGAAAGTTATACTAAAATTTTTCTTGAACAAAAAATTATTCTACTCTTCTTGGAGAGCCTCCAGTTTAATGTAGAAAAATCTCATTTCAATTTAGAAGAGCTTGGTTTGATTTCAAACCTTTAGGCAAGCTTAGAAGAGTGTCCAATTTGGTTTGAAAAGCGTCCAATTTAATTTGAAAAGTATCCAGTTTGACGGAAAATGGTGGAAATGTCGCTCTATAACACGGAAATAAGATCTGTGTGTAGCAAAGAAGCATTTCAGACTTCTGGAGTCGGTCACCGGTGAACTCGAAGGGATGTACAGTGGCGGCAAAATATTTACCGAAACCTACCTTTGTGGCGTTTCGCAGTCGTAACTTTGCAACCCAGGAGTAAAGAGAAAAACACAGTAGGTTTTTAGAATCCACTAAAAGTTCTCTACAACACACAACTAGATCTTGCCTTGGCAACTCTACATTTACAGAGAAATTTGAGTGAAAGAAGAATGGTTATGAGGTAATGGATGGCAAACACCTCTTCAAAATCACACTGTATTACAGTAGATCATAACGATCATGCCAAAATTGATAAATCGCTTGGGACAAACAGTTTTACATGGTGGTAATAGATTATTTTTTATTTATTTGTACGTGGATAACCACGTAGGTAAGAAGAAACAAACATAACAGAAACAAAAATAGTTACAAACCAACAAAGGGCATAGTAAATGAAGTCATAGGTTTCAATCCTACAAACAAGCACAGAAATCAAAAAGTCTAGAAAAGCAGCAAACAATTAGGAATCCTCTTGGAAATACCGCTAAACTTCTGTTCTGAATTGCCTTATAGTGCTACTTAGAGAAATATTCTAGGAGAACTTCAAGAATTCGCTGCCAGCACGATTAGTGAAAAAAGTTGCTCTGGTATTACATTTGGCTCTAGGAACAATTATTTTCCACTGTCCACCCCTAGTGTTAGATGGAGAAACAGAGTAAAATTCCCGGAAGGAAAGGTTATTCATACCATTTACCATCTTGTAAATCATGATTAAGTCGTTTCTTTTCCTGCGAAACGAAAGCGTGCGCAGACTAAAGATTTTGTTTGTTATTGTCCTCTTCAACACCAAACAGCCTTCCTGAAAATGGCGAAAGGCAAGTGGCTCACCGCATCCCAGCAGGTTCGTGCTTCATCGAAACCCTAAATGGTCCTGCGGAGTATGAAAGCTCTAGTTGCCGAGATCTACCGTTTTTCAAGCGCACAAGGACGTGCAGGCGAAAGAATGTGGATTCGGGAGGAAGAGAAAGCATCGAACGCGTAAGACGACACTCCGGCAGGATCGTGGTGTTCATCGCCTTGCATTGAAAAATCGTTCCAAAACGGTTGCTGATGTCCACAGAGAAGTAACAGAAAGCGTAACCATAAGACTTTTGGATCTAAGCATTCGGAATCGTTTAGCTGACCATGAGTTTGGATTGAGAGGACGTGTGGCTCGACGAAAGCCGTTGGTCTCGTCGTGGAATCGGATAGCGCGCGTCAGATTTGCAAGAGAACATCTGGAGTGGGAGGCCGAAAATTGGGAAAAGGTGCTATTTTCAGACGAAGAGGAGTTCAACAGGCTCGGATCTGACGGAATATGCTATGCTCGTCGACGAGAAATTCAATAACAACTGCACACAACGCACTGTCAAAGGAGGAGGAGGTTCGGTTATGGTATGGACGGTAATGAGCATGCGCGGGCAAGGGCCAATACATCGAATCCTCAGAACTATGGAGCAACACCTGTATGCGGACATTCTGGAAATCCGTACGCCCATAATAAAATGGGAAGAGCTTTATTTTCCAGCACGACAACGATTCTAAGCATGCCAGCAGAAAGGGGAAGCAGTGGCTTGAGGCGAAAAGAATCAAGGTTTTGAAGTGGCCTGCGCAATCTCTCGATTTAAATCCAGTGAGCGCCTTTGGGGCGACGTGGACAAAGTGCTCTAGCGCTGAAAACCAAGGAATCTGGATGAATTGGAAACAGTCATCAAGGAAGCGTGGAGTGCTATCCCAGTGGAGCTGTGCATGAAGCTGGTCGACTCAATGCGGAACCGATGTCTGGCTGTGATCAAGAACAAGGGCTATCTAGCCAAGTGTTGAGCAGCTCTTCGATAATAAATGTGTTTTGATGGTCTTTTGTAATACTACGTGATTTTGAAGACGTGTTTGCTACCCATTGCCTCATGACCAGTTTTCCTTCACTCAAATTTCTCCGTAAATGTAGCGTTGCAAAGGCAACGTTTAGTTGTGTGTTGTAGAGAATTTTCAGTGGATTCTAAAAACCTACTCTCTTTTGCTCTGGACTCCTTGTTTCCAAAGTTGAGAGGGAAAAACGCCGCACGGGCAGGTGTCCGTAAATATTTTGCCGCCACTGTAGATAAGGTCCATCGAACTTCAATTCAGTCAAAGAAGCACACACTGTTCAGGTGCCACTGCCGTCCAGTTTCGTTACCAAACCTCGATTACCCTCAGAAACCCTCAAAATGAATCCGGTACGTAGCTTCAGGCCAGCCAAGAAAACACTCCAGAAAGCTGCTTTCCAACCACATTACTCGATAAAGACCTTCCTTGTTTGTTTTCAAGGACCTTCACTCAAAAGTACACCTATCAAATTTACTTTAGGACTTAGTCGACCCTATGAAAACACGCCGTAATCTATTTTTATAGGTGAGTAATTCACTTGATCTTCGACTGCGCTCTCGCGCGCTCGGCATGTGGTGGGAGTTCCGTTGGCGGTTGTTGACCTAGTAGACAAGGAGGTTCTCCTCGCCTCTCTTCGCCGTCGATGATCACTCTGGTATTTAAACCTCTGGCGGCCATGTTTCTCAGGCCGAGTGCCAGGCGTTTTTCTTCGTTCACCGTTTTCACACATGACCCACTATTCTGGTGTCATTACCTAGTTCCTCCTCCTGCATAGCCAATCTCACAGGGAAAGGGTCTGAAGCGTATGTCTTAACAGGGAAGGCAAGTCATATAATAAGAATCTCCATACTTCATTTACCATAAAAGTGTCTTTCTCTTTTGTCGATACGTTAAACCAAAGGTGCAGGGGTCCTCCAAGTTATGTCGCGGCACCGTCACGACTGTCGGGAGTTTCCTGTGCCCCCACGATGTCAAAGCAAGCCGACGGTTCCTCAGGGCGCAATGGATAGCGGCGCCGTTCAATGAGAAGGTGATCCGGGTTCGGTTCCCATGCCATGCAGTGTTTTTGCATTTCAACCACTGATTGAGAATAGAGTGGTTTTGACGTCTACACACTATTCTAGTGTTTTCTTCACATTTCAGAGCTGTATAATGCGGGAAGTAACCTTGTGTTTTGTTGGCACTATTGTACTTTCACGAACCCGAAGTGAGGGGAGATTGAAACTTTTCCATAAATTTCGCCCAAGAGAGTTATTTGAGTATGTTCGTCGTCAAGAATCCGATATCCGTTTTGAAATTTCTTCCGACTACGGTAGGCTACGGTAGGTACGGGTGGGTAAGCTTATCGGGGTCATGATTCGATTTTACCCAAACTTCGTCTCTGGGAGTTATTTCCGGTGTTGAATCTGACATCTGTGTTCACGTTCACGGTGGAGAACGGTAGGCTACGGTAGGTAATGCTGGAAAAGCTGTCGGCAGTTGCGTTTACCTACCAGGTGGCGATGTCCGTTCCTCCACGTGGTGCCACTGGAAACTACTCGCTCTGCGAGTTAAGCCGAACACGGACACTCGATTGCAGGCGACAGGCCCTTGTGACAGGCCGGCCTACGAAGACCCATGTCACATCACATGGTGTATGACAGCTCAAGTGTTTCGAGATAGTGCTACGGCGTCCGCGGGAGCCGACGCGCACTCGCAGAGCCCGGCGAGTGTGAGAAGTATGCGAGGGTCCCTGATGCGAGGACGGCATCGGGGGGAAACGGAGCTAGTCCAAAAGTCCCGTAACGTAGGCAAGACCCGCGTGGCTACGCTGAATGTGGGTACGTTGACGGGCCGCTCGTGCGAGTTGGTTGAAGCACTGGAGCGTAGAAGAGTTGATCTCTGTGCGGTGCAGGAGACGAGGTGGTCCTGCCGCAAGTCAAGGGACATAGGACGAGGCTTCAAGGCCATTCTATGTGGAAGTCCCAGGACCACCAGTGGTGTTGGTATAATCGTCTCCGAGCGTTTCCGAGACTCGATTGTAAGCGTCGAGCGCTTTGACGATCGATTGATGAAGATCGTTGTCGCCGCTAAGGAGCGACTCTTCCACTTCTTCTCAGCGTATGCTCCGCAGACTGGCTGCTCGGATCAAGCCAAGGAAGAGTTTTGGAGCCTGCTTGATGAGAAGACAGCAGAGGTACCGTCGAAAGATGTCATCATAGTCGCTGGTGACCTCAACGGGCACGTCGGCGCGACGAAAGACGGGTACGGCTGTCATGGTGGGTTCGGTTACGGATCGCGTAACGCAGATGGTGAGCGTATCCTTGAATATGCGGAATCGCACAACCTCACCATAGTGAACACCGTATTTCGCAAACGCGATTCCCACCTCATCTCGTTCTATAGCGGGAACACCGGGACTCAGATAGACTTTGTCCTTGTGAAGGATTGAGACCGAAGTCTTGTCACAGACGCGAAGGTCGTGCCGTATGAGACGGTCGCCCCACAGCATCGACCGCTGATCTGTACTTTAAAGATCGCCCCTCCGAGGCTGAAGCAGGTCGAGCGATGCGGTGCACCAAGAATCAAGTGGTGGCGAATGAAAGAGAAGGAAGCAGCTGTGATTTCTCGCGTGCGGTTACCGACAGTGACAACTGTCGACGAAACTTGGGAGAAGGCCACCGACGCGATTCGTCACGCGTCACGGTCGGAGCTCGGCATCACGAAGCCTGGACGACGGAAGGTCGACAAGCAGGCCTGGCTGTGGACAGATGACGTGAAAGCCAAAGTTCGAGAGAAGAAGACGCTATATCACGTGTTCCTCGGCGAAAAGACTGCCGATAACTGGCGGAAGTACCAAGAAGCGAAGAAAGCTGCAAAGAAGGCCGTGGCTGTTGCAAAAGCCACTCATTATGGAGATGTCAACGAGAAGCTCGAGTCGCGCGATGGTGAGCGGTATCTGTACCGACTCGCAAAGAATCGCCATCGCCAGACCGAGGACATCGAGAAGTTCTTCGGCATCAATGATGAGAACGGCCGTCTTCTTATGGACCGCAAGAAGGCATTGAAGAGATGGCGCGATTACTTTGAGGAAATCTCTACAGTAGAATTTCCTCATCCAGCCATCCCCTCAACGGCTCCAACCCACGGCCCCGTTCAGAAGATTACCGTGGAGGAGATTGAAGCGGCTTTGAAGAAGATGAGGCCAGGCAAAGCGACTGGGCCCGACGACGTGGCAGCAGAACTGTGGAAGTCGAAGTTTTGGCACCCTGCTGAGTGGTTGGCGAAGTTCTTTAATCAGGTTGTGGCGGAGAAAAAAGTGCCTGAGAGTTGGCGCCAAAGTACGACGATTCCGATTTGGAAGAAGAAGGGCAGTCCTGCAGACTGCTCCAATTACCGTCCGATTCGCTTGCTTTCGCACAGCATGAAGATCTTTGAGCGAGTTGTCGATGGACGAATTCGGGACATCGTCCAGCTTTCCAGCAATCAGTGCGGCTTCTTGGCTGGCTGTGGCACCATTGATGCCATACACGCCGCCCGCCTCCTGATAAAGAAGCATCGCGAGAAACAGAAGGCAGTGCATATCGCCTTCCTCGACTTGGAGAAGGCCTTTGACCGCGTACCGCGTGAAGTGATATGGTACGCCTTGCGACATCATGGAGTTCCCGAAGAGCTCATAGAGTGGGTGCGAATTCTCTACTCTTGTCCAAAGAGTCGAGTGCAAGCTGCAGCTGGAACCTCGATGGAGTTCCCCATCTCTGTCGGGGTACACCAGGGTTCTGCGCTTTCCCCACTCCTCTTTGTTGTCGTCATGGATGCCATCACACGAGATCTTCAGAAGCCCGTCCCTTGGACGTTGCTTTATGCCGATGACGTGATGCTCGCTAGCGAAGATAAAGGTGAACTCGAGCGAGAGGTGCAAGCTTGGTGTGATCGCTTGGAGCGGTTTGGACTCAGATTGAACGTGAAGAAGACCGAGTATTTAACGACGGACGTTACCGAGTCCAGCTCCATCAAGGTTAACGGCATCGAGCTTCCACGCACTGCGGTCTTTAAGTACCTGGGATCAGCAGTCGCGTCTGACGGCAAACTGATGGTCGAAGTGAATTCACGCGTGAGTGCAGCTTGGTCCAAGTGGCGCTCGTTGACTGGAGTGCTCTGCGATAGGAAGATACCGGAGCGCTTTAAGTCAAAAATATATAGAACAATTGTCCGGCCGGTAGCGATGTACGGTGCTGAATGTTGGCCTGCGACCAAGGAGGTTGAAGCGCGCCTCAGCGTCATGGAGACGAAGATGCTGCGCTGGACGGCAGGAGTCACGTGCATGGACCGCATCAGAAATGATGCTATTCGGCAGAAGTTCGGTGTCGCGCCGATAGCCGACAAGATGCGCGAAGCTCGCTTACGATGGTACGGCCACGTTTTGCGTGGAAAGGAAGATAGCGTCCGCAAGATAGGCCTTAAGTTCGAGGTGGTAGGAAAGCGGCCTAGAGGGCGCCCGAAGCAGCGCTGGGTTGATACGTTACATACGGACTTGAAAGCGGCTGGCGTCCACCCTGATCTAGTGCTGGATCGGGAAAGGTGGCGTCATGACACCAGAATAGCGGACCCCGCTACGAAGCGGGACAGACGCTGAAGAAGAAGAAGAAGAAGAAGAAGTTGCGTTTACCTACCACCACCTATCAACCTCAAAGATCGAAAAGAGGCCGGAATTTTCTCTTTCAAGCATCGTCCAATGTCGTTATTTGAGATGCTATTCACGAATCTGACTTCCAACTTCGAAATTTCGGCTGATTACGATAGGTTATGGTAGGCACGTGCAATCGCCGACAACGTTATCCACCCGTATCTAACGTAGGCTATCGTTTTCCACCGTAAAACTGAAAACTGATGTCAGATTCGTGATCAACGCCAGAAGTAACCTCCAGAGAAGAATTTTTGGAGAAATCTCTGATCATGATCCCAACAGGCTTACTCACCCGCACCCACCGTAGCCTACCGTAATCGAAAGAAATTTCAGAACGGGTATCAGATTCGTGATGATTAACACCTTCAAATAACCCTCTTGAGCAAAATTTATGGAATTTTTTGATCTCTCCTCAACCTCAGGATCCGTGAAAGTACAATAGTGTCAACAAATCTGAAAGATACTTTCCACGCCATGCTGCTCGAAAAAAGCGCAGAAAACGCCTGAAAATTGTGTAGACGTCAAGACCCCTTAGAATTTAGCCGATTAGTTGAAATGCAAAAACGTCACAAGATGCAGGAACCGAACCCTCGACCTCCCTCGCCTGAAGCAACGTCATTGTCCACTGCGCCGGGTTGCCGCGGTACCCCACAAAGCGTCTGTAAGGGCGTGCCGCCGCCGTGGTATTGTAAACTTTGAAGATCCCTTCTCATTGGGTTTAACGACCTGGCAAAAAGAGACACAGCTGTATAGTAGTTGAAGGATGCAGATTCTTCCTGTATGACTCACTTCCCCGCTTCAGACTCTATAACCTTGTCCGTCTGCTTGTCGCTCTACCAGACACCACTTTTCAGAATGCTGGCGCTGGCGTTGACCTCCTTACTAGCTCTATCAGCTACCACCGTCGAGTCGGCCACGACGAATCAGCTGCAGGTTCGACAGCGACGATATGCCTATTCGATCTACTACATCTGTGGGAAATATCCCAACCAGTATATGTCTTACTATCGTACGTTTTAGTACATTAGTATTATCATTTACAATAATTCACGATCCATGTCGCGAATATGGGCAGCAATGGGGGGGGGGGGGGTGAAACGCATTAGCCAATCACGCCAGTCTCTGACTTCTACGAGGGTTTCTGTGATCGTTACCACTGATTTCCTGGCGCGTTTTCGATCTGCGCTCTGGTTGGCTATGATTGGTTGGCGGGGTTTCACCTCTGAATGCTGCTCATATTCGCGACATGGACCTCGTTCGCGCATTATAGCATCTTATCAGTACTACTATTAGACTTGGAATATCGCCCTGTGCTATAGGGTGGATAATTTTGTCGCCCACCCGCGACAAAATTATCCATCCTTGCAGTTCTTTAGCAATAGAGTTTTTCCGCACAATCTGATGTCTTACAGAGAGAAAGAAAGAATTCCAACTTGAAAAATTCGGAAAAAAACTGAAAAATTCAAAGAAAAAACCCACACTAATGCTCTATCGCATGTCCTCTTCCGTGTCAAATTAGAGAGTGCAAATTGGAAACCAGATTCGCAACTGAAAAGGGCTGACAAAGTACACTGACCTCCTCTGTTCTATGCGCAAGATTTAATTTTCGTCAAAATTTCTTTTTGAACATTGAGGCAGCACGGGTTGCGGCTCTGGGGTGCGCCATGTCGTGCAAAATTACTTGAAAAAAATACGTAATTGCGCATGCAGTTTGTAAAAAGAACATATGGATAGACTGGATCAGACAAACCAAAAATTCTAAGATGTAAGCCACTATGAGGACCAAAGTTTTTTTGCTGAATTTGCTGTATGTCCAGGCTAGATAAGGCACAATGGGCACCCGAAATCAGTGTTGCCGGTCTGGCTCCGCCCAGGCCAAGCACGCCTTAAATCGCTACGGTGTCGTAGAATTGGTGCTAGAGTTGTATAAGAAGTAAAAAAAAAACTGATGGCTTTCGAGACTGATGATGATGGTATCGATTAAGTGCGAGCGATCAAATAATGCCAGTGGTGTAACGGCGTAGCTTGCTGTCCGCTGAGCTGCGGGTGCGGGTTCGATTCCCCGCTGGCTCTAGAGTTTTGCTCACAATAAAACATCGCCATAACAGCTTGTAATTCCAGTATTAAGCAATGGAGGAAGGTCTAAGAAATTATTTCAACTGATATGTCCGTCAGTCTTAGAAGTCATTGGACGGGCCGAATACGCATCTATACCGTTCCCACCTCAAATTGGATACTTTCTAAATCAAATCGGACACTCTTCTAAGCTAGCCTGGAACTTTTGAAATCAAGCCAAACTCTTCCAAATCAAAATGAGCTTTAGGCAGGCTAAATTACAGACGCACTAAGATAGAGTAACTTTTGTTCAAGAAAAATTTGATAGAACTTTTTGAATTTTTTCAGTGTACCTGACCTGAGATGTGCAAATTTAATTAATTTTTTGTGATTAAATGGTGAACAAAATTTTGTTTTAAAGCACAACAAAGCAGCAATCATGTACTGCATTAAAAAACTGGATCGCGCCATGCACTCAAAAAACAAGTCGCAACGTTTATTTGATTGATAGTGTAAATACTGCTCCCATGCAACAAGAAACTTAGAGAGTATGTGCGTTTTTTAACAGTTGTTTATGGTACATCGTTTGCAGGCGTGAGACTGCAGACAAGCAAAAGTTTTGTTATCAATCGAATAAAAATTGCAAAGTTTCTCACGAGGGCATGGCGCGATATCTGTTTTGGCACTTAAACTGGTCGCATTCCTGCTTTTTAAAACAAGCCTTAAATAACCGTTTTTCTCAAAATAACGTTCAAGAAAAAAAAAACTACAGACTCACTGAGATGGATAGAATAATTTTTTGTTGAAGAAAAATTTGATTGAAAAAAAAACTTTATTTCAGTTTTTTTTACTTTGCCTGCCTCAATAAGCGTTTATACGTTTTTTTAGTTTATACAAAAATATTAAATTTAATTTTGTCTTGAAGCCCATCAAAGTATGATCTTACTCTATATAAGCGAGAACGGTCGTTTGTCTGTGGGCGAGTGCGAGTGTTTGTGGGTGTGTTTGTTTGCACAGAAGTGCAGAAGGAGTGTGTTGGGAGGAAGTATGGGGAAGGGGGGGGGGGGTTGTAGTTGTCACCAGTTGTCAACAGTTGTAGTTGTCGACAGGCGTCCATGTTCAGATGACATGTCACCAATGTCGCGCAAAGGACGTTAAGGTTGAGAAGAGGTGTCACCGATGTCCCGCAAGGGGTGTTCGGATTCAGACGACGTGTCACTGATGTCGCGCAAAGCACGTTCGGGTTGAGAACACATGTCACCGACGTCGTTCATCAGGTGCCTGGATTCAGAAGAGGTGTCACCGATGTCGCGCCAGGGTTCCGGATTCTCACAACGTGTCAACGATGTCACGCAAAGCACGCTCAGGTTGATAACACATGTCACCGACGTTGTTCAACAGGTGTCCGGGTTCAGAAGAGGTGTCATTGATGTCGCGCGAGGGTTCCGGATTTAGACGACGTGTTACCAGTGAAGGGGAACCAGTAATGGGGGACCGGTAAAGGGTTGACCAATAAAGGAGGGACCTGTGAAGGTGGGGTCCAGTGAAGATGGGACCGGTGAGGAAGGGGCCAGTAATGGAGACCGGTGAAGGGGGGGGGGGGGTCCAGTGAAGGGGGGACCGATAGAAGGTTAACCAGTGAAAGAGGGAGGTACCGGTGAGGAAGGCACCAGTAATGGGGACCGGTGAATGGGGGGAAGGGGTCCAGTGAAGAGGGACCGAAAAGGGTTGATGAATAAAAGGCGGACCAGTAGTGGGAATCGGTAAAGGATAGGGGGAGCAGTGAAGAAGGGACCAGTAATGGGGACCGGTGAAATGAGGGGGAGTTGTCCTGTGAAGGGTGGACCGGTGAAGGAGGAGGAGAGGTCCAGTGAAGGGGGACCGGAAAAGGGTTGATGAATAAAAGGAGGACCAGTGAGGGTGGGACCAGTGATGGGGATCGGTGAAGGATAGGACGACCAGCAAAGAGGGGACCAGTAAGGGGAGGTCCAGTGAAGGTGGGAGCAGTAGTAGGGACCGACGAAGGGGGGGGGGGGGACCAGTAGTGAAGAGTGAACCGGAAAAGGGCTGACAATAAAGGGGAACCAGTGATAAGGGACCAGTTAAGGGTGGTGCAGTGAAGGTGATGGACCTGTTTTGCCCTATACCGCTATACCATTCCATATAGCAAAACCAGTTTTTTAATGAATGAGAGAAGGGCTAAAGAGGAGATGAAGACGTTCGGGGTGTTCTATTCTCCGAGTTTGGGGCGAAGCCCAACCAGACGTTTGGCGGCCGGCAGGCCGTTGAACGTCTGGTATAAATCATATAGCACACTAAGAGATCAGATCGCGCTATGCGCTCGAAAAGCTACTAGCGATTTTTATTTGATTGATATTGTAAATGTTGCTTACATGAAGCTTCAATATGAGGACATGTGTGTTCTTCACAATTGTTTTTGTTGCACCCTCTACAGACATGAAACTCTATACAAACAAATTTTTTTGTACCAATCGAATGAAAACGCGGCTTCTTCGGCGTTTCCTCTTTTTAGCACTAAATAATGACCGCTTTCTTGCTCTTTAAAACGCACTTTGAACCCTTTATTTTCCTTAAAAATTAAAATTTTCATATAATTTCAAACAATGTGTTCACTTATTGGTTGAGTGAATTAAGGCTTCAGGGAAGGTTGTACTAAAATTTTCGTTTAGCAAAAATGTATTCTAACCTTTTGGAGAGTCTCTAGGTTAATGGATAAGAGACTCAATTGAATTTGAAAGAGTCCGTTTTAATGTTCTTTTGAATTTTTGATTTTTCTCTTAGGCTTAGGCTTAATAGGGTGTTAAATTTGATTTGAAAAATGTCAAATTCGACGCGAAAATGGTATCTTTATAATCTCTCCACGACATTTCAAGAATCAAGGCATATCCCAGAATAGACTAACCAACGCCGATCATGAGCGTCACATGCCAGACGCCTTCAAAACGTTCAGTTTTCAGCGTGCAGTCCGTGCCGGAATTGTGGCTCCTGCGCCAGACCATGTACGACTACTATGTACTGCCAGACAATCGACATCAACCTCTCGTGTGTGAACGGCTGCTGCAAGGTGAGAGAACCCGCGGTTTTTAGATTTTTTTTTGCAAAAGCTGGACTATTGAGGAAGCCCTAATAACCGTGTTCAAAGTGGTGGCATTGAATATGAAGACCGCTCTGAAAGCTATTTCAAATCTGCCATGGATGAGTTAGTTGATGACTTCACCTCTTCTGGGGGCCGAATTCATCAACGATTAAATCCGTAGATATCCGGGGTGGGAGAGATAAACATACACAGTATGTGGCACTCGACATATGTCTTAAGGCCTCCGCACACTTTTGCGGCAAGACGGCGGCCCTATCCTAAAAGATCCGCTCTCAGTCTATTGTACAAGAATTTCGCTAAGGTTTCCTTTTTCAGGCTAATCTTTACCCGCCGATAACGTCAACGACCACAGCTCCACGTAAGTTTCCCAGTATTAGTATAATGCGTTGCTTTTCTTTGGAAGTTCAATGCTGAGCTAAAGTATAGTCTTGGTTAACTGTTAAATCGATTTACAAATCTTGATACCAATCGATTTCCACCATGTGAATTACTTTATAGACTGAAAATGTGCTCAAACTGCGAAGTCATATAGAAGCAATATGCATGGCGCATCCTCAACCGATCGATAATTACCCGCAACTAGCTGTAGACCGATCATGCCTTATCGATTTTCCTCTATTACTTCGAGAATCAAGATAGCTATGCAGGTAGTCAAACGAACCTCCACAACTTCAATATCACAAATTATTCTGCTTAAGTTTCAATCAAAATAATTCGACATGTTACTGTTATACGTTCCACTTATGACGTTTATACTTCCATCGCCGGGCGACGCGATTCGTACAGAACGATGTCGCGTACGATCGTATACGATCGCATCGCGCTGTTTTGGACGACGATGAGCACTACGAACCGCTTGTGACGCGATCACAATTGCGTACTACGGACAAGTGCGAGTCCACAGGGATCACCTGAGCAGCAATACTGCGCCCCAATCCACGGCGATCAGTCGCATCGTCACCATTTCGAGAGCAACGCGATCCGACGCTGAGCGGCGCGATCAATCAATTTGGCCTCAATGCATAGCTATCACGTCTCTCGCCGTCGAAGTATAAACGAGGCCTTAAGGCCCCCACAGAGTTCTGCGGCAACGCCGCTCTCCGCAATGGTTAAGGATAGGGCAGGGACGCCGCCGCCGGCGAGCTCTGCGTCTCTGCCCTATGATGAAGGATAGGGCGGCGGCAACGCCGCAGAACTCTGGGAGGGCCTTTATACAATCTGTCGCCGACACGATCGGCGCGAGAGAAACAGAGTGCGTGCTCGCTCGGATCGTATTTAAAGATACAAAGCGGGAGCGACAGCGGTCGCGCGCGGCGGCGCCTGGCGCGTTGCCAGCTCTGTCGGCCGATTACGGGGCAGCTCGCCCCCGAGCATGCTGATTCATCGGGGAGGCAGATTCCAGAAAGGAAAAGGCCAGTGGCGGTACCTGTACTGCTTCTTTGAACTCTCGTGCATTTCATCCGCTTGTCCAAGAAGGAAAGACTTTGAGTGAGGCGGAAAGGAGGAGGGGAAGGGAACGTAACCGGATATGAGGTTATGAAACTTAAGAAATTACGGTACTAAGCGGGCTGGCGCCTGCTGTACACTGGAAAGGTGGCTTAAAACGGGTAAGTTAGATCAGGCACACCTCGGGTGTTCCACGACCATGGGCTCATAATGGAACGGGCACCAGCCCACTCCATTATGAGCCCGCCGAAATTACTATGTTACAACACTAGAGGAAGGCCATTTGACTTTCGATTCCCCACATTGAGCTGGATTGCAAGGTATACCCATCGACCTTTTGTCCCTTCTACTAAAATCTGAAGTAGGAAATCTGCAGTGGATTATGGAGTCCGGGAGAAACTAATCCATCTCTTCGGCAAGGATGCAAGACTCCGGCATGTTTTTATGGATGAACATGAACGCACGGGCACATGTTTATTAAGGGGGAGGGGGCTTGACCACGATACCAAGGATCGATGGGGTTCAACGAACCGAAGGCGCTTCTCTACGAAGAATGAACCTTAAATGTGAGCACTGGGGCGAGCGAGGGTGACAGGTAGCTTCATAAATGACTAATAACCACAAAATTCGATAATATATAATATATAGGTAATAGGCGTGAAGTTAAATTCAGTATCCAGCGTTGATCCCATACCTTCCTCAATTGAATGTTCTGTTAAACATACTTAACTAGCCTTAATAGCATGCCACTCTAGGCCATTCACTGTATATCTTGGACATAATACCTCGAGTCCAACGTTCCTTCAGAAGTGAAGCGGGTAAATGGACACGAACAAAGTTTAATTTCCTTCATGTGTGACGCTAAGTCGTATCACTAACGGCTTGGTCTGTTTTAAAGTGGATCGCCTGCCTTTCATTCGTTCCTACAATCCAGATGCCAGTAGGAAGCATTCTGACCTGATCCAATGCGAAAATTGCGGCAGGTCGACAGAGCTGGCAACGGGCCAGGCGCCGCCGCGCGCGACCGCTGTCGCTCCCGTTTTGTATCTTTAAATACGATCGCTCGCTCTTCAGCCCGTCAGGCCTGGTTTAGGCCTGGTTTACACTTGCGCCGCTGCGCGGCGCGGCGTGATGGTCGCCATGGATATTGATTTTTCGCGCCCGGTCGATATCTATTCCGACTATGGTGCCGCGCCGCGCAGCGGCGCAACTCTAGCAGAGCTCATGCAGAGGCTCCCGCGCTGTCGACGACAGATTGCCGCCGACGGGGCGACGAAGTATAACATATGACTAAGCTTCAGTTACAAAAAAAAACAAATAAATAAACAATCAAAACAAACCTTGTACAGAGCCGAACCCTCTGTGTGACGGAAGAGAAGCCTCGGCCGGGTACTGTCAAGCGGCTGGTGTATGTCCGGTGGGCTTCACCTGTACGACAAGCAACGTCTGTTGTCGTTGTCTTTATGGGACAAGCATAGGTCAGTGAAAGTCATCTTCATGCTCTCACTTTTGAGCCTTCCGATAGAACTCATCGACTCTTTCAGGTCCTTGTGTAAACTCAAAATGTCCGGACAACTACCAATGCAACATCAACAACGAGTGCTGTCCATATCAAGTCGGAAAATGACACGAGGAACCAGAAGAGACATGATAAATGTTTAAAATCTTTATTACTCTACGATATCGGTAAAAATAAAAGAAGAAGAAAACAAAATACATTATGACTATCACTTAACGCTCGGAAGCACTTTCTACTAGGACACTCAATTCTCAATTCTTCCCTCATCTGTTCTAACAAATGTGAAAGGAAGGCGACGATGATGTTAGCAACACATAACACGAAAACACAGACGAGGACAATGGAAACGCGGAGGATTAGGAAAACACATATAGAACTCTCTGGCGAGATGAAAACCTCGCTATCATTTTCCATGGCGCGACCATCGCGAGGACGACAGGGGCTAGCCAGCTGCCTAGCTAGCCATCATCGTACCGTTCCACGTCGTCCTTCATCTGTGAATTAGCGCCGCTTCAAATATTGGTGCGAATTGTGGACACTAAACTATATCAGATACTATGCGATAAGTCGGTCGAGAGCACGGGCTACCCCAGAAATCGAGCGCGGGCTCACGCATGGCGTCACCAAGAAACCGGCACGGTGGCAGAATGCCATAACTAGGATACAACGCAAAAGCATTAATCCACGTAATTCAAAAATCTACCCGCGCGCGGTGGTTCAAACCGTGACAGTGATAGCATATGCTCCGTTTATACTTCCGACGCCGAGCGATAGAGTGACATTCGTAAGTCCGTCTAGGCCTCGTTTATACTTTCATCGCTGGACGTCGCGATTCGAAAGGACCGATGCGTCCCACCACGTCGCACTGTTTCGGACTACTATGAGCATACTGAACAGCCGGTGACGCGGTCAGGCGATTACGCACAATTACATGCTTGTACAGGTGCAGTACTGCAGACATTTCGGGGTTCATCTCGGCTTTTTCAGTCAATTTTCCTCAGATTTTTCCTTCTCGCTATGTGCTCCTTTTCGTATTCCTTGCTGACGTGTTCTACATTCAACAAACAGCAAGAAAGCAAAAACAAGTGCGAGTCCACACTTTGAAGGACAACTGAAGCATCAACGCCGTGCCCCAACACACCGCGATCAATCACATGGCGCCGATTTCGAGAGCGAGGCGTTCTGATGTTGAACTGCGCAACTGTTCGCGAGTTCATGCGATTCACTCTAGCCGGCTGGCGTCGACGCTGAGCGAAGCGATCCGTCAATTTGAGCTTTAGGCCCCGTTTATGCTTCCCACGCCGAGCGACGCGGTGGCATGTATTGTGGCCAAATCGCGATCGATCGCGTCGCTCGATCAATGTAGCCACAACACGTGGTGCCGCGTCACTCGGCGTCGAAGTATAAACGAGCCCGTAGAGGTCGTATAGTGCCGCGTCGCTCGATCAATTTGGCCACTACACATGCATCGCGTCACGCGTCGCGCGCACACTAAACGACCCCTCATCCTTAGGCCGGGAGCATACTTCCATCGCTGCGATGCCATCGTAGTCCTCAGCTCATGGCCATCCCGCCGCAGCGGTCGAATAGTCAAAGAAAACTTCGCCACGGCCGTCGCAACAGTGGCGGTCGGCATGCGCAATGGCTTTCCGCGCCCATCGCGGGCATGGCATATCTTTTCGCGCTGCGCGCGGTGTTTAGCGTTGGTCCTGCACGGATTGCCGCCGCGCTCCCTTGCAGAGCGATGAGCGATGCGACGAGCACTGAGAAATTCAAATTTGTTCGCGTCGCTCTGCAAAACTCATCGCCGCGATTCCACCGCGGCGACGGGAAGTATGCACGAGGCCTTATGCGTGGCATCGCGTCGAGAGGCGATTGATATGAATGGGGCCTGTATAGTGGCTAAGTTGACCAAGCGACGTGATCGATCATGGCATAGCATCGACCGATGTCGAAAGTATAGTCGGGGCTAGAACTGATCGATCCGTGCCGCAATCCACCGCGACCAATCGCATCGCGCCGACTTCGAGAGCGTCACTGTCCAACTGTGCTGCGCAATTGATCGCTTGATCAATTCAGCCACACTGAGCGATGCATTCAATCAATTTGGCCTCTATAGTACGCGCCATTGCGTCGCACATCGATGGAAGTAGAACGGGAGCCGAACACGGGCAAAGACGCAACGCTCCGTTGGAGCAATGTTTGCCACCTTTTCGCCACTGGACAACATTTTTGATGTAGCCTTGGACTGCTTGGAAATGTGAGCTGTGTTGCCTCCGAAGTGATGTCCAGCCGAACTCTGACAGTGCGTGTAGGCAGGAGATGAACATAGTTCGCTGCCATGACCGACACATTTTGAAGTGCATTTCAAAGGTATGTATCCACCCTAAATTTGACACCTTCACGTTTCGCGCATCTCCACGAACTGGAATAGTGACTATTTTGAGGAGCAGACAACGCCGTTTATATATAGCACGATTATCCCGCCAAAAAATGAAGAGGAATGTAAACAAGTCCGACATCTTGGGATGGACACATATTCTTGAAACAAACAATTTCAAAACCTACTTGTTTAGGTACGACAAAGCTTTTTTCTGAGAAGAGTAACCTGACACGAACTATGAGGAATAGAAGGCGACCAACGCCGGATCGTAAAAACGAGTGCGAACGTAGAAAGATCAAATTTAGGATGTACTTTTGAAACGCAGTGAAGAGCAGGGTACTTTGACAAGCGACAATAACGGCAGGAGATGTGCTTGCACCGTTTGAGGCAGCGCTCAATTATGTCTCTTGATTGTGCTCGTTCCTGTGTGACACGCCGCCGGCAACGCATCTGCGACAGTCGTAGCAACAAAGTGTGCCTTTCTTCTGGTCCAGCCTTTAGGTCACATCGTGTAGACGACACCGTGCGATACTTTTCCAGTGCAATCCAGAGCAGCAGCAGAAATGCAGTCCCAAAGCGAGACCAGCGACGCCCAGAAGCTTGCAGTATCGCGGAGGTCTTAATGCCCGCTTATACTTCTATCTCCGGGCGACGCGATTCGAACGGAGCGATGCGTCCCATAGCGTCGCGATGTTTCAGACGAGGATGAGCACTCTGAATAGTCTGCGATGGGGTCGTACAATTACACACAATTGCGTACTTGCACACGTAATTGTGCACAGGTTTCCAGGTCCATTGCAAGGAACAGCTGCAGCAGCAATACCGTGCCCCAATCCACCGCGACCAATCACATCGCGCCGATTTCGAGAGCGACGCGATCTGACGATGATCGGCGCTATTGATTGGGGGTTGACGCGATTCACTCCGGCCGGGTGGCGTCGATGCTTAGCGACGCTATCAATCGGCAAGGCCCGGTTTATACCGGCGCGACGCAATGGCCACGCAATGAGGCCAAATTGATCGATCGCGTCGCACAATCAATATGGCCACTATACGTGGCGTCGCGTCGCAGCGCGACGAAGTATAAACGGGGCCTAAGGCCCGTAAACATGGCATCGCATTGGGCGGCGATAGAAGTGTAAACGGGGCCTAAAGGCCTCTGCACACTTTTGCGGCAAGCTGCGTGCAGTAAAACTCGTGAACGGCGCCCTCATATACAGTGTTGCCGGCGGTAAGCGACGGTTAATCAGTGGCGGCGGCAATAATGATGTGAATCATTATGTGAGGATGCCTTAACGGTAGTATATCTGAACCCCTACTTATATTCTGACGCCAAGCGACGTGATGACATGTATTTTGGCCAAATTGATTGATGGCGTATATGACTGACTTATGGTCAACTTATGATCAAACTGGGTCCAAGGCCTATAGTAGCTTCAGGTCTGAGGACTAGCCTCGAAAGCTGAAGAAGAATCGGCACCTAACAAGCGTACGAACTCATCATCAAAGGGGTCGATCTCAAACAACCTGCAGAACGCACGTTATATTGAAATAATGATAATGGTGTCGGACGACTTATGTTTTAGCCGCCAGTGGACGCGTCGTTAAAAAAGCTACCAATATCGATCGCCTGCGCAGCCCAATCAATGTCGGCATGTTTCATAATGTTGTGTCGAACGGCGACTGAAGTATAAGAGGTCGTGTAGTGTGCACGCGACGTGTGGCGCGATGTTATGATAGGCTCCCGTATCGATCGCGCGACACGATCGATCGATTTGGCCACCATTCATGTCATCGCGTCGCGCGTCGCCTGCACACTAAACGACCCCTAAACCTCGCCTATCACTGCCATGCTAACCATACCACCGCGGGAAATTTTTGAAAATTCCGCGGGATAGTGCTTTCACGTGACTTTCACAATCCACATGGGACTCGAAGGGGCAGCGGATTGAAGCTGAGGTGTTCGCTAGTCGACCAACAATATCGAAAAGTCTCTCGTGCTAGTCATGCTATAGCGACGTGTATATTAAATTATCACAAGACGAGACGAGCACAACGACGATACATAGCAGAGTGGACAGAGAGGACGAGAAGAGAGACATGCATTTTCATACATTTGTAAAGCAATTTACATGCGATACAGTAAGCACAACCATGCGTCGGATGTCATCACAACATCATGAGGAACAAACGACGACCAGTAGCAGCCGTACAGTACACGAACTCAGTAGTACAGGTAGAAAGGGAGCAACATAACAACGTATACAACGCACAACGCGCATCTTGAGTGAGGCAATGTCAGAATCTGTGCTGATGCTGGCGATGGTGACGGCGAATTGAAATCTCCTACTACTTCTATGACGGAAAGAAAAGAATCAACCTAGCATAGCGACGAAAAATACGACACAATAGTAAGATGAATCGGGTTCACTGCGTTGGGTGTGTGTGGGTGTTCCCTCTCTCCCTAGACCACGACCATATCGTCAACCACCTGAACGAACTCATTTGACATTCATTGAAAAGCCGCCAGTGAACTCGACCATGCCCAGCTTAACCCATAAATCTTGCATTTCGACCACTTCCACGTCGAATTGGACACTTCTCAAATCAAATTGGAGACTCTTCTAAGTAATCCTCATGCTTTTCAAATTCGACGGAGCATCTTCCAAAATCAAAACGAGCTTTCATATTCAACTAGACTCTTTAAAAAGGTTACGATAATTTTTTGTTTAAGTAAGAATTAGTATAACTTCCTTTGAAGTTTTTTTAAAAATTCATCTGCCCTGAGAAAAGAAAATACTGTTTTGTAAAGGGTCGAGCACACTTCGCTGCCTCTGCTGCGGCACCAATGGTTACGTATAGTATGGTCCCGTGATCACGCTTTGCTGCGGCAGCGGGGGCCTTTTTGCCCTAGTTTATACTTACGCCGCCATGCGGCGCGGCACCACGATCGCCATAGATATCGATTTTTCGCGCCGCTTGGACGATATCTATCCCGACCATCGTGCCGCGCCTCGCAGCGGCACAAATATAAACTAGGGCTTTACCACCACAACAAGAAATGCCGAACAACATTTCTTGCTGTGCCTTCAGGCAAGAGCACGTGCATTGAAGTGCAACGTCCACACTATTCTGCGTAGGCTGCACTTCAAAAAGCGCGCGCTACTGTTCATTTCAAAAAGCGCGCGCTGTTGTGCTGCGCGCATCCTTTGCGAAAGCAACGTGCCCCCTCTGTTGCTGCTCAAGTCGGGTTTGCTACCACAGCAAAGTGTGCTCCCTTAACGTGTCCGTTAGTTTCGTAACATTGTATAGTATGGGTGCCGTTGGGATTCCTTCTTTGACAAATACTTATGAATCTCGCGCCTTACCGTACCCCAGTGCCTATAAAAGGCGCGTCATCGCCAGTTGTGTGCCATTCTGTGCTCTGTCCAGGTCCGGGGTGGCGGCTCTTCGAATAAAGCTCTTCAACGGATAACCCTAGACACACGCCAAGGCCCGATCGGCTGGAAGGTAAAGCGGTCGGCCCGCTTCCGATGAAACCGAGGGACGCAACAGTTTGAAATGTTATAAACTTTGTTTTTGGCACTATCAGTGTTGGATGAGTGCGATGATTTCGATTGGTTCACCATGGATGTGATAGAGCGCATCCTAGGAGTACCTAAAATGCAACTTATGATCCGTAAAACATCAAATAAATACAAAATAAAATGAAGGGGAAAAGACTCACCCACAGGCGTTGGCAGAAGACATAGCCTTTGGACTTAAAGGGCTCACCCACACGATCAAACGCAGGTCCTGCCACGGGGAGCAGCACAACGACGTAAGATATTTGTTTTGGACCAAATATGAAGTCGTATAAAATCACTTCAAAATGACAATTCGCTCAAATAGCGCGTCGTTGGGTGGCCCCGTGTGGCAGGACCCGCGTTCTATAGAGTAGATGAGCCCTTTAAGTCCAAGCCAAGGCCTTCTGCAGACGCTTGTGGGTGTTTTCCCTTTTATTTTATTTTGTATCTGATCTCATTTCTGCATTTTAGGTCCACATAGGATGCTGTCTATCACACTCTACAGGTAGACAATTGAAATTCTCTGCACCCACCCAACTCCGAGCGTCAAAGAGGAAAAACAGTAGATTAAATTCTGTTTTAAAACACACGAAAGCAACAATCATTTAGTGTATTAAACGAAAAGATCACGCTATGCAGTCATGATATTCATCTGGTTGATAGCAAATTCTGTGTCTTCATGAAGTAGCACAGATGCAAACGGTACAATAAAAATAGTTGCAAAAATTACATACACATGAGCAGCATTTACACTACCAATCAAATGAATATCGCAACAATTTAGTCGAGTGCAGGTCTCTTCGTTTAATACATTAAATGATAGATGCCTTTGTGCGCTTTGAAACAAAATTTAATTTATTATTTTTCCTTGAAAATAAAATTTTTGTGAAATTTCAAATTGCATTTCAAATTTTCATTTCAATTTTTTAGTGTTTTCACTTATTGAGGGAGATGAATGTTAAAAATTTGAAAGAAAGTTATGCTAAATTTTTCTAAACAAAGCATTCTAACTGTGCTATAACATAGTCTGAAAGACTTTGATCTGGAAAACGTTCAGTTTGATTTAAAAAGCGTCTAGCTTGCTTAGAACAGTGCCTAATTCGACGTGAAATATGCCCAATTTGACGTGAGAATGGCACATGTTTATACTCCGAACTAACAACTCGAAGCTCGGCTTATGGGACAAGCTATTTGATATTCAGCGGCCAAAGCAGGCCCGACTAGAAATCGTCGCATGGACGCGTATTCAGTAGAAAGGCGAATGGAGAAGCACGAGACGAGACCGCGGCATGCTTTCACGTTCCGGACAACCGTCCACTACGGCGCAGACAAACGGGCGGGCGGGCAGTGTTTAGAGTTCTTGGAAGTGAGAAACGACCTGCTGTAGGCCGAGTTCGATCTTCGACTGTTCCCTGATTTCGAACTTTTTCACTTTTCCCGTCACTGTCAATGGAAATTCGTGCTCCTTCTTGAAGAGGATGTAGCGAGGGATTTTGAAGTGAGCAATCTGGAAAGAACCTGGTTTAAATCCGAAACTTCTGTCGGCACACTCTGTTGCCTCACCTTTCCCTTGCACCAGTTCTTGATATGCTCTTCACTAATTTCACCTTCTGCTGTCTCGTGAAGCCTGATCCACGCGCACACCGATTCGCCGTACCTCTCGTCAGGTACTCCAACAATCTGAATTAGTGCCTTACATTGAAACACACGACAAGGCTTGACTTGCTCTCTGACAAAGACCGCGATCTACACTAACTCCCGCCGACGCAATCCGAGCAGGGTGGGTGCTGTTGCGACCGCGATCACTCCTCTGTCTGGGATTGGCCCGAGTGCGCTGTTTCCCATAGCGGTTTGAGGAGCCATCGATCTGCCTGGGACCATGGGAAAATCGGTGACGTAAGTATATCGATCGGAGCGCGCCGCCTCTGTCGACTTGCGCGCGCCGCATTCGACGTCCTGCGCTCCCGCGACAAGGTCTGCCGCCCTCGTTCTCCCGTCTTCCATCCCGGATGGCCGTCGTGAGTCCTTGGCGCTGCAGCTCAATAAGTGCACAGTACGGGTAGCAGCACCAGGAGAGGGCGGCGGAGTCTAGTGAGCACTGCGCTCACCATCCGCCTCGGGAATCTCACTCAATATGGCCAAGGAGGACGCATAATCTCCTTTCTCTCTCACTCGCTATGAATGCGATATTTGCTGCTGATTATCAGGGGAATAAACTTCATGGATTGCTCTGTGTCACTTTGTAGGAATCCGGTGAGTCCCTTACGGCCTGTGGTATACATCCGCGGGAGTGTGCGCAACACGTCCACGGACGGTCATGTTTCAGTTCATCACCGTTCCGCCGCGGCCGCCGCAACAGTGGCGGGCGGCATGCGCGACGGCTTCCCGCGCTCATCGCGGCATGTCATACTTTTTAGGCCATTGTCATACCATCGCTCACCCCGAGCGACGCCTAATGATATGCTCCCATATCGATCGGGAGGCGCGATCCGATCGATATGGGAGCATATCATTAGGCGTCGCTCGAGGTGAGCGATGGTATAACAATGGCCTTAGTGCCGCGCACGGTGTTTAGCGTTTGTCCTGGGAGGATCGCCATTGCACTCCCTAGCAGAGCGATGCGCGATGCGACGAGCGCAGGGAACTCCATCTCCTTTCGCGTCGCTCTGCAAAACTCATCGCAGCGATTCCGTCGCGGAGACGGGAAGTATGCACGAGGCATTAGGGGAGGCGAGAAGCCAGTTGGTAGGATGAAAAGGGAATAACCAGCCGACGGCTGGAGCTCCACTAATATGATTGTGAGCAATAAGTTATCGTCAAGGTCAATACGCGGGGCTCCGCTTTCCCCATGGGTTAGGCAACACCTAGATGACACTCGGGTAATCATTTGGCGGTTACGAGCCTTACTGGCAGAGAGTCGTCCCCACCGTTGGCTAAAACAGGTGCGGTGGTTTCAATAGGTACTGGTATTTCGATGACAGATCAGAATATGATAGAGCGCATCCCAATGAACGTAAAACGCAAGAATCCTCTACTACCCTACTGAATGCCCTTCCTTTTATTCAAACTCACATGTGCATCTTCGATCTTAGGATGCTTGAAGAGGAACTGCTCGACCTCCGTCGGATAGATGTTCTCGCCACCACGAACAATCATGTCTTTCGAACGGCCTACTATCGAGATCGTACCATTATCATGCATCACAGCAATGTCACTAAAACGAAGAAATTTGGGTTGGTGAGTCCGTCTGTGAGTCCGTCCATGCAGTAGTAATGGCCGCTGGACGACTCCACAACATTGGAGCAATATCAAACACACTTCAGATCTTTGTGGGACCATGTGTAGGCCACTGCATAGAATACATTACAAATAAGTAATCGATATATTGATCAACCACTCAATATCGATCTATATATCCATACTGATTGGCTGATCAATATAGCGGCAACTTATTTGCAGTGGAAGAAAAGAAGATCAATATATCGATTTTCGCACAGAATTGGTTGTTTGGGATAGGAACCACTCAATGTTGACGTAAGTTGGATCGATTTCATAAAAAGAGCTGAAATCAATACATCGATCGATATTGATGAGCATTCTGAGGCCAACTCCGAGCAGGAAATTGTGAGAACACTAATAGACACCTTATTTTTGTAAATTTTTTCTTTACTCTCTATCTACATAATTTATCTGTGCCCCTTCGACCAATGCTTACAGCAGAATTAAGGTCAAATTGCAGTATTCTTTTTTCGGTAGTTGTCGTTAATTTGGCCAACATTTAGGGAGGAACGAACCAGCACCAAATCAACCAAGCCGCATCGAATGACCTGCACTCCCATCCAGATGGGGAGTGCGGGCGCCTTGATTGGTTGGGGCATGTTCGATATGTGTCCTGGCAGGCTGTGATTGGCTATCGTGTTCCCGTCTTTTCATGTAGGCCACATTGACGACTAGTGCCCATTTTTCACTAAAAAATTCCAATTTCAACCCACTAACCCCGTATGGTACCACCGATCCTCGGTGATCTCCTTTTTCGTCTGCTCTTCGCTGTTCCAATAGCATCGCATCACCGAGTAGCCTCGTACGATCACCTCTCCCTTCTCGCCTCGAGGTAGAATCTTTCCGTGCTTATCTACTATGGCCGCCTGAAACCTTCCGATCAGCTAACTGTCTTCAGCTCTTCTGACGTCCTTATCTCGCCCACCTCAAGATGATCCATGATATGGCCGACGCTCTTTATTCGCTGTTCGGGAGGATCGTCTCGAATCGACATGAACGACACAGGAGACGTCTCGGTCGTTCCGTAGCAGACCTGAAACTTCACCAGTAGACAATAGGTCTCCTATACGGTCCCCTTTCTAGCTTCGAAAGCATGGCAATTAAATACGTGGCTTAACTTATAGAATACCAAGCGTAGTGAGCCCTATCCTCTCCCTTATCCGCCGCAAAAGTCGGTACTAATCCATAATGTGGCCCACACGCGGGGGCAGGATCGAGCCAGCGATCAACCAATCAGAGCGCCGAATGAACACCCGCCAGCCTATCAGGGTAGCGGCTTATGGGAGGCACGCCAATACAATGCGGATCGATTGGCCTAATGCGTTCCCCTCACATTGTAGGCCACACTCACGACTAGTACCAAAAAGTCATGCTGTAGGTGTATTGAGTTGGGTTACTGAATCATTGGATGGGTATAGCTTCAGCAGAATACCCATTTGAAGCAAAACAAAATGTATTCTGAAACTTTTGAGTCTCTAGCCTGTCCATCGTCTTCTACATTCTTCACAAGAGAACGTAGTCGAGATCTACTAACCTGCATATCCCGCATATGCATCTCGTTGACTAGACGCCGACATAGCGTAATTGGACAGGGCGCACCGGCAATGAAACCTGAAACCTTGATTTTTAGTAAAAAAAACGAAATTAAAGAACTCATGAAAGATTTGGAAGCACTAGCTATTGTTATACTTACCCGATCGAATGCTGTCATAGTTATACCGGTGATAATCTGGATGGTTCAGCATATCGATGAACATCGTTGGAGTTCCATAGAGCGCTGTACACCTGAAATTCAAATAATAGAATTCTGTTCAGAAAATGTCGCGAATGCGATGGCTCGCTCCCTAATTTCAAACTTGCGCGGGCTGTCCTATCCGCGCGGGTCCCCGATGAGGCGCTCCTGAGGTCTGGCCTGCCGGCGCACGCTATTGATCGGCATGGGCTCGCGCGCGTCGCACCGCCGGGCTCACTTTATACTTTCGTCAACTTGCTAAAGGCCCATGCACACTTCTGCGACACCTCGGCGCGGCAAGAGGAGCGACGGCCCTTCCGCGAAATCCAGCGGTCGCGGCGCGGTCGCGTTAGAGCATCGTTATAGGCCACGGGACCGACGTCCCTGTGCATGTCGCGCCGCTAGGAATGATTTTAACTATTCCAGCCTACGGCACCCAGCGCGGCATCGCCGGCGATAGCCGCAAAAGTGTGCATGCCCCCCCCCCTTTACGGCACGTGTCGCTATGTCGCGCCGCGCTGTCGCAGAAGTGTGCATGGACCTTAAGAGGTTGCGCGGGCGCGGCTCCGGGGCGCAGACCTTTCACTTCTCGCCTCGTCTAACCATCACCCTGTGGTCTTGAGCGGAGCCTTTCCGCTCCTTCATCTGCAATATAGCCGAATGCAATACAGGAGGATGGCGAACCCTGATGGGACTCGCCTGATATTCAGATAGCCATTACAGCTAGACATCAGCTGGATCGGCCCTGTTTTTTTGTTTATCTTTTTATGTTTTTTTACATGATGCCTCTGATTCGACTGTGAAATTCTACTAGTATGATGTTCTGGTGCCGCTTGTGTGTAATAAACTCTGTAATGCTATTTTGTGTAGCCCAGGTGGAAGAAGGTGGTGGGTCCTCAAATATTTGTGTAGTGGCCATCATGTACATGTGCGAGGGCAACTTGGTTGTGTTGCTAGGTACGTTGGTTGCTGTTGTCATTGGTTGTCATGTTGGGGATGGTCTTTCGTCCAGTACAGTCGGGTTCACTATAGCGCACCCGTAGTCTACCCACTGCTAACGTGTGGTGCGAGCCTCCGTCAATTCAGATGGGCTGCCAAGTGCAAGGGGTGGCAAGGGGTGAGATGTTACCACGTGGGGCCCCAATCTGCCGGAGAGGGGCGTGGTCTATTCATATCCGGGGGTCCCTACCTTCCCCGGGTTTGAGTTTCATGGTTACCTCGTATGTCCAGGGGGTGAAGGGAGACTCAGCTCAACAGGGCAGGTTTACTCGCGAATGGGGCCACCGATTCGCCACAGAAAGGAAGCCATTCAACAGCGCCTTTAGGATGCGCCATGCTCTGAACATCTTGTCGATATCGAGTTGTGTAGAAACTTCGCATGCAGGCGTGGCGTCTGTTTCGACTTGGAATAACCGTTCCATAGGAATGGTCTTCTTATTTTTAGTCACTATCTCATCTCTTCAAGATTGGATAAGTTTCGCGCCTTCCTTGGATGTGGTAGCCGTTTCTGAGGCTCCCTCTCCGGAATCGAACCCTTATTCTCCGTTACCCGTAATAACCATGGTAGACTAATAGACTACCATCAGGTTGATAGGGCAGACACTTTTTCGGAATATCAGCGGACAAGCCGCCGATATGCTGCGTTATTCAGAGTCAGCAAACAGCACCCGAAGGTGATTGGTTTGCTCTAATAATTGCACCCTTTCAAAAGTCAGGGTTTTCTTGCATGTATTAGCTCCAGAATTGCCGCAGTTATCCAATAGGACGTTCCGAATAAATGACATCTGCTCTAATGAGCCGTTCGCAGTTTCTCTTTAGATGAACTCGACATGCATGGAACATATATGTATATATAATTTCGTATATTACCTATAATGTCCTATAATTAATTAATTGTCCTATAATTATGCTTACAGCTCAGGTGCTTATTTATATATATATATATATGTATTTATTTGTATATATATGTATGTATATATATGTATGTATGTGTATGTTTGTATTTATGTACAATATTAGTTATGTAGTTATACTCACCTACTATTCTTGCTTTAATAGAACGTTTACTTCTTAGAATATCTCCATTTAGAGCCTTTTCCATTTCTAGCACTCCATCATAGTAGTTCCTTTATTATATTTCCTTTTTACACTTTAATAGATATTTTGCCTACTGGTTCGCTTATGTTCTATGTTTACGTACACTACACTACTACTACGGCTACTTGTCTCTACTTCCCTTAGTTATAACGCGCTCCAATTGAACTAGTGCCGCGCAGTGGCTAGTCTGCTGTATCATCGGCTGCGTACGTCAAATCATTTTCTTAATTTTGGTTATTCCCCCTTTTTACTCCTCTATTTCTTCTTTGTAGTTGTCCCAGTTCCGTTGTTTAAGTTTAATTCTCTTATATATTCATTGCACTACACTTGTATGCGCGAATTTTTCTTGTTTTCTAGTATTCCTTGAGGTACACTATGAATCGTGTTATAGGTTCGACAGGATCGCAGCCAAGGAGGGATACCACGACACACTCAGGTACGTTTGTCCTTCATACATTCATAAGAGCTTCCCTCCTTACTGAGGAGTTCCGGGGAAGCTCTTATGTTCTTTGTTTTTATTTTCTTACATCCGTATAAGGGTAGGAACGAAACGGATGTAGGAATTCTTATTTCCTTTTGTCCTTAACTTGTGAGACAATTCAGAAGAGGAACCTCCCAATGCTGCTCAGTTTCGCGACATATAACAAAATCATTTTACCAAACGTCGAATAAAGTATACCCATTTTCATGATCATTTCTAGATGTAGATCATTTTAGGAAAGTGGAAGTAAGAAGACCGTTCATGTTGCGAAAGTGGGCAGCATTGGGAGACGGAATCGCACCAGTTAATCATAACCGAGCAGAACACAAACCACACACACACCAGCTAATTCGGGTACCGACCGCACATATCTCTCTGAATGGCGCGCCCATTCGAGTCGACCTGACTGGTTGGCGCGTCCCCACCTCACAATGCTGCCCACTTTCGCGACATATAACGACTTCATTCTACGGAAAGTCGAATAAAGTAGAACCTCTTCATGTCTATTTTTAGATGTAACATATGTAGGAAGGGTTGCACATTCTAGGTAAGAGCGAGCAATGAAGAGTTCATGTCGCGAATGTGGGCAGCATTGGGAAGTGGAACTACATATAACGACTTGATTGTACGGAAAGTCGAATATAGTAGACCCCTTTTCATGTCTATTTTTAGATATAGATAGACTATGCGCAGTCTAGGGAAGCGCAAGTAATAAAGGGATCATGTTGTGAGTGTGGGCAGCATTAGGAGATGGGATGGCGCCAGCCAATCATAACCAAACACAGCACTAACCGCACACACCCCACATAAGGGAGGTATCAACCGTAAATCCCCTCTTTGAATGGCACGGCCATTCGATGCGGCCTGGCTAGCTGGCGCATCCCCACCTCCCAATACTGCCCACTTTCGCGACATGTACTTGCAGGCGCTTGCTAGTCCATCAGCCTACTCACCTCTCCTCGTCGACAGCTTGAAGAGCGGCTAGTGCTTCAAAGGACGGCGCTGGGAAGACACAGGTTTGCAGATGCGTCAAAGCGGCCAGCACGCCTAGGACACAGCCGAAGCAGTGGTAGAGCGGATTCGGAATGCAGATGATCGTCTTCTGAAGTGTGTCATTGAAAAGCTTCGCTAGTTTGGAACCGTTTTTTCATCTGAATTCCAGCCTAACACACTGCTGCTGCTGGCTCAGCTGCCAGCCAAGTGAACCACAACGCCGCTGAACCCCGCTTCAGAAGGCGTCAGCGAACGCCAGAGGCCGTTACTCTGTACCTATTGATAGAAGACGTGTGTCTCTATAGAAATCGAGCCGAACCTGCTCATGATATCCGGCACGAATTCCGATAAAGTAGGCGTTATTCAGGACGTTGTGATGTGTGAGTGTGGCGCCTTTCGGTTGACCTGTAGTGCCCTGAAGCTACGTAACTATGTGTCTTCTGACGTCAGATGACAGCCAACAGCCTCTTCTCGTTCACTAACGCTGGTATACTGTATATTGATGGGGTCATCGGGCTGAATCTCACGCTCAATCTTCGCCAGCTTCAGCCGATCGTCTTCCGTGCCCATGCGCATCACATCGCTGTACTTCCACGCGCCTCTGGAAGACCATGTCATGCCCCATGTCACGACAGTGAGTGGAGAATTTTCAGGAAAATCAGTAAAACCCAAAACTCACGGGTAGGGCTTGTCCTCGGGGTCGAAGATGATCAGATGTCGGAAGACCGGGAAGCACGACGACGACACGTCGCTTCTGCCGGGCGGCTTCAGGCCAATCTCGGCGATCACATCCTAAAGGAGGAAGACTAAAGGAGGGTCCAGGAGTTCCCCAGGAGACTACGGAAGCAGTCTTGGAGTTCCTTCCTTATCTGGCCGACACGTGACTCACCTTAACGCTCTGATAGTAGTTCGATCTCTTGAAGCCGGGTGGGGTGATCAGCGCCTTGATGTCGACCTTTGCAAGGGCAAACCGCAGCTCCTCCGACTGATACGAGGGGTTGATATTCACCTGAAACCGTTGGGAATTTGAAGAGGCAGATTTTTGCCGCGGTTTTAAACGCTGAATGTCCCGTACATTCTACTGGGCTACGCCATGCTCTCATCTTTGGCCAGTTTGCCTCCCCAAAGAATAAAAATCCTATAGTCAATCCTTCATAGGGGTCTTTTACGCCATTGAGGATTCTGACGACTCACCAGGACCATTCCGCCGAGAGCGGTCGCGAACTGGGCCGTCACCCATTCGTAGGTGTTCGGTCCCCAGATGCCGACTCGATCGCCCTTCTCCACACCCAAATGAATCAGACCACACGCGAGACGTTCTGCCTGAAAAAAAGCCGAAATTTTCATAAAAAATGCTCAAAAATTAAGAGAGGAGCTATCCACACTCTGAGGTGACGGGGTTGTTATAATTTTCCTGCGACTTCCTAGTTAGGAAACATGAACGAGATCTGTAGACGTACTTGGCGTCTGCAGATTCCATATTCGAACAATATTTGTTTAATTTAAACGCTAAATTTTAGTAAAATTTATTAACTTAGTTTTTATTAATAAATTATTTTTATTTATTTTGGTTAAAGTAAATTTTAAACAATATTTTGAACAATAAACAATTTTGTTTCTGTCACAATAAATAAGCACAAATAAAAAAATTAGAAGTTGAATGAAGTGCTAAGTTATCACAGATAAGGCAAGATTAGGAAACAAGAATTAAAGAATGAAGAAAAGTAAAAATTAAATAAGTGCAAAATATCGTATAGACGCCACTTGGCGTCTGTAGATTGAATTCGAGCCGCAGACGCCCCGGCGGCTCTTGTTTAATATATGATTATCGATTGATATATGTAATATATAATATATGATTATCGATTATTGATATATGAGTATGGATTGATTATTGATATATTTGTATTGATTGGTTATTAATATATGAGTATTGATTGATTATTAATATATAATTATTGATTGCTTATTGATATATAATTATATATATATAATTATATATAATTATTGGCTGATTACTGATACATGATTATTGATTGATTATTGATGTATAATCATTGATGTTACATGATTATTGATTGATCGTTGATACACAATTATCGATTGATTACTGATATATGATTATTGATTGATTAATGATTATTGATTATTGGTATATGATTGTTGACTGATTATTGATTTTGGCCTTATGGTTAGTGCGGCATTTTGAATGCATAGGGTGTAAATATGATGGAGGTTGGCTTCGCTGAGATCGATAAACAAATCGATGAAACGATCAATATCTTACAGTATCCTACCCGCAATTAAGTTGGTGTGCATTCTTCCTACAACAACAATAAAACAGACCCAAAATTCTCATGGAAGCAAAGTAGGGAGGGAAAAATGTAGAATAGCCAGAAATTCAGGCAAAATCTCAAAAAATACACAAAATCAGCAAAAAAATATCTACATTTAGAAGTATGAAATATGGCGTTTAAAATGAAATCTTTCGATCTAACGAAAATAAAAAACTCTGCAACAATGTATAAGCAAAGGAAACAAAAAGAATAGAAACAGAATGCCTATTTCATACTAGTCGCTAATGTGGCCTACATGGGGAGCGGGATGATGCAGACCAATTAGGCCGCATCGAGAGGCGTGCTTTCCAGAGCGAGCGTGTGCGGTTGATGTTCTGAATGGCTGGCATGCGTTCGGTCGGTGCCCTGATTGGTTGGCACGGGCGGTTCATTCCGTACACGATTGGATATGAAGAAAAAGCGCGTTTCCCCGCCTCCCATGTAGGCCAGATTAGTGGCTAATGCCATCTAATTTTCAAAAAAGGGTAAAAAAATGGTGGAAAAAAGATAGCCGGTTAATTGACAACAAAACGCGACCGTCGGCACTTTTGGCAAAGCGGGCCAGTGGCAGTAAAAGAAATATTCATGGTGGAATTCTCACAGACTGAGCAGGTGCAGGAATTCCAGGGTGTGGTCAAATTTGGCACAAGTGCGGTAGACAAACCACTTCATGGAGATCATATGGAGATCATCAGATCACATCACACTAGCGATTAATGTCATATAATTATCAAAAAAGGTTCAAGAAACGTGTAAAAAAAGACAGCCGTTTGAATGATAATAAAAAACGGGCCCGCTTCCCTATAAGAATCCGAATTTCTAGCAAGAAATAGAAGGTCCAGAATATATTTTACAGCCTAATAATCGATGCGATCAATAATCAATAATAATCGATAATCGACTAATCAGGAGAAACCTACATCCTTCAGCAGCTGATGATACGTCCGTCGGATGTTCTCGCGTTTAAAGATGACAAACTCCTTGTTTGGTGTCTGAACAGAACTAGGCGTCAGTTTCGCCGTAGTTGACTGAATGACGACGTCAGGCTGCTAGGGCATCTAAGCCCTTAAACCGTCATGAATCCCAAAGCCAAAGCTACCTGATCAACGGCGCTTCGTAACCGTTCGCCGACGGTCTCGAAGAGAAGCGGAATGTGTGAGCAGCCGTGCACGTAGCTCTTACGACTCGGCTGCGCCATCGCATGCGCGGACAACGCCGCCTCTTCCAGCGATATCGGCTCTTCTGAAATACGCCGAGTACTATTCAGTGATTACGGTAAGGCTGCGGAATACGGTAGATGAATCCGTGTAGCCACAGAGGCCAACAAAGCGTTAGAAACTTTGTTTGGTCGCGAAGATGCACAACATGGGTGCGGGAACGCGCCGTCGCCCCTACACTTATCGCGGCAGTCAACCAGTTTATGCCCTGAGTGGGGCTCTGCTGGGGCCTGATTGGCTGCCCCGGTTACGGTAGGAGCTACGGCTCATTCACGCATTCCTGTGGTGCGTCTTCGCGACGTGTGCTTTTCGTTTTACCTCTTAACGCCCTCTAATAGGTACTTAACGGACGTTTGGCCAACCTCGCCAAGGGAGGCGCTACCAAGTCAGCTCTTTCTCCAACTCCAAATCACCTACCCCTGACTCTAACAAGAGGATCCGCTTATGAATTCGCTCATCGCTGCAACGAAGTGACCTTACCCGGCTGGGCAAGAGACCATTATGTACATTACGACGGAGGGAAGAGGCGCCGCAAGACATCTTCATGTTCAACCCGTATTTCAACCAGAAGTTACAGAAAAAATTAGAAAAAATTTCGATGTCGCGAATGTGGGCAACGTTGGGAATGCGCCAGCCAATCAGGCCGCACCGAATGAATGCACCATTCAGAAAGTGCGTGTACGGTCAGTTTTACTCTGATTGGCTGGCACATGTTGAGCCAGCTTCTGATTGGTTATGATTGGCTGGCGCGCTCCCACCTCTCAATGCTGCCCTAATTCGCGTAAAGGACTAATATTTCCCGCAAGTTTTTGTTGAAATAAGAGCTTCTGATGTCGAATGCTAACATTGGCCTGTGAATATTGGAATAGTGGTGTTCATGGCGCTTCCCAGCGTGTAGGCGCTCCTAGTGGCCAATGTGGGAGGGCAGCATAGAAACGCTCCAGCCAATCACAGCTAATCAGGGCCCGACTGAACATATTCCAACCAATCAGGGCAGAGACCATACATGCTTTTCTGAATGGCAATTCCATTCAATGGTATTTGATCGGCTGGCACGTTTCCGCCTCCCAGTGCTGGCCAAATTCGCGACATGGGCCAAAAAATTCAGTCGAGGCCAGTGTCTCAAATTTCCCACCATGACATAATATTTTTTTAAATATAAAGTTAAATTTCGTTTAAGGTCACAATGCTCACTAAAGGCTTTCTAGAGAACGGAGCATACTCAATGATTTATTCAACAAATGCTCGAAGATAGTAATACGAATAATGGGCGACGTTAGTTAAGCCCTTGTGGTGTGCGCCACGCATTCTACTTCTATAGACACTTTGAATGCTTGTTTCGCTTACACAATCACTTGAAGTGACCAGCCGATGAACGGAGTCAGCGTTTTATCTTTTCCTGGCAGGTTTGCTAGAAATTCGCCGACTTCGGAGGGAGGGAAGCCTTCGCTGGCCTGGGGGGAAAACCGAACCAAGAACCTGGAATTGTCAGTACGTGATAGCCGGAGCCTCCTCCGATCGCGCAATCACATGCCCTCAACTTCTCACCACCAGGAGTATAGTGCTTCACAGTATCATTCAATAAACAGCGTGCATGGCGCATTCTAGCTACAAACGAATTCTGTCTGCCATTAAATTCCATCCTCTCTCGGGGTGTATGCAGGAGGGTGGTAAGAGACGCAGGTGCCAACGTGTTTCATTCATGGATCCGTTCAAGGCGCGTTTAATTACCCAAGTTTGCGGTGGGCCAAATTCAACATTCAAATCCTCTCTACGTAGAGGTGGAATGCGTGGTGCAAAAAGGGACTGATGAACACCGTCCTTTATCCTTTAGTCTAATAGCGAGCGGTCTGGTTGCATTTTCTACAACAACAGGTGGAGTAGTGGTTTCGATGGGGCGGTTCACCTGGGCGCGAACCAATTCTGAAACCGATTCGGGCGAAAATTAGCGCCGCCGTCTACTGAGTGCACCATACGCAGCCGTCTCTGGACAAGTAATGCAAGCAAGATGTTATTCTGTAAACAATCAGCAAGCAGAACAACATGCTGTAGCACCATCATGTCGACGACGACAGGTACCCAGCACTTATCGGACCCCATCTCACAGAGTAAAAGCAACAGCGAAACGCTTTTTCCTTGAGAGATAGTGGCATGACAGGAAGACAATTGCAGAAACTCATCCAAATCATGATTTTCCAGACACCTTATATGCCATCTTCACGTCAAATTTTCACAGTTTTCAAATCAGTTTGAAGACTTTTAAAATTAAATTAGATTCTTTTAAAAAGATCTCATGCTTCAGAAATCAAACTGAACGTCTTCGAAATCGTAACGAGCTTGTCATAGGTTAAACTACAGACTCTCCAGGATATTTAGAATAATTTTTTGTTCAAGCAAAATTTGGTGTAACCTTCTTTTAAGCCTCGAATAAGCGCATTTAAAAATTATTTCTAAGAAAAACAATAAATTAAATTTTGTCTTAAAGTGCAACAAGGCAGCAATCATTTATTGCATTAAAAGTGAAGATCGCGCCTGGTACCCGAAAATCTCTCCCGATTCTTATTTGACAGCTAGCGATTGTGAATGCTGCTTACTTGAAGTCCCAAATTGAGGACATGTGTTTTCTTTACAATTGTTTTTATTGTGTCGTTTACAGGTGTGACGAAACTCCATGCACACGGAAATCTCGCTATCAATTGAATAAAAATCGCAACGTTTTGGATGAGGACACAGCGCAATCTCTTCTTTTAGCATTAGAAAATAGCCGACTTTTCGATCTTTCAAATAAACTTTAAATTATTATTTCCTTAAAAAAAGAAATTTTTATAAAGTTTTGAACAATCTGCTCACTTACTGGGCATGGGATTTAAAATTTCAAAGATAGTCATACTAAAAATTTTCTGGAGCAAAAAAAAAAATTATTCTAGCCCTCTCGTAGAGGCTTTAGTTTAATTCGGAAGGAGCTTGTTATTTGGAAATGTTGAGTATGATTTCAAAAGCATTAGGTTTGCCTCGAATAGTATCCAATTTAATTTGAGAAGTGTTCAAAAATGGTATATGTGATTTAATTCTATCACCTGTATCACCTGTCGTCCCGTTGATCATCGACTTGCTCGAGCGGGCGCCAGCAGCGTCTCCATTCGTCCCTGTCGCGTGCCAGAGTGGTCCAATGGATCCTCCTCGCTCGAGGGACACGAAGAGCGTCATATCGGTCGTTCAGGGCTTTCACGAAGAAGTCCGACCAACGCGTTGGTGGGCGTCCTGGTGTTCTTTTGACATCCCGCGGAATCCAGTCTGTGACGGCTCTCGTCCAGCGGGTGTCTGCGAATCCCATTACGTGGCCGGCCCACCTAATTTTCGACGACTTGGCCCATGCGACAGCGTCTCTGATCTTCGAACGTCGGCGAAGCTCGGAACTCCGGAGGCCTTCTCTCACTTGCGTGAGTCGTGTCACTCCGAGCATCGTCCTCTCGATTCCACGCTGCGCGAAGCTGATCGCGTGTTCATCCTGCTTTCGTATAGCCCAGGTCTCTGAGGCGTATGTTAGGGCAGGAAGAACAGTGGAGTCGAATAGGTGGGCACGGAGTCGGACGTTCTTCGTTTTCTTCACGACTTCTTCGACGCTCTTGAAAGCTCCCCAAGCCGCTCGTTTCCTCCTGCTCAGCTCTGGTGCTAGGTCGTTGGCCATGTTGACTTCGCGACCCAGATACACATAGCTGGAGCATTCGGAGATGTTCGTTCCCTTGAGCGAGAATGGGGCATCAGAAACCCATCCGTTCTTCATGAACATCGTCTTCGTAAGATTCAGCTGCAGTCCAACGCTTCCACATACACGATCGAAGTCGGCCAGCATTCGCTCCGCCTGAGTGATGCTCGGTGTTATGAGCACGATGTCGTCAGCGAAGCGAAGATGGTGCAGTTGCCGGCCGTCGACCTTCACTCCCATGTCATCCCATTCTAGTTCGCGCATGACGTTTTCGAGGGTGGCGCTGAAGAGCTTCGGGGATATGGTATCCCCTTGTCGAACCCCTCTCTTCACGTCAATGACGACGTCGTTGTAGAATGGTGAGATCTTGGTCGTGAATCCACTGTACAGCTCTCGAAGGACTCTGATGTACTGGGTCGGAACGCCCTGGGTGAGCAGGGCTTCCATAACCGCTTCAGTCTCGACGGAGTCGAATGCCTTCTTCAGGTCAATGAACGTAAGGCAAAGCGGCAGCTTGTACTCTCGCGACACTTCGATGAGCTTCGTAATGGTGTGTATGTGGTCGATCGTGCTGAATCCTCTCCGAAATCCTGCTTGTTCGCATGGCTGTCCTTCGTCCAGCGTTCTACTAATCCTATTCAGGATGACTCGAGTGAACAGCTTGTAGACTACGGACAGCAGGCAGATCGGGCGATAGTTGCCAATGTCGTGCACGTCTCCCTTCTTGTACAGCAAGACGGTCTTGCTGGTCTTCCACTGAGATGGAACCTTGCATTCGGACAGGTAGCGTGTGAAGAGCCGCGCCAAGGTGTTGATGAGCGCTGGCGGGAGGTTCTTCAGGTGTTCAGCTCTGATCCTGTCAGGACCGGGTGCTGTACGTTTCTTCACCGACGAGATGGCGTGTCGGATCTCGGAAGGGAGAACAGAGGGGATGACGTATCCATCCTGCGGAAGATGGCGTAGGGGCAGGTGGACGTGGCTATCGAAGAGATCGGAGTAGAAGTCGTGGATGACTTTCTCCATGGTCCTTCTGGAAGAGGTGACGGTTCCGTCAGGACGTCGGAGAGCGGTCATCTTGGTCTTGAAGTTGGCGAAGTTCCGGCGGGCATTGCGGATGCTCAGCCCTGCCTCTGCTGCTTCAGCCAACACTTCCGCCCTTCTCTCCTTCAGATCTTCCTTTATCGCCGCTCTGCATAGCTTTGCAAGCTCGGACGTCAGTTGATAGTTGCCTGACGCTCGTGCTGCTCCACGTTGGCGTATCAGCTCGAGAGTTTCCGGAGACAGGCGTCTCTTGGTGGTCTTCAAGCTCTCGGCTCCCTTAGCACTATCGTGGAGATGGTGCACGAAGCGATCGTATTCCTCGTCGACGTTGTCCATGACGGCATCTTCCCAAATGCCGACAAGAGAGGTGTAGAGATCCCAGTTGATGGTCGTTCTGGGACTCCTCTTCTTGAACTTCGCGGCCTTCTCTCCTTGACGCGAAAAGCGGAACCTCGCGCGAAGGAGGCGGTGGTCCGATCCCGTGTAGAACTTGGGGACAACGGAGACATCGGTCAGGCAATACTTGCGATTGAAGATGATGTGGTCGATCTCGTTGTGGAACTGGCCACCGGGGGATTCCCAGGTCCATCGTAGGGAGGGAGGCTTCTGGAACTGCGAGTTTCCATGGATGGTCTTGGTCGACATGATAAACTCAGACAGCCTTTCACCTTGCTCGTTCCACTCCAAACCGTGGGTTCCGATGTGAAGTTCTTCCAGCGACCTTCGTGGCCCGATCTTGGCATTGAAGTCGCCGACGATCACCTTGTAGAAGGTGTGATCTTCCTTATAGAACTTCTCCAGCTCCACGTAGAAGGCCTCGACGTCTTCGTCGTCGTAGTCGGATGTTGGGGCATACGCGACGAACACAGTCAAGGCTGGCACGGAGCCACATCGCTTCAGTCGCAGACGTCCGATTCGGCTTGTCAGAGACTCGTACGAATCGATGTTCATGGCCAAGTGCGTGTTGACGAGGACACCAACGCCGCCTACTCCCCTGCTGTCGCATGTTCCGAGGAACAGTTCTTCTCCGGAGTCGTAGGCGGCGTGTAGGGGGTGGTGTCTTCTCGTCTCGGTCAGTCCGATGACGTCGTACTTGATCTTCCTGGCTTGCATCATCAGGTCCTCGACGGATGCTTCCGACGCAAGCGTGCGGGCGTTGTAGGTACAGATCGTCATCCTAGTCCTTCTCAGTTTGCGCAGCCTGGTTAGGCCCTGAGATTTTAGCAGCCTCTCCGTACTCGTCCTTCCCATCGCTGCAGAAATGGGGGCTCTTTCGGGGTCAGGGGAATGAGGCCCTTTAGTGCTGCTGTGTTTGACTGGAATACAACACGGGTAGCTAGTCAGGCTCTGTCGTGCGGGCGGGGTACTCCGGGCAGCCAGCCAGACTGCCCGAAGGGACGGGGCGAGACTTAAGGCGGCCTCGAATCGCCTTACATGTACTCCCAGTCTACCGAGTGCAAGCTTTTGGCCGAGCCGACACAGTTACAATCCGCACAGTCACGGACACATCCACGCACACTGTGCACGAACATGCCGCTCCCACGCACAAGGAACGCATCGACCCGACACAGCAGGAGCAAGGAGTCCATCTTCTGCATCCCACCTGCGTCTCTGGGCAGTACACGGTCGCATTTGGTTCGCGTTTAATTCCCCTATCCACCACCCGGGGACGCGCCACGTGGCCCTGCGACAAGCGGCCCGAGATCCCTCTTAACAAGAGAGCCCGAAGGCTCTCTATCGAGGGAGATCCGTGGGATTCAGATTTAATTCTAATTTAAAAAAATTAAAATTTAATTTAATTATTTAATTTAAAAATTACGGACTATACTAATCTCAGTCCAGAATATTTTGACAGCATTTGAAGCCTCCTTAAAGCTCGTCAAGTTGGTTTAAAATATTCAATTTTGGACGCTGAGCTTTCCTCGAGAGGGCTAAATTTTTTTTGTCCGTGAAAATTTGTGATATGACTTCCTTCGAAGTTTTAAATCACCAACCCAACAACTGAACTCATTGTTTGAAATTCTACAAAATTCTTATTTCTTGAGAAAAAAGATGGTTTAAAGCTTCTTTCAAAGGGCAGGAATGGTTATTATATAGCATTCAGAAGTAGGGATTGCGCCATGTACTCGTCCAAGATGTCAAGATTTTTATGAGGCGTCTGCGGGCCAGCAAGGTATTCTGGTGCTGGAATGTTCTTCCTGTTCTCCCTAAACCATGAGACACTACCTACAACCGGTTGCGACGTGATTCATGGCCTTCACGTGAAAAAAACAACAAAATTGTCCTGATTTTGCACCAAAGAAAAGTAGAATTTTCGACCCTAACCACGTCACAATACCGTGTTTCTTACATTCCCCAGAAGTGGAACGGCCCTTAAAGGACGGCCCACCTCTTCCTACTGCAGCTAAACTAGAATTCTCTAAGCCAAAACAAACCAGAAATCATATCCAGACGCGAGCTAGACAAGCGGCAGACAAGTGACCAGAAGATGGCGGCGACAGAGCTGCTCGAGCGAGCTCGAACTCTGCGAATTTTATACGGAGCTGGTGATAGTGACGGGGTGGTGGCTTGATCGTTCGTCGATATGGTGTGATAAACCGGCAGTGTTTGATAACGGATAACACTGTAGGGAACGGTCGCGAGTTCTGGGGCTTCCCCACTGAGAACGGCAATCTCTGAACCAATGTTGACTACGTGCTTGGTGTACGGTAACTGGAGCACCTACTGGATAGGGAAGTCCCCGGGAGGTGGCCCTCCTTAAACGGGCCTTGGGTGAGGAACTGTAGGCGTTCGATGGAAAATCCGCTGTGGATTGGTCACTTTGGCTAGCAGTGAGTTCGCGCAAAAATAACAGCCGTTCCTGCGAAGGCTGCCCCGCGGGATGGGTCACCTGTTCTATTCCCGCTGGACACTGCGCGAAAACGGCCATTATTTCTGCGCTCACTAACAGTTAGCACGTCCCGGCGGCTCCTTAGGAAAGTTCTGGTGCTTACGCAATTAAATAAACAAACGTCAGAAAACCTCTGATCGCTGATGTGCAAGCTAACGCTCAGGAAATCACTTGATTTATCGCCGCAGGTGATTCCGTGAAAAACGGCCATTATTTCGGCACTTACCCATGAATAGCCCATAAAGAAAATGTTGTGGAAATTCTCATATGCATAGGTTTTAAAAGCAACGCTCAATTATGGCATCTGAAGGTCTCTAGTTTCTTATATGGAAGGAGACAGCTAGGTAGCCAATTGATCCATCCCACTGGCCTTTCCGTCCAAAAGCGGCCAATATTTTGATGACACTTCCGGTGGACACACGGATAAACTCTTAGGCAACTTCCTAGAACGTTTGATTGCGAGAAAAATTAGACGAACTGCTTAAGAGGACCTCTAAGCTTCTAGGCTACAGGTAACATCCAGGTGACACTCACATCGTCCTAGCGCTACTGCCAAAACGGTCATTATTTTAGCGCCGACTCACGATGTGCACATAGACATGTTCCTTAGGAAACTTCTTAAAGGATTTCACTTTAAAAATAAGGACAGCTGGTTGTTTCAGGAAACCCCTAGTCGTTTGAAGGGCAGACAGCAACAAGGTGGTCAGCTTGATTTGCCAGTCGGCGAAAAAAAGAAAACGGCCAATATTTTCACGTGCAGAGTATTATTTTAACGTTGACTTATGGTTACCACAGCTTCTGAGGAGCTAAGAAGCTGATAAGCTATGAAGAACAGAGAGATGAAAGGCTTCAGAAGACATCTAGTGGTTTAGATGGCAGTTGGCAAATCGGCGGAGTTGCGAGTCGGAGTATAAACGGTCATTATTTTCGCACCGGCTACACGTCAGTAGCACAGAGGTGAGACAAAACTTTAGAAAAGGTCACAAAAATTCATTTTACTTCAAAAGTTTCACTTTTTATAACAACGGCAGTAGGTACATGTAGGACCGAATACTGACGTTTTGGCGTTCCTTTTGGGATGCGCCATGGTTTCTAATTCTCCATGTTATCGAGGTAGCATCTGGATAGGTGACGGATGAGCTGATGAAGTCTCTGGGGGTCAATTTGGTAGACTACCCTGCTACCAAGGTTTCTGGGCTAGTGAACCCGTTCTAGAAAAGCTTTCGTTCCCAACTACTCGGCTGCAGAATCGAACTCGACCAGTCGAAACGCTAACTCCTCAATATTTTACTGTGAAACTCCGTCAAGCCTCTTAGCCCTAGTTTATATTAGGTTGTCACATAAGTTCTGTCCGATCCCGACATGCGTTACTTTGTGATTGTTTTTTTTCATGTATAGAGTATACTGTTTTGTAGCGCTTGTTTCGCTCTATAAAACTTGGTGTGTTGCTTTTAAAAAGTCGTGAGCATTGCTTCGTTTTAGGTGCTGGACGAAACCATGGAAAAAACGCACTTGCGGGTAATAATGCTTCATGAGTTCAAGCTTCGCCACAGTGTTAGCGAGGCAACTCAAAACAACAAGATGGCATGGGAAGAGGACTCCGCTAACGAACGCACCGTGCGCAGATGGTACCAGAAGTTCCGGGTTGGAGACGTGAACCTCGAAGACAAGGACCGCTCAGGACGACCAGCCAAATGTGATGACGGACGTTTGAAAGAACGAGTGGAAGCCGATTCACGAGGAACTGTTCGTGGGATGGGGAGAGAACTTCAGGTCAGTCGCACAACCATTTCGAGGCACCTAGAAGCGATAAGAAAGGTGAAAAAGCTGGATAAGTGGATGCCCCACGAACTAACTGAGGAGCAGCAGAGGTGTCGCCTGGAGATCTGTTCTTCCCTTACTATAAGGAACGAAAACGAGCCATTTCTTGACCGGATAATTACCTGTGACGGAAAATGGATCGAGTACGACAATCGAAGAAGATCAGCGCAATGGCTGGATAAGGAAGAACCGCCGAAACACTTTCCCAAACCTAGCCTCCATCCGAGGAAGGTCATGCTCACTGTCTGGTGGGCTGCAACTGGTATTATCCACTATGACTTCTTGAAGCCTGGTGAAACCATCACGGCAGAGAGGTACTGTCGTGAATTAGACGTGGTTCACCAAAAGTTGCTTGAAGCGCGTCCTGCACTGGTGAATCGAAGAGGAGCGATCCTTCTTCACGACAACGCCCGTCGACATGTCTCGCATCTGACCACCCAAAAATTAAACCAGTTGAGATATGAAGTTCTCCCGCATCCCGCTTATTCACCAGCCCTAGCTCCAACGGACTTTCATCTTTTCAAGCATCTCGATGGCTTCCTCAAGGATAAAAACTTTACTAATGTAGCAGATATCGAAATTGCCTTCGAGTGTTTCATTGCTTCTAGAAATTCAGATTTCTTCCGAAACAGAATTAGCGCTCTTGTATATCGTTGGCAGAAGTGCGTTGATCGTAACGGTTCTTACTTTGATTAATAAACTTTATTTTCTGCTGAGATACTACACCGCAAAGTTGCCGTCGAAAATCGGACAGAACTTATGTGACAACCTAATACTTGCGCAGCCACGCGGCGCGGCACCACTATCGCCGTACATATCGATTTTTCGCGCTGCTGGTCGATATCTATCCCGACCATGGTGCTGCCCCGCGCAGCGACGCAAGTATGAACTAGGGCCTAGGCCCCGTTTATGCTTCCGACGCGATGGCATGTATAGTGGCTAAATTGATCGATCGCGCTTCTAGATCAATATGGTCACTATACGTGACGTCGTGTCGCGTCGCTCGGCGTCGAAGCATAGACGGATCCCTCAAAAGTGGAGCGGTTGGGCGAGTCACCCTCAAACGTCTATCACCTATCGGTCACTGATCAATCCGGGAACTGTGCAAGCATCCGCATTGTGCAGCGATAACAACCAAGCAGAGAAACGAGCGCCTCAGCATTCCACGAATTTTTCAGGCATATCTCCATAGTAGGCTACACAGCCGCAAACATTTCCAGATGAATTAGGGCCTCTTAGATGTCCCCGGAATCTGTGCAACTCGACAGACCGTAAAGAGAACACATGTTCTGTGAAAACTCAAAGTTTCTTCCAGTAGGAAGCAGTGCTTTATCAGTCTGTAGCCGATAGCGCCGATTGCGTGTACTTTGTCCTGGCTGCAGACCGCTCGCGTGAGAATCGTTTTAGAACACCGAAAAATAATCGTCGAATCATATGAGGCTCTTGTCCTCGTCATAAAGTTGCAGGATATTTCATTGAAAATTCTCATTTTTTCGTCATTAAAGTTGGCAAATTTTCGGAAAATATCAAAATAGGCAAGCTGTGACTTTTAAGTATCAATCACTCCCACTAAATAAGTACGCGTGCGGCAACCTTTAGAGCTAGAAATATCTATTGGTCTTTTTTCTGAGCAAGGCTGCTCCTCATCGCAATGCGGCCTTTATTTTTCTTATTGTTTTAAGTGGGCGCGTGTAGCGCAGTCGGAGGAGGCGCCGACTGTCGTGTGCACCCGATACCAGGTTCCTGGTTCGAATTTCCCGCCCAGGCCAACCAAGCCTTCCATCCCTCCGGGGTCGGTGAATTGGTACCAGACTTGTCTGGGAAGGATAAAGCGCTGACTTGTTCATCGGCTGGCCACCGCAAGTCATTGTATGGCCAAATACGCATTCAAATCGCCTCCACGACATCCCGTAGAAGTAGAATGCGTGGCGCATCCCAAAAGGGATTGAATAACGCCGTCCTTTATCCTTTATCTTTCATTGCTTTAAGTACATTTTCAGAAAAAAAATTTGCGATAGCATTTTGTCATGCTTAGTTGATTTGTGGGACACTCTCTGTAATGTACTAAGTAAATAAATGTGTAAATAAATATTCGCGATCTACTTCTCCAACTGTAGCTGAGGTATGAATCCGAGTAACGAACGAATTTAATGCCGATTTCTTTCAAACGCCTGGTTTATTCCTCGGGGGGGGGGGGGCGAGCGGGTCATCGACAAGGCAGGCAGATCTTTGACCTATTACCCTATCTTCAATAAAAGCACATGATGGAGGACGGCGTTAATCAATCCCTTTTGGAATACGCCACGCATTCTACATACTTCTACGGGATGTCGTGGAGGCGATTTGAATGCGAAATGAGTTGCGGCGGCCAGCCAATAGTCAAGTCGGATCTATCCTAGTCCGTGTGGGCCACATAACTAAAAAGCATGTAATAAATCGACTTGAGATTTACCGACCAGCTCCTGCAGAAAAAGATAGGACCTAAACGAAACAAAAAAACGAATGGCCAAACAAAAAATAAAAAGTCGCCGCGGTTTTACAACCGTCTCGGCGGGCAACGAGCAACGCAATGGAGGCTTGCCGCGTGCTACCACCGCTTGACATGTTAGAACCAGGGTCTAACATGGTGGGGAGGGCACATAAAGATATCACCTAGCGCCTGCTGACAGCACGCCTGACATGTTATAACCAGGATCTAACATGGTGAGGAGGGCACATAACTTCACCCGCTTACAACTGTGACGAAAACAAATGTAATTTTTCGTTTTTTTCTTCGTGGATTTTTCTAGATTAGGTCCTATTTTGTTCTGCAGAGGCCGTGCGGTAAGTCTCAAGTCGATTTATTTCATACTTTTTAGTTATATAGCCCTCCCGGACTAGGAAAGATCCGACAAGTCTTCTAATCACAGTTGTGCCTTTGAGAAATTTCATCGAATGAATGAACGAACGGATTTATTCAACGTCGAAAAATCTCAATCGAACGAAGGAAAGCAATTATTCTCACAATTGTTTCATTTGAAAATCGAACGGCCTTATTTTTTGTTTATTCGAATATTCGAATAGTCGAATAAAGTGTTCGAATCAAGTTTTACGCTTGAAGATTTGAAACTGCGTTCGATATTCGAATAAAATTACTCGATTATCGAAGAAGGTTCGAACACGGCTCCCTTTGAAGTTCGAATTCGAACGAATATTCGAGATCCTAGAAACATCGAGTATTCGACGATTCGAACCGCTTTCTTGGACTGTTCTAGCATGCATCCTACTTAATATTTGTTTATTTATTTGCACAACGAAATTTTTTGATGCTTTTAATTTACATGGGAAAAAGAGAAGCCATGAAAAGGGATTGGGTTCGACTCTCGATGGAGGCAACAGTTTTTATCAACAACAAAAGAAATTGTATAAGCCTCTAGTGCCATACGAGCTTCAGCAGCACCTATTCAAGGGTTTCGGAAAAAATTGACAAAAATAAGTAACTAAAGACCGTTCTGGAACTTCGACGGTGTACCGGAGCTTAAACGCTCGCCAAACAGTAAAATTATAGACAGAGAACCTTTAGCGCCAATCTGGCCTAGTTAAACTATCCTCGAGTAACTTCACAGTTCAGTTAGATCAGGCGCCAGCTCTCGTGTGTGGATCACGAACCAATTAAAGGTTCGGGTCCCGCTGAGGGCAAGCAATCCTTCCATTTCTCTGGAGTAGATGAAATAGCAGCAGACCTGTCTGGGAAGGACGCAACACTGACTTCTTCCATCGGTTGGCCACCGCAATGCCAAATGCGCATTCAAGTTACCTCTACGGCATTTCGTAGATGTATTTAGAATGCATGGCGCATCCGTAAGAAATTTTAGATTTATTCAATCCCTTTTGGGATGCGCCATCCTACTTCAACGGCATGTCGTCGAGGCGATTTGAATGCATATTTGGCCATAGGGCGCGTGTAGCGCAGTAGGAGGAGGCGCGACTGTCGCGTACACCCGATACAAGGTTCCTGGTTCGGATTTCCCGCCCAGGTCAACCAAGCCCTCCATCCCTCCGGGGTCGGTGAATTGGTACCAGACTTGTCCGGGAAGGATAGAGCGCTGACTTGTTCATCGGCTGGCCACCGCAAGTCATTGTATGGCCAAATAATGGCCATCATGTCGCCTCCACGACATCCCGTAGAAGTAGAATGCCCTGGCGCATCCCAGAAGGGATTGAGTAACGCCGTCCTTTATCCTTATCCTTATCCTTATTTGGCCATACAATGACTTGCGGTGGCCAGCCGATGAACAAGTCAGCGCTCTAGAATTCCTAGACAAGTTTGGTACCAATTAACCGACCCGGAAGGATGGAAGGCTTGGTTGGCCTGGGCGGGAAATCCGAACCAGGAACCTGGCGCCTCCTCCGACTGCGCTACACGCGCCCTTACATTTTTGTATAGGACATATTAATGCTGTATATTAGCATTCCCTTGTGGTTTACTGGAGTAGATCATGTGGAATATCCATACAAAATGGGCAAAAGATCTAAAAATGAATGAACTTCTAAGTCAGTCTGGAATACGCCGCATAGTTTACTCCAGCATAGACTACGGTGGCTTTGTTTGATGCATGTATGTACATAGCTTCAGCAACCACCAGAGGCCACATTCATCAACGATACCGCCGATATATTCTCACCGTGGATTCACCATATCGGTTTACGTACGTGGAAAGTGATACAGAGAGATACAGAAATACAGATACAATAACCGGTATACTGTTACCAGCCGGTAAGCGGTTGATGAATCTGGCCCCAGATGGAGAAGTTGGAATTCTACTGCGTTCAGGAAGCAGTAGTATCAATAACGTGACTCCGTAAAAGTGCCAAAATTCGTCTTCTAGCCTATGTCTTGCCTATACAAACACGAGATGCACATGGTTAAGGTACCAAGGAGCAGAATTTGTGAAGAAGAGCAGCAAGAAAGGCAGACCTTGATCGCATTTGAAAAAAAAACGAATTTCACCGACAGAAAAAAGTGCAAGTGTACTCAAGTCCGACTTGCAAAGGGTCACCTTCATTACCACTCGACGATGATTGATGACTGCTCTGTCAGGTGGTCGGACTACTGGTACGGAAATAACGAAATTCAATGAAGAATGATTGAAATCAAAGTACGGAAACAGTTACGAAATGAAAAAGGTGGTCTAAAGCGCGAAGCGATCTGTACCGCTCTTTGAGGAAATTAAGATTAAAGCCAGTTTCTTTGGTGGCTCTTAGTGACACATCTCGTAGCTATTATAGTAGACGTAGGCATTGGAAAAGTATGAAGGAAAGCTTGGAAGATCGGACTAAACAAAATTTTCGACAAACACGAGACTCGAACTTCTAGGGCTTTGCATCAGAGGCATTCACACTCGACCAGTACGACTGACTGTTTCTGTGTGTATGAGGTGTGTGAAGTCCGCCAAGTGGCCGTTAATTCTGCGTGGACGAGGGTAGGACAAACGGACAAGTGTTTATACCATGAAGATATTTATTCATACCATTTTCATGTCGAATTGGACACTTTTCGAATCAAATTGGACACTCTTCTAAGCTGGCCTATGGACTTTGAAATCAAATTGAACTTCTTCAAATCGATACGAGCTTCCTAGCTTCCTACAGGTTAAACTGCAGACTCTCCAAAATAGTAAGAATAATTTTTTGTTAAAGTAAAATTTAGAGTAACTTTTTTTGAAAAATTTCAACTTCAGCTGCCTGAATGAGTGTTATAATTTTATATAATTTTTATCTTTTGAGAAAAATAATAAATTAAGCTTTGTTTTAAAGCGCAGAACGGCAGAAATCATCCAAACACAATCATGTCCTGCATCAAAAGACTAGATCGCGCCATGCACTCAAAAAGTTCAACGCAACATTTATTTGACTGACAGTGTCAGTACTGCTTACATGCTGCAAGAAAGTTAGGAGTTAGGATGTGTGTGTGTGTGTGTTTTCACATTTGCAAACAGAAATTTGCTAGCAGTCGAATAAAAATCGCGAAGTTTTGAACGGGAGCGTGGCGCAATCTCTGTTTTGGCAATATAAAATGGCCGCCTTCCTGCTCTTCAAAACGAGCTTTAATTCATTATTTTTCCTCGAAAATAAAATTTTTATGAATTTCCTATGTGTTCTCTTATTGGGAAGTAAATTAAAACTTCAAGGAAAGTTTTACTCAATGCAAGCCTTTACCTTGTGAAATTCTTTTTTGCTTATCCGTTCGTATACCATTTTCACGTCGAACTGGACACTTTTCAAATCAAATTGGGCACTTTTCACGTCAAATTGGCAACTCCTCTAAGCTAGCCTAGGACTTTTGAAATCAAAGCCAACCCTTCTAAATCGAAATGACCTTCAGGCAGGTTACTGCAAACTCACTCAGATAGTTAGAATAATTTTTGGTCAAAAAAATTTCGTATAAGTTCATTGAATTTTTTTTCAGTTCAGCTGCCTAAACAACAAGTAGTAATTTGACAAAAATGTAATTTTTTGAAGAAAAATAATAAATTGACAAGGCAGTAATCAAGATGTCCATTAAAAACTGGATCGCGCCATGCACTCGAAAAGCAGGTAGTAGTTTTTATTCGATTGGTATTGTAAATACTTCATACATGTAGCAGAATAGTTAGGATGTGTTTTTTATAATTTTTATGTTACACCGCTTACAGGTGTAAAACTGCGCGTAAACAAACATTTTGCCATCAATCGATAAAAATCACAAAGCTTCAGACGGAAGCATGGTGCAATCTCTGTTTCGGCGCTTAAAATGGTCCCCTTCCTGCTCTTTAAAACAAGCTTTAAACCATTATTTTTTCTCAAAAATAAACCTTTTATAAAGTTTCAAACCATGTGTTCTCTTATTGAAAAGCAAACTAAAACTTCAATAGAAGTTAAATAATTATTCGAACATTTTTGGAAAGCCTCTAGCTTCATGTGAAGAAGCTCATTTCGATTTGGAAGATTTCGCTTTGATTTCAAAGGTCTTAGACTAGCTTAGATGAGTCCCAATTTGACGTGGAAAGTGTCCAATTTGGTTTAAAAAGTCCATTTCGTCGTGCAAATGGTATAATTAGTTCTGCTTCCTTATTATTGTATAATTAGTTCTGCTTCCTTATTATTGTGCCTACCGTAACCTGCTTCTCGTGGCAAGACCCTATCGCTGGCTACCATACGGCGACCTTCACTGTGTTGCCGTCGATGGAAATACTCTCCTATTAGTCTAGCATCGCCTAAGCACAGCAACGAAATGGAACGGAACGACGTTGCGGAAACCTGTTAGGGGTATCTCGCATCGGTTTTCCCCAAGCGGGACGCCAAAAGATCACTCGGCGCTCCGCCCACGCGAATCCTATGGTGTAATAGAGTTCAGCCTCTGATTTCTGCAGAATCTTCTATTTTTCGCTCATTTGAAGGCTCGCTGAACTTTACTCGATGATGATCTTGATGCATAGGATACATATACATACTAGTCTAGAATGCGGCCTACATACATGCGACCCGGTGGCACTTGTCGTTAATGTGAACCAATCAGAGCGCGTTAAACGGGAGTGCTAGCAAGGTCGGCGCCCTAAGTGACTGCAACTGTCTGGCGCCCGCCTCCCATGTAGGCCACATTAACGACAAGTACGTCTGGGACGAGAAATCAGGTAGAAAATCGGCCCGTTGGTATGGCATGAAGGCGCCATCTACCTCAAAAACGAAATTCCGGTCCCACTTTGAAGCTCATATAACTACGCAGAAGAAAATAGGCCCGGCTAGGAACCGATGTTGAAGCGGAATTTCAAAGCATGAAGACCAGGAGGTAGCAAGGTGTGGGCGCTGCCTCCAATGGAGCACATCTGTCCAGCTTAGCCGCTCGACCATCTATCATCGTTTCAGCTTCTCGTCAGCATCTCTGCACATCTGAATTCCGTAGCCCCAAGAGAACGCGAAAAACCCGGTGATACGTTTCTTTGGTGCGAGAGCGTTTAATAGACCTCTGATAGTAATGCGAAGCCGTTGAGAGCGTGAACAACTCTAGCAAAAGCGAGGGTAAGCACTGGGGTCAACGTTAGCCCTGTTTAAACTTGCGCCGCCACGCGGCGCGACATTACGATCGTCATAGATATCGATCCTTCTCGCCGTCCAATCGATATCTGTTCCGTCTATGGTGCCGCGCCGCACAGCGACGCAACTGTATCCCAGGGCTTAGAAACATTTCGACTTCAATCGCTTCCCTCCTTGACCGTTCATTTCGCAAAATTTTTAATTTAAAGTTCTTTGTAATCAGAGATGGCCGCAGTCCAATCCTACAAACCACAACATTTTCTTCTAATCACAGATGGATAAAAAATAATGGAATCCGCCATGCATTCCACTTCTGCAAGATATTATGGGTCAATTTAACTTCATATTTTAATTAAATGTACAGCTCTCCCGTCAAACTAAACACTCTTCAAATCAAATTGGACACCTTTCCAAGCAAGCTTGACGCTTTTGAAATCACAACGAACATCTCCCATACTAAAACAAGCTTCTTCTACCCTACACTAGAGATATTCTAGAAAATATAAAATAATTTTTCTCCCAAAAAATTTACTGTGACTTTTCGAAATTTTTTCTTGACCTGCCGCAAAAGTGAACACACTGCCTGAGATCTTACGACCTTTTTATATTGCTTATCAACCTTTTTATATTTTTTATTTTTCTTTACTTCTTTGAATTTCCAATTTTCTTATATTTTATCTTTTATATGATAAATCTTTCATTTTTAGACAGAAATAGTAGAATAATTATCATTTAAAATAAATAGTTTCTAAAGCACGGATGGAAAGTAATTTTGCATTTTAGAAGAAGAGATCGCTCCATGCACTCGTCTAGCTTGAATGACAGTTTAAATGCAACTTACTTGAAACAGTAAGGTAACGATTGTCTTATAGAATGTAATTGTTTTTTGGAAACTCCAGGAGAACACAATTTTTTCGATCAATCAGTTAAAAATCGCGACGACCTGGACGAGTACATGGCGCAATCTCTTCTACAACGCTAAAATGTTACTGCCTTTCTGCAGGACAAAGCATTTTTTACCAATAATTTTTCTTTAACAAATAAAATACATCTAAAACTTCAAGCAGAGTATGTGCACTTATTGAGCGGGTGAAGTATAAAAGTTCAAAAAAATTTATATATTTTTTCAGACAAAAATTGCTCCAACTTCCTCGGAAATTCCTTTTTCCGTATTTTAATCTGGAAAACGCTCATTTTTATTTGAAAAAATGTCAGATTGATTTAAAAAGTGTCCAATTTGACATGAAAATATTATAAACACTTCACAGGAGTCAGCCAATAGATAGAGATAGTGATGCTTCCACCAAGTACCTGATAGCAAATAATCCCTTCCAGATGGGAAGAAACCTTGGTCGGGATCGAACCCAAAAGCAATCGATCAATGATCAATCTGTAAGCGCTGCGCTTCATGCCAACTGCGCTACATGAGACTTATTTTGCACTGGACATTGGCAGGTTGTACAAAATAAACAAAAATTGACGTAGAAATTAAAGCATGCGGCACATCCTGTAAAAAGATTAAATAACGCCGACCTTTGCCCCTTGTTTTGTTGATGAAAAAAGTTCATGTAGCGAATGTGGGCAGCATTTGAAAATGGAAACGCGCCAGTCAATCATAACTAATCAAAGCAGCAATCGAGTAAACGTGAGCCAGTCAGGGTGCCGACAGCATGCCCATTCGCTGCAGTGTGACTGGTTGGCGAGTTCCCGACTCCTAATGCTGACCACATTCGCGACTAGGACAAAACTTGCAAATCCAACATCAACCATCGAAATGTTCGAGACAGCGGAACGAACAGCTCGAAAACTAGGCCTAGGTCGAAGTAAAGACGAAGCCAAGACCGACAGAGCAACGCAGCCAAGCCTATCGACTACCCACCTGTGGGAAAGAACCGACAGAACACCTGGCGAACACGCTGATAGGAGAACATCCCGAAACCAGGCAGCCGACAGCAGCAGCAGCACTCAAGCAGGCCGTAATTCGACGAGATACGATTGTCCTCGTAGGTGACGGTAATGAAATTCACACCCTCTTCGGCAGCCGCTCCCACCACCACAAGTCCCCAGCAGCAAGCGCCCACAGCCTTCCTATGCCGGCAGCCAGGTCTCTGACGACACTGCCAATGGGCTTCCGTGGGCTTAATTCGTCAACAAACAAATTGAATCGTCGCCAGCCGGATCGGCGCCGAAGTGGTTCGTTGTTGTTTCAGCGAGATTCAGCAGAGGGAGAGGCCTGATGTACAGGGTACGTCATGAGTATGGTCACTCTGCGAAAAAACGAATTGCAGATGCAGGATTGATCAGGAAACCCTATAGAACAGCCGGCTGACGGTGGTCCGACGAATTTCGTTCTGATACATCCGAAAGCGACAGACCTACGGCAATCCCGGACGACGATTTGAAGGCCTTCGTGGGAGCTGATCTATCGCAAGCAGTCCGCGAGACTGTGGAAGATCTATGAGTCAGTGAAACTGCTGTCAAAGATGGCTTGAAACAACTCGAGAAGGTTAAAAAGCTCGAAAAGTGGGTCCCCACGATTTGAGCAATCACCAGAAGTTGTCGCGTTTCGAAATCTGTTCTTCTTCGCTTCTACGGGCCTGCTCATACTTCGCGACAGCAGCGACAAGAGCGTCGAGAGCGCAGCGAGCGGAAGTGTGAACAGGAGCCGGATTCATCAACAATTAAACCCGTGGGTATGCGGGGTATAAGGGGTAGAGATAAGATAAAAGCCACGTAGAGATAAGGTAAGAGTCGGAGACACAGGCTTCATCGTGGATATCTTTACCCCCTATACCCGCGGGTTAGTCGTTGATGAATCCAGCCGTAGGCGACAGCAGCGACTGGAGCGAGTAGGGCGACAAGAGCGACTGGAGCGACAGCGCCAGCGCTCGAGTATGAGCATCTCTCGGCGGCGGCGCGCTCGGTTTTAATCGATATGCATGTTTTTCACGGGCGACGAGTCACTATTGTCGCGAAGTATGAACAGTCCATACGGAATCAAAACGACTCGTCCTTGGACCGAGTCGTCACTTGTGATTAGAAGTGGGTTCTGTACAACCGAAGACGATCGAGACAGTGGGCTGATGTCGACGAACTTCGCGGACACTTCCCAAAGTCGAAATCCCACCAGAAAAAGACGATGGTAAAAGCGCGGCCGGTATGATTCGCTACAACATTCCGGAGCTAGGCCGAAACATCACAGCAGAGTCCCACTGTGCCAAAATCTACGAGCTGCAGTCGGCACTGATCAACAGAAGAGGTCCCATCCTTCTGTACGACAACGTCCGCCCACACGTTTCACAAATCACCATGCCAAAATCGAACGAACCAGGAGCTGAAGTTCTTCCTTGCCCGCTATACTCAAGAGACCTTGCTCCAACCGACTACTACCTTTGCAAGAAGTTTAAGAGCTTCCTAGTTGGTAAATCAGGACCACGCAAAAACAGCCTGTCTGGAGTTTGTCGCATCTAGAGCACCTAGTTTGTTCGCCGATGAAATTGTTCAACCAACATCATGTTGGAAAAAGTGTGCTGATTCGAACGGTGCTTACTCCGACTGAATCCGTTGAGTATGAAGAAGGTGATCATCTTTTGAAGTGGACCAGTCAAAACCGCCAGAACTTTCCAGCCAACCTAATGCTATCTAGGAGGTGAATCTCCCAATAATTCCACTCTGGGTGCGGCTAGAGCAGTAGTGGATGGCGGCGGCTGTATCGCAGAACGCGAATGGAAGTGGTTTGTTCGGGATCCGCCCAGGACAAAAGATTGATATGTATTGGAACGCGTGCTAGCGCCGTCGGAGCAGGGGCCAGTTGTCATGTGCATCCTGAATCAAGGTTCCTGGATCGGGCCCTGCTCAGTTCAAGCAAACCTACAAACGTTCCGGGCGAATTGGCGTCTTACTCGTCTGGAAAGGACAATACGCTGACATTTCTATTGACTGGCCACCGCAAGTCATTGTACAGACCAAATACGCATTCGAATGGCCACATGGTATCTCGTAGGAGTAGAATGCATGGCGCACTCCAAGCAGGGATTGATTAACGCTGTCCGTTTTATCCTAGGAATTGTTGCTTATAAAAGACATTTTCAGGGATGAGAGTAGCGCCACTACGTGAAGGGTTCACTGAACTGCTTCCGCCTCACGAATACCATAAAAAAGAAGACCACGTAGTGAAGGAGCAGCAGCTCCTTCGCGATCTCCAAATCGCTAATGTGATCGTCCTTGAATTAGGGCACTCTAGAGACGAGGGGTCCAGTTCATCCCATCCAACTAGTCCCGCCCCCGGAAACTTGCGTAAGATGTTTCGACGCTGGGTTGGTCCTAATTCGGACCATGTGCGCACTGACAGTCCTTCGTCTCCGACAGCTACTGCCGTAAAAACGGTAGAGCGGCTTAGTTACGTTCGAGCTCGTAGATATCGACGCTGACAGAGGTCGAAAAAAATGGCAAACCGAGATGTGAACAGCGAGAAGAAACAAAAGCGGACCTAGTCGTTAATGTGGCCTACATTTCGATGCACCAATCCAATCAGCCCGCGCACACTGAACAAGAGGGCCATTCAGAGAGCGACACCCTGAGTGGCTGGCACACGTCCACCTCCCAATGCTGGCTGCATTCGCGACATGAACGATAAAAACATACGTCTGCGTCTTTGATTTAAAAAAATACTAAGAACATCATCCTAATAACTCGTCCCTCGTGGCACTTATCAATGAGAAGTTGCGAAGTAAGGGTTTTGGCAAAGTAAAGCATTTTTTGGAAATTTTCAAGAAGTCCGAACCAACCCTTTGAGTCATTCTCTAGCCTATTCCACCACATAGCCAATTCTTTCGAATGTATGAACTACAGGGTTTTCCTCTAGACCATGCCCTGTTAGCTTCAGCTAATTTCTTCCCGCATGGCCATCAGATGACACTTTCGACCGAAAATTCAGAAGCAGACCGAAAATTCATGGTCTAGAGGAAAATTCATGCTTCCTAAATGTCTTTTTCATTTTTTTGATTTCTTTATCAGGAAGCAGCAATGTGTCAATCTGACAGCGCTCCTTAAGGATAAATCACGTGTCTACAGCAGCTATTCGCCGAATGGCGAAGAAACTGTGTCACTGTGGTTGGTTCCGGAACTGGTGAACATGCCCAACGGGTGGGTTGGATTGTGACTTCTGATTTGTGTCTGAAAATAGCCTCACCTAAGTATCAATTTTGAATCACGTCGGAGAGGATGATTCGTTCAACTTCCAACATTTAAAAGACGGTCCATGTCGCGAACGTGGGCAGCACTGGGGACGGGGGTGGGTGCGCCAACCGGTCAAGTCATATCGAAATGGGCGTGCCACTCGGAGAGGATCTGTTCAGTCGGCACTAGACATTGGATCCGACGCCGACATGGATAATGCAGATCGGTCATTTCCTTCAAACCAGGATTGAATCTGTTGTGATTACAATGAGATTTTTGAAAAGTCCAGATCATAGGGCGAATGAGATAGGGATGCCTTTCAACAGCTCGGATTTTCGGATACTTTAGAAAGCTGATTTTGATCAGAAATCTGATAGCGTATCCGATCGGATATTCGATGTGTGATCCAAGGATAAACAAAACATTTAAATTATCCGAAAAGCCTTCTTTTTAAAGCCCTTTTTATCCAAAATCACTCCCAAAATGCGGAGCTTCTAAAAATGTCATTATTGGCATGATCCTTTCCTACTGGGTTGGAAAAAATTACGGATTCGAATTGTCCGAATCGGCATCGGATCCAATATCTAGTCGGTTCCCTAGTTGGATGGCGTGTGCACTTTTGGTACTCTACTCAGCTATGATTGATTGGCACCCAATGCTGCCCACTTTCGCAACATGGACCAAATTACCTCTCAGACCTAACGAAGAAGCAGAATGCATAAAGTTTCCCGCCTTGATTGAACGACATCATGGTGCTTTTTTATCAATTAAAAATGTTAGGAAAAACAGCAAAAAAACTGGGCGGAAGTAGAAATAGAGCTGTGGATGCGTCGCAAAAGAAGAAGAGATTGAGCTCAGAAGCACTTGGACTTACTCGTGCGGACTAACATCATTCGCCGGCTCTTCACAATAGAAGTGCAGCAGCAGTGGCAGCAGCGAAGCGTAGGTCTTCTCCCGAAATGATATGAGGCGCTTAGAGAGCTCTGTCATCCAATGGCACAGCTAGGAATTACCCACGAAAATGTAGAGACAAGCATAGACAAAGAGGCATGTGAGCCAGTGTAGAAGCACGACATGCCTCTTAAATTAGATTTGTCGGTTGTTCAGAATATGTATTTCGGTACACACATACACCAGTTGTCCGATTTAGACAGAGTTTACCTCAAACTTGGGTAATTAAACCAAAACTTTAATGTACAAATCGTCCTATGATCGCGAGAAAGTCGCGATACCTCTGATATTAGAGCGCTAGAGTTCGAACTCGGTCGCCAAACATTCGCAAAAATAGTCAAAATCAATTGCCGCTACTCGGGCGAAGACGGAATGCAGCTTCATAGAAAATTTAACGGAAAATCCGCACGATTGTATACATATTGCGCTCCTAGGACTGGGGAAAATTCGAGAGCACGGCGCAATCCAGACACGCTATAAGCTAGCAGCTGCTTTATGTTAATACTTGATATGCTAAGAGTAAAACGTAAAAGGCCACCCTATTCTTGATTTTTCAAAGATAGAAAACCAAAACCATGACCTAATCGAATAAAATAGACCGAGGGCCTGGGATAAGCCATGCACTTGCAAGTTGTTTTTAACTGCTAAAGCGGTCAAATTCGCGTGACTCTCAGCAAAATGCTTACAAGACGTAAGATTCCAATCTTTCGAGAATAAATAAAATAATAAGCATAGTGAATGCTTGCTTGGATTATGAGTAAACAAACACATAATGCCGGACGAGGCAGCAGACAATTTTGGTTGGATTCAGACGAAGGGCTTTGAGCTTCGGAAGGTTCTATCGCTTCTGGATAAGCTATCAGTTGGTAATGAACTTGTGCTGAAAGATGCGCGTGGTGGCGCTGTCGGAGGAGGCCCCGGCTGTCGTCTGCACACGAAATCGAGGTTCAAAGTTGGGATTTCCCACCGAGGCCAACCAAGCCTTTCAACCCTCCAGGGTCGGCGAATTGTCATGAGACTTCTGTCTGGAAAGGATAAAACACTGACATGTCCACTGTCTGGCCAGCGCAAGTCATTCCATAGGACAAATACTCATCCAAATCACCTCCACGACATCCCGTAGAAATAGAATGTGAGGCGCATTCCGTAAAGGATTGCCTAACACCTTTCTATACCCTTTATCCTTATTTTATCTTTATTATTACATACTTGGCCCGGCCAGAACTATCGTTTGAATGATGACCTACTAACCCATAAGGCCTCTGGGATCACAGGCCGAATGCACGGTGCAATCTCGCATCTTACGCGTAGTCAACTCTAGGTGGATTCACTCTAGGAAGCACTATTGTATGTGAGAATGGAGTATAGTTGAGGATCCTAGCATTGAGATGGCGAGGATGAATTAAGATCAAGGCTTTGTCGCGCCCTTTGAGGAACGCGCCACGCATTCGACTTCTACAGGACATAGAGCAGGCAATTTGAAAGCCTATTTGGCTTATACAGTGCCTAGCCGTCGAGGAGAATACGGTAGAGGTACGTAAGGGTCTTGTCACCAGAAGCAGAAATAGATTACGGTACTGCGGAAAAAGTGCGCGGATTCCAGAATTTCAGGGAAGAATGGGTAGGATGGTGTTGCTGGTGTTACTGTATGTTGGTAAACAGATTACGATAAAAGAATAAACATGGCATGATCAATTCATTCTCCTTTAGTCTCAGGAGGTTCTAAGTCGTTATAACTATGTCCTGTTGCGATCAAAACTCTTGCACCAGGAGGGACTCGAACCTGCACGTCCTGCTAACCGGGCGGCAATACTCTACGCCACTACACCACCGGCACTGGTCGAACACAGTATCCACACCTTGTGAGGCCCGCCAGCACTCACCGGGAGCCGGCCGCAGGGAAAAACTGACTTGTCGAGGATCATTTGACAGTAGAAACGGTTCTTGTCGCGGATTTGGGCAGCACTGGGAGGTGGGGCAGCGCCAAACAATCAGGTCGCATCGGATAATTGTGTCAATCAGAGAGAACATGTACAGTCGGCATCTTAATTAGCTGGAATGTTCATTCGGTGCACGGATTGGTCTCTGGAAGGCTGCCGCGCTTCCACCTCCTATTGCTGTCCACATTAGCGACATGGACCGGCAAAACGAAACAGTGCTTCAGACTCTAGTAGAGGTAGGTTCGCGATGCCTAACGCCTTAATCAAGAGATATGACGCTTTTCACGCCCTTGGAGAGAGTAAGATGGGTTCATGTCGCGAACATGGGCAGCATTGGGTGGTGGCGGTGCGTCAGCAAATCATAACCAGGCAGAGCATTGACCGAAGACATGCCAGCCAATCAGAATACTGACCGTACAAGCCTTCTCTGAATGGCACACCAATTCGGTGCGATCTGATTGACTGGCACTCTCTCATTGTCCAATGCTGCCCATATTCGCGACATGGACCGAAAGATGACCCACTGGACTATTTTGGCACGCGACAGGGACGAATGTAGGCGCTCAAGCGGAACAGTTGCAAGATCAGAATGATGACAAATTACAGGGAACAGATACTTAAGCGACGGTAGAGCGAGCGATCCAGCTCAGATCTCCAAGGCTACAGAATTGAATGCTTCAAAATCGAAAAACGAACAGCAAAAAAAAATCAAAAATACGCGAGAAAACTCGAAAAATACCCACCGAAAAGCATTCTCTGTCAAAAGACGCCGGCACCACACGACTGCACACAACTGGTTATACCTGAAAAGGACACGATTTAACCGTGCAGGCCTCGACTCGTCTATAAACATCTTTATATCGACACGTCGGTCGGTCACGAGATACGGGACGAGTAAAGTACGACGACGAGCAGAGCAGAGGGCCTTATCAGAGCGATTCATCAAAAAACTCGGCGGCTTCTCACAGTGCACTTGACGTCGTAAAACCGTCAGTCAGTCACTCAGCCGGCCAGCACAGGACAAGAACAGCCCCGGCTACGTCGCCCGCGTCGGAAGGGGGAAGGAGGGACCGGCGATGACGTGCCCGACGGGTGTCTCTCGACGAGAATGGGCGGAGGGAGAGCTGGAGCACGGTAGTGTCTTCGGAAAGCGACAGCTTCGTCGTCGTCGGAGGCCATGGAAGCCAGGGGCAAACGGCGGTAGACGAATCAGAAGAGACTATCGCGCAGTGCTTGCAGAAGACGGGAATGATAAGCAACGATATCGATGCGAAACGGCTCTCAAGGTCAGCGACGAGACACGACGGTGTGCGACTTCAGCGACGACGACGGCAGGAACACCATCGCCTCGGATGATGCAGGAGCGCCGCGCTATGTCATAGCGAGAACACGCGGAAATTTCTTTCAGACAGTAGGTTTAACCACGAGAAGAGCTCCAATCTTCGCTTTTTCTATGAGAAAGATATATGCCATTTTCTCGCCGAACTAAACACTTTTCGAATCAAATTACCTCCTAACAAGGAAAGGTTTCCAACCCAAGGTGAGCTTTTGCGATGTTATTTTGACAGGATATAAGGCCGTGTGGGTGGAGTCCAGAATTACAGTTAGTTTTTGCTGAGCTCTTCCTTAAAGACCTGAAAGAGAGGTGTGAAAACGTGTGTGCAACACTAAACAACCTCTACGACGCCCCACGAGAAGTGCTTCGGTGGCGCAGTCGGTAGAAGTCGCGCCTCATAGAAGCACACTTGCGGGCTTTTGAGTTCGAGTACGTGTACTGCCGGTATTTTTGCACATATTAGTTTGTTACTGTTACGCTTTCTTACGATCACAGGAGTCAATTTTAGACCACCTGTGCTTATAACAAACCAAGGCTGTCTATTTGCGCCGTTATATGTGCCACTTTTTCAACGATACGTATCTGCGTATTTTTATTTCCTGAGAAATGATATGGTGCCGATACGCACCGTCGGGAAACTAGCACATGTGAAGGCGCAAATGGACAGCCTTAGTTTGTTGTAAGCATTGATAACCTAAAATTGACGGTACTTGTGAAGCAAAGGGCCCGTGGTGCCGTGGGGTTGCCGGGAAACATGTTAACGCGGCAAACCCACGGCATCACGGGGCCGGTACTTATGAAGCACCCGTCCTCGGGTGCCGTGGGTTGCCGCGTTTCCGTTGCCGTTGCCGCGTTAACATGTTTCCCGGCAGCCCACGGCACCACGGGCCCTCTGCTTCATAAGTACCAAGTCGACTCCTGTGATCGTGAGGAAGCGTAATAATAACAAACTAATATGTGCAAAAATACCGGCAGTACGTGGACTCGAACTCAAAGGTCCGCCAGTGCGCTTCTATGAGGTGGCACTCTTACCGACTGCGCCACTGAGGCACATCTCGTGATGTGTCATGAGGGTTGGCGGTTGTTGCGCACACGTTTCTACACCACTTTTTCCGGTCTTTAAAAAGAATTGAGCAAGAACTAACTGTAATTTTGGACTTCGCTCACGCGGCCCTACATCCTCTAAAAATAGCATCGCAAAAGCTTCTCTTATCTTTTTTCAGCAAACGAACTACAAAATTGCTTAGGAAAAGAGCAATTTCCACTTTATGCAAACCAAGGAAGAAGTCACTTTAGCTATTCTATAAAAGGCAACGTTAGGAGTAATCGCCAGCTTAGAAGAGTGTCCAATTTGATTTGAAAAGTGACCAGTTTGAATTGAAAAGTGTCCAATTCGACGTGAAAATGGTATAAAATTGCCTCCACCGTCGCGTAGAAGTAGAATGCGTGACGCATCTCAAAAAGGATGGAGTAATGCCTTCGTTTATTCTCTATCCTTTACGCCTAGGCTCGAGCGCTAGATGATTCACTAGCTTATAGTAAGAGTTCGTGATATACATTCAGAGCATTGAACAACAGACATAACACCCTTTAAACCCCTAGAAAAATGAAAACCTGTTGGGTCAGTTTGGCACACAACAGAGACGGATGGAATCTGATGCCCGTTTTTTGCTTGCGTAATAAGCTGTTAGAAGAACCAAAAGCCACAAAAAATATAATCTAATAGTTTTAGCCAAAGATAAGGACAAAGGTCAGCGTTAATTGTTCGCTCTGTGGGATTCGCCGCGCACTCGACTTCTATAGGATATTGCTAAGGCAATATGAACGTGCAAAAGGCTTATCCAATGAGAAGAAGATTATAGGCGTAGAACAGGGTGTCAGTTAGTTTTCATGGGATGAAAGGGATAAGTGCCATCGGTATCTGGCACGGGTTGAGGTCTGTCGGTCTGTATGGGTTGCGCCATGCCTTCTACTTTCATGTAGCACCGTGTTAACACTTTGGACACTTCATTGCCGCACTTCGTCGAAGGCTAGCTGATGGAGACGTTAGTGTTCTATCGTTCATCAACACTTCCGAACCAATTCACTAAACCCGTAGCTACAGTAGACTTCGAGACAAGCTGAGCGCAACGTGCTGCTGCACACACTGTTGCTGCGGCTCCTTCCAATTGCGATATGTGGACCTTTCTGAATCGCAGAGGAAAGAGGATACCTTTAGAAAAATGCAACAATAAAAGAAAAAGGAAATTTAATCGAACAAATGAAATGACCGAGTTCACTCGATGTCGAAAAGCACCGTTTTCGTTTATACGCATAATCGAACAGCCGAATATTTTGTTCGAATCAGGTTCAGTGCTTGTAGATTCAAAGTTTTTTCGCTATTCGAATATGGCCCCTTTCGATATTCAAAATTCGATCGATCACTCGACTTTTCAAAACAGTCGATGTTCGAATTCGAACAAACATTCGAATTTCTAGAAATATCGAAATTCAACTATTCGAACGATAACTCAAATAATTATTCAAATACTTTCATTCGAGCACAACTATACTGTATAGTCCCGATTCCACAAACTAATTTAGCTCGCTTCTGCAGAACAAGTAACCCCAATAAAACCTTCCAAATTTTGTTAGCTGACCGAAACATTCGACAACAGCGTGGCGCATTCAAAATGAGCCAGGCGAACTCTGTAGTTTTCCGGAATTTTCGTTGATTTCACACTTTACGTGCACTCTAGGCGAAGCAGACATCAGAATCAAACAGTCGCAGACCGTTGTAAAACGATTAATTAGTCTCCCACTACAAAACCAGTTGACAGAGGCTATCAGGCGCAAGGGAAGTTACTGCTGGGAATCTTCGTAATCTTAACGAATTACATATGAAAGTAGTAGACGACGTGTGGCAGCGCGGTTAGACGAGGTGCCGGCTGTCGCGTGGACCCGATACCAGGTTCCTGATTCGCAGGGGAAGTTACTGCTGCTTTGATTTTCCGCCCAGGCCAACCAAACCTTCCATCATATCGGGGTCAGTGAATTGGTACCAGACTTGTCTGGGAAGGCTAAAGCGCTGACATGTCCATCGGATGGCCATCACATTCCATTTTGTAAATCAAATACGTCTTCAAATTGCCTCCACGACGTTCCGTAGAAGTAGAATACGTGGCGCATTCCAAGAATAACTCCGACCCACCCTGTAAGGATGTGCCGTGCACCCAGGTACGATTCATATTCACGAAAGAATCAAGGGTGAGGTAGAACTAGAACTGCCTCTCGGGAGAACAACTGATCTCGCTGGAGCGCCATTTCTTCAATGGGGCGCGTAATCCTCGCGGGTATGCGGACATACCCGCGACCATCGTCGAGTATTCTCTACCCGCTGGTATAGCCACGATGTGGCGGGTAAGGTTTATCATGAATGATTCATTGTGGGTATGTCTACCCCTTCTGTACCCAGCATGCCCGCGGGTATAAGCTTTTTGATGAATCTGGCGCCTGGACAAGTGAGACGACAGAAGTCACTATTCAGCTTGCCATTACATCTCCAAACCTGGTGAAACGCTCTCTGAAAATTAGAGCCCCTTAGTGGATCGGTCTGGGACCGTACTTAATGATTAGGCTCATATAGCCTCTGCCACTGCGCCATAAGGCCCTCCTACTCGACTGGTGTAGACAGACTAGTTTGAATGGAGGACTGGACCTCCAGAAGGCATTAGGGAAGGTGATAGATCCTAGCTACCTAGTAATAGGTAGATGTCTGAACGTTTCTTAGGCGAAATAGCGCAGTTTGAAGGTCGGGAATGATGACGCCAAGCGATTTACAAAAAGAACTGAAGAAAACCGGCGCGGCCAGACCAGAACACAACATTCAAGGCTGTCAAGAAACCAGAGAGGAACTCACAAGGAATAACATCAGTACGGTGGATTAGGAAGTAGCAAGGAAGAGCTCGGAATAACTCTGGGAACGGAACAATACGTAAGGGTGAACCAACTACCACAAGTCTACGTAAGTGGTGTTCGACTTCAAAATGTAAAGAAAAAACGGCAGAATTTATGAACCACCATTGACGAGAAAGAATTCGAACAAAAGAAGTGTCTCTAAGAAGGTCCAAGAAGCGACAACGAGCTGAGGCTCAACGGCAGTCTAGTCTGAAGAGAGGTCAGCCACGTATGTGCAGCTGCCCCTGGTGGCCGGGAATCGATACCGATATACACGGATCAAATTCTGCAGATCGTATCCAGTCCATCGATCTAGAAACTCCGGAGTTTCATAAAACGAGAAAGCTGCTCCAGGAGCCTGAGCTGCTATCTATACCACCAACTAAGGAAGCTCAATTTCGTTTCCATTTTTTTTGCCGTGAAATTCACGAGAAACAACTGAAAGAAATTTCAACAAAAAGTCATCTGAAAAGGAGAACGTGATGAACAACAAGAAGATCGATAGAATAAAGATTCGCAGGATCCTTACACTTATAGGAAGGTAAGCAATTAACCATTTCGGAAATGCTATAAAAGCCTCTTGAATTTACTTAAGGAATCAGGAATTGAAGATGTTCTACGATTGTGATTACAGTTGTATCAGAGAATATGTTAGAAAACGAGCATTAAAACAACCGCAAAAACGCCTCCCATTGAAAAGAGGACAAATATAACAAAGAAATAAAATACAAATATATTCTTCAATCAATTTCAAATCTATTGGGTTGTTCGATAATTAATGTCGTTTGTTCTCATGTATGGCGTGAGCTGTATATTTCTATGTATTATAGTAGTGATTATGTGACTGACTTTATTATACACGGTACATGTCGCGGAAATGGACAGCATTGGGAGGCGTGAGCGCTCCTGCCATTCAGATCGCATCAAATTTTGACCATTCAGAAACGGTTTGCGCGTTCACAGTATTCTGATTGGTGGACGTGTGTTCGGCCAACGCTCTGTTTGGTTGTGATTGGTTGGTGCGCCATCACTTCCAAATGCTGTCCATTTTCGCGACATGAAATCTTAGAGGTTAAATTTTAAGCTATCTCCTGTCAAAAACTGACCATCATTAGTAAGAACAATTTGATAAGAAAAATAATTTGAGAATGAAGGACAATCAAGAAGAGCATTATCGGCATATTTTACTGCAAAACATTGAAAAGTTTAACAGAAAAAAACGAAGTTGCAATGTATAAAGACATTATTTTTTATTTTGTTGATTTGTGTGAGTTAACTGAAATTGCAAAAAAATTATGTGAAGTTTATGGTGAGGGCTGCGTTACTAAACGCCAGTCGAACGAAGAAATCAAGAAAAAACGCCCTAACCTGACCAATCGCAAAAGTGTAATGTTCCGCCATGAAAACGCCAGATTCCCCCCCCCCCCCCCCCACCTCTTCGATTATTCCTCAAAAATTAAAGGAGCTGAATCGGAACTGACTCAGCTCACATCCACCCTGTAGCCCTGACTCAGTACCGTCAGATCATTATTTGTTTCGCTTTTTGAATATTGAAACTTATTCCGGTCAAGCTGTTAAAAATGAGTTGCACCAGCTCTTTGCTTCCATTCTTTTCCTAGGTTCATTATAATTCTGTAGCCTTGGAGCCTTGGAGATCTGATCTGGTGCAGTCGCTCAACCACTCATGGATCGCCGCATTAGTATCTGTTTCCAGAAATTTGCCATCCTTCTGATCTTGCAACTTCTCTACTTGGGCATCTACATTCGTCCCTGTGGCGTGCCAAAATAGCCCAGTGGGTCATCTTTCTGTCCATGTCGCGAATGTGGGCAGCATCGAACGGTGGAAGAGCGCCAGTCAACCAGATTACATTAACTAGGCGTGTCATTCAGAGAAGGCCAGTACTCTGACTGGCTGACATGTCAATGCTCTGCCTGGTTATGATTTGCTGACCCGCCGCCACCTCCCAATGCTGCCATCTTCTCGACTTGAACCCATCTTCCATATTTGAGAGACGCGAAGAGCGTCATAACGCTTCGTTAAAGCGTTAGGTACCATGAAACCTACCTCTACTAGAGCCTGAAGCATTGTTTCGTTTCGCTGGTTCATGTCGCTAATATGGGCAGCATTGGTGGTCTCGGGTAGAGGGTGGAAGAGCGCCAGCCTATCATAAACCAATCAGAGCACCGAACGAACACACCAGCTAAATAGGATGCCGATCGTACATGTTCTTTCTAACTGCCACGGTCATCCGATGCGACGTGATTGGTTGGTGCTTTCCCACCTTCCAAAGCTGCTCAAATCTGCGACAACGACCGTTTCTACTGTCAAACGAGTCCTCAGTTTTTTTTTCTTGCGGCCGGCTCACTCCCATATGCGGGTGAGTGCTGGTAGGTCTCACGAGGTGTGGATGTTGCGTCCGACCACTGCCGGTGATCTAGTGGAGTACCTTCCCGCCCGGTCGGCAAGACGTGCGGGTTCGACTCCCGCCTGATGCTCGAGTTTTGATCACAACAAAACATTGTTATAACGGCTTACAACTTTATTAGCAACCTCTTGAGGTAACCAGTTACGTAAGTATCTGTTTACAGTAATTTGCAATCCTTCTGATCTTGCAACTGCTCTGCTTGAGCGTTTCCATTTGTTCCAGCCGAGTGCCAGATTAGCCCAGTGGGTCATTTCCCTCTCTCCAGGGACACGAAAAGTGCCATTGCTATCGCTTAAGGCTTTAGGCACTGCGGAACCTACTTCTACTAGACCCTTAAGCACTGTTTCGTGTCATTGGTCATGTCGCTAAAGTGGGCAGCACTGGGTGCACCAGCCTATCAGAGACCAATCAGAACACCGAGCCAACACACCAGCTAATTAGGATGCCGACCATTTAACTGACACGCCCATCCGATGTCACCTGATTGGTCGGCGCTTTCCACCTCCCAACGCTGCCCAAATCAGCGACTAGGACCGTTTCGACTATCACACTAGCCTCGATAAGTCGTCAGTTCTTCCTTGCTGATATCAGCGGCCAGCACATCCCGACATGCGGGTGTGTAGTGCTGGTGGGTCCCAGAAGATGTGGTTGTTGCGTTCGAACAAACAGCGCCAGTGATGTAATGGCGTAGAGCATTCTCGCCCGATCAGCAGGAGGTGCCGGTTCGAGTCCGACCTAGCGCTAGAGTTTTGATCGCAACAAGGCATCGTTATAACAGCTTGCAACCTTGATACCAGCCACTTGAAGCTTGCGAAAACTGACTTGTATCATGTCCAATCATGCATGAATAGTGACCAGTTTCATCTGGAAAGTGTCAGTTGGATTTGAAAATGTTAATTTGATTTGAAAAGTGTCCTATTCGATGTGAATGGGCATGCCGACCACTATGGGAAATCTCGAAACGATTGGCTAAGCACTACCTAACTCTATCTTACTTTCTCTTCAAAATGGGCTTTAACTAGACGTTTTTTTACCATTCATTTGACATCCATTTAATGCATATAAAGAAAGATCACTGGAAAGTCGAGTCAAAGTTCTGCTCAGCAAAAAGTTTTCGAGAACGGGTGCTGTTAGCGACTTCCATTGGAGTACGGTAACGATACCGTATACACAGAGAATATACTGTCCTCGTTTTTTTCTACTTGTTGGAGCTCCTACAGTTCTGTGCATAAAATAACACGGCCTGGCCCCAGTCTACCAGATGGTCTCGTGAACAAGTTGAACCTACCCACACAAAAAGATTTCAGGTTTTCCACACCGAGGCGCCAGAACTGACTGAACCTTGTGTGCCTATTGTGGGGTGTTTTCGTTCTGAGTCAGCATTCTTTCGGCAATCACATCTCCTCGTCGGGCGAGCAGAGAACACGGTCTTCGTCGTTTGGCAATCACCACGGAACTGGTTACTTTGAGTTTAGGTGTCAAAAGTCTGATGCATGTCGGTGAGTGACAGGATCCTTCATCGCTTAGAACAACGTGTGGGACCGTGACTTTTCTTTCGTTAAGAAAAGCAGCCTCAAAATTGCAAAAAAAAAATAAACGAAACAATAGGCAACTTCGGACAAACGAAAATTTTGAGTAAAACCTAATCACAAAGGACAGCGTTAATCAAATCTTATTCGGGATGTGCAGGGCATTCTATAATACTTCTACGGGATGTCGTGGAGGCAATCTGAATGCGCATTAGCCCCACATGGATCCCTAATGGATGAAAGACTTGATTGGCCTAGGTGGGAAATCCGAACCAAGAACCCGGTATCGGGTGCACTTGACAGCCGGCGCCTCCTCCGACTGCGATACATGTGCCCACTGTCCAAGTAATAGCTTTTAATAGAGCATGTCAATCACCTGTATCACCTGTCGAGTAATAGCTTTTAATAGACCATGTCAATACTCCAAGGCAATAGTGGGTCTCACATTACAGACCGAGTGCGAGATAGCGCAGTCGGAGGAGACGCCTGCTATCACCGGCACTTCAATTCTGTATTCTTGGTTCGAGTCCCTCCATGGCCAAGCAGCATTTTTCGCTCCAGTGTCAGTGAGTGGGTTGGTTGAGTTGATTTGTCTGGAAATTCCAGACATACCACGCTGAATTATCGACTCCAACTGGCCACCTCAAGTCACCGTGTAGGTCAAATACCATTCAAATTGCTTTGACGATACACCGTAGAAGTAGAGTGCGTGGCGCATCTCAAACTAGAGTTGACTGATGCCGTTTATTGTCGCTTAGGCCTCGTTTATACTCCCAACACCGAGCGACGCCATGGCGTGCATAGTGGCCAAATTGATCGATCGCGCCGCTCGATCAATATGGCCACCATACGTGGCGTCGCGTAGCTCGGCTTCGAAGTATAAACGGACCCTTATACTTATATTTTTTATACTTTTATTGTTATGCTCACTTTACTCCTATTATGAGATATACGTCTAATAGTTGAATTGTAACGCCGCCAGCGCAAAAATAAATCAATAATATTGATCGATTGTAGGTTCGATTCCGCGCCTGAGCCACTCGAGTAGAGTGCATTGGCGCGCTCTGAGGAATGCAAGGATTTCAGTAACAGCTATAGCAGCTTAATAATCCCCTCAGTTTTCTACTTATTTTTGGGCGGTCTGTAGCGCATTCTGAGGAGGCGCAACGCCGCTGTCGTGTGCACTCCGATTGGTGGTTGTTGGTTCGGGTCCCGCCCAGGCCAACGAAATATCTCCCGGTAAAATGTTACCAGACTTGACTGAAAACGGATAGGAGACTGTCCTGTCCATCGACTGGCCATCTCCTAGCATGGTATGAGCCAAATACGCATTCAAACTGCCTTCATGATATCATGCAGAAGCAGAATGCGTGGCGCATTCTGCGATGGGATTAACTAACGCCACCCTTTATCCCTATCCCTCATCTAGATTTGACGAAAATTTATTTATTTATTAAGTAATGTTTTGACAAAAACATTAGTTAATAAATAAATAAATAAATAAATAAATAAATAAATAAATAAATAAATAAATAAATAAATAAATAAATAAATAAATGGCTCTTTCTGCTTCAGATAGGGTATATTTTGCTTCAATTTTGCTTGAAGTATCTATGGAGCAGTTGGCAGGAGGCGCTGCTGGCGCACGCGCAAATCAAGTCTGAGTTCGATTTCGCGCCTGGGCCAACTAACCCTTCTATCTCCATGGAATCGTAGAAAAGGTTCTAGGCTTTCCAATTGTGCAGCGCATGAGAGACATGCGGATCTATCCTAGTCGGAAGGGGCAACGCTAGAAAAGCGAAGCGATTGAAAATGGTGTGACCCCTTTCGGCTAGAAAATTGCAAATTGCAAGGCCTTCCTGTTGGGTAGTTTAAGGTGTAGGTCAAAATTTATGGAAAACGCCCCCTCCCCATTAGGACAATTCCAGACTTTCCATAGCCAGGTGCACTTCAAGGCTGCTCCGTGATAGTCATACAGAAGTAGAATGCATGGCGCATCCCAGCGCTCTACCCTCCTAATTCCTCACTCCGCATCAGAAGACGCTAAAAACGTGCGGAGTTAGCGGCTTCTGACCGACCGATCGACCGCAAACATTACCACCGACCCATCGACACGATTCAGTTTTTCGACTGTTGCATTCAGAGGCGAATTGACGAGACGACATGTGCGACACACAATGGGTTCGATATGGGCACTGAGAAGACGACGAGGCGGCGATCCGGTTTCGAGTCGTCGTCGTCGTCGTCGCCGTCGTCCGCCGCTGAGCGCCGCCGATAGCCATCGAACACCGCCCCTCGATTCCACCGGCCTCCCCGGCTGGGTCGAGTTTTGCTGACCCTGTGCAGATGCATGCAGATTCTGTCGATATGCGAGCGGTAGCTCGATGTCGTCGGGAGTACGCCATGCCCTTCGCTTTCACAAAAGAAAGAACTCGCATAGTTTCATTTTAGTTCACTTTTATATGTCAAAAAGACGTGCTCAAAATTTGGGAAAAATAAGAGAAACGGTTATTTATAGAAAAGCAAACAAATAGAAAAAAGAGAGCTGATAAAAACGCAATAATTAAAAAAGGCTCATATCGTAAATTATAGACCACCATTGTATCCGATAGTATTTAGTTTGCGTCCATGTCGCTAATGTGAGCAGTATTAGAGGTGAGATTGTGCCGCCAGCTAATCACGTCATCGACCGAGTACTAGCTAGCCAATCAGGACGCCGCCGGCCGTACACGCCCCATTTCTGACAGGCACGCTCATTCGATGCGGCGCAATTGGCTTGCGCGTTTGTCCCGTTGCTGCCCACATTCGCGGCTAGAACCGAATTTTGAACGCATTTCCTAAAAGTATGGAAATCTTCAACTTTCAACTGTACCATTGGTCTGCGCCATGCATTCTACCATTGCTTGACAATTTGGAAGCACTTTGAACATAAAAAAGGAATGGATGTCGGCTGTAGGCTGGCTTTGTGCTCATTACCGCCCTAATTAAATTAAATTTTCAATTAATTCAAAATTTTCAAAGGCTGAGCCACAGTGCTGCCTTTTGTAAGAACTGAAACCATAAGCGCCTGGAGTAGTTGAAGCTCACTCCAAGGCGCGGAGGAGGTTGCTCTCCCTCAATATATGGACGAACCCCAACGGTATTTAATCGATCGTGGCGTGGAGAACCCACTGGAGCACTCTGGCACGCGACAGGGACGAACGGGAGACGTTGCTGACGCTGACGCGTACGCATCCATGAGAGAAGACCTCCTAAGCCCCATGTTTCGTCAACGTACGGGTACGAGAGACGTCGACGCATGGACCGAGCCGTCTAAAATTAAGTGGGCCAATCAGAAATTGCAATTCTCTGGACACGGCAGGCGTAATCGAGCAGATTCCATGGAATGTCAAAAAAGTTTCCAAACGCCCACAATATATTGATCACACTTCTTCGTAAAATCGTCCTCCTCGAAGAACATCAAGTGAGCCACTTTGGCACAAGCTTAGGATAAAATTGAGTATCAGAAGAGTGGTACGTGATACGCGCGACGATTATAAACGTTGCATTTCAAAGAAGATTTTTGGAGCTAATACCGCGTGCATTTCGAATCGAGATTCCTGTTTGGGGCCCCACCCAGGGCAACCGCTGACCCCTTCATCCGTCGTAGGTTGGCGAATTGGTACAAGACTTTTCCGGAAACGATAAAGCTCTGACTTTTCTTCATCGGCTGAGCATCGCAAGTCATTGAATATGCGATAACGCACTGAATTGGCCTCCACGACAGTTCACAGAAATAGAATGCGTGGCGCATCCCACAAATGGACTGATTCATACCGCCGTTTGTACTTTACCATTGCATATCGTACAACTAGGCTACCGCAGCCATTGGGTTTATAGCAACGATTACAAAACGGATTAAAACGTCCTTAATCGATCTCTTTTAGGATGCGCCATGTATTCTACTTCTACGCTATGTCGTGGAGGCAGTTTGAATGTGTAGTCGCCCTGACTTGCGACGGCCACGATTAATTGCGATGGCCAGCCGCTAGACAAGTCATTGCTTCATCCTTCCCAAGTCGAATCCAACAACCCAGGGGATGAAAGATTTGGTTAGCATGGGCAAGAAACCCTACCCAAGAACCTGGATTCCGGGTGCAGACGGCAGCCGGCGTCTCCTCCAGCTGCGCTACCGCGAGAGTGCAGGAACGCGCGTTGCCACTACCGTAATCGCGGCAGCCAATCATGTACCCTGCCTGTGCCGCAGATCTCTTTCATGATTGGCTGCCGCAGCTACGCGTCCCCGCACCCCCGCGGTGTGTCTTTGCGACATGTTCCTGAGCTATCAGCGCCTCCAAAAACTACAATATAGCATCCATAAAGAAAAGAAAAAAGAGAATGGAGCGTACAACGGGCCAGAATTCCACTTTACAATGAAACGCCATGTGTTCTGGTTTCTTCTGCTTCTGTAACACCTAGGTGAGCTATCCCAGAGCGCGGCAAACTAACCAGAAAAGGCGATGCCAGCGGATTTTGTGCGTACTGTAGCCCTTCTACAGTAGTCGAGTCGCTCAAATAAAACGTCTACTAGCTTGAGAATCGTGAACGAAGCGCGAAACAAAGCGTTGGCACCAAAATCGGGAGAGAATTTTCAGCACGCTGCGGTCGTAGTCCACGTCAATCAGCCAGCCAGCCACAGTTCCCAGCAATGCTCCGAAAGAAAGCTTCCTGTGTGCACTTTCACCGGCGGTGACGCGCGAAGCGAAACGAGTTTCTGTACCTAATGAGAAACGGAATCGCGCCACTGTCACACAGGAATAATTACCGAGCGCTTCTTTGAGGATTTCTTCAAATATAATTTCAGTCTGAAGGAATATCGTGATTGCTCGTGTCTTGGTGACGGCTTTTACTAGATAGGCTACAGAGGGTAGAGGGATCTAATTCTTAGATATTTCACCACTCCACGTTTTTTGCAACATTTTCCCTTCTCTCGAAAATATTACACACCCCGGTGCACAATTATAAGTTCACCCCCCCCCCCCCCCCTGACTTGTCCATTAATACTCGAGGACCCACTCCGAGGCTAAATGATATTACCATTGTGTTTCACACTATCGAAAACCTCTTCAGAAAAATTCTAACCGGGTTATCTTGTCGGTGCTGGATACCACCAAGTTTTATTGAAAATTTAACGGTTGGGTTATACTCCACTCGAAATAAGACGATTCGCATCCATTAATTTTCAAGGCATCAAAGTGAAATGTCCAGAAGACATACCTTACTTTTACCGACAGCTCCTCTATTCTTTGGTTGATTTATTTTAACTTAAACCTGATGATGGGCGCGTGTAGCGCCGTCGGAGGAGGCGCCGACTGTCGTGTGCACCCGATACCAGGTTCCTGGTTCGGATTTCCCGCCCAGGCCAACCAAGCCTTCCATCCCTCCGGGGTCGGTGAATTGGTACCGGACTTGTCTGGGAAGGATAAAGCGCTGACTTGTTCATCGGCTGGCCACCGCAAGTCATTGTATGGCCAAATACGCATTCAACTCGCCTCCACGACATCCCGCAGAAGTAGAATGCATGGCGCATCCCAAAAAGGATTGAACAGCGCCGTCCTTTATCCTTATCTTTAAACCTAATGACCCAGAAATAAGCGAGATTTAGAGTGATTAAAAAATAAAACATATTTTCTGATAAAATGAAGCATTCGCTTTCAAATGGCATATAACGCCGTGCAAAAAAAACACGGTAAAAATCATTTTTCTCTCTTTTAAACAATTCGCTAAAAATTAACAAAAAATAGCAGAGCAAGTAAACGCAGAAAATATTTTGATAGAGCAAAACATTGTCCTTCGTATGACGTATAACAATGTTTAAAAGAGTTTAACCAAAGAGTAGGAGCAGTTCGTAAAAACAATTTGTGTCTTCTGGATACTCCAATTTAACGCCCTGAAAATTAACGAGAATCAAAAATGAACGAAAATAAACGAAAACATTCAACGCAACGTTCCTGTAGAGAAAATCATTTTATTTCGAATAGAGTGTATAGCACTGTGCAAAAATCTCTAACGTAACCAGAGAGAAGGAGCTGACGGCAGTGGTCATTTTTCTTTTCTTGGCTTTCTATTTTAATGACATAATAACTGACAAAACTCAAAAGTGAAAAAAAGCGAAACACAGCCTTTAATAGAACAAGCCGTTCCCCTTCGAATTCGAATGTACTCGAACTCGAGTGCTCGAATAATCGTGATTTTCGAGTGTATTCGAACTCGATTGCTCGAATAATCGCGATTTTTTACTCTATTGCTCGAATAATGTAGGAATATTTAAAGTACAGTCTTTAATAGAACAAGCCGTTCTCCTTCAAATGGTATAGCATACTGAGCGGAAAATTTTCGAGAAAATTCGGAATAAAATGTTAAAAATGGTGGGCAGTTAGTTTCTAACCTAGTGTATGGTTTTCCTTCCGTACCAGTACAAAGTCATCGAGCCAGGTGGTAGAATATTTTAATAAATGTAGGAATATTTGAAGTACAGTAATGACAGGACCTTTCGGTCCGAGCTAATGAAGCGACAGTAGCCGGCCGCGAATAAAGTGCCGGGAATTTTCCTAACACGCGGACAAAGTGCGAACTTAATTCGCCCAACGCTCCGAACTAGTCGTCAAAGTTCGTGGCGCACCCCACAATCACCACTGACGTGAGAAAACAGGCCCTGCTGTCAATCATGGAAGAAGGAAGTAGGTGAGGAGCAGGCAAACATGCTACTCCTCCCAATGTACGTCATCGGAGTGGGCACGTCACAATGAACGACTGTGGCGCGGTCGTATGTATTTCGGGGTTGTGGAAAGGGAAAGCTACCGGGACGAACATACGCCTATGGACACGCTTGGCAGCTTCAGGTCAAACTTCAGAATTGACTAAACGTGCTCCATACGTGAACAGTCCTTACACTTAGGTACCGAACTTACGAACTAAAGCAAACAAGCAAACGAATAACAGACTAACAACCGTACCGAACAGATGGCTCAATTCTAAGGAATAAGCAATGCACAGGTAACACTCTGTAGAAGAAACTGACTACGGAAGGACTTCGACCTCGCATGGAACTTCAAGTTGAGACCAGGACGTTAGAAAGAGCTCGGAATGCTGAATACGAGTATGGGTGTCAAAATTGCAAAATGAAACTTCTGAGCGAGTTATGACCAGCCGAGGTTGGGTGGCCTGACAGCAGGTTGGAGCTGGAACGGGAGAAACAAGGCATGGGAGCACCGTAAGAACGGGCCGCTAGCTGCGGCGGTGGCGCAGAGGTAGTGCCATCGTTTGTCATGTGTGAAGGAGTTGGTTCGGTCCCTGTTGCTGCCAGTTTTTCGCACATCATGAATAATCTTCGAAACGACCTCTTATTCTAAATTATGACACGTTTTCGATGGAACTGATATCCATGGAACAAAGCAAAAAAAGGGTGCAGCAAAAAGGCCAGTGGAATAATGTATGTAGGATAAGGAAGCCCAAAATGTCGTTGTTCTATTGCTTTTTTCACTCTCTATGTCCTTTTCACCAGCAAAGGTGGTGTCCATTCTTCTTTCTGAATTCGGGGTGCCAGACGACAACGATGCACCAACTCGTGAGGAGAAGAGAACGCTAGAAGGTTCACAGATATTCTACGGGCATTTTACAAACCTGTATGATAGTTTTCCCAGAAATTTAATCAAACTCGTGTCATAATTTAGAATAAGAAATTACTCGAAGATAAATCATCATATGCAAAAAACCGCATCAATGGGGACCGAACAAACGACGTCACGCTTGGCGACCGGGAGCACTGCCTCTGCGCTACCGCCGCAACTGGCTGGCGGCATGTTCTTACGGGGCTCCCATCCTTCGGCGTTCTCGCGCCAGCTCCAGCCTGCGGTCAGACCACCCAATTTTGGCAGATCATAACTCGCTCAGGAATTTCATTTTGCAATTTTGACACCCATATTCGTAATAAGCATTCCGAGCTCTTTCGAATGATCCTGGTGTCAACTTGAAGTTCCATGGGAGGTCGAAACCCTTCCCTGGCGAGCTCCCTGTCAAAAACGCATGGCGAAGGTAAGCTCCAGTACCGCTTCAATCAGTGGAGGTGCCGGCTATTGCGTGCATCTGGTATCGGGTTCTTGGCTCGGGGTTTCCCGCCTAGTCCGAACAAGCCCTCCATTTTTCAAGGGGCGGTGTCCTCAAGTCACTGTATGTCCAAATACACCTTCCAATCTCCTCCATGACATCCCAAAAAGTAGGATGCGTGGCGTCTCCCAAAATAGGTTGAGTAGCGCCGTACTTTGTCCTTTATCTTTTGTTCGTTTATGCTAGACTGTGATCTATCCACGCCTTGAAGTAAATAAATAAATAAATAGACGATTTCTTTTGTTATGTCGCTAGGAATAAATAATGGAAGATAAAGAATAAAGAGCAAATGCCCTCTCGGATGCGCCACGCATTCTACTTCCATATGATGTCGCGGAGGCAACTGGATTTACATTTAATGGCTGAAAGCCTATTTATCTAGCTACTTGCGGTGGCCAACCGATGTATATTTCAGCGCTTTATCCTTCCCAGACAACTCTGGTACTAATTCACTGGACTCCTGAGGCCTAGAATGATTGGCTGGCCTGTGCGGGAAACCCGAGCCAAGACTCTGGAGTCGGGTACACGCGACAACCGACGCCTCCACTTACTGGGCCCTCCCCCCCCCCCCCGATTAGGATAGATTTCTGAGGCTCTGTCGATGATCATAGCGTAGATAAGCCCCCAGTCCTAGATGTGCTTCTGACGATAGTCTTCCCGACAATTCCAGTAACAAAGTAAAAGACTTCTAACGGATAGAAGGCAGTGATGGCTTCGTTGCTAGAACTCTACCCAGAGTTTCTGCTCTCCGGCTACTTTTTGAGTTCGGATAATGTCCCAAAAAGTAGAAAAGCACTATTTTCTTTTTTAAAAAATGGGCTCCAACAGTTGCAGGAGCAAAAGACAGCACCGGAGCATATCTAGATCCGTCCAGTATATTTCTAGCCGTACATATATACTATCTCACGTCAAATTGGACACACTTTCACATCAAAACTCTTCTCAACAAGTCTAATGCTTTTGGAATCATTCCAAACACCTTCGAAATTAAACGAGATACTCTTCGAGAGAGCTAGAATAATTTTTTGATCAAGGAAAATTTCGCATAACTTTCTTGAAGTTTTGATCCTCCTAGCCAATAAGTGAACACATTGTTTGAAATCTTATAAACTTCTCATTTTTAGGAAAAAATAATAACCTAAAGCTTGTTCTAAAAGGCAGAAGGGTGACCATTTTTTAGATCCAGAGGGAAATAATGGAAATAAATAATTTTATAGGATCTTAAACAACGTGTTCAGTTAATGGATTGGAAAATTGAATTCAAAAAATAGATTTGAAATTTTACAAAAATTCTCATTTTAAAGGCAAAATAATGGTGCAGAGCAATTTTCAGTCTCAAAAAAAGAGGTTGAGCCATGTTCTTTTTCAAGACGTCGCGATTTTTATTCGACTGATAGCAGAATTTTTGTTTGCATGGAGCTTTACAGCCGTAAACGATAGAACAAAAACAGTTGTAACAAACACAACACAATATTCACACTTTGATGCTTTATGAGGCCGCACTTACACTATCAATCAAATGAAAATCGCAACGGTATAATCGAGGCATGGCGCGACTTCTTCCCTGACAGCACTAAGTGGATTGCACCTTGTTGCACTTCATAGCCAAATTTTTTATTATTATTTTTTCTCTACGCTAGCCTTAGAACCGGGACGCGGATATGGCTGTTTGAACAATTTGTCGGCTTGTCGCTTGTTTGTCCATATTTTTTTCCTCAAAAATAAAAATTTTGTTAATTTATTAGGCTAATTTAGGCAGCTAAACTAAAAACATTTCAAAGAAAACTACACTAAAAGCAATTTCCTAGAGCAAAACATTATTCTAAACATCTTTTGGAGTCTGTAACAGCCTGTTTAACATGTAGAAAGCTCCTTTCGATTTGAAAGACGTCCACTTTGATCTCAGAAGCGTCGATATTGTTTAGAACAGAGTCCAGTTTGATTTGAGGTATCAAAGTTGTCGTGTAAAATGTCTAATTCAACTGAAAAGTAAAGAGTTTAATGTGAAATTGGTCAGTCTAGGAAAAAATAAGAAAAGGTGCGGCTAATTTTATGGATATTTATACTAAGCCTTCCCAATGTACATTATACAAAAAAATACGCTATACAGTTTGGTTTAATTACCCAAGTTTGAGGTAAAATGGCCTAGCCGAATGAAAGCTACTGACCGTCGGTCTAGTCCACTTCTGGGTTAGGTTGTCGCGAAGCGAACAACTGAGTAGCCTAGGCTCATAATAAAGGAAACCCGAGGGAAACTACGGCTCTAAAAACTCTCGGGACACTGTCCTTAATGTATGCAAAATGCTTAAATTATTCAAAGGGCAAATTCCTTCTGCTCCAGTGGGATAGGACATGCCATAAAATGTCACAAAAAAGGAGGCAGTCTCGCACGCGCACCGGCCCCTGGGGTGTGATTCGGTGAGCGACGGCGGCGGTGTGGAATGAAATCGCCCGGGCTGAAACTCATCATTAAATTCTGTCAACAAGCGGTTCATCAACTCGAGGCGGATCGATCTGAGCCTTGGACAACTCAGGGACATAAAGATTAAGTTGTTACAGGATGTTTTGTTACGATCAAAACTCTTGCGCCAGGCGGGACTCGAACCCGCATCTTCTGCTTTCCGGGCAGCAATGTGATATCCGGTGGTGTAAGGCGAACATCGCTGCCCGGAAAGCAGAAGATGCGGGTTCGAGTCCCGCCTGGCGCAAGAGTTTTGATCGTAACAAAGCATTCTGTAACAACTTATAGCATCTCTATCAGCCGCTCCAGGCTTAAGCAAATGTGATGAAACATAAAGATTAATTCGAGCAGAAATCAGAATATATCCAGAAGGCCATATACTGATGTGATCGATGCCAACATCCCTGGTTCCTCTGTAGGCCTTCTGTAGGCGATTTGAATGCGTATTTGGCCTATACAGTGACTTGCGGTGGCTATCCGATGGACAAGTCGGTGTTTTGTCCCTTTATAGACAAGTCTGGCACTTATTCTCAACCATGGAGCGACTGAAGGCCCACTTGACCTTGGTCGGATCCGAACCGAGAACCTTGAATCGAAGTGCACGCGACAGACGGCGCCTTCCCAGACTGCGCTAGCAGACTTCTACACACTCTTCACTTTAGCGTAAAAGCGCCGCAAAATGCTGTAATATATGCCTTAAAAATTTAGCTGGACGAAAAATATGGAGCTACAGGTGGGGCTGGGCGTGATGGGGTGAATTTCTGGGATGCGCCATGCATTCTTCTTCTGCGAGCTGTAATGGAGGCAGTGTATTGACATTTGACTTTCTCTTATACAAATGCTAAAACTACATTGTGGTGTAGGTGACGTGATAACTGATCTAAATCCCTGAGCCCACGGAACTGTAAAAGGCCACTGTTCTTCTTCATACATGTTTTTTTCTACCTTTCTCAAATTCATGGAGATCTAACGACTTCTGGACTAGAACAAGATCCATTAAGAACAACTGGAGCAAATACAATCTTCTGAGAGATTAGAAAGACGTCTCATTTGATGACCTACCCAATGGCAGGTGCAATACTTTAGGGATGAAAATCAGTGCATAATGTGCCGGTGACAACATTAGGAATGAAGACGACAGGTCGGTACTAAGGTGGCTGGATTTCCAGGGAATCAGACACGATTTTCAAACAAAGCCTCTTCGTTATAGCATCTAGAAAGTTTCTAAAAGATCATCTAAAATGGAAAACATGTACAAATACAAAACATGTACTTTTCACGTCGAATTGGACATTTTTCAAATGAAATTTGACGCCTTTCACGTCAAATTGGACACTCATCTAATCCTAAGTCTAAGACTTTTTAGGTCAAAGTGAACTCTTTCAAATTCAAATCAGCTTCTTACAGAATAAACTGCGACTCTCCAAGATGATTAGAATAATTTTTTTGTTCAAGATTTTTTTTACAACTTTTCTTGGTTTTTTTAATTCATTGTCCAAATGAGCGTAATGATTTAGTAAAAAGTCTCCAGCTTCTCTTCTCTTAAGCTCGTCGCGATTTTAATTTGATTAATATGGTAAATGCTGCTTAAATGAAGTATCTAACCGAGGATATGTGTGTTCGTTACAGTTGTTATTGTAGTATCGTCGGCAGCCGTAAAACTCCATGAAAACAGAAATTTTGCTATCAATCGAATAAAAACCGCGACATCTTGGACGAGTGCATGGCGCATTCCTTCTTTTAGCACTAAAAAATGGCCGCCTTCCTGCTCTTAAAAACAAATTTTAGGTCCTTTTACCCAAAAAAAAAAAAGAATTTTATTGAATTTCAAACAATGTCTTCATTTATTGGTTAGGTGAATTAAAGCTTCCAAGGAATCTTATTGAAAATTTTTTCAAACAAAAATTATTCTAACACTTTTTGAAAAGCATCTATGTTAATGTAGAAGAAGTTAATTTTAATTTGGAAGAGTTCGCTCTGATTGCAAAACTTTTAGGTTAGTTTGGAAGAGTGTCCAATTTGATCTTTTGATTTTTTGCTGCAAATCATTGCATAGGCCAAACATGATCTCAAACGGTCTCTACGATATCACATGTAGACCGAATGCGTGGCGCATACCAAAAAGGATTGTTTAACGCCGAGCTTTACCGTTACGCTGAATATGTGCAGAGTTAGCGCTAGAGCGAGCAGGATTCGAGATGGAGCGCAAGTGCTGAGCGCTATCGGATATCGTTCTTATCGCTTTTGGTGGGAAAAAAGTAAAAATATTATAGAAGGCCGACCCAAATCGCTGTAGGTGACCCATTAAATACACGAAAAAGTCGAAACATTGCTGAACTGGTCACTTACTTCGACAAAAAGGCAACCAATATAAAATGGATTCCAAAAAAGAAAAAAGACTAGAAAGACTGTCACTGCTACCAAAATGAGCACATTTATTCCAGAGACCGTCCAGAAAGCTACCGATATACAAGGGGCGCATTATAGCGCACTTGGAGGATGCGCCACCTGTCGCACGCACCTAAATCTAGGTTCTTGGACCAGATCTCGATGCGCTCCATCAGTCCTTCCAAGGTAAATTGGTACCAGACTTCTCTGGAAGGGGTAAAACACTAATTTTTCCATCGGCTGGGCTGTGCAAACCGTTTCTGGGACAAATACATTTACAAACTGCCTAGAAGTATTATAGAATGCGTGACGCACCCCAAGAAAGGACTTATTGACGGCGAGCTTTACCCTATCGTTGTTCTCGTAAAGTAGTTAACCGAAAGTAAGGCTAGATAGGTCGGCTAAAAATCAAAATTTCTTTGAAAAGTCGGAAAATTATGACAGAATAGCACTTCGAAATCATAACATGGATAGGAAGAAATGTCTACAAATTAAATGGAAGAAGCTTCAGGCGCGAATAAAACCATAATAATTTAACAGAATAATTCATCCAGACGCGAGAATTAGCGAATGGAAAGGCTGAAACCTGTTTGAAAACACGAAATTCTTCAGAAAATCGAAACGACGCACACAATATCACCAGGAGAGCGACTCATCAAAGACCAGGTGATGTGCAGAATAAGTTACTGAGACGCTCTCGACGTCGCTGAAAGTGCTAGGAGATGGACATCGCGCGCCGTTGCGGCGGCCGGCGTTCGAACGGCGCGACGGCGACAACCTGACCTAGATTATCAGCAAGCACGACAACCGATGGGAAAATGGAAGAAGAAGAAGAATCAGTGGTCGCAAGTACGAGCCGGTGAGGAGACGGAGCATCGAAAACCGGTTCAGAACAGAGTAAAACGCCGAGTTCAGCGCCACGCCACAGTTTGCAGCGGCGGACGGTCCTTCAACGATGAGCAAGTCTCTCTCGCCTCTTCCTGTCAGGTCGTTGTAGACGACATCTGGACGTTTGACAGCATTCTGAACAGCGTGGAGCCGATCGCGTGTTGTAGTGCAGCCGGAGGAGGCGCTGCATCTCGCATGCACCTCGGATCGATTCGTGACTCGGTGCTTCCCGTCCAGGCCCACAGAGCCTTCCATCCACATTTCATAGTATTTTTCTGTTTCCTTTGCGTTGAAGAAAAATCCATCGCTTGAATGCGAGCGGACTGTTTGCCAAACATGTTGCTTGTGTTCAATTCTTCGATATTAACGGACCCTGAGTGCATTCCAAGTCAAGAATCTTACAGTTAGTTCTGGTGTCCCGTCCAGGCGCAGGATTCATCAATGACTTACAGCAATTTAACAGAGACTTAACAGTCAAATTCCTGAAAAAATGATACTTAACGCGACTTATCAACAAGAGATGCAGTGAAGTGCCAGCGTTATCAGGAATTTCCGCTGTAAAATTTCTGTTAAACTGCTGTAAGTCGTTTACGAATCCGGCCTCAGGTCAACCAAGTCTTCCAGGTCATCCGAATCAGCACCAGACTTGCCTGGGAAAATAAAACCCTGACTTGTCCATCGACTGGTCACCGCAGGTAATTTTGTAGACCAAACCAGGGGTATACCCTTCGGTTAAATCGTAAAATTCCGTTAAAAAGTATGGGTAGCTGCCTAGTATTGTTTCAATTAAAAACATCACTGGGACCGTTTTATATACCCCTTAGGATAGCTGGACACTCTCAAGTGAAACCTTTGAAACTTTTTGAATATCGACAAGTATTGTAACTAAACTCCTTCCGAGTAAAAACGAATGCCTTCCAAATTAAATTAATAAAGTATTAAAAATTATTTCTGCAAGCCACTAAACCCATCCTCATATCGCGACTTTCTCGCGATCATAGGACGATTTGTGGGATATTGTAAAAGAATTTTCGCTTTAGGCTCTATCACACTGTTGAGGTATGCAAACGAAAAAGGTACATGTCGCGTAAGTGAGCAGCATTGGTAGGTGGGAGCATGTCAGCCAATGATAACCAAACAGAGCACAGACCGAACACATGCTAGCTCATCAGTGTACCAACTGCGCATGCTCCCTCTGAACGGCATGCCCATTCAGTGCGGTCTAATCGGTTTAGGCTCGCCCCTACCAATGCTGCTCATCTACGCGACATGTACCCCAAAAAACTCCTTATAAAAGAGTCATATGGGAAAATTCACATGGCGCTCTTCTCACGTTCATATTAGCTTGTAGGATGTATTTTGAGATGCTCTCATGTGTATCGTATTTGTAAACTAAACAGTTTGGTTTAATTACCCATGTTTGAGGTAAAATCTGGTCTACCACTCGTATATGTGTGCTCCGACGGACATAAACACTCTGAACCACCGACAATCTAGCTTATCTCATACTATTGCATAATCAACCTGTAACTAATGTAATAATGTTGGAAAAGGAGAGGCTGTTAATGTACCACTATAATTTTTAATAATTTAATAATGTAATTTGGAGAGCATTCGTTTTTATATCATTTTCACGTCAAATTGGACACTCTTCTAAGCTAGCCCAAGACTTTTGAAATCAAAGCGAATTCTTCTAAATCGAAAATCGACCTTTAGGCAGTTCAAACTATGGACTCAATAAAATGGTTAGAATATTTTTTTGTACAAGGAAAATTTGATATATCCTTCGATGAAATTTTTAGTTCACCTGCCCCAAGATACGAAATAATTTCATAAAAAAATTTATTCTTGAGAAAAAATAATAAATTAAATTGTTTGAAGCGTAACAAGGTAGCAATCACACAGCCGATTAAAAGACGGGATTGCGCCATGCACTCGAAAAGCGTGTCGCAATGTTTAATTGATTGATAGTGTAAATACTGCTTGCATGCAGCAGGAGAGTTAGAATAAGTATGTTTTCACAATTGCTTATATCGCACCATTCGTAGATGTGAAACTCCAGGCAAACAGATTTTTTTTGGGATTTTGCCTTCGATCAAACGGCGCCGGTGGTGTAAAGGCGTAGAGCATTCCCGCCCGGTCAGAGGGAGGTGTGGGTTCGAGTCGCGCCTAGCGCTAGAAGTTTTGATCGCAACAAAACATCGTTATGACAGCTTACAACCTCGATACCAGCCACTTGAGGCTTAAAGAAACTGATTAGAATCTTTTTTATTAATCGAGTAAAAATCGCGAGGCTTCGGACGAGGACATGGCGCAATCTCTGTCTTGGTAATAAAATGGCTGCCTTCCTGCTCTATAAAACAAGATTTAAATCGCAGTTTTTTTTCAAGAAAAAGTTTTGGATCTGTCCTAGTCCGGGGGGCCACATAATTAAAAAGTGTGTAACAAAATGAATTGGGACTTACCGAGCTGCTCCTGGGAAACAACATGAAACCTAGAAGAAACCAAAAAACGAAAGAATGAACAAAAAATAAAAAATCGCCGCGGTTTTACAACCGAACCGGCGGGCAAAGAGTGACGGAATGGAGGCATGCCGCGTACCTACCGCCGGCTGACATGTTATAAACAGGATCTAATGCCGCGTGCTGACCGCGGCCCGACATGTTATAATCACGATCTAACATGGTAAGGAAGGCACACAACTTTGCCGGCTTACAACCGCAACAAATGTATTTTTTCCGTTTTTTTTTTCTTTGTGACTTTTTTCTTGTTTAGGTCCCATGTTGCTCTGTAGGAGCGGCTCGGTAAGTCTCAAGTGGATCTGTTACATATAATACTTCCTCGTTATGTGCCCCCCCCCCGGACTAGGACAGATCCAAAGTTTTTTTTGTAATGTTTTAAACTATGTGTTCTCTTATTGGAAAATAAACTAAAACTTCAAGGGAAGTTATAGCAAAATTTTTCTTAAACAAAAAATTATTCTAAGCTTTTTGGAGTGTCTCTAGTTTAAAGTCGAAAAAGTTTATTTCGATTTGGAAGAGTTCGCTTTTGATTGATTTGAATGGTCTTAGGCTAGCTTAGAAGAGTAAAAGTATCCGAAATGATTTCAAAAGTGTTCAATTTGATTTGAAAAGTGTCCAATTCATGTGGAAATAAATAAAAACAAATGCCTTTCAAATTAAATTTTTGAATTATTAAAAATTACTTTCAAAAGTCTTTCTTATCGTTTGGAAATTTTTCCCAACATTATTACATCAGTTACAGGTTCATTATACAACAGTATAAGAATGAGTCTAGAGGGTTGTTGAAATAATTTTTAATAATTTGATAATTTAATTTGGAAGGCGTTCGTTTTTACTCGGAAGGTGCTTGGTTTCGGAACTTGTCAAAATTTGAGAAGTTTCAAAGGTTTCACTTAAAAAAGCCCAACTCGTGAAGATGGCATATAAACCGGTTCCAACGATTTTTTTATTGAAACATTACTCTGCAGCTATCTACATTTTCTAACGACTCTAACGATTTAACGAGAACGCAACCCCTGGACCAAATAAGCATTCAAATTGCCACCATGACATCCCGTGGAAGTCGAATGCGTGGCGCATCCCGCAGAAGACCTTGATGCCGTTATCCTTTGGAAAGACGTAAAAAGTCGTGGAGCAGTTTCAAAAATTTCGGATCTTCTTTGCTTCCGCTTAGGATCGACTGCTGTCACGACAGGTGGTTCCCATTCTTCGTCACGCTTCCAGCACTGTAACATTAGAGCAAGCAGATCTCTACAACGAACCCTACAGCTCCTATCCTGCACCTCAAAGCTGGGGGAAAACCTTTAAGAATATACCGCGGTGAAAACGGTAGGGTATGATCTACCATGGCACGAGTACGGGACGAGGTCGTCGCCGTGTCGAGCTGGAGAAGCGAAGAAGAAGCGCGTGTAGCAGGTAGCAGGTCTCTCATCATCATCATCATCGAACCGCCGGTGGTGGTGGCTGCGAATTACGATCCGATATCGAAACACGCTTAACGGGTTTAAGGTGTAAGATCAGCAGTGATGCATTGTGGGTGCAGTTCTGATGTACGTTCTCGCCACACCGCCCCACCGGTGGTGGGGGTTTTTGGAGAGCTCCAGGGGTTCTGCTTCGAGTCACGCTCACGGAGAACAGCTTCGTGCCACGCGGCCTTCGAGACGTCGAAAATGAGCTGACGTCGACCGTCGGCTCTGATTCTGCGTTTCTGCCGCCTAACCTGTGAGAAATAACTTAAGTGGCGTTTTTTAAGGCGAATTTGGGAACTACTGGCTAGCAGTGAAGCTCAGCCCTTCTCTAGGCAGATAATTTTTCACAATAAAAAATAATTTTTTCCACATTTTTTTCAGAAATCCTGCCTTCTTCTACTTTTCCTTCTTCCTGCATCTTTCTCTTTCTTTCTATAGCCTAAGTACTTATTTACGAGTTGAACAATTGAATCAGTTCCTCTGGTGAAGTCCTCTCCTAACAGTGCGTGGTTTTGAATTTGCAATAAATAAACAAATAAATAAATAGAATAAATAGAAATAGAAAAGAAATAAATATATAAAATAATAAAGGCTATAGGCTCCATAGTGGGCTAAAGTTTTTCCAGTCCTTTCGAAATTCCAACAAACTTCCGAACTAAATAAAGTACTGAATAATAATAACAAAATAATAGAAAATAAATGAATAAATAAAAATAAATAAATGAATAAATAAAGAGCTATAGGCTCCATAGTAGGCTAAGGTTTTCCCAGCCCTTTCGAAATCCCAACGAGCTTCCGAACTAAATAAAGTTCTGAATAATAATAATAATAATAATAAAATAGAAAATAAATAAATAAAAATAAACAAATAAATAAAGGGCTATAGGCTTCATAGTGGGCTAAGGTTTTCCCAGCCCTTTCGAAATTTCAACAAGCTTCCGAACCAAATAAAGTACTGAATAATAATAAAATAATAGAAAATAAATAAACAAATAAATAAATAAAAATAAATAAAGGGCTATAGGCTTCATAATGGGCTAAGGTTTTTCCAACCCTTTCGAAATCCCAACGAGCTTCCGAACTAAATAAAGTACTGAATAATAATAAAATAATAGAATAATAGAAAACAAATAAATAAAAAGCTATAGGCTCCATAGTGGGCTAAGGTTTTCTCAGCTATTTCAAAACCACAACTCCTGGAAACTCCTGAACTAAATAAAGTACTGAACAAATAAATCAACAAGCTCAGTAATCAGTACCTCACGCATCCCACTTTCACAACCTGTCCTGCTACATACAAGGGATAAAGAATAAACTTCCTTTTTGGGATGCGCCACGCATTCGACTTCTAGGATGTCGTTGAAGGAGATTTGGAAGCGTGTTGGCCATACAATTACTTGCGATGGCCAGTCAATGGACAAGTCAGTGTTTTATCCTTCACAGACAACTTCTGTATCAAATCGCCGACCCCGGCGGGATGGAAGGCTTGGTTGGCCTGGTGGGAAATCCGAACCATGAACGCTGAATCGGGTGCACGCGACAGCCGCCACCTCCTCCGACTAAGCTACAAGCGTCTTGGTCCACCATTACAATTACAAAAAGCACAGAAGACACTTTTCAAGTATGCGCCATGCTTTCTTCTTCTACATGATATCACGGATATGGCTCGAGCAGTCCGCCCACAGGATAGCAATCAAAGTGTTCTTTCGCTAAATAACAGGCTTGTGCTAGTTCACCGAGAGACTGAAGGATTTCGTGAAGAACAACAAGAAGAACAACGATCGCAACTGATTAAACTGTCTGTATCAGCTGGCTGCGCTGTTCCAGCCGTGTGCCCGCCTAGAAACGGCTGCTCGAAACTGCTGCATGATCACCATCATCGTCACATCACATCAGAAACTCGTCCGTCATCCCATCTTGGCCAGGCCGACTCGATCGACCGAATCAACCACGGTGATCGTGACTGAGGCATCAGTGGGCGAAGCTCAGAAGGAAAGAAAGAAAGAAAGAAAGAAAGAAAGAAAGAAAGAAATTAACGAACTCCGAACACTTTGTTTGGTCTGCCGTCGAGGCGACTAGGAAAACACTGTGGGAGAATGCGGCAACGCGCCAAACACTCGAAACGAACAATCGCCTGTGCTTGAATATTCCATAGCTGGCTCGATACTCGACCGTATTCTCACACAGGGTCCACCGTCGGCCACGTTCTGGCCAGAAGGAGGTTCGTCGAGACCGTCCGCGAAATATGAAGCTTCAAGCCTTCATAGTGAAGCAAATGCGCTCCGCTTTCCTGAACAGCTGCTCCTCTGGGTCCAATAGATCCTCAGGCGTTTCTATGCTTCAGCGTTATCAAAGCTACGTGTTTCGATTACGCGGGAAGACGATCGATACTGGTAACTTTCTTAACGCCAAGCCGCATGGGGATAGGCCCGTTTATACTTCAACGCCGAGCGACGCGACGCCACATATGGTGGTCATATTGATTGACCGACGCGATCGATCGATTTGGCCATTAGACGTGCAGTCGCGTCGCTCGGCGTAGGAATTATAAACGGGGCCCTAGGCCCCGTTTATACTTCGTCGCGGCGCGACGCGACGCCACGTATAGTGGCCATATTGATTGTGCGACGCGATCGATCAATTTGGCCTCATTGCGTGGCCATCGCGTCGCGCCGCGATGAAGTATAAACGAGGCCTTAAGGCCAAACTGATTGATCGCAGCCGCCCGGAATGTATCGCGCGAACCCGCGACCAATCGCGCCGCTCTCGAAATGGGCGCGATGCGTGTGCTCAACGGTGGATTTGGGCGCGGTATACTCGCACTTGTCCGTAGTACGTGATCGTGCGTAAAGTGCGCAATCGTGCGTAATCGCGTCATCACGTCGCCCGCTGTTCGGAGTGCTCATCGTCGTGCAAAACAGCGCGACGTGATAGGACGCATCGCTTCGTTCGAACCTCGTCGCACGGCGATTCGAACGAAGCGATGACGCACGACTGGAAGTGTAAACCGAGCCATAGAAGTATTAAAAAATCGCCTCAGCCGCTTGTCACCGCGCCGCGCCGTCTTACAGTATCCCAAAATTCCGTTAAATAAGATGTGTTACGGTGGCAAAGTATGATGGCGAAGCAGCGCAGTCGGTCGGCGCGAAAAATCGATACCCATGTCGGTCATGGTGCCACGCACCCTATCCAACGATGGTACTTCTCCTTATCGCGCGACAACCGGAGTATAAACAGGGCCCTAGATGAGATTTATACTCCAACCGCCGGACAGCGCTCGAAGCGTCATAAAATATGCCAACATCGATCGTATGCACGGCTGCATCGACTTGGTTGCCTCTATAATGCCGCGGTTGAAGCATAAATACTGCTAAATGTAGCCATTAACATTTGAGTCGACTTCCTCAAAAATCGATTGTAATCGATAGTGAATGGTATCAAATGAATACTATACATTATCATTATAATATAATATTGTTTTATCAACTGAGTATTATATATTATTATAGGAATTTAGGTAAATGTTTTGTATGCTCCTTTAGCTAGCTACAATTTTTGCATGGTACTCTTGTGTTGTGTTAATAGGGTATTTTACACGTTATTTTAACGTAGAATAAATAAATAAATCAATAGTAAATTGGTTATTCAACGTGTCTATATTGTTAGCTGTGAAGCATGAACACCGGGTTATTTCCTTAGACATGACCTATTCTAGGCAGAAATCGATTATATCAATCGATAGTGATTGACCAATCAATTTTTTGCAGGCTGAGTGGCATTTTTGTGATGCCTTTTCGAAAAGGACGATTTTAAGCGGAATTCCATAATATCGATCGACATTGATTTTCCGACCGATGCTATGAAGGTGTCTTGAAATCTACACATTGGCCCTCGTATTCGCATGATGCCCACTTTGAACGGCCATCTTTGAACCTAAAAATCGATGCCATCGATCAATATCGATCGGCCATTCAACACTGCTTGCTCGTATTGAAGTATCTGCATCGCTGCCAATGCTGAGCAAAATTCGATAATATTGATCGACATTTACTAGCCCATCGATACAGCATACTTGCGAGGTCTGGGTCTGCACTCCGCGTCGTATTCGCTCTATAGTCACGTAAAACGGCCATTTCTGTACAGGAGCCGATAATATCGATCGATATTGATTCACCTCTCGAAGCGTTTCCATCAGTTGTCGTATTTCCCAAATTAGCATGAAGTATAGTAATATCAAAGCTGAGCAGATTCATGCAGAAGATCAGGATCTGGGCTGCAACTAATTTTGCGCAAACGCACAGACAGGCGAACACAGTGGAAGATTAATAATTCTAGGAGCAGTAGAGATTTGAGCCTGATTTCTTGCTTGAATTATGTGCCGTTATTACACCTTGCAGGACGCTCTATCCTTGGTTAGAATCGCGGAAGTGGATGCAAGCGTGAAAAGGATACATACATTGCTACGTATACCAATTCCTACGGAAAAACTTCAGAACAACACGACCACGTGGGTTAAGTGAATGGAAGAGCAACTCCTTGGGTGGGGCCTGTCAAACAATGCTCCGTCAAAATCACATGGACGTAGAACTCTAAACAACTCGGCTGCACATCCACCAAAATAGACCCTTCATTGACCAACCAGTTATCAATTCGACCCATCAACTAACTGTTGCCGCTCGCACGAATGCCACTTGAGAGTTCACTAACAGCTGCGAAAAGACTGGTTTTAATTAGGTGTTGTCAGTTGTGCAAAATCAGGTCTTCGAGCTCATAAAAGAAAAACAACAACCTTCACAGAATTCCTCGAAATGTAAAATTTTGAGCTGTTTTTGAGTCGATCTCTAATTATGGAAACAGTCCAACATACAACGACAGCTCATATCGCGCGTAATAAGTATTAGGCCCGTTTATACTTCGTCGCGGCGCGACGCGACGCCACGTATAGTGGCCATATTGATTGAGCGACGCGATCGATCAATTTGGCCTCATTGCGTGGTCATCGCGTCGCGCCGCGACGAAGTATAAACGAGGCCTTAGGCCAACTGTGATAAGCGCGCGCTCTAGTGACCCCTTCAGTTTTGGCGGGAAGCGAAGTATGCACTAAGGTATTTTTGGACAACTTACATGCTCGATTAGTGTTAGTAAATGATTTCCTCAAGTAAGGAAGCGCAAGCTCGAGGTAACTTGAAGCTTCTTGCATGTAAGCAAAAAAATCTGGGACCCCGAAGTGCCCTAGATGTGCAGGTTTACATGCAAGATGCAAGTAACTCACACTAAGGTTGCCCTCAGAGGCCCTAGATTTGCAGATCGGTAGTCTCTCGCAATTAACTTACGCACTTCTAGGTAACTTATTTGTAAACATACTTTGCTTACATGTGACCTTAACCTGGCCTGATAACGATTACCTATCCCTTACGTCCATCTTTACACGTCCTGTATGAGTTGCGTGCAAGTCTAGCGACCGCTAGTCTCTAGCAAGTAACTTACTCACTTGTGGGTTACTTACTACTCACTACCATAAGTAAAAAAGCCCTCTGGGCCTTCTCCTCTAGTTGCGTAGCTTGTAACGTGCACTTCAATGCCGCTAGAAGTACCTCGCGCAATGCTAGCATAACGATTTGCAGGTAACTTAACCGCGGAAAATATGGTACAAGTAACTTGCTCTCGACGTGTAGAGGCACAAGTAAATTAATTCGCAGCCTTTAAGCCGCAAGTACCTTACCTAAAGTTTCCGAGACGGTGACTAACTGCTTGCGTGCATCCTTCTGCGTCCTACGCAAGTTACGTGCAAGCTTAATGACTGTCAATTAACTTACGCACTTTTACGTAACTTACGCACAAGCCCACTTCGCCTTTAAATGGCTTTTAGACCCTGTAAGTAACTTACATAGGTCATCTAAAAGATACATGTACTGATTTCCTAGTATTTCGAGTCCAAGTTAGTTAATTTGGATCCGCAAATTTCTGAGCACCACCTTTTCTTTAACCAGGACAGTTTCTGTGAATTTGCACGGACGAGTTGTCGCGAACCCTACAGTACAACGTGCGAAACCATAGGTTTTGGACCAGTCGTATCAAAAACAGCCACACAATTACTGCACTTCCTCTTCTCGTGAATTTTGTATTTAAAAACTCCAAAATTAGTATTAAAAACCCATATAAACACTGTGTTAAGAAAAAATATGTACGTTTTTTTGAATGAGCACAAGGATATCCTTCTTGGTCTTTATTGATTAAATACTACTAGGCGGATGTGTGGTTCTGAATAGCGACTCCCGGCAGGACCCTTCCCACACCTCTCCTGTTCCCGACCGGTAAAGACTCTACCGGTAGTAAAAACGAAAAAATAAGCATTGTAAAATCCGTCCAAACAAGAGGACAATTTGCAACCAGTTTTCGCCCGCCTTACGCATGAAGAAACACTTCTTGCCCATTTTTTTCTTGTTGTAATATTCGATTTTAGTATTACTTCGAGTACTTTTAGAGTTGGTTGTTGCGTTATGTCTTCGTTACTCAGGCATTTTTTCTACATGGTCACCCATGTAATAAACATACATACTTCTGTACGGCAGTGCGAATTGCCCATGAAGTTGTTATCATTCTCTGGAGTATGTAGGCGATTCTTAATGTACGAAAGGGCAGAAATCCTCGTAAACGACACCCTCGAAGACATATCGCATTCGAATGCATTACACAGATATCATGAACGTGTACTGCACTACTCTGACATCAGCTCTGAGTGAATTATTCTAGTTTATTTTGAAATTCAGATTTTGGCAAAACTACAGACTCATCTGGAATCCGTGCATGCCAACGACGTTCGAGCACAAACTTCTTTGAACCAGCAGCGTCAAAAGAAATGAAGTAGATCTCCGGCCTGTCTTCTCGTGCTATAGAAAGATGAACAGGAGCTTGTGCATAAATGGCTATGGGAAAGGAAGCGCAGTGTGGATTCACAGTTGTTTGTCCTTCTCCTGTTTTTCTTTTTTTTTCGCTGCCGTTGTCTTTTATTTTATTTTTGCTTTCTACACGACCATTTTAGTTTTATTTCAAGTCGCTTGCGTTCGGATTCGAATTACGCGAACCGTCTTTTCGCCCAGAGGTAAGGCCTCGGTTATGCTTCTAACGCCAAGCGACGCAATTCGAACAGAGCGGTGCACTCTATCGCTTCTCGCTGTTTCGGACGAAGATGAGCATACCGAGCAGGCTGACGACAAGTCGTCAGCCTGCTCGGTATGCTCATCGTCCATGGAAGGAATCCGCGCCCCATTCGACCGCAGGCCCTCTCTGGGCTCTCCACTTTCCCGGGCTATTTCTCGGCGCTTCCTGATTTTCAGGGTCTTCTTAATCAGCGCTTTCAGCCTTCGTTCATGGGCTTTCGCGGTTCCTATAGGTTGTGTTTGCCTTGTTTTTTGTCTTACCAATCCTCATGTGGGTGCCGGTCTCTGTCCAATGTGGGTTTATTACTTTATTTCTCATGCCTTATATCTCGCGTGTATTCACTTAGCTCTTATCGTGTTGTTCTGCATTGCCATATTTATCTATGCTCATGCTATCTATGCTTTATCTATGCTTATCATACCATATCATCATCTTGCATTACCATCGATGCTTTAGTTCGATACTTGTTAGTCGCGTGCGTGTTATTCTGTGCATATTAAAGACAAAGGTTTAATTACCCAAGTTTGAGGCGATCTTCAACGCATGTGGTCGCAGTATCTACCCTAATTCCGCGTGGTAGTGCTATTGGCGTAGAGGTCACTTCACAGCCGACGACTTTTACGCGGCAAATGCGTAATTGTGCACACATTTCCGAGTCCACTGCAAAGGACATCTGGAGCAGTAATACCGTGCTCCAATCCGCAGCGATCAATCGCATCACACTGATTTCGAGAGCGACGCGATCCGATGCTGAGCGACCGAGGGTTCACACGATTCACGCTGAGACTGAGTGACGCGGTCAATCAATTTGGACTCTATGGCCCCGTTTATACTTCCGAGGCCGAGCGACGCGACGGCGTGTATAGTGGCCAAATTGATCCACCGCGTCGCCCGATCAATGTGGCCACAATACGTGGCGTCGCGTCGCTTGGCGTCGAAGTATAAACGGTCCCTATGCATTGCATTATATCGCGCGGCGATGGAAGTAAAAACGGGCCTAACTATTGCATGCATTTTTAATATTAATTCGCAATACGTGTTAAGTCTGCTTCACCGCGTCAGCCCGTCCCGCATAGTGGTTTTTATATTCACGCCGCAGAGTGCGGCGCCTCAATTCTTCCAAAGCCCGCTCTGTCGCTGTTCATCGCCAATTCATTCTTCGATGCAACTTGGCGAATTCAGTACCCCGAAATTCCGACGCTTTCAGAAAACGGCCGGAAGCATCGGCTGAACACTCTACCCATGTCAAATATTCGACTACAATACCTTTGACGTGTTGTCGTTTCGTTCACGGTGAAATTCAAGCAACTGTTTCGATGACCAAATGACGTGACCTGTGAAATTCGGGCTTCAAAGGCAACACCCTCCGCATGTCGGCAAAAAAAGTTCTGCGGAAGATGAACGAGCCGATAGTAGGCCGACGAGAGCACTTCTCAATCTCAGCCTGTCAACGCTGTCGTCCTTTTTTTACAGCGATGAGACGAGAATAGGCTAAATGTGTGGTAGTCAGGGAACGAAAAATTGGGGCCATCTTTGTTGGTGGGGCTAACTAGCGTCGAATGGAATGCGCCATGCACTTAATTTTTGCATGCGGACGGGGAATTAACAAACAAAGACGATGAACAGATGGACGAGCTATGGAACAACAAAGTTCTTGTGAACGCTGTCATCACGAATACACATTGACAAAGGCCTGTTCATACTTCCCGACGTGAGCCACGGGAGCGATTGGTCCGCCAAATCATAAGTATTTCTCAATTTTTGCTGGGTGACCGCTCTGCAGAAATCGACACCTACGATTTGGCCTCCGTCGTGAAGTAAGAACAGGCCCTAAGAATACTCTTATTATAAAAGTTGAGACGTTAGCCATCTGATGAACGAACCAATCAAGGCTGCAAGTGTGGGCTAACGGCGGTTCAATCAACACGACGCTCAAGCGGGTTTTCATCTCGAAGCGCTGATAGCTGCTGATAAAGCGAGCGCAGACTCGGGTCCGGTTCTACCCTTAGCTTCTGAACCGTCGACAGCTGTCTTTCTTGCCCAGCAAGCTGCCTGTTAATGAGGAATCATGGGCAAATTTACTTCTACTTGGATACAGAACGGAGATAGCGCTTTAATGTTTCAAGCATGACACATTTGAACAAAACAAGGCGCTTCAAGAAGGCGGGAAAATAAGTATTGAGATCCTCGCGACATCAGGCGACATAAAGCGACGTTAAGCGATGGGAAAGCTACCTAGGTAACACAAGGCTACGCCTGATTCTAAAAATTTTAGTGATACAGGCCCATATAGGTGGCGCGAGGGCTAGAGAAACTATGGTACATGTCGTTAATGTGGCCTACATGGAGCGGGGAGGTAGGATAGTATCAGCCAATCAGAGCCCCGGCCATATATTGATCCCTCTAGGTGACACGACTACTCGATACGGACTGATTGGAGCGGCGCGCTCTCGCCTCCTCATGAAAGTCAGATTAACGACTTGCATCGAATAACGACTTGAATCGAAACTGCCTCTAAACAACAGCAGGCGGCAGTAAGTTACAATAGGCGATTCGGATCTATCCTAGTCCGGGGGGGGCACATAACTAAAAAGTATTATATGTCACAAATTCACTCAAGACTTACAGAGCGGCTCCTACAGAACAACACAGGACCTAAACAAGAAAAAGTCACAAAGAAAAGACGAAAAAATTGCACTTGTTACGGTTGTAAGAAGGCAAAGTTGTGTGCGCTCTTCACCATGTTGGATCCTGGTTATAACATGTCAAGCGACGGTCAGCACGTGGCACGCGGCTTCATGCGTCCTCCCCACCATGTTAGATCCTGGTTATACATGTCAAGCCGCGGTCAACACGCGGCATGCCTCCATTCCGTCGCTCTTTGCCCGCCGAGGCTGTTGTAAACCGTGGCGATTTTTTATTTTTTGTTTGTTTGTTCGTTTTTGGTTTCTTTTAGGTTAGGTTTCGTTCTCTAGGAGCCGCTCGATAAGTTTTAATTCATATTGTAACCTAGTTTTCAGTTATGTGGCCCCCGGACTAGGATTGATCCGGCGATTCTATAGCAGTCTTCTGGAATAAATTTAGATCCAAATTTGAGAACATAGTCGGTATGTTGTACATTTTTGCAAACTGTTGCATTCTATACTTTTCCAGCAAGAGGCAGAAGCGTTTCTCGAGGCGACATTGAGCGACAATGAGCGATAATGGGCAACATGACATTGAACGCAGCTCAGCGAAGAATATAATATAATAGATGGCTTTGGTGAAACGACAGTCAGTATGTCGATCGATGACTGAACTGGCAGCTACAACTTAGAGCGACAGTAGACGACAGCGTGTAACAGTAGGCGACAACTAGCGAATAAGTTGAGCGACACAAAAATCTTACAGAAGCTGTGCTGCCATAGGTTGTGGTGCCAAAGTTGTACACTCGAACAATGTTGGACGATATTTGGCAAGTCCAAGCGATTTTGAGCGACACCGAGCGATGCAGAGCGGCATTTAGTAACATAAAACAAAATAATAATCAATACAATAGAATAAATACATCAACCACGGACATGCATGTATGACAGGTTCCACAGGAGGTGTTGTGTAATATATAATTTTATATATTGTATTATATTGTAGTAATATTGTATTATACGGTGCGATATTTTGTATTATACTATACGAGACCAAGCGACAGCAGGCGACACCTAGCGATGTGTGGCGACATCTAGCGACATCAAGCGATATTACGCGAAAATTAATCAAGCAGAGACACAACATTCTTCCCATCCTACTAAAGCGATGTCCGGCGACAGCTAGCGACACCAAGCGAGGGCAACTGGCAAGAAAAACGTTCTAAAGGCAATCACTAGCGATATTGGGCCAAGGGTATATGTTATATTTTTTTTCTGCTTTGTCAATGCAACCTGGCGAGACACGCGACAACGTGCGATACATATCGACACCTAGAGATGCGTGGCGACACTACAGACCATCGTATGATGTCGAACAACAGCTAACAGCTACGATGCGGCATTATGTGGTGCCACAAACATGTCGCGCATTCTATAGCACATCTGTGCCAAGCGACAGTAGGCGACAGGAGACGACAACCAGCGACATCAGGCCGGGAGCATGCGTTCTTTTTTCGATTCTAACTATGTCGAGCGACATCTGGCGAGACAAAGCGGCAACGAGCGAGAGGCAGCGACATCAGGCAATATACTGCGACAGATAGCGATACCTGGCGATGTGGGGTGAATGGAGCCAGGTATGGTGTGATGTGGGTAGTAGGATCGCGCATTCTGTGACACATACTTCCAAGCGACAATGAGCGACCATGGGCGACATCAATACGGAAGCATGCGCTCTTTTTTCAGATTATTCCTCGAGTGATATCTGGCGAGAGCTAGCGATAACGAGCGACACCTAGATATATCAGGTGATATAGTATGATAGCTAGCAATACCTGGCTATGTGGTGCGAGAACGGAACAGTGTCCTAGCAAATGCATGCTGCGATGTAGACAGTACGGTCACGCATTCTATAGCACATCCAGGCCAAGCGACAGCAAGCGACAACCAGCGACATCGAGTCGGGAGCTTGCGTTCTTTTTTTCGGTTCTAACTATATCGGGCGACATCTGGCGAAACGGAACGATAATGAGCGACACCCAGCGATATCAGGCGATATAATGCGACACCTAGCGATAGGTAGCGATGCTAGAGGCCATTCTACGATGTCGACAACAGCTACAATGTGGCATTGTATGGTAGCATAAGCGTGTCGGGCATTCTATCGCACATTATTCATTCTATCTCCAAGCGACGGTGAGCGACACAAGGCGACAACAAACGACATCAATCTGGAAGCGTTCTTTTTTTGATTCTAGCTATATCGAGCAAGACTGGCAAGACGAAGTGATAATAAGCGACACCCAGCGACATCGAGCGATATGTTGCGACAATTAGCGATACCTGGTGATGAGGTGCAAGAGCGGAACAGTGTTCTAGCAGAATTGCGCTGCGATGTGGATAGTACGGTCGCGCATTCTACAGCACATCCAGGCCAAGCGACAGCAGGCGACAGAAGGTGACAACCAGCGGCATCAAGCCGAAAGCGTTCGTTTTCCGATACTGACTATGTCGGGCAACATCTGGCAAAACGAAGCGATAAAAAGCGACACCCAGCGATATCAGGCGATATAATGCGACACTTTGCGATACGTGGCGATGCTAGAGACCATCCTACGATGTCGACAACAGCTACGATATGGCATTGTGTGGTGGCACAAGCGTTCCGCGAATTCTATCGCACACTTTTCATTCTATCGCCAAGCGAAAGTAGGCGACAGGAAGCGACAACCAGCGACAAGAGACGAAAGCGTTCCTTTTCCAATTCTAGCTATGTCGGGCGAGATATGGCGACACGAAGCGATAATGAGCGACACCCAGCGGCATCAGGCGGCGTATCGCGAGAACGGAACAGTGCCCTAGCAGAAGTATAGTGCGATACCTAGCGACACCGAGCGATATGTGGCGACAACTAGAGACCACCCTGCAATGCCGAGCAACAGCTACGGTGTGGGATTGTATGGTGGCACAATCATGTAGCGCGTTCTATCGCCAAGCGACAGTGAACAAAAGAAAGCGACAACCAGCGACATCAAGACGGGAGATGCGTTCTTTTTTCCTGTTCTAACTAAGGCGACAACCAGTGAGTCAAGCCGAGAGCATGCACTGTTTTTCCTTCGATTCTAACTATGTCGGGCAACACTTGGCAAGACGAAGCGATAATAAGCGACACCCAGCGACATCGAGCGATATGTTGCGACAATTAGCGATACCTGGTGATGAGGTGCAAGAGCGGAACAGTGTTCTAGCAGAATTGCGCTGCGATGTGGATAGTACGGTCGCGCATTCTACAGCACATCCAGGCCAAGCGACAGCAGGCGACAGAAGGTGACAACCAGCGGCATCAAGCCGAAAGCGTTCGTTTTCCGATACTGACTATGTCGGGCAACATCTGGCAAAACGAAGCGATAAAAAGCGACACCCAGCGATATCAGGCGATATAATGCGACACTTTGCGATACGTGGCGATGCTAGAGACCATCCTACGATGTCGACAACAGCTACGATATGGCATTGTGTGGTGGCACAAGCGTTCCGCGAATTCTATCGCACACTTTTCATTCTATCGCCAAGCGAAAGTAGGCGACAGGAAGCGACAACCAGCGACAAGAGACGAAAGCGTTCCTTTTCCAATTCTAGCTATGTCGGGCGAGATATGGCGACACGAAGCGATAATGAGCGACACCCAGCGGCATCAGGCGGCGTATCGCGAGAACGGAACAGTGCCCTAGCAGAAGTATAGTGCGATACCTAGCGACACCGAGCGATATGTGGCGACAACTAGAGACCACCCTGCAATGCCGAGCAACAGCTACGGTGTGGGATTGTATGGTGGCACAATCATGTAGCGCGTTCTATCGCCAAGCGACAGTGAACAAAAGAAAGCGACAACCAGCGACATCAAGACGGGAGATGCGTTCTTTTTTCCTGTTCTAACTAAGGCGACAACCAGTGAGTCAAGCCGAGAGCATGCACTGTTTTTCCTTCGATTCTAACTATGTCGGGCAACACTTGGCAAGACGAAGCGATAATGAGCGACACCCAGCGACATCGAGCGATATATTGCTACACGATGTAGTGCGAGAAGGGAACAGTGTTCTAGCAGAATTGCGCTGCAATGTGAATAGTACGGTCGCGCATTCTACAACACATCCAGGCCAAGCGACAGCAGGCGACAGAAGGTGACAACCAGCGACATCAAGCCGAAAGCGTTCGTTTTCCGATACTGACTATGTCGGGCAACATCTGGCAAAACGAAGCGATAATAAGCGACACCCAGCGACATCGAGCGACATATTGCGACACCTGGCGATGTAGTGCGAGAACGGAACAGTGTTCTAGCAGAATTATTCTGCGGTGTGGATAGTACGGTCGCACCCTATAGCACATCCATGCCAAGCGACAGTAGGCGACAGAAAGCGACCAATGGGGATTTTCGCAAAGAAAAAAGATCTTCAACCAGACTAAGTCAGAAAATAACTAATGGGGTGATAATGAGCGAACGGATACGGTAAGAGATCGTGAGAAAGGGAGGGGTGGGGTTAGGGACAACGAGCTGCATTAGGAACTTTTCGGGTGAGTAGATCACTAAGGCACATTGAGTCGGAGAAAATGAGAAGGTACTTCCACCGGCTCCTACACTGTCGAACATTTCCACAAGTGGGGAAAATAAGGAGAACCATCGATGTAGGCAAACAGCAGGCCACGTAACTCTCCGAATCGACGGGTAGGTGGACGCGCACCAGATATGGAGAACCACCGTCGGCGGCGGTGACTATTGCGCATTTCGCTGTGTGTGTGGTATATGTGACATGGAGATAGAGAGCGAGGAGAGCGATCCGCGAACGCGATAACACGTACACGAAATGGACGAGTTCTCGTATCGTGGTGTCATCTCATCGAATATCAACTGCTGACAACTGCTTTCGAATGCGGCGTCACCGAAGCTGGGGGATGGTCGAAAGCCGTGCAGCGCCTTTCACTCACTCAACTGCCGCTGCACGACTACTGGTTGACTCCTATCTGGATCTTCCCCTTCTAGTTATGCTTGAGAATCAACAGGAAGCTACAGCACACAGGGTATAGTAACCCGATTGCGACGGTATCCAAGGGAAAGGATAGAGTGTAATGAGACGTTACTCAGTCCCTGCTAGAAATGAGCCACGCATTGTACATCTACAGGGCTGCTGGAAGTAATTTATACCATTCTCTCCTCAACTTGGACACTTTCCAAATCAAATTGGACATTTTCACGTCAAAGTGGACACTTTTTTAAGTCAAGTTAGACCTTTTCAAATCAAATGAGACACTTTTAAGCTAGTCCTAGACATTTAAAATCAAAACGAACTCTCCCAAATCAAAATCAGCTACGATGAACTGGAAACTCGCTAAAAGTTTTAGCTTAATTAACTAATTTTATTTTTTATAATTTTTTATTCAAGAAAAACATTAGTATGACTTTTTTGAAGTCCCATATGTTATATCAACTTTAGCCCTTTATCCTATAAGTGAATACACTGATTGAAGTTTCATTTTAAAAAACCTCATTTTTAGAGGAAAAATAATGGTTCAAAGTTTGTTTTTAGGAGCAACAAAGCGGCCATCCTTTAACTTCTAAAGGAATATACTGAGCCATGCCCTCGTCCAAGATGTAGCCATTTTTGTTCAATTCATAGAAAAATTCCTGTTTGCATGGAGTTTAGGGAAAGAACGTTACGTAAGTTATACCATTTTCAAATCAAATTGGACAGTTTTCACAGATAGCCTAACCAAGACTTCTGAAATCAGAGCGAACTCTTCCAAATTAAAACGAGCTTCTTCTTCATTAAACTAGAGACGCTCCAAAAAGATTAGAATAATTTTTTTGTTCAAGGAAATTTTAGTATAACAATTCTCTGAAGTTTTAATTTATCTACTTAATAAGTGAACACAAGGTATGAGGGTATTTTATAAAACTCTTATTTTGGGGGAAAAATAATTTAGTTCTGTCTCTCATGTGATATTTTAATACATTATTCTACCTTGCCCTCCAACAATGTTTCGGTACAGAAAAATTGTTATGAGAATGATTATGAGTGTGAAAAGAATGATATTCCTATCTAAGGTTTTAGGAAATCAAAATGAAATGACTTCCACGAAATCAAAGTATTGGATACTGTTAATGTTTTCACAGTGCACACTGATGTTAATTAATAATAAATGATCAATGAATCAGTAATGGTTTCAAGCCTGTTTTAACAAGTGAGTGGGAAGACAGCCATTTTTAATGCCAAAACAGATACTGCGCCATGCCCTCCTCCAAGACGTCGCGATTTTTGTTCGATTGATAGCGAAATTTCTGTACGCATGGAGTTTTACCTGTTAACGATACAACAAAAATAACCGTAAAAAACAAACGTATCCTTACTTTGATGCCGCATGTAAGCAGTATTTACACTATCAATCAAATAAAAGTTGCGGCGAGCTTTTCGAGTACACGGCGCTATGTAATCTTTTGATCCGCTATATTTGCTTCTTTGCTCTGCTTCAAGACAAATTTTAATTCATTATTTTTGTCTAAAAATAAAAATTTTATAAATTATTACACTTACTGGGGAAGTAAATTTTTGGAAAAAAATTCAAATAATGCTATACCAATGCTAAACCGGTTCAATTCCTAGAATTTTTATACGGATAAATTTCACGACGCGCTATTTGGAGTTCGAGATCGGATCGGTAGCAAAATTAGATGAATGCATATTGTGGAGTAATCATCCTACATATCTCGTGGAAGTGGAATGCGTGGCGCATCAACAAACGGACTGATTAACGCCGCTCTTTATCCCCAGTCAGTGGCAGTTCATTCCCGTACCACGGTTCAGTTTGATCGCTCTGACAAGATCTAGTTTAGTAGGGTTTTGCATTTGACAGAGGCCACGATTTTTCTTTTACAAATACAAATATTCATTCAGCCAAAACGAACACAATATTAACTTGTCAAAAATTTAGGCACAGTTTTGCATAAATAAAAAGGTTATTTTTAAGAAAAATCTTCATTTTACTGGCGGGGGGGGCAAAAGTAATGAGACTCTCCATGCAGTGCCCATATATGTTGTGACTGGAGTCCGATTTCGTGCTTCTCGTATTTGTTTGTTTGTTGGCTACTTACAGAAGGCCACCTGAGAAATGACCACTTTCGTCCTTTCCAGAAGCATGCCAAAACCCCAGTCTGTCTCATGCCGAAACCCCAATCTAACGAGTCGACCTGTGTCGCGCAAATCTCGCCCAATTCCCAACCCCGAGCAGCCTGGGTTCAATACTCAGGCAGGATGAGGAGTACGTCTTCTACCCTAACCCTGCCAAGCAGCGAGTCTGGGTGAGGCCTGGTGATCTGTTACCGACCTTCCTACGAGGGATGTTCATGGCGAGAAGCACCTCTGAGCTTTTGAGTCTGCACCCATGGATCGGTGTACTGGAAGCTGTTTTCCAAAAGTACGACGATGGACTCCAAGGCCATGGTGAACGAAATAGTAGAGATGGCCGGCGACTCGCACTTATTCGGTCTCAGCGCTTCAAGAAGGTCCTCCTCTTCGACAACGCCGCATCCTATCGGGCAAAAGTGACCACGGTAAGCTTGCTCAGCTGGGGTAGGTCCACATGCCTCACCCACCGTATTCGACGGGCATCTCTCCATACGACTACCACTACTTCTTGAGTCTACAGGACATCCTGGTCGGAAGGGACACAAGAACTGAAGCAGACCTCGACAACCATAACGAGCAGTGGATCAGCACCAGGCCTAAGCAGTTCTCGAAGGATGGGATCAGGAAGTTGGCTGATCGATGGCAGCGATGTCATTTACCTTAATGGCGGATAGCTCCTCAGCCCCATTAAGTTGTAATTGAGTTATAAAGAGATAAAGAAATTTGTTGACTTTGTCTCATTACTTTTGGCCCACCCTAATGGAACCTTTCAAATAGTGTCTGCTTTTGTAAAGGATACCTTGCATTTTTCGCAAGCCGCAGCGTTTTTTTAGGTTTTAAACCTCAAAAAAAGCACAAGGCAATCAATACGGCCACTTTGTGAGGAAACTATAAAAAGTGTTCAGGCGAAAAACAATGAATCGAGTGTTACAATGATGTTTAGCTGTGGTCAAAACACTTGCGCCAGGCGGGACTCGAACTCACACCTTCTGCTTTTCGAGCAGCGATACTACGCCTAACACCACCAGCGCTGGTCTATCTTCATTAACAGCCGCAAAAGGCTCAAAAGCATAAACAAATAAAAAATCAATCGAATGCAAAATGTAAGGTTCCAGACGAGTGCATGGCGCAACCCATAACGATCATACTTACTTACTTTGATACTTTGATGGTCCTTTTGTCGGCTGGAGGTCTTCTCAGCGGGGACCACAACTCTTCCAGACCGCTCGATCTCTGGCTGTTTGCATCCAGTGAGGCAGACTCCGCTCTCTGAAAGATCTTGAGAATGAGTCTGCCCGTCGCGTTGGCGGTCGTCCCAGTGGTCTCTTATGGTCTCTCGGGAGCCATTCTGTGACACGGAGACTCCATCTATCGTCCTTTCGTCGAAGCAGGTGTCCGGCCCAGCGATATTTGGACTTCTTCATGTACTGCAGCGGGTCTGCTAATTGCGACTTCTCCCGTAGCTCCGAGCTTCGTAGGCCTTCTTGCCATTGCTGACGAAGGCTTGTCCTTAGAAGACATCTCTCCAGTGCACGATGCGTAGTTTGCATCGCTCTGGCGATTGTCTTGTTGTCGGGCCAGGTTTCCGTCGCGTAACACATCGCAGGCAGTACAGAGGCGCTGAATATCGAGGCCCTGAGGCCGGGATCCTTGACCTGATCGGTGACTTCGCGAATCGAACTGAAGGCTGCCCATGCTGCGCGTCTCCTGCGGGCGATTTCAGGAGCGAGGTCGTTATCCATGTTCAGCTCTCTTCCCAGATAGACGTAGGAGTCGACCTGTTGTAGAGCGACTCCATTTAACCTTACGAGTCCCGTGTCACACCACTGGTTGACCATAAACTGCGTTTTGGACATATTCATGTCCAATCCAATCTTCATACCTGCCACATTGAGCTCGTTCAGCATCTCCTCGACTTCTGACGTGCTGGTAGAGATGAGAACAATATCGTCGGCGAAGCGAAGGTTGCTGATCCGTTTACCGTCGACAAGGTAGCCTTTATCGTCCCAGTTCAAGTCTTTCATGGCATCCTGGAGTGCCGCTGTGAATAGCTTGAGAGAAATCGTGTCTCCCTGCCGTACTCCTTTCCCGATAGGAATTTTAAGCTCTCGATCGAACAGCTGGATGGTGGTCGATGTGTTCGAGAAGCATTCGTCGAGAAGTCGGATGTAGGGCGATGGTATTCAGCGTGCACAAGTGCGTTCAAAACGGCGTTGATTTCCACAGAGTCGAACGCTTTCCGGTAATCCACGAAGACAAGGACAAGTGGGAGGTGGTATTCGGGCTCCTCTCGATGAGCTGTGAGACAGTCTGAATATGGTCCATGCAGGAGAAATCCTTGCGAAACCCTGCTTGCTCCACTGGCTGATATTCATCCAAGCAACGCTCCATGCGGTTAAGCAGTGTCTTGGTGAAGATCTTGTACACAACCGAGAGAAGACTGATGGGTCGATAGTTGTTGATATCCTCCTGCCGACCTTTTTTGAAGATTAAAACTGTTTTTAAACATAAAAAAACGATCATATGTCAGAAAATTTCTATTCCCGTGCGCTTTCCTATGAGCCCTTAACTTCTTCAGTACTGTGAGCAACGTTATCACCTTTCAAACAGTGTGCACATTTTTTCAGACACCCTGCCTAAGCGGCTTCTTACTCGTAAAAGGCACTTTTTACCAGTAAGAAGCAGCTTATATGTACAGGGTGTCTGAAACCCGATAGTAATTGATGTTTAAGCAGTTCGTTCAGTGTTTACACAAACTGAGCCAAAGGATTGAAGGAAAAAGAAAGGTATTAGATCGTGGTTTTTGACAAACGCTACCGAGCAACAATGGTTAGAAATTTCTGCAGCTTTGCTATATGGGTTTCAAATGAAGGAAACGCGAGAAAAAACCGCTTGATTTGAGGTGCGCTTCGAGCTTATGAATGGAGTTAGCTGCGGTTGAATGATCACCGTTTTCTTTGTCATTCTGCGCGCAGGAAAACAAGAAGACAGGAAACCTAATTAAAAGAAGGAATTTATTTTAATGACAGCGGAGAGGATGAAACATACGCGCAGATTCCACAGCCTTACCCTTCGTCTAACTCAATAGGGACCAACAACGGTAAGAATGAATGGAGGAGAAGGAAGATGGATGGACAAAACTCGACATTCTTTGTCTCTTTCTGCATCAGGAACGCTAATGAAGTCCGCCCGTTTGGTTGCTCGCCTGTTTCCATCCAACTCAGTGGCACACGAATACCAACTAGACCCACGCGGAATTGTTTTTTGATCAACGAAGGACCTCAAACTTGGGCAATTAAGCCATTTATATTATATTTAAAAAACAATAACAACAAACGCATAAATCAACCAATCTTAAATTGCTAAACAGGACAAGAGCAGAAATGAGATATCAGGTCCAATCTAGCGACTTTTGGACATAGCATGTGTGGTAACAGACCATTGCTGACCACCTTATTGGGCTGCTGTCAGCAACGCATACGATATGGAAGGCTCTTCTCGGAGGTCTAATCGGAGGGGGTATATAAAAAAAGTTGTCGAAACATCATCCAGTTGAAAATGCTTAATCAAAAATTTACTTGATGCGAAATTCTATTCAAATAAAACAATAATCAAAGAGTTTTATAACGTAAGCATCAGGGATGTGCGGAATTTCCGTTTCCGTGTTCCGAATTCCGGTTTCCGGCCATTTTGGGCTCTTCCGTTCCATTCCGTGTTCCGTCTGTTTTTGGGCCGGAAGGCGGAAACGGAAATGAGCACTGTTCCACACTAGTTTTCTATTGAACACAATCAACTTATCAATTAAAAAAGTGCTCCTTAATAAAATTATGAGAGAAATACTGTTTAACAACCCTAATATTCTTATTATTAAGATTCTATTATCATTATTAATATTGATATTCTTGAAATTGGTTAGACTACCAAAAAAGCACTGAAAAATGGCAGCGGCTGGGTGCAGGGCAAAATTAATGCGCCACAAAGGCTATGTATGGATTGTATGCTAAGAAAATGCACTCAACATTTGAATGATCATAAAACTCTTGATCCAAACAGTAGCTAAAAATAGCTACAAAAACACTGCATGCATATAAAGCATTATCATGAAGCAAAGGATTCAGTGAAGGTTGTGGCACGTGGTTGTCTGCTCCAACATTACATCAGTGTTCCTGATCAAAGGTGCAAATTTCAATTTTTAATTTCGTTAGGCGTGATATTCATCCAAATGGAGTTATGCGATTCATTTTTTAATGAAATATCACGAATATCTAAAATAGATATCTACCATGCGCTGTTATTTTGACTGACTATGGTGACTTGTTGAATTCTGACACAAAACGAAAAGCATTTAGGAACTGTCCAGCTGTGTCATTTTGGGCGTAGCGTTTCTAGGCGGGCACAGATTGAATATTTCTGTAGAAGTGTGGACCCACCATGACCAATCAGTCATCCAGTTATCATCTTGGATCCTAGAATGGATTCTGATCGTGAGTTTTGGTTTTGGTGACTACAAGGTAACTGCTAATGTTGAGTATACAGATATCTCTGCATTTACAAATCGTCCGCGATGCCACAGGTTTCTAAAAGTGTTGAAAGGAATCTCTTATCTGGTCGTCGGAAAACGATCTAGGTGGCTACTCCAGTTTTAGACTTCACCCGAGTCAGTTTTTTTTAATACGGGTCTGTAAGTAACCTCAAGTGATTAAGTCTGTTAAATCTACCGTTCAAAAAATATCGGCATCAAAAAAGTCAGTGAAAAACCCGTCGCAGTAACTAGATATGGAAAGGCTGCATGCTGAAATGGTGAGAAATAATGAGATAAGACCCTGAATTTGTTTTTGTTTATTGCTCTAGCCATAGCTAAAAGGTTATCATATCAATATTATGAATTCATGCTTCGTTATGTTATGTAATGATGAGGGTGAGCATTAAACTATGGGAGGTTCTGCTGTTTGGAAAGTTCTAGGCAAGAAAAGGTGCAATAGAAGCCGCTTCTAACGCCGTTTCAGATGCGATTTTTGAAAAAATAGCGAGTATGTGTTATTTCCGTTTCCGCGTTTCGTATTCCGGTTTCCGGCCATTTTTGAACGTTTTCGTTCCGCCTTTCGTCTTCCGCTTTTTCCAGAAAATTTTCCGCACATCCCTGGTAAGCATTAAATAGACAGCATACAGTACCGGTCAAAAAAGTGTGCGTTTTCGATTTTTCGATCGTAACTCCCTGCAAACTCAAGCTTTTGAGCTGATTTCTTCACGGCAAATGCTCAAATGCGATAAAAATGCAAATTTTCAATCGTCTACGTAATCGTTTAGGTGTGCGTTTTGCCGAGAAAATATTTGAATTTTTTTAAATTAATTTTACAATTTACCTGAACGATTAAAAATTTGAATTTTTATCACATTTGATGATAAGCGTTCACTGTTGAAAAAAGCTCAAATTAAAGAGAGTTACGTTCAAAAAAGTGAAAACGCATATTTTTTTGACCGGCACTGTAAAAAAAAATAAAGGACGGCGTTCTTTTTTGGGGATGCGCCACGCATTCTGCTTCCGAGGAGTTTCGTGGAGGCAATTCGGATGTGTATTTGGCTATACAAACGCTGCAGTGGCCAGCCGATGAATAATTCAACGTTTTGTTCCTCCCAGACCGATCTGGTACCAATTCCAAAACCCCACAGGGATGGAAAGCTGGGCACGAAATCCGAACCAGGGACCTGGTGGTATCGGGTGCACGCGACAGCTGGCACACCGTCCGACTGCGCTATACGAGCCCAAAAATAAACAAACACATAATATTAAAGTCATAATATTTATTTATAATGTTTAATATATTTAGCTATTATTAATTTATTTATGTAATATTTATATTTAGTTTTCGTAATTATATTATTATATTTATATTTAATTTTCGTAATTTTTTGATTTCGTTTGATTTTCTGGCCAAACTGAGGCAATTCTTGCACTTACGATTGATTCTTTTAATAATAATGTTTGGGCACACCTTCGGTGTATTGAATAAAAAACTAAAAAAATGAATAAATATTTTTATTAATTTATTTATATTTTTTGTATTTATTTATTTATTTATATTTATTTTCAATACCTCCTTACTCACTAACGAGCCGCCATAGAGGCAACATCACTAGAAAATAATCATAGTACTCTTTATTTAATCTCGATTATAATAATCACTATTCATACGAAAAATGTTTTACATTTAGCAGATTTTTTATATCGATTTCGAAAAAAATTGAAAAAAATTGCATAAAAAGGAGAGCGTTTGCAAAAAACTGGCTGAAATTAAAAAAATTTATTATAAAATATTTTATTTATTTAGAAATATTTTGTTCAAAATAATAGATTTGTTCCTTTTCTGAATTTAATGCAGACAAAGAAGATACCCGCCGACATTAATTTGTTAAATAAGGGATAAGCGGTTTCAGTGACCAAAAAGGAAACTAATAACTACAACTATTTTTAGTTTAATTGATTTTTAAATTCCACTTTCAACAGAAATTATTTTGAAAAATTATTTAGGTTAAAGATAAGATTAGATGAAGCGACGACGGCGAAATTTCTGGACTTCTGAAGCACACCTATGGCCTTCACAGAGATCATGGCCTTCTTCTGAGCTACATTTCTTTCTTTGGCAAAAGAACGAAGAGATTCAGGATGTGGACGGTCTGCAAGCGGATCAAACGGAATGAGCCACGTCTTCGGAAGTTCAAAGAATCACCAGAAGGCTACTTTGAAGACCGGCGGTACCGTTATGAACGAATCATCCGACAAAAAAGTGACGAATAGCCGGAGAAGACGTCAATCGATCACCGAGATCCATCCATAGCCGCGACGATGACTACCGCCGCCGATAGAATCGAATATCCCCGATGTTGGTCGACGATAACGCTTCCCAATGATTGATCTCTAATTGCTGATAAAGACTGTCATCCGGCGAGGAGCGTAAAGCCGCAATCGGGGAAAGCTCAGCAGAAGCATTAGATGCTGGAGGTCTTTAACTCAATTCAAACGCCAGAAGCAAAGTGTAGATCAACGCAGGAAAATCAGAAAATGTGAATTTTTTTGAATTTTATAATCTCCTCCTATTCACTCGATCATTTATTAGTTTTCCATCCTTTTTCCATTTGACCGTTCATTGGAAAAGAAAGGGCTGGAGAAGTGAAAAAAGAAAATGAGAGAACTAAATATTAAATTGATGTAAAGTTTTATTTGTCCGCATATCCATCGGCGCAAAATAAATTGCCGCAGAATTGAGCAACCAATCATGGACGCGAAAACAATGATCACCTGAAGGAATCCTTGATAGAAAACAAAGGAGAATAGTCGATTGAGTCAACATTGATCGAAATCGTTGAATTCACCAGAACTGATTATTTGAGATAGAAATTATGAGAATCTGATGGTCATTGCATAATAGGCTAATCAATAATATCTATTTATTTAAACATTTATTATTACATTTATTTACTATTTATTATATTAAATGCTTATTTAGATATTGGGTATTTATTTAAACCATTTTCTGGCCAATTTGGACACTTTTCTAAATAAGCTTGATGCTTCTGGAAGTAAAGTGAACGTCTTCCAAATCGAAAAATCACTCGAGCTTCTTACACTTTATTTAAACAGCAAACTCTTCAAGATGGTACGAATATTTTTTTGTTCGAGGAAAATTCGGTAAAACCTCCCCCGAAATATTTAAATTCACCTGCTCCAATAGTAAGGGTAAAATTTTTTATATTTTTATTTTTATTTTTTCAGGGAACAATAATAAATTGGAATGTTTTCAAGCGAAAATCTGACCCATTCCACTGCACAGGGAGTATTTTGGTGCAACATCGCGAGTACATGCCATTTAAATTAGATTCGTCGGTGGTTCAGAATATGTCCTTCGGTACACACACACCAGTTGTTCGACAGTTTACCTCAAACTTGGGTAATTAAACCAAAACTTTAGTGTACAAATACAGTACACATTAGAGCGTCCTAAAAACATCCTACAAAAGAATGAAGAATAGAAAAGCATGAGAAGAGCGATATGTGGATTTTCCCATATGCCTCTTTTATAGGGAGTTTTTTTTGCATAGCTACACAGTCTGATAAATCTCCAAGCGAAATTCCTCACCATATCCCACGAAATCGTCCTACAATCGCGAGAAAGTCGCGATACCGTTCCAGGCTTTGGAGTCGTTTCTAGGTCACTTTCGCAATGTGTGGACGGACGCTGCCGTGAAGAAAGAAAACCTCGTCATGTTTTGCACGTGATGCCGCAGCTGCGCGATCCAATCGCTTGCAGTAGAATTCGTCGGTGACAATAGACTTTGTTGGAAGCAACTCCCAGTGAGTGATTACTTTGCAGTTCCACCAAACACTGAGCATTGTCTTTTGAGTATGGAGTTCTCGCTCCGGCGTTGGCAACCCGGGCTCTCCATGTCTGAGCCACGGCCTTCGTGTGTGGCTTTCGAAAAGAACCTACTTGTCACCACTAACTAAGCTGCCGCGCCAAGCGAAATTTTGACGGAAAATCAAAAAGTTCATGCACGCAGCTCTCCCAGTTGAAGCTGGTGACCGTTCAGATCATGAGATAACCATGAACCATGTCTCCTTTTGTATCACAACAGCACCAGAGTCAGTATAAGTTCATTACGTTGCTTACGGCAAAGCGGCAAGCGTCACTGAAAGGAGGACGTGACACGGCTCATCCTCAGCTTTGCCGCCCCATTTCGCCACCAACACGGTTCTAATATAATTATCACCAGACGTTCAACGGCCTGCCGGCCGCCAAACGTCTGGTTGGGGCTTCGCCCCAAACCCGGAGAATAGAACACCCCGAACGTCTTCTTCTCCTTTTTAGGCCTTCTCCCATTCATTAAAAAACTGGTTTTGCTATATAGAATGGTATAACAGAATAGGGCAAAACAGGCGCGTCACCTTCACTGAACCCTCTTAACTGGCCCCTTATCACTGGTTCCCCTTTATTGTCAGCCCTTTTCCGGTTCACCCTTCACTGGTCCCCATCCCCCTTCGTCGGTCCCTACTACTGCTCCCACCTTCACTGGGCCTTCCTTTACTGGTCTCCTCTTCGCTGGTCATCCTATCCTTCACCGATCCCCATTACCGGGCCCACCCTCATTGGTCCCCCTTTTATTCATCAACCCTTTTCCGGTCCTCCTTCACTGGACCCCTTTCTCCCCATTCACCGGTCCCCATTACTGGTACCTTCCTCACCGGTCCCCCTTCACCTGGTTCGCTCTTTCACTGGTTAACCTTCAATCGGTCCCCACCCCCCTTCACTGGACCCCTTCACCACCTCACCGGTACCCATTACTGGTCCCTTCCTCACCGGTCCCCCATTCACCTGGTCCCCTCTTCACTGGTCAACCTTCTACTGGTCCCCCTTCACTGGACCACTTCCCCCCCCCCTCCCACCCCTCACCGGTCCCCATTACTGGTACCTTCCTCATCGGTCCCCCTTCACCTGGTCCCCTCTTCACTGGTCAACATTCTACCGGTCCCATCTTCAATGGACCCCTCCCCCTCCTTTACCGGCCCCTTCACTGGACCCCTCTCCCCTCCTTCACCGTTTCCCCCTTCACTGGACCCCCCCCCCACTTCAAGGTCACCATTGCTGGTCCCACCTTCACTGGTCCCTCCTTTATTCGTCAACCCTTTACCGGTCCCCCTTACTGGAGCCCCATCCTTCACCGGTTCCCCATTACCTGTCCCATCTTCACCGGTAACACGTCGTCTGAATCCAGAATCCTCGCGCGACATCGGTGACACCTCTTCCGAACCCGGACGCCTGTTGAACAACGTCGGTGACATGTGTTCTCAACCCGAACGTGCTTTTCGCGACATCGGTGACACGGCGTCTGAATCTGGAACCCTGGCGCGACATCGGCGACACGGCGTCTGAATCTGGAAGGCATTTCGCGATGGTGACACCTCTTCTGAATCCAGGCACCTGATGAGCGACGTCGGTGACATGTTTTCTCAAGCCGGACGTGCTTTGCGCGACATCGGTGACACGGCGTCTGAATCTGGAACCCTGGCTCGACGTCGGTGACACCTCTTCTCAACCTGAACGTCCTTTGCGCGACATCAGTGACATGTCGACTGAATCCGGACAGGCCTATCGCGACATCGGTGACACCTCTTCTCAACCTGAGCGTCCTTTGCGCGACATTGGTCACATGTCATCCGAACATGGACGCCTGTCGACAACTACAACAGTTGACAACTGGTGACAACTACAACCCTCGCCCCCCCCCCCCTCCTTCCCCATACTTCCTCCCAACACACTCCTTCAGCACTTCTGTGCAAACAAACAAACAAACACACACTCATTCACTCACTCATCCACAGACAAACGACCGTTCTCGCTTATATATAGTAGGATTATCAGTTTATATTCAGATCCCTGCAACAATCGTATAGAGACAGACAGAATCCTATCGGCGGCTGCAGCGGCAATCATTCCTTGAATTATTATTGCCGCTGTCGCTTTGGCGGCACCGCGCCTATAGCCCAGGCGGCATATGAGCGGCAAGTTGGTCGCGGCAAGTTTTGCCGCCGGCGGCGATCTCTGCGTCTCTGCCCTAAGATAGGGATGCCGCGCTGCCGTAAAAGTATACGGAGGCGTTTAGCTTTCAAAATGATGTTCGACGCTGTACGTTTGAAACTGGTTGTCACTGATGTCCAGTTTTTTCTCTGCTATAGACCAAGACTGATATCGATCTCAAGCTTGGGTAGTTAAACCTCGGTAGTGGTTTTTTTTTTACATAAATTTGAGGTTGATATCAATTATCTTCTACAGCTGACAAGAAACTACGGAATATCAGGGGTTTCAGAACTCTAAAAATTGTATAAAGATAGACTGCTTTTGATTTCAAACCTGGTCCTAGCCGCGAATGTGGGCAGCATTTGGAGGTGGGGTCGCGCCAACCAATCAGGCGACGTCGAATAGGCGAGCCAGGCAGGATGTTCACCATCAGCAGCCTGATTGACTGGTACATGTTCGGTCGGTGTCCTGGTTGGGTATGATTGCCTGGAGCGCACCTATCTCACAGTGCTGCCCATATTTGCGACATGGACGGATAATAATTTCAATATTCTTTAAGTAAAATTCGTGATGCTCCATTCCATTTTTTTATTTTTTTCTCTCAAAAGCATTTGCATTTTTCTTCTTACGAGTATTACTAGCCTAATGGGTGGCTGTCAGAGTCTGGCGACGTTACGCTGCCATTTATAATGCACTAAGTGAAGGTGAGTTCATTTGTCAAAACGACAACGACCCACAATGTGGTTTGTGAGGTGCGAACGCTTCCTTCGAAGCATTAAGAATAGCGCACTGCATTCTAGCATACCTAAGGGGTTCACCCAGGGGCTTTGAGAACAAAGAATTCAAACAATTTAGAGGACTTAAAGAATTAAAGGAATAAATAGTCGCATAGGCAGCGCCTAAATGTTATCGTGTTGGAATAAATAGTGCGTATGCACATGCACGGCGCACACCAAATAGACGCAACAGGCTAGAAATATTCGAAAGCTCTGCTCAACAGATCAACGTGAGGATTCTCTTGCGGTTGAACACACTCAATATTATGGCTCTTTATTCTTATTTTAAATAAAATTTAGTTCAGAATATGAAAAACGTCAAAATGGACACTCTTCTAAGCAAGCTTAATGTTTTGAAATCAAACTGAACAACTCCAAAATCAAAACTTGCGTCTTTCATATTAAACCGGAAATCTTCCGAGGCGATCAGAATAATTTTTTTCAAAGGAAAATTTTGAATGACTTTCTTAGAAAGAAACCTACTCTGCTAAGTGAGTACATTGTCTGAAATGTTATAAAATTTTATTTTTTTTTAAATCTTATGTTTTAAATCATTTTCTAATTTTAATTTTTAGCGCGTTAAAAGAAGAAATCGCACCATGCACTCGGCTACCTCACCGCGATTTTAGTTTGATTGATAATAATTTTTTGCTCGAGGAAAATTTTGTATGACTTTCTTTGATTTTTTTTAGCTTACCTACTGTACCAAGTGAGAACACTGTTTGAAATTTCATAAAATTTTATTTTATTTTGAAAAATTGTGTTTTATGGCACACTCTGAAAGAGCAGCAATTTTTCAACGTTTTAAAAGAAAAAGTCGCGCCATGCATTCGCCTATCTCGTCGCGATTTCATTTTGATCAATAGCGAAAATTCTGCCAGTCGGGAGTTACACACTTTTCAACGGTACAACGAAAACAATTGCAAAAAAAACTCAAAAAAAATCAGTCAAGTGCACTATGCGATTTTTTCATTTGGCACTGTTCTAAATATTTTTTTGCTCCAGAATAAACTTTATTGTGAAATTCTTCCTTAAAAAATAAAAATTTCATAAAATTTCCCAAGGTGCTTTTCTTACAGAACAGCCAAACTTTAATAAATTTTAAAAAGTTATACTAAATTATTCATGGACAAAAAATATTCTAGTTTTTTCGAAAAGTCTCAATTTTAAAGGAAAAGAAGTTCTGATTTTGATTTTTCATTTTCTACCTCTTTTGATTTGCAAGACATTTAAATTCATTTCAAAAGCATCAAACATGCTTAGAAGAGTGTTAGTGTCCAATTTACCTAAAACATGCTCATTTTGGCGTAAGAGTGGCATATATTATTAAAATTCATAAACATATTTACACAATTACTACAATATTTTAGAGCAAATATTCCCGCCGTTTTGATGGTGTGAGTTCTTAACTTCTATTTTCAATGAGTATGTTAACGAACGAGGTTCGGTAGCCCAGTTGGAGAAGGGGCCGAGTGCCGCCTGCACCCGATACCAGGTGCCTGGTTCGGATTTCCCACCCAGGCCAACCAAGCCTTCCATCCCTCCGGGGTCGGTGAATTGGTACCAGACTTGTCTGGGAAGGATGCAGCGCTGACTTGTCCATCGGCTGACTACCGCTTGTCATTGTATGGCCAAATACGTATTCAAATCGCCTCCACGACATCTCGTAGAAGTAGAATGCGTGGCGCATTCCAAAAGAGATTAAGCAACGACGTCTTTTATCCTTTACCCTTTATTATGTTAACGGTAGCTGTTTGATAGCGCAGACAGAGGAGGTGCCGGTTGTCACGTGCACCTGATTCCTGGTTCCTAGCTCGGATTTTTTCGCCCTCAAATAGCCTTCACTATGTCCCGCAAAAGTCGAGTGCATGGCGCATCCATGAACTGACTACACTGATTAATACCTTCCTTTATCTTTTATCGTTGTCCTCCTCGTTAATACTATTTTAGTTTTCTACATACGTGGAGCAACCATTTCAATTTTTATCAACATGGTTGGAAAATTATTTGTTGCCTTTTTTCGTAGTGTTTACATAGTTTTTAATAAAGTTAATAGGGTAAATTTAAAAGGTTACTTTAAAGTTAATTGGTTAATTTTAATCGGCTGATATTAAGGCCAATTCAAAATCTTCCCAAATTTTCAAAATAAAATTTTACACAGCTCTCAAAGACAAATCCAGAGTGTCAATAACATCCACCTCGCCGTGTGTACGCGCAATTTATTGTTCTGTTGACGCCGTTAAAATCCGGAACTGAGTCAGGAAATCCAATTAAGAGTTCTACGGTCCCCACTCACTCCACATTTCGTGCTCCGAACGCTCTACTACAACAGAATGGCTCGCTCGGCTAATTGCCATAGCGTGGCTTGTGGTCGTCCGGGAACAAGGACACTACCCATAGTTGTGGTTCTAAGAAATTTGATCGAACGACTGAATTTACGAATAAATTCGATGTCGAAAAATTTCGAACGAATGAACGAACGAATTTATTCGCTCGTCAATTTCTTCGAACGATCGAGAATCGAACAAGAAAGTTTTTCGTTTATTCGAACATTCGAATAGTTGAACAATTCGTTCGAATCAGATTCTGTGTCTAAAGATTAGAAGTTAATTTAATATCAGATTAAAATTGTTATATTTTCAGATACAGTTAAAATGTTTGATTTTCAAATAATATTCGAATGTTTATTTATTTGTTTATTGAAATACTTTTGACCTTTAAAAACATTCAATGTCCGAAAATCTAGAAATATCGAATATTCGCTTATTCAAAGACTATATGGATAAATTATTAGAATAATTATTTGAATATACAACTTTGTTCGAAAATCAAACAATTTTATTCAATTATTCAATAATTTTCAAATCTTCAAGCACAGAACCTGACTTGAACAACCTTTTCGACTATTTGAATAGTCGAATAAACAAAAAATGGACCTCATTCAATTTTCGATCAATCGAAAAATTTAGTGAGCAAAAAATATTTGAAAAAATATTCGAATAATTATTTGTACATGTTCGATTCATGATGGCCACAGAAATTATACTTATTCCCTAAAATACCGCTGTTCCAGTAGATAAGAACGAAGCTGTGTTAATTAGGTGAACATTAATTGGACACCAATTAGGAGTACTGTAATTATAGCGCCTTCCCTCATTGCAATAGAATAAGAACACTTCCGGTGGTGCTCGGAAAGTGCAACAGAGGAGATCCTTATGTGCAGTTGAGAAGAGCGAGCTTGATCCTACATGCCTGTTCGAAGAGAAATTCTATTATCAATTTTCGACCATGTCGCGATTGTGGGCAGCGACATCGGGAGGAGCGACGCGCAAGCCAATCAGATCGTATCCAACGGGTGTGGTATTGAGAGGACGTCGCTGCCTCTATTGTTCAACGCGTATTTGCCCCGTGCTTTGATTGGTGGTGAACAGTATACTTGTGCTTTTTTAAAATTTTTCGAATGAACGAATAATCGAATAACCCCATTTTTTCGGTTATTCGAATTTCCGAATAATCGAATAACCCCATTTTTCGAAAATTCGAATGAGCGAATAATCGAATAACACCATTTTTTTAGTTATTCGAATTTCCGAATAATCGAATAACCCCATTTTTCGTTTATTCGAATTTCCGAATAATCGAATAACTCCATTTTTTGGTTATTCGAATTTCCGAATAATCGAATAACCCCATTTTTTCGTTATTCGAATTTCCGAGTAATCGAATAACCCCATTTTTTCGTTATTCGAATTTCCGAATAATCGAATATTCGAAAAATCGAAGAATCGAATAAACTTTATTATAACTTAATACACCCGGTGCAAAATAAGCTTGCTCTACATTGGACCATGCATTAAGTATGGCGTTCTTCAGATCAGAAACCGATGTCTCAGCGGTTCCATTTTTGTACACTGTGTACAAGAATGTCCTTTCTTTCTAGTTTTCGGGTTGAGATCTGAAGAACAGCTAGGCCACTTCAAATGTTGAGTTCTGTTGGAGTTGAGCCAACCTGTAGTTGACTGCGATACGTGTATGGATGCATTATCTTGTTGGAAAATAAGGTTGTACCTACGAAATCTTCTGAAATATGGCAGAAGACAATCTCCGAGCAAGTTCTGGTAGTCTTCACTGTTCACGCGAGACGAACTCCAAGGCAACAAGAACGTATCCAGAAAACGCAGCCGAAACCTGAGACTTCCACCGACAAAGTAGCACCTGTAGAATACTCGCTTCTCTCTCTTCTCAAATCTCTCGAATAGTGTCTGTACCCGTCGGGCCCATCAAGATTCCGCTTCTTTTACACTACTGGAGAGATCTGAGAAAAGAGGTCGAGTATCCTCTAGGCGCAACCTTGACGGTGAAAGTTTCATGGTTGGGCTGCGTTTTCTGGATGCGGACTTCTCGTTCGTTTCGGAAATTCGTCTCATGTAGGATGAACAGTGAAGACTACCAGAAATTGCTCCGAGATCACCTTTTGCCACATTTAAGGAGACTTCCTAGGCACAACCTAATTTTCAAACAAGAAAATGCAATGCATCCACACATGTATCGCAGTCAACTGCAGGTTTATTTAATTTTATTTATTTATTTATTCAATACGCTCGCGATAAGCGCAAGCGGCAGAAAAAAGTATTACAACAACACAACAACATGAAGACACACCTAGAGCGAGTCAAACCAATGTCCTATGAGGAGAGACGGGCCACCTTCAGCTTACTCCTAGGTCGACTGATAGGAAGCTTCTCAGGCTCCCCTTTTGCTTGAGACGCACGCAGATCAAAGAATTTGGAGCCTACAAAGCGCGAAAAGTGGATTAACTTAGAAACCCGACAAATATCAAAGAATTTCCTGCGAGAAGACAATGTGTGAAGACACAGGTATTTGTAAGGTATTTGTCCGTTATCGATGCTTTAGGTACCATAGAGTAAAGGAACCCGCCAATGCGAATAAGAACCTTGTAGTTAGTTATTCTGTGCCTATTCCACAAGGTTTATAGGCTCAACTCCAATACAATTCAACTTTTGCCGTGGTCTAGTTTTCCTCCAGATCTCACCGCTGATAGAGAACTTGTGGGGAATTCTTATACACAAAGTGAGCAAAAATGGAACCACTTACACTTAGGTTTCTGATCTGAAGAACGCCATACTTTATGCATGAGCCAATGTTGAGCGAACTGTTATTGATAACCTAATCAGTAGTACGAAAAACAGGATTTTCGATATGGTTGCAACAAAGGTGATGTGGCGAATTACTAATCTTACTTTGTCTCTAGGGACTTTTGTGATTAATCAGGTTTTTTATGAAGGGAACTTATATTTTGCACCGGTCTCCATTCGTTAAATTTTCAATAAAAGTTCATGGTATTCTGCACTGATGAGATAACCTGCTTAAAATTCTTCTATAGAGGCTTTCGATAGTGAGGAATACGACGGTAACCGCTGAGCATAGGCAGCGGATCCTTCGGCTACTAATGGACTAATCGTTGGTATCTATAATTTTGCACCGGGGTGTATTAATAAGGACGATGCGATTTTTGTGTTAGCCAATTTTGTTTGATACCGTTTACTCACTCCAAAAGCGCATTGTGTAGGCTCAAGTAAATGTAGTAAAGTAAGTTCAACGACAACATTCGCCAGAGACAAAATAAAAGATTTGAATCTTTGAAAAAAAAGCAAATAATGAAGATATTCAATATCTTCTCAGAACCGTTGACAATACTCGTTAAATGGCAAGACATGAGAACTTTTTTCCTGCAAACAAAATCCTACAAAAAAATCCTACAGAAATACGGTGCAAAACATCTACGCACAAGTGCAAACCTTTGCGAAAAAAAACCGTTCACTCCATTTGTTCATTTCATTATCTCACAGGAATCGTCAGCCAATCAAATTGCAGATTTATAGGGCATTACGGCATTTTCAGTCGAAATTCAACGTTTTTGAAATAAATTTCAACGTTCTTCTGGAATCTTCCCTGTGTAACAACGTTGAATTTGATTTGAAAAACTTTGAATTTCAACTGAAAATGGTGTCGTGATATAGTCGTGTCATAGATGCAAACTGTGAGCTTCAGTCCCGAAGTAATCGAGGTCGCTGAACACGAATCCTAAGTTAGTTTTTGCAGTAACGGTTGCCATCAAGAGATATTAATCAAATTATCGATTTTTCCCATATTCAAGTCTGAGAAGTTGGAATATGCAATAAAGTCGTACGATTGGAATCTTCTTGAAGATCCATCGGAAGACTACGACCTTCTCTCCAAAGGACTGTTGAAATGTGCTAGCAGTTCTTGCGGAGCCACATCAACGTCTGCCTCAAGACTTAACGTACATTCAATTGAACCCGTGGAGCAAAGAAGAACTGTTAAACTTGATCCTGATGCTTCCCAACTAGAAAAAGTCACCATCTCGAAGGCCTCTCGAATTGCAGTAAGGGAGTCCATTCAAGCCTACAGAAGATTGAAGCTGTTAGAAGCCGCTGGGAAAGGTTCAAGCATAAAGCACTGCAAACGAGATCTCTGCGGTCAGAAGGCAATAATGTCAGCCTTTGTGGATAAGGATGGAACAACGCACACGTCTCCAAGAGCGATGGAGGCCATCGTTCAAGAATTCTACACAGATCTGTTCCGTTCTTCCATCACTGTCCCGAAATGCTTGATGCCACCAGCTGAGGAAGTACCTCCCATTCTGGAATCAGAAGTTGCTCTTGCCATCAGAAGGATGAAGCCGGGCACTGCTCCCGGACCGGACGGCATTTCTGCTGATCTCCTTTTTGCGGGTGGCAGTGCCCTCTGCTCACTTCTTGCCAAGCACTTCAACCACTACCTTCGACTTGGTAGGATTCCGGACTCATGGTAGGAGTCGAAAACAGTTTTAATCTTCAAAAAATGTCAGCAGGAGGATATCAACAACTATTGACCCATCAGTCTTCTCTTGGTTGTGTACAAGATGTTCACCAAGATACTGCATAACCGCATGGAGCGCTGCTTGGATGAATATCAGCCAGTGGAGCAAGCAGGGTTTCGCAAGGATTTCTCCTGCATGGACCATATTCAGACTGTCTCACAGCTCATCGAGAGGAGCCGCGAATACCACCTTCCACTTGTCCTTGTCTTCGTGGATTACCGGAAAGCGTTCGACCTGTGGAAATCAACGCCATTCTGAACGCGCTTGTGCACGTTGGTATACCATCGCCCTACATCCGACTTCTCGACGAATGCTTCTCGAACACATCGACTACCATCCAGCTGTTCGATCAAAAGCTTAAAATTCCTATCGGGAAAGGAGTACGGCAGGGAGACACGATTTCTCCCAAGCTATTCACAGCGGCACTCCAGGATGCTGTGAAAGACTTGAACCGAGACGATAAAGGCTACCTTGTCGACGGCAAACGGATCAGCAACCTTCGCTTCGCCGACGATATTGTTCTCATCTCTACCAGCACGGCAGAAGTCGAGGAAATGCTGAACGAGCTCAATGTGGCAGGTATGAAGATTGGATTGGACATGAATATGTCCAAAACACAATTTATGATCAACCAGTGGTGTGACACGGGACTCGTAAGGTTAAATGGAGTCGCTCTACAACAGGTCGACTCCTACGTCTATCTGGGAAGAGAGCTGAACATGGATAACGACCTCGCTCCTGAAATCGCCCTCATGAGACGCGCAGCATGGGCAGCCTTCAGTTCGATTCGCGAAGTCACAGATCAGGTCAAGGATCCCGGCCTCAGGGCCTCGATATTCAACGCCTCTGTACTGCCTGCGATGTGTTACGCGACGGAAACCTGGCCCGACAACAAGACAATCGCCAGAGCGATGCAAACTACGCATCGTGCACTGGAGAGATGTCTTCTAAGGACAAGCCTTCGTCAGCAATGGCAAGAAGGCCTACGAAGCTCGGAGCTACGGGAGAAGTCGCAATTAGCAGACCCGCTGCAGTACATGAAGAAGTCCAAATATCGCTGGGCCGGACACCTGCTTCGACGAAAGGACGATAGATGGAGTCTCCGTGTCACAGAATGGCTCCCAAGAGACCATAAGAGACCACTGGGACGACCGCCAACGCGATGGGCAGACTCATTCTCAAGATCTTTGAGACAGCGGAGTCTGCCTCACTGGATGCAAGCAGCCAGAGATCGAGCGGTCTGGAAGAGTTGGGTCCCCGCTGAGAAGACGTCCAGCCGACAAAAGGACCATCAAAGTATCGATTTTTCGCAAATATCACTCAATAAGATCGAAACTTTAGGCCTGAGGTAATCGAGGTCACTGAACACGAATCTGAATTCATTTTTTAATTTTCCGTCAAAATTTGTGTTTACTGTGCAAATTCCGTAGAGTATTCAAGTGTATGACATCGATGACAGTCGTGGTCGCAGAGAACGCAAATGTGAAGTTAGATTTTGAAAATATCGACGAAGACCGGTCATACAATTGATACGCTTCAACGAATTTCCCATAGAAAATCAATAGCTCGATCAACTTCAACCGATAATTTCAAAAACGAACTTCAAATTTGCGCTCAGCGAGATCGACGAGACCCCAACGGCTGAAGCTTCGGACCGCAGTCGATCGCCATCAACTACGGTCAGTATCGCCAATACGCCATTTTCCCACGCCAGTTGTGATGGACTGATGGAAACACGCACGCACACACACACTACCCTTCTATGTATAGTAGGATATTGAATGCGTTTTCGTTACGGTGAGCTCCTCGACAGTGTGCTATCGAAAACAGTCGACAGTATTATAAAAATCCGACTCATGAGTTTGCGTTGCCGGAGAACTGGTCCGCTTGGCATAGTGCCAAGGCGGCGCGCGGTTTTTCGTCGTGTCGTCTCGTGCACTCCACGCCTCCCTGTTCGCCACACCCCGGAGTCCCTTCCCTAGCCCAATCTGGAGACTCACTCTGCTCATCTGACTCTCGCCGCTCGCGCGTGACGGAATTTTTCGGGGACCAGTTCACATGTAATCCTGAGTTTGACACCGTAACCCGGCGTTCGATTAGGGCGCGGTTGCGAGCGCGGCAGGGTAGATTCAAAACGGGCGCGAATGTTTCCTACTTGGTTCACGTGTGAGTCATGAGCTCACGGTCGCGATAAGTAAGTCTCCAAACACGATGTTATGAAATCTAGAGGGACTGTGACCGACACGTCACGCCAAGGCCTGTTGCATTGACTCGTCTAGGAGGATACACTGAAGCTGTTGCGAGCAATTACAGGAGGGAAATAATTTCTAAGGAGTGAAGGAGCTAATCACAACTCATACGCTGCAAGCAGATAACTTCTTTAACGACACTCCAGAGCTATCTAAGGATGAACGAAAGCGCTCTCCCTTCTTTGAGACTTTCGAAATCTAACTAGACACTTGAATGTCCTCATAATATTCATAATAGAGGCCTACCAACGCTCCTAAGATCATTCCTACCGTCTCTGCGACAGTGGAGTGGCATGAATCGACACATTCCCATTCTGTATACATATTCTAGGACAGCTCGAAAAGCTGGAGAACTTAACTGAGATGAAGAATGTTGGTCATATGTGTCTCAATTTCCTCTCCATGAGCTCATGAACACTTTCTCACTCTCAACGGTAAGATCTTCCGCATAATGAAGAGGATGAGGCTCACCCTGTAGGACAGCACTATGCAGTGTCATGTGTTATACTACTGAGCTAGGCCATTTCTAATGCTATTCGACATACATACGCCTTCTTATCAAGGCGAATAGCCACTGTACATGTTGACTCCCCCCCCCCCCCCCACCCCACAAGCCAATTTGTGCTTACAGCCATGTGCCATATGTTACCTATGATCCTGGCAGGTCCAAAAACGCCTCGAAAGAACCTCGCTGACTACCTGGAAACGTCTAGGACCCAATTTCTGACGTTAAGCACAGAAGATAAGGGCTTGGTGTCTGATGCAAAAGTACCATTACGCACAGGTCTTCCCATTTTGGAGGTAAATATGATAGACCTGTCCCAATCCCTGGTTAAGATGCTCGAAGCACTCCGTATACTGACACAGGATGCCGTCGAGGCTATGAAACAATTGCTTTCCCGAGATCTCTTAGAATTTTGGCCTCTAGATGTTTCCATTGTGAGGTAGTCTTCATCAGATACTTACCAGTCCTACCGTCCAATAGACTCATCTTGTGGAGGGGCTCCAGACGCTATAAACTCCTTGAACGAGGTCTATTTGAACATCTACAAAACATCCTTCCTTGCAAGCACGCTAAGTTAAGGGCCAGTGTTACGTCACAGTTGGTCATCAGAACAAGGTACAGAAAGTTCTGCTAAGGAGGCCAAGGTATTCGAGATCCACTCGATTAGTCCTAACATTATCCTCCACTACTGCGCGGATCCTTCAAAACATCGTGATAGTAGAATGTTCGAAGCGCCTGCCGACACCCGCTACATACTGTGCGATTACGTCACGAGTTTAAAGGACCGACCGCGCCCCAATCAAACGCCGGGTTACGGTGTCAAGTTCAGGAGTCGGATTTTTATAATACTGTAAACAGTCGTCACCGAAATGAACGCCGCACACAAAAATCATCATTATGCCACATTAGAAACAACCATGTATTCGAAATTCGAATATTGTTCGAATTTTCGCACCTCGAATAATCGAATTCGAATAATTATTCGAATTTTCAAAACTCGAATAATCGAATTCGAATAATTATTCGAAATTGCAAACCTCGAATAATCGAATTCGAATAATTATTCGAATTTGCAAAACTCGAATAATCGAATTCGAATAATTATTCAATTTTGCTAAACTCGAATAATCGAATTCGAATAATTATTCGAATTTACGGAACTCGAATAATCAAATAATCGAAAATCGAATTCGAATAAATTATTCGAATAATTGTTCGAATTTGATTATTCGAGCACAAGTATAGTGAACAGCTGGCACGCTGCCACCTTCCAATGCTGCTCAAATTCGCGACATACACCGAAATTCTATTACCAATTTTCGGCCATGTCGCGATTGTGGGCAGCAGCATCGGGAGGGACAGATCGTATCCAATGGGTGTGCTACTGAAGAGACATTTACGATCGCTGCTCCTATTGTCCAACGAGGAGTGGATCCGTGCTTTGATTGGTAACGATTAGCTGGCGCTCTCGCCTCCCAATGCTGCCCAAATTCGCGACATGGACAGAATTTTTCTTGGAAGATTTTTTTACTAAAGCATTTTTTCGAGACAGCTAATCAGTCGCAAAACTGTGTTGGAGTTCTGCTGAGGTTTGGAAAGAAATTCTGGCACATGTCGCGTAGGTGAGCAGCATTGGCAGGTGAGAGGCGCCAGCCAATAGTAACCAAACAGAGCACAGGCCGAACACGTGTCATACCTTCAGGGTACCAACTTTACATGGTCTGATTGATTCAGGCGTTCCCACCTACCAATGCTGCTAACCTACGCGACATATACTGAAATTCTATTAACAATTTTCGGCCATGTCGCGAATGTAGGCAGCAGTGTCGAGGAGAGCGTCGCGCACGCCAATTAGATCGTATTGAATGGGTATGCTATTGAGAGGACGTCGTTGCCTCTATTGTCCAATGCAAGTGAATCCCTGCTCTGATTGGTAGTGGTTCGCTGGCGCTCTCACCTCCCAATAGTGCTCAAAGTCGCAACATGGGCCGAATTTTTCTTGGAAGATTTTTTACAGCACAGCTAATCAGTCGCGGAACTGTGTTGGAGTTGTGTTGGAGGTCGGAAAGAAATTCTGTTTTCAATTTTTGGCCATGTCGCTGTTGTGGGCAGCAGCATCGGAACGAGCGAGGCGCAAGCCAATCAGATCGTATCGAATGGACGTGCTACTGAGAGGACATTCACGGTCGCTGCCAACGCGTCCAACGCGTATTTAGCCCGTGTTCTGAATGGTAATGATCAGTTGGCGCTCTCACCTCCGAATGCTGCTCAAATTCGCGACATGCACCGGATTTTCTTTCTAAGCTTTTCTACTGAAACATTTTTCGAGGCAATGTGAGCCTTTTCTACAATTTTTGGATCACTAATAGGGTTGTATGGTTTTTGTATCCATAGCATTGCAGGTGTGGGCGCTGCTCCTATTCTCCAGCACGACTACAGTGTACCCTGGAACTGAAAGTTGCCGGATTCACACTCGAAAAAGCCGTTCTTGTTTGAATGACATATACAGCGATTTAGCCTGTAGTGACATATGGCGAAATTGATTTCAAAAGACATCTTAAACAATTACACAACGCTCATCCTAGATGTCAGGCACGGAGAAGTATACTAATATTCTGAAACGAAAGAAGAAAAGCGCAGATAGACGTAGGTCTGGAATGAACACCCGCCGTCGAATTCTATGGATGCGCCGTGTGTATTCTGTTTCCAGATAATCTTTAGAAACCCCTGTATATACAGAGTGTCTAAAAATGTAAACACTGTTTGAATTTTGATAAATTTTGCTGAAAAGTGCAATAAGAAGACCATTATAGAGGAACAGTGCAGGATTGGTTATCCATGTTTGTTTGGAAAGAGATTCGATTTTTAATTTCCGGTTTTTCGGTCCTAGTCGCGAATCTGGACAGCATCGAGAGGATTGACGTACAAGCCAATCAGACCATATCGTATCGCCTATCAGAAAAGCCTTTAAAAATGTTTAAGCGCACGTGGATGCGCAGGAAAACATAAATTCAATTTTTCAAACTTTCAAACTTCAGGGATTGCGCCATGCATTTGTCACCAAGACATCAAATTTTAATCTCCAGTGATATTGCATGGGTTTATGCTTCTCTATGTCTCTGTCTTGGACTGAGATGTTCCATAACAACGCATTAAAACTTGTTGCAAAGTAGGTACTTTTAAAAATACAAATGCTGATTAAACGATTGTAATTTCGCTGCCAAAAAAGGCTAAGAACTAGAATGCAATGATAAAAAGATGCTAACATTATGTGCTATAAGATGCCAAGATTGCGCCATGCACTCCTCGACAATTTCACATTTTAGTGGCAATTGACTATATGGGAACTAAATACATGAACACATCTGAACTTTGCCTCAAACTCACCACATCGCTGCTTTACCATTTTCTTTAAGAACATCCAACATACAACATCAACTCATTTATGATCACAACGGTCACTATGCCTAACAACGATACATATTATACATACTGTATTTATTGTACATATTTATTAAATGCTGATACATATTCAATTTTTTGCCTAAATAAAAAAAAACAATGTAGAACGCCCGCAACTACTTGTTGATTTAATTCTGTTTCGGTATAGGGAACGATGATCCACGCTTTTTCAGCTTAGAATTTTAAAAGCGAAGCAAAGGTTGGTTCGACTAGTTTATCACAAATCTTCAAACACCATATTGCGTCTACATAATCAATCGCTTCTCCAATTTCAGGTTTTGAAAGAGTACAAGGCGCTATCGTCCCACCTTATATCGTATAATTTTTTAGTTTTCTGATCTTTCATTCTAGTCCTAATTTTTGCTGATAGCGCTGCTAGCAATAAAATTATAGTCCCTCAAAAAGCCCTCACACTTATATTTCCAGGCCTTTCATTACTGCCCTCATCTTTTATGGCATTAAAATTATTATCCTTCAATACGAATATCGATTAGGCTTATTAAATTTCCACTCTATTTTTGGTCAGTTATGCTATTGCTTTTTGTTATATAATTTTAGACTAAATTTTAGTTATTTTTGGTTGTTAAAGTAGTATTTAAACTGTAAAATTATCGGCAGACTTTCTTAATTTTTTTGGAGATTGGATTTTTGAAAGTGCCCACTTTGCAATGTATTACAAGATTCTACGACACAGAGATATGACGAGCATTTAGGCCATGTGTCAATCGATCCTGAACTTCTATGCTTTGGGTAGGTGCATGGCGCAATCCATGTATTTCACATCTTTGAATGTACCCAGTTTGCAACAAGTTGTGTTTCGGTTGTGTTTAGTGTAAGAATTAAAGAGATAAAATAGTGATCTCGCAAGTTTACGACGGAATTGTGATGACTGTTTAGGCCATGCACAATCGATCAATATTAAAATTTGAAGCATTTGACAAGTGCATGGCGCATCCTCACCATTCACAAAGCATAGAATTGCCTCCATACGCGTTCCGAATTTCTTTAAAAACCTTACTAACAGCAGAGTTACGACCTGTTAAACGGTGCTCATACTTTTGCGACCCATCCCCCCTAATTTTCCGTATCCAAAAAATCACTTGAATATTGAAGCAAAGACTTTAACCCTTACCTCTCTCGTTTCTTCTTACAGCTCCAGCACTAGGTAGTTTATCTATTTATTCATCTTTTTACCTCAAAAATGACCTACCATACTCATTGGAACGCGGATCAGAACAGAATTCAAACAAGTTAGAAGAATAAGCAGAAAAAAGACAGAAACAGCACCAGAATGACGAATTTATGTAGTTGCAACAAATGATTTTTCAATGAGTTAAAACTCATAAAGTTAAACGTGTGAAAAGTCGTAGTGCCGGCTCAAATTATGAGTAAAATAAAAAATCAAATCAATCAAATAAGGAAAAGTAAAAAAAATAATGTTGCAATAACTAAGTGAAGTTGAAAGTTCTTCAGAAACACAGAAGGTTGGAACGAGCAAGTGTCCAGCTGCGCTCAACGAGTACAAAACATTTAATTGGTGGGAGTTCATTAAAATTCAGAGCGCTTTTGTATCATAAACGTGTGAAAGCTGACAGAACTTTCCTTGGAAGCTAATATCTCTTGCATTCACTTGAGAATTGACAAGAGAAAGACTTAGAAGCAATTGCGGTTTCCCCGGTGTGGCCGACAATCGGTGCAGCACTCAGTAGGAAGAGAACCTACATACACGCACTGTATAACGAGATGTGAGAAAAAACAAACATTGATATCATGCACTCGTCAGTTTCCTCCTGCATTCTAAATCGCTTAAACCACAGGGTCAATGTTTCATTTCTGAACATATTATTGAGCATATATTAGGTTGTAACGAAATAAATGGCACTGAACCACTGTAAATTTAAACAGTTAATATCTCGGCTTGTAGGCAAGTCTATTCATCGAAATAAAAATCTTCTGATTCTACACATCTTTGCCAACGTGACACAAGCTTTTTTATCCCAGTAGCATAAAAATCAGAAGTTCTGGAATTGACGGAATCTTCGAAGGCACTTTCGGCATCCTGTTGGTATTTGAATATTTCCCTACCAAGAAGTCGCCAAGATGCTTGAAGAAATGGTAGTCTGTTGGGGAGAGGTCGGGAGAAAACGGAGGATGTGGTAGAGTTTCAGTGCTCAGCTCATTCAATTTCTGCAACGTCATTCGTGCTACATGGAGGCGAGCATTGTCGTGCAGAAGGAGAACTCGCCTTCGGTTTACCAAGGCCGGCCGGATATCCTTCAACTTTTTCATCATTTCTTCAATTTCAATGCAGCACTTCTCTGCCGTGATGGATTCACCGGGGGGGAGGAAGCTGTGGTGAATAATTCCCAGCGAACACCACCATTCTTTCTTCTACTTCTTCTTCTTCAGCGTTTGTCCCGCTTCGTGGCGGGGTCCGCTATTCTGGTGTCATGACGCCACCTTTCCCGATCCAGCGCTAGATCGGGGTGGGCACCAGCTACTTTCAAGTCCGTATGTAATGTATCAGCCCAGCGCTGCTTCGGGCGCCCTCTAGGCCGCTTTCCTATTACCTCGAAGTTAAGGCCTATCTTGCGGACGCTGTCTTCTTCCCCACGCAGAACGTGGCCGTACCATCGCAAGCGAGCTTCGCGCATCTTGTCCGCTATCGGCGCGACACCGAACTTCTGCCGAATAGCATCGTTTCGGATGCGGTCCATGCGCGTGACTCCTGCCGTCCAGCGCAGCATCTTCGTCTCCATGACGCTGAGGCGCGTTTCAACTTCCTTGGTAGCTGGCCAACACTCAGCGCCGTACATTGCTACCGGCCGGACGACTGCTCTGTAGATCTTCGACTTAAAGCGCTCTGGTATCTTCTTGTCGCAGAGCACTCCAGTCAACGAGCGCCACTTGGACCAAGCTGCACTCACGCGTGAATTCACTTCGACCATCAGTTTGCCGTCAGACGCGACTGCTGATCCCAGGTACTTAAAGACCGCAGTGCGTGGAAGCTCGATGCCGTTAACCTTGATGGAGCTGGACTCGGTAACGTCCGTCGTTAAATACTCGGTCTTCTTCACGTTCAATCTGAGTCCAAACCGCTCCAAGCGATCACACCAAGCTTGCAACTCTCGCTCGAGTTCTCCTTTATCTTCGCTAGCGAGCATCACGTCATCGGCATAAAGCAACTTCCAGGGGACGGCTTCTGAAGATCTCGTGTGATGGCATCCATGACGACAACAAAGAGAAGTGGGGAAAGCGCAGAACCCTGGTGTACTCCGACAGAGATGGGGAACTCCATCGAGGTCCCAGCTGCAGCTTGAACTCGACTCTTTGGACAAGAGTAGAGAATTCGCACCCACTCTATGAGCTCTTCAGGAACTTCATGTTGTCGCAGGGCGTACCATATCACTTCACGCGGTACGCGGTCAAAGGCCTTCTCCAAGTCGAGGAAGGCGATATGCACTGCCTTCTGTTTCTCGCGATGCTTCTCTATCAGGAGGCGGACGGCATGTATGGCATCAACGGTGCCACAGCCAGCCACGAAGCCGCACTGATTGCTGGACAGCTGGACGATGTCCCGAATTCGTCCATCGACAACTCGCTCAAAGATCTTCATACTGTGCGAAAGCAAGCGAATCGGACGGTAATTGGAGCAGTCTGCAGGACTGCCCTTCTTCTTCCAATCGTCGTACTTTGACGCCAACACTCAGGCACTTTCTTCTCCGCCACAACCTGATTAAAGAACTTCGCCAACCACTCAGCAGGGTACCAGTACTTGGACTTCCATAAATCAGCTGCCACGTCATCGGGCACAGTCGCTTCTCCTGGCCTCATCTTCTTCAAAGCCGCTTCAATCTCCTCCACGGTGATCTTCTGAACGGGGCCGTGGGTTGGAGCCGTGGAAGGGATGGCTGGATGAGGAAATTCTACTGTAGAGATTTCCTCAAAGTAGTCGCGCCATCGCTTCAATGACTTCTTGCGGTCCGTAAGAAGATGGCCGTTCTCATCATTGATGCCGAAAAACTTCTCAATATCCTCGGTCTGCCGATGGCGATTCTTAGCAAGCCGGTACAGATACCGCTCGCCATCGCGTGACTCGAGCTTCTCGTTGACATCTCCATAATGAGTGGCTTTTGCAACAGCCACGGCCTTCTTTGCAGCTTTCCTCGCTTCTTGGTACTTCCGCCAGTTATCGGCCGTCTTTTCGCCGAGAAACACGTGATAAAGCGACTTCTTCTCTCGCACTTTTGCTTTCACGTCATCTGTCCAGAGCCATGCCTGCTTGTCGACCTTCCGTCGCCCAGGCTTCGTAATGCCGAGTTCCGACTGTGCAGCTTGACGAATCGCGTCGGTCGTTTTCTTCCAAGTTTCGTCGACAGTCGTGACTGTCGGTAACCGCACGCGAGAAATCACAGCTGCTTCCTTCTCTCTCATTCGCCACCACTTGATTCTTCAGCACCGCATCGCTCGACCTGCTTCAGCCTCGGAGGGACAATCTTCAGAGTGCAGATCAGCGGTCCGTGCTGTGGGGCGACCGTCTCATACGGCACGATCTTCGCGACAAGACTCCGGTCGCGATCTCTCACAAGGACAAAGTCTATCTGAGACTTGGAGCTCCCACTGTAGTATGAGATAAGGTGCGAGTCGCGTTTTCGGAAGACGGTGTTCACAATGGTGAGGCTATGCGATTCCGCATACTCAAGAATGCGCTCACCATCGGCGTTACGTGATCCGTATCCGAAACCACCATGACAGCTGTACTCGTCTTTCGTAGCACCTACGTGCCCATTAAGGTCACCAGCGACTATGATGACATCTTTCGACGGTACCTCTGCTGTCTTCTCATCCAGCAGGTTCCAAAACTCATCCTTTGCTTGATCGGAGCAGCCAGTCTGCGGAGCATACGCAGAGAAGAAGTGATAGAGTCGCTCCTTAGCGGCGACAACGATCTTCACCAATCGATCGTCAAAGCGCTCGACGCTTGCAATCGAGTCACGAAATCGTTCGGAGACGATTATTCCGACACCGCTGGTGGTCCTGGGACTTCCACATAGAACGGCCTTGAAACCACGTCCTATGTCCCATGACTTGCGGCAGGACCACCTCGTCTCCTGCACCGCACAGAAATCAACTCTTCTACGCTCCAGTGCTTCAACCAACTCGCACGAGCGGCCCGTCAACGTACCCACATTCAGCGTTGCCACGCGGGTCCTGCTTACGTTACGGGACTTTCGGACTAGCTCAGTTGCCCCCCGATGCCGTCCTCGCATCAGGGACCCTCGCATACTTCTCACACTCGCCGGGCTCTGCGAGTGCGCGTCGGCTCCCGCGGACGCCGTAGCACTATCTCGAAACACTTGAGCTGTCATACACCATGTGATGTGACATGGGTGTTCGTAGGCCGGCCTGTCACAAGGGCCTGTCGCCTGCAATCGAATGTCCGTGTTCGGCTTAGCTCGCAGAGCGGGCAGTTTCCAATGGCACCACGTGGAGGAACGGACATCGCCACCAGCGAACACCACCATACTGTCACCATTACTTTCTTTTGGTGCAATTCCGGCTTCGCAAAAACCTTGGGGCTCTCGTCGCTGTCCACCCATGTGCCGATCGTCGCCTGTTGTCGTACATTATCCATTTCTCGTCACAGGTTACGATGCGATCAAGGAATGGGTCCGTTTCGTTCCGTAGAAGCAGTGCGGACGAGATCTCATATTTTCTTTGCTCCTCAGACAGCTCGTGAGGCACCCATCTCTCCAGCTTTTTGGTCTTTCCAGTTTCCTTCAGATGCCGGGCAGCTGTGTTGTGACTGACACCAAGAACCTTCGCTATCTCCCTGGTACCTTTGTGTGGATCCTCCTCTACCGCATCTCTCAGCTTGTCCTCATCAACATCACTATGCCTCCCACGACCTTCATGTTCTTCCAAGCTCTCATCTCCATTTCGGAACTTCTGATGCCAACGATACGCCGTCCGAATTGTGGAACATCCTTGACCGAACGCGGCGTTGATCTTCTCGTCCGCCTCCTTAGCTGTAGTGCCCAGCTTGAATTCATACAAGTAAGTAGTGCCATTTAATTCGTTACAACCTAATAAAACAACCCTAACCGAGAAAAACACGACCTAACTTTTGTTTTTGATAAGGAAACCTTAATGTTCGTAGGGCGACCCCTGGTCCTAGAAATAATAAGCATAAAATGCTGGAACAGATAAATCAAGGCTATTCCAGTTGATATTTTGGATGTCTCAACCTTTGGCGGTTTTTCTGACAGACAGGCCCATTCGATGTGGCTTGGTTGGTCTGGTGCGGCCTCCGCTTCCCATGTAGGCAACATTACGGATTCAGCATTCATTCATTCGGCATTCAGCCCATGCACAATCAATCAAGTGCAAAATGCAAAATTTCGTACGAGTGCATGGCGCATTCCATGCCGCTCATATGTCAGAAAATGTCTATTCTCTTCAGTTTTCGCATGAGCTCTTAACTTCTTCAGTACCATCAATGTAAGCAACGTTATCACCACTCACACAGTGTATAGAACACTATTCTAGTTGTTTAACAACAAAATTCACGGAAAATTTCCAGAAATTTCAGAAAGTTTCCGGAGTTTGAAACGGGTTCACGAAGCATATTCATGCAGAAGACAACGGATGTGAAAGGCGGTGAAAAGCTGTTGAATTGACGTAGGCAGATTCGAGAAACGAAAACAAAAAACGCACGCTGCCGGTCTCCCCCGGTGATGCCGCGCCGCTGCCGCTAAATTTGACCTATCGACGTATCGACGTCATCTTCGTCGAAGATCAAAATCGGCGGCGACACGTCTTCAGAAGTTCTTCAACGGAGCGGAACTGAACGGCACTCGAGTCGACAGGAGGCGAACTCGATCTGATGACGAGTAACCGAAGACGCTTCGGCTCTGAAGCAGCGATGGACGTGCGTATCACAAGTGGGCGCGGTTTAGTTTTCGATGGGTGTGGTGACACTGATGCTCGCCTGGAGAGTCGCCAAGCGGAAGGTGCTGAAGAAAGTAGTGGAACAGTAAAACGAGTTCTGCAGGGTATTTATCTAAATATTTATTTATGTAGATACTTATTTGCCTGTTTATTTGTCTATTTATCTATTTGCTTATCTTCTTATTCATTTGCTTATTTGCTTCTTTCATTCTCTATTTATTTGCTTATTCATTTGACATTTATTCATTTGCCTACATGTTTAGCTATTTATTCGCCTATTTATTTATTTACTTGTTTGCTTGTCTATTTTAATGTTTATTCATTTTATTGTTTGTTTCCTATTTATTTATTTTTATGTACATGCTCGCTTACTTATTTCCTTATTTATTTGCTTATTTATTTCATTGTTTATTCATTTTATTGTTTGGTTCCTATTTATTTATTTACGTACTTGCATGCTTATTTGCATACTTATTTCTCCATTTATTTGCTTATTTATTATTTGCCTATATGTTTGGTTGCTTATTTATTTACTTATTTACGTATTTATTTAGTTAGTTCGTTACTTACCTACCTATTCATTTATTTATTTATTTGCCTATTTATTTCATTGTTTATTCATTTTACTGTTCATTTCCTATTTATTTATTTATTTATTTATTTATGTACTTGCTTGCTTATTTGCCTACTTATTCCTCTATTTTTATTTATTTGCTTACTTACGTATTTATTTATTTATTTAGTCACTGATTTGCCCATTTACTTATTTATTTGCTTATTTATTTCATTGTTTATTCATTTTATTGTTATTTCCTATTTATTTATTTATTTATTTATGCATTTGCTTGCTTATTTGCTTACTTATTCAATTATTTACTGACATATGTGCTTATTTATTTATTTACTTATTTATTGTGCGCTCTTCTGGCGCGTTAAAAAAATTTTTTTTTGAAAAATCCTCCGCATCACATTTTCGACAACCAACAGTCAGTACTACAAAGCATCACAAATAAAATACTGAAAAAAAAACATTGAAAGAAGAATACAGCATAGAATTGGGCAATGAGGTCAAGGAAATCTAGAAAGAATGTAAGAATACAAAGACACGTACACTGTGGTGGCAATATTGGAGGTAAAGTCCTTCGCTTTCTCTAGTTTTCTAGGCCGAGAACAGAAAATTGCAAAAATAATTTACGGTCTGCGAAAGAATCTAAAACGACTCAAAAATACTGTAAAAATATCTTATTCGTATGAAAGCGGTTACATCTGAGCAAATTTGACACAATTAAAAACCAGGTTTGCTCATGCATTAGGGATCACGACGGTAAAGTAGAATGCGTGGCTCATCCCAAACACAGATTTATTGACGTTGTCCTTTGTCCTTCATCCTTTTCTCCTAAAAAATTTGTTCGCTTTAATGGTGATGAGTGCAAGAAAAAGAGATGTAATAAAATAGTAGAAATAATTAAGTAGATATAAAATATAAACAATGCAAATAAAATAAATCGAAAAGAATTAGTGACATATTATATATTGTATTTATATTACCTAATATAAAAAAACAAAACAAAGAAATGTCCGTTGCCTGTTCTCATCAGTAAGGAAGGGGACAGGTGTGTGGTCTAAATTAGCGTGTATAGTAGCTTGGGCGGGATTTATACTTCAGACACCAGGCGGGACGGCGTTATGCAACCTAGCCGTATCGATTGGGCGGTGCAAGCGATCGATATTGTTCGCTTTCATAGCACCACGCCGCTTCGTGGCCGCAGTATAAATCCCGCTTTATGGCCTGTTCATACTTCGACGCCGAGCAACGCGACGCCATATATGGTGGTCGCATTGATTGAGCGACGCGATCGATCAGTTTGGTCACTTTACATGCCATCGCGTCGTTCGGCGGCGAAAGTATAAACAGGGCTCCAGGGCCTGTTCATAGTTCGTGACGGGAACGACAGGGCGAGAGACACGTATCGATCAGTGCGAGCTATCGCCTGGGAAAAATCAATAGGTCTGTTTTGCCTTGTCGGTCATGTCGCTGTCTTCGCTCCCGGCGCGAGCTATGAACAGGCCCTTAGCTTCACGCTTCCTTATCCGTGTTGTGTAGCCTTGCGTGCAGTATGAAAATGTCGAGGAGACTTTTGAAACATGGGTAATTAAACAGAACGAACTGGTGAACTCCCACAAATTATTAGGATGTCCCATTATTTTCTGGGCTATCATACCATTTTTATTAAAATTTATCACAACGAGATAATGACAAAGGGTAGTCAATCGATATACTCTCCATCTGTGGCTACAACTTTTCTCCAACGATTGGGCAGGGAGTTGATTGCATTCTCCCAGAAAGAAGCTGGCCTGCTGCCGATCCATTCGTCGATTGCGCGCTGAAGTTCTTGGCGTTGCGAGCATCGTCTGTTCCTGAAAAAGTGAGCCAGACTTCTGAATGCTGCATAGTCACAGGGACTGACTCATCGTCTCCTGCGTTCGTTTCGGTTGATGCGGTTGTGCATTTTCCATCAACACACGGATGTACCGAATCTCGGGTACTTCTAATGCAGCTTACGCTTCATTTTCAGCATATCTTCAATGAACATGTCTGCTGTGATCGTCTGTGCATCCGGTAAAAGCGAGTAGTGCACGACTCCCCGACTCGTGAACCAAAATGAAAGCAAAATCTTCCCATGTGGGGACGGCTTCGGAATTCGTTCTGGCCTTGCGTGCTTCGGAATCCAGTGGATCACCCGTGTGGTGTTATCATACATGCACTTCTCATCCTGTGCCACAATCGTGCTTAACCACGCAGTCGTTCTTGAACGGTTGAGATTATTCTGACAGGTGACCACTCGCTGTCGCTTCTGAGAGGGAGTCAGTGCATGCGGGACACATCCTGGAAACACTGCCCTTCTTCCGCTTCGTTTCAGGAAAAGATGAACAGTGCTACGTGGAGTACTGGTAGCCTTCGAGATCGCACTTACGCTTCTGGCAGGTTGCCTCCTGACTGCTGCAAGCACTCGCCGTTTTTTCGGTCCGATCGGTCTTCCAGTATGCTTCTTGTCAGTAAATTCCCTTCCGGAAACGACTGAACCAAGTTTCACATGTTGACTTGCTGCAGGCGTCGGACAAAACAAATCAGCGATAGCTTTGTGAGCAGCGTACCTAGACGTCAAGAACGAAAGTGATGAAGAAGCAAGTCGCGGTACGTCAATTTCTGCATCATCTTCAAGTAACTGCCGAGGTGCAGGCAATAGGCCGATAAAGTGAATATACATGCTATTGCAAAATATATTCCAATCCCCTTGTTTTGATAAGATAATATCACTTTTGGGATCTTGTATAAAGAAGTTGCAACGCGCCAAAAACTCATCGTTCAAATAGCCCAGAAAATTATGGGACACCCTAATTGGTTAGAATCAAGATCACCAGAGCTCATTTACGCGCCACTGAAACACCAAAGGATCTATTGAAGCGATAGCGGCCAGTGTGTCGCAACGAATTCACATTGAAGCGCCTCTTCAAAGTTGGCACGCAGCCAACCGGCGGGCCACTTCTAAGGACACTGCGCCGCAGAAAAAGAAAGCGCTTCTCAAAACATCCTGCAAATGCAGGATGTGAAGAAGACGAAGCTGAGCGACTCTGAGAGATTCACGAACATATAATATAATGTAAGTTATGCTATTTTCACGTCGAATTGGACACTTTTCACGTCAAATTCAGAATTCAAATCGATTCGGAATTGTGATGAATGCTCGGATCTGTTCCAGGCATGCAGGTTGCAGTTCCGTGATGTTTTGAGTCTGATAACTGTCTCTATATCAACCGGTTTCAGGACAAGAACTGAATTGACTGCTTTTTGGCAAAACCTTGAAGATTTGGTAGCTGAGTTTCTAAAGCCGACTAATAATTCGGAAGGGTTTAAGCAGTTTTTAGCCTTTTCGGTAACACCACGCTGTATTAGCTTCCATAGAAACGCTTTCTCGAGCAATGATTAGCTCTCCGAACACCTTCACAGCTTCGGCTGAGAGTATAGTGCATGGTTCATTCCACCACCTCGAAAGTTTCGAAAGCAGTGGATTTGTGTTCAGTGAGCGTGAAAGTTCTCTGATTCTTGGAGATCATCTCAGGAAGCTTCTGGAAGTGGAAAATGTGCGAAATCCCTTTAATCTCTGGTCTGATGCGATGGGAAAAGTTGCAAAAAAAAACATGCGCAGAGTGCGGTACACCTAGAGCAGATGCCATTCGGGCATCAGATGCGCGACGCGACGAGAAGTGTCGTGTTGTTGCTGTAGTTGACGAGAAAACATTCGTCGTGAAGCCTGCACACGGTAGATGACATCTGGCGATAACTGGGCCCTGAGCGAAGCCAGGTGTGAACGCAACGACGACGATCTTTCAGGGGGACTTCTAGACTTCATTGGAGGTAGCGTGACCAGGCCAGATTCATCACCAGATTCATCAATTGCCGGCTTGTAACGGTGAAAAGTACTACCAAACCTGATGCTGATGGATCTCATTTCAGGTGGTTTGGCGTTACTTTTCACCGTTACCGGCCGGTAAGTTGCTGATGAATCTGGCTCCAGAATTCCAGAGATAGCCGTCCTTACAAAGAATTCTTCAACGCCTTCTTATTACTGGAAGGTAAACGGTGTATGTAGAAATCGGATAGCAAGAAGTCCAGTGGAGGCACGGACAAGAAGGCGTTGAAGCTATAAGCTAGACACTGGATCCAAGGCCGATAATTCGAATCCCTAATTTTTTTTTGAAACCCTGGTCAAAAGGATTGTGCGATCAATTGGATTTTTGAAAGGCCACGGATTTTGGGATGATCCAGATGAGAAGAGCCTTAAAAGAATGATTTTTGGATAACCAAATAACTGATTTATACCATTTTCACGTCGAACTGGACACCATTCACGTCAAATTGGACACTCGTATGAGTTTTGACATCAAAGCGAACTCTTCCAAATCGAAATGAGCTTCTTCCACATTAATCTAGACTTTCCAAAAAGGTTGGAATAATTTTTTGTTCAAGGAAAATTTTAATATGATTTCTTTGAAGTTTCGATGAATCTTGGCATCTTTGATGTTAAACAGCTTCTTCAGCGTAGCCAAGATTTATACAAGTCCTTATTGCGTCTAACATTTTGGCGTTGTCGCTATTGTCAAAGTTGGGTAATTAAATAAATTATAAACCATTATTTTCACAAAAAATAGAGAACAATAAGTGAACACATTATGGAAATTTTATAAAATTATCATTTTTAAGGAAAAATAATTATTCAAAGCTTGCTTTAAAGAGCAGGAAGGCGGCCGTTTTTTAGTGCCACAAAAGGAGATCGCGCCATGCCTTCGTCTGAGTTGTCGTGATTTTTATTCGATCATAGGCGAAATTTCTGATTGCATGGAGCTGCGCACCTGTAAACGATACAACAAAAATAACTGTAAAAAACACATATACCCTCACTTTAATGTGTTATGTAAAGAGCATTTACACTATCAATCAAATAAAAATCGCGAAGAGCTTTTCGAGTGCATGGCGCGATCTGGTTTTTTAACGCACTAAATGTTGGTCGCTTTGTTGCGCTCTAAACAAAAGTTAATTAAATCTTTTATTTTTCTATAAAAACTAAAATTTTATAAAGTTCTTACACTCATTCGGTCAGCTGAACTAAAAAAAAATCTGAGAATGTTATACCAAATTTTTCGCGCCATGCACTAGAATTATTTGGTTGATAGTGCTAATGCGACTTATACTAACTATTAAAGTGAGGATATGTCTATCCTGTACAATTGTTTTTGATGTACCGTTAACAAGCGTCAAACTCTATGCAAACAGAAATTCTGCTACCCATCGAATAAAAATCGCGACGTCCTGGACGAGGACGTGGCGCAATCCCTTCGTTCGACAATGAAAATTGTCGCTCTCCCGCTCCTCAAAATAAGCTACAAACCATTGACTATTGAGCTGTTCAAACTTTTAAAAAAATCTCATATTTTTACGAGAAATAATGGTTTATAACGGTTTCATTACCCAAGTTTGAGGCTGTGAAGAAGAAAGCGACGACGCCGAAACGTTAGGCGCAATAAGGACTTGTATCAATCTTGGCTACGCTGAAGAAACTGTTCATCTATTTCAAGGTCAGAGATGCCAAGATTCATTGAGAGTCGGGCATGGAACGAAAATCAATATTTTTCCACCAAAAATGAGAATTTCACAAATTTTCAAACAAAACGTTCACTTATTGGGTCAGTAAATTAAAATTTCAAAGAAATCATACTAAAATTTTATTTGAACAAAAAACTTTTCTAACCTTTTTAGAAAGTCTAGATTAAGGTGGAAGTGGCTCATTTCGATTTGGAAGAGTTCGCTTTGATTCCAAAACTGACTAAAGAGCGTCCAATTTGGCGTGAAAATGGTATAAATCAGTTATTTGGATCATCAAAAAATCCTTCTTGTTAGGGCTCCTCTCATCTGAATCATCCGAAAATCCGAGCTTGTCAAAAATCCTATCGATTGCACAATCCTTTTAACCAGGTTTCAAAAAATTAGGGATTCGAATTATCCGAATCGGCGTCGGATCCAAGAATCCACCTACGTCGCTGAATCAGATGATCTCGCTAGACCCTCCCCTTCTCGCCCACGCTGCAGACGAAGGCTCTACTATGTATGTCTGGTTCATCTGATCTCCGTCGTCGTGGAACACCTCGTTATCGTCGGCTTCGACACCTCGTGTCTGATTTCAGCGGCCTCAGCAGTCGTTACACGACTGCAGATCGCAAGGGTTCCTTCAAAACATGGGATTCAAATGGACTACAAAAAGCAGCCGCTTGCAATAGTAGCAGCATTATCGCAACATAAGAAGCGGTATGTATGTCGCAAAAATAGGCAGCATTGGGAGGCGGGGGCGCGACAGCCAATCAAATCGCACAAATTCGCGTGCAATTCGAAGAGGACTTGTGCAGTTACCATTCTGATTGGCTGGCGGGTGTTTAACAGGTGCTCCGCTTGTACTAATTCGCTGGCGCGCCACCATCTCCCAATGCTCCTCATCTTCGCGACATGCACCTAACAAGGAAAGGTTCCCAGCTCACGGTGAGCTTTTGCGATGCTATTTTGATAGGATGCAGCGCCGTGTGAGCGGAGTCCAGAATTGCATTTAGTTTTTGCTGAACGACTTTTAAAGGCGGGAAAAAGCGGTGTAAAAACGTGTCACCCCATGACACCCCACGGGATATGACTCTGTGGCGCAGTCGGTAGGAGTGACTCCTCAAAGCAGCACTCATGAGGGATTTCGAGTTCGAGCCTGCGTATTGCCAGTATTTTTGCACATATGTATTAGTTTATTGTTATGACGCCTTTTCATGATCACAGGAGTCAATTTTAGACCATCAATGCTTACAACAAACCAAGGCTGTCTCTCTGTGCCTTCATATGTGTTAGTTTTTCAACGATGCATATCTGCACCACCGTATCATACCATATCACCAATGATACCGTAACTGCACACAAAAACGCATACCTTACGGCTGAATATTATAAACCAGGGCTATATTGGTACATAAGTGTGCTAAAGAGGTTGTTCTCACCTGAACGGTTGTCGGCCGACTACCTTCCACCTTCACACCGGATTTCACTTCTCCGACAAGGAGAGAGAGCGCAGTTGTTGCTATAAAAGGACTCATCCTGGATGCCACTTATGGAGATATCGACTGACAGAAAGAAGCGGTACAGGTTAAATGTAGAATAATGAAAATGTGACCTTTCTTTGCGTATCATCCAATTGTTCCATAGGTAATAACAACAAACTAATATGTGCAAAATTATCGGCATTACGCTGACTCGAACTCAAAAGCCCGCCGGTGTGCTCCTATGAGGCGGCATTCCTACCGGCTGCGCCACCGAAGCACATCTCACGGGGTGTAATAGGGGTTGATGAGTGTTGCGCACATGTTCTGACACCTTTCTTCCGCTCCTTAAAAAGCGTTCAGCAAAAACTAACTGTAATTTTGGACTCACACTCACATGGCTCACATGGCCCTACATCCTGTCAAAATATTAAGTTATCCGGAAGGGAAATAAATGAGCGTTTTGGTGTACATTTTTCAATAAAGTATGTTTTATGGCTTGCTGAGTTATATACCATTGGAAAGTTGAATTCATGCTCTCTTTAACTGTGTCTTCAAGTTTTGTATAGAATATAAATTTTCCCCAATTTTAAGCTTTGCCGCTTCGGATGTCTGAACGCAATTTTCGCCAAATTTTCTTCTTCGAGTTCAGACTTGGTCGAAGTACAGGTGAAACGGCCCGTAACATCAACGCTGTATTTGAGGAGGTTTTCGCTGTAGAACGCACAATTCGCCACTGGTTCGAAAGGTTTCCATCTGGAGATGAAAGTCCGTAAAGTTAGGACGCCATATCTCCCTAACGACGACCAGCTCAAAGCCATGGTGGAAGCGGATCGGTGTCAAACTGTGAGAGAACCAGCATAGCACTTCGGTGTTGACGGCAGCATTATCAGTGGCCGCTTAATTGTGACCGGAAAAGTAAAGAAATTGGATGAGTGGATCCCACACGAACTGACCGCTGGGCAGATGCTGAAGCGCCACGACACCTGTGCTTCGTTAAGGCTTCGCAATCTAAGCGAGCCTTTTTTGGGCAGGATCGTGACCGGCAACGATAATTGATCCTTCAATTGACAATCGCCGTCGTCTGCACAATGGCTGGACAAGAATGAGAATCGCAAGGAGATGCCGAAGCCAAGTCTCCATCCGAAGAAGACCATCGTGACCGTATGGTCGACAATGATCGGTGTAGTCCATTACAACTTCTTGAAGTCTAGAGGGTATCACAGCGAAGAAGTGTTGTGCCGAAACTGAAGAGATACACCAGAAGCTGATTGAAAAACAATCGGTTTTGGTCAAACGAAGAGGCACAATCCTACTGCATGACAACGTGCGCCGACACCTTTCAAAAATTGTTGTCCAGAAACTGGATGAATGGACTGGACAAAACTCTGCCACATCCAGCATATTCATCAGATCTTTCTCCTACCGACTTTCATTTTTTCAAGCATTTGGACAACTTTCTTAAGGTGAAATGCTTCAAAAACAAAGACGACGCTAAAAATGCCCTCAACGTTTTCACCGCTCCCAAAACTCTGGATTTCTAAGCTGCCGACATTATTGAACTTGTTTTCCGTTGGCAAAGATTAATTGATTCTAACAGTTATAGTATTGATTGATGAAGTTTTTTTCTGAGCAAGTTATGATAATTTGAATATTCGAGTTCATTAAACGTTCATTTATTTCCTGACAACCTAGTAGCATCGTAAAGCTCACCATAAGTTGGGAACCTTTCCTTGCTAGACAATACTTCAATAATCTCCTCTTCGAGAAACCATTCGGTATCGTTCATTTACGGGAAATGCCGCAACTCTTCAATATCGATAAGAAGTTGGCTCCCGCAATTCCTGCTTTGATGTCTAACGCTGCCGTTTCAATCTTACACTGACTGGTTTTTGTTCCTTTTACTTTTTTTAGTTGCTTATATGGCCTATTTGTTGTTCTCACATATACCGTGCGTTCCTAAGAAGCAGTTAAATAAATAAGTAAATAAAAAGTGGGTTCTCGCCCCGATCATTTTCTTGTTGCATGCCTCGTTAACACTTCTCCTAGCCGGTTAGCTTTATCTCCTTCATCGTAGACCAGTTTCCCATCGCTTGTAATTAACATTGGAATTGAATCGTCATTTCCAGTACGAAGTCTTATAAATCTTATAAACTTATAGAGCTAAGACTGACTTGTCTTATTACTTATTTGATGATTATTCATTTTAAATATCCATTTTATTATGATTTTGAAAAGAATGATGACGATTATTCCAAAATCTCCACACATTGCCCTTCCCAACTCCTTTTGAAGCTCTCCTTGTAGAAGTTGTGAAGTCTCTCTTCTTCAGGAGAACCGCTGATGCATGTCGAGTCCGGTCTAGTGCTGTCAGTAGGCTGCCGAGATCTATCAATGATGAAAACCGTCGTCCTGTATTCTTGTCAGACCGCAGTGGTAGCAATTCGTCGGCTCCTGAAAGACTAACAATAGAATATTATCCTAAAAACCCCTGGTACCACTGTTCTACCAACATATAAGTCACTAAACTAGGAGATCGTGTGTTTATTTATGCATTGTATTCGCAAAATGTCTGGTTTGCCTAGCTTAGAAAATAGAAGACAGAGGAATGAATTAGTAATGGCGTTCAAAATTATCACCGAGAACGAATATCAACTTCGCCCCCTTCTTTAAATTTTTGCTCTCACGTACTAGAGAGGGGACCCTAAAACTTGGAAGCTGTCTTGCTAAATCGTTTCTTCTGCTGGAGAGACATTCCTCTGCCTAATCACTTTATTGCCAAAGGCGGACTATCTCTTCAATTAAAACCCTTCAAAAAACTGGTTTCCCGGACTTTGGATAAGGAATCTAGATAGCTTTCTTCTATACTAGCTACGCTTCAATTATTCTTCGGTATTCGTGTTCCATGTTCCTCCCTGTTGTTGGTTTAGTCTACCTTCTCCTCGATTAGTTTTCTATTTTCAAGTGTTCCTTCATTTATTTATTTCAATTAGTTCGTTTAGTTAAAGTGCTCTGGACATTTACACCCATCTGTTCCGCCTGTTGTGGTTGTTTTATTACATGTTCACGCATACTTTGTATGCGTCCATAAATAAATGAATAAATAAATTTTGCCCCATTATCTGTGAGCACTTCTTCAAATTTTCAATTGAAAATAAAGCTGCAAGAATCCAATGCTCCAAGAATACTAGAAGGACGGTAACTAAGTTTCCTGTCAAGAAGGAGTCTTTAATCCCACCAGGAAGTGCGATCAACCGCTTCCAATTGCTCATCGGAGTGCGTGCAGAAATCCAAGACAACCAACAGGATCTTCATTTCAACACGCACACATCTGGTTTCGCAAGGAGGGCTAAGAATATCTGAACGACACCCGGTCTTCCGATCTCTTGAACGAGGCCAGCCGTTGGACGACCACAATTGTAGATCTCCCTATTAACTGAACATTACAAACTTGCAAACAAGCTTTTTTTTTACTTCAGTGCTATCGAGGTTGGTTGCTGGAAGGCTTTTTTTAGGCCTGACGGGCTTCGACCGTCTTTCTCCTCTTCCTCTCCTTGACTGTGGTCTTCAGAGGCCTAAAGAAGGCTCGAAGTCCTTGATTCGTACGCCACTCGACCAAACGCTTTACCCACGCTGCAATTTTTGACCTAAAGTCAAGAACGACGCGAAGCTCTCAAATGGTGAAGATGAATTCACACGACTTTACACAAATAAATGTAGTAGCGTCGCTTCTACTCGCTAATAGTTATTGGGGAACAATGTTAAGGCGTCCGTACACCTTTGCGGCAACGCTGCGACACTATCGTCAACTATAGAGCAGAGTCGCAGAGGCCGCCGTCGACGGCAAGCGGTGCAGTGTCTCAGCCGCACACTTTGGCGGTAGCGGCAGTAAAGAATCACATCATTATTGCTACCGGCAGAGACCGTCTGCGCTCTAGCCGAGAGCGGCTGGATCTAGAGTGGAAACAAAGCCGTCTCTTAAATTTGGTGATCGATAATGCCTATCAGCTGATTATTTTTGGCGATCCGATCTTTCGTTCTTTTTCGTTGTCCTAATGTTTGTCTTGCTTCTTTTTTTTTCTAAAGAAAGAGGATGGGGAATATCTCGATTTGCGCGCGCGATGCTCGCTGGAGCGCGATATCTCTTGGAAGCGGTGCTTCGGTGCCACGTCCATGAGTGCGGCGGCAAAACGTATTCCATTGACATTCCTTCTCACGCCTTCAGAGGGCTTTCGTTCAGCGAGTCGACTCGGTGATTTTTTAGAGCAAGCCTCAGTCTCCAAGAAGGACCAAATGGAGAAGTCTACAGAGTTGAGAATGGGGCTATACGGAGGCCACTCTTCCGGGCGGATAAAGTTAGGAAGCTTGTCGTGACAACACTCCTGCACGATCTTTGACTGATGAGCAGGTGCCGAATACTGCTGTAAGATGAGCGGCTCGTTTGTGAAGATCGTGCTGCTCCAAAGTCTTTTCCAAAACATCTTCCAAGTAGATCTTGGAATCCTTCTCTGCCTTTTTGACGAAGAACAACGCCGACTCTTCCGCATAGGTGTGTTAGCGGCTCTAACCATGATTGATTCCGGATGTCCACTACGTTTGTGGATCCTTCCCGCTAGCTGGGTTGGCTTTGGCTAATAGATTTGACAAGCACACGGTGTTTCTGGCGGTTCATCGCTGCTTCGACAGTAAACATTTTAGAGATGATGCTGACCGATGCTCCGTTTATATGTTGCGAACCCTCAGAGGATGAGAAGGTGTCATTTTGTAGCTTGTCAATATTTAGCATTTGAGATCTGGGTAACCATACCTAGCAAAGCCAAGAGAGTACATGCTTGACGCGTAGCTCAGAAAAAATGATAGGTCAAACATGTGTGAACGTAATATCTTTTTGGAACATCCTGTATATGCATGCCTTGCATGACATTCTACTGAAATCGGAGAAAATTTGAGTAGATCCTGATTGATTCGAAAACTGCTCCAGAAAATCCTTTATTTTTTGAATGTAAAACTTTCTTCAAAACTTTATAGGATTCATTTCGAAATTCATAAAATATTAAATTCAGCAAAACTACACACGACTTTCCAGCCAAACCAGGAAGTACAGCTCATTAAGAGATACGAAATCCACAAAAAAGCTGAAAATTCTTTCCCAAAACGAAAATACAGTACGACCGCTCCCTCAAAACGATGCCACAGATGAAGCAGTCGTGCAGCTTATGGATAGCTTGATATAGAATGAATGATTTGTGGTTCACATTGGTATGCTTTAATTTTCAATAATGGCCCGCGCCGCTTGGCTGGTGTGGTTGGTTTCTCCCTCCGTCGTTATGCTTCCATATGTGGAGAGCTAGAGAGATAAGCGCTACGGCGAAGCTTTGAACGCATAGATTTGATGGCGCAAAGAAGCTCGGGGGAGGGTTGCTGGCGCAATGCGCGATGGAGGGGTGCAGCCCATCAGTACAAAACACAAGTACGATGTGATGTGGCATTTCTCACCTGTAGGACGAGTGTTTACCCGTTAATTTCCCGTAATTTCCCGCGTGTCTCTGGCTCCTGCCTTATCTCTAGCTGACTCTTATCTTATCTCTAGCCCGTATACCACGCATAGCCACCGGTTTTAAGGGCTGGGGCCGGACTCGTCAACGAGACTAACCCGCGGGTATAAGGGGTAGAGATACCCACAATGAAGCCTGCGTCTCTGAGTCTTGCGTTATCTCTGCCTGACTCTTATCTTATCTCTACCTCTTATCACCCGCATACCCACGGGTTAATTGTTGATGAATTCGGCCTCTGGGCACACTCCTGCTGCTTGGCGCAGCTTCAATGATGAAGAATAGGACAGAGGAGCAGAGTACGTGTCTCTGCGTCAGGGGCGGCGGAGCGCTTATGGCACACTTCGCTTCAGCGCTGACGCTGGGCGTCAACCCTGAAGCGAAGTGTGCCATAAGCGCGCCGCCGCACTTGACGCAGAGACACGTACTCTGCGTCTCTGCCCTATTCTTCATCATTGGAGCTGCGTCAAGCAGCAGGAGTGTGCCCAGCCCTTAAGCCTACCGCAGAGACGCAGAGGAGCAACAACAGCAACGAGGGGGCTTTCACATGCTATTGCCGCAACCCCGCATCAGCAACACCGGCGTCGGTTGCGCAACGTTTGCGCGGCCTCAGTAACAAGGAATGATGGCCATCATTTCTTGTTGCTGATGCTCGTCAACGGAGGCATATCACAGGTCTCATCTCACTATCTTATCTCGCCGCGTTGCGGCTGCAACAAGCATCGAACTCCGCCCCTTCTTCGTTGCCCGTTGCTGCAACAGCAGCAACGGCAGTGTGAAAGCCGATTAAGACTCTTGGGTTCAATCCCAATGAGGGGGGGGGGGGCACTCCACACTCACGTCGAAACACTACATAGAGATGAATGCTTGTAACACAACATGCCTATGTTGCGCTCTCCTGGGGAAGTCGGCGCTCAGCGGCCGGGGTGGGGTCTTCGCGTACGACAGGCCTATACGATGTTCTGTATTGTATAAAATTGAAATTTTTACCCTAGGTGTGATCTACCCTAGTGGTAAACTAAGGTAGGCCACTTATGATGCAATTCATTATGTAATTTGGCATTCATTCATATGAGGCGGATAACCAGTTAGTACAAGGTGCTCCCCCGAGCCGCTTTGCGCCGACTAGTCTACTCAGTTCTAGGATTTCGCTGGAATACGCTATCCATCCAAAGATCTGATGGATCAGCAAGTTGTCTAAGAGAACGCATAAACTTTTTCAATGGAATATGTTGTGATATTATTGGAGTGCTCCGTAATTAGAGGAAGGAATTCAGTGGCACTGGAGTGACCTGCGGTCAAATAGAAAAGTCTCAATTTCGTAAGCTTTAGTAATTTTTTGATGAGAAGAAGGTGATCTCCTTTGTTTACGACTTTTACGGTGGGCTGCAGGCCCCAGGACATTACTCCGCTATCCGCATGCAATTCCCAGCGCTAAACTGCGGATGTGCGGTCGCGTCGTTGTTAGAACGGGTCGAGGAACGAACATACGACGCTCGTGCCGCCGGTAAGAACGAAATCTTGCGAGGGTCCCAACAAAATATAGGAAAAGAAGCCAAAAGTGAAGAAATTTCAGCACAGACCCCATTATACAGGGTGGCTGGAAAGTTCGGGCAATATTTAAATGTATTCCAGCAGTACGAAAAAACTTCAAATGAAACAGATTTGCAAGCAAAAATAACAACTTCAGTAGTAGATCAATATCAACAAAATATAACAGAAAAGTCCAAAACAAAAGCTCAAAATTGCCTCCTCTGGCTTCAACACAGTTTCGCAGTCGCTTTGGGAAGTCGCTGGTGATGGTCGCACACTGATCCGCCGAGAAGATCCTCACGGCCCGCTGGTTCACAACCGTCAGAATAGCCGGCAGCTGCTCAGAAATGGTCAGAAGAAGACGACGGCCGCAAGGACCATCAGGCGCAGTCATTTTCCAGCCTCGGTGATGGTGTGGGCTGAGACACGCCCTGCCAGAAAGACGCCACTGTTCTTCATGGAGCACAACGTCAAAATCAACGCCGCCAGCTACCATTAATGTGTCCTCCTCAACGTACTGGAGCCGTGAGCGACGTGCCATTTTGGTGAAACTGGATTTTCTCTTCAGCAGGACTGGACACTAGTGCATTTTGCCAAATCCACGATTGCCGTTTGCGAGGAGCTCTTCCTAGGCTTTTGGAGCAAGGACATCTAACCATCCAACTTGTTGATTTTAATCCGATGGATTATTCGGTGTGGTCAATCATGGAGCAGAACTCTAATACACGGTACGTCGTTGTGAAGCAGCTGAGAGCGGCGCTGATGCGATCCTGGGACGAGATTACAGCGGCTCAGTATGCGACCATCGTCATTCTCAAAGCGACTGCGAAAATGTATTGAAGCCAAAGAAGACAATTTGGAGCACTTGTTGTGAATTTTTCTGCTTGTAAATCTGAGGAAGAAGCAATATCACAGTATTTACATTTGCTCCATAGATCACACCATTAGCAAGGAAAACGCTACTAAAACACAGCAAAACGGAGGAAGGCATGTTGTTTTTTCCTTGGTTCTCTTAGACCCTGATTCAGAACCCTGAAAATCAAAAGTCCTATAGGTACACGAAACACTGAGTGTGCTTCTTGCCCTCCTCTCTGTGCGAAATTCTTGGCCAGCGCGCAGAACATCGCATATTGAGCAACGCCCTGCGGTGTTTGCGCGTCGTTGGATTAATGACTGTCCCAATAGTCCGAGTTGAATATTTTTGGTGCATAATTTGTTTTTATTTGCAATAATTTAAAAGCTTCATGCTTTAGCTGACAGTACGGTGAACAATGACACTGTTTATTAAATCAAAACATAGTCGCTCACCTTTTTAGAATAATCCTAAACATTAAAATATCAAGTTGCCGACACTAATTGCTCAACGACCTATAATTATTTCAAAAGCTTTTGTTACACTTGGACATAATGTCTAAGGCTGATAATCTTCCAGGATTCTACACGGAGTAGTCCTGCTGACCCACGTTTGTGCTGAAAATAGGACATTTAATGATCCTTGCCGTTACGCCAAAGAAATCAAAATCAAAGTGAGGAGACGTGAGGATGAAGCACATACAAATCTGAACGAAAGGAAAAAGAGCCTAAGTGATCTCATCAAATATTCTGTCGACTACAAGGTTCTGTTGTTTTTAGCATTAGTTGTACCCAATGTGGAGTATGTTCAGTTAAGGTGGATCCTTGCGAGAATTTCTATCAGTTTGCTTGCGGAAATTGGATCGAAAATACCCCATATAAACCAAATCTGCCTTGGGATCAATACAGGACTTTTGAAAAATTGGAAGAATATTACAATGAGGATATGAGAGGTGACATTTTTTGTACTACATTACTGGGCAAGTGTTTAGCTTGTGCAGGGCTCAATAACGCAAAGCAGTTGCGTTACGAAATTGCTGTTTGAGCCACGGTTCGGGTGTAGTTAGCAGTTATTGTTATTGTTAAGTATTGCACAAAACTTCTGGGGTTGTGAAGCAGCAAGCTAAACAGTGATGTGCATTTAACGATTAACGATTTACCGATTAACCGCATTTACCGGCGCTTTAATTTCTTTAGCGAATTTACCGCGAAAAATAGCCTTAACGAATTTTGCGTGCAGTGACGAGCGAGCACAGTTTTTTTTCGACGAGGTTTTGTAGAGGCCTGCTAGATTGGTACCGAATCGAGAGAGTCTTTCACTTACTGGATTCAATAGAGATAGCCGAAGCTATACGAATCCTTCTTCGATTCCGTCAGTTGTTCGCGTCTTCCTGGGGCTAGATTCACTAACGTTACAGCGGTAACATTTAACAGCGGATTCACAATACAAGGACCTTGCAGAGCTATCAAGCTTCGTGTGTTGTGTCTTATACAGGGAATTTCACAGCAATTTCACCATAATGATAGCTGTTAAGTCGCGTTATCTGCGCTTTCGTCTGTAATTTCTCTGTAAAACTCTGTTGATGAATCCAGCCCCTGGTTGTGCTCGTATTTAAATTTTAGTGGAGGAAGCTGAAGAGCTCCACCAGTCACCGTTAGATGAAGGCAGACGTTGGTGAATGTCTTACCAGGATACTATCTCAACGGTAGGTCGGAACGGCCCAAGTGTTGTATATGGGCAGAACCGCCTCTCCCTGGGAAGTAACAAACTGCAGGTATCTCGACCCCAATACAACTCTGCGCAGAGTTAGGGGCGACGGAAGTCGCGTGTTAACGCCCTGTTGATTCACGTGCTCCACAGCTGACGGGCGCGCGCGGGATGAGGGCTCGTGTGGCTCGGCGCAGTGCACAGGTGGCGTAGTAGGGAAGAGCTTGGGCTCGTGAACGAGGGGTCGGGGGTTTGGATCCCGCAGACTGCGTCTGTTTTGCACTTTTGCGAAATCCATGTTTATCATATAGGTAATCCACCTAGGGGTAATATAGTGTGTTATAGAGCATGTTTACATATAACATATGCTTCAAACTACATATTACCTAACATGTTCCCTTCTGCGTGTCACTTATTTTAAGCCTATTTTGTGTGAAGCTATAGTTATGTAACGATAGATATTTTGTGGCACTAGTTAAAAGTTCCGACTCCACCGAAAAGACTTCGGTCAAAAAAAAAAATTTCGCTGAAACTTTGTCTAGGGGGTTATTTGGGGTGCTGATCACGAATCTGACATCCGTTTTTCACGATTCGGTCGGAGGCCACCCATACCGTTAACAAGGGTGGTCCGGGCAGGGTCACCGATTTCGCTGAAACTTTGTCTAGGGGGTTATTTGGGGTGCTGATCACGAATCTGACATGACATTCTGTCTCTACCTGCCATCACCGGCAGAAACTTTAAGAATGTAATCCTCCGCCTTCCTGTATCTATATTATCCAGCCGAATCGTGAAGAACGGATGCCAGATTCGTGATCAGTACCCCAAATAACCCCCCTAGACAAAGTTTCAGCGAAATCGGTGACCCTGCCTGGACCACCCTTGTTAACGGTATGAGTGGTATGTTATATGTAAACATGCTCTATAACATACTATAATACCCCTAGGCGGATTACCTATATGATAAACATGGATTTTGCAAAAGTGCAAAACAGACGCAGTCTGCGAGATCCAAACCCCCGACCCCTCGTTCACGAGCCCGAGCTCTTCCCTACTACGCCACCTCTGCACTGCGCTGGATCGCGATGCGAGCCCTCATCCCGCGCGGCCCGTCAGCTGTGAAGCACGTGAATCAACATGGCGCCAACACGCAGCTTCCGTCGCCCCTAACTCTGCGCAGAGTTGTATTTGGGGTCGAGATACCTGCAGGTTGTTATTTCCCAGGGAGAGGCGGTTCTGCCCATATACAACACTTGGGCCGTTCCGACCTACCGTTGAGATAGTATCCTGGTTAGCCCTAGTTTACACTTGTGCCGCTGCGCGGCGCGGCACGATGGTCGGGATAGATATCGACCGGGCGGCGCGAAAAATCGCGACCACTCGCCCTAAGGACCTCTTAGGGTATGACCCAGTAGGTCTAAACCTACAGAGACCAAGAAAGGTGCTGCCACTTCTTGAGTCACAGCCATGCATTTGCCTCAGGATTGATCGTGGAAGAAATCGTAGAGCATGCTGCAAAGGAAATAATGAACACCAACCTTTAACCTTTATGGTTTGCTCCAGTTCAGCATCTATTTAAGAGGCTCTCCGGTCGGTCGAGAATTCACCATCAAAGGCGATTACGCAAGCTGCTGTCTTGTATGATAAATGTATGGAAGCAGAGGAAGAGTGGAAGCATAGTGGAATTTCAATGATACATTTCTTGTGGAGGAAAATTAAAGTTTGTTCATTTTTTTATATCTTCAACATGGTACAATACCGCTCCTGTCCTTTCGTTTTTGGGCAGAATAAACGCGAAAATCCCTTCAAACTGGCCTATTCAAAAAAATGTTATCAGAATCCAATCTGAGTGGTCTATCTAATGGTGCAGGTATCATCCAATAGCTTAGAAAAAGAACAGATTCGGTGACTCCTAAATCCTGGACGGCGATGACTTCCTTCTGTCGCTCGAGCTAACTGCACCGACAGGGTCCAGGTTTTATAGATACCAAATCTATTTTTTCTATAACCACTGTACCTACATCATTAGATAGATAGAGAGATTAGATAGAGCCCATATTGTATTCGGATAGTAACACTGATTTTTTTAAATAGTCCTCCTTAAAGAGAGTTATTAGAAATCAGCGGAAACGGCGGTCTTTTGTGTGTATTTCGCCTAAAAACACAAAAAGAGGCGCGATATTGTAGTAATGCAGGAGCTGGTGGCATCCTTCAAAAGTTTTTCCATGACATTTAGTTATGTCGACCTGTTTCAAATCCACTTCAACATGATTAAGTGCAATATCGACAGCACTTCCATTTCTACCAACCTTTCGTGCCGTCCACGTATTTGTCATTTACGTGAATCTAAAAATTTTAGCACGTTCGTCTACTTCGATGTTAAACCATTCCTACTCCTGTGATGATTTCTCAGAGTTTCAAATATCTATCTACCACTATATAATTCAGTTAGCGGTCGATGACGTTTGAGTGATTTAGCCTAAGGCATCTGGCATACCTCCGAACCGCTCCAGCGATTGTCTTACGAGCGACTCTGAGCACTTGTGACTGAATAAAACAACAAGGACCTCCACATGCTTTTGCTGCGAAGCGGCGGCTCTATTCTCCCCTGGAATGAAAATGATACAAACTAAAATGGAAACGCAATCTTACATCAATAGTTGACCGATACCGCGCCATGACAGTTATACAGCTGCCCTTAGAATATTGTCTTCCGCTTCAAACAGAGGCCTCTAGTTGTTTTGAATCCCGGTGTGCGTTGGGTGAGGTTTGTGGCGTCTAAATCCTTACGCGAGTGACATGACATTGATGCGACGTCTGTGGCATGTCCTCGGCTGCGCAACATATTTAGCTTGTGTAGCAGTGGGGAGGAGAACTGTCGGCAGTCGATTCACGTAATATAGTATTGCCTGTTATATCCAATCATCTAGTTTCCGAATTTTTTACGCGAGAACAGACTAGTTTATTGTTGAAAATAGCCGACAATAACAGCTAACAGAACCTTGTGAGTTACAACACTCAATATCCTGATTATTTGCTTCAGGACTATGGAGATTTCCCAATGCTCAGCGAGAAAAGAATGAGTGAGGCGGAGATGAGTGAAAAATTTGACTTCGAATGGTTGCTTGCGTTCTTCAATCGTAACAAGACTGCACTTCATTCAATCATTCCGAGGGTCATATACCGTGAAGCTCTCCCTATTGCTTTTCTGACTGTAAGTCAACATTCGTTTCAATTTGTACTAAATCCACACGATTAAGCAGTAATCGCGTGCTCCGTTTCTACATCACGTTCTTCAGCCTAATTACTGCTAAATAATTGAGCTTGTACATGACGATAGGGAAATATTCACCAGCTCCGACACAAGGTGGACGGCACCTTTCATGAAGTTGACCATGAAGAGCTACCTTTACATTTATTTGCTTACCTAAGATTGTGCGGAGGAGACATATCCCCTCGGAGAAATAGGTGGCGGAAAGTCTGGAATAAGATTTCGAAACTTGAGTTCACTTTTTACAAAAATCCCTCGAATAACGGACACAAAATGACGAGCACAAACCAGCAAGGTAAGAGGTGCAATCGCCACCCAAATATTCTGACGTGACCTTTCTGATTCTCCTAGGTAAAGCCTTCGCCGTCGTAGTTTCAGGATAGCTCTTATTATGGATAGCAATGTTGAGATCCGTCCTTATGTAATGAGCATAGGCATCTATTCCTGGACCAATTCTCTATCGCCTTCAGCATGTTGCAACAGTGATAGCCGTTGTTTCATTCCACTGGCTGAAGGATATAAAAGAACCTCTACGAATGCGGCGGGGTTCGTCTTACCAGGAAACTATCTCAACGGTAGGTTGGAACGGCCTGAGTGTTGTGTATGGGCAGAATCGCCTCTCTCTAGGAAACAACAAAACGCAAATATCTCGACCCCAATACAACTCTGCACAGAGTTAGGGACGACGGAAGTTGGGCCGTTGGCGGCGTTAGAACTATGCCTGGAGGCGGAGGGCGGGCTCAAGTAGGCAGGAAACAGCGATGACGAGCGAGCGATGGTGGCGCAGTGCGTAGAGGGGCGGCGTAATCCCCATAATCGCCGTTTCCAACCAACTTGGGCTTGCCCTCCACGTGCAGGCATAGGGCTAACACCGCCAACGGCCCAATTTCTGTCGTCCCTAACTCTGTGCAGAGTTGTATTGGGGTCGAGATATTTGCATTTCCTTGTTTCCCAGAGAGAGGCGATTCTGCCCATATACAATGCTTAGGCCGTTCCGACCTACCGTTGAGATAGCTTCCTGGTTAGTCTTATCGCCGGCCGTGTGGTGTCGGCTCTGGTGTTTTGTTATGTAGGGGCCCAAGAGGCCGTGTGATCTACACGTGAATAAACCTAAGGGGACAAGTTTATTACACTTACAGGCTGGCCCATAGGTCCTACAAGAAAAGTAGGCGACCTTAATGGTCGTATTTTTCTAGTTGCAAAGAACCCCATACCAACTGTTATGTAGCATATACTTAATGCTATACTTCTGGAAAGTATCATGGTTGTAGCTGCTCTTATTACAAAGTAATGCGCTCTCACGTAAAAGTACCGAAAATTATTCTCTGGCCCGTGGTGGGGCGCTTCCGTTCCGATGTGACTAAATTTCGGAAGATTGGTTGTTGAACATGCAGTATGATGGCATTGTGTAGGGCAGTGCAAAGGCTTCTCAAGAGTGAACATTGGATGAACGGATCTGAATTACAGTAGAAGAACGCTATTAATTTTCTGATCATACAGGATGCAGCAACCAGCTGGAACAAATTCAATATTCAGCCGTGTGCGTAATCTATTGCTAAGCAATATGTTGTTTCTAGAAAACTACAAGGAAAGCTCTACAAGTCCACAAGTGAGATTAAGACTCAGCTATGAGGAGAAGAGGGTAGAAGGAAAAATTTGTAAGCGCAGTTGGAGGGCGTCGTTCGAAATGGGTATTCAGCCTCTGCCTCATTTGATGAAAAATTTCTCAAAGTTGAGCGATCCCAGAAAGGTCAAAATAATAGTGCGTTTAATACTACCTTTGCGGGAACTTGATGATATAAAAACAACGGCTACGCATGGCAAGTTTTTGTCATACACGATTTTCCAAAATGTCTCCCCGCAGGTTTTCTAGGTTCCATAGGTTTTTGTGTAAAAATAGTGAAAATCAATAAAAATGTTTGTTTGATAGGAACAAAAACCTAACACCATATATTAGAGACTCAATCGCGCTGTTTAAAGGCAAAATACACATTCTGGTAAAGCGATTCCTGTAACAGCAAAAGAAAAGGACGTGGTAGCGGTTCTCACTCCATCTGCAAAATATTGCACCTGCGAAAGACTAGCTGTGAAATTCCTAAATCTTTAGATTTTCAATCTTTGTTTATTAACCATTTTAAAGAAAATGTCTTGCTCTATAAAGCCTGGGAAAACTATTGTCCAATATCTTCTTTGGAACGAATGAGAAGTAAAACTCCGTAAGAGGGGCTGCGACGTGAACTGCAGAGCAACCCACACGATCTTAAGGCTCTTATCAATCCAGGAGTGGCCCCTTATGAATAATACCGCTCCACCATAATCTACAAACCATGGGCAAACATGGTTTAAAAACGTACCAAATTTAGTGCATTCTTAGCCTTTTTATACGCCTATGTTTTTCTTGCAGGACTTATGGGCCACCCTGTATATCAATGGGTCGTTGCCAAGGCAGGCATCTACATATATTAGAATAACATGACAAGGCTGGCACGAGAATTCTTATATCACGGATAGGTGGTAGGAAATTAGCCAACTGGTGATTGGCTTTTCTTCCTAGTTCAGCAAGACCTCATTAAACGACGTCCTTTGATTGCTATTTTGGACAAGGCGTAGGATGCTGCTAGAGTTCTGCTCCAGTACAATTAACATGTGTGTCGCCTTCCTTACACGACGGCTACACGCAGAGTAGCGCGGCATTTTCTTTCCAGAGCCGCTTCCCGACCATTTTCAGCTCTCCAGTTCCACTGTACCTTCCCGCAGAAAGATGGAAAAGAAAACGACCACTGTTCTCTCAAGGAACTAGGCACTTCAGATGGTACCCTCTTTCGTACACTATGGTCCGCTGTCCTCGACTCCCGGATATATGGGGTAAGGGTCGTTTACGTGAGCTCCTCCGCGCTCAAGCTTATCTTACCATTTTAATAGTTGTTCCTTATCCCTTTTTGTGTTGCCCTGCTGCTTTTCTCAAAATTATCCTTTGACTGTTTTTAAGATTTCATTCGCTCATCCATGCTGGACATTGTTGATTTCGGGAGGCAGGTGTTGTTCTGGTTTTTGGGCGAAGTCACGCCAATTAGCGAATCCGCAAACCGAAGTTGGACGGCGCGGGCAGGGCGGGGATTGGCTGCGGGCGTAAGCGTGTACGGAATACATGCCTCCCTCCGAACTTGGAGAACTCCATGCGGCCTGAGACGTAATTACGGACATTTTCGTCCTTAAAGAATATCTTCTTTTATTTCTCTTCTTTTTCTTGATTTCCTTCTTTAGGGTTAGAAACTAAGCTAAATAGGATCAGCTAAACTCTTTCATGAACATTGACATGATGACTCCTCACGCAGCTCGGGGTGCCTGGAGCGTAAAAGTACCCGTAGGGCGTGCCAAGCCCCACAGGGCGGCCAACTAGCACTCGTCTCCGCCCAATTTGGCCCATATAAAAGGCATCCTGTTTAAAAGCCCGCCAGCAGATTAGGGCAATTCCGTTCGGTCTCCCGACTGCAGTTCATTTCTCTACGGTCTTCCTTCTTCCATCTTTGGTCTCCCGTCTTCCCTGCACTTTCCTTCAACTCACCATGGCAGAATAACCTCTCCTCACAAAGGCGAAAATGGATCACTATCTCCCACATTTCTCTCACGCTTTTCTCCTGTTTCTTCTAGTATCAATAACCACTGAACCACCTATTTCCATGTTGTAGTAATGTTAGTACACATTAAACTTACATAACATTTTCCACACAGCCTAAACACGATACATTGGCCAATCACAAAGATCCCAGACTAATGTCTAGACAACGCTCACGCTGGTCATGATAAACCCCTGACTTACTGCTCAAGAGGCGACTACGCTGAAGAGTGATCCGTGTGGTCCAACTACCCCCTACTAGAATGGTCCTGTTTCTATGGTGTCGCGTTCACCGGCCAAAATTGCACGTAATGTTGTACTTGGGACGCGATAATTGCATTTCGTCAATTCTAAAAAGGTGGCGATTCCGTCCACATGCATCGCGGTGCATCACGGTGGTTCAAAACAACACTTTGGGTGTTTAGTTCCTTGCTAAGATCGAGGTCGGATGGCGGATGTATCATGACTCATGGTAGGTGGTCCATGACTTTATGTTTTCTAAGGAAGTTCAAACCGCTTGATCCGATAATGTCTTTGATAGCATCGCATTGCATCTTGCTGCAAAGATTGAAACCAAATTTGATATCAATTCAATTCCAATTCCAGATAAGTTGAAAGTATGTTTAACACCGGTCAAACGATCAAATGAACATCGCAGCGCACTACAGGGTGGCCCATAAGTCCTGCAACAAAAACATAGGCGTATAAAAAGGCTAAGAACGTACCAAATTTGGTACACTTTTAAGCGATGTTTGTCCATGGTTTGTAGATTATGATAGAGCGGTATTATTCATAAGGGACCATTCCTGGATTGATAAGAGCCTTCAGATCGTGTGAGTTGCTTTACAGCTCGCGTCGCAGCACCTCGTACGGAGTTTTATTTCTTATTCGTTCCAAAGAAGATATTGAACAATAGTTTTTCCAGGCTTTATAGAGCAGTACATTTTATTTAAGAAGGTTAATAAACAAAGATTGAAAATCTAAAGATTCAGAAATTTCACAGCTAGTCTTTCGCAGGTACAATATTTTGCAGATGGACTGAGAACCGCTACCACGTCCTTTTGTTTTGCTGTTAGAAGAATCGCTTCACCAGAATGTGCATTTTGCCCTTAAACAGCGCAATTGAGTCTCCAATATGTGGTGTTATGTTTTTGTTCCTATCAAGTGAACATTTTTATTGATTTTCACTCTTTTTGCACAAAAACCTAGGGTGTGAGGGGAGACATTTCGGAAAATACTGTATGACAAAAACCTGCCATGCCTGGCCATTGTATTTATACCATCAAGCTCCCGCAAAGGTAGTATGAGACGCACTATTATTTTGACTATTCTGGGATCGCTCAACTTTGAGAAATTTTTCATCAAATGAGGCAGAGGCTGAATACCCATTACGAACGACGCGCTCCAACTGCGCTTACAAAATTTTTCTCTCTACTTTCTTCTCCTCATAGCTGAGTCTTTGCCTCACTTCTGGGCTTGTAGAGCTTTCCTTGTAGTTTTCTAGAAAGTACACAATGCTTAGTAATAAATTACGCACATGGCTGCATATTGCATTTGTTCCAGCTGGTTGCTGCATCGTGTATAATCAGAAAATTAATAGCGTTCTCCTACTGTAGTTCAGATCCGCTCATCTAATGTTTTCTCTTAAGAAGCCTCTGAACTGCCGTACACAATAGCATCATATAGTTTGTTCAACAACTAATCTTCCGAAATTTAGTCACATCGGAATGGGAGCGCTCCACCTCGGGCCAGAGAAGAATTTTCGGTAGTTTTACTTGAGAGCACATCACTTTGTAATAAGAATAGTTACAATGATGATACTTTCCAAAAGTATAGCATTAAGTATATGCTACATAACAGTTGGTATGGGGTTCTTTGCAACTAGAAAAATACGACCATTAAGGTCGCCTACTTTTCTTGTAGGACCTATGGGCCAGCCTGTAAATGAGTAAACAGGGCGACCTCTATCAAAACGTTTGCTTCCATGTGCTTCCAAAATGAGCCAGCTTCACATGTAGTTGGTACGAATCTTATGTTTCTTCAGACAAGGATTGCGCTTTAGGAAGATCTGCGCTGCAGGCTACCGAGCTAGCTTACGTCTCACAATCAACATTTGATGACAATCAACACTTCTTCACGTTATAAACTGAGCCCTCCTTCCCAGCCAATAACAATTCAGCTTGGATATCACACTGTTCCCACACCAGTTCAGCGATACAGAGCTCTTTCGAAAGCAATCGTAAGAAGAATTTAACGTTCCGTCCTTCCCTCCAAGAAAGTGGAACATGGAACCAAAGGCCCTACTTGGCTCACGCCGAAGGTTCAAGACCTCCTTCCATATATTCATGTAACAGCCGAGTTTAAACCCGGCGCACGACACATCCGAACTCCGAATTAAATGATCGACAATTGGTTATGGCTTTTCTAGGAATTATTGAGTGGTTGGTGTGTGAGATTAAAGTCTATTAAATCAATAATCGAGATCAAAAAAATGGAAAATATGAGAACATTCCCAACGGAAAGTGTTCAAATCCTATTAATACTGGTAAAATCGCAACAGGATCCTAGAAATTTTATAATTCTAGTTATATCCTCGCAACACCATCTTCACCTTCCTTGAAACCCGAATGAAAGCAGATCTAAAAGAGCACTTTATTGAATTCATGTTTAGTCTGGTGAGTATTTCGTTTGTCGATTTTCACATTTGTGTCTTCCACGGGTCTTCTTCGATTGATTCGTTTTTAACTGCTACAACATGGATCATTGTTTTAATATTTCGTAATTTTGCGTTTAATTTTATTCCATTCGACTATTGTTATAACGATTTAGCTTAGGTTATGAAACAGCTGGGCGTTGCTTATATGTCTCATCAAACTCGGAATTAATAGGTTGTAAGAAAGAACAATCAATTAACGAGGCTTAAATTCCAAAAACCTAAACTCGTCTCAGAAACCACGTTTCCATCTAATCCAAAACGCTATATGCGCCTCTCATCTGCAGATAAAAATGATGTCAAGATCTCACATTTTCTTATAGAAAAGGCTGATGATTTCAAACGCCATAAATCATATCCAGATTCATCAGCGACTTACAGCAATTTAATGGAGAAAACGCTGCCGTAATTCCCGATCTTATTTATTTATTTATTTATTTATAGATGCACCATAAGTGCGCTACAACAGGAACATGAACACGCAAATTCCGTATGAACTCAGACAAACACAATGCAATACACTGAACACTGAACACTGACGAGACAAATAAGGACAATAAATCAATATGCGCTGTAATTGATAAAGTTTAGTGTTTCGCATCGATTCAGAAGCTTAAATACAAGACTGCAGTAAGGAACCAAAACATCTAAAGAGACTAAAAATAAAATGTCCATTTGAATGAATAATAATTAGAACGCCGATAATTTACTAAACTAAATTGTTGTAAACGTCTGCTTGGCGCTCAGTATAGCTATGGTGTGATTCCGATGGATAGAGAATCACTTTCGAGCAGCTTAGTCAAACGGAAGCACCTAGGAGTCCGGTCTTATTCCGGTCATACCTAGGCCTTCATTACGCTTCCATTCGATACTGCTTCCATAGGAACTGAGGTGGTCGAACCGAACTTGCAGACGTAAATTGTTTCAAGTAAAGCATGACTCTGCGCACTATATATGTGAATATATTTTATAAAAAAAAACATAACCATGAGAAAAAATCCATGGTGGTTCCTTCGCATTTAAGCACTGAATTGCCTCCTTATCAAACGACATGGTGAAACATTTCACTATATCGCTTGCTGATCCAGAGCTTGAGTAGCGTCCGTGTTCATGACGTGCCTTCTAACAGATCTCAAAGGTTGTATACACATTAGCTGTTGTTTGGCAGCTTTCTATAATACTATAAGACCATGACCATCCATAGAAACCATGTCATAGCCAATGTTCTGATTATCGCTAACGGGTTAAAAATAAAGCACTCATCATTATCGACATCATCATGAAGCAGAAAACCTGTCTCGCATCGAAGACCGCACTTGAGAGGGACCCTCTTAACCAAAGCCGCTTCCTTGCCTCTGAGCTTACAAGGCTTCGCCAAGTGACCAAGGCCCAGAGAATCATGGAGGCTGCATGGTACAAGGCTTCGCCAAGTGACCAAGGCCCAGAGAATCATGGAGGCTGCATGGTACAACAAGATCATGCCTTCTCCCTCTGGTAGACGGGGATCCTATGTGAAGAAACTTTCGAGACTATGCTCCAGTACCAGAAAACGGGCAGCGTGGATGGCATTAATTATGCCACAGGCAGACACGAAACCACAATGATTGTAAATTGGACGCTATAGCGAATTTGTCCATCGACAATTCGCTCGAAGATCTTAATGCGGTAAGCGAAACGAATCGGACGGTAATCGGGTGCAGTCTGCAGAACTGCCATTCTTTCTCAAAATTGGAATCGTCGTACTGTTGCGGCATTCTTTCATTTTCATTCATTCATTCATTCGAGCACTTCCTTCTTCGCTGTAACAGAGCTTCGCCAACCACTCAGCAGGGTACCAAAAATTCGATTTCCATAAATCAATCGCCACATCGTCGAGTCCAGTTGCTTTGCCAGGCCTCTCCTTCTTGAAAGCCCTTGAATTTCCTCCAAGGTGACTTTTAAACGGGATGGTGGGTTGGAGCACCTAAAGGGATGGCTGGATTCGGAAAGCCTTCAGTGAAGATTTCCTTATAGTGATCGCCGTATCGCTTCAATGTCTTCATGCCGTTCTCACCATTGATGCCAGAAGTCTTCTCGATCCTCGGTCTGTCGATAGCGATTCTTAAAGCCGGTACAGAAACCGCTCACCATCGCGTGAATCAAACTTCTCGTTGACATCTCCGCGGCTTTTGCAACAGCCACGGCATGCTTAGCAGCTTTCTCCGCACCTTGATACTTTCACCAGTTATCGGCTGTCTTTTCAGCGAGAAACTCGGATATACATCCTTTCGAACGCTTGCCTTCACTCGTCTGTCCACAGCCATGCCTACTTGTCGACCTTGCGTAATTTCGATTATTCGACTCGGTCCGAATTTTACAAAAATTATTCGAATGAACTCGTATATATTCATTACTCGACTATTCCACGAGGTTCAAATTTCGAATATATTTGAATGTATTCGACGCTCCAAGTTAGATTACCGGGAGTCAGTTTTCATCTACATCTCACTCATTTCATTTAGACGGCTAAAGTAAAGTGGTGTAATTTTGTTGCTCAGTATGATTTATAGCTTTTCTGTGTATCTATTATTTTTGGAAAATGTGTTTTTGCAGGCCAACATCTCCTTTTGCTATGTTCTGCTTCCGTGTGAATGTCTTTAAATAACATGCCATGTTTGAGATTACGTTTATCCCTGTATTTGCTTGACGACGGCTATGAGAAGCCGTAGAATGTTGACCGTTTCTACCAAAGTATTCCTTATTGATAGATTTTGTGACCTAATGTCAGACACGCATTACGGCTGGAATTCATTAAGATTAGCAGAGTTTTGATTCTAAAAGTTGAAGATACGATCTTACAGAAGAAATTAGTAAAGGCGCGTATAGCTTAGGGCTCAATTTGGCTTTCAATTCAAATACATCTGTAGAATAAATTCGACTATTCGGACATTCATTATTCGAATATTCGATGAGGGCCTAAATTCGAAGTTACTTGTTACCCGACTACTTTATGTGGCCTAAAATTCGGGTATATTCATTATTCGAGTATTCAGTTTTTCATAAAACCGAATATATTCGATTATTCGTTTATTCGAAAAAATTTTGGAAGGACACAAGTATAGTGATTTGGTACTCCCACTATGGTAATAGATGAGATGGGAGTCGCGTTTTAGGAAGTCAGTGTTACAATGGTGATGTTATGCAGTTCCGCATACTGAAGAATACCCTCACCATTGGCGTTAGCCCTAGTTTACACTTGCGCCGCCACGCGGCGCGGCACCACGACCGCCACAGATATCGATTTTCGCGCCGCCCGGTCGATATCTATCCCGACCATCGTGCCGCGCCGCGCAGCGACGCAAGTATAAACTAGGGCTTACGGACCCGTATCCGAAAACAGCATGACGGTTGTTCCCGTATTTCGTAGCACATTTGTGCACATTAAGGTCACAAGCGACTATGATGAGATCTTTCAACGGTAACTTGCCTGCTTTTCATCAAAAAGGCTCCAAAACTCATCCTAGGCTTGATCGGAAGAGAAACTATGTGAAGCATACGGAGAGAGTAGCTCCCCAGCGGCAACAACGATCTTCATCAACCAATTGCCAAAGCGTTCGGCACTTATGATCGAGTCTTGAGAACGCTTGGAGGAGATTACTCATGGTCAGACACCCATGGTGGTCCTGGAACTCTAACATGGAACGAGCTCGAAGCCCTGCCCTACGGCTCTTGACCCGCAGCAGGAACATCTTGCCTCCTGCACCGCACAGAAAACTACTCTTCTTCGTTCCAAAGCCTAATCAACTCGCACGAACGGCACTTACCCATACTCATCGTTGCCGCGTGGTTCCAACGTAATAAAAGCTGTAACCTAATAAATTTGAGTTCTGTAAAATGTAAAAAACATTAAGATGCTCGCCAACACGTTGGTCAGATTTCACAGTGAAATCCATGAATGAATGAGGTGTCGCTTCGCGTCGCTTGAGTAAGTAGGGTCCATCCAACTCTGACACACGACACGGATGAAAAGAGATGTTTCTGATATCCGCTCAAGTAGCCCCGTGATCAACGGAACAGCAACTGATAGAGATGGTTATACTAGGTTGCAACGAATTAAATGGCACTGGCTCGCGCCATTTTTTGACGCGTCTTTACGCGTTTGATCAAGAACGAACCGTAACATGTGGCATATCATTTAGAAGCGCAAACTTTGCTCTACCGGTGAGTGCCAAATTTTCTATGTAAAAGTGGGAAAACTTTAGAGTTTTATTGACTTTTTTGCAGATGGACAAAAGGGTAATCCGAGGCATTTGCTTGCATGAATTCAAGCTGGGCACTACAGCTAAGGAGGCGGACGAGAAGATCAACGCCGCATTCGGTCAAGGATGTTCCACAATTAGGACGGCGTATCGTTGGTATCAGAAGTTCCGGAATGGAGATGAGAGCTTGGAAGAACATGAAGGTCGTGGGAGGCATAGTGATGTTGATGAGGACAAAAGCTGAGAGATGTGGTAGAGGAGGATCCACACAAAGGTACCAGGGAGATAGCGAAGGTTCTTGGCGTCAGTCACAACACAGCTGCTCGGAATCTGAAGGAAACTGGAAAGACCAAAAAGCTGGAAAGATGGGTGCCTCACGAGCTGTCTGAGGAGCAATCTACCACATCCTCCGTTTTCTCCCGACCTCTCCCCAACAGACTACCCTTTCTTCAAGCATCTTGGGACTTCTTGATAGGGAAAATATTCAAATACCAACAGGATGCCGAAAGTGCCTTCGAAGATTTCGTCAATTCCAGAACTTCTGATTTTTATGCTACTGGGATAAAAAAGCTTGTGTCACGTTGGCAAAGATGTGTAGAATCAGAAGGTTTTTATTTCGATTAGTAAACTTGCCCACAAGCCGAGATATTAACTGTTTAAATTTACAGTGGTTCAGTGCCATTTATTTCGTTACAACCTAATACATTACTCAATATTCAGTCGAGTACCTCTTTCTCAAGCTTACTTCTGCTAAAATTAAACTTTTAGATGGAAACTGTTGCTGCCGACGTGGGAGTCGACTACGGCAAAACCAATGCTTCAAAAGACATAATGGACATGGTGGACTTTATGGAAAAGCTCTACGCTATTGAAGTTACAGACATTGATGAAGAAGTGCGATGGACTACCATCACCCCAAAAAGAAATATGCGTCTCTTTGAAGCGGATGACACAACCCCTCCTGTACGTATTCATTCTTTTCCAAAAGGCTGCTTGTTCTAATTTAGTGCATGGCACAATTGCGAGCAAGCTAAAATTTGGGCATTTTATACGAACGGATCACGTCCAAAGGCTCAAAATAGTTTTCTTCGTTTTCCTTAGCGTAGGAAAATACGAAATGTTTCACCTTAGCGATGTCAATTGGAAACATTCTGTCGGAGAATACATAGTTCCTGCAACTAACGTTTGACTCTGAAGATTTCAAATGTTAGAGAATGTTCATTCCAACTGAGAGCTGATACCAAACCTCACCAAAGCATAGTTTCTCTGCGTCAGTCCAAAATACTCTAAACGTTCCCATCAGGGGTGCACACGAAATTCTGGGCCCGGATTCATGAACGATTTACCGGCGGGTAAATGCAAAATTTACCCCCACTCCCCACTTACGCGCGATTCATGAACACGCGGCGGGAAAAATCCGAGGTAAGTGTCGAGGTAAATGCTACCCCGTCATCGCGTCGGGGAACTTTTACCTCCAAGGCGAGGGTTTTGCTCCGCGGCCAACTTCTGACCCAAGCATGTCTCAGCTGGCCCTTAGCCAGCTCTGAACTGGCCGCCAGCCGCAAATTCAATGTCTGGCAGGGTGCCTAGTTGCCGTCGCCATGCCCACATCTTTTGCCGCACTTCGGTGAGTTGTTTTACCTTTTGTTTTTCCCTATTAGGTTTGCATTCCATGATTTTTTGGGCTCTGTGGACCATGGCGGCTCACAATGCCACTTATTTTTAAGTGAATTGCTTCCTTTAGTGGCATTGTGGGTCGGCTTGGGCCACCACGAGCCTAGTCCACTCGGTAATTTTCGATTTGCGTGGGTGGACTATGCCCGTCCGCCACCTTAGCCTTCGTTGGCATATGTTGTCTATGGAGGCTACTGTGGTGGATGGCACCCATTATTAGTCATGTAGGCCCACATTTACCATTGTTTCTCTACTTCTTGCTATGCTGCTAGTTTCCACTTCTCTCCCTCCCTCCCCCCTTGCCCAACCCCACATTTCACATTTCATTTTCTCTAAGTACGATGCTGCTAGTGTCGGTGCCAGCAACGTCCCAGCAGCAAGTGTGACTGCTTGGTTTCGCTGTTAGCTGATGCCAGCGGGCCAGCGGATGCATGCACATTGGGTCAGACATTGGCCGCGGAGCAAAACCCTCGCCTTGGCCGTCATGAATCAGAAAACGGAGGTAAGTTCGGGGAAAGTGGCGGGTAAATGGCCGTCGAGGTAAGTGGGGGTAGAATTTACCTCCGGCCGCGTTCATGAATCCGGCCCCTGGGCGTTAAATTTTCCTAACGAAATTTTTTAACGGAAAATTTTCGTTAAATTTCCGGTAAATCGTTAACTTTCGTTCAAAAATACATTTAGCTGTAAACCATTATTTCAACTGAAAAAAGTAAAACCTTATACGTTTCAACTCCAAGAGGTCAACTGCAATGTAAAATAAACAAATCATCATCAACACACAGAAAATAAACAAGCCTTCAGCAACAAATTATCTACAGGGTATAGAATTAGAACAACTATGGAATTACCATTCAAGGCAAGATGATCATCGGTAAGGCATCCTGAAACGTGCGATCAGGCAGATGCCCAAAGTTCCACCCTTTCCTAGTTCTTTTGTTAGACTGTTCTACGAAAATGTGCAATCTCCGTGCAGGCACCAGCCTATTAAGCACAGAAAGAACTAATAAAAACACAGTAAAAATCGCTTCAGTGGAATGCAAATTTCGAGTGCCTGGTGCGTGGGACCAGTCATATTTTGCAACGTCGGGACAGTGATACGACGTCGTGTCACACGGTCCCACACTGCCGAGAAGGTGTGACACGCCGTCTTCGCGTCAACGTTCAGGAAAGGTAGCTTTCCAAGTTTTTGTTATTAGCATTTTTGTAAAATCGCTTAAAATACGCCGAACGCGTCCAGCGGCCGAAAACATTCGCCCCGTCTCGACTGCTCCAGGTAGGCGAAAGTATTTTGAGATGAGCAGCGCCTGGTGAGAAAAGGCATATCTTAAGAGGTTAGACCAACATCTTTGTGAATTCGTTGACCTGGTGGGAGATCGGCGAAGAAATTTCTAGCTCCAAAGTACATTAAAGGGTAAGGATAAAGGATGGCGATACTCAATCCCTTCTGGGATACACCGCTCATTCTACTTCAACGGGATACCCTGGAGACAATAGCTTGCGGTGGCCAGCCGATGAAGAAATCAGCTTCCCAGGCAAGTTCGGTACCAATTCACCGAGGGATCGAAGGCTTGGTTGGCCTGGGCGGGAAATCCCGAAGAAGGACCAGCAACCTGGTGTAGGGTGCACGCGACAGCCAGCACCTCCTCCGACTGCGCTACACGTGCCCCCAAAATGTATTGTTTCTAAAAATTCAAAACGAATTGAATTGATAAAAACATCAAAATATTCTTGCTGATTTCAACAGTTTTCCAGGAACAGTCCTAATCGAGAGGATGAGACCTGCAACATTAGAGAATACTGAGGGTAAATATGATAAACTCACTGAGAAAAAAGTCCGTTAAAAATTCCGTTAAATTCCTAAAAATTTCCGCTAAGTCGTTAAGCCAGATTTTACCGAAAAATGCCGTTAATTCGTTAAATTCGTTAAATCGTTAACCGTTAAATGTGCACACCCCTGGTTCCCATATCCTTGAAGAAAGTGTTATCAAAAAGGAAAATATCCTTCATAAGGGAGAATTGACAAAAATAGACAAAATCAACTAACACCAATTCTGTTGAGTGTTTGCAGCCATTACAACTAATGAAAAGCGGAAATATTTCTGACGGAGACTATCTGAACGGTAGGTCGGAACGGCCCAAGTGTTGTATATGGGCAGAATCGCTTAGGGGAAACAACAAAATGCAAGTATCTCGACCCCAATACAACTCTGCGCAAAGTTAGGGACGACGGAAGTTGGGCCGTTGGACGCGTTAGCCCTCTGCCTTCACACGAAGGGCGGGCTCAAATTGGCTGGAAACAAAATGACAACGAGCGAGCGGTAATGGCGCAGTGGGTAGAGGGCCGGCGTAATCCTCGTGATCACTGTTTCCAGCTAATTTGAGCTCGCCCTCCGCGTGCAGACAGAGAGATAACGCCGCCAATGGCTCCGTCGTTCCTAACCCTGCGCAGAATTGTACTGGGGTCGAGACATTTGCATTTTGTTGTTTCCCAGCCTCGCTTTTGGCACATCTATTTGAGCTGCCAAAATGTTGGAAAGTTCTGTCATAAATGTTATGCTAAGTTCTCGTGATCAGTATAGCAAGACTTTTTGGAAAGAGCTGATAACTAACTTCTATAGCGTATACACCCGGTAAAAAATGCACGACAAAAAAATTGTATGAAAGCCCTATCTGAAAAAAGTGAAGTAGGTACTAACAGCGATGTGATGCCCAGTTGATTCATTTGTGCGTTTTGAAGGAAGGAAGTCACAATGAATTTAACATCCTTAAGTATTCACGTAGTAGTATTTAAGTATTCAGTTAGTATTCAGTGCAACGCAAGACGAACTCAATGATTTCGTGAAGGAAAACGTGAATTTGGGCAAGCATCCTACTGTGACACCTGAATTGATCATATTTCTATTTAAGTCATACTTTTAAAGCTTTTTTCGCTTCCGATGTCATAGGCAAACATTTAATTTACCAAATTATTCTTCCTTTAGCCGTGAGGCCATAAAGTAAGATGACACCTATGGGCTGTTACATATTTAGACCGCAAACTCTGTTCGAATTCAGGTGATACAGCTACGATCGCTGTTTTTAATGAGAATGGATCGATCGCAAAGAAGCAAAAATTGTTCGAATGTTGTAGGTCAATTGGACAGAATACCTTCTTCTCGTTGCACCTGTTAAAGTTCATCCTTATATTTTATCCAATCCCGAGATAGCAGTCGACAAAACATACTTGAAGAGGTTCGGCTATAGATACTGTGCCAGAACACATATCATTTATATACTTATTGCGTCAGCCAATCTCGTTCTTTACAGTGTCGCTAAGGTTCTTCGAGGCGCTACTCCTAGGACTCTAAAAAATTTCGTTATCACTCACTATATATTTTCCTGGCTTACGGTGCTAGAAGCAAAGTACCGCAAAATTATTCATGTAATGACTTCAACGCTTGATTCGAGTGCGAAATAGAATTAAGAATACGATTTCTTCCAGAGGTTTGCCACTAACGTAGGTTCCACGATTCCTCAAAACAGGAGTGAAGTCTGCTTCGATTTGATAAGGAATAGCTACCGTCATGCGCTCCTTGCAATGTATGCGCGGTTCAGGAATTATGGAAACGTGAGTTGAATATTATTAGAAATGTACTTCTCTTCATCATCGCTGCATAATGCTGCCAAAATATATTAGAAAACGCTCAGTTGTTTATTGTTGTTTGTTATTGTTTCCAGAGAGGGTTTAAAGACAGCCAAAAGGCAGGTCGTTCGTTAAATAAAAATTAGAGCTTTACTTTTAAAAAAGTTCTAGATGTGTCTATATCCCACGTCACAATACAAATACATCAATCATCATCATTTTCATTAGCGTTTGTCCCGCTTGTGGCGGGGTCCGCTCTTTTGGTGTTGTGACGCCAATTCTCCCGATCAAATGCTTGATCAGAGTGCACACCAGCCATCTTTAAGTCCAAATGCAACGTATCTAGCCAGCGTTGCTTCGGGTGTCCCCTGGGCCACTTTCCAGGGACCTCAACGTACAGGCCTATCTTCCGGACGATGTCGTTATTAGCGCGAAGGACGTGGTCGTACCATCGAAGACGAGCTTCGCGCAGCTTCTCGGTTATCGGGGCGACACCCGAACCTCTGTCGTATGGTGTCGTTGCGAACGTGGACCAAACGCGTAACTCCAGCCGTCCACCGTAGCATTTTCACCTCCATTACACTGATTACACTGAGGCGGCTTTCAATTTCCTTCGTCACGGGCCAGCACTAACTAGGGAAGGGTTTCGACCTCCCATGGAAGTTCAAGTTGAGACCAGGATCATTAGAAAGAGCTTGGAATGCTGATTACGAATATGGGTGTCAAAATTGCAAGATGAAACTCCTGAGCGAGTTATGGCCTGCCGAAATCGGCGGCTCACCACAGGTTAGCTGTGCGACGCACCGGGCGCGAGAGTGGTGAGTCATCGGGGCTCCGAAAGAAGGATCCGCAAGCTGCGATGGTGGCGCAGGGGTAGCGCTCGCGCTCTCGGGCGCGAGGTCGCTGGTTCGGTTCCCGTCGCTGCCACTTTTTTTGCAAATCGTAATTCATCTTCGAAATGTTGTGAAAAAACTTTTGTTCTGAACTACGACACGCGGCTGATTAAACAGCCGGAAAAACTACTACACACGTTTGTAAAATGCTTGAAGGCAAAAAACTGCTATGGAGACATTTTTATCTACTATTTTGCACAAATAGAGTCCAAATCATATATTCAATAAGTAGAGGTGTTTCTAACAACCTTGGAATTCATGGAACAAAGCAAAAAATGTGTGAAGTAAAAAGGTAAGTCGAATGTATGATAAGGAAGAACTAGAGTCGTTGATCTACTGCTTTTTCTTCACTCATTATGTCCTTTTCACCAGGAAAGATGGTGTCCATTCTTTTCGTTGAATTTGGGGTGCCAGAGTAAATAAAAATGTCACCATAGCAGTTTTTGCCTTCAAGCATTTTTACAAACGTGTATGGTAGTTTTCCCGGCTATTTAATCAGACAGGTGTCATAATTCAGAACAAGCATTTCGAAGATGAATCATGATTTGCAAAAAATGGGCAGCAACGGGAACCGAACCAACGACCTCGCACCCGACGACCGTGAGCGTTACCACTGCACCACCGCCGCAGCTGGCAGGACCTTCTTACGGAGCCCCGATGACTCACCACTCTCGCGCCCGGTGCGTCGTACAGCCAGGTGGTGAGGCCCCCGATTTCGGCAGGCCATAACTCGCTCAGGAGTTTCATTTTGCAATTTTGACACCCATATTCGTAATCAGCATTCCGAGCTCTTTCTAATGATCCTGGTCTCAACTTGAAGTTCCATGGAAAGTCGAAACCCTTCCCTAGTAAGCACCGTACGTCGCTATTGGGCGAACGACTGTTCAATAAACCTTCGATTCCATGTGCTCAGGTATTTCCTGTCGCAAAGCATCCCAGTCAAGGAGCGCCATTTGGACCAGGCTGCACTCACACGCGCATTCATCTCCAACTTTAGGCTGCCATCGGATGTGACTGTTGATCCAAGATACTTGAAAGATGTAACCCGTAAGAGCTCAGTACCATTGATCTTAATGAGTCCGTGCTCATTTACACCCGTCGTCAAGTACTCCATCTTTTTGACGTTTAGCTTGAGTCCGAACAATGCCAAGCGATCGCACCACGCCTGTGCCTGTCGCTCGAGTTCGGTTTTATCTTCATATGCAAGCATGACGTCGTCAGCATAGAGCAGCGTCCAAGGTACCGCAATCTGAAGATCTCGTGAGATCGCGTCCATCACGACCACGAAGAGCAGTGGGGATAGCGCAGATCCCTCACCCCTACAGAGATGGGAAATTCCATCGAGGTGTGCGCTGGCGCTCGCACTCGACTCCTTGGGCAAGAGTACAGAATGCGCACCCACTCAATAAGCTCTTCAGGGATATCATGTTGCCGCAACGCGTACCATATAACTTCTCGCGGAACGCGGTTGAAGGTCTTCTCCAAGTCCAGGGAGGCAAGTGCACCGGTTTCTGTTTCTCGCGGTGCTTCTCTAGCAGAAGACATACGGCGTGAATGGCATCAACGGTGCCACAGCCAGAGACGAAACCACACTGATTCGTGGAAAGCTGGACGACATCCCGGATACCCCCATCGACAATTCGTTCAAAGATTTTCATGGTGTGCGAAAGAAGGCGAATTGGACGGTAACTAGCGCAGTCCGCAGAACTGCCCTTCTTCTTCCTAATCGGGATGGTCGTGCTTTGTTGCCAGCTCTCGGGCGCTTTCTTCTCAGCGACAACTTGATTGAAAAACTCTGTCAGCCAGTCAGCAGGGCACCAGCTTTTCGAATTCTACAGGTCGGCTGGCAGGTCATCGGGACCAGTGGCTTTGCCTGACTTCATCTTCTTCAGAGCTGCTTCGGGTTCGCTCACTTTGATCATCTGAACGGGACCGTGTACAGGAGATGCAAAAGGAATAGCAGGATGGGCAAATTCAACATTCGAGATCTCCTCGAAGTAGTCGTGCCATCGCTTCACAGCCGTCTTACGATCGATCAGAACATGACCGTTCTCTCGTTAATGCCAAAGAACTTCTCGGTGTCTTCTGCGTGGCGACAGCGAGCTTTGGCGAGTCGGTAAAGATAACGCTCACCATCGCGCGTTTCCAGTTTTTCGCTGACTTCAGCGTAGTATGCGGCTTTAGCAGCCACCGCCTTCTTTGCCGCTTTTTCCGTTTCTCGATAATTCCACCAATTGTAAACTGTTTTATCACCGGTAAATACGTGATAGAGCCGTTTCTTTTCTCGGACTTTTTCTCTGACATCGTCAGTCCACAGCCATGCCTGCTTGTCGACCCAGCGTCGTCCAGGCTTCGCTGTGCCAAATTCGAAGCGTGCAGCCCGAGGTATCGCATCGGTAGCATCCTTCCGTGGAACTGCCGTCCTCGCATCAGGGACCCTCGCATACTTTCCACACTCGCCGGGCTTTGCGAGTGCGCGTCGGCTCCCGGGACGCCGTAGCACTATCTCGAAATCTCTTAAGCGTCATCAACCATGTGATGTGACATGGGTCTTCATAGGCAGACCTGTCACAAGGGCCTGTCGCCTGCAATCGAGTGTGCGCGATTAGCTTAGCTCCCAGAGGGAGCAGTTTCCAGTGGCACCACGTGGAGGAACGAATATCGCCACCAACACAAATACATCAATGATTCAAAATCTTCGTCTATTCATCGTCATGAAATGATATCAAGACTGCCTAATTCGATTACGTAATTGCGCTTTAAGCATACTCTTATACTAAATTGGCTCCGCTCTCTAATATCCGATCACCTCTAATTCCAAAACGTTTAGGAAAATCTTTTGTAGCATTCTGCAGAGAAATTGGTGTAATGACAGCAAAAGCATTTAGGAAAATGTAACGTGTGGGCAATTGACAGGAGTTCTATTTCTACGTCGAAACACGGTCCTTACAGTCTCGTTACGCACCCAAGGCATCCATAACTCTCATCCCTCCGTGGTCGCTACTAAATTGTCTTTTAACGATAGATCATTGACCTGTTCTTAAACTTAATACGCCCAAACTTAGCAGTAAACAACTGTTCAATGATATCTGCATAATACTGTTTTCAAAAGAAGAACGGGCAGACGGCTGTTTTAACATACCGCTGTTCAACGTGTACAATTTTGTTGGGTCTAACCGACATTTTTGGCCCATAAACTGAAGAATGCGATAATAATTGGTGCAGGAGAATGCAAGGTGACCACAGTTGTGCTGCAGAAGAGCCAAATGATATGCAAATGAATATCTTGTGTTGTAGTTATAAAATAATCTAATATTAAAATAGAGAAAGCTTCGTCCTTGCTACCAAATTCGTAAATATTACTTCAAATTAGATGTTCTATAAGCCTTTCGATAACCTCGTAATAAACTCATATGTATACTGAATGTTCCAATTCTTAAGTGAAATAAACAGAGGTTCATGTTCAGCAGATGTTTGATGAAGGAAATACATGGTGAACCAAAATAGCGTGTACAAGATTTTTTATCATAAATATGAAACAATCGACAATTCAAGAAAAAACGACTAAATGTCAACAATACAAATATTAAGTTACATCATGTTCAAAGGTTTCGAAGTGGCCTCCCTTGGAGCAGATGTAGAGGGTCAAACATTTCGAGACGTTTGGGGGCGAGGGGTCGTGGTTGGGAGCGGATTCTGATCAGGGATGAGCTGTTCACCGTGGAGCAGGCGCACAATCGCCAAAATGATAGGATCTGGTATCAGGTGGCTCCAAGGAATCTGCGCTGATGGCAAGACCCCCTCGTTTTAGTGGATAAAGGAGTGAAAATCGACAAAGATGTGTACTAGCGAGACATTCTCGAGTCCGTAGTTCTTCCGTAGACCCAGCAGCACTTCGGTGATGCCCAATGAACGTTCCAACAGGATTCTGCACCCGCATATAGGGCGAAGAGTACTCAGGGTGCAAGGCCAATTTCCCCGACTTCATCACGCCTTCGGAATGGCCGCCGTACTCTCCGGATTTGAATCCGATGGCCTACAGTGTGTGAGGCATTTTAGAGGCTAGGGTCGTCGTCAAATGCCACCGCAGTCTCACGTCCTGAAGGAATCCTTGCGCCAGGAGTGGAATCGATTGTCTCTTGATAACCTGCGGCCCATCGCCTCCAAACCTCGCGAAACGTTTGGCCCTCTGCATCCACTCCAAGGAAGGCCACTTCGAAACCACTTGGATATGATGTGCCTTAATGTTTGTAGTGTTGTAATTTAGTTGTCGTTTCTCGAATTCTTGGTTGTTTTATAATTTTGATTTTAAAAAAATTGTCCACGTTATTTTTGTTCACCCTGTAATTTCCACCTATTAGACGAGTGTAAGGTGGATTACCTCATTCTAAAAAATGCATTTTAGAGTGCAAAACCAATCATTGAGGAAATGATACGTGAAATAGTTGCCTCGTTTAAAGATCAACTGAACGAAAACGAATGGATGGGGGACGAATTTAGAAAGGTTAGTCCATAAAGAAATCGCGCTTTAGGAAAGAAGTGTTTTTGGAAACTTCCGAATCCTGGATATTAGATAACAACCTAAAGATAATGTTACTCATCAAATTGAAGAAGCGTTATCGGTCTTCATCAGCAAAACTTTGAAAGGTTTTGTTACATTTATCTCAACTGCACAGAAGTTTCTGGCCATTTAGGTCAAAGTAGTGAACGTGTTTTAATAACAGTTTATAACAGAAAACTTTTTAAATAATGTAAGGAACTATGTCATGGAAGCTTCTTCACGGCGGATGAGATTAAAAACCATTTTGTATTTTGTAAATAATGCGAGTTGGTAATATTTGCTTAACTATAAGCACGTTTTACGATACTGTTATTATCCATGTGTCTCGGCTCTTCGCTCTTCTTGAGTCACAATTCAGTTAGGAGAAGAATGGAGGTCCACTCGTGTGACAGCAACTTCATTTTTCTAGCTATGGTGTCATATTTCAGCGGAGTTCTAGAGCTGAGGTGGGGTGGGGATGGATTACGCAAAGGAAAGAACAGCATTCTGTCCAACCGTGAGCTGTGCACTGAAGAAACCCACGTCTAGGAGGAAGTGCTGACCCGCATAGCTTCCATCCTTGTTTGGGATTACACTACTCCTTCTGGTGCGTTCATGCTATTTATCTGCAACGTCACTAGATGGCTTCGTCGGCTCCTGACGCTGGCGGTGCAGACCAGAATTGCCAGCTGCGCCGGTGTTGGTTATGATGGGCCACGTTAGCAACGTAGCCAAAACCTAGCCGGGGATGCTGGTTCAAAAGCGAATGTGTGTCGGCTTCGCCGGCAACCAATGCTGGATAAAGCACCATCCGTAGCGTCGAACACGTTGAAAGGTGCGCCTACTACAGATGGATGCCTGAGTATCACTCTCATGCCAGAATAGCACACAGGAGACGCACTCTGTCCGCCAGCAGTCCTGCTTCGTCTAGGGTTGTGTCCAAGCGATTGCAGCTCGTCAAACCTGGTCGAATGTTTGACATTTCTGTCCAGTCGTCGCGGTCTAAGCTACGAGATGTGATGGATGTACCGCAGGAAGTTGATACCCAGAGGCGAGACGTGGTTGAAAACGTAGCCGAATCCAGCGCAGGTGCCACCAAGTTTCTTCGCTGGCCTGTACTGAATGACTGCTGAAAACTGTACGATCCAGGTAGGTAGAAAAAGCATACTAACCCACTGCGTGAAACAAGCCTAATCGAATCTTTCGCATTCCTTTTGATTGCCTGATCGAACCTCGGATACTGTGAAGCCCTCGGATCAGCCATCATAATCACGAAACACCCATCTCAGGTCACCTCCATTTCCTTCCACATCCATTGCGAATGTTGGTGAGGGAAATGGAGGGGTCCTATGCCTGGAAGTGGCTGAAAACTCTGCCAAATACTGCTCAGCTTCCGCTGCACAAAAGGAACAGAACTTTTCAAACAAAGATAACCGCAATCATAAGGTCAATAACTCGGAAGGAAGTCCAGAAAACGATCTCGTTGTGGAAGACGTGGACAGCTGCACGGGGAAGGGAGGCAAAAGAAAGCCGACTGCACCTAAATAAACATCGAGACAGGATGTGCATGAAACAAGGGTTGTAGCTAAATTAACGTCGGATCAGTCTCTAAAAATAAGTAGGAAGCTGAAGGAAGAAGTGAGTACACGCTAGCAAGAGAACGTAGAAAACAGCAGTGAACTAGCAGGGAAACAGAAGCAAACTAGCGCGTAGACGCCTTCCAGCACAGATCACAGGGTCTGAGCCGTACCTCTTCCGTTACGCTTCACGTGTCCTCTGAACCTCACACCGACGGCTTCTCATAGCCACAGTGACACCTTGGAAATTTCATCATGGAGTGTTTCTTGGTAGTGCGATCGTCGTGGCACTCAACACGATGACGCCATGTTTACGGTTGAGTGCGCCGATACGACGAAAGGAGAGATGTAGCGTTAACTGTTGACAGTCAATGACTCATACATTCCTCCTTTACATATGGTGACATGGAGGAATATAGGGGGGGGGGGGGGGTCAATAACGAAGATAAAGAAAAGGTAAGAAACAATTTGAAAAATATGGGGAATCAAATAAAAGCATTTACGAAGGGATCCGTTAAGGTAGGAAGTGCATAGCTCGCAGCAGATGCAGAACGGATGAAGAAAGGGTAGCGGTAGTGCGAAAAATACTCAAATGCAGCGGGTAAGGGAATAATGGTGGAATGCGAAAAGTGCCTGCAATGAAGTGGCTATAAAACGAAGAAATTGTAATACGAGAATTAGAGCTAAGTGGAGTGTATTGTCCCGGCAACAACTGCTTGAAGCAAAGCAAGGAAAAGAGAGGTGCAGGCGGAAAAAAACGGCGGAAATCAGTACTTTTTCCTAAGGAAGATGTGGCAGTGGAGAAATTTATAGGAAAGGCTACAACACACCAAGCAGGTGAGCACACAATCCATAGAAAGGCACCACACAACAGAGCTGAGAAGGAACATTAAGGTATAACCAATACGTCTTTCAAAACCTCACCATATCGGTGTTCTTTGCTCACTACCAACCTGGCAGCTGGTTGTCGGTAAACACCCGCTGTGCGGTCGCACGGTCCAGCCACGGCGCCCTGTTTACGGTCAATCGATCAACAAGCGCGGTCAGCAGTTCACGGGGGACGGTCAGGAGCAGGGCTGGGCGGAATTTCTGTTTTCCGTTTTCTGATTTTCTGACGAATTTGGACGAATTTTTTCTGTTTTCTGTTTTCTGGGAAAATGGGGCAAAATTGGGTCAGAAAACAGAAACTTTCAAAATTTTTGGAATCCAAACACGCCGTGCCCCTCGTCCCGCGTCTCCTCCACAGTGCGCTGCGGAAGCGCGCTCCACTTCTAACACCTGACAGAATCGATTGCGCGGGCGGTTTTTTTCAACGCGATTTAAGTTTTGTCCACGTCCTATTGTCACTATGTGTAAATCTCAGATCCTGAACTGAAGGTGGGTATATAGGTTCATTTGTTTCCTCATGTTATTTATCGTTTTGTGAAGCGATTTCGTGAGCTTGAAGGCTTTTGTTGGTAGCAATTTGTAATAGCCTTCACTCAGGTAGTGCTAAACATTATCAGTTCTAAAACGTTGAGACAAAATTTGAATTAAAATGGAAACGGAACTGTCAAACATGGGCACTAGCTAAATGTCATTTTCCTTATGAAGTAATCTGAAACGTTGATGAGTCCTCTTCTTGAAAATTTTATGCCCTTAGAGTAATTTTTACGATTTCTAGACCTTTATAATAATAAGCTTCCTGCTTAAGTAAGATTCAAGCAACTTATGCAACTTAAATAACTATTTTGAAATTTTCTGTTCTCTGTTTTCTGCTTTCTGATTTTCTGGCGTTTTTAGCTCTTCTGTTTTCTATTTTCTGACGAACGCGATTTTCTGTTTTCTGTTTTCTGGGAAAATTTTTTTAATTTCCGCCCAGCCCTGGTCAGGAGGTACACCCGCACCTGCTGGGGGCGTGCAATCTTCCTCTCATCCCCTTGCTCACCCACCCCAATCCTCGAGGCTTCACCAAGAGTCTAACGGCTGCCTTAGGAAACCTTTGACAAGCAAAAGTTTCCGGTCTGCAGAACAGCGGTGTACTTCCTGACGCCACGCCCCCAGCAGGGGCGGGTGTACCTCCAGTCGCGCTGCCTCAGATCACGCGGCGTCAGCAGTAAACGTCCTGGCGGGCATCGGACAGTGACTCATGCCTTCTTCCTTTGAATATAGTAGAATTTCTACATAATTTTCATGCCCATCTTCATTAGGTTCATCAGCCTTACAGCTCGAGCTCAACCCGCTTGCACAACACCTGCATTCCCATTAGAGTATTCAGTGATGTTACTCAGAATATTCATCACACTGATGTCTCCAAATTGTTCTCGTCAGCTCTTGCCCTAAATGTTTTTGTAGCACCTTCTCATTGCAAATGCATAAAGGACTATGATCCTTCCTGCAAGAACCGTTTTTCACTCAAGCGTACGCATCTAACACTTTTTGAAGGCACTTAGCTGTACATGCTACTCTCATTGTTTTGCAAGACGCAGCGTAGGCGGTGCTTGTGTGGCTCTTAGGTTGATTCAAACAAAGGTAAGTTGAACTGTGACGCTTAACGATGTGCTTGTATCCAAGGTAGGGATTGATAGTTTGCTGTTCTGGGCGCGAGATATGAGGTGACAGTGATTCTTCGCTTCCTGGAGCCGGATTCATCAACGACTTACAGAGATTTGATAAAGAAATTACAGCGGAAAGTCCTGATAACGTCAACATTTCACCATATCGCTTGTTGAGAAGAGGCGTTAATTCGCGTTTTTTCAGGAGTTTCCGCTGCAATTTCTCTGTCAAATCTCTGTAAGTCGTTGATGAATCCGGCCCCTGGAAGCTCTCCATACATCGCCTTGACAATATACTGAAAGCTCTCCATGATAAGTTTCTCCAGAACAACTGACTGAAATACATCGAAGGTAGTGAACAATGTCAAGCGTCAAGTCCTGATGAACTAAAATATGCACTACTCCGACGCTAAACCGAGCACTTCGGCCCGTTGTTTCAAGGGGGGGGATTCTTATATTACGCTATAGCAGTGGACGAACTCAGTTGTATACCGGTACAAAAGAACTCGTGAATTCAAGAATTGAAGGCTTATTGTTTTAGTTATTTCATATACAGCTAACAATCCAAAAGTACATGCCACAGCAATATGTAAATGCAGCAACAATTTTTTATTCTGCCTTTGGCTTACTTTAAGTTTATCGCGTTTAGGGTGTGTTTAAAAAATTGGATTATATGAAATCGACACTGCTGTACGACGAAATATCCGCTAATGACACCGCCTTGGACAATTTGTATTACGAAGTTAATGCACATCTCAGTTTATAGTGGTTTATCAATTCATAACCAAAGTTTGTTGCAGTACCTCAAGATTAGGGATAAGGAGCTTCCTTTCCCCATGATGCTGGATGAGGTTACGTACGCGGAAAAGAAGATGCTCTTTTACAAACTTAATCAGAAGTTCGACACTAGGAAGACATTCACAACCGTCGCCGCTCACTACGAAAATCCGATCAATGCAGCCTACATGCTAGCTTCCAATACTATAGGTGAGTAGATATTATTAGGTTGCCAGAAAAGAAACGCTGTTGTTCAAAAAGAAACTTTGTTATACGAACAGAATGACAAAACCTTCATACAAGTAGTAATCTCCATTATTATCAATGACATGTCTTCAACATTCTCGGAAAGAGTGGATGCCTTTCTTGAAGAACTCCGCTTGAGCACCCAAATTTTCACTTTCTCATGGCTTTTCATCTTTTTCTGCCAAGGAGTGCTGCATCGACCGGAAAAAGTGGCACTCTGATGGTGCATGGTCTGCTCTATGTGAAGCACAGAAGTTTCGTGCCCAAATCCTCCTTTTCTGCGGCGTGATTTTTGTTGAGTGTGAGTGCGATCAAGCGTTGTTATGAAGGAATTTCACACTTTCTGTTTTCATTCCTCGTGACACAGTACTTGGTCCACGCGGCTCAGTTGGTCTTTGTAGAGGTCTGCCGTAACTGTTAGGCCTGGATCTTGCACCGATGAATGCACCGGATCCGTTCAGTTCCACCAAAGACAACGCATACCTTTTTTCCACGAATGTTAGGCTTCGCCGCTATTTTCGGAATCTCACCGAAGCCCAACCGAGGTCCAGCAATTGCTGGCTTTTTCTCATGTTGTCGTATTCTATCAACTTTTCTTCCTGCATGACGATGGCGGTGTATAAACGACTGTTCTTACCAAGGCGTATGTCTCAACGGCGAAAACGAATACCGCTATGACAATCTCTACCCTTCAAATAGCAGTAACAATAGCAATAGCAGTAATAGCAGTAACGGTAAGTTTCATTTTTGCAGCGTCCTTGAACCCAGCGAGCTAGGTTCAGTAAATATTAATATGGTATAGCACTTTCAGCACTTAGCTCGTTTGTACGTGCCTACGCGGTAATAAGAGAGGCGATGAGTGATTCTGGAGCAACCAGCTTAGTTGCTTAAGGGCTCCGCACACTTTTGCGGCTTTACCGCTGCACTATCCTTCATCATAGGGCAGGGACGAAGAGTGCGCGGGACAGCGCCGCTGAGCGGCCGCCGGCTGCGGGCGACGCCTCCCAGCGGCAGCGGCGAGAAGCCCCATGTACACTTCGGCGACAGCGCGGCACGGCCATGATGAAGGATAGGGCCGCGACGGGCGCGGCGCGACACAGCGACACGTGCCGCAGAGGGGGAGGCATGCACACTTTTGCGGATGTCGCGGCGGCTATCGCCGACGATGCCGCGCCAAGTGCCGCAGGCTGGAATGGTTCAAATCATTCCTGGCGGCGCGACACGCACGAGGGCGTGAGTCAAGGCAGCGGCTACTTCCTTTTCCCATCTTCTGTGATCACGGTCACAGCTTGGAGCACTTCTGGCATCGTCGAGTCTTGTCCAGCTGACGTTCTTCTGCGCGCTTAGCCCCATCGATCGCAAGCGGCCAACAAAGGTGCTCCAATCTAACCGCAACCGCGCCGCGACCGCTGGAGGTCGCGGAGCTGGCCGTCGCCCAGTTGCAGCGCCGCGGCATCGCCGAAGTGTGCATGGGCCTTTATTGGACTGAGCCACCGAACTGGTTGCTCCTGCAACTATATTCACTCTTATCTCTCTTATCTCCCTCCACGTAGACGTATTAGGTGCTGACAGTGCTACGCATGTTAGATTTTCAGATTCCTAGCTCGTTTGGTTCAATGATTCTGCAAAAATGAAGCCTAACTTTCCACTATTTGAAGGATGGAGATTTCCAGAGTGGTACTTGTTTTCACCTTGCAGACATACGCCTAAGAAAGTTTCCTGGTTAATTTTGCGTTATTCCAGCGATAGCAACTCATGCTGCTTTCTTTATCGTCGCTGAGCTGAAGTGGCACCCACTTTCTACATCGATTTGACTTCCCAATTGCGTGTAAAAGATCAGTGGCGGAGTAATGACGACAGCCAAATCTCTCTGCGAGTTCACGTATGGCTTGCTTTGGGTCCGACTCGACAGCTTCCTTTAATTCCTCGTTATCAACAACATGAGGATGTCCTTGATGTACTTCATCTTCAAGGTTCTAATCTTCGAAATTTGAAACAACCGTGACATTGAAGTAATGATGGAACTTTACAATCGAATACCTCAAACAAGATGCAGTGAGATTCTGAAGCATTCCCTCCTTAATTGAAATCCTACAGAAAACGCCCACTCGGTATTTCTGCTCGATCATCGTTAATCTGAAAAGACAGGCGCATTTGTTTTCCGACAACCTAATAGATTGAATTTTTTAATACTAATAATTTAAGAGCTGTATTGGAGCCTACTGAAAATTCTGACCGGTGACTAATTTTTGCAATTGTTTTTCGCATACGTTTGCACACGGGAGGATGCATACTGCGAGGCGATTGCAAAATGAGGCCGTCTTTTAAAAAATGTTGCATGACAACAACTTTTTTTGGATTATTAAACTGTGTAACTTTGACACGTTCATAGTGAATGCCCAAAGCACTTGGCTGGCTGGTTTACTCTTGAAATCGTTATCACTGTTCTGTATTACTTCGGGCCGGGCGTTTGCCTTGCTTGAGCATGTCGCTTTTTATATGTATTTTGCTGCTGTTTACAAACTTAGTTTTAACGTGGACAGTCAATTACAAATTTTGGTCCGGAAAGTTTTTTCTTTCGATTTTCTTGACTATGGTATATCCACCAACGATTTTCTATACGTTTTCCTATCCAAAGCTACGTCTTAAAATGTATTTTAAATTTTGAGCGAACTAATTGGGAGACATTTGTGGCAAAAAATAGTGGTTTCAGTTGTACCCTAATAAGTACAGTGTGGCTGAAAAGTTCGGGCAATTTTTCCAAGTATTTCAGCAGTACAAAAAACCTACATAAACGAAGAAGGTTTACAAACAAAATGACAGCAACTTAACTAGATCAATAACAACAGAACACAACAGAAAAATTCACAACAAGTGCTCAAAATTGTCTCCTTTGGCTTAAATACATTCTTCGCAGTCGCCTTGGGTAGTCGCTGACAATGGTCGTACACTGGTCCGCTGTATTCTCGTCCCAGGGTCGCATCAGCGCCGCTTTCAGCTACACCACAATGGCGGGCCGTATAGTAGAGATCTTCTGCTCCATGATTGACCACACAGAATAATCCACGGAGTTGAGATCAGGCGAGTTGAATGGACAGATGTCCTTGCTCCAAAAGCCTGGGAAGAGCTCCTCGCAAACGGCAATCGCGGATTTGGCGGAATGCGCAGGCGCCCAGTCCTGCTGAAGAGAAAATCCACTTTCACCAATATGATACGTCGCCATCTTGTTCATGGATATCTCAGATTTGCCGCGGATACGACAATGACAATGAACCTGTAGATGTTGTGGATCAGTGTGCGACCATCGTCAGCGTCTTCCCAAAGCAACTGTGAAAATGTATTGAAGCCAAAGGAGGCAATTTTGAGCAATTGATGTGAATTTTTTTGTTGTTACTGCTCTAAAGTTAAGGTTGTTTTTGTTTGTAAATCTGTTTTTTCGTACTGCTGAAATACTTTGAAAACATTCCAGAGCTTTTCAGCCACCCTGTATTTCGGTCCTTTTGAAGTTGTATAAATTCAAAATAAACTGCATCACGTGGAAATGCAATAACATTTGTTCAAATTCCCAAAAATTTTAGTTATTCCCCTCGGCATTGTTCAATACCCCTTCTTCGATGCCAAGTTTCCAAGGTGAGTTCCTTTAATCACAAGAAAATTGAGATAAACATGCTGCACTTCATGGAATACTGATATGTACACATTAATAGGTACCTTCATAAACAAGCTACTGTCAGCGCTTTTCATTGATATGCCGCAAGCGGTTTTTGGCGCAATACGGGTTGGAGGCGGGGGGGGGGGGGGGTGTTAAGCCTCGTAGGCATGGATAATTTTCGACATACAACATGTAGTAGGATAGAATATTTCGCTCTAGAGAATTCCACCACACACCAGAGTTGTGTTAGAATAGTCAACTATATTATGAAAAAGTAGGCCACCCCAAAGCGAATCGCACCCAGCTTTCACCTTCCATTCCAAAATACCTGCCGCTAAACCTAACACTTAGTGTGCGTCGTTTCCGTCCTCGTTCTGAGTACTTTGAGACCTTTGGCTTTCCAGATGTTTTTTGTTTTTTCTTTTACAGTTTGCTCTTCGGAAAAGTATTCCAATTATTGGGTCGAGCAACGAAAAAGGGGTAGAGTTCGATGTTTGCTGCGGCTGCAACGCGTGAGATAAGATAATGAGATAAGACCTGTGATATGCCTCCGTTGACGAGCATCAGCAACAAGAAATCATGGCGATCATTCCTTGTTGCTGAGGTCGCGCAACCGTTGCGTAGCCGATGCCGGTGTTGCTGATGCGGGGTTGCGGCAACAACAGTGTGAAAGCCCCTCGTTGCTCCTCTCTGCGTCTCTGCGGCATGCTTCATCATCACGGCATCGGTTGCGCAACAGCAGCAACGGCAGTGTAAAAGTCGCATAAAGGCCCCCGCACACCTTTGTGGTAATACCGCGGCCCTATCCTTAACCCTAGGGCAGGGACACAGAGCTGGTCGTCGGCGGCGTCCCTGCCCTATCCTTAACCATAGTGGCGAGCGGCGTTGTGGCAGAAGTGTGTGGGGGCTTAAGGCACGGCACCGCTCGCCGCCGTTCGCCGCTGGCGGAAAACTCTGCGTCCCTGCCCGATGGTTAGAGATAGGGCGGCCGCTTTGCCGCGAAAGTGTGCGGAGGTCTTAACGGTTCGTCGAGCACGCCCTCAACGGGAGCATGCGAAAGAGAAATTCGGCTACATTTGCGGGACGGAACGATAAGCGTCATTACGACAATTCGTCCTCGGCGCGGCTTCTATCCAGGGAGCGCACGGGTTCTATTACAATGGGAACAAATTGTGGTTCGATGCCGGGGAGCACTGTTTCCGGTGGTAGACTTCGTCCAATTCCTCTCGAATACCTCCACTGCTGTTAGAAATACTTGCACAAAAAAGGCTTTTGATTTCGAGTTTGGCTTTTAGAGTTTTCGATTCATGTTTGTACTTTTTTAGCTATAATCTGATAAAACCTGCTCCCTCCTTTTATAGGGCCTTCAATTATGGCTCCATTGGATTTGTAACCGCTCATGAAATATCGCACGGTTTTGATCACATAGGTACTTTTATATACATTCTGTTGGAGTTTGTGATATGTTCTCGTTTTTCGGCCTAGAAAGGAACAGTGTTAAAGGCACATTTTGTTTTGAGAATGCTGTGTGCATTGAAAACTCGTAGCTTCTTCTCACCAAATGACGACTGTTGATTGCTGTTAAACTCTTAGTATTGGGTAACTTTGTATTTAAAGCTAGTGCTTTCCTCGTCTTACACGTGACGTAAAGCGTTTCTAGAGAAGAAGCAGTTTGTTCTCATCTTTATACACTTAGAAGGCAAGCCTGTTTTTAGAAAAGCTGCACTTTTAGGAATACGTTTTGATTTCACCGGAAAGAAAACAAAGTGGTATAAGCAGGAGTGGATTGAAAAGTTTAAAGAAAAAATTGAGTGCTACGTCAAACAATATAACGAAAAGAGGGTGAGAGACAATCATTCAAAGCTTTTTTAAATTTCCTTTTGTCTCGGCGCAGCGCATTTTAAATGTCTTTTGGATCTTATCTTACAGCGCTTAGAAAATTGCTCACTCTGAAGAAGAGAAACGGTATTTATTTGGCGGCCAGTCTGCTAGCCTAAAACAGAAGAAATCCTTGAAAACTTCACGAAGGAAGTGTCGTGAAGTTCGGATTTGAGCGTAATATCCTCTACAGAATAAAAAGATGTGCTTTGATGACCACTGAAATATACCACTTTCATACCAAATTGGACACTTTGCAATCCAACCTAAGGCCGGATCCATTAACGACTTACAGCAATTTAACAAAGAAAATTACAGCCGAAATCCCTGATAGCGCAGCTTGTCAAGCAATATGGTGAGCGATAAGCCGTGTTATCTGAATTTCCGCTGTGAATTCTCTGCTAAAGTTATGTAAGTCGTTGATGAATCCGACCCTTGTTCATTTCTGATACCACACTGAACATCCGGCAAATCAAAAATAAGGTCTTTTAGATTAAGTAGACACTCTCTAAAAAAAGGTCAGTATTAATTCCTTTTGTAGGACCATTCACTTTCGCAGAAAATTTGTGATTTGTCTGCCCCAGAAAGTAATTTGATACCTCAATCTATTAAAAACATTAGAAAATTGTTATTTTTTCAGTAAAACAATGAATTGGGAAGGAGGGGTTCAGTCGAATAAAACGCGACCGATAAGTACGGCGGGAACTCCTTTTTCTAATAGACATCCATACGCGCATACGTTTTTGGGACAGGTAAATTATAAAGCTCCTAAGAAAGCAATAGTAGTGAATTCCCCTAGGCAAAAATTTATTTCGACATTCCGATTTTTAATCGAGAGTGTTTCCTTTAAACTGAGGCAAGCTCGTTTGTATTTCGAAGATGCTCAATTTGGTTTTTTTTAGTGTCCAGGGACCGAATTCATCAACGACCTACAGCAATTTAACAGACAAAATACAGCCGAAATCCCCAACACCGCAGCTTATCAAGCGGTATGGTGAGGCATTTCGCCGCGCTATCAAGGATCTCGGCTGTATTTTCTCTGTTAAATTGTTAAAAGTCGTTGACGAATCCGGCCCCAGTTTGGTTTTAGAATTATTCACACTGGCCGAAAAGTATGCCATGTCAAAATGTGAAAGGACATGTAATGATGAGGGGCAAGCTTCCAAGTGCTTACACGACCCATACAGCAACGATTCTATTGTTTGCTCCATAAACGTTTTGAGCGGAATGTATTGAAAAATATAGATTTAGAACATGCAATTGCAATCTTTGTAATGATAAAGTTGAATTCAGATACCAATATTTAACACAACGATTTCTGGTGCACAAACCAAGTCAGAGAACGTGGCTGACAACGAAGGAATGAAAGTAGCTTACATGGTATGTTTTGACAAATCTTATGGACGTAGTTATTAGTGCCGGCTACCAAGTGCCAGCATATCCTTACAATAGAACTCCTTGGCGACAGCTCTTCCTCGTTTCTTCCTTAGAGCATCTCATCTTTATTGGAGTAAAAAACTGATTTTGCATATCCTACTATATAATATGTAGAGTTCTGTAGAATGTGCATCTTACATCGCATTCGTGCAATTCCTGTGACAGCAACTCCTTATTTTTCTTCTCTCAATATCCATTCGCAGTGTCCCGACAGACAAACGGACAAGGAGAAAGAAGTGTTCAATCCCAAAGGGGGGGGGGGGTTGCACTCCATGATGACTTGTAACATGAAAGACCCTACCTTACCTGATCGATCCCCTCACTTTAAATATCCGATCCTGACGATGAAATATTTTTAAAAAATCGTTATCAAACTATGGAGAGGATGCAGCGGCGCTACTCGTAATACCCGTTCGAATTCCTACGATACGCTACCGGCATACGCATCGATTCACTCACCGTGTGGACGCCTACGTGCTCTACGTATCGCCCCACGGCCTACTTCTATTGTTGCATGTGGTCCGCGTCCGTCGCTTATTGTTCTGCATTGTTTTCTGTATTCCTATTGTATCTCTATTTCTGATGATTTCTAAGGGAGAGAATCTAGTGAATATTCCATGTTCGACTGTCATTGAATCTTGGCATGATATTGATCAGTATGAATACTCAAGTGATGTAGCTGACGAACCAAGATTAGTACAGATCCTTTATTCCGGCTAACGTTTCGGCGTAACCGCCTTCTTCAGAGCCTGGAAGAGTCAAGTTGAGTTTGAAAACCATCCGTCCAAGAGCCATTTCAGACCACAGCGGTGAATCAGAAGTTGGTAGGAGAGGGAGACGAAACACGAGGAGGTAACACAAACAGTCCAGTGCAGATGGGCGAACGGTACCCCTTTTAAGGCGACACATGAGGAGATGAGGTCACCTTCGGTTCACCCTCCTAGCGAGCCTCTGGCAGACTGTCCTCCGGTTCGAGACCGCAAAGGTCAACGTATGGAGCCAGTTCCTGTATCACCGCTACGCGTTCCTCCATCCTGTTGATCGTGGGGTTCCTAGCGGCAATCCACAGCGCTTCTAGGGTTTTGCGCGCCGAGATCTCGAACTCGCGTGCCAATACCGTCACCGTCACGTCAATGCCCGCGCCATTGTGACATCGTAGCCTGTGCTCACCCAACGGACCGGCGATATCGCACCTACGAAACATGCCCAAATGCTCTTTAACATCTAAATGGTATCGTAAGCCCAGTAGTAAGAACATCATCGTGCACTTCAGGTCTACTCATCCATCTCAAACGAAGAGGGCCACGATTAAGAACATGTTCCGAACGGCGGCGGCGGTGTCCTCAGACAGCGATCTCAAGTCAGTGTCATTGCAAATGGCATCTCGAATCGCGGTGTCCAACGGGTATCCCGGGCAGAGCCTGGCTAAAGGTCATCGAACACCGGCAATGGCAGCGAGACATCAGAGCGACAATAAAATTCCTTTTAAGGTGCCTTTTGTCTTGGATGATTTCAGTACCGAAATGCGAAACTGCATTCGCAAAGCTGGTCTTGATAGAATGGTCCGCATGATCGAGGTTCCGCCGGCAAATCTGAAGGCACGTCTCGTTAGGAATCGACTATACGATTCCTGCTGTAAGACTCACCAGTGTATTATCTGCCCATTCGGTAAGGAGGGAGACTGCATGGTCTCAGGTGTGGTATACCTTATAAAATGCACGGGTTGCAACGGCGAGTACATTGGCGAGACGGGTAGACCCCTTGGGAAGCGCGTTAAAGAGCATTTGGGCATGCTTCGTAGGTGCGATATCGCCGGTCCCTTGGGTGAGCATAGGCTACGATGTCACAATGGCGCGGGCATTGACGTGGCGGTGACGATATTGGCACGCGAGTTCGAGATCTCGGCGAGCAAAACACTAGAAGCGCTGTGGATTGCCGCTAGGAACCCCACGATCAACAGGAAGGAGGAACGCGTAGCGGCGATACAGGAGCTGGCTCCGTACGTTGACCTTTGCGGTCTCAAACCGGAGGACAGTCTGCCAGAGGCTCGCTAGGAGGATGAACCGAAGGTGACCTCATCTCCTCTTGTGTCGCCTTAAAAGGGGTACCGTTCGCCTATCTGCACTGGACTGTTTGTGTTACCTCCTCGTGTTTCGTCTCCTTCTCCTACCAACTTCTGATTCACCGCTGTGGCCTGAAATGGCTCTTGGACGGATGGTTTTCAAACTCAACTTGACTCTTCCAGGCTCCGAAGAAGGCGGTCACGCCGAAACGTTAGCCGGAATAAAGGATCTGTACTAATCTTGGTTCGTCGGCTACATCACTTGGGTATTCATACTGATCAATCTAGTGAATGCTATATGTTTTCGGAAGGCAATCACTAGATTCTGTTGAAATGAAGTGACCCCCTTGGGAATTGAATCGAGAGGAGTTTCTATGAAACGATTTCTGTGAATTATTTCCACCTTATATAGAGTACGTGCAATACTTGCAATTCCAAAGCGTGTCATCTGCAAATCGAAAGAATCAAACGATACTAGTGAGCCTATCAATGCTATGTGTTGCCCGATAGAGATGACAAAATATACATAGACATAAACAGATGCGTTCCTTCTATAATAGTCCAGATTGATCTGCCGAAGTCGGAGCAGTGCTCCACTAGAAAAGCGGAACAAGCACAAACTGTGCGGACTCTCCTGGGTGCAACAATGAAAAAAAGGTAATGTACACCTCCAATTGAATATGTTTTGTACGACCTGTAGATAAACGTGCAAGGAGAGAGAAGTTCCGATGAAACGATTTCTGTGAATCCTTTCCACCCCATATAGTGTACGTGTAATACTTGCAATCCTGCAAAACATCGATAGAATCAATCGGTACTAGTCAACACTGTTTGTTGTCCGATAGAGTGACCAACCTATACATGAACGTAAACGCGGATGCGTTCCCTGCATGTTACATAGAGTAGTCCAGATTGATCTATTAAAGTCGGAACAGTGCTCCGCAGAAAAGCGAAACAAATACAAACAGTACAAACAGTGCGGCCTCTCCTGGGTGGAACAATGAAAAAAGGTGATGTACACTTCCAATAGGATAAATTTTATATGACTTGTAGTAAAGGACTTCTGTTTTCAGCCACTGTCACGATCCCTCCATGAAAACGACAAGATGAACTATAGGGAACACAGTTCCCATGTGAATTTTCAACTGTTTCTTTTAACAGGCATTCAAAAAGAACCAGAAAAAGTATGGAGAAGAAGCCAGGACAGATTTTGTTGAAGACTTTACAAACGATCAACTATTTTTCCTGAGCACTGCTATGGTATGCTTTCCATTCGCATTGCTCTATGGAATGTATACCCAACGTCGCATTTTAGTCCGTATGTTCCAAGAATTCGGACCTGACTTTGTATAATGAACGATATAATGAACATGTCCATAGCGTCTACAGGTAAGTTTAATCCTGAGATTATCGCTATGATTAACTATAGTCTAAGAATGACAGAGCCATCCAACTAGGGTTATCTAGCATCAAGAAGTTTTATAGAGCCTACTGCCTTGTAAAATATCGTGTTTTTATTAAATTCTAGAATGAAGATCAAAAGTAAATCGAAATTAAAGTCGATTTCGCTATCGTAGCACCGCTAGGCATTTCTAACTAGGAAGGTCAATGAACTTGTCGTAAAAAAAATTTTAATTGGCCTTCTGAGTGTTGTAATTCACTGTGTGGAAGGCATCGTAGCGGTTCTGAAATTTCCTGAGGGCGTCCGGGTAGGTCGAAAATAGCGAAAAACCGCAGCATTTCAGTGTGGTCTGATAAGACAAAAGTGACGTCTGGACTGATGAAGTTAAGGGCTCTTATGAAACCTTAAGAAAATAGGAATTTTCCGACATGTAAGCGCTATGGATTGCGCCATCCTCTCGTCTGAAGTCAATCACTTTACACTCGGATTGATTGTTTTTCGTTAGAATACCTGTTATAATTTCTCCACAAAGTGGCCGTATCGATTGATTTGTGCTTCGTTTAAGGTTTAAGACTTAAAAACACACTAAGGCTTCCGAAAAATGCAGGATATCCCGGAAAATGTAAGTACTATTTGGGGGTCTAACATTACTGCTATTGAAGCATCTGAAGATGTTCGAGACTCGTATGAAAGCATAGTGTGACGAGATTTCTGCGGCGTGCAATTATTAGGTTGTAACGAATTAAATGGCACTGGCTCGCGCCATTTTTTGGCGCGTCTTTACGCGTTTGATCAAGAACAAACCGTAACATGTGGCATATCATTTAGAAGCGCAACCTTTGCTCTACCGGTGAGTACCAAATTTTCTATGTAAAAGTGGGAAAACTTTAGAGTTTTATTGACTTTTTTGCAGATGGACAAAAGGGTAATCCGAGGCATTTACTTGTATGAATTCAAGCTGGGCACTACAGCTAAGGAGGCGGACGAGAAGATCAACGCCGCATTCGGTCAAGGATGTTCCACAATTCGGACGGCGTATCGCTGGTATCAGAAGTTCCGGAATGTAGATGAGAGCTTGGAAGAACATGAAGGTCGTGGGAGGCATAGTGATGTTGATGAGGACAAGCTGAGAGATGTGGTAGAGGAGGATCCACACAAAGGTACCAGGGAGATAGCGAAGGTTCTTGGCGTCAGTCACAGCACAGCTGCCCGGCATCTGAAGGAAATTGGAAAGACCAAAAAGCTGGAAAGATGGGTGCCTCACGAGCTGTCTGAGGAGCAAAGAAACCGACGATATGAGATCTCGTCCGCACTGCTTCTACGGAACGAAACGGACCCATTCCTTGATCGCATCGTAACCTGTGACGAGAAATGGATAATGTACGACAACAGGCGACGATCAGCACAGTGGGTGGACAGCGATGAGAGCCCCAAGGTTTTTGCGAAGCCGGAACTGCACCAAAAGAAAGTAATGGTGACAGTATGGTGGTGTTCGCTGGGAATTATTCACCACAGCTTCCTCCCTCCCGGTGAATCCATCGCGGCAGAGAAGTACTGCATTGAAATTGAAGAAATGATGAAAAAGTTGAAGGATATCCGGCCGGCCTTGGTAAACCGAAGGCGAGTTCTCCTTCTGCACGACAATGCTCGCCCCATGTAGCACGGATGACGTTGCAGAAATTGAATGAGCTGAGCACTGAAACTCTACCACATCCTCCGTTTTCTCCCGACCTCTCCCCAACAGACTACCATTTCTTCAAGCATCTTGGCGACTTCTTGGTAGGGAAAATATTCAAATACCAACAGGATGCCGAAAGTGCCTTCGAAGATTTCGTCAATTCCAGAACTTCCGATTTTTATGCTACTGGGATAAAAAAGCTTGTGTCACGTTGGCAAAGATGTGTAGAATCAGATGGTTTTAATTTCGATTAATAAACTTGCCTACAAGCCGAGATATTAACTGTTTAAATTTACAGTGGTTCAGTGCCATTTATTTCGTTACAACCTAATAATTAAGATTGCGCCATCACCCCGCATAAACCCTTTCATTTCAGACTCGATTAATTCTGCATGGGCTGAGCGCTTTCTACAGTCTTGTTATTAATTCACCACATTAACCTGCACTGTGATTCTTTCAACGTTTACAAGTGACAGTGCATTACAACTTCTTCCAAAATGGGTGGTATCCTAAAAACATAAGCGCTATATGAAACGCAATCCCATTGGTCCTAGTAGGGTATTTGAAGATGTCAAGGATTCACATCAAGTCCTTATGCACTGTCATGTTCTAAACGTCAAAATAGGCACAGCTCATGTTATAGTGGTCAACTAATAACAAGATATAACAAGCATTCAGCCCATGCAGAATTATCGAGTCTAAAATGGAAGGATTCAGGTGGGTTCATGGCGCAATCTTAACTAACTGCACGTCGCAGAAACCTCGTCACATTGTGCTTCCATAAGGGACGCAAACATCTTCAAAAATTTCGCTAGCAGCAATGTTAGAACCATTCAAATAGTACTTGCATTTTCAGGATACCCTGCATTTTCGCAAGCCATTGCAAGTTTTTAAGTTCTAAACCTTTAAAGAAGCACAAATCAATCGAAACGGTCACGCTGTAGAGAAAGTATGACAAATATTCAAGCGAAATACAATCAATCGAATGTAGAATGCAGGAATTCAGACGAGTGCATGGCGCATTCCATACTGATCATATGTCTGTAAATTCCTACTTTCTTAAATTTTCATATGAATCCTTAACTTCTTCAGTATCTTTACTGTAAACAAAGTTATCTCCTTTCATACATCCCCTCGACTATCCAGTCGTCAGTATAAAAAAGCTAAATTAAGCGAGCCCGTAATTATCTTCACCTGACCCACATTCTCTCCTTAGTCTCGCCTAATTATGCCCTCTGGCTGGAATGGATCTGCCCAGTAGAATTTTAAAAATTTTAAAAAAAATGTCGAATATGTATTCCGTGCCAATTTTAGGTTTTGCCTCATATTTGATATCAAATTTGCCTAGCATCGCTCCATATTCATCACTCCATGCAATCTTAACTGTTTAATTCCTTTTTTACTAATTAGTTACGACCGTACCACTCTTGTTCTAGGGCTGATTTTTTTGGTTAAGTTCTCGACTACGAGGTTGGATTGCAAGTGTACGATTTGGGTTTACTTTAATCAAAAGTAAGATAGTAATCAGCCACACAAAAATTCACTCGACCTCAATCATTACTTGAGACCAGGGGTGTGCGTAAATGAAATCCGAAATTTCGTAAATCGTAAATTGTATTTACGAAAAAGTCGTCGTAAATCGTAAATCGTAAACCGTAAATCGTAAGAGGTGCTTGACTTATAGTGCATCTATTTTCCTTGTTTTCTTTTCTATTATGTTAAAGCTAATCGAAGTTATATATGTTTTATTGAGACGTTTTCAACTCGAGCTGGACACTTTTCTAATTACTTTTCTAATTAAGATGGAAGCCATTAAAATCAACTAGCACCTTTCAAATCAAGCTGGATAAGTTTTAGGACAACCAAAATAAACTGCTTGTTCAAAAACGCTATCTTAAAAGGCGCCTATACAGGGTGCCCGAATAAAAAGCTTATACTGTTTGGACGATCAGAAGTGTGTGTTTATCATACTACCAGCCATTGGCTTCCATATAAAACTATGACTTTGTAGAAACAACCGCAACAACTCCGAACAAAGCAACAAAGACCATTCCATCCAAAACCAAAAATAATAATAATTTGATCGCTGGCCATCTCGTCGAAAACAGTATTTGCACAAATAATCCCCTACTGAGTGAACGCCTAGCACATTTCTATGGTATGACACATCTAACGTTCTAAGCCTTCGCACATTTTGAATTGTACCCAACAACATTTTTGTAGCAGACGGAAAAGAATTGTGTGACGATTGAAAGAGTGAAAGAGTATCACATTTTTGGACACTCGTCATAGTCGGATTTTTGACTTAAAATTATAAAAGAAGATATTTTTGTGGCACTCTTTAGAAGTAAAGTAGAGAAGCAAGGTGCAGCTTGAATTGAAAGTGGTTTAACTGATTCGTACAAGGTGCATTTTAAACATATCGGAGAAACCCATGGTAGAGAAGTCGGAGGAGGACGGCTATGGCGTGCTCCAGAGTAGTTCTTGATTCGGATCCTACCACGGGCAGTCAAGTATTCCATACCCGCTCGATTGTGAATTGGTACCTGATTTGCCTGAGAAGGATAAAACACTGATCTCTACATCGGCTGGCCTCTGCAATTCATTCTATAAGGCAAACCCACACTCGAATGAACTCTACGATATCCCACAGACGTAGAAAGAATGGATGGCGCATCTCAAACAGGGACTGGTTAACGTCGTGCTTTGTCCTCCATCATTTTTGAAGGCAACCACAACTTCTGGAATGAAAGATCGTCGTTACGATACCAACCAATTATGTTCGGCATTTTCTTCGGAAACTCCAAAATATAGCATTACTAATTAAAATAATAATATTTAATTAATGCTTGCATTCGCCATTGCATTTTGTAGCAAACGCTATAGTACCTTTTGCCCAGTCTTCAGCATTCTGAACGGATCGCATACGGCGAACGCAACAGTCCTAATCAAGCCACTGAAAACGGGATCAAAAGTGTCAATCTTCTTCACTTTTATCATGATAATGTCAGACGCTTTGCTTAAGGCGCACCTCGTACCTAAATAGACTCCGCGCCATGACGTGCAGTCATAATCAGATTGAAGCATGATTATTTTACTCTTTCCAACAGTTCAGCTGTTATTCCACAACCTCCAATCAAGTCCAATATTCCTTGATGGCTTTGCATGACTCGTGCGCATTGGAAAATAGTCGTCTATGTAGTGAACAAAAGGTGAAAAGTTACAAGTTGACTAGGCGGTGGTTGCAGCATAGAATATGGCTCAGCAGGTGATCATCTTCATTTCAGTGCAAGGAGAATTTTCACGTTTTTCTCTGTGAAGTGGAACGAAATGCTCTCAGGCCATTCGAATGTGAGATGTTGTGCTAGAGTGTGACCAAAAAAAGGCTAGCCCAGTTCCATTGCCAGGAATTAACTAGAGTCTTTAAAAGTGGGTACATCGTCATTACTCGAATTGTATCACGCAATGTGGACATTTGTCATCCGTGGGCCGAAGATCACATTTACGAAAATTTACGATTTACGACCCAAAATGTCGTAAATCGTAAATCGTAAAAAATTTGCCAAAAATCACCGTAAATCGTAAAATCGTAAATCGTAAATCGTAATTACGCACACCCCTGCTTGAGACAAGTCCGATACTGGAGTCCAGATCTTGCTGTAATTGCAGTGACCTGACCTGCCCTGCCAAGCATGTCCTTTGGAGATAAAATCGCTGCTTCTCTCTTCTCACTACTCACACTGACCATTTGTAGTTTATTATAAAATATCGAGTGTCAATTACTAATGATGACTTGAGTGTTTTCCTTACAAATTTCTTTTTGAGCCGCTCTTCGAATCCATGACCGAGTCGAAACCTAAGGAATGACTTGTGACTGAAATAATTTCCTTCCATGTGTAGGGAGCAACACCAAAGAACGAAATTGTACCCCACAAAAATTCAAGCCCTAAGTATCATATTATAAAAAACTTCTCCGATACTATCTTTGATGTGATTCGAGTTTTGGTCGATCTTCGGTCAAAAATCCACTCCCTAATCATATTGAAGATTCCGCTTTAAAAAATTTTTTTCAGATAGATCCACTTTGTCGAAAAATGTGTCGTGTCCATAACATCCTGGTGAAATCTGCGAAAATTGAAGCGGACCAAGCTGATTTATAGACTGCCAAAATTAAAAGAATTGAATTTTTTGAAGATAGGAGAAACTACGAAAAAATACGATAAACTCCGCCGAAACGAAGAAAGTGCGACGCCCCCCCCCCTCACCAAAAAAGGGATGTCACAATAGAACGATTCTCGAACCTCAGGCCTGACCCTTTGTTGGGTTAGTGTGAATTGTGAGAAGAGAGACTGTATGGACTGATCAGGTCACTGCAATTACAGCAACAGTCTGGGCTCCAGTATCGAACCTGTCTTCAGTAATAAATCAGAGAGTGAGGTCGGCTAGAATTTATTTCAAAAGATATTGCAAACATGGGCTTTGCTAAATGATAGAAACTATTCTGCGAGGTCTGGACAGATGTCGGTCTTGAGTCTCATGGCCGAAGTGGACGAAAACGCCATTTTTGCAGTAGAGCTTCCAGACGAGAGCTGCCAGCTCCATCATTTTTGTGATGCAGCATCTCTGCATGATGTTGACCACATATCCAGCTTCCATACCGATCCGGCTTGTGAAGATGCAGATCTACGCACGTGAAGTAGTCTTTGCAAGACGTGTCTCCTTGAAACCTCGATGCACTGCCAATTTTGTATCTGATTGCTATCTTACTTTTGATCAAAGTAAACCCAAACCCTACGATTGTGATCCACACCTGATAGTCGGGAACATGAGCAAAAATCAGTCCCAGAACAGGAGTGTTACGGTCGTAACTAATTAGCAAAAAAGGAAAAATCATCAGTTAAGATTGCATGGAGTGATGAATATGGAGTTAATCTAGGCGAATTTGCTATCAAATAGATCGCCATGATGAGGCAAGACCTAAAATTGGCATGAAATACATTTTCGTCAGCGTTTAAAATTTTTTTGAATTCCACTGGGCAGGTCAACTCCTGCCAGGAGACACAATTAGGCGAGAATAAGGAGCGAATGTGGGTCAGGTTAAGTTGACAATTACGGGCTCAATTAATCTAGGTCAACTCGAACTCAAAAATTTTAAGATCTTGTCAAGATTTTTACCATATTGGGTAGATCATGTTGTTCTAATTCCAACAATGTGCATTTCATTCGATATAATCGACTTGAAGGGAATTACGGCAAAGCGGCGGAAACGGCGGTTTAATCCGCCGTTTTGGCGGATGTTTACCGACGGTACTATACTAGGACGTGCAGTGATCATGGGAGCTTTTGACGCATTTTGCAGACAATATCGTCATTTTCTTCATTGTGTTTCGCATGTGTATTCTGAAAATGTTTAGGGTGAACAACGTAGCGCTGAACACTCCTGCATTTGCTAGCGCATTCTTCTGCCCTCCAGGATCGCCAATGAATCCTCATGATCGGTGTTCAGTGTGGTAGAAGAATGAGACAGATATTCAATGTGAAATGATGAGATATGTATCCGATAGCTATACAATGGTTCTTATTCATTTTCCTCATGATGATAAACATTTTCTACTTTTCTACTGCCAGAGCACTGGTTAATGTGGTCAATTAGCAACAAGACTGTAACAAGCATTCATACCATGCACAAGCAATCGACTCTGAAATGCAAGGTTTTGGGCGGACGCATGGCGCAATGTTGCCCATTTGCCGTCATAGAATTTTCACTATTCTGTGCTTTCATATGAGTTTCAAACAGCTCCAAAAGCTTCACTAGGAGCAATGTTAGAACCCTTCTCAACAGCAATCGAATTTCTTAGGTTATACCAGGTTGTCCAATAATTCCTGTCCGAAAATTTTCAAAATTCTATAATTTTCCTTAGAAGTGTTATAATATCAGGCAAGTGTAAAAACCTTCTAGAAGGTTCTCCAGAGTTCCACGCTAGGGTATGTAAGGCGCAGTCGCCGCGTCTAGCTACCAGTACAAGCTAGAATGGACCAAGGTCGAATTCGTACGTTCGTGTACTACGAGTGGCTGCTGGGCAACGACACGGGCACCGCGGTCGCCAACATCTGCAGAGCGTGCAAGGAGGATGCAGTGTCCCAACGCACAGTCAGGCGCTGGTTCAATCGTTTCGAGAGCGGCGACACGAGCCTCGAGGACAGGGAGCACAGCGGGAGGCCTTCTACGGTGGATGATGACGAAGTCCGTCGCTGTACCAAGGAGAAGTCGGAAGCCACCACCCGTGAACTGGCGACGACGCTCGACTGCAGCAAGTCCACCATCCACAATCGACTCAACTTACTCGGCTACCACAAAGTTCTGGCCCGTTGGATCCCCCACCGTCTGACGGACGCCAACAAGCAGAGCCGCGTGGCCGTCTGTCAGTCCTTCCTCCTGCGTAATGAGTATCTCGAGGACGGTTGCCCATCCGCCGTATTCCCCGGACCTCGCCCCCTCCGACTACCACTTGTTCCGCCCGCTAAGGCACCCTTTGGCCGGAAGAAAATTCACCAACTACGACAGCCTCAAATCCGACATCGCGGACTTCTTCGAGTCGCAGCCCTCGGAGTTCTGGGCGAAGGGCATCGGCGACCTGCCCAATCGATGGGCCACTGTTGTGGATAACTGTGGTGATTATATTGTTGATTAGACTTGTTTTTCAATAAAGTTGAAAAATTAAAAATGGTGAAATTTTCGGAGAAGAATTATTGGACAGCCTGGTATGTCGCGAAAACGGGCAGCATTGGGGGATCGGAATGCCCCATCGAATCAGAGCGCATTGAGTGGGCGTGCCTTTCAGAGAGGGCGTGTACAGTCGGTACCCTGATTGGCTGGCATGCATTCGGTCTGTGCTCTGCTTGGTTATTATTGGCTGCCGCGCTCCCACTACAGTTATGCTCGAACGACTTATTCGAATAGGGGCTCGAATGATTTTCATTCGGATTCGAATATTCAAAAAATCGCATTTTTCAAACGTATTCGAGTTTCAATCTTCAAAGAATCGCGTTTTTCGAATGAATTCAAATTCGAATGCTCAAAAAATCGCATTTTTCAAACGTACTCGAATTCGAATATTCAAAGAATCGCGATTTTCGAATATATTCAGATTCGAATACTCGAGCACTCGAACCATTCGAATATTCGATTGCGAGCGCTCGAACCATTCGAATATTCGAAAACTGCGAGAGCACAACTATAGCTCCCATCTACCAATGCTGCTCACCTTTACGACATGTACCTTTTTCAGGATAGTCTGCATTTTCACGCAAGCTATAGTGTTTTGAAGTGGCGTTTTGAAGTTCTAAACTTTAAAAGAAGCACAAATCAATCGATACGTCCACTTTATGCACGTATCGGATAATTTCTCTTCTTTTAAAGCCGGAATTATGACGACAAATATTCAAGCGAAACACAACCATTCGAGTGTGAAATGCAAGAATTCAGACCCGTGCATGGCGCAATCCCCACAGCTCATATGTCAGAAGATTTCCATTTTCTTGCGTTTTCATATGAGCTCTTCACTTTTTCAGTGCCATTACAAGTAGCAAAGTGATCGTGTTTCAAATAGTGTATGCTTGTTTTCGAGACACTTTGTATTCCATTTAAGTCTAAAGCAATCTTTCTTGGGTCAACCATGCTTCTCATGGAGTTTGAAACGGCAGTGAGGGATCTATCCTAGTCGGAGGAGGGCAACCCTAAAGCAACAATTGCCTAGGTCATCATACTATGCCACACAGCCATATCTACCGAATTTAAATGACAGCAGCCCTCGCATTATGGGACAGCAGCTAAAACTCTCGTAGAACCTCCAGGTGGAGAATGGAGCCGCAAAAACAGTGTATGCCCCCTCCGATTAGGATAGACCCGCACTAAGTATGATCATGCGAAGGACAACACTCTAACATGGCTGTTTCTAACAGAGCTATTCTATGTTATGGTACAATGGCTTAAGTCAATAATAGTCAAGTGCATGGCGCATGCTGGATGCATTACCACCTACTATCTCCATCCCTAGCCTATCCCTAAAGCCTCGTACGACGAGTACCAACCTCACACCTACCTCAGCAATACCGTAGCACAACGACATCCCCTACGCTGACCCAAACATGAGTCACGACTTTTCATGCTCTCAAGCGAGCGCCTCCGTTCAGACTAATTCACCACGTGTGAGTATGTCCGCCCTAGTCGCACATCTCTTCATCGGCGCGTCCCTTCGGACAAGTCGTACCCCAGCACTCAGGGCGCCGTGGCCACCGCGGGCCGGCGGCGTATCCGGCGCGGGTGCGAGTCGGCGCTTATCACAGCGAAAACGGGGACGTTCACGGCCACTGCAATCGGACTTATCCGACTTCTGCTGAAGTGAGCTATCATTGGCGTTTTAAGCGCATAGATTCCAAGTGCTGTCTACTAGTTCGTCTTCTAGATGCTACATAGATCCTGGGTGTTCTTCAGATGAACTGGAACATCTTTCAGTGTGCTCTAGACATTTGCGAGCCTGAAAGAACAATCAGCACTAATACAATCCCAGAGAAAGGGGCAATCTCCAGAGCAAAAAGCAATGCAAGATTCTAATTTTCCACAAAGCACGGGTTGAATTTCTGAAGTCTTCAAAGAAAAGTAACCTACCAAGCAATCCAAGGCAGTTCCAAAAAATAACTGATAGGTATCTCCAGCAAACTTTACAGTTTCCTATCGTTTTAGAGGTTTTCCGTTGCTGTGTAAAATCGAATCACTTTCTTAGTCTACCGTTGTTGTGCGTCGAGTTGTATTTGGTCTAATTTTGTTGCTTAATTGTAACCGTGTGGCTCTTCACGTCCGTAGTAAACAAATGAAAAATAAATCATGTGAGTAGAACCATCTGAAAGTAGAGGGTTTACACTATCCATCCTTGTTGAAGAAATCTCTCAGGTGGAGCAGATGAATGCCCGAATGACCCGCTTTAATGTTACAAAACTTTAAGCCTTGAATCGAGCTTAGGATTTGAAAAACCCATCCGCTTCATCATAAATTAAAATGAGTTCGGATGCGCCTACCACGCCACCTGTTTCAGAAGCTGTTAGGGGTTGTCCTTTGCGCTAAAACTACAAAAACCGATGTGAACACTACCAGCAGTTTTAAAAATTTCATTTTGTTGATAAAGAAGTAGCCTCGTTTCTCACGTTTCCTTCATTTATGTATTTTTTTAGGTTGAAAGCTAAGAACCCGCCGTTTTAACATCTTATTCTGAATTTTGCTAACATTTTTTAACGTTTTTAGGCTCGAGAAAATCGTGCGTTCGACAACGTCTTAGCATTCCGATGATAGGCTTTTAATTGTATTTTTATTAATTCATTCTGTATTTGTTGGGCTGGTGCCTGCATCAAGATTGCATATGCTCGCAGAACAGTCAAACAAAACTAGGAAGGAGGGGGGGGGGGGGGGAACTCCGGGTACAAGATGACTTGTCGGTGATCATCCCTAATGATAATTCCATATCTCTTCTTATTCCACACTCTGTAGATAATTTGTTGCTGAAGGCTTGTTTATTTTTCTGTGTTTATTGATGTTGATTTATTAATTTTATATTGCAGTGTTACACTCCATTTAGGTTTTTCTTGATCTTTTCAATTGAAATAATGGTTTGCAGCTAATTTTATTTTTTAACGAAATTTAACGAAAATTTTCCGTTAAAAAATTTCGTTAAAAAACTTAATCCACAGAGTTTTGTGTGCACCCCTGATGAGGTGTTTAAAAAACGGCGGGTACTTAGCTTGCAACCTAATATTTATTCACCTACAACGAAACTAAGGTTAACGCAATTTCAACGTCAAGGAGATAATCTTAAGAAGACACCAAAGAATGAGAATGAAGACAAGGCGTGACGATATCGAAAAACAGGGAATGCTGTTTACTACATAATTATTCCCATAAGTCCCCGCCGTTTTTTTTTCAACGATTCATTGCGGATTTCTCCGGCGGTCTCCTACATAGCGCTATACAGCCTTCGAAAGAGAATGATTCGCTCTATCAGAGCGTGTATTGCATTTCTTTTTTCATCATGAATTTTGTTAATTTTTGGGTCGTTAAGTGAAAAGTGAAAAAGTGAAAAAGCAGCCATTTGCGCAGCTGCTTCACTCGCTTAGGCTTAGAATTTTTGCGCAGTTTGTCATGGCATTTGGAAGAAAATGTTCTGTGCTACAAGAATGTGGGTTGGCGCTATTTGATCGTTTGTCCTTTATTGGTTCTTAGGTCATCAAATTGGGACATCCAACTTTTCCGTCCGAATTTTGATCGACAGCTCCTGTGCTGGGGTAGGACTTTTTTGCTTGGTGTTATATGTCGTTCGGAAGGCGATGTCTTGCTCAATAAGAATTTGTGTCGCGTTTATTGGCTCATGCTGACTTCTATTGAATATCAACAAAATTCCAAAAAGAGGAAAATCATCTTCACCAAAAACTCCTTGTTCAGTTGCTGATATCCGACAGAAATCAGCGTGAGCCAATAAACGCGACACGTATTCTTACTGAGCAAGAAACCCTCTTCCAAACGACCTTCCATATAACACCAAGCAAAAAAGTCCTACCACAGAACCGAGCTGTCGGTAAACCGAAAAAGTCGGACATCCCAGTTTGATGACCTAAAAATCAATAAAGGACAAATGAGCAAATAGCACCAACACGTATTCTTGTAGCGCAGAGCATTGTCTTCCAAATACTATGAAAAACTGCGCAAAAAATTTCAAACCTAAGCGGAGAAAAGCAACTGTCGGCGACGGCCACTTTTTCACTTTTCACTTTAACGACCTAAAAATTGACAACATCCAGAATGAAAAAAAGAAATGCAATACAAGCTCTGATAGAGCAAATCATTCTCTTTCGAAAGCTGTATCGCGCTATGCAGGAGACCGCCGGCGAAATCCGCAATGAATCGTTCAAAAAACGGCGGGGACTTAAGGGACAACCTAATAGATAACATTATGCAAGAAAACTTTCAGAGAAATTCAGAATTAGGCGTTAAAAAAAAAAACTAAAAAAAGGCCGGTACTTAGCTTGCAACCTAATGTTTATTCACCTACAACGAAACTAACGTTAACGCAATTTGAACGTCAAGGAGATAATCTTATGAAGACACCAAAGGATGAGAATGAAGACAAGGCGTGATGACATCAAATATCAGGGATCGCTGCTCACTAATTAGAATGCGGAAGCGCGGTACCGTATATGGAGGAGATGCCGGATGCACCCTATTCCAGGTTCCTGGCTCGGATTTCCCGCGCAGGCCAAACATCCCTCCTTTTCCTTCCATCCCTACGGGTCGGTGGGGTACTAGACTCATCTAGGTAGAATAAAGCATTGACTTACCCATCGTATAGCCAGTGTAAATCATAGGCCAAATACGCGTTCTAGTTGCCTCCATGACATCTCGCAAAGTAGAATGCGTGGCGCATCCCGAAAGGGATTGAATAAAGGATAAAGGATAAAGGACGGCGTTACTCAATCCCTTCTGGGATGCGCCAGCGCATTCTACTTCTACGGGATGTCGTGGAGACGATTTGAATGCGTATTTGGCCATACAATGACTTGCGGTGGCCAGCCGATGAACGAGTCAGCGCTTTATCCTTCCCAGACAAGTCTGGTACCAATTCACCGACCCCGGAGGGATGGAAGGCTTGGTTGGCCTGGGCGGGAAATCCGAACCAGGAACTTGGTATCGGGTGCACGCGACAGTCGCGCCTCCTCCGACTGCGCTACACGCGCCCAGGGATTGAATAACGCCGTACTTTGTCCTTGTCCTTAGGATAGGGATAGAGAACGGCGTTACTCAATCCCTTCTGGGATGCGCCAGCGCATTCTACTTCTACGGGATGTCGTGGAGGCGACTTGAATGTGTATTTGGCCATACAATGACTTGTGGTGGCCAGCCAATGGATAAGTCAGCGCTTTATACTTCCCAGACGAGTCCGGTAGTAGATCACCGACCTCGGCGGAATCGAAGGCTTGGTTGGCCTCGACAGGAAATCCGAACCAGGAAGCTGGTATCGGGTGCGAAAAAGCACCTGAATGAGCATTTCGCTAAACAACCACTGGGCGATACAGCCGCAATCGAACGAATTCCGAAGGATGTCAGAAGAATGCTAGGATCCATCCATACATCCATCGACATGAGATAGGATTTGTTCGTAAGCGTTCGTAAGAGTTTCGAATCTCGATAGCAAGGAGGTTAGCTAGCTCCGATTCTCTAACGTCCATGCTTCTCAACGATTTTAGTTTGCTGCTTGGGAGGTACGAAGATGTGGCGAGTCTGTTTGAGTGTGCCTATAGAACGTATCTTTTCGTAGGCGTTTCGATGTAGACCTACACATGTATTCAAGACGTAGTAGCACAAGAACTGAAGTCTAGCTGAGTTGTTTATGCATTTTACTTGTCTTTGATTCGTTCGTCTTCTGTTAGTTCGTAAAGGAAGACTCTTTGTCTGTCTTGAATAAATAAATAAATAAATAAGGGTTCTGGAGGCAAGTTACGAAGAACTCCGTGAGGGAGACTCATTGGGTCACTCTGGCACGCGACTGGAACTAAAAGAGACGTTACTAGAGTGCTTGCTCAAACCACCCGATGACGAAAAAAACGGCCGGTGACATAGGTATTCACATTTCAGACCATGCTACCACAAGGGAATCTTTATAGAACCCTCCCGGCCCCGCTTCCATGGATTGTCTTTCCTTCTCCTAAATTTCCTATCTAGGACAGTAGAACACCTTCACAGGGTTCCGTAGGCTAATTCCCCTCAAAGATTAACTTCCGCGCGAAGAACCTCGGTCTTCTCGAGGCGTAGTAACGCGATTAGGCTTACGAATTCGGTCCGTGACCGATTGTGTGATGCAAGTGATCAGCCGAGCCGAAAACAATGCCGCTTATAAATAGCGCTGCGAATCCACAACGCGTCCCAGGTAACGTCATGGCTTCTCGACTTTGTCTCGCTTTGCTGGTAAGTTAAAGCTGCCGTTTATGGCTACTGTATGGCAAAGACTTTCTAAATGTTTAACACTAGAATCGGTTCAGTAAGATCAAGCTGGTTTTAGGCGATTCTGATGGCTGATCTGGCGCAGTGTGGAACTACGCGGTACCATCGGCAAGTCCGTGAGTCCTATTTGCTACGTTCCGTCTTCATATCAAATTCAACAATTTTCACGTCAATCTGGACACCAGTCGTATATGACAAGCCGAAAAGTTTGCCAGGCGATTGCCTCCACGACATCCCGTGAAAGTAGAATGCGTGGCGTAAACGCCGTCCTTTATCCTCATTCTTTACTCTGTGCGGGTACATGTCGCGAACATGGGCAGCATGGGGAGGAGGTGGGCTGTAGTCAATCATAACCAAGCAGAGCACCGGTCAAACACACGCCAGCCAATCAGAATACTGACCGCACAAGCCCTCTCTGAATGGCACACCAATTTGGTGCGGACCAATCGGCTGCCGCGCCACCACCTCCCAATGCTGCCCATGTTCGCGACATATACCTCTCTGTCAGCTCAAGGAAAGGCGCACCATTTCAGCTCCTCCGGGTACAGTCGGCCTATCTACGTGCGAGATGACTCAGTGCGCTCCGAACTTCGTCTGCGTGACTCGTCCAGTCACTGCCACACTGAATGGAGCCTTCTGCGTCTTCGGAAACGCAGGTCAGTCCGACATATCCCCTGAAGAAGGAGATGAACAGTAGATGCCAGTGGAAATGAGAAGCTGCAAACCTAGACCACTTAACCAAGACATTTCTAAAGCTCTTAGAATAGCGAGACTCATTTACAAAGGTGGCTAGGAAGCTATAGAACTCCTTCAGCCCTCTGCCAACAGCTTCAATGTCCGAGCACACAGCGGTGCATCTTCGTGGAAGAGCCGTGCTCTACCGGCAACTGTCTACCAGTCGCTCAATGTGTATCATCAAGGTGAGTGACTTCTTCTTTATTCTTTGAAGACTTCTTTGTTTACTTCGACGTTGATCTGCCAAGGAGCGATTTCCAATTCCTAGCGAGCTTTTACGATACTATTTTGATAAGATGTAGCGCCGTGTGAGCGAAGTCCAGAACCACAGTTAGATTTTGCTGAACGCCTTTTTAAAGATCGGAAGAAAAGGTGTAAAAACGTGTGTGCAACAATCATCAACAATTATAACACCCCGCCAGGCTTGCTTCGATAGCGCAGTCGGTAGGAATGCCGCCTTATAGGAGCACATCGGCGGGCTTTTGAGTTCGAGCCCGCGTCCTGCCAATATTTTTGCACATATTAGTTTATTGTTATGGCGCCTTTTCATGAACACAGGAGTCAATTTTAGACCATCAATGCTTACAACGAACAAAGGCTGTCTATTTGCACCTTCATGTGTGCTAGTTTTTCAACGACACGTATCTGCATCACATTATTTCTCTGATCATAAAGAGTCTTGGCACGAAGGTGGAAAGTAGTCGACGAACAACACGTCCAGATGAGAACGATATTTTGACTCAGTTTTATAATATTCAGCTGTAAGGTATGCGCATTTGTGTGCAGTTACCGTATCATTGGTGATATCGTATGATATGGTGGTGGTGCAGACAGGCAACGCTGAAAAACTGGCACATATGAAGGCGCAAATAGACAGCCTTGCTTTGTTGTAAGCATTGATGGTCTAAAATTGACTCCTGTGATCATGAAAAAGCGCAGTAACAACAAACTAATATGTGCAAATATCTTGGCAGTGCGCGGACTCGCACTCAAAAGCCCGCCGGTGTTCTTCTTTCGCGACCGCGATCGCTCCTGGGTTCGTGTCCGGCCCGGGTGCGCTGTTTCCCATGGTAGCTTGCCGATTAGGCGCCATCGATCGGCCTGGGAGCATGGGAAAGTTGGTGACGTGGCACCATCGATCGGCGCGCGCCGCCTCCTTTCGACTGGCGCGTGCCGCATTCGATGTTCTGCGCTCCCGCGACGAGGTCTACCGACTTCTCGGTACCTGCGATATTCCGGATGGCTACCGCGGGACCTCGTCCCTGCCACTCTACGGGCAGGAGCATCGGGAGCGAGCCGCAGGGTCTAGTGAGCGTCAAGCTCACCCCCGCTGCCTCAGGAGATCCAACCAGCATGGCCATGGAGGACGCCTCATTCCACCTCTTCGTCCATCGTCGTGGTTCCTGGATGTACTGCTAATTGCGGAGTGTGATGAATCTCATGCTGTGTTCCGTGTGCTTCTAGAGAAATCGGGTGAGTCCCTTCATATCAAGGGTGTCGGTTGTGTGTGTACATATTGTTTGTTGCCATGTGGGTTACCCCGGGATTGGGCATGTCCCCTGAGGCGTTGGGAAGTCAGTACCAGCACGGTGGCGAGAGGCAGAGGAAAGAGGCCAGCCCGGGAGGTCCATCAATCCACAATGGAGGTCCATCAATACGTGTAGGCAATACGTTCGTCAATGGCAATACGCGGGGTCCCCTAGGGGTTAGGTAAGATCTGGAAACCCTCCGGTGCCCGTGGAGCGACACGGAGCTTCAAAAGGCGCAGAGGTTCACCTCAGCCTGCGGAGCCACCGATCGCAACATCTTCTACGAGGCGGCACTCCTAGCGACTGCGCCACCGAGGCACATCTGGTGTCTTAAGGATTGATGATTGTTGCGCACACGTTTTCACACTTCTTTTTCAGCTCTTTAAAAAACCGTTCAGTAAAAACTAACTGTAATTCTGGACTCCGCTCACGCGGCCCTACATCCTGTCAAAATAGCATCGCAAAAGCTCACCATGAGTTGGAAACCTTTCCTCGTAAGAATCCTACACACCTTATCGATGGAGTTCCAGTGGTGGAACGACATCTAGCACAACGACCACGACTACATCTACGACGACGACTACCACGACTCGACGTCCAACTACCTCATCAACGACGACGACTACGACTACTACAGCCCGACCCACAGTCCGACCTACAACCTCATCAACAACCACCACGACGAGAACCACGCCCAGGCCCACAGTCAGACCGACAACGTCATCTACGACCACCACCACCACGCCGAGGCCCACAGTCCGTCCCACAGCTCCACCTACAGTACGGCCCACAGTACGGCCTACAGTTCGACCGACAGCTCCACCCACGGTACGGCCTACAGTACGACCTACAGTCCGCCCCACAGCTCCACCTACAGTACGACCGACAATTCGGCCTACAGTCCGTCCCACCTATTCCCCGCACTATGTGACTCTCCCGGACACATACCAGACCTTCCCCAACAGCTATGCGATGCCGCCTCCAAGTGGACCTAGACCGCCACGACCAGTTGTCCCTATCTACTGGCCGTCGCATGGCGGATACGTACAGCCTAATCCACCCCAGGGAGATGGCGGCTACGCGCAGCCTCTTCCGCCATGCACAATGAATCCTGTTGCTCCGCCTGCGTCGCAGTCGCTACCGATGGGAGTTCAGCCGCCAGCGACGCAGACGCCTAGGTTTGTCTCGTGTACGCCATTTTCACGTCGAATTGGACACCCTTCTGCGCTAACCTAAAAATTTCGGAATCTATCCTAATCGGAGGGGGCATGTAGTGATTTGCATCTCCAATTCCTTGCCTGGGTTCCTGCGATACCTTCAGCTGCTTCCCATTCATTCGAATTCAGATGAAGCTGTGCGCTATAGGGTGATGCACGAATCTGACAGCTTACGGTCGCCCCTCCCGACTAGGATAGCTTCAAATTTTGAAAACAAAGCGAACTCTTTCAAATCGAAATGTGCTTCTTCCACATTAAACTAAAGACTCTCTAAAATGGTTAGAATAATTTTTTGTTCAAGAAAAATTTTGTTTTGACTTTCCTAGAAGTTCTAATTCACCTACCCAATAAGTGAACGCACTGTTTAACATTTTAAAAAATTTTAAAACAAAAATTTAAAAAATGTTTTAAAAAATATTTAAAATTATAATTAATTTTTGAGAAAAAATAGTGGTTTAAACTTTGTTTTAAAAAGATGGCCATTTTTAGTGACCAGATCGCGCCATGCACTTACAGCTCGGCCCGGAAGTACCTCAAACTTGGGTAATTAAACGTTTATTAACAATGAAAATAAGGAAGCACAACAAATGTAAAAAAGCGCAAATCTTGATTTCAGCGGACTGCTTTTATACGGGATAAATGAGCGGAGCCGGCTAGTGCTGTCATTCGAACAAAAATCGCGACGTGCTAAAAAAAAGAGATTGCGCATGCCCTCTTCCAAGATGTCGCGATTTTTGTTCGAACGACAGCGCTAGCCGGCTCCGCCCATTTATCGCGTATAAAATAAGTCCGCCCGCTGAGCTCAAGATTTGCGTTTTTTTATATTTGTTATTTTGTTCTTATATTCTTATTTTTATTGTTAATAAATGTTTAATTACCCAAGTTTGTGGTACTTCCGAACCAAGCCGTAAGTGCATGGCGCGATCTGGTCTTTTAATGTATGCTTTGCATAGCTTTGAGATTTTTTAAAATCCAGCTTCCCGAATGAGCCAGCCGATTTTAAAAAGATTTTATTTTTTCAGAAAAAAATAATAAACTAAATGTTGTTTGAAGGTGCAACAAGGCAGCAGTCATATATGTCATTAAAAGACGAGATTGTGCCACGCATTCGAAAAGCTCGTCGCGATTTTCATTCTATCGATTATATAAATGCTGCTTTCATGAAGCTTCAAAGTGAGGTGAGGATATTAGTGCCCTATTTCGCTATCAATCGAATAAAAATCGCGACGGCTTGGATGAAGGCATGGCGCAATCGCTTCTTTTGGCACTAAAAAGTGGCGGCCGCCTTCCTGTTCTTTAAAACAAGCGGCAAGCCATCATTTTTCCTCAAAAAAATGAGGATTTTATAGAACTTGAAACAAATTGTTCACCTATTGGGTAGATGGACTGAAACGTCAAAATAAGTTATACCAAACTTTTTTTGAACAAAAAATTATTTTAACCATCCTGGACAGTCTGTAGTTTAACGTAGAAAAAGCTCGCTGCGATTTGGAAGAGCTCGTTTTGATTCCAGAAGTCTTAGGCCATCTTAGAAGTGTCCGATTTGATTTGAAGCGTCCAACTTGATACGAAAAGTGCCCAATTCGACGTGAAAATGGTCTACGCTGTCCGTGAGGAAAATGGCATTTAACTGATGGTTTCAGACCAACGAATACGATCCGGCCAACTCCAACTCCAACCCGGCCAACACCCACGCAACGTAAGTTCAATCGTACTTTCTTAGACTGTAATCTTCTTAATTTAAACAGTTGTAACGACGCTTTGTTGCGATCAGAACGCTAGCCCCGGGCAGGACTCGAACCAGCACCACCTGCTGCTTTCCGGGCAGGATCTGTTCGCCATTACACCCGTAGGCGCGAGGTGCGAGCTAGTTCGAGTTCCGCCCGGGGTAGCCAAGTCTTTCATCTCTCAGGACGCGGTGATTTGGTGCCAGATGTGTCTGGGAACGGTGAACCACTCACTTGCCCACCGCAGGGCATTGTGTAGGCCAAGTAAAGGTGAAAATAAAGGGCAAAGGACGGCGTTACTCAATCCCTTCTGGGATGCGCCACGCAGTCTACTTCTACGCGATGTCGTGGAGGCGATTTTGATTTTTGCGTGTTTGCCCCTATAATGCCTTAAGGAGGCGAGCCGATGGACAAGTCAGCGCAGAAAAAATTACAAAATCCAAAAATGAAAAAAGCGGAACAAACTTTTTGATTAGGCAAACCATTCTCCTTCCAAAGATAAACAACATTATGCAAGAAACTTTCAGCGAAATTCATAAAAAAAACGTTTTGGAAAAAGGGCGAAGACTAGTTTCCAACTTAGTAGAATGCGTGGCGTATCCCACAACGGGATTGACAAACGCCGTCCTTTATCCTAATCTTTTATTCTGTTCGGATACATGTCGCGAAGATAGGCAGCATTCGGAGATGGTGGATGGTGGCGCACTAACCAATCACCGTGCAGAAAGCAGCGGTCGAATACACGCCAGCCAATCAGAATACTGACCACACAAACCTTTCTGAATGGCACGCCAATTTTATGCAACGAGCCGATTGGCTGACGCGCTACCACTTCCCGGTGCTGTCCATATTCGCGACATATGCCTCTGTTCGTTTCGGCTCAAAAATAGGCGAACCATTTCAGCTTCTCCGGCTGCAGTGGGTCTGTCGACGTGCGAAATGACTCGGTGCGCCCCGAACTTCGTCTGCGTAACTCGTCCAGTCACAGCCACAATGAATGGAGCCTTCTGTGTGTTCGGCAGCTCAGGTCAGCCCGACATATCGTATGAAGAAGTAGATCGATTGTAGTTAGATGAGGTTTCGTTTAAAAAAGAAGGAAAATCAAAGAAAAGAAGGGAATGGGTGGTTAGAAGCCAGCAATAAAAGCCGTTATAGTTAGAAAAATTTGCCTTGAAAGTGATAGCATTTTGTGGTCATCGTCCTTTTGAGGTCGGTGAAATGGTACCGGACATGTCTGCAAAGAAAAAAGTCTGCGTTTCCCAGCTCCGCAAGTCATTTTGTAGGCGAAATGCGCATTCAAACTGCTTTACAAGACAACTCATCTAGAAGTAGAATGCGTGGCGCATCCCAAAGATGAAATGACTAATGCTGACCTACTCAATACCCCGCAGAAGCAGAATGCGCACGCTGAAAACGTCGGGTAACCCACAAAACAACTTTCCTGTTATAGCTTCCCAGACGCCTAGACGTACTCGAACCTGGTGGTCTTCAAAGCAACCAACCACAACGGAGATAAGGTGAGGCACTAACTAGATGTAATTAAAATTTAATAATTTCGCTCCTTTTGTTGTAAATTTTACGCCATTTTCAACTATATCGCTTCCTTATCCCATGATCTACGAATTCCGTTACCAAGTAAAACTCGAACTCGTATTGATCGCCCTCTTAGTTAAGTATAAGTCGACTCCCGAAAACTGAAATTAGTGCAGAGTGTGGTCCCTAAGCCTTTTCGGTTTTCTAAAGACACGCAAGAACATTTTGTATCACACTTGTCGTCAATGTGGCCTACAAGAGGAGGAGGGAATGCGTCAGTCAATGACAATCAGTCAGAGCACCGACTGAACACGCGTCAGCCAATCAGGGCACAGGCCGGCCCCACCCTCCGGGGGAGGGTCAGCCCATTCAGCGCTGTATGATTGGTCTGATGCAACTCACCTCCCTATGCAGGCCACAATAACGACTAGTGCAGAAAATTTTTGTCTTTTTAGGGCTCCAATAAGCACCGTCAACCAACTTTCTTCGCCTATGACGACTCAGACAAACATGCGTGAGTTTTATTAGTTCATTAGGTCCCATTATTACACTGGTTCCATTGCATTTTCGTTAAATAAGCGTTGTCTTTGCTACCATTGGGCAGTTTTTACACTCCAGTCGCCGTGCAGCGCCCGTTCGTTTTGAGACGTTGCACACCGACTAGTGTCCCGAAATGCCGTCAAATGAGGTGCATTATGGCGGCCGAGTGCGCCGTAATGTGCGCAGCGACGTCACTAGGCGCGTGAAATCGATATCTATGGCGATCATGGTGCCGCACCACGCGGCGGAGCAACTATAGACTACACCTTAGGCCCCTTTTATACTACGTCACGGCGCGACGCGACGCCACGCATAGTGGCCATATTGATCGTGCGACGCGATCGATCAATTTGGCCTCATTGTGTGGTCATCGCGTCGCGCCGCGACGAAGTATAAACGGGGCCTTATAGTTCCATCGTCGCGCGACGCGATGCCATGTATAGGGCCCCGTTCATAATTCCGTCGCCGAGCGACACGACGGCATGTAAAGTGGCCAAATTGATCGTTCGCGTCGCCCAATCAATGTAGCCACCATAAGGCCCATGCACACTTCTGCGACAGCGCGGCGTGGCCATGATGAAGCATAGGGCCGCGACGACCGCGGCGCGACACTACGACACGTGCCGCAAGGAGGGGGCATGCACACTCTTGCGGCTGTCGCGGAGGCTATCGCAGGTGACGCCGCGCTGAGTGCCACTGGCTGGAATGGTTCAAATCATTCCTGGCGGCGCGACATGCACGGAGACGTCGGTCCCGTTGCCTATAACGATGCTCTAACGAGACGCCGCGACCACCGGATTTCGCGGAGGTAGCCGTCGCCCCACTTGTCGCGCCGCCGTGTCGCAGAAGTGTGCATGGGCCTATACGAGGCGTCGCGTCGCTCGCCGATGGAAGTAAAAACGGGCCCTATTGCTGCTCCAGTTGCCTATCTTTTGCAGTGGACCCAGAAATATGGGCACAATTACGTGCGCCCAAGCACGCAATTGTGCCTAATCGAGCGACCGCGTCGCCGGCTGTTAGAATTGCTCATCATCGTCCGAAACAGCGCGATGCGATGGGACGCGCCCGACGATGGAAGTTCTAGCCCTAGTTTATACTTGCGCCGCTGCGCGGCGCGGCACGCTGGTCGAGATAGATATCGACCGGGCGGCGTGAAAAATCGATATCTAATGCGGTCGAGGTGCCGTGCCGCGTGGCGGCGCAAGTATAAACTAGGGCTTAGGCCGAGGCGTCGACCGCACAACAGCGGGAGCGATTATACTTCCATCGCCGTGCGACGCGAAACGCTCCTACTTCGAGAACGACGCGATCCGACACTGGGGGGGGGGGGCGATCAATCTAATTGGCCTCTATACGGAGCATCACGTCGCGCGGCGATAGAAGCATAAGGTCTCGTTTATGCGTCCATTGTCGGGTGACGCGATTCGAACGGGGAGATGCGTCCCATCGCGTCGCGCTGTTTCGGGCGATGACGAGCACTCTGAACAGCCGGCGTCGCTGTCACGCGATTACGCACAATTGCGTACTTATGCACACGTAATTGTGCACACATTTCCGGGTCCACTGCAAGGGACAACTGGAGCAGCAATACCGTGCCCCAATCCACGGGAATCGCGCGCTTTAGAGAACGACGCGATCCAACGCTGAGCGGCGCGATCAATAAATTTGGCCTCTATACATGGCATCGCGTCGCGCGGCGATGGAAGTATGAACGGCGCCCAAAACACCTCATTTGACAGAGTTTTAGGGTGCCGTATCATCAGAATTACCGCGCCGCGCCGCAACGGGAGTATAAAAGTCCTTTACCGTCTGCTTCAGGAGGACTGTGTGCGATGACGAGATGCTCTGCCGGTACCGTATGTATTCTAGATGCGAGGAGCGCTCCTCAATGTGTGCTGCCAGCAGTTGCTCAGTAAGGTGTAGCTCATCGTAAAGCTTCACAGCCAAACAACGATCATTACAGAATTGTGCTCGAAGCCCAAACTGGTGTTCAGCAGGGAAATGACTGGTGGTCGTCTTCGTCTGCAGGAGGTGAGAGAAAGAGTGTTCCATACCACCATCCGTATGCTCTGAAACGGTTTGCTTCTGTCAGGTGGAGTAGTATGCGGAACGACGAGGTGTCCGGCCGGAGCCACGTGTATGATCAACTCCAGAAACGCCCAGGAATGTGTGCTGGAAGACATCGCTAGGTAGGAAGACTACCATGTCGCTTCTGATGTAGCCTCAAGAGTGAATGTTCCTTCAGTGCCATAACGGACGCCCGCAGTGGGGCGCGGATCTCTTCTACCGGCTCCGCTAACGACCTGTGGAGTTCGCAGGCAAAAGGCTCGTGGGATAAGTAAGCCTTTCTCCCTATGTATCTTCCTTCTGTCTCTCCGAAATCCAATTCCATCCTTTCAGTAACTTCGTTTCGTCGTCAAAATGGCGTCGAAACTTCGGACAGGACAAAGGTCAAAGCGGCTGGATGGGTAGGTGCACCAATTTGCTCGAGCGAGCGTTTGCAGCGCGTTCCCGTTCATCCCTTGCGCGTGCCAGAGTGACCCAGCGGTATTGTCCTCTCGTCGGCTACAAGAACTCCGCCTGACCCACCTAATTTTCGACGACTTGGCCCAAGAGAATGCTTGTAGGACTACCGTATCTTCTTCTACATACTACCGCTTTCGTCCACTTGTTCGGTTACTATTCAATGGGCCAAATTTCTACGTACTGTCAAATGATTCACAAATATTTGAACAACTGGATTCATATTCTATAACGGAGGAGGAGCGAATCTACCCAAAAACCGCACTGTGAACAAATACGAGCAAACTAGTCGCTAATGAAGCCTATATCGCCAGGAGAAAGCGAGGTACCATACCAATTAGGCCGCATACTAGGCAATAGGGAGTGGGTACGTCCGTGCCTTGATTGGCCAACGCTGCTTTGATTGGCTGGCGTGTTGCCGCTTTCACATGTAGGCTACATTCACGACTAGTACCCAAATTCACTGTTGTACCGCTATGGATCTTGAACTAATGCACACTTGGCGGCATATAACTCGAACTCAGTTTTACAGCTTTTTTTGTTTTTTTTTAATAAACGCTTCTATTTTAGGTGATCAATTCCTCATTGCACGCCCTAGCAACTCCTACGTGATGCCGATGTTCTTGTGAATATGAAGCAGCTTTGAAGACGACTACACCCGGGAAGTTCCCTCTAAGCCCTAGTTTATACTTGTGCCGTCACGCGGCGCGGCATCATGATTGCCATAGATATCGATTTATCGCGCCGCGCGGTCGATATCCATCCCGACCATGATGCCGCCCCGCGCAGCGACGCAAGTATAAACTAAGGTTTGTTCACCAGAACAGCACTTTACGGGACCTTTATGAGGATTTTAACTTTGTGCTGAGAACTATCAACTAATTGTTTACTATGCTAGTCCCTACTTAACATACTGACATTCTGTATTGTTTCTTAATTATTATAATAATGTTAGAATGAGAGAAAAATATGAGTGCTACCGTATATCAGTGCTTTTTTTTCGTTTACGGTACGGTACTGCCATAGTTGTCTACCGTAACCCCGTACCGTACTCGAACTAACATTCCTCTGCTTTCGTGGCGGCCAAACTGACAGGCCAAAGAAGTCTATTCGTAATACGTACCGATACCAATAGGCCTACAAGGTGAAGATCCTTGAAAGTTCGAGCCCTTTCTGAGACAAAACTTCTCTCCCGTGTTGTCTAATTGTTTATTTTATTGCTGAATACCATTATGTGAAACTTGCCATACAGGGTTCTTGATGTGGTTTTAATAAATTAATTGCATAAGTATGTGCACGTGAAGGATAGAAATGATAAATGACAGCGAAAGCCATTCCGTGAGTGGAATGCGCCGTGCGTTCCACTTCATTGCGATCTGGTGGAGACAATTTGAATTGATTAGTCTGTACAACTTGCAATACTCAGCTGATGAACATGTCAGTATTTTTTAAAACTTCGCAAGTACAAGTATGGAGCCTATTTACCAGCAAACCCCCATAAACCGTCAAAAATTGGTTCTACACAGCTTCATGCAGCTGATTGCTAAGAGGGGCTCAAAGAGACCGACAGATATTGCCTTTAAGCGAATAACAACAACCAACTTCCAAGCTTGCAATTTTGGAGAATAAAAAATCATTCATCTAAAATTCCGTGCGTGCGTTTATACTTATCAGGGAAGGCTGAAGCAACTACTCATCTATGACAACGTCAAATTGCATTTCCATCGGTTCCACGAGGTGTGAATGTTGCGTCCGATCAAACGGCGCCGGTGTAAAGGCGTAGAGCACTCCCGCCCGGTTAGAGGGAGGTACGGGTTCGAGTCCCACCTGACGCTAGAAGTTTTGATCGCAACAAAACATCGTTGTGGCAGCTTACAACCTCGATACCAGCCACTTGAGGTTTAAAGCAACTGATGCATCTGTTCTTATACGTTTGTTGTTATTTGTTATTATGGCACGACTGTACTTTCGGGACTCCAGAGGTCAAGGAGAGGTCAAAAGAAAATTTTCCGCTCAAACTTCGCCTAGGGGGACATTTGGGGTGCTGATCATGAATCTGACATCCGTTTTTCGTTTTACGGTAGGTTACGGTAGGTACCGGTGACTAAGATACGGCAACCGATTTCGCCCAAACTTCGCCTATGAGGGTTATTTGGGGCGCTGATCACGCATCTCACATCCGTTTTTCGTGTTACGCTGAGTACAGTAGGCTACGGTAGGTACCGTTGACTAAGATATGGCAACCGATTTCGCCCAGTAAGGAAGGCTTGAGAATATGTGAACAAGTAGGTTAGCTTTGCACCACAGCAGGCGGCATCTAATCAGCTTCTAAGGGGTTCGTGTCCGTCCTGCACACCAACGTCAGGAACGATCTGTCACTTCGCCGTTCGTATATTTCAAATAGCCACTGCTGCCGGCGCACCCAGTGCCCTCTATTAGTCACACAAGTTTTATCCAGTTCAACCGTGACCCGAAACCCTCCAAGAATCGGGAATTTCTTCGGAAATACTTGCAGCAAACATCGCGGAAGTATTGTTCTACCGTAACCTACCGTAACCGGCCGAAACTTCAAAAATCGATGTCAGATTCGTGATCAGCACTCCAAATAACCCACCCTCCTAGGCGAAGACGGATGTCAGATTCATGACCAGCGCCTGAAATCACCCCTAGGCTAAGCTTAGGCGAAAACGGTGAACTTCGACAACCTTAGTCATCAGTACCTACAGTAACCTACCGTAATCGGCCGAAATTTCAAAACCAGAGGTCAGGTTCGTGATCAGCACTCCAAAGATGGCACGTAAAAACACCCCCACTTGCAATCGTTTGGGTCAGGCCTTCACGATGGAGCGCGCGCACCGAGCAGTGCAGTGGAGCCGACGACGCGGCATAGTCCACTGGCTTAGCAGCTTCGATGGAACTGGAAACGATTACAGCACTTGGTGCAATATGTATTTATGAGCACACGGCAGTACTACTGAAGACCAAATAACCCGCGCAACGTGCGAGTAACGGATAACGCGTAGTATCATGTAGTATGTGATGTAATTTACTTTGATAATGTACATGTCCATGTACATTGATCCAAGTGATGTAATTCCATTTGATCTTTCTAAAGCATTCGATAGGATCGACCATTCTAGACTTATGCAAAACCCTGAACATCTGAAGTTCCAGCCCCTTAGTGTGTAAATGGATACAGAATTAACTTTCAGAACGTAGTGTTCAAGTCAAGATAGGAGCTACCTTTTTAGTCTGTAAGCTAGTGAAGAGCAGATTTCCCCAGGGAGGGATCCTTTCTTCAGTTCTCTTCGCTATATACGTAGCTGAGCTGACGTTAATTCTTGAGGGAAGCGGCGCTCTTGTAAGCAGTTTGCAAATGATATCAAGATCTATAGGAAAATTGAATGCGGAGAGAATACATCGTGCATTGGAAAAGTTTTATGAGTGGTCAAATCTGGAAGTTACCTTTTGCTTCCAAGAAAAACGTACACATGAGATTGAGAGGGTCGGAGTGCTCTGCTCGTTAAGCGTTGCAGTTCACGTACCTCATCTTTCGATGTCTTGGAATAGACGATAAACAACGTTTAGTGCACGCATATAAAACATATGTAAGACCAGTAGTGAAGAGCGGAGACCCTAAACCTAAGGCCAAAATTATGAAGCCAACTCAAACTACCACGTTTCATCCCTGGAAGTCTTCCATTTGATAACCGTGGAACTCCAACCTTTGACATTATCACCAAGGGCATGTAGATTCCTTCAGCTTTCATTAAGATTAATTCTGAGCAGGGTAACTGTTTAAATCAGGCATTTTGGACCAAACCTATATAATAACGTCGAAATTGATGCGATTCTTCTAAAAAAACGTGGATTTCAAGAGGTCTGTATGAGCAAAACTGAGTGTGTGACGCATACACTCAGTAAGCAACTTCATTTACAACCACGAATTGTAAGAGCAGCTCCAAAGTGCATTTGTTTAGCATCTACCGTGCCTCAGTTTCGTAACAGCTCTTGCAAAGTGCTTTTCCTTAGCGTTTACTGTGAAATACGGCGGGCCGTGAATGTAATTTCGAACTACGTTAAGTCGGCACTGTCTTCCATAATGTAAACTCCTGTTCCCCTCGGAACTGCTAAGCCAGTGGACTATGCCGCGTGATCGGCTCCACTGCACGGTGCCCAAGCGCGCCCCATCGCGAGAGGCTGACCTAATCGATTGCACGTGGGGGTGTTTTTACGTGCCATCCACTCCAAATCAACCCCCCCCCCCACCTAGGCGAAGCTTGGGCGAGATCGGTGATTATGACCTCGACAGCCTTAGTCACCGGTGCCTACAGTAAGCCACCGTAATCGACCGAAATTTCAAAAACGGATATCAGATTCGTGATCAGCACCCAAAATAACCCCCCCCCCCTAGGCGAAGCTTGGGCGAAATCGGTGATTATGACCTCGACAGCCTTAGTCACCGGTGCCTACAGTAGGCTACCGTAATCGACCGAAATTTCAAAAACGGATGTCAGATTTGTGGTCAGCACCTCAAACAATCCCGCTAGGCGAAGTGTGGGCGAAATTCTTTTCGACTTCTCGACCTCTGCAGTCCCGGAAGTACAATAGTGCCGCTATTATTTATGTTTGTATTTTGTTGTATTTCTTCAACCCAAAATGCTCCACCGAGAACCCCCTCAAACAGTATGAAGCGTCTTTTTCGCGTTCCATAGCTCTCCTATCGATTAACCGTGGAGTCTGCATTGTGTCAGCGCTGATCCGAAGACATGTCGGTCCCGCAGCGACTGTTTATACGGTAACGGTTTGAAAACGTGGTACCCTTGTAAGAACGTCTTGTCCCCTCACCCCCTCCAAGATGCGCATTTCCGACTCTTGAGGTCCTAGTTCAGCTTCTTATCTTCATTATACCACGGGAGAAGGAAACTCCTCGACCAGCTAATCAACTTGAGGTTTTATCAAACATTTATTCATGACAACGAAAACGAACCACGTTTCAAGGGAGTAATATAGTGCTTTACCACATCGACTTCGAAAAAACTGCAGTGACATGAGGTGAAGTTCTCGGCCAACACTTTCTAACGACAGAAAAACCCCTGACGCAGCGGGTAGTTCTATTGTTGTGCATACAAACCGAAGAAGAGCAAAACCAGTGAGCTTAAGAAGTGTCAGTTTCAGTCCTTAACACGTCATCTCCATCAGGTACAATGCACACTTCAACCTTTCGAGTCTACAGGAATGCTAAATCACTCGGAAGGTACAAACAGAAGATGGGGAAACGATCGATTGGAGAGTTAAAGAGCAATTTAACATAACAATGCGATAACAACGCAAGAAGGTTCTCGCTAGACTTCTGGACCTTCACCGCCAGGTACAAGCATGGTAATATGATTGCCGTTGAGCAATATCGTGTCCAGCTTCGTCACTCGCTTACCGTCAGGGGTCTGCTCGTATTCCACCTGGAAGAGTAGGACCTACTGAACTGATAGAATGCAATAGAACGAAGAGACAAGGCACGTGTGGAATTCACAACATCCCGGTTCAAGCATTCAAACGAGCGGAATGATGATTTCTAATGGTATGGCCATATCCACTATAACAAATACAGCATGCGTGGATGGATCGTGAGTCCGATGTTCTAGTAAATATACCCTTTTTATGTGAAATCGGACACTTCAACTGAACACTTTCCAAACCGAATTGGACATTCTACATATGAAGGTCTAGGGAAACTCTCCGCCAAGGCCTATAGAAGGGTTGCCAGCTGTAAAATATTAAAGTATTCTGCAAAATGCGTTGTTGGCAATGGTTTCTTACATGGCTGATGGTTACATTCATCCGTTTCATGTTGTTCCTTTAGTTTGTTTCATTTTTTCTGACATTCACAATTGTCTAAGCCTCTCATAAATAAATTCCTTTAAGCAAGCCTGATGCTTTACAAACCAAGATTAATATCCACAGAGTCAAAATTTGCGACCTCCAGATTCTTCCTGATTAAACCAAACACACACTGGTAAGGTTAGCATTAGGTTGTCTCATAGGTCCCCGCTGTTTTTTTTTCAACGATTCATTGCGGATTTCGCCGGCGGTCTGTTGCATAGCGCTAAACATCATTCGAAAGAGAATGATTTACTCTATCATAGCATGTATTGCATTTCTTTTCTCATCCTGATTTTGTAAACTTTTCGGTCGTTAAAGTGAAAAAGGAAAAGTGGCCATCTGCGCAGTCGATTCTCTCCGCTTAGATCTGGAATTTTTTGAGCAGCTTTTCATAGCATTTCGAACACAATGTTCTGCACTACAAGAATACCTGTTGGTGCTATTTGCTCATTTCTCCTCTACTGATTTTTAGGTCATCAAAGTGGGACGTCCGTCGGAGAAGATTTGTTTTTACCGACGCTCCTGCTCTGTGGTTGGATTGCTTGGTGTTATATGTCATGTGTCTTACTCAATAAGAATCTGTGTCGCGTTCATTGGCTCATGCTGCTTTCTGTCGAATATCAACAAAATGCCAAAAAGAGAAAAATCGTCTTCACCAACAACTCCTTCTCCTTCTTCAGTTGTTGATATTCGACAGAAATCAGCGTGAGCCAATAAACGCGTCACAAATTCTTACTAACCAAGACATCCCCTTTCGAACGACATATAACACCGGGCAAAAAAGTCCACCCCAGAGCAGGAGCTGTCGGTAAAAATAAATCTTCTCCTTCGGACGTCCCAATTTGATAACCTAAAAATTAATAAAGAACGAATGAGCAAATAGCGCCATCTCTATCGTACTCTTGTAGTACAGGACATTATCTTCCAAATGCTATAAAAAGCTGAGCAAAAATTTCAAACCTAAACAGAGAGAAGCAACTGTCGGCAATGGCCACTTTTTCACTTTTCACTTTAACGAGCTAAAAATTGACAAAATCCACGATGAAAAAAGAAATACAATACACGCTCTGATAGAGCGAATCATTCTCTTTCGAAAGCTGTATAGTGCTATGCAAGAGGTCGCCGGCGAAATCCGCAATCGTTGAAAAACGGCGGGGACTTATGGGACAACCTAATACAATTTTTTGTCCAACGAAAACTTAACATGACTTTCATTGAAATTTTTTGATTCATCTGAACCTATTCCTTTTTAATTTTTTTACACACCTGCACTATCATATTTATTAAAATTTTATCAAAATTATATTTTACAAGCACAAATAATGATTTGAAGCTGCTTTAAGGTGCATGAAAGTAGCATTTTTAATGCAATTTTTTTATTTTTTTTTTGACTTTTTAGCCTACTTCTAGACAGGAGATTGCGCCACGTACTCGTCTAGGATTTTAATTTAATTGATAGCAAATGTTTTGCTTGCGTAGAGTTACATGGTTGTTAACGCCACAACATAATTAACCATGTGAAACACACATACTTTCACTTTGTTGTTTCACTTCAGCTGCATTTAGCCTAGCAATCAAATTCAAGTCGCAACGAGCTGGATAAATGCATGGCGCGATCTCTTCATTTTTCACGTTAAAAATCTGCCGCCTCCTTGTATTCTAGAACGGGCAACTTTGTGAAATTTAAACTGTTATGAATTTCTAGCAGTTTGTTCACTCAGTGATTCAGGCGGATTGAAAAATTTTAAAGGAAATCATTGGGAATCTCCTCGAAAAAAAAAACTCTGGCAATCTTGGAGTCTCGACGGAGTGGCGTTCTACCACCCGCCCTTTAAACAGAGGCGTAGCAAATGTCTGCGTCTCCACTATCTCGTAAGGCAGCAACTGGAATGTCGAGCAAGCCCAGGGGGTTGGCGGTGGGCGGGCCAGGGGACGAGGGGCTAGAACGCTCGACCCCCAAGACACTCGTATTGATTTAGGAGATGATCAGTTTGATTTCAAATGCGTCAAGCTTAGAGGAGTTTCCGATTTGATTTGAAAAGTGTATAACTGCATGTGAAAACGGCATCCTTTCCTAGCTAAGCAATCAAAAGATAGGGGCTGCGGTTGCGTTGTAGGCCAAACATTTGAGTGCAGCAGAAATACAGGTGTCTCAAAAAAAATGTATAGGCCTCTGTCATACCATCGCTCACCCCGAGCGACGCCTAATGATAGGCTCCCATATCGATCGGGCAGCGCGATGGGATCGATATGGGTGCATATCATTAGGCGTCGCTCGGAGTGAGCGATGGTATGACAAAGGCTATACATTGTTTTAAAGGTGATAACTTTGCTCACAGTGAAGGTACTGAAGGAGTTAAGAGCTCATGTGAAAGCTTACGAAAATGGAAATTTTCTGACATACGAATGGTTTGTCGGCGAACGTCGGCGATGCTTCGCCGACGTTCGAAGATCAGAGACGCTGTCGCGTGGGCCAAGTTGTCTAAAATTAGGTGGGCCGGCCACGTAATGCGCTTCGCAGACACCCGCTGGACGAGAGCCGTCACCGACTGGATTCCGCGGGATGTCAAGAGAACACCAGGACGCCCACCAACGCGTTGGTCGGACTTCTTGGTGAAAGCCCTGAACGACCGATATGACGCTCTTCGTGTCCCTCGAGCGAGAAGGATCCATTGGAGCACTCTGGCACGCGACAGGGACGAATGGCGACGCTGCTGGCGCCCGTTCGAGCCAGTCGATGATGAACGGGACGACAGGTGATACAGGTGATGAATGGTTTGGATTGCGTCAGGCGCTCGTCTGAAACCTTGCATTTTACACTCGATTGATTCTGTTTCGCGTGAATACTTGTTAGAATTTCTTCACAAAGTGGCCGAATCGCTTGATCTGTGCTTCTTTTAATATCGGAAACCTAAGAGCATACTATGGCTTGCGAAAAATGCAGGGCATCGTTTAAAAAAACGCAGATAATATTTCAAGGGTCCTAACATTGCTACAAGTGAAGCTTTTGAAGGTGTTTGAGATTCACACGCAAACGAAGGATAACGAAATTTCCGTGGCGTGCAAATAGCCAAGATTGAGCCGTGCCTCGGCTTGAAACCTAGCATTTCAGACTCGATCGATTGTTGAGGAATCGCACGCATGGTTCAGTTTTGCAAATGGGGCTTCTGCTCACATTTAAATCGTGCAATCAATACACTCGCATGTCATTGTCTTTCTCGTGATTGTCAACTTCTAAGCGTTAAAAGAAGCAGAGCATAGGTTAATCCGTCCAAGTAGTAACAAGATTGTAACAAGCATTCAGCCCATGCACAATCAATCGAGTCTGAAAAGGAAGGCTTCAGCCTGCGGCATGGTGCAATCTTGACTATTTGCACGTCACAGAAATCTTGTTACCCTATGCTTTCATATGAGTTTCAAACATCTTTCAAAGCTTCACTAGCAGCAATGTTAGAATCTTCCAAATAGAACCTGTAGTTTTTAGGATACCCTGCATGTTCCGCAAGCCACAATGTGTTTTAAGTTTTAAATCTTAGAAGAAGTGCAAATGATTCAAAACGACCACTTTGTGAAGAAATTCTAAAAAGTATTCACGCGAAACACAATCAATCGAGTGTAAAATGCAAGGTTTCAGACGAATGCCAGATGCAATCCAAAACATTCATATGTCAGAACATTCCTACTATCCCAAGCTTTCATATGAGCCCTTAACTCCTTCAGGACCTCCACTGTAAGCAAAATTATCGCCTTTCAAACAGTGTGTACATTTTTGAGACACCCTGGCTGCACCGCATTAGGAACCATGATGAAATACGACGTCTGGAATCTTTCCATTGGCCATGATTTCAAAACATGGCATTCATTTTTGTAAGGTAGTATTCAGTGAAATGACTCTTAATTGATTTCTCCCTTTCAGGTCCTATAGAAGACGACTGAGACGAAACGCTAACCAATAAAGTCGTACAACAGCCTCAGGAGGAGCTTAACAAGTAATAGCAAGAGAAGATAGATTTCAGCGGCAAAATGAGAAAGGAAAGCAACTTACCACGTCTTCCAACACCATGTTGACGTAGTCGTCGAATCCCATCAAAGTGCCCACAATCTCCTTCTCACCTGAAACACCGCACTCCATATATTAGAAGAAATAAAAGTACTTAACTATTCATTACATATAGCTGGAATCACTATCATGTGTAAAATTAGAGTTTAGCTCATAAGCTTGCCTTTTTATTGTACAGAAGTAAAGATTTCTTTATGTACGCAGTCCCTCCTCATTCCTCACATTTGTGGCAGATTTTGCCGAAACCTTTTGCCTCTAATAATGAAAGATTCTCAACTCATGGTGAGCCTTTGCGATGCTATATTGACAGGATGTAGGGACGTGTGAGCGGAGTTGGGAATTACAGTTAGTTTTTGTTGAACGCTTTTTTAAAGACCTGAAAAAGAGGCGTGAAAACCAGTGCGCAACAATCGTCAACCCCTATGACACCCCACGAGATGTACCTCGATGGCGCAGTTGGTAGGAGTGCCGCCTCAGGAGCACACCGGCGGGATGTTCGAGACCGCGTACTGTCAACACTTTTGCACACATTACTTTGTTATTATTACGCTTTCTCAGATCACAGGAGAGAATTTTAGACCATCAATGCTTACAACAAACCAAGGCTGTCTATTTGCGCTTTCATATGTGTTCGTTTTTCAACGTTGCGTATCTGCACCATATCATTTCTCTGGGAATAAAAAATCCTGTCCTGTTACAACGATGTTTTGTTGCGATCAAAACTTCTAGCGCCAGGCGGCACTCGAACCCGCACCTCCTGCTGACCGGGCGGGAAGGCTCTACGCCATTACACCACCGGCGCTGTTAGATCGAACGCAACATCCACACCTCGTGTGACCCATCAGCACTCACCCGTATGTCGGGAAGAGCCAGCCACTGGTATCAGCATGGAACCAGTCAAGCTGAGGGTCTTGATAGAAACGATTCAATTCAGCTTTTTTTCTGTACTGCTTGTCAGAGAAGTGAAATCCGGTGTGAAGGTGGAAAGTAGTGAGCCGACAACACGTTCAGGTGAGAACGAGATTTTCAGTACACTTATGTACCGATATGTACCGGGTTTATAATATTTAACGGTAAGGTACGCGTATTTGTGAGCAACTACGGTATCATTGGTGATATGGTATGATATGGTGGTGGAGCAGATACGTATCGTTGAAAAACTAGAACATATGAAGGCGCAAATAGACAGCGTTGGTCTGTTGCAAGCATCGGTGGTTAAAATTGACTCCTGTGATCATGAGAAAGCGTAGTAACAACAAACTAATATGTGCGAAAGTATTAACAGTTCGCAAACTCGAACTCAAAAGCTCACCGGTGTGCTCGGTGAGGCGACACTCCTACCGACTGCGCCACGAAGGCACATCTCTAGGGTGCCATGAGGGTTGGTGATTGTTGCACACAGGTTTTCACACCGCTTTTCAGATCTTCAAAAAAGCGTTGAGCAAAATCTAACTATAATTCTGGACTCCGCTCACACAGCCCTACATCCTATCAAAAAACCTCACCATTTGAGAAGTTGAGAACCTTTCCTTGTACGCTTTTTGCAATGCTGAATTTCCTGGTACAATTTTCGGATCGATTGTTGCCGATTAACTTTCAAAAATATATCGTTTTAGAGAGGCTCTATATTTTCTGGACGCAGTGTATATGAAAAGACGTTCTTACTAGGATACCACGTTTTCAAAACGGTTACCGTAACAGCAATCGCTGCGGGACCATCACATCGCTGATGCAGCGCTGACATCGTGGCAACTCCACGGTAACCAATAATGGAGCTGCGGGGCTACGGAAAGGAGGGATTTCATGCTCTTTGCGGAGGGTGAGGAAGCGCTATTGCCATTTGACGGTTCTACAGAGCTAACCTTTAAGAGGGCTAGTGTCACCTAAGAACAATCTTCGCGACGTTTCCAGATTATGCAGAAGCCATGCCGACTTACCCTATAAGCAGCTGACTGCCTAAATGATAAAAAAGGAGCTACGGATTTAGATTGCTAAGAATATCTTAATTTGGCGCAAATAGGATCCGGGGGGGGGGTCACCACAGTATGGGGCGGCGGGCCGGCGTGGCGAGTAGCTACATACAGTTTATGTAAATGCAGTTTTATCTCTTCGTTTCGATTATAGATCCGCGTCTTATGTGCTTCCTAATTGGACAAGGGAGGGAACTCCAGGATATAGGCAATTTTAACAGGGATGCGTCACTTGAGCCACACCCTGGAGTTCTTCCCCTGTCTAAATCTGTGCTCTCCTCCGCGTCAGCGGAGGAGAACACAGAACACAGCTACAGCATTATTTGTTTGTTTTCTTTACTATCAGTGTGCCTTGTCTCGTTTTCTTGGTGTTGGTGACACTTTTTATAAGGTGACCCTGAACCCTATTTGCGCCCTTAATTTTTTGTAAGGAAACGAACAGCAAATGATACAGAACCTGTTAGATATGATAAGTGTTTAGTAACTGAACTGTAACTGTACTAATTGTTTTAACGAGTAATGCCTAATGGATGATAGTAAAGAATTTATTAACGACAACATAATAGAAAACCGAGGAGACTGGGAGGATGGGTGGCCCGGCATCCGGGCGGCCAGCCAGAGGGCGTGTGGATATGATCTGAGGTAGGTGACCGCCTCTGACGATCGAGCGCGGAAAGGCTGGCGGGATGTCCGGACCACCCACCTACGGAGCCCTCGGGGATAGTCTTCGCCTGACTAGGATAGAGGGAGGTCGCACTGAGCGACTCCGTTTCGTCTTCTGTATTTTCTCTACTGCCTACATCACTTATTCGTCCTTCGATTGTCTGTCTATTGCGATAAACTGTGTTGCTCACGCGTTCTACAACTGCTTCGGATCGCCGTTCACATACCGGGTTAACTTGGGGGCCAATCCGGTGATCCAGGGCAGACGAAGAGCGCGCGCACAGTATTTCGCAATTTGACCTAGGGCGCGTGATCTGTCGATCGGGCGCGCCGGCATCGATTCTCAGCCTCCTCGGACGCCAGTCCGTTTTCGTTTTTCTCATTGGTGCTGCGGTACCACGAATACCTCTTGGTGTTCGTGTGTTGCAGCTTATTGACAACGGTAGGGGGGTGCGGTAGGGCTACTTGGTAGCTCGTGCACCCAGACTACCGTGGTGGTTCTTGGATCCCAGCCTAAATAGGGCATAGTGGGGAACCGCTGCCCAAATTTTTTTTGGTGTACGTTTTTCCCTGGGATCCAAGAACCGCATGTCAGTAAGTGGCTCAGATCGCGCCGCGAGAGCGATGGCTGGTAATGAGGACCGAGAAAACGTTCCTATTGCAGAACGTGGTGCCACTCCGATGGCGGGAGAACGATCGAGCACGACGGGCGAGCTGGAGCAGGAATTCCAGAGACTGTGTGGTGACGACAGCTCTGAGACGCTTCAGGTTTGTGATCGATTGTTGAGAGTGATCAAGGATACCCAGACCTGCGTGATGGCAGAAGTGAGCAGGCACCTGCGCACGGGCAGTCCGGGTAGAGAGGCGATAGAAGCGGTAGGACTAGGGTTTCGAGAAGAGGCCCTTGCGCTGCTTTCGGAATTGCGCGAGGAAGGGAAGAGGTTCGCCGTTATGGAGAGGTGGACCGAGCTGGTGGTTGCCAGCCTTGACTGTGATAGTAGGGACGACTTCGTAAGGAGGTTGGCCGACACTATCGTGACAAGCAAGGTGGTAGATCAGCTGTTAAGCGACCAGGGGTGGCAACGGGAAGAATTGTCAGAAAGGGTGAAAGAGACCTTGGAAGTAAATTCTTCGTTGCAGGAAGCCATGCGTCGACAAGAAGCGGAGCTGTGCGAACTTCGAGAGCTCCGGCAGAAGTATCAGGAGCAGTTTGAGGAGCTACAAAAGCTCCGACAGCAAACGAAGGAAAGCCCTGGTGCTGCTCAGGAGTGCAGCAGGCAGTCACCAGGTAGGAAAAAGGACAGACCTTATGGGCTGGATGCCTTGAGCCTGCTTAAACCAGAAATATGTTCTACGGATGCTGTCGCATGTGTTCAGGGTGGTTGCGAGCAATCTGCCAGAGAGATGGCGTCGACCCGGCACGCTGCCAAGCAGACCTGCTCACAGCCTGGACACCGGATAGCGAGAACAGGTCAGTACTCGTCATGTTTGAGTGATGAGAGCGAGGTAGAGAGCGAGGATGGGGCACGATTGCTGCGGAAGGGGTCCGAGTTGGAGCCCATGGGTGGAGCCTCTATGGCCCAGTACCTCAGGCACATAGCTCTGCCAGAGGTAGTACCGTATTCGGGAGAGGATAGTGGGTACACCTTCCGGAATTTCCTTGAGGCATTTGAACTGAAGTACCCTACAGCAAACTGGGCGGACGCAGAGCTCACTGCCCTGTTTCGTTCCAAGCTTTGCGGAAAGGCGAGAGACCAGTTCGAATCGTTGCCTGGAGAGGTGCGTACCGGAGGGTATAGAACTATACGCGAAGCAATGATTAGGGAATGTGAAGCTGAGAGGCGCACTAATAAAATAGTGGCGCTTGGTCAACTGCGGAAATTGCGCATGCTCGAGGGGCAAAGCGTGGCGGATTTTTGCGTAAAGCTGGAGCGCCTCACCCGGGTAGCCTATCCAGAGTTGGATGAAGAGGCTATGGATACGGAGAGAGCCCACCTTCTATATGATCAGTTGGTGCATTGGAATGATTCCTACCACTTAACTGAGGCGCTAGAAAGCGGGCGTGGTGCCTACAATCGGGTGAAGGAAACTGCCAAGAGAATTGAGCGTAGGAACTTGACGCTCAGAAGTATAAAGGGAGGCCAGGTTAGCGGCGTCTCGAATGAGGCGAGGACCACGCCGATGGGAAAAGCGGTCAATCCCGGGCAGAGAAAGACGCGTGTGGTGCCAGAGAAGCCCATGCCGCAGAAAGGGAAATGCTATATCTGCCACGAGTTCGGACACCTCGCGAAGGATTGCGCTGAGGGTGACAGAAAGGCTAAGACAGAAAAGAAGAGAGCGCCGACGTCTCTATCGGCCCGATTAGGAGGAGCATGTCTGGCTGTTGAGGCCGAGGAGGTCTCAAAGAGCAGTCCGCTGTTCGGGAAAAGGCTGAGCACCACTGTAGTGATCTTCGGAAGGGAATGGACAGCCCTGCTGGACACAGGATCGGAGATATCCATTCTTCCCGGGCAAGTGCTCAGACAGGCCAGAACGGACGGAGTAGACATTGACCGTGACGTTGTGGAACACCCCCTAGATACGTCGAAGCGAGTTTACGATGCTTCCGGGTCCGTTATGAGCTTCGTTGCTGTAGTGGAGGCTAGTGTTTATGAGAAAGGCCGCGTAAAGGAGGCTGTGAATGCCAAGTGGCATGTCACCAAGGCAAGTGACGACACTGTAATCTTGGGCACCAATCTTTTACCCCTGCTGGGATACGAATTGAGGAGACAAGGGCCCGAGTTGTCGTCAAGCCAGAAAGGTCCAAAGAGAAGAGCCAAGCGGAGGAAGAGGGTGAAGGATCCCAGTCCGACTGTGGCGAGGGACAGCAGCGGGGAAGAGATCCAAGTGGCCCGCGTGTCTGAAAGAGCCTATGTTGCACCTGGGGCAATAAGATGGATCGAACTTCAGGGTTGTCCTGGCGAAAAAGACTGGTTGTTGAATTCAGAAGAGAACCTGATTCCCTCAGGGATTTGCCGTGTGACGGAGAACGGTAGAGTCGAGATTCCAGTCCTGAATAAAACCACAGAGCCCGCAGTTTTCAGGGCTGGACAAGCTGTTGGTCAGTGGGTGGAGACTGATAAAGAGTGGAAAGAGGCTAACGTCAGTGACATCCCTGCCGACATGCTCACTCAACCGACAGAGAAGTTGTCGGATGAAGAGAGGATGTCGGTGCTGAGAAGAACCTTGACTGAGAATCGCAAGGAGGGTGCGTTGGGAAGGAAACTCTGGCAAGTTATTCGGGCAAACCATCAGTTGTTTGCAGTGGAGGACAGAGAGCTGACTCAAACGCAGTTAGTACAGCATGACATTGATACAGGTGACACCCCTCCTATTCGGCAGAGAACTCGACCCGTGCCAATAGGAGCGAGAGAAGAGTTAAAGGGAATCTTGGAAGGTCTACTAGAGAGAGGGATAATAGAAAGATCCCACTCGCCATGGGCATCACCGGTAGTTTTGGTGAGGAAGAAAGACGGATCGTTGAGGTTGTGTGTTGACTACCGTGAGCTCAACAAGAACACCAGACAGGATGCCTACCCCTTGCCAACGATCGATGTTATGTTACAGAGCTTGCAGGGGAAGAAAGTTTTCTCCAGCTTAGATCTCTGTTCGGGCTATTGGCAGATTCCTTTAACTCAGGACGCAAGGGCTAAGAGTGCGTTTACAACCTCAGAAGGGCTGTTCGAGTTCAATGTGCTCCCATTTGGGTTGAGCACTTCTCCTGCAGTTTTTCAAAGGTTGATGGATCGTGTACTCGGAGAGTTGAAAGACAAGGAAGTTTTCGTCTACATAGACGATATCCTGGTTGCTACGGAATCAGAGTCAAGACACTTTGAGGTGCTGCAGCAGGTTTTCAGTGCTCTACAGGAAGCAAACTTGAAGCTCAAGCCACAGAAGTGTGTCTTCATGGAGCAGGAGGTAGCCTTCCTGGGGCATCTGGTGGACGGTGAAGGAGTTCACGTAGACCCTGCAAAGATCGAAAAGGTTAAGGAGTATCCTAGACCTGGTAATGTGAACCAGCTGAGAACCTTCCTGGGCTTATGTGGCTATTACCGGAAGTTTGTCCTAAACTTCTCCAAGATTGCTCGACCCTTGTTCGAACTTACGAGTAACAAGGCGTCGTGGCAGTGGGGTACAGAACAACAGGAAGCGTTCCGCCAGCTGAAAGAAGTTATGACGACCACACCTGTATTGGCCCAACCGGATGTAGAAGCGGCAAGATCGGGGCAAAGACCGTATGTCATCTACACCGATGCTTCTCAACAAGGCATAGGTGCAGTGTTGTGCCAAGAAGGCTTGGATGGTCTCCTTCACCCACTGTACTTTGCCTCGAAGAGTCTGTCGAAGGCGGAACGTAACTACCATGTTACGGATACGGAGGCGCTAGCAGTGGTCTTCGCACTGAGACGCTTCCACTACTTTGTGTATGGAATGGAGGTCATTGTGCGTACGGACCATCTCCCTCTCACATCTCTCTTCAAGCGAACTAATGTATCGGGACGCGTTCTGAGGTGGGCGCTACAAATACAACAGTATCGCGTAAAGATCGAGTATGTGAAAGGGAAAGGTAACCCCGTAGCGGACGCGCTATCCAGAGGGATTGACGTGGAGGCATCGGATGTAAGGCCGATTTGTGATGAGAATGAACGGATTGTGTGCCAGGTGAATGTGAATGCAGATACGGACTGGCTTAAGGAGCTAAAGGCTGACGTCGATTACAACGAGGTGATTGCGGCGTTAGAGTGTCATGATCTTGACCGTGAGGTGCAGTTGCCTAGGGTTGGAAAGCCGCTGAGGGTAGCTGATTTTGTGATGGACGAAGGAGACCTGAAGTTTGTGCTAGAAAATGGAGAAGCCGTACGAGTGGTCCCGAAGTCTAAGAGGCGTGAAGTGTTCCTTGAGGCCCACAGAGGGAGCATGGCAGGTCACTTCGCGAGTAAGAAGGTCTTAAGATTACTGAAGGCCAAAGTGTTCTGGGAGGGAATGGAAAAGGATGTGGGTAAGTGGATGAAGGAGTGCAGGGAGTGTTTCCTGACAAATCCTAGGAAAGCCCACAAACCTCCTCTGAAGCCATTTGTTACTAGCATGCCCTTTGAGATAGTGGGGATAGATATCCTGGAAATGGGATTGAGCGCTAGTGGCATGAGGTATGTGCTGGTCGTAGTTGATCACTTTTCAAAATGGCTGGGAGCCTATCCTCTGGAGAACAAGAGTGCAGCTTTGGTGGCAACCACCTTGTTCCAGAGGTGGATTTGCGAGAATGGGCGTTGGCCCAGGCAAATTCACAGTGACCAAGGCTCGGAATTTGTAAACCGGATTATGGAAGAGGTTGCAAAGGTGGCTGGCATTGTTCTGTCGACTACTAAGGGATACAACTCCCGGGAAAACGGTATGACAGAGAGAGCCATCGGTACGCTTCAAAGGATCCTGAAAAAGAAGGTGGAGTTCGTAGATTTTTGGGATAGCATGGTGCCCAATGCTGTCTATGCGTATAATGTGACTCCTCATGAAACCACAGAAGAGAGCCCCTTCTTTTTGCTACATGGATTCGATCCATACATTCCGTCAAGTGTTGTCCCTGAAGGTCAAGTAACTAAGTACCAGATTGACTGGGATGACTACAAGACAGAGCTGCTGAGAGGGATGCAGCTAATAAGGGAGCAGGTGCAAGAACATGCGGAAGCTTACCGACAAAAGATGAAAAAGAGATATGATGAACAAAATGACGTGGACGTCACCAAGCTTCCCCAGGTGGGTGGAAGAGTGTTCATGAAACTACCCTCAGAGAAGAGACAGAGTAGGCATGCCAAGTTGACCTTGGAGTGGGATGGGCCGTTTCGGGTCTTGGAAACAAGTGAAACATCGGCCTTGATATCCCGGATAGGCACCAATGATGAACCGTTAAGGGTTCAGATGGACTTGTTGAGGGTTTGCCCTGAGGAGCTTACCTCTGAGCCGTTGAGACCCAAGACTAGGAGAAGGCAGAGGGCTAAAAAGCGTGTGATGAGGGTGGCAGTGTGTGAAGCAACCACTGAAATGAATTCTGATCAAAATAAGCCCTATTTCAGAGTCGAGAGAGAATTCGACGTTCTGGACACGATGCATTGCTTGCACGTGTTGTTTCGATGTTGCGGTCAGCAAATGCCAGCAGTGCCAGGGATCCCGCAGATGTCGTTGTCCTGCAATGTTAGTGCGACTACAGTGGCTGGAGAGATCATTCCTGAACTCACGGACCCCGCATACAGCCATCGTGTGGAATGCGTATTGGAAGCGGCAAGAGGGATAGCCATTTGGCAGGGCTGTGGTACTCGCACTGACAAGATGCGCTGGATCTTAGACACCTCGCAGAGAAGGATCACACCAAAAAGTGTCGCTCTGGGCTACGCGTTCTACAAGTCAAAGTGCATGCATATCGCACTGATGGCCAGCGTCACGCCAGCAGATGGCATTATGCGTCATGCCGAAATAAAAGGATGGGACTGTGACACGTCGCACATATTCGAGTTGGGCTGGCGAATGGCCACAGAGATTACGTGGAATCCCGCGACGCAGAGTGCTGTGAAGGAGCACAAGAAGGTGCTCTTTGTCGTACCTCACTCTCTTCGTGCGTTGAAGAGAGTGAGCGGTATGAAGGATACGAAATTCTTCTACTACAGGCTGTTCAAAGAGATCCATCTTCGCAAAACGGAGCTGTTCGACGATAATCTCGGGCACGTAGTATTCGTGCTGCCTTCGGTCGAACCGCGTCCTGGCACGTGGTTGCCGTTTGTTCATGCCATGAACATGTGGATGGCCATTGGGTGCCGTTTTTACATGATAGCTGGACCGAGGCCCAAGGACGAAGGTAGCTGGTATAGGGTAGCCGCATCAGCAAGGTCGCATGTGGACGCATACTTGGAGTGGAATAAGCAGTATCAAATGCTGCTCGTGGACAAGCTACCTATAGCAGCTGGAGCCATCGACATGTCCTCGCCGTGTTGTTACGTGGGCGTGGTGGAGGACGAGAATGTCATGATCGCGGAAACACAGGCTCGGATGTTCTATGAGGCGACTCTAGAGCAGCTGAAGCCGTGGGTGGCACTGGAGCCACTACCGACTCCTCGCGTAGCCGTAAACTCGGTTAGGAGTGATCGCGGACATGCGACAGTGAAGGAAGGCAGAGTCGATAAGCGGGCGCAGAGACGACGCGAGCAGAGGAAGAAACGAAGCGAAGCTAGAGCGGCAACCAAGGACTTCGAGAAGCTGACCATGCACGAACGCTAATACCGAGTGGAACGGTCTCTCGGCGGAGGGGCGGCATGTTAGATATGATAAGTGTTTAGTAACTGAACTGTAACTGTACTAATTGTTTTAACGAGTAATGCCTAATGGATGATAGTAAAGAATTTATTAACGACAACATAATAGAAAACCGAGGAGACTGGGAGGATGGGTGGCCCGGCATCCGGGCGGCCAGCCAGAGAGCGTGTGGATATGATCTGAGGTAGGTGACCGCCTCTGACGATCGAGCGCGGAAAGGCTGGCGGGATGTCCGGACCACCCACCTACGGAGCCCTCGGGGGATAGTCTTCGCCTGACTAGGATAGAGGGAGGTCGCACTGAGCGACTCCGTTTCGTCTTCTGTATTTTCTCTACTGCCTACATCACTTATTTGTCCTTCGATTGTCTGTCTATTGCGATAAACTGTGTTGCTCACGCGTTCTACAACTGCTTCGGATCGCCGTTCACATACCGGGTTAACTAACCAGGTGATCATGTTTTTGCAAAGCATTCCTTTCGGTCAATCATTCTTACTTCTGCTGTTTACACAGAGAGAAGTTCTCAAAAAAGCACAGCAACGGTTTCCTCAGTAGACGTTAAAACAGTCATTGAAAATTTCTTTCCCTTTGCTAGAACTGCTGAGCATATTTTTTTTTTACTGGGAAGAGACATTGGTTTGTTTCTGGAGAGCTGGCATAATGTAAACGATTCGCTTCCGCAATCATTCATAGTTTCCAGACCAGAGAAAATGTGTTTTATTCTTTAGGATATGATACAAGAAGAATCATGTAATCATACATGTGTGGTGAATATATTGCTTGAACGTCTTAGGTCTTTGTTATACCATCGCTCACTCCGAGCGACGCCTAATGATGTGCTCCATATCGATCCCATCGCGTCGCGCGATCGATATGAGAGCATATCAAGTAGTAATTCTCCCCAAGATGCTCCATCCAAAACCCCAAACAGTATAAATCATCTTCATTTCGTCGTTGCGCAGCTATATTGTTGATTACTGTGCAGTTGGCATAGCGCCAGCGCTGAACCAGAGACGTGATGGTCCCGCGACGACTGTTGTTACAGTAACCGTTTTGAAAACGTGATACCCTAGTAGGAATGTCTTGTGTGTATATGGAGTCTTTTAAGCACCGTTTATACTTCCGACGCCAAGCGACGCGAGGGCATGTATAGTGCACAAATTGATCGATCGCGTCACCCGATAAATGTGGCCACAATACGTGGCGTCGCGTCGCTCGGCGTCGAAGTATAAACGAGACCTTTCTTTGTGCGCGCCACGCGCGACGCGATGCCATGTGTGGTGGCCGAATTGATCCATCGCGTCGCTCGATCAATTTGGTCGCTACAAATGCATCGCGTCGCGCGTCGCGCGCACACTAAAAGATTGCTATAAGTACTAGATTTCAGAAAGAAATTAATTTATTAGGTTCAATAGAAGGTAATATGAATGACGTTACCCTTCATAATCACCCAGATCCGAGATCCAATACACTTGTCTACCAACTCGAGAGGCAGCAATGTCGATGGATTCGTTGTTGTAGACGCCATTCGTGAAAAACGCTCTGAAACGTCTTTGCTGTTTGACATTCAAACATGCAACAACGGTTGAGCAGAAATAAGTCACGAATTTTACCACCACCAACAACAATAGTATGGGTGCCAGCAGCGAAAGATAACAACACATTTGTTTAGTGAACTGTCTCTCTAGATGGTGGACTCCCGAAAGAACGAAAATCATTGGAATACACTCGGTTCCTAAGCCCTAGTTTATACTTGCGCCGCTGCGCGGCGCGGCAAAGCTGTCGGAATAGATATCGACCGGGCGGCGCGAAAAATCGATATCTATTACGATCGTCGTGCCGCGCCGCTTCCGGCGCAAATGTAAACTAGGGCTAAAGCGAGTAAAGCATACCAAAATCAATAACTGAAAGAGCTTACACGCAAGCGTTAATTAAAGCAAAGTATGACGCCGTAGTAAATCGTCTAGTTGTCATAGCTTTCACCTTGTCGTAAATTCTCTAACTCGTCAAAATCTACACCTTCTTCAACAAAACGAAAATTCTTTAACTTCTCTAACGAAAACGAACCGAGTGGGCCAACCAGAAATGACCTTGTAATGGTTTTCGGAATCTCAACACAAAGCACCGAGCTAAATCCAAGTCAGTTCTTATGAAATCGTTTAAGAGCGGCCACCACCAACTATGAATGCACCAATACTCCATCAGTGACCAGATTCTTGAAAGCCGATAAAGATATTGTTAGAGCGTCCTGACTAAGCAGTCAAGAAGCGCATCAAAAAGCACTTGAGAAAACTTTTGAGTCTGAGCTAACTTCGAGGAACTGGGATCGTAAGTTTGACCTAAGAACCTCTTGAAATAGAGCTTGTTATGATCTGAATTCCAGATAACCTGCGAGACCAAGTTTGGGCTAAATCGGGACCAACAAGGGAAGGGTCTGAAGCGCATGTCTGAACCGGGGAGCGAGTCATATTGGGAGAATCCTCACCCCTCAATTAGTATAAAAAATTGTTTATTTTTTGTCAAAAAAAAAACCGTTAAACCCAAGGAGAAGGGGTCCTTGAAGTCACAATGGAATACGGCGCGTCACGAGTTTGGGGATCTTGTACGCCCGCTATGCCTCTGCCGGCAAGCGGTTCGGAGCGCAGTGGAAATGGGGTTGCTTCATGCGAGGAAGGTTGGGGGTTTGGTTCTTGTACGCTGCTGCATTTTTGCATTTCAACTGACTAGTTCAGATTTGGGGATTTTGACGTCTATACCATTTTCAGACGTTTTTATGCTTCATTTTCTAGCTGAATGTGTGGTATTCAACATGATCTCCAGTCTGTTTTCATACACGGACCAATTACCTCGTGAAAAGCCACCCTGCTCGGATTTTCTAAAGAGACCAGGATGTGAAGTCGGAGATGGTTCAAATGAACGGGGTCTGTGGATCACGCAAATTGACCTAAGCAGCCATCGATACACTCCCTCATCTTTGCCCGTCACCTGCAAATTAGAGGTCTGCTGAAGATTTTCAAAAACCTAACACCAGCAATGTCCGCCGATGCTCGAGTGGTGATCCACCCGCTCACGCTGAAGTGTAGCCAACCTTTAGATAAGGAATCTTCGAGGGAAGAAATCAAGCTGGCCGAACGGTCGGCCAGCATACGAAAGGACTTCGAAGCACATCAACCTGGAGTTGACGAAGACGTTGTGGTTGAAAATCCGTCCAGTAAAAAAAAAACAAGTCGCAAGAAAGGTACTCTCCACAGCGTACAGCTAGAAAATGCGCAGAAAACGTCTGAAAATGGTATAGACGTCGGAATCCCCAAATCTCAACGAGTCAGTAGAAATGCAAAATGCAGTAGCGCACAAGAACCAAACCCCCGACCTTCCTCGCATGAAGCAACTCCACTTCCACTGCGCTCCGAGCCGCTTGCAGGCAGAGGCACCGCGGGTGCCCAAGACCCCAAACTCGTGATGCGCCCTATTCCATTGTGACTACAAGGACCCCATATTATTTGTCTTTAACCACTTAGCGAAAAACAAACACATTTTCGTACTAATTGAGGAGTGGGGATTCCTCCTATATGACTCGCTCCCCCCGTTCAGACATACGCTTCAGACCCTTCCCTTATTAGTCACCCTGCTTACCGTAACCTACCGTACTCCAGCATAATACCAAAATGGGTGTCAGATTCGTCTGGTTATCTGGGATGTTCATCACGAATCTGGCATCTTATAAAGCACAGCGCATCACGGCGCTTCAGGCACTCTCCCGCAACCGCCGCTAAGAAGAGCTTTGCGACTTCAACTTGAAGGAGTATCTGAGAAGCTGAACATGGACACAGCCGATTTCCAGGAATTGCTTAGAAGGACGGGCTTGCTTACAACGCGCCTCCATGCCCTAACTATAACGACTCCATGCAGATATACCAACCTGGAGGTATATGGAGATGCTACATAAGGTCATACCGACTTGGCCTATCCCATGTACCTCAAGCGGCCGGATTCATCAACGAATTACATAATTTTAACAGAGGATTCACAGCGGAAAACTCAGATAACGCGGCTTGTCGGTCACCATATCGCTTGATAAGCCGCGCTATCAGGGATTTCGGCTGTAATTTTCTCTGTTAAATTGCAGTAAGTCGTTGGTGAATCCAGCCCCAGGAGTTCATTCCGAAGCGTTCCTACCGTAACCTACCGTACTCCAGCGTAAAAACAAAAACGGATGTCAGATCCGTGACCAGTAGCCCAAATAGAAACCTGGGTGAAAGTCTGGGCGGAATCTATGACCGCGACCTTAGTCACCCGTGCCTACCGTAACTGGCCGGAAATTCAAAAGCGGATGTCGGATTTGTGATCAGCACCCCAAATAGGTCCCTCGGCGAGATTTGCGCGCAATCGGTGACCACGAGCTTAGTCAGCCGTACCTACCGTAAGCTACCGCAATTGGCCGGAAATTCAAAAACGGATGTCAGATTCGTGACCAGCACCCCAAGTAGGTCCTCGTGCAAGGTTTCGGTGAAAAAATGGACGTTTCCTCGGCCGACTCTCGACCTCTCCTCGACTGGAGTCGTGAAACTATGTATAATAGTATTTCTATCTTCTGAACTACATATTTTCCAAATAAGTGAAGTGATAGTCAAACAATACCAATTATTTCGCAACAAACAATCTCCCCTTGTCGTCTAAGGGTCTGTTCATACTTCGAGCGACAAGAGCGACTGGGGCGACGGACGTAGTGTGGTGTACGTAAACAATTACGTACACCACACTCGTCCGTCGCCACAGTCGCTCTTGTCGCTCGAAGCATGAACAGGTCCTAACAATACGTGTTGGTAACACCACGAATCGTACTGAAACTAATCACAAGTATGCTCGTCGCCTTCTACGACACCTCCGTACTAAAAATCCACGAATGCCTTCATAATAAATCTTTATTTCTTTCAAGAAATGTTTGATTCAGCGCGAATTCAATTCGGAAACAGAGACGAGACGAAATAATCGAAGAAAACATCGAACAGGAAAGCCTCTTTCGGTGTGTCATTGCATCGTGAGGGGTGCGAAAGCTATAGTCTAGTCCACGTACGTATGAGTTGCACAGCTTAGCTAGAAGTATAAATATACTGGCTTTACATTTCAGAGACAGAAAGCTACACTCTGACACAACTCACACTACAAAACAAATACAAGAAAAACCGTCGGGCTAATCGATCTGATCGCCGATCATGATAGCGAAACGCGTCGACAGTTCTCTTCTCTCCAAATAATACACGACATAAATTATCAAAAAAACAATACGCTATTATGAGGACAAGATGGCGAAGAACTCTAGTGATGCACCATAGTACCGCGCAAAGGCAGACGACGGTACTCTCCTAGTTGGTGGGGGAGACAGTGCAAAATCGCGTCTCGGGCACACTTTGCACGGTAGTCCCCCCCAACTAGGAGAGCATCCAAACGACTTCAGACTTTCGACAGTGAACGTACTATTACAGAAGTGCATTAGCCGCATTTGGAACACAACATACGAGGGGGAGAAGTACAGTAGTACATAAGCAGATCACACGAGTTTCAGAAATACTATTATATCTTAATAACAGCACACATGTCCAGGAACGTTATTTGCACTTGAGAGAAAGTAAAGAGTGATACACTGCGGAAGAAGTCGAAGTACTGGCGTGAATGTAGCTGTAGCGTTCAATATCGCCCTAAACAGCGCTCTATTAGTCATGTAGAGCACGGCGTAGCAGTCACACAACCACCCATATCGATACTCGCGACTAAATTGCCAAAAGTAGCGACGAGCTGTCCGCCAGAAATTGGATGAGTTGTCGTACAGTATCCAGAGGGCCGTTGCGGGAGCACCTGTTCCGTCAGCTTGTCAATCCATAGGGATGACCTGGGAGGTGAGGCCTTCGGCGTCCTTTCGTCTTGCTTTTCATTTTCTTAGTTTCAAGTTGTTTTTTGTGTTTGTTTAGTGTTTTCTTCGTCTGTCCGTGTTTCTCGAGCTAGTTTTGCACGTCTTTTTCGCTTCTCTGCCGTTCTTATTGCCGCGTCGCATTTTTTTTCCGCAGCCTAACGTTTCTCGCCGAGTTTCTTCTCGCGTTCGCGGATTATTTTTGTACCGTGTATCCTTTTTGGCGCAGATAGGATTGGGGTGGGGTCACCATATACTCAATGGACACTATCCTTGGTAGAGAAGGTACTTGCATGTCAAATTACATCAGAAGTGGCCTAGCTCAGTATATACCGAAGGGATAAAACCCGCCAGTGCTGCTGGAGGACATTCCTACAGTAACGCTTTGCGTCGTACGAAACCGAATTTTTTTGCAGCACTGGTGGGTTTTATCCCTACGGTGTACTGAGCTAGGTCACGTCTGATGTAATTGGACATGCAAGAACCTTACCTACCAAGGATAGTGTCCACTGAGTACTTGGTGACTCCCACCCCAACCCTATTTGCGCCAAAAGGATACACGGTACAAAAATAATCCGCGAACGCGTGATGAAACTCGTCGAGAAACATTAGGCTGTGGCAAAAATACGAAACCGCGATAAAAACGGCAGAGAAGCGAAAAAGACGTGCATGACTAGCTCGAAAAACACGGACAGAGGAAGAAAACACTAAACAAACACGAAAAACAACTTGAAACTGAAGAAAATGAAAAGCAAGACGAAAGGACGCCGACGGCATGCTAGCGATTGATGAGCTAACGGAGCAGATGTTCCCGCAACGGGCCTCTAGATACTGTATGACAACTCGTCCAATTCCTGCAGACAACTTGTCGCTACCTTCGGCAGTTTAGGACGCGAGTCATATCCATTAGGTAGCACAGGCGATCGATATTCTCGGGTGAAGTAAAAATCCCGCCAAGGTCAAGACTTCCACTCCAGCCGACGGTATCGATCACTCACACCGTCTGATCGATATCGGCAGTTTTAGCACTGTCTCACTGCAAAGAAAGTATAAACCACGCTTCAGGAATCTAAAACCGCAAACCATCGCTATGACTTCAACTATAAACGAAAATTTTCAATCACATAAGTAGAGGATGATGGGTGGTACGGCTCATGTCGGTCTCGTTCCCTTTCACTTCGAAGGAACGTCACAGTAAAAACCCTCAGCAACGTTTTAAAGATATTGCTCTTTCTCATGGGAATATTCCCTTGTATCCCCGTACTCATAGACCAATTCGTCGACGAATCCGGCGAATATGTTCACGCTCTGTTGTAGGTTTGCCGACTTCTTGCTCTTCAACGAGCGTTCCACCTTCGCATAGGAATCCGAACTATGAAATTATTATTGTTTCATTTATGCCCCGCTCGTAAGAAAGTTGAGAAGAAACAGAAGCGTAGTTTAGTAGAGGTGCTCCGGTTCTTGTCCGATCCATGTCAGTTGAGGACATTCTCGAAGAACTTAGACTCGTTATCCAATGTTGGCACGTCAGTGCGATCAATGTCAAGAATCGTACGGTTTCCGGCCACAAACGGATCGGAAAGTTGTACAACCTGATCATCGGTTCACAACCGCACGGTTCTCCACACTGATCGCACTGCCATGCCAACAATGGACAATGAGTCTGCATTCTTCGAGAACGTGCCCAACGAACATGGATCGGACAAGAACTGGAGGATTTTATTAAAGCGCTGCTGTTCCTTCTCAACCTTCTGGCGAACGAGCGATAAAAGAAGAACAATAATTTCATAATTCCGATGCCTACGAGAAGCTAGAACGCTCGTTCAAGAGTAAGAAGCCGGCAAACTACAACAGAGCCTGAACAAATTCGCAGGACACGTCGAGGAATTGGTCTATGAGTACGTGGAGACAATGGAGTACTTCTTTGAGAATGAGCAGTATCTTAAGAACATTACTGAGAGCCTCTACAGTGACGCTCCTACAAACAAAAAGAAGGAAGACGTACGAAATGAGCCGCACCACCCTCTTCTTCTTAGGCGATTTAAAAACTGCATTTATAAGTTCACTATGATAAAGGATAAACGACAAAGGAATGCGTTACTCAATCCCTTTTGGGGTGCGCCACGCATTCTACTTCTACGGGATATCGTGGAGGCGATTTGAATGCGTATTTGGCCATACAAACAAACAAACAATGACTTGCGGTGGCCAGCCGATGAACAAGTCAGCGCTTCATCCTTCCCAGACAATTCTGGTTCCAATTCACCGACTCCGGAGGGATGGAAGACTTGGTTAGCCTGGGCGGGAAATCCGAACGAGGAACCTGGTATCTGGTACACGCGAAAGTCGGCGCCTCCTCCGACTACGCTACACGCGCCCGCTCACTATGATAGTCTGTCTATTTAGGACCCCACTTGCTGACGGTTCCTCTTCTCACAAGCTGCTCACCTCAAGCCTGCTCGTCCTCCTCGTCGGGTGCGGCGAAACCTTCTTCGGTTTCGTACAGAATCTCCAGGATTCGCGCCACTTCAACCGTACCGATCGACTCGTTATCTTGGCACACAACCTGCAGAATATAAGGTTGCACGTTACAGGGTACAGGGTAAATGTTGTCCAAAAACAAATTGCTTAGGTTTCCGCTCTGACCGATTACCTAGCACATTATAAAACTCACACATATGCACCCGACCAAGAAGTTGATTGAAAATAGTTCAAAACAGCAGGAACTGCACCCCAATTGAACCAGGAGGACAAAATCTGAGTTTATGAATCTCCAGGCTGACCATCTACCTCCTCAGATCAAAGTCGGTTAGTGACCGGGTATGAAAGGGTTTGGAGCAGAATTACCGCTCCGTTTGAACCTTGCCGTATCTCGGACACTAAGTAGGTTAGTAAGCGACCATGAAAATGGCTTGGAACCGAGCATGAAAGGTGGCCAGCAACACGTGCTGCGAGGGCGTGGCTGCCTTTCCTGCTCCGTTCCAAACTTTCATGGTTGCTTACTAGCCAGCTTAGTGTCTGAGATACGACAAGGTTCAAACCCAGCAGTAAGTCTGTTTCAAACCCTTTCATGCTCGGTTACTAACCGACTTTTGTCTGAGAATTCACTGCAAAGGAATAAAAGGTTCGGCAAGTTGGGAAGCCGATTCCAAAAATCATATGCATCGATTTTTACCGAGAAATCGCCCAGCAAAAATCGATACGAACGATTTGCCTGGTCGACTATTCGTTCCCGTTGCGAAGTATGAACAGGCCCATAGCTAGGCCATGCTTGTTACAGCGCCGCTTAAGGGTTACCCCGATTGTTCAATCTTTTTGAATGATACATACTTAAGGACCAGTCCACAACCTGCTTAATTACGACAGCTCTGAAAGGCAAAGAAAAAAGAAAACAACCAGCGGTAAATGTCAAACATACCTCAATCTGTCGAAGCTTATTGAAGTAGAAATCACGTTCCTTCTCCAGGCTGTTCAGCACCGCATCACTTTCGCCTAATTGACGGGTCAGCTGAATGTAAAAGCATCAGAAGCTGCAACAACCCTTTAAGACATTTCAATACGAATGAAGATTTGAATATTTAAGGCCCCGTTTATGCTTCTGACGTCGAGCGACGCGATGGCATACATAGTGGCCAAATTGATCGATCGCGTGGCGTCGCGTCGCCCGGCGTCGAAGTATAAACGGGCCCTAATGGATCCCGATGTTACTTATCAAAGGTAAAGCGTGCCTATGAGGAACAACTTAGCCAACGGAACCAGCGAAATCAAAGCACAAGTACGCTGCTACAGGAAGTGTTATAACATCAGTGTGACCAGGCAAATAAATCTCCTGCACGTGAATTTGAAAGTATATTCGACACTATTGCACTTTCACGACTCCAAACGTCGTGGAGAGGCCGAAAAAATCGCCCATACCTCGCCCTGGGAGGCTATTTGAGGTCCACGAACCTGAGATCAATTTTTTAAATTTCGACCGCCTACGGTGGATTACGGTAGGTACGTGTGATTAGGGCTGTCTAGGTCATAATCACCGATTTCGTCTAAACTTCACCCAGGAGGGTTATTTGGAGTTCTGGTCAGTCTCACATCCGTTCTGCGCATTACGGAGTACGGCGGCTTACGGTAGTACAGGTGACTAAGTTCATGGTCACCAATTTCGCGAAAACTTCTTCTGTAGAGGTTATCTGGGGTGCCGATCACGAGTCTGACATTCGTTTTGCGTATTACTCTGGTATACGGTAGGTTACAACAGGTGCGGGAGACTAAGGCCTTGGTGATCTAGGCAGCCTTGTCACCCTTACCTACCGCAACCTACCGTAATCGGCCGAAATTTCAAAAGCGGATGTCAGATGCGTGATCAGCACTCCAAATAACCCCCCTAGCCGAAGTTGGGGCGAAATCGGTGATCATGACCTTGGCAGCCTTAGTCACCCGTACCTACCGTAACCTACCGTAATCGGCCGTAATTTTGAAAACGGATCTCAAATTCGTGATCAGCACTCCAAATAACCCCCCTAGCCGAAGTTTGGGTGAAATCGGTGATCATGACCTTGGCAGCCTTAGTCACCCGTACCTACCGTAACCTACCGTAATCGGCCGTAATTTTGAAAACGGATCTCAAATTCGTGATCAGCACCCCACCCCTGACACCGTGGAAGACAACACTGTTTTTAAGATTTCGTTAGCGTTGTATTGCACCCCGAATGAAATTAAATAGGTAAATAAATAATGAATAAAAGTGGCAAATAAGGGTTTGCTATTACAAAAAACGAGTAGTAGTACGTATCAATAGGAGAGTTTTACCGGTCTTTTTTTCCCGACGTTGAACAGCATGACTTTCGAAAATTAAAAAATGAAAAACACCTACACTGGAGCTCAATACTACAAAAATACTCAACAAAAAAAAAAAAACGAAGTGCCTGATTCAGAAATGAGAGATGGGCCCTTCTCGATTCAGAAAGCCACCAAATATCTGACTCACATCGTCAACCTCCTCTTTCAGTTGCTTCATTTGCATCACATCGACCGACGGCTGTGGTGCAGCCGCTGGTGCGGGACGATTCGCTGCAGGTGCCGGCTGAAAAACGGCTATTCATCAGCGAGCACGCAGAACTGTGGCCATTTTGCTTAGAGAAACGCACTGTGCTTACATTCCATTTTCGGATATTCAGAAAATACAGGCGTCGACGATAGAAGGACATGTGCTCGAGAGGTCGTGGCCGGCCGACTACTGGTACTGACAATGCATGCGCCGATATTGCAGCGTATTACGCATTCATCAACAATGAATAAATGACAGCGCCAATTTCGGTCGGCCCATTCATTCAGGAGAAATTCCTATTTAGGACAAGCTAACCAGTGGAAGCGCGTAAAAACGAGGGTAGCCAAGTCAATGAAAAAAGGAGGGAAAGGCTCCATTTGGACTCTCTAAAACATTCTCTGAAAGCCATTAGCAGCACTATGTACTTTCACGACTACAGAGGTCGAGGAGAGGTCGAAGAAAAATTTTCGCCCAAAATTCTTCCATGAAAAACATTTGGGGTGCTTATCACGAATCTGACATGTTTTTCGCTTTACGCTGGAATACGGTAGGTTACGGTAGGTACGGATGACTAAGGTCGGTTTTGCCCAAACCTCGGCTATAAGGGATATCTGTGATGCTGATGACGAATCTGACATACCTTTTTCGTTTGACGCCGGAGTATGGGTAAGGAACGCTTCAGGATGGATTCCTGTTGGCAAACTGAGTATCTGAAGAAGTATCCTACCTTCGCACGGCAGTTGTGGCCGCATCTCGCTTCGGGACCGCTGACGTGCTGTGCCACTACCGTAGCACACCAAAATAGGGCGTGTTCATTCTTAGCGACAGCAGCGACAAGAGCGACGAGAGCGCAGCACGCGGAAGTATGAACAGGCGACTGGAGCGACAGCGCCGGCGTTCGAGTATGAACACTTTTCGGCGGCGCGTGGTTTTAATCGATATGCATGTTTTGCACGGGCGACGGGAGCGACGAGAGCGCAGCGCGCAGAAGTATGAACATGCGACAGCAGCTAATGGAGCGACTGTAGCGACAGCGCCGGCGCTCGAGTATGAACACTTTTCGGTGGCGCGCGCTGGTTTTAATCGATATGCACGTTTTGCACGGACGATGAGTCGCTCTTGTCGCCAAGTATGAACAGGCCCTTATCCCCAGGCGAAGTTTGGGCGAAATCGGTGATTATGACCTTGGGAGCCTAATCGGCCGAAATTTGAAGAATGGATGTCAGATTCATGATCAGCACTCCAAATAAACCCCTAGACGAAGTTCGAGCGATATCGATAGTAATGTGACCTTGGCAGCCTTAGTCACCCATACCTACCGTAACTTACCGTAATCCACCAAAATTTGAAAAAAAGTCAGATTCGTGATCAGCACTCCAAATAATAATTAAATTGCTTTTATGACAAGTTTTTAGTTAACGTAGAATAAATGAATAAATAGTGCACACCATGTCTTACTCCCCTCCAATAGGATACAATTGTCTCTGGCCAGCCAACCTCTAGAGACATATCCCATGAGAAAAGCACTGATGGATTTTCGAGGACCATTAACCAGCCGACACTGGCCACAACCAACTAGGAAAGCGCCAAAATTTCTATAAAAACGTGCAACTGTACCTTCTGAACGACGTTGTTGTTGATCTTCGCCGGAGCAGCGGCTGGTTGACGATGTTGGGGAACAGGATTCGCTGTCGCTGGTCGAGTTTTCGTTGCAGCAGAGTTTATCGTGTAGGATGATGAGTTTCGAGAGTTCGGACCTGACTTCCTGTAAAAATGTAAAAAAGTAAAAGTGTAAAAAAAATTGAAAGGAGCCCTGTGTTTGAAGCCATGAATGATTAAGAATAGAAGTTTTACGAAGGCTGAAGTAACACTTCTATTGCAGCAAAACACAAGTTTTCCAGGGATTCGGTTTAAACCTTGGACGGCAAAAGATCGAACCGAAGCATTTTCCGTACACATAGGGTCTCTCAAAAACATGTATACACTGCTTGAAAGGTGATAACTTTGTTCACAGTAAAGTTACTGAAGAAGTTAGAAGGGCTCATATGAAAGCTTAGGAAAATAGAAACTTTCTGGCATATGAGCGATATGGATTGCGCCATGCCCTTATTAGGAACCTTGCATTTAACACTCGATTGATTGCTTTTCGCTTGCATACCTGTTACGACTTCTCCACAAAGTGGCCGTATCGATTGATTTGTGCCTCCTTTAAGAATTAAAACTTAAAAACACACTACGGCCTGCGAAAAATGCATGGCATCTTTAAAAAAATAAAGGTACTATTTGAAAGATTCTAAAATTGCTGCTAGTGAAACATTTGAAGATGTTTGAGACTCATTTTTCGAAAGCATAGGGTAACGAGATTTCTGTGGCGTACAAATAGTCAAGATTGCGCCATGCCCCAGCCTGAAGCCTTGCACTTCAGGCTCGATTAAATGTGGCATGGGCCGAATGCTTATTACAATCTTGTTACTACTTGGCCAAGCACAGCAGAGGTTAATGTGGCCAAATAGTAACAAAATTGTAACAAGCATTCAGCCCACGCGCAATCAATAGAGTCTGAAATGCACGGTTTCGGGCGGAGGCATGGCACAATCTTGACCATTTGCATGCCACAGAAATCTCGTTACCCTGTGTCTTCATATGAGTCCTAAACATCTTCACTAGAAGCAACATTAGAACCTTTCAAGTAGAACCTGCACTTTTTTTAGGATACCCTGCATTTCTCGCAAGCTGTAGTGTGTTTTTAAGATTCAAACCTTAAAAGAAGCAAAAGTCAATAGATACGACCATTTTGTGGAGAAATTATAGCAAGTGTTCAAGCGAAAAGCAATCAATCGCGTGTAAAATGCAAAGTTTCAAAGGAGTGCATGGCGCACCCCATACCGCTTATGTCAAAGAAATTCTATTTTCCTAAGCTTTCATTGATCCTTTAACATCTTTAGTACCTTGACTGTGAACAAAGCCATTATCTTTCAAGCAGTGTATACATTTTTTGAAACACCCTATGTATTGATGAGTATTGAAGAAAAATAACTACTCTAAGAGAAGATAGAATTACGAGGCAGACACTCTGCTCGGATCTACTCAATTGCAGAGGGGCCGTAATGTGCGTCTTCATTCCCCTCCGCTTGAATGTCTATAAAAGTTTCGGCTACTTTCTCATGATGCGAGGGTGTTCACTTGAATTCAGGGATGTTGCTGTCCCCGACTAGGACAGATTCCTTAGTCTCTTCGAATGAAAAATTCATATGAATCCGCATGAAAACCCTATCTGTAGGTCTGAGACGACGACGACGACTCACATCGATGAAACACCCGTACGCGTTGGCATCTGCATTCGTGTCGCTCCTTGGGCTGGGCCTTTTCCAGCCGGTGGTTCGGCAGGCAGAGGCTCGCCGCCTCGCGCTTCTACTGGATCATACTCGTGTCCATCGTAATTCGCATCGAAGAACTTCTTGAACCATTGCAAGAACTCGAAATTGTCCTAAAACATGGAAGACGCTTCGTAGACTGCAAAAGCTGAGAATATACATCTTCTTTACAATAATGCAATTCCACGTGGGAGTTGCTATGGTAACTATAGGGAGGACGGATCTTAGATTAGATCTTTGGATTCGAGCACGAAACTGGAGTTGAAGCACGTCTTCCTATAGTTGGTCTTTCACGTACTGGTCCAAACTGATTAAGGGGAGCCCAGAAGCACAAAAGTGGACGGAGGAACAAGCTATAGTGACAAAAATACGAAAAAGTTATCAACGGACAAGGTTGACAAGCCACTCCCTCACAAGCAAGACGGCGAGAAAGAATAAGTGCCGATTTCGGCAGGCTTGACGTCAAACTGTCTAAAAGTAAACCTCATCCCTACCATTAATTTAAACGCCTGGCCTAATGAAATCGTGTTCTAATTCCAGTTTCGCACACCTGAAATTTAATCCGTTCTCCTTTTAGTCTCTACCAGCGTCGGTTGCGGGCTCAGTCCGCACCCGACTCTGGTCGAGCGGGCCACGTTAGGCTGGCCGGCTTTGCCGGCGTCGGGTATGGTGAGCCATGTGGGGTCAGAAACCCATCCCAACGTCTGCTTGATTGCTTAGCGTCGATAGCAAAAAAGGTGCAGAAAAGAGTAACTGACTGTCATTCTGCACAATGGAAAGAGATTCGGTTTCTGAGGCCAGATTCATCAACAGTTTACCGACCGGTAACGGTGAGAAGTACCGCCAAACCCCCTAATATAAGATTCGTCAGCATAAGGTTTGACGGTACTTTTCACCGTTACTGGCCGGTAAGCGGTAGATGAATCTGGTCCTGGAGTCGTAGCTTCCTTGGTAGTGAGGTAGTTGTCAAGGTAGGGGGTAGAGATAGAGGAAAACTGAATGCATGAAATGCCATCTGCGATGCAAAATAGCAAAATGTGCAAAAAAGAGCAGCCGGTTGTCATACTGCACAGTGGAAAAGAATTCAATTTATTATGAAGCCGTAGCTTCCCTTGATAGTGGTAAAAGTATGGCGGTAAAAATAGAGGTAAATTAAGTGCAAGAAACGCCATCTTTGAAGCAAAATAGCACAAAAGGGCGCAGAAAAGAGCAAACGGTTGTCATACTGTACAGTGGAAAAGGATTTAACTTCTGTAGTAGCAGCAATCCTGGTGGTGGAGTAGTGGTAAAAGTACGGCGGTAAAAATAGTGGAAAGTTGCACCACACAGGAGAGTGGGGAAGAAACACTGAGGTGTGACCACTATACTCGTATTGCAAAACGTCATATGATGGGTGTTCTGTGTTGTTGGCGTATAGTTAATAGAGACCTCTTTCGAAACACCTACGTCTGGCAGTCGATGGCAGTCGATGCTAAATAACAGTCTTGGATAACTGCCAAATGTTTTGGTGTTGGACAACTGCAACCGAATTCCAAACTTGGGTGATTAAACCGGCGAGGCTAGGGAGTATACGAAGAACGGGTGGCTAACATCGGACAAAAACCCTTCCTCTTTTATATGTAGGGGATAGCCCTACTCATTACGCACATGGCCAACTTTCAGTAGGCCTATAATGGGGATCCATTTGCGGTCTTCTTCATCCTCAAGTATAAAAAGGATAACAGACAAAGTTGTTCAATACTTACTGGGATGCGCCACGAACACTGCTTCCAGTGGGTGCATTTAGCCAAAACAGATAAGATATGGATGGCATTCACTAGAAGGAGAATGCGCGGCGCATCCCAGTAAGTATTGAACAACGTCGTCTGCTATCCTTTTTATACTTAAGGGTGAAGAAGGCCAAATCGATCCCTATTGTGCTCACAAGGGACACTGAGCACTTTAGAACTTCATTCCAAAACTCATCGACCTAAGAGGGATGGAATTCTTGGTTGGTCTTGGCGGGAAATCCGAACTAGGAACCTGGAATCGGGTGCACGTGACAGCCGGCGTCTCCTCCGCTACCATGCGCCCCTCCCCCCCCCCCCCCCCCTTAAGTACACCTAACAATAACTGTTTCCATACAACTCCTTGGCCCTGCCACGACCTTCATGAAGCGGTATCAAACATAAATTTCAATAGTTTTTGTGTGAGCAAATCGAATCGCGATTTAAAAACAAATCACAACATCGTCTTAACCTACAAAACATTCCCCTTAGAACGCCTAAGTCCTTTCAATCTACTTAAAACACAAAAATGAAGGTCTTTCTAGATAACGCCGATGCTATAAGAAGACTGCACACACCTGGAATTTGCCCTTGACCAATTTATCGACTGGAACGACCTTCTCGACACCTAGACCTTTCCATGACGTCTGAACTATCTTCCAGTTTCCAAGCCAGTCTAGCTCGAGATTCGAGTTCCATTTCACTTTCTTCAACGAAATCGATCCAGGAAAGAGGAAGTCGGTGAACTGAAAACGAAAAATCTTTGAAGGAGAAAGCTCGAAGGAAGGTGGTTCAACAATCGAACGCGCGTCAGATACCAGGGTATATACCAATGCTAGATGCTACTTCAAAGGAAGTGTATCACTTCGGAAGGCTAGATATGAACGTCAGACGACGGCTTCGACTCTATTAACCAGGAAATACCTTCAGCTTCCAATAAAACTTCGGAGAGAGACCTATGCCATACGACAGAACTTGGAACGCCGATTATAAACATGCAGACCAAATTTGCTAAATGGATCTCCTAAGCGAGTACTGAATTATAGTAGGGTCCAAAAAATTACACTGAAAGGAAAATTATCGAACCTTCTGCGAGAGCATCTAATTTAATCTGGAAGACGCTCGCTTTAGAAGATGTTCAGGGATCTATCCTAGTCGGGGGGGGGGGGCACATGACTGAAAACAATGTCACCAATTGATTTCAGACTCAGGGAGCGGCTTCAAGAGGATAAAATAGGGTCCAAAAACAAATAAAACAAACAACAAACAAATCGCCGCCGTTGCAAAAGCGTCTTGGAGGGCAAAGCACACTCAAACAGACAATTATAAACGGCGGATATCAGGACCGGCTCACCGTAACCGCAGAGTAGGTCGCGCCGAGACTTTTGCTGTCTTCACCCTCCTAGATTAGAGATCTCGTCAGCGTCTACCTTAAGATTCAATCGACCTCTTGTAAGCCCGCGATGGCTCTTTCGCCAAGTGGGTCGTGGTGCAGTGGGTAGCGGGTTGGTTCATACGGAGACTATCTGAGATCTGAAAGGTTTCGACGTCTACACAACATTGCGCGTTTTTTGCGCATTGTTTCAGCCGTATACGCTTCGCCGCTCGAAGAGCACAGATCCAGCCGCGGACTCCCCCTGAGCGACGAAAACAGTTTCCATACGAGCAGCTTGTATGGCACACACCCTGGGGCCGTATGCTCGTCTACCCCGAGTCTCCCCCAATGGGGGATTGGGGCGTGATATGATGATATGTTGGTATTGATTGATCTTCCCCCAACGGGGGAACACGAGCACACGGCGATCGCGGCTATTTGCAGCGGGGGTCCGTTTTTCTTTTGCTGTATGCGCCCTCCTAGCTTAGAGATCGCGCGTCGGCGTCCACGTTGCCACGTTCGATTGATGTCTTGTGCGCTCGCGATGGCAGTCCCGACGAGCAGATCGTGGCGCAGTGGGCAGCGCGTCGATTAACGCGAGAGAGGTCGGTGGTTCGGTTATCACCTTGTGGCAGTGATTGCATCTCAACTGATTGCTTGGGATTTAGAGGGTTCTAACCTGTGCAACTTTTTTGTGCAATTTTTGCGCATTTTTCCAGCCGTATGCATTTCGCCGCTCGAAGAGCGCAGAACTTAGCCGCGGACTCCCGCTGAGCGAGGAATGCAGTTTCCGCACGAGCAGCTTGGATGGCACCCACCCTGGAGTCCCTTCCCTAGCCTGTTCTGCGCTCGAAGAGCGCAGAACTTAGCCGCGGACTCCCGCTTAGCGAGGAATGCAGTTTCCGCACGAGCAGCTTGGATGGCACCCACCCTGGAGTCCCTTCCCTAGCCTGTTCTGCGCTCGAAGAGCGCAGAACTTAGCCGCGGACTCCCGCTGAGCGAGGAATGCAGTTTCCGCACGAGCAGCTTGGATGGCACCCACCCTGGAGTCCGTTCCCTAGCCTGTTCTGCGCTCGAAGAGCGCAGAACTTAGCCGCAGACTCCCCCTGAGCGAGGAATGCAGTTTCCACACGAGCAGCTTGGATGGCACCCACCCTGGAGTCTCTTCCCTAGCCAGGTTCTGCTCTAGCTCAGTTCGCCACCGTGGAACACAGCTGTGGACTCACGCGTAGTCAGCCCCGTTGCTGGCAGTGCGCGCTCCAGCCACCATGGCGCGCTCCAATCAAACGGACCCCCGCTGCAAATAGCCGCGATCGCACACGGCCCCTGGTGTCTCTTCCCTAGCCTGGTTCTGCGATTGCACAAAGGACGTCTCACCCGACGCCTAAGGTTACGGTGAGCCGGTCCTGATATCCGCCGTTTATACTATTGTCATTCAAACACAGCTGATGGCCACCCGACACGCTATAACCGAGAACCATCATAGTGCACGGGGCAGATAACTACGTCTGTTTACAACAGCTGTAAACCCGAATGTATTTTTTATCATTTTTTGTGAATTTTTTTTCACTTTAGATCCTATTTTGTCCTCTTGAAGCCGCTCCGTGAGTCTCAAGCCAATTTGCTGCATAATTTTTAGTAATGTAACCCCTACCCCTCCCCTCCACTAGGATAGATCCGATCGGAGCACACGTGAAGCTGTTGTGCAAGAGTGGGAATAACTGCCGTTTGTAGACGGTTCGCACTCCGATCATGGTCGGTTAGTACCCAAAATTTGTCTGAGGATGTTCAGTTTGATTTCAAAAGCGTCAGGGATGCTTAGAAGACTGGTCAATTTGCCGTGAAAATGACAAAAATTATGCATTAACGTATTCAACTGAGTGTTCCACCCTTCGTGAATTGCACCCAGATGCCTCCTCAGTAAGAGAAAAATAGAGAAAACCCCTCGGTAGCGCCAAGACCTGTTAAATGCGGAAGGCAAACAGAAGGTGCAAAGAGCTGACCTGTGCATATCCGGCTCCGGTGTGCAACTGTTCGATCTTGGAAAAGTTGCTCTGCAAACAGTCGTTCACCCACATCAGCATCTCATGTCGCGACAGATTCTCGGTCGTCGCCGACGTCGCGTACACATTCACCACTGCCGCCATCCAACACACGCTCTGCCACCGTATGGATATCGGTCTGAAACGTGAACGAACCGTTGTTAAGGCCGGTTTGGATGCCGAACACAAATGCGGACGCCAACGACAGAAAGGAGCACGCTTCGAAGAATGAAAAGAAAGACCTGATACCTTGGTCAGATTCAAAGTCCTGATAGCGGTGCTATTCAGCGGTGGGTAGCTTTACTACCCAGGAAAGTTTTCAAGGGCATATCTGAGACCGGATTCATCAACGACTTACAGCAATTTAGCGGAGAAAATACAGCCGAAATCCTAGATAGCGCGGCTTATCACGCGATCAAGCGATATGGTGAAACATTTCAGCATATCGCCTGTTGATAAGTCGCGCTATCAGGAACTTCGGCTGTATTTTCTCCGCTAAATTGCTGTAAGTCGTTGATGAATCCGGTCCTGAACAGCGAAAATGAAAGAATCTCCGCCCTTCAAGTAGAAGAAGAATAGGATCTCTCCTAGTCGGAAGGGGGGCACATAACTAAAAATTATGTAATAAATTGACTTGTGATTCACGAAACGACTTCTAGAGAACAAAATAGGACCTAGTCTGAAAAAAATTCGCAAAAAATTGCATTCGGCTTCACTAAGTCTGTAAGCAGACAAAGCTATGTGCCCTCTCACCACGATGGATCCAGGTTATAACATGTCAGACGACGGTCAGAACGCGTCATGCGGCTCTATGTGCCTCCCTCACATGATAAATCCCTGTTATAACATGTTAGGCGACGGCCAGATGCATTCGAATGCGGTTTGCCCACCAGGGGCCGGATTCATCAAAGTTACTGCAGTAACTTTAACAGCGAATTGTAAGTGAAGAGCTCAAACACACGGCTTATCGCTCACCATATCGCTTGATGTGACGCGTTATCTGAGCTCTTTGCTTGCAGTTCTCCGTTAAAGTTACTGCAGTAACTTTGATGAATCCGGCCCCAGGACGTCTTTAAAACCGCGGCGATTTTTGTTTCTTTTTGTTTATTTTTGGTTGCTATTTCGTCTTCTTGAAGTGGCTCAGCGAGTCTCAAGTCAATTGGTAGTATAATTTTCAATTATGGGCCTCCCCCACTAGGATAGATCCGAAAAATATGTTCCATTTTTGTAAAGTCCTTGAACCTACCGAAATAGGAGTCCCGGTAGTCTTTTATGCAATCGCACAGTCTCACAGTACAACACCTTCCAAGCATTGAGGATGCAGAAAAAGCAAAGAGGTACTGCTTCATAGGCGCTGAGTCAGATGTTCAATTCCTCGTCTCGCAGTACATTTGCATTTTTTCTGCACATTCGATGTCTGGAAGATACTGCCCTGTGCAGCTGTGCGATTCCATACTTAATTATCGCAGTCTCTAACTCGGTAAGTTCAAGGACTTCACAGAAATGGGAGATATTTTTCTACGGAAGAGCCGAAGAGAGATTCCTGCTGTCATGTGCGTTGTCGTCGTCTAAACGTACGCCAGTGATCTCCCCGGCAAGAAAACAGGCCCCTGGGGTCGGATTCATCAACGATTTACCGGACCGGTAACGATGGAACTTAGCGCGAAACCGCCACGTACCGCTAATCGTCAACGCGCGGTGTGGTAGGCCCTGTTCATACTTCGCGACGACAGCGACAAGAGCGACGAGAGCGCAGCGTACGGCCTATGGCCTTTGTCATACCATCGCTCTTCGCTAGCGAAGGTGATGGACAACTAACATAATTGGGGAAGGGACGGTATCAGACGTTGTGGAGGGGCAGACGCCTGTAGCAGTTGTCCGATCCACCGCTAGCGAAGCCTCGCTAGCGGGGTGTCATACTTTCGAGCGATACGGCATCGCTACCGATGCGACCGCGTCGCTGAGCTGAGAAGAGCGTCGGCCAGCATCGGTAGCGATGCTACGACGCAGCTGCACACAACGCTATTAACTGCGCGCCTATTCGCTAGCTTCACGCTAGCGAAGAGACTTCGCTCATCGCTCTGTTCGTCGCCTTCGCTCGGGGTGAGCGAAGGTATGACATAGGCCTACGCCGGAGAATTATGAACAGACGACAGCAGCGACTGGAGCGACAGCGCCGGCGCTCGAGTATGAACAGATTTCGGCGGCGCTCCCTCGGTTTTAATCGATATGCATGTTTTCCACGGGCGACGAGTCGCTCTCGTCGCGAAGTATGAACATGCCTGAAGGTTTCTTGTAAAAACCGTTGTAACGGTTACCAGCAGCCAGATTCATCAACGATAGCGCTGGTATCACCTCACCGCGGATTCACCATACCGGCCTACGTAGTATGTGATACAGAGAGACAGAGATACAGACACGACAACCGATATGTAGTTACCGGCCGGTAAGCGGTTGATGAATCTGGCTCCAGGCTAGGGCGTCGGGTAAACACCGCGATCAAGTGCTGGTAACGCTCTACTACTAATGTCTGACCCAGTAGCAACGAATATGGCGCGCTGCCAAGTGTAGTCAGACGCATGCGCGGCATCCTTCACAGCGTCCTTCGAGGATTACAAGGGCGAGTAAATTTCTGGCAAGCAGTCGGCTAGGTAAATCTGTGGTAGCGATTCAGCGACTCCCTCGTTGATAAATCCGCACCCTGGCCAGGATTTCACCTCTGTCTGAACAGATTTGAGACGAACAGCAGATAAAAGGGCAGCAGCACTCTCAAATAAACTTTGCAATCTAGCACTCCATTTATTTATTTTTATGTTTATTATTGCACCATTTGAGCAGACATGAGAACATAATGAGGAAATATAGGGACATTGACATGCAAATACTGAACTTTTGAACAAATGGGTAAAAGAGAATGAAATAAAGCAAATAAAACGAGAAAATGCATAGCTGAAGACAATAATGGAACAGCTGCAGAACAAAATTCGTTTAAATTCAAGAAAAAACGCCACTCCTATAGGATGAACATCCTGCCGTTTCAACTTCGCGAAACAAAGGGCACTTGACTAGATGCCGCGCAGCAGATAACACAGTCATAGCTTCACTGGCGCACGCACGACGAAAGATAACTGATCCGCGTTCGAGAGCACACATTTGAACCGCAGCGTCAGCGTCACGTACGTCAAAAGATATTGAGTCTCGCTATTCGAGCTGACGAATCTGTCTCGCGAACATCTTCCTACTAATCCATCTGCACTCAGTCGTGATAATGGCTAATCCCATCAAGACTAATGAGGGCCTCTGGGCCAGCAAAAAGAGAACTCTTGGGAGGTCCTGGGCACAAATTCATCACGCTTTACAGTCTACAGCAAACGGTTGAACGGAAAGGCCGGTAAATCGTTGAAATTCTTGCTACCTTTCATTTAAACAGAACCAGGGAGTGGACTCCAGCTTTATAGAGTTCGTGGCGCTGAACTTAAATAGGTGGACGGTGAAAGGAAATTTTGATGGCTTTACTATAACCTGCAATTTAAACTGAGTAAACACTCTAACGGCGCACGTAGTGCAGTCGAAGGAGTTGCCGACTGTCGCGTGCACCCGATACCAGGTTCCTGGTTGGGATTCTCCGCCCAGATCAACCAAGCCTTCCATCCCTATGGAGTCGGTGAATTGGTACCAGACTTGTCTAGGAACGATAAAGCGTTGACTTGTTCATCGACTGGCCACCGCAAATCATTGTATGGCCACATACGCATTCATGTCGCCTCCACGACATTCCGTAGAAGTAGTATGCGTGGCGCGTTCCAAAAGGGTTTGAGTAACGCCCTTGTTTATCCTTTAAACACTCCAATATGTTGGTAAGCAAGATAGATCCAAAGACAAAAGGATAAAAACGGCATTACTCAATCCTTTTTAGGATGCGCCACGCATTCTACTTCTACGGGCTGCGTTAGAGACGATCTGAATGTATATTTTGCTTAGGCAATGACTTGCGGTGGCCAGCCGATGAGCAACTCAGCGTTTTATCCTTCCCAGATAAGTCTGGTACCAATTTGCCAACCCTAGAGGGATGGAAGTCTTGGTTGTGCTAGGCGGGATCTGAACATAGAACCTGGTATTGGGTGCCTGCGACAGCTGGGACCTCCTCCGACTGCGCTACACGCACCCATAGAGCCCATAGTAAATATGTATGAGCCAGTATCCTACTATCCTACTATGCATAGAGGAAGGTTTTTGTCTGCCGTGTATTCTGGGGAACTTCGTAAACTTTGCGGATTCCATGGTTTTTTCGTTAACCTGCCGGATGCAACGCGTGTTAGAGGGGGTGCGCGGTTGTGATGACGATTTTCCTCGCTATTTCTCCTACTATGGTTTCATATTACAACGAAATTCTAGAACTGGAGGAGATTACGACAAGCAAAGCGCAACACGCTGCTAAATCGTGAGCTGTTCATTGAAGAAATCCACGCCTACGAGGGAGTACCGCCCTCCCCCTCCCCCCCCCCCCCCTACAAACCCACACCTGTTGCTTCCAGTTCATGTGCTTACCTGCAAACACCGTTAGCGATACTCTTGACCAAGCAGTTAAAGACAAGACCACTCGGGTAATTCTTTTTCAAATATTTCTCGTGCAAAAACGATCACAATTAAGAGATGTGAGGAAACAGTTTTCGGAACGATGAAAACGAAGAAAAAAACGAAAAGAAAACAGAACGAAGTTGCGAAACGGCCCCAAAATCTATCAGCAGTCACCGAACCAGACCACTCAATGAAGAGAACGAGGCAGTGTTCCTTATCTAATCAGCCATCAATGGAGCCGACACGTTAAAGTGGAATGTTGCAACAAGTTATGGCATCCGTAAAACCCTCTAGCCAGGTGTGAAACTGGTGAGCAGAGAACAAAGGACGTGATGTCGTCAAACTGAAAGGAGGCATTTCAGACGAAATAGTACGGTCCCAGGTGTATGCCTGAACGCTAAAATGAACGCCGTTACATCCTCCAAATAGTAGAAAAGTATGCTCCGACTTTGCAAAGCTTGAACCTACCGAACTACGAGTCGTGAACGTTTATTATGAGACCTCATGTCGCACATTGCACTACCGAACATCGAGTATGCAGAAAAAAAAGCAAAAATACGGCCTATTAGATACGGGGTCAGGAGTTCGATTCTTAACCCTGCTGTATTTTTGCATTTTTCTCTGTAGTTTATGTTGGAAGGTGCGAATATGCGACATCATAGGAGCTTTCAGGGCCACTAGTAGGTTCAAGGACTCTGCAAAAATGGAGTACACGTTTCCACTATTTGAAGGGTGGAGCTTCTCAAAGTGATCATTGTTCCTATGTTGGACAATTCCTTCATTTTGGCGGGCGTTCTTAAGGTTCTGCTGAACACATATCAGTTTGTTAGTGAATTTTACACTGAGTTCAAGGACGATCATACACGGTCGTAACATCTGATTGTCTTTTCTTTTCGTCTTTTGTTAGGCTTTCTAAATCAGGAACTATTCAAAAGTGCTGAACTAGCTCTGAGGTTAACAAATTAGTCCGAAGTATTGCATTGTTTATTTATTCATTTATTGCACTCATAGTTGCGCTCTAATTGAATCAAAACTTATAGCAGTAACAAAATATAATGCTTCTCGATCCTATTCGTCGAATTAGAAGAAAATGTATTAATTGAACAGAGAAAAATCGTAGCAGATCAAGATCATTATTAATATTACGTAACATATTCGGGTAAAGCGAATACATCCGAACAGAACCAGAAGCTCTATAATTCCCTAGAGGAGACCTGCATATCCCAAATCGGTTTCAGCTGTTGCTCTTCGTAGCGTTCGGATTGATCCAATCTCTTTTGAAATCCTATGAGAGCAATTTTCGCAGAGCAAGATAAATAGCCACGGAGAACCAAAATCAAACAAACCGGACGTAAACAACAAAATATGCCGGATCTATCCAGTCCGGGGGTCACATAACTAAAAAGCAGGTAACAAAATGAATTTGACTTACCAAGCGGCTACTAGAGAACGAGTTGAGACCTAGAAGAAACCGAAAACGAACGAACAAACAAACAAAAAATAGAAAATCGCCGCGGTTTACAACCATCTCAGCGCGCAAAGAACGACGGAATGGAGGCAAGCCGCGTGCTGACATGTTATATCGAGGATCTAACATGGTGAATAGGGCGCATGAAGCTGCATGCCGCGTGCTGACCGCCGGCTAACATGTTATAACCAGGATCCAACATAGTGAGGAGGGCACACAAACTTGCCGACTTACAACCGCAACAAATGCAATTTTTCGTTTTTTTTTTTTCTTTGTGATTTTTCTTGTTTAGGGTCCTATGTTGATCTGTAGGAGCCGCTCGGTAAGTCTCAAGTGAATTTGTTACATGTAACATTTTTTAGTTATGTGGCCCCCCGGACTAGGATAGATCCAATATGCCCTCTTAAACGCTGTATAGGACTAAAATACGTAACGATATAATGAAAAAGAGGACCACACATCGCCGCCGGCCAGTATCTTCGCGGCAATAAGATCCGCTAGTGGTTGAAGTTGGTACAAATTTGGCAGTGAGGCTGGAGAAACGTCTTCAGCTCTACATGAACGCCGGTTATCTGCCCGGTAAGATGACCTATCCGTGGACACGACATTGTTGCTCTGACAGTAGAGCTAACGACCTGTTTGTAGCCAGTCCTTGATTTCTGTAGTGGCCCATGTGACCCCTATAGGTCGCACCGCTCCAGAAACCAAAGTGTAAATGAAGCAGTTCGTTAGTCCTACAGTCAGACCAAAGATGCCCTGCCTACAGATGGACCAGCCTACTGGTCAGATAACTGGCATTCATGCGGAGCTGAAGACATTTCTCCAGTCCTACTGCCAAATTTGTACCAGCTTGAGCTACTTGTGAATCCTGCTGTCGCGAAAATACTGGCTGGCGGTGAGGTGTGGTCCTATTTTCCATTACATCGTTACGTGTTTTGCCCATGTTTATGGGAGTGATAAGCAGATAAAACAGAATGCTAGCGCTTTACGGTACTACAACAGCGACACTCAGGAGCTCCGTCGAGCATCACACACAACGACTGCGTGATCAATCTTGCGTCACGGCTGCTGACCTTTACAGCCGCCGAAGAAACTGTCGTGCGCGATATGAAAAAGCGCGCTTCCCGCAAACTGGGACGCTGTTTTTGCGTTAGCCGACATGGCTATCGCCATGTCGCCGTCACTGAATCACTGTCGTATCGTCGAGCAGCTATGACTGTATCGTATAGAGCCACTGGACCGATAAAGTGGACATTCTTCTACACGAAAGTGAAGGAAAAATATAAAAATTTGGATCTCTGCGTGCTTCGTCAGGCCCAATATTGATATTAAGTTGCTTTTGGTGCTACCAGAAACGTATCCACTCGGTTAGGGACCTGCAGGAGCACAACGAAGCAGGAGTACACCGTCATAAGTCTCTTACCTGAATTTAGAAAAAAACCCTCATGGGTATCATCCTATGTACCAGGTTTGGATTCACCAACCTTGCGGTAAAGGCAAGGAATATCCGGAAGATCATCGAGTATCCCATAACTATCAGCATACCCGCGACCAGGGGTCGGGATTGATCAACAACTTACAGCAATTTAACGGAGAAAATACAGCCGAAATTCCTGATAGCGTGGCTTATCAACAAGCGATATGGTGAAGTGTTTCACAGTATCGCTTAATAAGCCGCGCTATCAGGAATTCCAGCTGTATTTTCTCCGTTAAATTGCTGTAACTCGTTGATCAATCCCGACCCCTGGTCGCGGGTATGCTGATAGTTATGGGATACTCGATGATCTTCAGATAAGTGGATACGGCATATGATGGTTGCCACATCGTATGATGTTCCCTTTTGCCCAGAATACTCGAATTTTAAGGAATTCTCGGATCTATCCTAGTCCGTGGGGCCATATAACTAAAAGGTATTATATGTAACAAATTTATATTTTTAATTTTCAAAATTTTTTCAGACTTTCCGAGCGGCTCCTATAGAACAACATAGGACCCTAAATAAGAAAAAGTTACAAAGAGAAAAAAAAAGAAAAATTACATTTGTAGCGGTTGTAAGCCGGCAAACTTGTGTGCCCTCCTCACCATGTTAGATCCTAGTTATAACATGTCAGGCGGTGGTCAGCACGCGATATGCGGCTTCACCCGCCCTCTTCACCATGTCAGATACTGGTTATAACATGGCAGCCGACGGTCAGCACGCGGCATGCTTCCATTCCGTAGCTCCTTGCCCGCCGAGACGGTTGTAAAACGCGGCGTTTTTTGTTTGTTCGTTTTTTGGTTTCTTTGAGGTTCCAACTCGTTCTCTAGGAGCCACTCGGTAAGCCTCAATTAATTTTGTTACCTACTTTTTAGTTATGTGGCCCCCGGACTAGGACAGATCCGAATTCTCTTTTCTTTTTCAAGGACCATAATGGCTCAAAAATTTTCTTCGAGCGCAGAAAGGTAGTAACTTTTTGCCTAAAGATGTTGCATTGGGCACTCGTCTAGGACATCGCGAAATCTCTTTGATTGATAGTGTAAATTTGCTTACTTTAAACATTCCATCTGCAATATGTTCAGTTTAATCTCAAAAGCGTCAAGTTTACCTAAAAGTCTGTCCAGATTGATTTGAAAAATGACCAAATTGACGTGAAAATGGTATACACCCCTCTAGACAACGTTCCATGAACCTTCTGCCACACTTTGATAGAAACGAACATAATCTTTAAGAATATTGGAGGGGAAGATAGATACAAACAGGTAAGACATCTTTACCAATCCAAAAGGAAAGATATTATCAAATAGAAAATAGAAATACAGAGTATTAAGAAGCTCCAGTAACAAGAATTAAAGCTGCAGACCAGGCTGCTGACGAGAAATCGCCACTACAGTTATGCTGTAAACTGATGGACACCGCACACATAGCAATGAAACAGCGCTGGTCTGATTCATACATCGCAGTGACTAACACTACGCACACAATTGCGAACACGCCAACCACTTAGGACCTATACGCACGAATTCTTTGGCGGCGTTTTCGGCGAAAATATGTTCCTTCATTCGTTTGAAAGCAATCTAAGCTCTGAGATAGATGGCTGAAGCGCTTAATTGTGCAATCCTAGTTGGTGGTGGCAGCTCATAAACCATTTCCCGACACGACGAAACACAATAAATAGGCAATTAAGTAAACTACACCAACCTCGTTGCCCAAGTATGTTCAGCTTCCAAGTTCTTAGTCGGGAGAGGGGAGCCTAAGAAGAACCATTCTCATGCAAATCTGGTAAGGGAGGAACCCTACTAGATTTGCACCGAGAACGGATCATCTTCTAGCAGCGAAAACAGACGACATCAGTAAAACAAATAAAAAATAGGCCAAGATACCAGCTATCGATTAACGTTTTACATACGGACAAGACAATGCACTTCACGTTCTAACCATAAGAGCCTGTTCGCACTCCGTGACGGCAGCATCAGAGCAAATCGTACGTATCGATTTTTTCCAGGCGATAGCTCGACACTAATCGATACGTACGCTTTGCCCTATTGATCCCTACGCGAAGTATGGACAGGTCCTAATCATTTGCAAGCGTCCCGACCAAGTTCAAAAATGTCACGTTCGTCACGTATCCTGTGTTATTTACTAGGGGGGGGGGGGGGCAAAAGTAATGAGACACCCCATTGCGTGTCCATAGATCTCGTGGCTGGAGTCTGGTTTCACGCTTGTCGTATTTGTATGTTTGTATGCTACTTACTGAAGCCCATCTGAGAAGTTACCACTTCCGCCCTTTCCAGAAGCATGCCGAAACCCCAGTCTGTCTCGTGCCGAAACCCCGGTCTGACGAGTCGACCTGTGTCGCGCAAATCTCGCCCAATTCCCAACCCCGAGCAGCCTGTGCTCAATATTCACGCAAGATGAGAAGTACGTCTTCTACCTTAACCCTGCCAAGCAGCGATTCTGGGTGAGGTCTGGTGACCTGTTACCGACCTTCGTTCGGCGAGATGTTCACGGCGAGAAGCACCTTTGGAGCTTTTGGGTCTGCGCCCGTGGATAGATTTACCGGAAGCTGTTTCCCAAGAGCACTACGATGAACTCCAAGGCCATGGTGAACGAAATAGAAGAGATGGACCGGCGACTCGCTCTTATCCATTCGCAGCGCTTCAAGAAGGTCCTCCTCTTCAACAACGCCGCACCCCATCGGGAACAAGTAACCACGGATAAGCTTGGCCAGCTGGGCTACGTTCACATGCTTCACCCATCGTATTCGCCGGACATCTCTCTATGCGACTACCACCACTTCTTGGGCCTACGGGACTTCCTGTTGGAAGGGACACAAGAACCCAAGCAGTGCTTGACAACCATATCGAGCAGTTGATCAACGCCAGGCCCAAGCAGTTCCGGAAGGATGGGATCAGGAAGTTGGCTGAGCGATAGCAGCAAGGTTCTTGCCCTTAATGGCAAATACATTCCTCAGCATCGTTGAGTTGTAATTGAGTTATAAGGAGATAAAGATTTTTTTCATTTTGCCCCCCCCCCCCCCTAATAATTTGATTTCGTCAGTGCAGTTCACAGTAAAGGTACTAAAGAAGTTAATGACTCGTATAAAAGCTTACGATAAATAGAAATTTTCTGACATATGAACGGTATGGATTGCGCCATGCACTCTTCTGAAAAACTGTATTTTACACTCGATTGATTGTTTTTCGCTTGAATACCTGTTATAAGTTCTCCGCATAATGACCGTATCGATTGATTGTGTTTCTTTTAAAATTTAAAATTTAAAAACACACTACAGCTTGAGAAAAATCCAAGATATCTTTAAAAATGCAGGAACTATTTGAAAGGTTCCAACATTACTGCTAGTGAAACATTTTAAGATGTTTGGGACTCATATGAAATCACAGGATAGCAGAAATTCTGTCACGTTTAAATGGTAAAGATCGCGCCACGCCCACGCCCGAAACCTTGCATTTCAGACTCGATTGATTGTGCATGACGCAAAACTTCAAGGTGAACTTCAAGCTAAATGGAGAGGTTAATCGTCATGACTGTAGCTACTGGGCGACGGAAAACGTCAAAACAAGCACAGCACATCAAGCATTGAGACCACGCACAATCAATCGAGTCTGAAATGCAAGGTTCTTGGCGCAATCTTGACTACGGCGCAGAAATCTTTCTACTCTACCCTGTGCTTTCACATGAGTTTCAAACATCTTTAAAGCTTCGCTAGTAGCCATGTTAGAATCTTTCAAATAGTACCTACATTTTTTTTAGGATACCATGCATTTTTCGCAAGCCGTACTGTGTTTTTCAGATTTAAACCTTAAAAGAAGCACAAATCAGTTGATACGGCCACCTTGTGGAGAAACTGTAACAAGTATGCAAGCCAAGCACAATGAATCGAAAGTAAAAAGCAAAATTTCAGACGAGTGCATGGCGAATTCTATACCCCTTATTTTTCAGAAAATTTCTAATTTCTTAAGCTTTCATATGAGCCCACGACTTTTTCAGTTCCTTTACTGTGAGCAAAGATATCACATTTCAAACAGTGTGTACATTTTTTTGTTTCAATACTAAAGACATTCAGTTGCTGTGAAATCGTTTAAGAGCGGCCATCACTAACTAGGATTGCACCTGCTTAATCATTAGTGCAGTAGTATTAGTCATCAGCTAAGCTCATCAGTCATCACATCTCTTCAACTACAGTCAACTGAAGCACCAGGAGACATTGTTCCAGTGAAAGGAAGAGAACAAGGGAGGGGAAGAGCGGACTCTGTCCACTATACGGGAAGGAAAGTGAACCAGAAGAGCGATTAAACCCTAAACCAGCCCACAGTGGCTTCCGCGGCTGGGTCGTATTTAAATTTCGGATTTCGAGGCCCTTCTCGTCTCACTGAAAGCACGTGAACCAATCAATGTCACCCCAGTTCTCCCTTTCTGAGAGTTATTGTTTTCTTCCTGTGCCTAGCATACTTCCTTCCTGTGTTTTGCTTCGCGTAAACAAAAGACACATAAAAAGACGCGAAAACAAACCCATGAAGCACATATATAGAAAAGAAAGTATAATGAGGATAAAAAAGCATTAAAAAGGGCATAAGATCGTACCAAACTTGATAGCGACCCTTAGAAGAGATGACAGAATCCTTCTCAAAAAAGAGCAGCTACCCTTCGCAGAGAGTGCACCAAAATCCATCTCTGAATTCGTAACGAGCAGCGTAAAGGCGCCCAGCCAGTATCATAGGTTTAACGCGCCCCAATTCCAAATGCAGTGACATAGAAACCACGGGCAGCTTCACGGATCGTTGGCGTTCTTGACCTCGAACTGGTCTGCATGGCACTTATGTCACAACGAAAAACAACGATATGTCGATCCATTAAGTCCTGCTGACCTCCAACTGGTCGATTCAGCAGCTTATAAAAACTATAAACGTAAAATATAAAAATTATAAAGATAAAATATAAAAAATAAAATATATGAATCACATGAGAAGATAGAAATTCAAAGAAATAATGAATGGTGTAAAGCGTTAATTTTTTAAATTTTTAATAATAAAACAATGTTACATAAAATATAAGGTACAAAAAAGGTTCGTTTCGCCACTTTCTTCAGACGAACCTTTGGGTTATGCTTAAAAAGTTAAGAATATCCTTATTATATAAAGGAAGAAAAAACTGAACGCGTACCAGCAGAGGTCCATCGTATCATCATCATCATCATCATTTTCATTAGCGTCTGTCCCGCTTGGTGGCGGGGTCCGCTCTTCTGGTGTGGTGACGCCAATTCTCCCGATCAAATGCTTGATCAGGGTGCACACCAGCCATCTCTAAGTCCAAGCGCAACGTATCTAGCCAACGTTGCTTCGGGCGTCCTCTGGGCCGCTTTCCAGGGACCACAAGATTCAGGCCAATCTTACACACGGTGTCGTCGTTAGCGCGAAGGACGTGGCCGTACCATCGAAGACGAGCTTCGCGCAGCTTCTCGGATATCGGGGCGACACCGAACCACTGTCGTATGGTGTCGTTACGAACGCGGTCCAAACGCGTAACTCCAGCCGTCCACCGTAGCATCTTCGTTTCCATTACACTGAGGCGGCTTTCAACTTCCTTCGTCACGGGCCAGCACTCAGCACCGTACGTCGCTACTGGGCGGACTACTGTTCTATACACCCTCGATTTGAGGTGCTCAGGTATTGTCCTGTCGCAAAGCACCCCAGTCAGCGAGCGCCATTTGGACCAGGCTGCACTCACACGCGCATTCACCTCCATCTTTAAGCTGCCATCGGACGTGACTGTTGACCCAAGATACTTGAAAGATGTCACTCGTGAGAGCTCAGTACCATCGATCTTAATAGATCCGTGCTCATTCACATCCGTCGTCAAGTATTCCGTCTTTTTGACGTTTAGCTTGAGACCGAACAATGCCAAACGATCGCACCACGCCTGTGCCTGTCGCTCGAGGTCGGTTTTGTCTTCACATGCAAGCATAACGTCGTCAGCATACAGCAGCGTCCAAGGTGCCGCCATTTGGAGATCTCGTGAGATTGCATCCATCACGACCACGAAGAGCAGTGGGGATAGCGCAGATCCCTGATGCACCCCTACAGAGATGGAAAACTCCATCGAGGTGCCCGCTGGCGCTCGCACTCGACTCCTTGGGCAAGAGTATAGAATGCGCACCCACTCAATAAGCTCTTCAGGGATACCATGTTGTCGCAACGCGTACCATATAACATCTCGCGGAACGCGGTCGAAGGCCTTCTCCAAGTCCAGGAAGGCAAAATGCACCGGTTTCTGTTTCTCGCGGTGCTTCTCTAGCAGAAGACGAACGGCGTGAATGGCATCAACGGTGCCACAGCCAGATACGAAACCACACTGATTCGTGGAAAGCTGTACGACATCCCGGATACGTCCGTCGACAATTCGCTCAAAGATTTTCATGGTGTGCGAAAGAAGACGAATTGGACGATAACTGGCGCAGTCTGCAGGACTGCCCCTCTTCTTCCAAATCGGGATGGTCGTGCTTTGCTGCCAACCCTCAGGCACTTTCTTCTCAGCAACAACCTGATTGAAAAACGCAGTCAGCCAGTCAGCAGGGCACCAGCCCTTCGACTTCCACAGGTCAGCTGGCAGGTCATCGGGACCAGTGGCTTTGCCTGACTTCATCTTCATCAGGGCTGCTTCAGTTTCGCTCACTGTGATCTTCTGTTGCTCCGATGTGACCATTAAGGTCACCTGCCACAAGTCACCTGCCACAACAACCATATCTTGTGACGGTACTTCCGCTGTCTTCTCATCAAGCAGGGACCAGAATTCGTCCTTGGTTTGCTCGGAACAGCCTGTCTGCGGAGCATACGCAGAAAGAAAATGGCATCGTCGCTCTTCTACGGCGACAACAATCTTCATCAAGCGGTCATCGAAACGTTCTACGCTTGCAATCGCGTCACGGAAACGCTCGGAGACGATCACACCGACACCATTGGTGGTCCTGGGACTTCCACATAGAACGGCCTTGAAGCCACGTCCTATGTCCCTTGACTTGTTGCAGGACCACCTCGTCTCCTGCACCGCACAGAAATCTATCTTTCTTCGCTCCAATGCTTCTACCAACTCGCACGAGCGGCCCGTCAACGTACCCACATTCAACGTTGCTACGCGGGTCTTGCCTACGTTACGGGACTTTCGGACTAGCTCAGTTGCCCCCCGATGCCGTCCTCGCATCAGGGACCCTCGCATACTTCTCACACCCGCCGGGCTTTGCGAGTGCGCGTCGGCTCCCGCGGACGCCGTAGCATTATCTCGAGAAGTCTGAAACGCCATCAACCATATGATGTGACATGGGTCTTCATAGGCCGGCCTGTCACTAGGGCCTGTCGCCTGCATTCGAATGTCCGTGTTTGGCTCGGCTTGCAAAAGCAAGCAGTTTCCAGTGGCACCACGTGGAGGAACGGACATCGCCACCAGAGGTCCATCGTATCGTTTCCTGAAATTTCAAACCTTGTCTTCACTTCTTTTGAAACGGATGAGAAATGCGTTTTGAAAAGAAGTCACTATGAATTTCATGAATCGGAAATCTTTCTTGACATTCTCAGACAGAATCTTGTTTGCACCACATTCGTTTCGATTTTGAAGGTGTCCAGTTTGATTTTACAAAAAATGTCCTGCTCGACGTGAAAATGGTGCATTCGATCGAAGTTGTATGACTCCGATCGAATACACCATTTTCACGTCGAGTTGGGCACTTTTGCAAAATCAAACTGGACACCTTCAAAATCAAAACGGATGTGACGCAAATTAGACTCTGTCAAAGAATGTCAAGAACGATTTTCGATTTATGAAATTCACAATGACTTCCTTTTTAAAATGCATTACTCGCCCGTTCCTAAGTAAAGACAGAGTTTGAAATTTCAGAAAATTTTCACTCGTTTAGCTTCAAGAATAGTTTGAAGCTTATGTGACAAATCGGAAAAGTAGAAATCTTTTGTGCAGCCATGCACTAGTCAAATACGCCACTCTGTTTACCCGATCGATAGTGCAAACCCCGTTTACTTGCAGATGCACAATGGAGATATTCACCATAGACATTCGCGTTCACTACGCCACTAATTAGTGCATAACTCCGCGACCACATAATTTTTGCTACCAGCCAAATGGAAATCACGACGTATTTCATTTATTTATTCATAGATGCGCTCTAATCGAATGAAACAAACTTTATAACAGTGACAGAAGTACAATATAATGCTTCTCGAACCTATTCGTAATATTTATTATTATTATTTATTCGTGCTACTATTAGGGCAAGTAATGAGACAAGTTGAAAAAATCTTTATCTCTTCATTACTCATTTACAACTCAACGATGCTGAGGAATGTATTTGCCATTAAGGGCAATGACCTTGCTGCCATCGCTCAGCCAACTTCCTGATCTCATCCTTCCAGAACTGCTTGGGCCTGGTGTTGATCAACTGCTCGATATGGTTGTCAAGGACTGCTTGGATTCTTGTGTCCCTTCCGACCAGGAAGTCCTGTAGGCTGAAGAAGTAGTGGTAGTCGCATGGAGAGATGTCCGGCGAATACGGTGGGTGAGGCATGTGAACGTAGCCCAGCTGGCCAAGCTTATCCGTGGTTACTTGTTCCCGATGCGGTGCGGTGTTGTCGAAGAGAAGAACCTTCTTGAAGCGCTGCGAATGAATAAGAGCGAGTCGCCAGCCCATCTCTTCTACTTCGTTCACCATGGCCTTGGAGTTCATCGCAGTGCTCTTGGGAAACAGCTTCCGGTAAATCGATCCATGGGCGCAGACCCCAAAGCTCCAAAGGTGCTTCTCGCCGTGAACACCTCGCCGAATGAAGGTCGGTAACAGGTCACCTTAACCCTGCCAAGCAGCCAGTCTGGGCCTCACCCAGACTGGTTGCTTGGGAGGGTTAAGGTAGAAGACGGGTTTCTCATCTTGCGTGAATATTGAGCCCAGACTGCTCGGGGTTGGGAATTGGGGGAGATTTGCGCGACACAGGTCGACTCGTCAGACTGGGGTTTCGGCATGAGAGGGGCTGGGGTTTTGGCATGCTTCTGGAAAGGGTGGAAGTGGTAACTTCTCAGATGGGCTTCAGTAAGTAGCATACAAACATACAAATACGACAAGCACGAAGCCAGACTCCAGCCACGAGATATATGGACACGGCATGGGGTGTCTCATTAGTTTTGCCCCCCCCCCCCCCAATATTATTCGTATTCGTGTCGGAGAAATGCTAGCCCTATCTGTCGTTTTAATTAGCTCAAAAACTGTCGCCTTCCTCTGCATTAAAATAAGCCAAAACCCATTCTTTTTCTCTATGAGAAAACAAAATTTATGAAAATAAAACATTCTGTTCAGATTAATAGTGTAAATAAACTATTAATTCTCGAAAAATAGTGCATTTTTTGCATTTTTAAGCAAACATTTATTTTGACCGTTTTGCAGATCTTTCTAATATAGTAGACGTTTGCTTTGACCAGCAATTTTACAGCCGGCTTCAAATTGACTTTTATTTTTGTCTTGCCAAGTGTCCAGTGTTTGCTATGAAGTGTCATATTTTACATGAACACTGCTTGTAAACAAATGGTAATCGTTTCTTCTACGCACGCTTACTCTGGAGCGTAATGCCGTTGAGCAAGTCTTTGGAGCTATAGTCCATAGAAAGAGAATAAAAGAAAGATGGCGGAGAAGGGAGAAAGAGAAGAATATTTGAAAGTCCAGTGAAAGGTCTTTTAAAGTGCTAAGAAACTGAATACGCCCTAGAGTTCCCAACGTTATAACAGTGAAAAAACATTACAGTGCACCCAGCTCCACACGCCGATTAGCGATGGAGCGCGGAAACTCCTTTAGCACCGCCCTCCCCCCCCCCCCCCAACATTTCATCACTTATCCAACATGGCCTGCCTGGTGAAGCGTTTTACTGCTGTTGCTTCCACAATTCCACTTCTGTGGGTATTTAGTTAAGAAATGACGATTATTCCCCAGCTGCAGACTCCCCCTAAGCGACGAAATCAGTTTCGACACGAGCAGCTTGGACCCACCAGTAAGACGCTTCAGCAGGCAGGCCATGTTGGATAAGTGACGAAATCTTGGAGGGGGGGGGGGGGGGGGTGCGCCCAAAAATTTCCGCGCTCCATTGCTAATCAGCATGTGGATTAGCAGCAGCTGGGTGCGCTGTAATTGCACTCATAACAACGTCGCAACTCGACCCCCAGGTCACGAGAGCTGGGTTATACTTCAAGAATTTAAAGAAAAAACCAGGACCCGGACGCAGAAGTATGCGACCAAAGCCCTATACGACATGACGAATCGTTTGTGCAATCATAGAACGCGGGTCATTCTGCACAACAAACGCGGGCATATGGGCGCGAACCGGCTCGCGCCCGTCGCTTCGGGTCGCGATGGCGTCCAGCGTCTAAGAATTAGTATTCAGGGGCCGGATTCAACAATAATTAAACCCATGGGTATGCGGGTTGTAAGGGGTAGAGATAAGATAAGAATCAGGTAGAGATAAGGTAACAGTCGGAAACGCAGGCTTCATCGTGGTTATGTCTACCCCTATACCCACGGGTTAGTCATTGATGAATCTGGCCTCAGGACGGGCACGGTGACACCCACCTTGATTTTCAGGCTCCACACGTGGGTCGCCTCCCCTATAAAGGCATCAGGCATCGTTTGGTTTGATTAGAGTGCCCGGCTACTCACCTCCTGCTGTCGACAATGTGCTAGAAGCGATAAATGCCCAACCATCCCTATTAGAGCGAATCTGGTCTATAACCACATCATTGGGCTAACCTAATACGAAGGACTAATAGGGTTTTGCTGGCCATAAGGTGCATAATTTTCTTGAGCGCCGTCGAGAAGTCAACGTGCTGACTAGAAAAGAATTAAATTCATCTCTCATAACGACGCTTTGTTGCGATCAAAACTCTAGCACCGAGTGGGACTCGAACCCGCACGTCCTGTTGATCGTGCGGGAATGCTCCACGCCATTACACCACCGACGCTGTTTGATCAAACGCAATATCCATACCTCACGGGACCCATCAGCAATCGCCCGAATATGGGTTAGTTTTATGATGGGTCCTACGAGGTGTGGATGTTGCGCTCGACCAAACAGCACCGGTGGTTTAGTGGCGTAGAGCATTCCCGCCCGGTCAGCGGGATGTGCGGGTTCGAGTCCCGTTTGGTGCTAGAGTTTTGATCGCAACAAAACATTATCTGTTATGTGTTAGAGCGTGTGTCCTCGATACCAGCCACTTCAAGCTTAAATAATTTGAATTCTCTACATCGTTTCAATAAAAGATGAAGGTCCAAAGATTGCCGCTGATCAAGCCCTCTTTGGGATAGGACGAGCATTCCGCTTTTTTCTGGCATTGTAATGGCACGTGAAAACCGATTCAAGAGAAGCACGTTATCACTGGTTTCTTTAGCCATGTAGTGGCCAACAAAATCGCAAAAATATCGATCGATATCAATCAGCTGACTCACTCCTCATATTTCATGAAATACACCCGACGGCCACCAATTTCACGCGGACGGACTAACGGACAGGTAAACAGATGCGTTAACTCCATTGTATCACGACATCAGAAGGACTTCAACTCGAGCGCTCAACCCCAGGAGGTAAACCGCTGTTATCGATCGATATGTATTGATCGGCCGATCGATGCTCTGTCCACTGGCTACGAGCCGATCAACAGTCACGGTGCCTCACCTTTCTCAAGGAAATATCGAAAATCGATCCGTTGACCGACTCACATTCTTTGGGGCCCGCCCATCGGTCACTAATTTTGCCTGGACGGAGGCGTAGTCAGACACTCAGATTAACTTAAACGGCAGGACATGAAAAGGAATTCATCTCACACGATTGGCTAAATAGCTATTATCGATCGATATTGATTGGTTGATTGCATCGATCCCACTTCGAGGGAGTATCGACCGACGAAGATCAGTTGACTGTGTTATATGTTGATTGACTGATTGGCTCATCGATGCCTTGTCCACTAGCTACCAGCCGAGCAACAGTCACGGTGCCTCACCTTTCTCCAGGAAATATCGAAAATCGATCCGTTGACCGACTCACATTCTTTGGGGCCCGCCCATCGGCCACTAATTGTAACTGGACGGAGGCTTGGTCAGGCACTCAGACGGATTAACTTAACCGCCAGGATATGACAAGGAATTCACCTCACACGATTGGCTAAATAGCTATTATCGATCGATATTGATTGGTTGATTGCATCGATCCCACTTCGAGGGAGTATCGATCGGCGAAGATCAGTTTACTGTGTTATATTTTAATTGACTGATTGGCTCATCGATGCCTTGTCCACTAGCTACGAGCCGAGCAACAGTCACGATGCCTCACCCCTCACAAGGAAGTATCGATCGAAATCGATCAGTTGATCGACTCACATTCTCTGGAGCCCGCCCATCAGCCACTAATTGTAACTGGACGAAGGTTTGGTCAGGCACTCAGACAGATTAACTTAACCGCCAGGATATGACAAGGAAATCATCTTAAACGGTTGACTACGGGGAACAGCTACTATCGATCGATATTGATTGGTTGATCGATTTTCTTTATTCTTCATGAACCCAACAACCACCATATTGCATCAATCCCAATTCGAGGGAGTATCGATCGAAATCAATCAGCTGACCGACTCACATTCTTTGAAGCCCGCCCACCGGCTATTAATTTTGTCTAGAAAGAGGCATAGACAGACGCTCAGACAGATTACTACAACGTCGAGATATGATGACAAGGGATTCACCTTAAACGGTTGACTAAGGTTAAATATCTATTATCGATCTAAATGTTGCATCGTTCTCATTCCGAGAGGGTATCGATCAACGGGGATTAAAATTAGGTGGGCCGGCCTCGAGCGAGGAGGATCCATTGGACCACTCTGGCACGCGACAGGGACGAATGGAGACGCTGCTGGCGTCCGCTCGAGTAAGTCGATGATCAACGGGACGACAGGTGATACAGGCGATCGATCAACGACGATCAGCTGACTGGTTGCTTGAAGCCAGCCCTTTGATTGGCCAAAAATTTCGCATAGATGGACTCATGGACAGACACACGGACGGAATAACTACTATGTTGCAGAATAGCCTACACGGGATCGTTTCTACGCGCAAGTGGTCCACATTGCGAAAACGTGCCACTAGAGAAGCTCTGCCGGCCATGACAGACAGGCAACACAGAATTGTCTGCAAACGCAACCAACACTGAGCTGCCCGCGGTGGCAGTGCACGAAGATATTGATGTGTCCGCTGATTTTCGCAGAGTGGCGGCCACTTTTTGATGCGCATAAAGAACATGGAAGGTTTCAATGCACACAATGGATCACTTCGAAGGTCACCAATCCAACCGAGATCTCTCATGTAACTTCCAGTGTTATCTCAAAAATTCTCCTCAGATCGCATGCAAATCTCACCACCGAAAGTGTTCCAGAGAGACCTTTCATTTCATAGCGCAGCCTTTTCCAATAACCTACGCGCTTTTTTCTCGGCTAGGGCGGAATTGAATCCGCTTGTCAATTCTTGAACGGAAAAGTAATGAATTCTTCCATTCGCAGCCGGATCTGGATGCAAACTCAGCGAAATTCAAGGGTCCGAAGGATCAATATTCGATATCTGAGTCCATCTCGACAGGCAGACGAGGCTCGTTCATCAGAAACACGATCGAGACTAGAAATGTCAAACAGCAGCGTGCGGACGAAAGCCGAGTCTGATACGAACGAAGCAGCAAGCAGATAAGGCGAGCTCAAAAACAGCGACAGCCATCCACCCATCTGGACATGTGGACGGGTCATTCGACGCCTATGTTGAAAGCAAATGTACCAACGACTTGATCCGTTTAGACAGAACGATGTTTTGTGGCGATTATAACTCTAAACCTAGTCGGGAGGGTGTGACAGCAGGGTGGCAGTTATGTCCGAACTGTCACGCTACACCTGAATTCGACCAAGAACCCTCAATACTATGTGGCCGCACTTGAACCTATAGACACGTTCAGATGAGGAGGTGGTTAGCCAAGGCATCATGTGCCCCTCCGATTAGGATTAATCTAGAACGCACCTCTAGTAACATACAGCGAGGTCCCACCCTTGATCCATACTAGTCTCAAAAAAAATGTATACACTGCTTGAAAGGTAATAGCTTAGCTTACAGTAAAGGTACTGAAAAAGTTAAGGGCTCATACGAAAACTTCAGAAATTGAAATCTTCTGATATGTGCGCGATATAGATTCTTCAGCACTCGTCTGAATTCTTGTATTTTACACTCGATTAATTGTTTTCGCTTGAATACTTGTTCAGTATCTCCATAGAGTGGCCGCATCGATTGATTTGTGGTTCTTTTGAGGTGTAAAACTTAAAAACATATTACGGCTTGCGAAAAATGCAGGGTATCCTACAAATGCAGGTACTATTTGAAAGGCTCTAACATTGCTGCTAGTGAAGCTTTTGAAGATGTCTGAGACTTATATGAAAGCATAGGGTAACGAGATTCCTGAGGCGTGTAAACAGTCATGCAAATGGTAAAGATTGCGACATGCCTCCGTCTGAAACCATGCATTTCAGACTCGATTGATTGTGCATGGGCTGAATGCTTGTTATAATCTCGCTACCACTTGGCAACATTAACCTGTGCTGTGCTTCTTTTAGCGTTTAGAACTTGACAATCGCGTGAAAGACTCGTGACATGAGTTTATTGATTACATAATTTATTGTTTTAATAACTCTCTCTACACATATGAGCAAATAACAAGAGTCATGCTCGGCTCTTCGAGGAGAGGAAGTATATTCTGAAGTACAAAAGGTTAAAAGAAGCACAGCACAGATTAATCTGGCCAAGTAGTAACAAGATTGTAATAAGCATTCAGCTCATGCACAATCAATCGAGTCTGAAATGCAAGGTTGCAGGCGGGGGCATGGCGCAGAGTATTTGCACGCCACAGAAATACCGTTACCCTCTGCTTTCAAAAAACGAGTCTCAGAAATCTTCAAGTGTTTCACTACTGAGACGTTAGAACCTTTCAAATAGTACCCGCCTTTTTTTAGTTAAGCTGCATTTTCTCAAGCCGCCGTGTATTTTTAACTCTTAGACCTTAAAGGAGGCACAAGTCAATCGAAACGGCCAGTTTGTGAAGAAATCATTACAAGTATTCAAGCGAAAAACAATCAATCGAGTGTAGAATGGAATACTTCAGACGAGAGGATGACGCATTCAATACCGCCCGCACGTCAGAAAATTTGGATCTATCCTAGTCCAGGGGGGGACACATAATTAAAAAGTAGGTAACAAAATGAATTGAGACTTACCGGGCGGCTCCGGGGAACGAGATGAAACCTAAAAGAACCCAAAAAACGAAAAAAAACAAAAAAAACGCCGCGGTTTTACAACCGACTCGGCGGGCAAAGAGCGACGGAATGGAGGCATGCCGCGTACCTACCACCGGCTGACATGTTATAACCAGGATCTAACATGGTGAGGAGGGCGCATGAAGCCGCACGCCGCCTGCTGACCGCGGTCTGACATGTTATAACCAAGATCTAACATGGTGAGGAGGGCACACAACTTTGCCCGCTTACAACCGCAACAAATGTATTTTTTTCGTTTTTTTTCTTGTTTAGTTCCATGTTGCTCTGTAAGAGAAGCTCGGTAAGTCTCAAGTGGCTTTGTTACATATAATATTTTTTAGTTATGTCGCCCCCCCCCTCGGACTAGGATAGATCCGAAAACTTTTACTTTCTTAAGCTTTCGTATGGGCCCTTAACTTCTTCAGTACCTTTGCTGTTTAAATTTATTACCTTTTCAACAGTGTGTACATTATCTCTGTTCCATTTTCACGTCAAGCTGGACACTTTTCAAATCAAATTGGACACTTTTCACGCCAAATGGCAATGTGTTCACACAATGAGCAGATGAATTAAAACTCTAGAGAATTACTAAAATTTCTCTTCAACAAAAAATTACCGACTTTAGAATCCAGTAGTTCTAGCAGCACCGACCAGACCGGGTTCTGCCCAAATCTTACGCGCGTCCAAGGCCGAACTTCGAAAAACGGTCATCAATTCTGCATCGTAGGTTATGGCAGATGTGTTGCGCGCAGACGAAAAACACACCAGAAAAACAGGAATCCCACAACGCGCATTACAGTCAATTTGACGAACACCACTAGGCATAATATGGTCAACATCCTCTATCCAGTCGGTTGTTTGACTGTCCAAATACGGGCCTACTCGAGCAAATCATGAAAAAATGTACGAAAAAATACACCAAAATACACGCCACTACAGCGTTACCGTCAGTATTAACGGCTAATTCTCGTACGACTTCACGTAGACGCCAAGTAGCATCAGAGTCGTTCATTCTGTATTCACACACTCAAACGCACACGCACAAATTCGATTGATAAACGTAAAAATAACCGGCAGACAGCGCGATAAAATAGAGGAAACGACGGCGGGAGGATAAGAGCAGATATACTACTTACATACATATCATAGATGTATACATAGTACACTTTACATATAGAAATCGATCTATAGAACTGATCAGCGCGTAGAGCGCCGGGGGTAGGAGTGAGCACGAGGTCACTTCACTTACGTACGGAGGGGGGGGGGGGTCCTTCTGTACACAATGAGCTGCAGCACCATCTGCGGACGCCTTCGTACGCGTCCAGTTCCAAGCAATAGAAGCACTCTTTGGGGGAGGAGGATATGCGGCGGCATTGGCGCCGACGTTCTGTTGGAGCCGTCTGCACGTCTTCTGCCAAAAGACGACGACGTCGAGTAGTCGCTTCAAGCAAGATCAACGACTCCAACCAAACGCGACGCTGCTGCTGCACCACACCAGTGTGTGACTCATTTCCCGAGACTTTTCGCCAGCTGTACACCGTTCGAGCGGAGATAAGACGGACTACGGTAGCTTTACAGTAAGCTGGCGACGGCCGACGCGACAACATATGCGCACGAGGTTCTTCGCTGCTCCTTGGAGCAAGCTTAGCTACTCTCCTAGTTGGGAGGGTTGCTCTGAATCTGCGTAGATTACAGACTGTCACGTAGGGCATCAACCGCCTGTTCATAGTCCGCGAGTATAGAAGTGGGAACGAACGTGTCACTCGTTCAAATCATGCAAATCGATCAACAACGGGCCAAACTGCGCCCCGTAAATTGATTCACCGCGCATCTAATCGATACGCAGGCGTCGCTGCGATGGAGCTGACGACAGATCGTCATGCCTCGTTTATACTCCAATCGTCACTAGGCGCGTCATAACGAGAGCTACCAATATTGATTAAGCCGCGAGAACGAATCAATACTGGAGTTGATGAGGGCATCGGGAGCGAATAGGAAAGCACGTACAAATCACACAAATCGATTAGTACCGAGCGACCGCCTTGCGAAAATCGATTTGTCGCGCGTCTAATCAATGTGCATGCCTACCTCGCGTCGGCGCGATGGATCTCTAGACAGATTGTCAGGCTTCGTTTACACTCCAATCGCTGCTCGGCACGTCATAATGAGAGCTACCACCAATATTGATTGAGCCGCGCGACCTAATCAATATTTTGTGACACGTCGCGTGGCGACTAGAGTATAAACGGTGCCTTAGAGCCTGCTCATACTTCGTGACGGAAGCGATTGGTCACACGGGCAAAACATACCTATCGATTTTTGGTCCTTGGGAAAAGTCGATACTTATGATTTATTCGGCCTCCCATCGCGAAGTATAAACAGTCTCCTAAGCGTATTTGACTTCAGCTTTCGCATTGCACATCGTTACGAAATCTACCAATATCTATCGTTTTCGCTTCTAACCGATATAGGGAGCCCGTACGCTCGCGCTCAGGTGCCGTTAAGAGCATGCGTATCGATTAGACTAGCGACCGTGCGTTAATTGATCGTGTGCGCCAATCTTCCCAAAGCATATTTTTCATGCATATTGATTAATCGATCTCCGCGCAAAATTGCACAGTAAATCGATTATCCAGCAACCAAAAACATTGGGCGTACTAAAGCGTCCTAATCACCATCGGCAACTATTAATGTGACACCCCGCGCGGCCATTAGAGTATAAACGATGCTTTAGGCATGATTTGTACGTTGAAATATACAACATCGACCGCTTTCGCGCCTAATCGATAAAGAACGTTCTTATATCATCAAGCCTGAAGTACGAGTACGTTCCTTGAAGGTTGTCTAGAAGCTTTAAAAAACCAGAAAAAGTTGGGTTCATACTTTCTTCGCCTCCACTAGCGCAGTCCTTGTCATAAGGCTAGCTACACTAAAAGCAGCCGTTCACTTCATGAGAATCGATCGGTGCGCTCAATCATGTTGCCGTTAAAAGCATACGTATCGATTAGACCAGGCGCCGCGCGACAAATGATCTCGTGCGGCCATCGAGTAACCATACTCTCCATGCGCATTGATTACAAACGATCCACTACAGGAGAGCAAGTCTTTGGGCAAATCGATTACTTGCACGGCAAATCGATCAGCCGTGCGACGAATTGTCGCGTCGCTCGCGAACTATGAACAGGTGAAGGACGCAGGAAACGGGCTCATTCCCTGCTTCTTTGGAATCTAACCTCCGCACACGGCTCGAAAAGGAGTACAACCAGCTCGTCTCGGAAAACGGGTCAATGGTGGAAGCACTTTCAAGAGCTACTGAACACAGAAATAGAGAGCACATAATCACACATACAAGTCACTACTGAGCAGGGTGTCGTCGTTAACAACGTAAAGTTCCTTAATCATTAACCAATTAATCAGCTCAAACAACAACCTCAGAGGTTAAATGGATCATTAGACTCTTCAACAGGACATCAACAATCAGATAGAATAGTCATCATCATCGTAGATATAGATGCGGCTTTAAATACAGTACACAAGCAGCTAAGCAGCAGCTCTAAACGCTGCCCTAAAACCACCCTAACGTCTTCAGACATCGTCTCGAAGGCTTTGGGTCACCTGTACACATATAGGAAAATAGCTGACCGACACACTAGACCTGGCTGAGAGAATCACTGAGGACTACAGCAGACGGCGGCGGTGGCGGCGATGACGACGAACAACTGTCATGGCGGGCTACTGCGGCTAATCCTCGCCCTGAGAACTCGACTCACGTCAAGAATAGGTTCTGAAGAGCCCAGATGACCATAAAACTATGAGGGGCTCTCCTAGACGGGTGGGGCGCACACCTGCCCTCCCTACTAGGAAAGCTCTCTCGCTCTGCGATTTGGCACTTATCAACGCTCGATAACGCATAATTCGGCCTAATTGACGACGATACCAGCGCGGGAAACCAGCACTACCACTACGACTACTAGTCGCGGGAGTAATAGCAGCGCCGGAGTAGAGCGACAGCGATAGAGAGGTGAGAGGCGTCTGAGATTAGGATCAGTCAGTCAACGGCGGTCGCCCAGAAGGGGGTCAGTCTGGTGGGGGACACCATCGCCAACCACCACCATCAGCGCGACGTCGTTCGTCGGGACTGAGGAAGAGGTTCCGAGTGTGGTCGATGGGGGAAATAGTGCCCGAAATGATGAGTGGGGCGGGTGTTCGGCGACGAAATAGTACGGTAGGCGGCGACGAGGACGACGAGCTCGAGCAGGTGACGAGAACGGAGCCGTCCGGCCGGCCGGCCGGCCCGGACCGACGGGCGACTACCGTTGCCACCGCCGCCATATTGTCGCAGACGCTCGTCCGGATTACTGGCCACCGCCTGCACCGCGGCGGATCACCACAATCGCTCCGGCGACGTTCGGAGAGATAAGGACTGACGTCGATGATAACGTCACCGGGCACTAATGATGGAGCACACCGAGTGCAGCTACCGTACAACCCACTCTTAAGGGGGATCTGGACTTGCAGAGTGGATATAATGCGGCTGATCACGTCACACCCCACCTTTCATACCCAGGGGCGGAACGGTCCTTAGAGCCACTAGCCGTGGCAGTCGCAGAATACTCTGACTTTCCGCTTGCTGCTAGAGCACAGCAGTGGTAGACTGGCAGACGTAATCTGAGACGGTCGTTCGCCAGTCTACCACCGCCGCGCTCTAACAGCAAGCAGAAAGTCGGGATATTCTGAGACTGCCACGGTTTGTGGCTCGAAGGACCGTTCCGCCCTGGGTATGAAACGAAGGGTGTGACGTGATCAGCCGCGTTATATCACTCTGTGGGCCCAGATCCTCGTTAAAAGTGCGTTGTACGGTAGTTGCCTTCGGTGACCTCCGTTATTCGTGGCCGGTGAGACTATCATCACCGTCGTTCCTACGCACGATGAAAACACCGTACGTTGTCCACCAGGATAAGGTGGTGGAAGCTGCCCACACATCACAGTACACAGGGCTCAGACTCTCTTCGAGATCGACTTGTGGCCAACTATCTTCAGCCGGGAATCCCTCAGATGGAGTCATTCTCTCGGAAGACGACTCCAGCTCAAAAGCATCTTGTCGACTCGAAAGCAGCCGCCATGGCCGCCAGCGTCCACTAGCAGCCTAAGGGATCGCTACAGCGCTCACGTAACTTCCTCAAAAGCTCTTCCAGAGGTTTAGAACCAATTCTTCACGCAATAGCGCTATCACTCTCACTCAGAGGGCTTTTTCCAGAACATCCAGTTCAAAACCAACTTGGACTCCATAGATTCCTCTAGTACTTTCGTCCAAACAACTCGGAGATGAATTTTCATGTAAATTTAAATCGTAAGTTTCGTCTTCAATTTGAAATACAGTAGTTATCCTTACTAGAATGGCCCTTGAAAAGGAGACCATATCGCCCATTCGAGCTGGGGAATGCTTCCAGAAGTAAATAACGTGGACAGAACTACTTCAGCTGAGAAATGAACGGTCGTATAGACAGACAGCTCACTGCAAAAACCGTGGAACTAGACTATAGCTCGGAGTTCCGCGGTTTTCGCAGTGAGCTGTCTGTCTATATGACCGTTCATTTCTCAGCTGAAGTAGTTCTGTCCACGTTATTTACTTCTGGAGGCATTCCCCAGTTCGAATGGACAATGTGATCCTTTTGAAGAAACATTCTTGCAAGGATAACTACTGTAATTCCAAATCGAATGTGATGCTCACGATCGTAATTTACATGCAAATTCATCTCAGTAATGTTTGGACGAAAGCAATAGAGGAATCTATGGAGCCCAAGTCCGTTTTGAACTGGATGTTCTAGAAAAAGCGCTCTGCGTGAGAGTGATAGCGCTACATATTGCGTGAAGAATTGGTTCTAAACCTTTGCATGAGCTTCTGAGCTTCTCTACACCAGCATCCTCACGGCATGTAATGACGTTGAATGGCAGAGCAACTGTACAAATACTTCCACTAGTAGGAGTACAGGGTCAAACACCCGGGACGCTGTCATTAGGGACCCAAATCTTAACAAGATCTTCACAAGGAAGTCATCATCTTGTCGAGTCAGACCGTCATGTCGCTCCGCCAATGCACCGGATGGCCTCCTGGGCCAAAATACAGGCGAAGAAGTCGGCCAGAAGCGCTGGAGAACCGCAACATACGCTTGCGACAAGTCCAGGCCAAGGGTGTGCCTTTCGGTTAAACCGTTAAATTTCGTTGAAAAGTATAGACAGCCGCGTAGAATTGTTATAATGGAAAAGTATCAGTGGAACCGCCTTATATACCATTTTCACGACAGGTGGGCACTTTTAAATGAAAACTTGAAACTCCTTGAATTTTGACGACTTTCGAAATCAAACTGAACACCTTCCAAATAAAAGCGAACGCCTTCCAAATTAAACGATTAAATTACTGAAAATTATTTCAACAGCCTTTCCTACTCTTTGGCATTTTTCCAGTACTATTACATTACATTATACAATACAATGACAATGAGTCTGAAAGGCTGTTGAAATAATTTTCAATAATTCAATCATTTAATTTGGAAGGCGGTCGCTTTTATTTGGAAGGTCTTCAGTTAGAATTCGAAGGTCGTCAAAATTCAAGGAGTTTCAAATGTTTCACTTAAAACTGCAGGCTTGCCGTGAAAATGGTACATAAAACGATCTCACTGATACTTCTCGATTAGAACAATGTTGCGCACTTATCTATATTTTAACGAAATTTACCGATTTAACAGAAAATCACACCCTTGGTCCGGGCTTCTGCCAGACGTACCGATGTCAGACCCAAGTAAGAGTTGGTCTAAGAGTTCCAGGTCCCTGAGAGGTCCCTGGGAAACTCTTACCATTAGACATCGTTTTGCGGATATATGTCGCAAATACGGACAGCATTGGGAGATAGGAACATTCCATCCAATCAGACCGCATTGAATAGGCGTGTCATTCAGAAAGGGCATGCACAGTCCCTACCCTGATCGGCTGGCATGTGTTCGGCCTGGGCTCTGCCTGGTTATTATTGGCTGACGTGCTCCTACCTATCAATGCTGCTCACATTCGCGACATGTACCGTCTCGGCATGAGAATCGATCAGAACGGATGCCTTGGGAACGCATATAGGACAAGGAACTGGAAAGTGGGTCAAGGGTTCCTTCCAGGACCACCTAAATGTCATACTAAGACGCCGAAGAGCACAGACTTATCCTGAAGGGACTTCCAACGAACTACGATGGACGGACTTCGTTAGGAATCAGAATCCTGGCGAATCTTCAGAATCTCCTGGCCTTTGAAAGCCAAATCGGCAGATTCTTCGTGGCCAGCCTTACGAACCTGTTGCAGATACAAACGTTTTTCGGTCCTTGGCGGGTAGATGGCCTCATCGCACCAACAAGGCGCCTTGAAACGGATAAGCCAGATAGCCAGCCGCACCCCATATTTCCTTCCTGTGCTGTCCTCCTCGTCAGCTGGGTAATCGCTTCTCTATAGCTTATCCAGATACCTTTGCCAGTGCACTATTTAAGGGTTTAGATCCTGTCAATTTTATCTTAAAATCAACCGGAACCGCCTTTGCAGGGCCACCCACTACTTTCTGCAAAACCCGTCCAACCACCGACCACTGACTGACATATCCTCCCTCACCCAGGCAGGAAGACCACCTCTACCTCCCGCTGCCGCCAGCGCTGTTACACCCGCTTCTTGACCGCACAAATACCACCACCTCACAGCGATTTTTCACGAGGCCGAATCAATACGTCATCATTATGAGCAGCAAAGAATAGAGTTCGACTCTTAAAACACACCAATAAAACGACGACGATGGCGACGATCAATACCAGAGGAGAGACGGAGTCACGGCGAGCGATTCGGAAGTATACAACTGAGCAAACTGCGATTTTTTCGCGGCGGACGCGGCACTGCCGCCGCCGCCGGCTGCACTGCCGAAGCGAGTGGCGGAGGGCCGCTGCCGCCACCAGCACGTCGTTGATCAACAAGGGCTATGCACGGCTCCGAGCCCGATAGGCCTCGATCCGGCGGCAGAATCACTGACGCATGCGCATGCGACGTGCTCGGACCGCTGCTGTGATGTTGTCGGCCGGAGATGGTCTCTGAAAATCGAACACTCTGAGCACTTGGGCGGGCGTCAAAAAACAGGGAATTAAGCCGGCTGCCAATTTCGCAACCGGCACCGCTAGAAGACCAATGTCATGAGCGCAATCAAGCCGTGACGAAATTGGTTCTAAGGAATGCGTCACGCTCAAGTCTAGTTCCTCGCGCTTATTGTGGCTAATTACAAACGAAATAGAAATGCGCTGCGCGGCGCACTATAAAGGGATTGACGGCAACAGCGGAGCATTTCATAGGATACCGTTATCACTATAGGAATGATTCTACCATCACCTGTATCACCTGTCGTCCCGTTGATCATCGACTTGCTCGAGCGGGCGCCAGCAGCGTCTCCATTCGTCCTTGTCGCGTGCCAGAGTGGTCCAATGGATCCTACTCGCTCGAGGGACACGAAGAGCGTCATATCGGTTGTTCAGGACTTTCAAGAAGAAGTCCGACCAACGCGTTGGTGGGCGTCCTGGTGTTCTCTTCCTGGTGATTCTACCATACGGCCACAATTTCTACACCGTAATCTTTTGCTGTCTGCGCCCTCCTAGCTTAGAGATCGCGCGTTGGCATCCACGTTGAGATTCGATCGGTCTCTTGTGCGCCCGCGATGGCACTCCGGGCAAGCGGGTCGTGGTGCAGTGAGTAGGGGGGTCGCTTTGTCAGAGGGAGGCCGGGGGTTCGGTTTTTGCGTTTTTTTTTACGTTTTTTGCGCATTTTCCAGCCGTATGCGCTTCGCCGCTCGAAGGAGCCAGAACCCAGCCGCGGACTCCCCCTGACCGACGAATGCACTCTCCACACGAGCACCTTGGATGCCACCCACCCTGGAGTCCCTTCCCTAGCCTGGTTCTCCGATTGCACAAAGTACGCCTCACCCGACGCCTAAGGTTACGGTGTAGATTCTGTGGCCGTATGGCAAAATCGTGCTTGTTGTTAGTCTTCCATTATTCAGCCCCCTACTCCCAGGAGTTCATATTTAACAACCGTGATGCTTCTTCTGTTCCAGTGAGGCTGGTAGGTGGAAAGGTTTATTCTAGGTCTGACGTTTCAACCATTCCATCGTATCCAGAGGCCCAAAGATGGCTCGAGGGTTTTAATTTGCATGCAACTCGACCAAGCGCTTCCCCGCGCTGCTATTTTCGACCTAAAGTGAAGAACGCCGCAAAGCTCACAAATGCTGTACGCCAACTCACACGACCTTCCACCACTGAGTGTGGCAGTGTCGCTACAACTCGTTGTTAGCAGACCAGTAGCGAATGAGCGAAACAACCAGGGGCCGGATTCATCAACGACTTACAGAGATTTAACGGAGAAATTACAGCCAAAATTCTTGGTAACGTCAACACTCCACCATATCGCCTGTTGGTAAGCCGCGTTACTTCGCCTTTTTTCTCAGGAATTTCGGCCATAATTTCTCCGTTAAATCTCTGTAAGTCGTTGATCAATCGTGCCCCTCCCTGGTCGTTTCGCTCATTCGCTACTGGTCTGCTAACAACGAGCTGCAGCAACACTGTCACACCCAATGGCGGAGGTCATGTGAGCTAGTGTTCAGCATTTATGAGCTTTGCGACGTTCCTCACTTTAGGTCAAAAATCCCAGCGCGAGGAAGCGTTTGCTCTGGCAGCATACAAATTAAAAACTTCGAGTCATTATTAGGTCTTTCAAGACGATGAAACGGTTGGAACGTCAGACGTAGAATCAACTTTTTCACCTACCAACTTCGCTGGCACAGAAACAGAAACTCCGCAGTTGATAACGATGCCGAGGTTATAAGATAAGAAAACATTGAGACTGTTTATGTTTATTTCAGCCAATAACCATGAATAGAACGAGGTTAGGAATAAGAGAAAGGAATTCCATGATTTGCCATGCAGCAGCGTGATCACAAAAAACACCACTCAATCTCAATGATTGTGACTCAATGTCAGTGAATAGCCTTCAGCTTCTCTCTCCTTGAAACCTTGGCACAGTTAGTTCCTGTTGTTGTAGTCAATAATGTGCCAACACGAGGTTTTTTTCGGTAGATCTTTTTGCGGCCTTCCATTTCGACTAATTCATCGTCTCCAGAAGCATAAATGTGGTTCAAGGCTTCTGATATGTAGTTTACATCACTAAGCGCCTTAGCTGCTCTAGCGGTTTTGACATGAAACTGCGACCAAACGCAGAAAGTCTTGGAAGGAGAGATAAGGTCACGTATAGATATACCAATATCGTTAGAACGCAACTGCCCTTTGTTAGTAGACCAGTAAGAGTGAATGAAACACACCGTGCAGTCTACCGTATAAGCGAAATCCTTGGACATGTACGCCTAATAACCTGTTCTGCCTATACGGTAGACTGCACGGTGTGTTTCATTCGGCTCCTGCTGGTCTACTAACAAAGGGCAATTGCGTTCTAACATTGGTATATCTATACGTGACCTTATCTCTCCTTCCTAGGCTTTCCGCGTTTGGTCGCAGTTCCATGTCAGAACCGCTAGAGCAGCTAAGGCGCTTAGTGGTGTAAATTACATATCAGAAGCCTTGCACCACATTTATGCTTCTGGAGACAATGAATTAATCGAAATGGAAGGCCGAAAAAAGATCTACCGAGAAAACCTCGTGTTGGCATATTATTGACTACAACAACATGAACTAACTGTGCCGAGGTTTCAAGGAGAGAGAAGCTGAAGGCTACTTACTGACATTGAGTCACAATCATTGAGATTGAGTGGTGTTTTTTTGTGATCACGCTGTTACATGACCAATCATGCAATTCCTTTTTCTTTTCCTAACCTCGTTCTATTCATGGTTATTAGCTGAAGTAAACGTGAATCGCGAGAATAGGGGTCCGAATAACGGGAGACTAACCCGGCCCGGCTTCAGAAGGTGAAGTGATAACGGTATCTTATAAAACGCTCGCACCGCTGCCCTCAATCCTTTATAATGCGCCGCGCATTTCATTTCTTCTATTAGACACGCTCGAGTAGTTCCTGTGCGGTTCAAAGCGACAATCTCTTGCACATACGTCGACGTTCACTGCATTGCAAGGGCTGATGAACGCATTCTGGTCGGCTAGCCAGTCCATTGAAGGTCTGACCAACCGGCTTTGAGCATAGTACAAATGACAGCCTGGGGCCGAATCCATCAACGACTTACGTAACTTTACCGGAGAATTGTAAGTTTATCAAGCGATATGGTGAACGATAAGCAGCGTTAAAAGCTCAGATATCGCGGCTTATCGCTCACCATATCGCTTGATAAACTTAAGGGCTCCGCACACTTCTGCGGCGTTGCCGCAGCCCTATCCTTCAACATGGGGCAAGGACGCAGAGGCCGCCGGCAACGGCAGCCGGCGCCGTCCCGCACCCGCACACCTTTGCGGCATTGCCGCATCGACGGCAACAATGATTGAAATCATTGTTGCCGTCGGTGCGGCAATGCCGCAGGCAGAGACTCTGCGCTCTACCCGATCGCGACGGGGAACTGGAAGTGGAAACACATGCGTCCTTTAAATTAGGAGATCGATTATGGCTATCACCTGATTATTTTCTGCTATTGGGACGACGTACTTAGGTGTTTTTTCTTCTCCAGTTGTTGATATTTGCTATTTTTCTCGCTTACACCCCTTTTATTAGGATTTGGTGTTGGAGTTCATTATTTCGTTTGCTATTGTTCCACGAGAGACCGAGACTGTTCCGGGAGTTAACAATGCAGAGTTGACGCAAAATCAACGGGTTTCAGCACTTCTATTGATGTTTATGTTTACAATGTTTACACGAATGTGTTGCTTTCTTCTGGTAGACGAATGCTCACAAAAGCATGACGTGAACTAAGCTCGGAAGCCATGTGGGAATGTCGGTCTCGTACTTCATTTTCACCAGTCTCTCCTCACCTTTCTCAACACCATTTTTGTTTGGAGCCCTGTTCTTTCCCTGGACGAAGGTCACGGTTATCATGGAGAATCCATAGGTCCTTGTGAGCACCGAAGATCGAGCAAGACTGAGCACGAAGGAAGGGACTGCCAGCTGATTTCTCGGTTCGGGCGCGCGTCCCTCACTGGAGCGCGCTTTCCTTCTGAGCGAGTAGGTCCCAGTTGGATGGCGCTGCGACAGCGCCGTGCTGCGGCAACGCCGGAGGACGGCGCCGTCGCCGTGGGGAGGAGCGCCGCAACTTGAAGGCTCCGCCCCACTTTTGCCGGCTGCCGGCTGCGGCAACGCCGCAAAAGTATGCGGAGCCCTTTACAATTCTCCGGTAAAGTTACGTAAGTCGTTGATGGATCCGGCCCCTGATGTTCTCCCCAACCTTATCCACTTTACGCTTTTATAAATACATTTTTAAACTTAATTACCTCATTCTCTGACCTATACCATTGAGAGCATCTTATACATACCACTTTCAATTCAAACTGAACAAGTTTCAGACAAAATTGGAAAACTTTCACACGAAATTGAGCACTTTTCAAATCAAACTGGACACTTCTGAAATCGAACTGACATTTTCCAAATAAAAACGATCGTCTTCCAGAGCAAAAACTGACCTTCTAAGAAGATTAAAAGAATTTTCCGTCCAAAAAAATTGTTATGACTTTCTTTGAAGCTTTTCAATTCGCTTGCCTTGAAAGTTTGAACTCTTTGAAATTTTTGTAAACTTTTATTGGATCTATCCTAATCCGAGAGGAGCTGGTACGTAGTGATTTACGTCTGCAATACCTTGCACGTTCTCTAGGCGAGCTTCAGCAGCTGTCCCATTATGCAGGGGATTTCGTTTAAATTCAGGAAGAGTGGTAGTGGGGCATGGAATGACACGTGGAGCTGACACTTGACGATTGCCCCTCCCGACTAAGAAATACTATTTACTGTAAGTGTTTTTTGAGTACCTTTTCAAGGCTGTTATGTGGAACCTTATTTGCCAGGCCTAACGTTTCGACGTTACCGTCTTCTTCAAAGGTGTTTGATCCGAATAAAGGTATTAGGTTGGTGCATAAGTTCTCGGACATTTGATCCCTCCTGAATTGAAAGCGCATTTTCCCGCCAAATTTCTCACATGTATCAACGCGTAAATGATCGATCGATAGAGAAAGGAAAGGGCTACAAAACTGTTCCTAACATTTACTTCTGCGTTGTTAACGTCAGCTATTATGGCTGAGCGATTCATCCCAACTGAGACGCATATTCGGCACGTCATGTTATTCCTGCATCAATCTGGCCTCAATGCCAACGAATCGTATCGACGCCTGAAGGATGTTTACAACGAGAGTGCTCCTGCTCGAAGTACTGTGTACCAGTGGTTCTCGAAGTTTGCAGTTGGTGAATTCTCCGTTGAAGATAATGAACGGAAGGGCGTCCGATGACACTGGATTTGGATGGCCTCCGAAGTAGAGTGGAAGCGGACCCATACCAAACCACTCGCGAACTATCAAGCACTCTTGGTGTTAGTCACTCAACAGTCGTTCGAGGATTGAAGTCGATTGGCAAGGTGCAAAAATTGGGTCGCTGGGTACCTCACGACTTGACACAACATGACATGGATCGCACAGCCGATGTCGCTCTGTCTCTCCTTACCCTCAGACGTACCCACGGATAGCTGGACAACCTTGTCAAGGGGGATGAGAAGTGGATACTCTACTCTGATTATCACCGGTGTGAACAGTGGGTTGACGCAACTGGAGAGGCAGAGGACGTCCCGAAACCCGACCTTCACGTGAAAAAGGTGATGCTATGCATTTGGTGGAGCGTTCTTGGCGTAGAATACTGGGAGCTGCTGGACGAAGGGATAACAGTGACGGCAGAGGTTTACGTCAACCAACTGAGAAGTTGAAGCCCACCTTCAAACCACACGAGGAGAGCAAGTGAAGGTGTATTCTCAACACGACAACGCTAGACCGCATATTGCTAGAGCGACGGCGGCTGAGTTGGCGGACTACGGATGGACCGTTCTTCCACATCCACCCTACTCACCAGATCTCGCTCCTTCTGACTGTCATTTGTTTTCAAGCCTTCAACGCTATTTGGACGGCCAGCAATTCAGGAACCGAGAGGATGTCAAGGAGGCACTGCTCACATTTTTCGAATCACAACCGGCCACGTTTTGGAGAAAAGGCATCCATGACTTACCAGCACGTTGGCGAACGACAATTGATGTAAAGGGTGGTTACTTCAAATGATTTGATATTGTTGTTCGTATGTTGTGATAATAAATATTTCATGCCCCAAATGTCCGAGAACTTATGCACCAACCTAATACCTGGACTAAAATGGCGAGGTTTCGTGACGAGAGAAGTGGTATCATTCTTATATTTCAAGGAAAAATAGTGGCTTAAAATTCTTCTAAGTCCAGGAAAGAAGACATTTTCTAGAGTATTAAAGCAAGAAATCGCGCCATGCGCACTCCTCCCGCTCGTTGCGATCTTTAAATGATTTATAACGTAAATACTGCTTATATGAAGAATGTTTCTACAATTGTTTTTATTGTACCGTTGACAAGAGTGCAAACACACACACACACACACACACACAAATAGAATTTTTTGCTATCGAAATGACCTTCAGGCAGAGCTCGCTTTGATTTGAAAAGTCTTAAAGCTTGCTTAGAAGAGTGTTCAATTTGATTTGAAAAGTGTCCAATTCGACGTGAAAACAGCGTGATATTTCCGTAGTCGGAAAATTGTCATCAGCCTTATATGGTAAGGAACAAGCATTGACTTGCCCAACGACTGGCAACCGCAAGTCATTTTTCGAAGGAAAATAAAACTTTAAAATCATGCCATTTTATGGACAAAAGGTATGCACCAACCTAATGTATAGCCCATTTTGTGCGCCTAGATCGACGTCGCTCTGAACAACCGTGCTTTGTGTTTCGAGGGCTCGGTCCTCATCTTGCTATAGTTGACGAGTAATGGTCGATTTGTTGATGTTCTACGAGGCCCCTACAAGATTTCTACCAGCATATAGCACAGTCGGAGCAAGCGCCGGCTGTCGTCTGCAGACTGAAGGCTTCCTCGCCCTGGTCACCCAAGCCTTCCATCCTTTTGGGGTAGGAGAGCAGGCGCTAGACTTCTCTAGGAAGGACAAAGCGTTGACTTGTTCATCGGTTGGCTAAGTCATTGTGGCCAAATGCGCATTCAAACTGCCTCCACGATGTCACATAGAAGTGGAATGCATGGCGCATTCCAAAAAAAAATTAGTAACTCTGTCCTCTATCCTTTATCTGCCACTGTACAGGACCCATATTTGTACAGAAGATGAAAGATGAACGATAAAGGACGGTGTTACTCAATCCCTTTTGAGATACGCCACGCCTTCTGCTTCTACGGGATGTCTTGGAGACGATTTGAATGTGTATTTTTCCACTCAATGACTTGCGGTGGCCAACCGATGAACCAGACAGCATTCTATCCTTTCCTGACAAGTACCTAGCATCTATTATCCGACTCCAAAAGAATGGAAGGGTTGGTTGCCTGGGCGAGAAGGACTTCGGGGTTCAGACGACAGCCGGCGCTTCCTCCGACTACAACCTCGTAGAACATGGACAAATCCACCATAAGCCCTGGTTTATAGTTGCGACGCAGCACCACAGGTCTTGTTCATACTTCGAGCGATGAGAGCGACTGAAGCGACAGATGTAGTGCGGCGCTCTTGTCACTCCTGTCGCCCGAAGAATGAACACGCCCATAGACGGAACAAATATCGATTGGAGAGCGCGAAAAATCGATATTGATGGCGATCGCGAGGCGGCGCCGCGTGGTGGAGCAAGTATAAACTAGGGCGACAAGAGCGACTGCAGCGACTGACATAGTGTGGTGTACGCAAATAATTACGTACTCCACACTGCGTCCGTCGTCCCAGTCGCTCTTGTCGCTCGAAGTATGGACAGGCCCATAGGTAACAGATATCGATCAAACGGCGCGAAAAATCGATATCGATGGCAATCGCGGTGCCACGCCGCGTGGTGGCGCAAGTATAGACTAGGGCTTACTATACTCGTCGACTATAGCAATATGGGGACCGAACCCCGAAAACACAAAATGTGGTTGTTCAGACCTACGTCGATCTACACGTACAAAATGGTCCATATAAATCGTAGCAACCACTTAGTGAGCCTAGAGTTCAATAACGATATATTTACCAATGTTCTGAATTCTTAGTTGGTGCTGGTTTGATCGAGAGCTTTAGACGATATTTACCTACCAATTCCATTTCCATAAAAAGACGGAATTTTGAAAACACATACAATCATTCCGCCTTACGCCACGGAACACAGAGACTTGGCTTCTACTAGTACCGATTTCCACTTTACTCTGTTTCCTTGCTTCTTTACGTTCCAAGTCGAGCACCCTAAACAGATTCGAACTCAGCTTGGCGGTGGTCGATTAGTTCAACTTTCTCGCGGAATTCCTACTCATTCTTCTAAGCCATAGCTATCTAGCCGTCAGTGTGTTGGTCTTCATTAGGGTCTGTTTATACTCCGACGCCAAGCGACGAGACGCCACGTATGGTAACCAAATTGATTGAGCGACGCGATCGATCAATCTGGCCATTGTACATGGCGTCGCGTCGCGCGGCGATGGAATTATAAACAGGGCCTTAGCTTAATCAAACCCTCCAGCTAATCAGGAAAATGGCTTCTGGAATGGAGCTTACCTTCGAGATCATTCTCCGTCACTATTCGATCCGACGGAATGCCTCCGAATCGTTCCTCTAGTGCTGGGTAGACCGTAAGCGGTCGTTGAACAGAGCCTCGCTTGGACATGTGGTTGGACGACGGCGCCTGAAATTTTAAAACTTTTATTACGATGGCGTCAGTTTACTGATAAGGTCCTGCAGTATTCTGTTTAGTGCCTTATAACAATGTGATAATGTCCTAAACGGGTCTAACTCTTTATCAGGAATTGTCAACCTAAACGAACCGACCTTCGCCTCGTAACCTGAACGATCTAGACTATTAGATTGATGCAAAAATTCGCGAACATTTGCAACTCTTTCCATTTGAGAAGGAATTTCCCGCCAATTTGGACGCTGGACAAAAGTGTGACCAGCCAATCGATAAAGGAAGGAGAGCTCTCACTTCAATACGTCTACAGCCAGCCATTTTCGCTTCGAAACTCATGCCTTCTGATGCTCTCATCCGCAACGTGATGTTGTTGCCCTTCTTTTCTGGGGCGAGATTCATAAACGTTACAGCGGTAACATTTAACAGCGGATTCATAATACAACGATCTTACAGAGCTACCGAGCTTCGTACGTCGTATCTCTAATTTTGCAGGGAATTTCACAGAGATTTCACCATAAGGATTACCGTTAAGTCGCGTTATCTACGTTCTCGGCTGTAATTTCTCTGTTAAACTGCTGTAAGTCGTTGATGAATCCCGTCCCTGGACTTAACACCAACCAATCTTACGAGCATCTGAAAGAGATTTTATAAGGAAGTGATCCCCGTTTGAAGCACAGGCTACAAATGGTTCTCGAAGTTCAAGGACGGCGACTATTCCATGGAAGATGAAGACACGTCGGGCGCCCAAAGGAATTGGATTTGGACGTGCCTCGGTACCAAGTTGAGGCGGATCCATATCCACCCGCGAAATGTCAGTCACGCCTGGTGTTAACCATTCAACCGTGATCAGTGGACTGACTTCCATTGGTAAGGCCTGTTCATACTTCGAGCGACAAGAGCGAATAGGGCGACGGACATAGTGTGCTGTACGTAAATGATTACGTACTCCACACCCCGTCCGCGACGAATGTAGTGTGGAATACGTAATTATTTACGTACACCACGTCACACATACTACTCACACTACGTCCATCGCCCCAGTCGCTCGAAGTATGAGCACGTCCCAAGGTTAGGAAACTTGGTCGATAGATACCCCAGGTGCTGACCCAGCGCGATATAGATCGAAGAGTCGATGCAGCACTTTCTCTCTTCACCCTCAGACGCATCCACCTCTGGCTCGACAGCCTCATAACTGGGGATGAGAAGTGGATACTGTGCTGTAACGTTCACCTCGGGCGCGTGTAGCGCAGTCGGAGGAGGCGCCGGCTGTCGCCTGCACCCGATACCAGGTCCCTGGTTCGGATTTCCCGCCCAGGCCAACCAAGCCTTCTATCCCTCCGGGGTCGGTGCATTGGTACCAGACCTGTCTGGGAAGGATAAAGCACTGACTTGTACATCGCCTGGCCACCGCAAGTCATTGTATGGCCAAATACACATTCAACACGCCTCCACGACATCCCGTAGAAGTAGAATGCGTGGCGCATCCCAAAAAGGATTGAATAACACCGTCCTTTATCCTTTATCTTAACGTTCACCTCCGTGCCCAGTGGGTCGACAAAGGAGACGAGATAGAAGAGACCTCAAAACCCGACTTGCACGTGAGGAGGGTGATGCTCTGCGTTTGATGGAGTGTCTGTCCATGGAGTAGAGCATTGGGAGCTGCTGGACGAAGGAGTGACAGTGACGGCGCACGTTAGTCGATCTCCGCCGTCACTGTCACACCTTCGTCCAGCAGCACCCAATACTTTACTCCAGCAGAAGTTAGTTAGCAGCAGCAGTTGGAAGCCCATCTCCAAATTACACGTAGAGAGCAGCAAGACCGACGAAGACTGGACTGCTGAGGTACGACTGTGAACACTCCAGACCTCGCTCCATCCGATTTCCTTCTTTTCGCGAATCTCCAACACCATTTGGATGGCAAGCGTTTCACAAAGCGAGACAACGTCGAAGAGGCACTCAAAGCGTTCTTCATGGCGCAGCCTGCACCTCCTGGGGAAAGGCATCTCCGACCTACCAGCACGTTTATAGAAGACCTTTGAAACTAATGGCACCAGCTTCAAGTGATTCGCTGTTGTTGTTCCGATATTATGAAATGAAATAATTTGCGCTTCAAATGTCCGACAACCTATGCATCTAATAGAATAGGGGTGCTTTCACATGCAGGGATAAAAGATAAAAGATGCGCGACATGGCTGTGAGGGCATGAGCCATGTCGCCATGTATAAACAGCGTCTCAACCACTTCTTTTAAACGATATAGCGGCACGTTTGATGACCAACGTACTTGCTTGTAACTTATTGTTACTGCCAAAATGTCTGACCCAGACGAGCAAGTGTGCTATCATTCAGTAGAGAAAGAAATAAAAAATCTTCTGGTCTTAGGCTTGGGCCGCGTTATTGGGCTGGATAGAAAAGCCGTAGTCAAAAAAGTCAACGAGATCAACACAGAACTCCATATAAACAGTAATGAATGGATCCAAAACAACTCACACTTGATCGAGGTCGAGCATGCCACGCGTTGTGCTTGACAGATTCGATGGTGTACCGTTTCTTAGCATCTTTGGTCAGCAAACCTTTCAACAACCTGAAACACCCGCGGTTCTTAGTGAGTCGGAAAACACTTGTGATTAAAAACCTTAGCGCACTCTCTTTTTAAACACTCTCGCCGCTAAACTCCGCTTGAAACTGCCGCACTCAAGAAGAGGTCGAGAAGCTTTTTTTCGCCCAAACAACGACCAGAAAAGGGGAGGGGGTTATTTGGGGTCTTCATCACAAATATGAACTCTATTTTCAAGATTTCGCTCGACGGTGGGTTATAGTATCATATATTATTATACTACACTGATTCTTTTAACCAAAGTTTCCCCTGAAATTACCCCATCTTAACCTGCTGCGCTCTAAGAGCACTAGGAAAGCAGAAAGCACGACCAGAACTGGAAACTGATCGTTTCCTGTGACTGCTGGAAGTGGTATTCATCACAGAGGCACAGAGATTAGCGGCTAAACCCCTTCGAATGATGAATACCCTCAGTACAGATGCCTTCCATATGGGCTTCGTGCATAAATAACACTCCACATGTTCCAGAATTCAGTGCAGCTGTGACAGCTCAATAAAACAACGACATAATGCAAAATCCTCTTTCAGTCCTTCTCTTTCATCTAGCAGTCTTTGGTTCTCACACATTCGAGATTTTAACTATTTTGCGCGGATTTCACTCGAAAGCAGTGGAATAAAAGGGGTTCTCGACCGAGGGGTACCCAATTTCCTCTCGTCAATGCTGTTGATAACTTCTAGTGACAGTGTATCTAAATTTAAATAGAATTAAAAATAATTACAAGGTACTCACTTGACCAGATCTTCGTGGAGCACCACATTCGTCGGCATTACCAGATCGCCATGGGCGATGTTGTCGAAAAGTCGCATAATCACCTAAACACCACGCTCATGGCAGCGTTATAACGTAGCCTACACAGTCTCGTATTCGTTTCAGGCATACAAGTAAAGAGGTCTGTGCGAGCGCCTCCGTTTCCAAGCATTTGAGCATTTTTTCGAATTGGACACTTTTCAAATCAAATGCACTCAGCTAAGCTAGCTTTAAGATCTTTGATATTAGCCGAACTCTTCCAAACTGAAGTGACCTTCAGACAGGTTAGGGCCTGTTCATACTTCGCGACAGCAGCGACAAGGGGCCGTATGCTATTCTCGCCCGACTCGGGGACGGGGACGGCGCGAAAAATCGATGGCGCATGATAACCGTACGGGGATGTGGGCGGAGACCGCCTCATACCCGGCCGGGGACGGTTGGAGAGAGAATAGCCCAGGCCCAAGAGCGCAGCGCGCAGAAGTATGAACAGGCGACAGCAGTGACTAGAGCGACAAGAGCGGCTGAAGCGACAACGCCGGCGCTCGAGTATGAACACTTTTCGGCGGCGCGCGCCCTGTTTTAATCGATTTGCATGTTTTGCACGGGCGACGGGAGCGACGAGCGCGGTGCGCGCATGGTGTGCGCAGCGTGCGAAGCGACAAGAGCGACTGGAGCGACAGTGCCGGCGCTCGAGTATGGACACTTTTCGGCAGCGCGCGCTCGGTTTTAATCGATATGCATGTTTTGCACGGGCGATAAGTCGCTCTTGTCGCGAAGTATGACCAGGCCCTTACATTGCAGACTCAATAAGATGGTTAGAATAATTTTCAGTTGAAGAAAATCGGTATAACATTCTCTGAAATTTTTTGGTTTAGCTGCACCAATTTTATTTTTAAAGAAAAAATAGTAAATTAAAACTTCTCTTGAAAGCATATAGCGCATTAAAAGATCAGATCGGGTTCGAGAAGCTCTCCGCGATTTTTATTTGACTGATAGTGTAAATGCTGCTACCATGTGAAGCATCTAAATGCGGACATTCGTGTTCTTTATAATTTTTGTTATATCCGAATCAGTTTCTTTAAGCCTCAAGTGGCTGGTATAGAGGTTGTAAGCTGTCACAACGATGTCTTGTTGCGATCAAAACTTCTAGCGCCAGGCGGGACTCGAACCCGCCCTGCACCTCCCTCTGACCGGGCGGGAATGCTCCATGCCTTTACACCACCGGCGCCGTTTGATCGAGCGCCACATCCACACCTCGTGAGCCCGATCAGCATTCACCCGTATCATGGATGAGCTGGCCGCTGATATCAGCATGGAACCAGTTAAGCTGATAGTCTTGATGGTCTTGATAGAAACAATTTGAATCAATTTCTTTAAGCCTCAAGTGGCTGGTATCGAGGTGATCGCAACAAAACATCATTGCTCACAACCTCGATACCAGCCACTTGAGGCTTAAAGAAACTGATTCGAATTGTTTCTATCAAGACCATCAAGACTATCAGCTTAACTGGTTCCATGCTGATATTAGCGGCGAGCTCATCCCGATATATGGGTGAGTGCTGATGGGTCCCACGAGGTGTGGATGTTGTGTTCGATCAAACGGCGCCGGTGGTGTAAAGGCATGGAGCATTCCCGCCCGGTCAGAGGGAGGTGTGGGTTCGAGTCCCGCCTGGCGCTAGAAGTTTTGATCGTAACAAAACATCATTTTGTTATATCGTTTACAGGTGCGAGTGAACCTTCACGCAAACAAATGTTGCCATCAGTCGAATAAAAGTCGCATGGTGCAATCCCTTTTTGCACTAAAAATACCGCATTCCTGCTGTTTAAACAAGCATTAGACCATTACTATTCCACAAAAATTAAATTTTTTATAAATTTTCGAGCAATGTGTTCACTTATTGGATAGATGAATTAAAACTTCAAAGAAGTACTAAAATTTATCTTGAGCAAAAAATTCCTCTAATCTTTTTGGAGAGTCTGTAGTTCATCTTGGAAGAGTCCGGTTTGATTTCAAAAGTCTTACCAAGAGACTATCCCAACGGTAGGTCGGAACGGCTCAAGTGTTGTGTATGGGCAGAATCGCCTTTCTCTGGGAAACTGCAAAATGCAAATATCTCGACCCCGATACAACTTTGCGCAGAGTTAGGAACGACGGAAGTTGGGCCGTTAGCGGCGTTAGCTTTATGCCTGCACGAAAGGGCGAGCTCAAGTTGGCTGGAAACAGCGATTATGGGGATTACGCCGCCCCTCTACCCACAGCGCCACCATCGCTCGCTCGTTATCGCTGTTTCCAGCCAACTTGAGCTCGCCCTCCGCCTGCAGGCATAGGGTTAACGCCGCCAAAGGTCCAAGTTCCGTCGTCCCTAACTCTGCGCAGAGTTGCATTGGGGTCGAGATATTTGCATTTTGTTGTTTCCCAGAGAGAGGCGATTCTGCCCATGTACAACACTCGGGCAGTTCCGACCTATCGTTGAGATAGTTTCCTGGTTAGGCCTAATTGATGATGTGTCCAATTCGATGAAAAAATAGTATATAACGTACAAGAGAACGAGCCTACTTCACTCTTTTCTGTTCACTGGTGATTGTTTACTGAAACGCCCGCACTTCAGACAAGAGGCTGACCTACGACTAACTACTGGGAACGTTCCTTATAAAGAGGCGGGTTGGGCCCGTTCATACTTCTCGACAGTAGCGACAGGAGCGCAGCGCGCGTGGCGTGCACGCCGTGCGCAGCGCGCGAAAGTATGAACAGGCGACAGCAGCGACTAAAGCGACAACAGCGATTGGAGCGACAACGCCGGCGCTCTAGTATGAACACTTTTCGACGGTGCGCCCTCTGTTTGAATCGATTCGCATGTTTTGCACGGGCGACGGGAGCAACGAGAGCGCAGCGCGCGTGACATGCGTGGCGTGCGCAGCGACAAGAGCGACTGGAGCGACTGCGCCGGCGCTCGAGTATGAACACTTTCTGGCGGCGCGCGCTCGGTCTTAATCGATATGCATGTTCTGCACGGGCGACGAGAACGACGAGAGCGCAGCGCGCGTGACATGCGTGGCGTGCGCAGCGACAAGAGCGATTGGAGCGACAACGCCGGCGCTCTAGTATGAACACTTTTCGGCGGTGCGCGCTCGGCTTTAATCGATTTGCATGTTTTGCACGGGCGACGAGAACGACGAGAGCGCAGCGCGCGTGACATGCGTGGCGTGCGCAGCGACAAGAGCGACTGGAGCGACTGCGCCGGCGCTCGAGTATAAACACTTTCTGGCGGCGCGCGCTCGGCTTTAATCGATTTGCATGTTTTGCACGGGCGACAAGTCGCTCTTGTTGCGAAGTATGAAGATGCCCTTAAGGCCACGTTTATACTTCGTCGCGGCGCGACGCGACGAAGTATAAACGGGGCCTAAACGGGGCCTAAGGCGCGACGCAAAATTACTACTTTGCACAGGAATTCCACTCAGGACCAACCTCCAACATACAGCCCAATAAGCGCGATAGTCTACAAAGGACTGAAGACAAACCCTCACAAAACAAATCTAACTCACCGCTCCTTCGAAGGGATACAATCCTGAGATCATGTTGTAAAGCGTCACACCGCACGACCATAAATCCGCCGCGAAGCCACTAAATCATCCGAGCAATAATAAACGGACCTGATGGGAAGGCCGATAACTGTGTTAGACGCACCTGTAGCACTCGGTGTTTCCCGACACCAGTTCGGGAGCTTGGAATTTCGGCGTACCCTGTACGAGCTGGCACAAGTCATCCTTCTGAAGAGCAAAGAAATCCAACGATGAGACGCAAAAGTTCAGTGAATCGCATGACTTACCTGATACAACGGTAACTCCTCCGCCACTCCAAAGTCAGATATCTTCAACGTGTAGTCTAACGACACCAACAGGTTCGCCGGCTTGATATCCTTATGGACAATTCCGACGGAATGAAGGTATTCCAGACTAAAAAAAACGCTTAAAAGCCGCTCAAAAGCTCTTTGGATAAGAAATTACTTTTCAAAAGATGGAACATGGAGCAAAAGTCCCGGAACTCTGACTGACTAGAGCGTCCCGCCTCTAGAAGCAGGCCACACTGCCGACTATTCCCATAGTCCTTACCCTTTCATCAAGTCGACGAAATAACGGTGCGTATCCGCGTCACATAATCGGTTTTCGTGAGCAGCGTCAAGAAGTTGTTGCACCGAACCCATACAGAACTCCAACACCACGTAGAGTTTGTTCTTGTGCTCCCGACGAAACACCTGGAAAGATCGATTTCGGCAACAGCATGAACATCATCTTTGTCACACTTTATTGGGAGAATCTTTCTTCCTACAAATGACGAGACACGTTAATTTGTTTTTCAAACACTTTTAATCAAAGAAGCTTGACGATCTGGGGTCGGATTCATCAAGGAGCCAAAGCAATTGAACAGAAATAGAAATAAAATGTCATAACGATGTCTTGTTGCGATCAAAACTTCTAGCGCCAGGCGGGACTCGAACCCGCACCTCCCTCTAACCGGGCGGGAATGCTCTACGCCATTACACCACCGGCGCCGTTTGATCGAACGCAACATCCACACCTCGTGGGACCGATCAGCACCCACCCGTATCCGGGATGAGCTGGCCGCTGATATCAGCATGGAACCAGTTAAGCTGATGGTCTTGATGGAAACGATTCAAATCAGTTTCATTAAGCCTAAAGTGGCTGGTATCGAGGTTGTGAGCTGTCATAACGATGTCTTGTTGCGGTCAAAACTTCTAGCGCCAGGCGGGACTCGAACCCGCACCTCCCTCTAACCGGGCGGGAATGCTCTACGCCATTACACCACCGGCGCCGTTTGATCGAACGCAACATCCACACCTCGTGGGACCGATCAGCACCCACCCGTATCCGGGATGAGCTGGCCGCTGATATCAGCATGGAACCAGTTAAGCTGATGGTCTTGATGGAAACGATTCAAATCAGTTTCATTAAGCCTAAAGTGGCTGGTATCGAGGTTGTGAGCTGTCATAACGATGTCTTGTTGCGGTCAAAACTTCTAGCGCCAGGCGGGACTCGAACCCGCACCTCCCTCTAACCGGGCGGGAATGCTCTACGCCATTACACCACCGACGCCGTTTGATCGAACGCAACATCCACACCTCATCCACACATCCCAGAAATAAAATGCATCCGAAATCCCTGATAGCGCGGCGAAATGTTTCCCCTTATCGCTTGATAAACCGCACTATCAAGAATTTCGGCTGTATTTTCTCTGATAAATTGCTGTAAGTCATTGACGAATCCGGCTCCTGGAGACATATACCATTTTCACGCAAAACTGGACAATTTTCAATCAAATTGGACACTTTTTAAATTTAATACGACTATCCTCTAAGCTAGCCTAACCAGGATACTATCTCAACGGTAGGTCGGAACGGCGCAAATGTTGTATATGGGCAGAACCGCCTCTCTCTGGGTAGTAACAAACTGCAGGTATCTCGACCCCAATACAACTCTGCGCAGAGTTAGGGGCGACGGAAGTCGCTGGTTGGCGCCCTGTTGATTCACGTGCTCCACAGCTAACGGGCGCGCGCGGGATGAGGGCTCGTATTGCGCCTAAGCGCAGTGCACAGGTGGCGCAGTAGGGAAGAGCTCGGGCTCGTAAACGCGGGGTCGGGGGTTTGGATCACGCAGACTGCGTTCGTTTTGTACTTTTGCAAAATCCATGTTTATCATATAGGTAATCCACCTATGGGGTATTATAGTGTGTTATAGAGCATGTTTACATATAACATGTGCTTCAAACTACAGATTAGCTAAAATGTTCACTTCTGTGTGTCACTTATTTTAAGCCTGTTTTGTGTGAAGCTATAGTTATGTAACGATAGATATTTGGTGGCACTAGTAAAAAGTTCCGACTCCGAGACTTCGGTCAAAAAAAAACTTTTCGCTGAAACTTTGTCTAGGGGGTTATTTGGGGTGCTGATCACGAATCTGACATCCGTTTTTCACGATTCGGTCGGAGGCCACCCATACTGTTAACAAGGGTGGTCCAGGCAGGGTCACCGATTTCGCTGAAACTTCGTCTAGGGGGGTTATTTGGGGTGCTGATCACGAATCTGACATTCGTTTTTCACGATTCTGCCTCTACCTGCCGTCATCGGCAGAAACTTTAAGAATGTAATCCTGTGCCTTCCTGTATCTATATTATTCAGCCGAATCGTGGAAAACGGATGTCAGATTCGTGATCAGCACCCCAAATAACCCCCCTAGACGAAGTTTCAGCGAAATCGGTGACCCTGCCTGGACCACCCTTGTTAACGGTATGGGTAGCCTTCGACCGCATCGTGGAAAACGGATGTCAGATTCATGATCAGCACCCCAAATAACCCCCCTAGACAAAGTTTCAGCGAAATTTTTTTTGACCGAAGTCTTGTCGGTGGAGTCGGAACTTTTTACTAGTGCCACAAAATATCTATAGTTACATAACTATAGCTTCACACAAAACAGGCTTAAAATAAGTGACACACAGAAGTGAAGATTTCAGCTAATCTGTAGTTTGAAGCATATGTTATATGTAAACATGCTCTATAACACACTATAGTACCCCTAGGTGGATTACCTATATGATAAACATGAATTTTGCAAAAGTGCAGAACGAACGCGGTCTGAAGGATGCAAACCTCCGATCCCGCGTTTACAAGCCCGAGCTCTTCCCAACTACGCCACCTGAACACTGCGCTTGGCCGCGATTCGAGCCCTCATCCCGCGCGCGCCCGTCGGCTGTGGAGCACGTTAATCAACAGGGCGCCAACAGGCGACTTCCGTCGCCCCTAACTCTGCGCAGAGTTGTATTGGGGTCGAGATACCTGCAGTTTGTTACTACCCAGAGAGAGGCGGTTCTGCCCATATACAACACTTGCGCCGATCCGACCTACCGTTGAGATAGTATCCTGGTAAGACTTTTTGAAATCAAAACGAACTCTTCCAAATCGAAATGAGTTTCTACACTATACTAAGAACTCCACAAAATGGCTGAATAATTTTTTGTTCAAGGAAAATTTTACTATAATTTCTTTGAAGTTCTAAATCACCTATCCAATAAGTGAACATGTTGTTGGAAATTTTACAAAATTTTTATTTTAAGTGCCAAAACAGAGATTGCGCCACACCTTCGCACGAAACATCGCGAGTTTTATTCGATTGATAGCAAAACTCTGTTTGCATGCAGTTTCACTCCTGCAAACGGTGCAACATAAACAATTGCAAAAAACATATCCTAACTTTCTTACTGTATGTAAGCAGTATTTACACTACCAATCAAATAAACATTGCGACTTGCTTTTCGAGCGCATGGCGCGATCCAGTCTTTTAATGCACTACATGACTGCTGCCTTGCTGTGCTTTGAAACAAAATTTAATTTATTATTTGTTCTCAAAAAATAAAACTTTATAAAATTATTGCACATCTTCGGGCAGCTGAACTAAAAAAGTTCAAAGAGTTCCCTTTGATTTCAAAGGTCGTAGGCTATGTTACAGGAGCGTCCAATTTAACTTGAAAAGTGTCCAGTCCGACCTAAAAATGGTATACATAAATATATAAATAAAGTGGTAATAGGTGACAAAGGTACTGAGCGAAAACAAAAACAGCAAAAACAGTTAAAAACTTCAGAAAACTCTTACCTCCACCAGCCGAACCACGTTCTCATGCCTGACCCTGTTGAGAATCCGCAGCTCTCGTTCCACGTTCTCCTGGCCGTTCTGAATCTTTCTCAACCGACTGTGTTTGATGATCTTGACCGCACGTCGTACCAGCGTCGTTTCATCGACGACTTCCTGAAAAATGGACATCTGTGCGCCGGAAGATGACGCATACCAAATGCCACAACTCACTTTGACTTTCGCATACGATCCTTCCCCGATTTTCGCACCAAAGAGGTAGCCATTGTGAGATTTCGGACCCTTTTCAGAGAAAACCTCTTCAACGAACTGTAACAGGACGGAATTTGACGTAAATCACACAATATTGGCCAAGGCAAGATGCAATTCAGAATAGAAACTAGGACAAGCGTAAGAGTAAAGCAAGCCGTCACACTCAAGAATTTGAATCGCTTGTGTCTATTAAACTCATCGATGAGTGAACTTTTTTATTTCTGTTAAAAGTCGACGAGAAAACTCTCGTGGAATGCGGATGACCTTCACAAAACACACAACTCGGATGAAAAACTAGTGCAGATATCGGCAAGAGAGATGGATCGCCCTAAAATGCCCTAAAAACTCCGTACAAACATCTGTCAATTAACGGATGTTGCTACCACAACGAAGGGTTTGGGGGAGAAGGTTTCCAAATCGAAATGACCTTCAGGCAGGTTAAACTACCATACTATATAATAATCCGCTAAGGGATGAGTTATAAGAACAATCGCCGCCTTGGCAGAAATTGGTCATAAATTAGGGGAAACGGGTGTGGAATTGGTCATAAAACAGCGGGAAATACCCAGCCGTCTTCCACGCGCCAGGGGTTCAGAAAACGTGCCTAACACGTCTCTCAGCGTTCCTGGAGAAACAGAAAACGTGCCTAACACGTCCTTCAACGTGATTGCGGATTAAGAAAACGTGCCGAAGACGTCGTCCAATGTGCGTGGGGTTCACGAGACGTGCCGAAGACGTCGCCCAATGTGCGTGGGGTTCATAAGACGTGCCGAAGACGTCGTCCAACGTCCCTGGGGAATCGGATGATCATCGACGGAAGGCTTTCACAGCATAGGAGAATACAGGTGGAAATGTATTGCAGGTCTTCCGACGGAGAGTCGTTAGATACGCCGCCCTCAGAGAGGGGCGGGGTGAGGAGCGCACCGAGGGCAAGATGACCGGGTCCCTGCCTTCATATGGAGCCATCGCCCTGCAGCTCTATCCTGAACTGATTTCGTTCTTGAGGCAAGAGTCAGAATCTTGTTCACCATATTTGGAGGAAAAGAGTTTTCAGCTGCAGCGCCAAGGCTCTCTTCAGGTCCCGCCCACATTGCTCAGTACTAAGGCGTCTTCCGCATTTTCCGACAAGTACAGCAACATCTTAGCGAGACGTGTCATGACAACAACGCGACCATCCACTAGAAAGTTCTTCAACACAAGGAAAGTTGTCTGATCCTTGGAAAGAGAAGACAGTGAGTCGCTCAGCGTGACTGTGGATTAACAAGACGTGCCGAAAACGTAGTCCAACGTCCCTGGAGAGTCGGATGATCATCTGCGAAAGGCCTTCACATCATGGGAGAATGCAGGTGGAAATGTATTGCAAGTCTTCCTGGTCGAGAGGGATCAGAGAGATCAAAATTACGGTATCCAAACTTGGAAAACCATCTTTGGCATTTCCAAACGTCCAAAGCACCTGGATATACATCGCATATAAAGAGTGTCTCAAAAAATGTATACCCTGTTGGAAAGGTGACAACTTTGCTCACAATAAAGGTACTAAAAAAGTTAAAAGCTCATATAAAAGCTTAAGAAAATAGAAATTTTCTGACATATGAACGGCATGAACACCATGCGCCATGCACACGTTCCAAATTTTACATTTCACACTCGATTGATTGTGTTTCGCTTGAATACTTGTTATCATTTCTTCACAAAGTGGCCGTCTCGGTTGATTTGTGCTTCTATTAAAGTTTAAAATTTAAAAATACGCTATGGCTTGCAAAAAACGCAGAGTATTCTAAAAAACGCAGGTACTAATTGAAAGATTCTAACATTGCTGCTAGCGAAGCTTTGGAAGATGTTTGGGACTCATATAAAAGCACCGAGTAACGTGATCTTTGTAGCGTATAAAAAGTAAAGATTGCGCCATGCCCCGCTTGCTAATGTTGCATTTCAGACTGGATTGATTGTGCATGGGCTGAATGCTTGTTCCAATCTTGTTACTACTAGGCCTGATTAACCTGTGATGTGCCTCCTTTAACGTTTTCCGTCGCCCAGTAGCTGTAATTATGCCGATTAACCCCTCCATTCATTTAATGTTGCTTCATCCGTCTTGGAAATGGAGCTACTGCTCACAGTTGAATTGTGCAATCAATAAACTCACCCATAATTGTCAGGTTCTAAACACTGAAAGATGCACAGACAGGTTAGTCATCCCAAGTAGTAGCAAGATTATAACAGGCATTCAGCCTATGCACAATCAATCGAGACAGAAATGCAAGGTTTCAGGCGAGCGCATGGCACAAGGTTGCCTATTTACACGTCTCAGAAATCTCGTTACTCTGTGCCTTCATATAAGTCTCTTCAAAAGCATCACTAGCAACAATGTTAGAACCTTTCACACAGTACCTGCATTTTTTAGGATACCCCGCATTTTTCGCAAGCCGTAGTGAGTTTTAAATTTTAAACCTTAAAAAACACAAATCAATCAAAACGGCCACTTTGTGAAGGAATTATAACAAGTACAAGTGCTTCAACACCCCTGTCGGCGTGTCTCGCACTTGCGCGCTTCGCGCGACCTTGGAGAGCCACTAAGCCAAGATCACTCATTCAAGCAGCTGCTCTGCTTGTGCAGCCGTCTCGTCACCTTAGCAGTAAAAAGAGGTATTTGAAACCCTTAATAATTTCGAACCTTGGTTTACCTTCTTTAAGATCAGGTGAGTAGTTCTTCGATATGAAGCCGTCCAGCTCTCCATCCCTCCATCCTCAACATCTCTTCAACGTCGGCACTATCTTCAGACAGTTCAGAAACGTAATTTATTTGCGTTAATCAGTGCTTTCGTCCTCAGACTGTTGTGGAGCACTCCTTCGGCCATAGTACCCGCGTATCTCCCACCCCCCCCCCCCCACCCCGATCGGTTAAATCTGGGAGAAAACCACCGGTCAGAACCTCGATTAGCCCCAGGGCTGAAGTTCCGTGCAGCTTGAACGACATCCGCAAAAAATCGACGATACCGATCGATATCGATTGGTCGACTTCCGATTCGTGTTCAGCGACCTCGATTAGCCCAGCGCTGAAGTTTCGGACCGCTCGGACGACATCCATAAATAATCGATACTTTGATCGATATCGAGTGATAGTGATCTATGCATCAAAAACGAATTTCATAATCATGTTCAGCGACCTCGATTACCCCAGGGCTGAAGTTTCGGACCGCTCGGACGACATCCGTAAATAATCGATAATTTGATCGATATCGATCGATGGTAATCTACACTTAAAAACGAACTTCATAATCGTGTTCAGCGACCTCGATTACCCCTAGGGCTAAGGTTGGCGACGTGTTCGGCACGTCTACGGGTCGCCATGCACGGTCGCCGGCGTGTTCGGTATGTCTACGGCTCGCCATGCACGGTCGCCGACGTGTTCGGCACGTCTACTGCATCGCCCGGCACGGTTGCCGACGTGTTCGGCACGTCTACCGAGTCGCCAGGCACCTTTGGCGACGTGTTCAGCTCGTCTACTGAGTCACCAGGCACGTAGAAGGCGTCTTGGTATTTTCCGCTATTTTCTTGCCTTAATTTGTGCCCCGTAACTTCCCCTATTTTATGACTCATCGCGTCGATCGATAGTGTGACTCATCGCTTAGCGGATTATTATAGAGTATGATTCTGCGAAACACAATCAATCGAGAGTAAAATGCAAAATTGCAAGAGGGTGCAAGCAGCATTCCATGCCGCTCATATGTCAGAAAATTTCCATTTCCTTAAGTTTTCATATGGGCCCTTAACTTCTTCAGTATCTTTACTATGAGCAAAGTTATCAGCTCTCAATCAGTGTATACGTTTTTTTGAGACACCCTGTATTTTTGGCAGCGACTGTTGCGTTTGCGAAGTTTCAACTATGTTAGAAGAACTTATGCACACACTCGAGATACACAAATTAGTAGACAAATAATAAGAAAATGCAGTAATGCGGAAAAGAAGGCATTACATATTGTATGGCCGAATGAAGGCATAAAGAACTGCGAAGGAAGACAAAAGTAGGAGGAATCCAGCGTCATACAATGTGTCCTAAAAAATGTAAGCACTGTTTAAAAGGTGATAACTTTGCTCACAGTAAAGCTACTGACGAAGTTAAGGATTTATATGAAGGCTTAAGAAAATAGAAATTTTTGGACGTATGAGCGGTATAGAATGCGCCATGCACTCGTCGGAAATTTTGCGTTTTACACTCGATTGATTGTGCTTCGCTTGAATACTTGTTGAAATTTCTCGTTAAATGAGCCGTATTGATTAACTTGTGCTTCTTTTAAGGTTTCAAACTTAAAAACACGTTATGTCTTGCAAAAAATGCAGATTCTATTTGAAAGGCTATAACATTGCTGCTAGTGAAGCTTTTGGAGCTGTTCGAGACTCATATGAAGGCACAGGATAGCAAAAATTCTGTGACGTTTAAATGGTCAAGATCGCGCCATGCATTCGAAACCTTACATTTTAGACTTGACTTGGCTGAATGCTTGTTATAATCTTGTTACCACTTAGCCACATTAACCTGCGCTGTGCTTCTTTGAACGTGTGCAACTTGACAATCACGTGAAAGACTCGTGACATGTGAGTTTGTTGACTGCAAAATTTATCGATCTGGCTATTGTCTAATAACGCTCCCTACATATCGAAGTCCATAACAAGAGTCATGTCCGGCTCTAGGCTTTCCTTCGAGGAGAAAAACTTTACCCTGAAGTGCTATTGGAAGTTCGGAAACATCGTTGAAGTGCAGACGCGATTCAGCGACTACTTCTCCGTCCCCATGCACAATCAATCGAGTCTGAAATGCAATTTCGAGCGATGCATGGCGCAATCTTACCATTTATATGCCACAGAAAACTCGTTACTCTGTGCCTTCATACGAGTCTCAAACATCTTCCAAAGCTTCGCTAGCAGCAATGTTAAAACCTTTCAAATAGTACCTGCACTTTATGCAAGGCGCAGTGTGTTTTTAAGTTTAAAACCTTAGAAGAAGCACAAATTAATCAATACAGCTCATTTAACGAGAAATTACAACAAGTATTCAAGTAAAACACAATCAATCGAGTACAAAATGGAAGAATTCAGACGAGTGCATGGCGCAATCCATGCCGCTCATATGTCAGAAATTTTCATAAGAGCCCTTAACTTCTTCAGTACTGTGAGCAAAGTTATCACCTTTCAAACAGTGCTTACATCTTTTTGGGACACCCTGTATAATATTAGGTTGTCACATAAGTTCTGTCCTATCCCGATAGGCGTTACTTTGTGATTGTTTTTTCATGTATTGAGAAAGTAAATGCATATATATTGTATACCATTTTGTAGCGCTTGTTTCGCTCTATAAAACTTGGTGTGTTGCTTTTAAAAAGTCGTGATCATTGCTTCGTTTTAGGTGCTGGACGAAACCATGGAAAAAACGCACTTGCGGGCAACAATGCTTCATGAGTTCAAGCTTCACCACAGTGTTAGCGAGGCAACTCAAAACAACAAGATGGCATGGGAAGAGGACTCCGCTAACGAACGCACCGTGCGCAGATGGTACCAGAAGTTCCGGGTTGGAGACGTGGAACTCGAAGATAAGGACCGCTCAGGACGACCAGCCAAATGTGATGACGGACGTTTGAAAGGACGAGTGGAAGCCGATTCACGAGGAACTGTGCGTGAGATGGGGAGAGAACTTCAGGTCAGTAGTACAACCATTTCGAGGCACCTAGAGGCGATAGGAAAGGTGAAAAAGCTGGATAAGTGGGTGTCCCACGAACTCACTGAGGAGCAGCAGAGGTGTCGCCTGGAGATCTGTTCTTCCCTTACTATAAGAAACGAAAACGATCCATTTCTTGACCGGATAATTACCTGTGACGAAAAATGGATCGTGTACGACAATCGAAGAAGATCAGCGCAATGGCTGGATAAGGAAGAACCGCCGAAACACTTTCCCAAACCTGGCCTCCATCCGAGGAAGGTCATGCTCACTGCCTGGTGGGCTACAACTGGTATTATCCACTACGACTTCTTGAAGCCTGGTGAAACCATCACGGCAGAGAGGTACTGTCGCGAATTAGACGCGGTTCACCAAAAGTTGCTTGAAATGCGTCCTGCACTGGTGAATCGAAGAGGACCGATCCTTCTTCACGACAACGCCCGTCCACATGTCTCGCATCTGACCACCCAAAAATTAAACCACTTGAGATATGAAGTTCTCCCGCACCCCATTCATCGGACCTAGCCCCAACGGACGTTCATCTTTTCAAGCATCTCGATGGTTTCCTCAAGGATAAAAACTTTACTAATGTAGCAGATACCGAAATTGCCTTCGAGTGTTTCATTGCTTCTAGAAATTCAGATTTCTTCCGAAATGGTATTAATGCTCCTGTATATCGTTGCCAGAAGTGCATTGATTGTAACGGTTCTTACTTTGATTAATAACTTTATTTTCTGCTGAGATACTACACCGCAAAGTTGCCGTCGAAAATCGGACAGAACTTATGTGGCATAGCGTTATAGGTAGGAAAAATGAAAGGAATAGAAATCAAAGAAATAGAAACAGAAATCACTGACCGATCCTTCATTGAGTGGCTGAAATAACAATCCCTGCCCTGCAATAATTGACTGCACTCGCTCCACAGACAAACTGCCCTCCGGACCGACATCGGCAAACTGAACACGATTTTGTTAAAAATTGAAGCCAACAAACGACCGAATCTTCAAAAAGCGTTAGAACAGGGCATGTCATTGAGGAAGACGCAAGAAATTAGGAAGAGACTGCGGGTCCATTTACTAGAGTATGCATGTTGAACCCAAATCGATGCCAGTCCGGCTGGCTGGCTTCACGTGCATGAGACGAGGCCGCCGTCGGACTAATGCGTGCGAACAAAACGCGTAACTAAACGCGGCCCGTCCCATTGGCATGCGTTGGGCGGACAATGAAAGCGCGACGACGGCGTCCGTGGGCCCTTGACGATACAAATTCGCTTCGATTTTCTTCCATCACGTCATGTTCGCGTCAACACAGCCATTATCCCTTTGTAATGTGAAGAATAACAAAAAGCTGTGCAGTTTCGCCATGGACACATAATAAAGCACTGGAGCATAGAAGAAGGCCTTTCACCACATTAGAATGTCATTTTCAAAAATGATACGTGGGAACCAGGGGTGTGCGTAATTACGATTTACGATTTACGATTTTACGATTTACGGCTATTTTTATCCAATTTTTTACGATTTACGATTTATGACATTTCGGGTCGTAAATCGTAAATTTTCGTAAATGTGATCTTTGATCAACAGCCAATTAGCGTCCAAATAAGTGGACTGGGTTATAAAGATGTGCCCATTCTATTAGTCTCCTCTAACAACTCATTCCCACTTCCCCTTAGATTCGTTTTTTTGCTGCTCTAATGTGTTGCTATGATAGACAATACCGTCCTGTGCGCAGGCTTCTCGTATCCGACTTTTCTCTTCGCTTAACTAACTTTGTCATTTCTATAACATTATATGGGCTGTCAGTTGGAAACGGACAGGTTCAAGAGGAAAAGCAAGTGCAGTACAATATTAAAAATAAGCTTCTGTCTAGAATGCTGGACTCCCCCGTTTCCGGCCGAGAGCTATCACGGCACATCACATCCGTACTTCGTTATTCCATTCCAGCCCACAGAAAGACATTGGAGACAGTCTCTTAGAGACAGAAAGACGAGTATTCTTTGATTCACGTCCTGTTTGGCAATAACGTCTATTTAGAGGGTGGCAGAGGCGTTTAGGACTTAGTGTCCTAGAAGAGGTGGTTCAGTGGCTTTTTGAAGAAGACAATAAGCAGACGGAGTAACTGGTATACTACGTTTATTACGGCTGACAATATGATAAATGGTACGATAGATATATAGGAGAGAGGTAGCCTAATAGCGGCCACAGTGATGGGGAGAAGGTCGAAGGGGAAGGAGCATGGGAGAGACGAAGGAGCTCTCGTGAGCAGGAGAGGAGCACTCTCTCGATGGCGAGGTTGCCTCCGCAACCCGTAACTGTCCGGGCGATAATAGATACACGTTAGGACCGTCGGCGACGACGATGGTCTAGTAATTTGTTTGCAACAGATACATGGTAACCCTACCGAATAGAATTGACACAAATCCACGATCGAACATCATTCGTGATTTTTTCGATTCGAGATTGCAAGAGGGGTCTAGAAAGTTGCTACACTCGTGTGCAAGGACAAACCACTGATGTTTCTATCGGTTTATATTACACTTTATAGGGCTGAGCGAATTGATATACAAAGTGCGGTAAAAAAGATCGCGTAGCATTTCAAGAATGGGTCAAACTGGTTTTGATCTGCATTTCCGGTGGTTTGATTGAGTTTATCGTATTCACTCTATCTAATCCGCTTACGATGCTGGAAGCTTTCGGAGAGCAAGCGTTCGTTACAGAGCTGGCGAAGGGCAGCGCGAACGAGTGCAGGGAGTTATTAAATAGAAATTAAATAGAAATATTATAAGGTCTTCGACATCTTAGAACTGCAGATTTGAACAGGAAACCTGCTCATGGCTCATTGGTGAGACGATTTTTCAATTTTTAGTTTTGACAGCGAATTTTTAGCTGTTGTTTCCGCTAGATCCCTAGATTTATATGCAAGCTAAAGAAATGGTAGTAAGTTGGGGATCTAATGAATATTTAAGCGATGCAAGCTTTTTGTTGGACTGCAATGCATAGGCTCAATTAAAGTTTTGAATTTACAGCTTTCGATTTTTCTGAGACGTGTAAAGTTTAGTTTGAAAGATTTGTTACTAGCAAGAAAACTAAAAAAAAAATAGTTTAGTAAGAAAACTGTTCAAACTAATCTGAAAGTAACACGACAAATAAATATTGAATCACATTTGATTAGCAGAAAAGCCTCTGGAACTTTAGTTGTACTGCACTACAGTTCAGGTGGCTTATACGATTTACGGTTTACGATTTACGACGGTTTTTTTTCGTAATTACGATTTACGATTTACGAAATTTCAAATTTCATTTACGCACACCCCTGGTAGGAACGTTCAGACACGCTCATACTCAGACAAACGGGGGAGTGGCCGCCTTTCGTGCTCGGTTTCAAACCTTTTCACGGTTGCTTACTGACCAACTTAGTGTCCGAGACAGGACAAGGTTGAACCTGAGCAGTAAATCTGTTTCAAACCCTTTCATGCTCAATCACTAATCGACTTTTCTCTGAGTATGAAGAGAGTATATGGGTTCGAGTCCACTTGGTGCCCCAATTTTTTCCATCATTCAAGAAGAAAAAGCCCTTAAGTCGAGCAGTATCAACAGAAACATAGGCAAAAACCATACCAATTATAAGGTCAGAGGTGATGTTTCGGTGGCGAAATCCCGAGCCTCTTCACCCACAGAAATTTAGGGGAGTGCAAGCACACCTTGAGTGCAAATCAGGGAATTTTAGGTCACGTTTATACTTCCGACGCCGAACGACGGACGGCATGGAATGTGGCCAAATTGATTGATCCCGTCGCTCAATGTGGCCATCATACGTGAGGTTGCTTCGCTCGACGTCGAAGTATAAACGAGGCCTTAGGTATACCTTTGCATAGTTTCTAGAGAGCGCTTTACGGTGTACAATGAGTGCCAGTCGTATTTGTTCCTGATTAAGTCCGGTGGTATTTCTTCTAACACTGCATTTCCAGATGTGGTGTCGGTCCACGTGAATAAACCAATTTCAGAATTCGATAGTTTTCAAACCAAATTGGACTCTTCTAAGCTAGCCTTAAGACTTTTGAAATCAAATCGAGCTCTTCCAAATCGATCTTTAGGCAGGTTAAACCACAGACTCGACAAGGGTCAGAATAGTTTTTGCTTAAGGAAAATTTGGTCTTACTTTCTCTGAAATTTTTTTAGCTTAAGTGTAGTAAATTTATAAAAATTCTAATAATAAATTAAAATTTGTCTTAAAGCACAGGAAAGAAGCAAGCATCTTCTTCTTCTTCTTCTTCTTCAGCGTTTGTCCCGCTTCATGACGGGGTCCGCTTTTCTGGTGCCATGTCGCCATCTTTCCCGATCCCGTGCTAGATCAGGGTGGACACCAGCTACTTTAAAGTCCTTGTGTAACGTATCAGCCCAGCGCTGCTTCGGGCGCCCTCTAGGCCGTTTTCCAGACACTACGAAGTTAAGGCCTATCTTACGGACGCTGTCTTCCTTTCCACGCAGAACGTGGCCGTACCATCGTAAGCGAGCTTCACGCATCTTGTCCGCTATCGGCGCGACACCGAACTTCTGCCGGATAGCCTCGTTTCGGATGCGGTCCAGGCGCGTGACTCCAGCCATCCAGCGCAGCATCTTCGTTTCCATTACGCTGAGGCGACTTTCCGTTTCCTTTGTCGCAGGCCAACACTCAGCTCCGTACATCGCTACCGGCCGGACGACGGTTTTGTAGGTCTTCGACTTTAAGCGCTCTGGCATCTTCTTGTCACAGAGTACTCCAGTCAACGAGCGCCACTTCGACCAAGCTGCACTCACGCGTGAGTTCACTTCAACCATCAGACTGCCATCAGAGGCTATTGCTGATCCCAGGTATTTAAACACCGAAGTGCGTGCAAGCTCAGTACCGTTAATCTTAATGGAGCCGGACTCATTTACGTCAGTCGTGAAATACTCGGTCTTCTTGACGTTCAATTTGAGTCCGAACATGGCCAGGCGGTCGCACCAAGCTTGCACCTCTCACTCGAGCTCACCTTTGTCTTCGCAGGCGAGCATCACGTCATCAGCATATAGCAACGTCCAAGGGACGGGCTTCTGAAGATCTCGCGTAATGGCATCCATTACGACAACAAAGAGGAGTGGGGAAAGCGCAGATCCTTGGTGCACCCCAGCAGAGATGGGAAACTCCGTCGAGGTTCCTGCTGCCGCTTGCACACGACTCTTATAGCATTCGCACCCACTCTACAAGTTCTTCGGGAACACCGTGCTGTCGTAGGGCGTACCATATAACCTCACGCGGTACGCGATCGAAGGCCTTCTCCAAGTCGAGAAAGGCAAGATGCACCGGCCTCTGTTTCTCGCGATGCTTCTCTACCAGAAGACGGGCGGCATGTATGGCATCGATAGTACCACAACCAGCCACGAAGCAGCACTGATTGCTGGAAAGCTTGACGATTTCGCGAATTCGGCTATCGAGGATTCGCTCGAAGATCTTCATGCTGTGCGAGAGCAACCGAATCGGACGGTAATTTGAGCAGTCTGCAGGGCTGCCCTTCTTCTTCCAAATCGGAATCGTCGTACTTTCCTGCCAAACATCAGGCACCTTCTTCTCCGCTACAACCTGGTTGAAAAACTTGGCCAACCACTCAGCAGAGTACCAGAACTTCGACTTCCATAAGTCAGCTGGCAAGTCATCTGGACCAGTCGCCTTGCCCGGTCTCATCTTCCTCAGAGCCGCGTCAGTTTCCTCCACAGTGATTTTGTGGACGGGACCGTGGATAGGAGCCACAGAAGGGACGGCCGGATGAGGGAACTCTTCAGTCGAAATTCCCTCGAAATAATCGCACCATCGCTTCAATGCCTTTTTGCGCTCTGTCAGAAGATGGCCGTTCTCATCATTGATGCCAAAGAACTTCTCTATATCCTCGGATTGGCGATGACGGTTTTTCGCAAGTCGGTACAAATACCGCTCGCCATCGCGCGACTCAAGCTTTTCGTAGACATCATTGTAATGAGTGGCTTTTGCTACGGCCACAGCCTTCTTGGCAGCTTTTTTCGCTTCGTGGTACTTTTGCCAGTTATCGGCGGTCTTGTCGCCGAGAAACACGTGATATAGCGCTTTCTTCTCTCGAACTTTTTAGGAAAGAAGCAAGCATATATCGCATTAAAAGATCAGATCGTGCCATGCACCCAAAAAGTTCGTCACAAATTTTATTTTGATTGATAGAGTAAATACCGCCTACATGAGCCATCAAATTCATAACTTTTTTGAAATGCTTTTGTTCACCTTCCTGAATGAGTATAACAATTTTATAAGCTTTATAAGCTAATTTTTTGAAAAAAATAATGAATCGAAATTTGTTGTAAAGCGCAACAGGGCAGCAATCATCTGGTGCAAGACGTGATCGCGCCATATACTCGAATAGCTCGTCGCGATATTAATTTGATTGATAGTGTAAATGCTGCCTACATGAAGCATCAAAGTGAGGACACTATAGATTCTCTTGTATCGTTAACAGGTTATCTCCATGCAAGCAGAAATTCTGCTATCAGTCGTTTGAAAATCGCGACGTCCTGGACGAAAGGCATGGCACAATCGCTTCTTTTAGCACAGAAACGTGGCCACCATCTTCCTGCTCTTTAAAACGAGCTACAAATCATTATTTTTCTTCAAAAAATAAGAATTTTATAAAATTTCGAACAAAGGATTCAATTATTTGGTAAGTGAGTTAAAACTTTTGAGAAACCATACTAAAAATTTACTCGAACTAAATTTTTTTCTAACCTTTCTAACTTGTTCTTTCGGAGAGCATCTAGTTTAATGTAGAAGAAACTCATTTCAATTTGGAACAGTTCGCTCTGATTTCAAAAGTCTTAGGCTAGCTTAGAAGAGTGTCCAATTTGATTAGAAATATGTCCAATTCGACGTGAGAATGATATAAATAAGGATAAAGGACGGCGTTATTCAATCTCTTTTGGGATGCGCCATGCATTCTACTTCTACGGGATATCGTGGAGAACACACAATGACTTGCGGTGGTCAGCCGATGGACAAGTCACCGCTTTATCCTTCCCAGACAAGTCTGGTACCAATTCACCGACCCCGGAGGGATGGAAGGCTTGGTCGGCCTGGGCGGGAAATCCAAACCGGAAACCTGGTATCGGGTGCACGCGACAGTCGGCGCCTCCTCCTACTGCGCTACTCGCGCCCTACTGATATAAATAAAATAAATAAATACCTCTTCCGTTTCCGGTCCGTGCAGATGCCACATTTGAATGCTCTGTCTGAGGTCGTACAGATCGTCGTCCTCAGGCGAATCATCACCGCCAACTGAGAGCTTCTGAAACAGACTCATCAGTAGTTCGAAGCCTAAGGACCAAAACTCGGGTAAACCCTCTCAGGGGTAACAATCTCAAGCCGAATTACAACGACGACGACGACCTACCAACTGATTCGATGAGCCCTGCGGCCAAACCTGAAGTCCTTCGTCGCCGACTTCAGTAGTGCCTTCGATGTATGGCAATGATGAGCCAGCATCCACCTGTGTTTCATCTTCGATTACGTCGTCAGCTATTTGCAGCTGGAATTGGACGCCTCTATCATTTTAACTGCGACAGAAAGTCTCTAATATTTTCTGACAGCAGATGACTAAAGGGTCTTTGATGGATGTATACAGATGGTCTGCTCGAACGATGACAAAACAAAATATCGCTAACGTCTGTACCTTATCATCATAGGACAAAAATTAGCAAAATATCCATCTAGGTAATAGGTATTAGTTGCGTATGACATGACCGGGCGTGCTGCTTCAATTTCTGGGAGCTACGAATATTCCCGTTTTTCAGGCATTGTATACAGTTTCTGGAAGCGCAGAACCTCCACTTTCTCACCATTAATAGCTTCTGCGACATAATTGCCCCTTGCCGAGTTACTGACGTCGTTCTTACAGTATGAACCAACGTGACATTCGGGTGCTCTATTTAAGGTGAACACAACTCCAAGGCCGCAGCCCGTGACATCAACGCTGGATTCGGGGAGGATTTCTCTGAGGAACTTACAATCTGCCACTAGTTCGAAAGGTTTCGATCTGGAGATGAAGGTCTCAAAGGTCGAGACCAAGGTAGACCGCCGTTACGCCTTGACGACGACTGACTCCAAGCCATGGTGGAAGCGGATCGCCGTCAAACTGTGAGAGTGCCGGCATAGCATTTAGGCCTTGCCGGCAGCGCAATCAGTCGTCACTTGAATGCGATCGGAAAAGTGAAGAGATTAGATGAACGGATCGCGCACGAGCTGACCGCCGGGAAGATGCTGAAGCGCCACTACACCTGTGTTCCGTTAAGGCTGAGCAATCTAAGGGAGCCTTTTTTGGACAGAACCGTGACATGCGACAAAAAACGGATCCCTTGACAATCGTCGTCGCTCTGCACAATGGCTGGACAAGAATGAGAGTCCCAAGGAGATGCCGGAACCAAATCTCCATCCAAAGAAGACCATGTGACCGTATGGTGGGCAATAGCTGGTGTTGTCCATTACACGTCCTTGAAGGCTGGAGCGACTACCACAGCGGAGAAGAACTCTGCCGAAATCGGAGTGATGCACCAGAAGATGACTGAAAAACAGCCGGCTCTCGTCAATCGAAGAGACCCAATCCCACATCGCGCGTCCGCACGTTTCAAAAATTGTTATCCAGAAACTGGATGAATTGGGATACGAAACCCTGCCACATCCACCATATTCACCAGATCTGTCGCCCATCGATTATGGTTTTTTCAAGCATTTAGATCGTTATGTGAAGGATAAAAAATTCAGCAACGAAAATGATTTCGAAAATGACTTCCTATGTTTTATTAATTGTTGCAGTTCTGATTTTCACAGAAGTGGAATGTCTAAGCTATTGACACGTTGGGATAGGTGTATTAATTCCGAATAATAAAATTGCTTCCAAGCAAAGTTATGATCTGTCAAAGTTTTCAGTCAAAATCGGTCATTTCATATGCAACGACCTAATACCTTACATTCTCCAATCGCTCGTGTAGCCTTTTAGTAATTATTTTTGATAAATTGCCCCGGTTTACAGTTCCTAGTTAGTGTCGGACTCAATCTCGCCTAATAAATAAATAGTAAATAATAACAAAAATAAATTGTCAAGTAAAAAAGTAATAATTAAAAAAGGAAAATAGATAATGGACAATAGATCGAAGAAAAATAAAGACCGAAAGCAAAATAAAACATGAACTCACGTCGATTGCTGGGGCTAAAACCCCCATGTCCATCACATGCAATGTAACCACTGAAGGAAACCCGTGTCTGAAACTGTTCAACAGTGAGAAAAATATTATGTAATTAAAAATTGAAAAAAATATGATAAGAAAGAAATCTCGCAATAAAAATAATCACGAAAATCAAGTTATTATTAAAAACTTACTCGCACCCGTGTCAGTTTTGTGGTCGACAATCTACTTCGCTAACAGTTCATATCAACGTCGAACTGAATCTTAAACGAAATATTAAAAAAATCACTCTGAAGGCGAGGTAGGCAAAGAATCCTGACAACAATTCGGTTTAAAGCTTCGAAATCAACTCGGTAGAGAACCGCAAAGGACACTAAAACTTTTCTAGAATATAATTCATTTGATAGAATCCGTAGAAGTTCTTGAATCATCGAAGAAAACAGCACAACCATAGCAAATCGAAGGCTAATGAAGCGCCATCACTTAATAAAATGCGAAAATACCAGTAAATCAGCGCGTTCCATCAAGAAAACACATACATCCGCTCTACTGAAGCGGCATCTGCACCTATTGAGAGGATGTTTCAAAGACAAACACCGGCGCGACACATCCTATAGCGGAATGATAACGAGAGAAAGCAAGAAGCCAACAGAGACAACGAAAGAAAAAGGCAGGCACACACTAAAGAGTACTAGAACTCAGCATCCATATCACAGAAATCGAGATGAAACATCACAAAACAGTCTATGTCCTAATATGGGCCATAAGTAACTAACGAAACCACCACTCAGTCCAGTTCGATGTCCATTTGACCGTCCGGTAAGAGTGGAACATCGCTCGAAGGGACCTGAAATTAAAAGACTGTGGATGACCATCACAACAGCTGACGGAGTCAATGCATAAATCTCAAGGAAACACACGTAAAGACTACTTACAATAGAAGGGTCTGAAACGCATGCCTGAATTGGGAAAGCGAGTCACATAGGAACAATCCCTTCATTTACCAGGGAAGAGTCTCAGGCGTAGGTCCGATCGGAGGAAATGGATAGTACTACGAGAATCTTTATCCTTCATATAGTAGAAAACCACGTTTCGTTTTTGCTGAGTCCTTGAAACCAAAGAGCAACGGGCCCTTGAAGGCGGGGTGCAATAGCGCACCGTCAGCACGTACCCACGTGCATGTGTGCGCGCGCTGTTGTATGAGACGCGGCGAAAGGCTCCCCGGCAAGCGAGTCGGTGGCTCAGCAGGATACGAGGCTGCTTCAAAGGTGCTCGACCAGATGTTCGACGCCCGTGCTGTGCACTATTTTTGCATTTTTTCATAACCGTTGCCTCATTCACCAATTTGCTTCCTATACATCTCCTACACATTTATATCACTCATAAATTGTCAAGAGGGTCAGATTCGTGATCAGCACCCCAAGTAACCTCCTGGGCCAAATTTGGGCAAAATCGGTGATTATGACCTCGACAGCCCTAATCACCCGTACTTGCTGTAACTCATATCTGCTGTGAGGTCACTGTTTAACATTCGCTGAAATACACAAAACGTTGTATAATGCAAAAAGTGAAAGAAATGAGTGAAGCACAGCTCAAAGTAAACACTTATTTGAAAATTTAAAAGAATAAAAGGATAAAGGACGGCGTTACTCAATCCCTTCTGGGATGCGCTAGCGCATTCTACTTCTACGGGATGTCGTGGAGGCGACATGAACGCGTATTTGGCCATACAGTGACTTGCGGTGGCCAGCCGATGAACAAGTCAGCGCTTTATCTTTCCCAGACAAGTCTGGCACCAATTCACCGACCCCGGAGGGATGGAAGGCTTGGTTGGCCTAGGCGGGAAATCCGAACCAGGAACCTGGTATCGGTTGCACGCGACAGTCGCGCCTCCTCCGACTGCGCTACACGCGCCCATTTGAAAATTTAGAGTGAAATAAATGTGTAGGAGATGTGTAGGAAGTATGTTGATTTAAACCGATATCAAGGCATTGTACTTTCACGACTCCAGAGGTCGAGGAGAGGTCAAAAATTTGTTCGCCCAAACCTCCCCAGGGGGAGTTATTTTGGGTGCTGATCACGAATCCAACATCCGTTTTTGAAATTTATGCCGATTACGGTAGGTTACGGCAGCTTCGGGTAACTAGGGCTGTCGAAGTCATGGCTGTAGATCACGAATCTGACCCTTTTGACAATTTAGAGTGAAATAAATGTGCAGGAGAAGTGTAGCAAGCAAATTGGTGAAGAAGGCAGCAGTTATGAAAAAATGCAAAAACAGTGCACAACACGAGAGTCGAACATCTGGTTTAGCACCTTTGAAGCAGCCTCGTATCCTGCTGAGCCGCCAACTCGCCTGCCGCGGAGCATTTCGCGGCGTCCCATACAACAGCGCGCGCACACATGCACGTGGGTACTATACTTACGCTCTCCCAAAAATTTCGAATATTCGAATGGTTTCGAATACCGAAAATTTTCGAGCATTCGAAATCGAATATATTCGAAAAACGCGATTTTTCTGAACATTCGAATTCGAATACATTCGAAAAACGCGATTTTTTGAATATTCGAATTCGAATACATTCGAAAAACGCGATTTTTTGAACATTCGAATTCGAATACATTCGAAAAACGCGATTTTTCGAATATTCGAATTCGAATATTCGATTCGAATAATCGAATTCGAATGAAAAATCAGGCTGTATTATAGACATGATAGAAGGCAACACAGAAGAGAAAAGGGAAGCAATACATAACGGATCCCTTCCTAGTTAAGCACGAGGTTTTTATCGACAGGCATCTCATAAACCCCCATGTGAGTCGTAAAAATGAGATAGAGAACTTACACGTAGAACGATCAAAAGACTTATGGAAGCGTCTAATTTCCTTGCCTACTGGAATACGAATTTTTCTCAAGGGAATACTAGTGTTTTGTTAACTGCTGCTTATGAGGAACAAACGAAAGGTTTACAACACATTTGAAGGGAAAATTATCTGGTTGAGCCACTGTAAGCTTCTAGGTCACTTTAAAACAATCCTTTTTGAAATTGGTGGCAGACTGACTGTTAAAAAACATTCATGAAACAATGCTTTTGCCTAGCGGCAGCTGATGAAGGACTGACGACAAAGTACTACATGTAAATCTGTAGCAAGTCTGTCCTGCTCATCTACAAACGTGAAATATCACACTGTCGATTTTGCGGCCACAAAATGTATTACAAGTAGCTAGGAATAGGCTACCCATGAGGGCCAGTCTCATTTCGTTCTGGTGATTCACCCAAGTAAGTGGTATGAATAAATATTTCTTATTTGCGATGAACTTGTGAATGTAATTATTCTCCAGCCAACATATTGATAAACTACGGTAAACTTCAGAAAAATAGATCGATCGATAATATCCGGCCGACATACACTGCCTCCCCTTTGTGAAGTCCGGCATACGGCCAACGTATCCATGCGAATCCCACTTCAAATGGCCAATTCAGAACAAAAATCGATAAAATCGATCGATAACATCCGGCCGACCTACGCCGCCTCCCCTTTGTGAAGTCCGGCATACGGCCGACGTATCCATGCGAATCCCACTTCAAATGGCGAATTCAGAACAAAAATCGATAAAATCGATCGATAACATCCGGCCGACCTACGCCGTCTCCCCTTTGTGAAGTCCTACCTTATAATATAGCTTCTGCGGAACTGTAGTCGTTGCAGAAACGAAATCCAGAAGCAGAGCATTCAGACCACGGAGGAGCAGAAGAGCATAGCGTGACGAAAATTACAAAGCCGACTTCATGAGGTACTCTTCTGCACCAGGAGACACCCGACGTGGCAGAAGACAGAAGCGCACCCTGTTGACCCTCACGCCCATCCTGCAGACATTTGCGAGCTTGTGGTCTCACCAGACTCTTAACTGCAGCGTGAAGGACTCTTAACCGCGGTCAGACTCTTAACTGCAGCGTGAAGGAAAAATAACGTCCGTTTGAAACGCCGCTTGAACCATCATTTTCAATCTTTTTTGTTAACAATTCCTACTCTTCCTCGGCCGCTTTGCACAGGCGCAGTAATAAATGTGGAATGCTTGGTACCTCCCAAACAAGAATTTACCTTTATCCTTCCTTCTGCTGTCCTTCATCCTTTACGTTATTACGTTTACGGGGAAAATAGCTTCCAGAACTGCTTGAGTGGAATGCAAAACTGGTCCAGATCAAACTAACCCTTATGGCCATACTCTAAGATCTAAAAAACGTCTGATACTATATAGGAGCGCGCTAAGAGCTGTCGATCGTCGATGCGTCAGAAATTACTGACAGGAACAGGTGCATAAAATTAGCGTAGAATAGGTACACAAAATACTGGAAAATATCCAGACGTCTCCAGCGAGCGCCCTAATTCAGAAGACCATGTCACAGATTGATCAGGCAATCAATATCGGTTGATACTATCCATACTTTTATCGGTGAAAGTGGTTTTCTCTCAGAGTTCACCAATCGGGGTGGCGACGATTACTGGTCCCTGATCGGTCATTCACCACTGCAGCGATTCTCCGTGGAAAATTTTTTGCAATTCAACATTGTGAGACGTTGTGGAAGTTCTCCCTCTTAACAGGAAGGCTTTTCGGGAAGTGACTAGTATCGATGAGGCGCTCAGTATCCGGGCACCGAGCCACCATCGTACCACAGCTTTGATTCACAGACAGAACCGTTTTAGCGACCCAAATTACCCGAGAAACCCACCAAGCCTTTTCAAAATACGCCGATACACAAATTCTTGTTGGGCATTCGAATGACACTTTTCGAATACCTGAATAATTTTTGCTTTCTGCGAAATTGCGAATATTCGAATGGTTTCGAATACCGAAAATTTTCGAGCATTCGAAATCGAATATATTCGAAAAACGCGATTTTTCTGAATATTCGAATTCGAATACATTCGAAAAACGCGATTTTTTGAACATTCGAATTCGAATACATTCGAAAAACGCGATTTTTTGAACATTCGAATTCGAATACATTCGAAAAACGCGATTTTTCGAATACTCGAATTCGAATATTCAAATTCGAATGAAAATCATTCGAATACCTATTCGAATGGGGCATTCGAGCATAAGTATAGTGGGTACGTGCTGACGGTGCGCTATTCTTTTCGAGGGCCCGTAGCTCTTTTGGTTCAAGGATTCAGCAAAAACGAAATATGTTTTTCCACTTGAAGAGTGGAGATTCACGTAGTACTATCCATTTCCCCCGTTCAGACCTACGCCTGAGACCCTTTCATGGTTAGTATAAAAGTGTGTTTCGTTTCTGGCAAGCCGTTAAGCCAAACGATTAGAACTACCCCGAATTTACTATGGAGTCGCGGAGGCAACACTCAGGAGCGCTCACTTGGATGGCCAAGATAGGTTGCGGAAAGCGGTTCAGGGGCGCAGTGAGTAGCGGGGTTGCTTGATGAGATGGAGTTCGTGGGTTCGGCTCTCGTGCCTCGCAGCATTTTCGCATTTCATTCACGCGGTGTTCTCGCACCGTGCGGTTGGTTTCGGCGGCGCTTTGGTGCTCTCAATCTATAAAGTGTCGAATTGTCGTCTGCAGCGTCACCTAGTGTGGTATTCCTCTATTCTCGTCAGCTCCTTCAATCCGGCTCTCCGCTTGCGGTGTTCCTAGTGGCAAGGGAACAATTTTAACAGGCTCATTCCATTTTGCCACCTGGACAGGTGAAGTGTTTGCTCTTCGGGATCGTTTGGATCAATAGTGTGTATCCGATTGACTGACGAACAAGTATGGTACGCACTAGGGCATCGTCTTTTCCAGCCCAGCAGCTCAAAAGAACCAACTCGAAGGCAACACCTCGTCCTCCTGTGGATCCTGATGCACGATTGAAGACGATTGCGGAGGATATTCAACGCCGAGTTACGTCAAGGCAATAATCGATCTACTGATCGAGACAAAGGAGGAAATAAGAGAGCTGAAGCGCGTGAACAACGACTTAGTTCAGGAGGTAACACAATTGAGAAACGAAAATTCCTCATTGAAGCGAGAACTTAGTCTTATAAAGTCTGATCCTAATAGTGTCTGTACTCAGAACTCTGTCACGTTGTGGAATGTATCCACTGATGCTGACCTTGAACGTAAACGTTCCATAGTCATTTCTGGTATACCTGAACTCTCCTGTCCAAGTGCTCTTGCTAAAGTATGTCACGATGTGAATTGTACAACTGACATTCTTGATTTCCTAAATGTGGAATGCTTGCCTGTATCGGTCTACCGTTTAGGAAGGCCAAGGCCGAGTAAACCCAGACTTCTTAAAGTAGTTTTGCCTTCATCTCATTTTCAAGTTGACGTTCTTAGGAAAGCCTCAAGCTTGCGCTCATTTCCTCATAAGGGAATATATATTCGCCCATCCCTTACTAAAGAGGAAAGAATGCGTAGGCGTGAGGAATACCTAAAGAGTAGAGGCGGTGCGCTTGAGGAATCCTTCCAAACTAACTACGTTCCTCAAATGTCGCAGTCGATGCTCTTTAACTCTCAGCCTATCGGATCTTCGCCATCTAAGGACACCCCTTTTGGGGAGCCATAAGGCAGGGAAGATTCAAAGATTGTAGCATCAGTTGTATGTTAGCGAACGTTAGATCGCTGGTCAAGAATTCAGCTGCATTTATGGCAGACCTTAGCAATCATAAGTATGATTTGGCTTTCATAACAGAGTCGTGGCTCAGAAACACCATTGATCTTTCACCTTTGCTAGGACACCTAAGTGGCATGTATGAAGGTGTACGATGCGATAGAGCACACAAAATAGGTGGCGGGGTGATTCTTATTGTTAGGAAGACTTTAGATTACAATCTAGTTTTTGAGGAATCAGTCCCAGATGGCTACGAAATGCTAGTATGTGACGTGTTCTTCAGCTCGGGTAGCACTCGTTTTATTCTGGTGTATAGGGCGCCTGGCTGTGGTATAAGTAATTCAACTAAACTAGTCAAGGCCATAAGCGATTTCTGTGCATGTGACAGCCGCTGCATTCTTCTTGGTGATTTTAACTATCGCGATTTTGGCATCCTAAATTCTTCAAAGCAAATGGTAGGTATTCCGCAAGACTTTGTTGACCTAGTGGCAACTCACAATTTCCATCAAGTGATTCATTGTTCCACGAGAAGTAGCTCTTTCCTAGACTTGATATTTTCCAATGATCCTCAGTCAATAAATTCTATCTATATTGCTCCTCCAATAAGAAACAGCGACCATGCTACAATATGTTTCAAATTAGATGCCGCCACACAACCAAGTGTAAAGCGGTGGAAACTCGATTTTAGTCGTGCAAATTATAATGCAATCGAAGCCCATTTAGCAAGCATCGACTGGATAGGCAGTTTTGCCTCGGTTGACACTGTAAATGAGATGTACGAAATATTTCTTGCAGTTCTACATCATTGTATTGAAAAATTCATCCCGAGACGTAGGGTAGATATAGGACAAATGAATTTACCCTCGTACTTGATCAGAATGATGAAAAAACGATCAAACATATGGCATAGAGCGATGAGGAGCAACCTTGTCAAGGATTGGCAGAGCTATAAGGCAATAAATCACAGAACGGAAAAAGCTTTAGAGAGGTATTTGATGTTTGTGGAAAAGAAAATTACTGAATCCGGAGACTTGGCAAGAATCTACCGATATGTCAACTCGAGGAAAGAGTCACGCTCGATACCCTGCCTAGTAGCGGATGATGGGTCTCCGGTTGTTCGGGAGGAGTTGAAAGCAGATCTCTTGGCTAAGATCTTCTATGACTCCTTCAATAAACCGGGCAGAGGCACTGCGCCTTCTGATTCTGAGATCGCAAATTTCCCGTCTTATCCTAAAATGGAACCCACGCTGTGGTTCCAGAGAGATGAAATCCTTAAATTGCTTGAAAGCTGGCCTTCATCGTCGTCTACGACCCCGGACTTTGTTCCACTATGTTTTATTAAAAGAATTCTACCCTTCATTGGTCTCCCTCTCGAGTACATTTTTAATTTGAGTTATATGAGATCAGAAGTGCCTCAACGCTGGAAGCATGCTCTAATTACACCTGTATCTAAGAAAGTGCCGCTTAATGACCCGAGAAACTATCGACCTGTTAGCATTACCTCGATTTTTGCGTTTGAGAAAATTATGAAAAGACATATTGTAGCTCACTTAATCAGGCACAACGTTATTTCGAGCGCCCAGTTTGGATTTATAGAGGGTAGGTCAGTAGAATCTGCAGTTCTTACAGCGATGAACGACTGGACTAGAGCAAGGGAAGACAAGAAAAGGGTGGATGTTGTTTTCTTTGATTCACGGAAAGCATTCGACAAGGTTTCCCACTCCAAATTAATGCATAAATTATCGTCTGTTGGAATTCATCATAGGATTATATCGTGGATACGTGATTTCCTTGATAGTAGGACTTTCCAAGTACGTATAGGTAAAGAGTTCTCACCCGTGTATGAAGCATGCAGCGGTGTCCCGCAAGGTGGGGTTCTTTCCCCCATTCTATTTCTGATTTACACGTTTGAAATCCCCAATATTATCGAAAACCTTGGAGTCACATGTAAAATGTACGCCGACGATATAAAAATTTATAAGGTCATAGAGTCGCCAATGGACACGGACCGCTTGCAAACTGCTATAAATTTTGTTAGCAAGTGGTCCGAATATTGGGAACTACCCCTTGCTGTGGAAAAAACTCATGTTTTCGTCATTGGGGATAAAACCGCCACTACAACGTATTCTATCGGATCCACTCCGCTAAGAAGGGTAGACGAAGTTAGAGATCTCGGTTATCTCATAAACAGTAATCTAGACTTCGGGCCTCACTACAGTATGCTCATAAAGAAAGGTATAGCTCGCATCTACAATCTTTTTCGGATGTTTAGAACCAAAAACCCCAAGGTTCTATTAAGGGCTTATAAAATGTACATCAGGCCAATCGTTGAAAGTGGGACTACCGTCTTCAATCCTTACAAACGTAAGGATATTCGTCTGCTGGAGAGGGTCCAGAATAACTTCACCCGCAAACTGATGCTGAGGTGTTATGCGATGGACTATTCCTCCATTCCCGATGGTGAAACCAGAGCTACTCAATTGGGTTTGTTGTCCCTAAGAAGTAGGAGAACAAAATTCGATCTTGTGATGATGTTCAAAATACTAACAGGCAGAGTACAAATAGAAGCCTCAGACTTCTTTTCGGTGTTACCTGAGGCCAGAACAAGATATGGTTACCTAAGAGCCACCGATCCAGTTATGAAGAGCCAAAGCCAAATCCGATCAAACTTTTTTTCGAACAGAACCATTCGAGTTTTTCGACCACTGCTCAAAGATAATGTGCTTCAGATGTCCCTCGGCCGATTTAAGAAATTCATTGACCAGCGATTGAAATAGATCTGAATTTAGTTCTTTTATTTTTATCCAATTATCTGTTTTTTTAGTAATCTCTCTTTGGATATGTTTGTGTTGTCATGCCATTTCTAATGGGTGTTGCATGTGGGTGTGTTGTATGGCACCGCGCGATAATTCGCGCCACAAAATAAATAAATAAATTTCCACTCATCGGCTGAGATTTAGAGCGATCCTGACATCCACACAGTTTTCAGGCGTTTTCTGCAGATTTTTCCAGCCGTATGCTGTGGAAAGTGGCAGAGAACGACTGAAAACTGTGTGGGGGACAGAACCCTTAAAATCTCAATCGGTCAGCGGAAATTCAAAAATCTTGAACACACGAGAACAAACCTCCGACCTTCATCTCTTGAAGCAACGCCACTGCCCACTGCGCCCTCAGCCGCTTGCCGCAACAGGCATTGCGGTCGTACACGTGAGCAGTCGTTGTCCCCGCTCCCAAAATCGTGCGCATTTCTATCCATCCGCGAAGGTACACTGTGGTATGCGTGTATGTGTGTGGCCTTATCCTCTCAAGAGATGGGTGGACGTTACTCCTCAAGGCCTGGTAAGGGAGAGCAGATAGAGGCAACGAGAGTGCTATTTATTCGTTCTCTCTCTATCTGTCAAGCCTGATACAAGAGGGGCCAAAGAGCAACCATGTAAACAATTCAAGGGAATCTATCACGCTTGATGGGCAGGGAAAGGAACTCTTTAGCTGAAAACAACACCAAAATCCTGGAATAACAAGCCGTGAGTTCTGGGAAAAGTCGCACAAAATAAATACCCTGTTACTCCGTGTCCATTTAATCCCACGAAACTGACCAGGAAAGGGTCTCAGGCGTCTGTCTTAACGGGGAAAATCGATACTACTACGAAAATCTCCACCCTTCATATAGTAGAGAAACGTGTATCGTTTTTGCTGAGTCCTCGAACCCAAAGAGCTACGGGCTCTCAAAGTTGGGGTACAGGACTGCACCGTTAGGGCATACGTGCGTGCGCGCTGATGTATGCGACGTGGCGAAAGGCCTTGCGGTATGCGAGTCGGTGGCTCAGCAGGGTGCGACGCCGCATCACAGGTGCTAGGTCAGATGTTTGACTCCCGCGCTATGCACTACTTTTGCATTTTTGATGACCGCTGCCTCCTTTACCAAATTGCTTCCTACACATTTATTTCACTCTAGATTTTAGAGTAAAATAAAAGTGTTGGAGATGTGCAGGAAGGAAACTGGTAAAGGAGAAAGTGATCATGAAAAATGCAAAATTAGTGCATAGTGCAGGAGTCGAACATCTTGCCTAGCACTTGTAAAGCAGCGTCTCACCCTGCTGAGCCACTGAATCGCTTGCTGCAGAGCCTTTCGTCACGTCCTATACACCAGCGTGCACGCACGTACATGACGACGGTGCAATGCTGTACCCCCAACTTCGAGGACCCGTAGCTCTTTGGGTTCAAGAACTCGGCAAAAACGAAACACGTTGTTCTACTATATGAAGGGTAGAGACTCTTGCAGTACTATCCATTTCCCCCGTTCAGGCATGCGCCGGGGGCCGTTCCTTTGCGAATAAAACGAAGAGCCTGCAAGAAACAAGGTCCACTGCTTAAAACCAAACATACTTCTATTTCTCCTTCTATCCAGTCGCTGTCGGGTGGATACATCTCATGAACTTCTTCTTCCAACGTCGGCAGTTCGGGATCATGGTAATCAGGAGCCTGAAACGATTACTATAGTATTACAGTAGCCAGAACTTCAATTCAAAATCTATGAAGAGCACGAAGAGGTGGCACAGCCAGTGGTAGGACCACATTTCAGCCGACGTTCTTTGCTGGAAGAGATCGGCTATGCTTTTATACTAATTTACAGGTGGAGATTATTCCGATACGACTCGCTCTCCCCGTCCAAATACGCTTCGGACTCCCGTGTAAGTGGCTAAGGACCACACGCTGAGCGCTAGAGCCACGTCTTCTGAACCGGCGAACTCAACCACGATTCAGACTTCGCTATGAGGAGAACGTCTCATCTTCGTAACCCAGCCGACGTCGTGTGGAAGGCTAACTGCCGAAGGGCTGGTCACATCATGCGGAGACTAGACGACCGATGGACGAAGAAGACACTGAAGGGGATGCTGTGGTCCGCGCATCCTGTGAAGGCGGACCATTTAAGCATTACTGCGAAGGAAGAGAACGCGGAACACCCCACAAAAGAATAGCTTGTACCAACCTGGTATTCATATGAATAAACACCTAAAGTTTGATGCCCATGTTGATATAACTGTACGTAAAGCCTTTTCAGTACTTTATGGCATGTTGAGAAGCATCTTTGATAATGATTCTGCTACACTGCTGAAGCTGTACAAAGCATATGTGCTACCTATACTTGAATATGGATCACAAATCTGGAGTCCTCAAACAAAAAAGCTTCAAAACAAGGTTGAAAAAGTACAACAGACGTTTACTCGAATACTGGTTCGCAGATGCATACCAGATCTACAATCTTTAAATTACGAAAGTAGATTGAAATTTTTGAAACTAAAATCTCTTAGATACAGACGTATCTATAATGATTTGGTCTTCTGTTTCAAGTTACTAAAAGGTGATTTAACCTTGAGAGCTAGTAAATATTGGACATTTAGACCATGTAGAAATCGGACTAGTATATTATCACTGCAGTTTAAAAACCCTGGTAACAAATTTCTTCGTTGCAATGCCAATTTTGTGCTCTCTCGCGGAGCAGTTTGGTTGCAGAAACTACCTGATCATGTTTTAGAAGCAGCTACCGTTGCCATTTTCAAGAGTAGGTTAAAAAAGATTGATCTTCTGAGTATTCTTGAATTGCAGAGCTGACTGTTGTGTCGTGGCGTTACCAGGACATCTGAGTGTAGCTTCATAAATGGAGTGTATGTCATTTTGTGGAAACTCTTCTGCGCCATGGAAGACACTATGGTTGCCGAGCGATTCGTACCCAAAAATGGATGTCTTGTTTATTCTTCCTCACATTGTTCAATGAGTCATTAGGCCTGCGTTGGTTATTTTTTACTGAGTATTAGTGGCTGTTCAGAATTACGGTAGTTCAAGATTTGATGTTTTTCTTGCGTTTTCCTTCTTCTCACATGTCTTACAGTGTCATTATGCCTGCTTAAACTTCTTTTTTATCTCCTTCCTTTTCTGATTCTGTTGCGGCTGCCAGAGCTTAGGTACAGAGGAGCCTATTAAGACCCAGATGCTTCTACTCTTAGTCACATATTTTTTTATTCTGTTTCATATACAGATATAATCTATAGGTTGCTACATTTAGATATGCTTTATTGCAAGTTGGTTAGGCCAACTCAGTTCCTATGGAAGCAGCTTCGAATGGAAGCGTAATGAAGGCCTGGGTATGACCGGAATTAAGACCGGACTCCCAGGTGCTTCCTTCTTATAAGCTGCTCGAAAGTGATTTCCCTATTCAATCGGAATCATGCCATAGCTATACTGGTTGCCTAACCAACCTCTGCACCGTTATACCAGAACAAAAATAATTATAAAACAATTACGTAACTTTGAGTGATTAAATTACTTATTACTATATTCTCACGCTACGACTAACCATTGGTTCAGGCTCCTTGTACTTGAGCTTTTGAATGGCCGGACAACACTGAAAAATTACAGAATGCAGCGCATAGTGATACTACGCTTTCTCATTGTTGTTCCGCATTAGATTGCTGCAGTTGTAAAAGATTACTTGTTCGTTATCTCCTAGTTTGAGCGCACTTAAGGTGCAGTTATAAATAATAAATAATAAATAATAAATAAATAATAACCTTCATCCTTCCTTCGTCTTTCATTTCGTAATCCAGCAGCCAAGGATTGAAACAAGATCTCTGTCAGCTAATAAACATATATGAGAAAAAGAAGAATCAAGTTTCATGGCCAATGAGTCAACGACCCACGCACGAAGAGAAAACTGGAGCGAATTCCAAGCGTTTTCGTCAAGCGCTTTTGAGGAGCACTTGGAGCGTGGAAGGCTGACGAAAGACTTTTGATGGTGTTGTTCAGTTCAGCCGAGGCCCTGTTCATACTTCGCGACGGCAGCGACAAGAGCGACGAGAGCGACAGCAGTGTCCGGAAAATATTAACCGCAGACAGCAGCGACGGACCTAGTGTGGTGTACGTAATTATTTACGTATTCCACACTCCGTCCGTCACCCAGTCGTTCCTGTCGTTCCCGTCGCCCGTGCGAAGTGTGAACATGCAACAGCAGCGGCGAGAGCGACAGCGATAGCACTCGGGTAATAACAGATCTCGGCGGCGATCGCTCGGTTCTAATCGATTTGCATGTTTTGCACGGGCGAGGAATACCCCTCGTCCCCAAGTACCGACAGCCCTAAGATTAGTAAGACCTTTTTCGGGGCCTAGCGCAGTCGAAGGACGTGTTGGCTGTCGCGTGCACTCGGTAGCAGGTTCCTGGTTCGGATTTCCCGCCCCTGCCAACTAAACTTTTCATCCCTCTGGACTCGGTGACTTGGTACCAGACCTCTTTGGAGGGGTAAACCACCAACTTCTCCATCGGCTGGCCACTGCAAGTCATTGGGCCAAATACGCATTCAAATTGCCTCCACTATATCCAGTAGAAGTATAATGCGTGGCGCATCCGAAAAAGAATTGATCAACGCCGCCTTCATCGTTTTATCCTTACTGCGACCAACGTTTCCGCATTTGTCGCCTTTTTTGGAGTATCTATCAATGGACAGCTGACAATGATCTCATCGTAAACCTAGCTGGGCGGCGGAAGATGGGCGAACTGTCACCTATCCAGCGGCCAGCTTGAGTGACAGTCTTCCGCCCAGCTAGGTTTACGGTGAGCTCACCATCAGCTATGCATTTAAAGATGCACCAAAGAAAGCAACAAATGCGGAAACGTTGGCCGCAATAAGGATAAAACAATAAAGAGCGACGACAGTCACTCCCTCTCGAGGTGCGCCACGCATTCTACTTCTGAGGAATGTCGTGGAGGCTATTTGAACGCGTATCTGACCTATACAATGACTTGTGATGGCCAGTCGTTGGACAAGTTTGTGATTTATCCCTCCCAGACAAGATTGGTAACAATTCATCGACCGCGGAGTGATGGAAGACTTGTTGGTCTGAACGGGAATCGAACCAAGAACCTGGAATCGGGTGCATGTGAGAGCTGGCGCCTTCTCCGATTACGCTAACCGGACATTACGCCAAAATGCTAAAATTCATGGAGTCGAACGTGGACCTACGGCTTTTCCCTTTCAAATGAAGTATTTTACCGAAATAATGACATTGAAATGACAGGGCGAGCTGAGAAAGTGGTGCGGGAGAGCAAAACGAAACTGCTGATCTTTAACCAAGCTCATCACCGAGATAGCGGTCGGTCAGCGATTCATTTTCGCCAGCGCTGTTCGGGTGCATAGTTATCAAGGACACCACAGCCGTCGATAACGGAGCCATGTGACCACCGGTGAGGACAACAACACGGTCGCGCCGTTGAAGACAACAACGTTCTTCTTCAGTGGGGAACGCTCTAATTTGACGGGGCCACCAGCACGACTCCACGTCCACGACGCACCACCTCCACATGGGCCATCAATAAAACGCCACGACGAGGCCGTGGACGTGCGAACTCACCTGATGAATGACTCGACGCGGGACGCTGGTGGTGGTGTCGGGAACGGAGGGGCGAAGTCTGATCGGCTCCTTCATGAAGTCCTCGTCAATCACTTCAGCGTGAAGAACAGGCGGTGAGTCTTGCCGGTCCATCATCGTCACCGGGACCACATTATCCGCAGTCACTAACACGGTTCCATTGGGACGTCCTTTCACGAACTGCACCCTCCGCATCGGTCCGCTCGCTCGGAATCCATAACCTAAATTGATAAAATTATAATGCTACATGATATATGATTCAGTTAATGATAAATACCGTTTTCACGTCGAATTGGACGCATTCTGAACTAACCTTAAACTTTTCAAATCAAAGAGAACTCTTCCAAACCGAAATGAGCTTCTTCTATTAGGTTGTCCCATAAGCCTGAACGCCCGCAGGAGGACAGGAGGGCTGCGAAGGTCACGAATTCGGCTACACTGCACCATCTCATTACACGGCCTGTCGTAAATTTGGGTGTGTGGTGCACCACACACTGCCCCACACACCCAAATTTACGACAGGCCGTGTAATGCGGTGGTGCAATGTAGCCGAATTCGAAGGTCACGAGTCGCGAGTCGCATCGGTGGTTCAGTGGTAGAATGCTCGCCTGCCACGCGGGCGGCCCGGGTTCGATTCCCGGCCGATACACCATGTTGCAAGTCGGCGGCCCCAGTGCAGCGGCTGTGCCGTCAACACGTGGGACCTCAACCTGCTCCATGGGCATGGGACCACCTCCCCGGGGCACTAGGCCTTGGAACCCGAAGCTGCCAAGGCCTATACCCCGGGGAGGTGGTCCCATGCCCTGATGTGCCACATCCGAAGCAGGGATTCCCCGGGTCCGTCCCTTCACTCCCAGCCGCCGTTTTTTTCAACGATTCACTGCGGATTTCACTCGGTCTCTTGCATAGTGCTGTACAGCATTCGAAAGAGAATGATTTGCTCTATCAGAACATGCACTGAATTTCTTTTTTCATCCTAAATTTTGTCAATTTTTAGATCGTTAAATTGAAAAGTGAAAAAGTGACCATCTGCGGCAGTTGCTTGTCTCCGCTTAGGTTTGGAATTTTGGCGCAGTCTTTCAAAGCATTTCGACGACAATGTTCTGTGCTACAAGAATACGTGTTGGTGCTATTTGCTCATTTGTCCTTTATTGATTTTTAGGTCATCATATTGGGACGTCCGAAGGAGAAGATTTATTTTTACCGACAGCTCCTGCTCTGTGGTTGTAGGTTTTTGCTTGGTGTTATATGTCGTTCGGAAGAGAATGCCTTGCTCTATAAGAAATTGTGTCGCGTTTATTGACTCATGGTGATTTCTGTCGAATATCAACAACTGAACAAGGAGGAGTTGTTGGTGAAGATGATCTTTCTCTTTTTGGATTTTTGTTCATATTCGACAGAAATCAGCATGAACCAATAAACGCGACACAAATTCTTATAGAGCAGGACATTCTCTTTCGATCGACATATAACATCGAGCAAAAAAGTCCACCCAGAGCAGGACCTGTCGGTAAAAATAAATCTTCTCCTTCGGACGCCCCAATTTGATGACCTAAAAATCAATAAAAACAAATGAGCAAATAGCACCAACACGTATTCTTGTAGCACAGAACATTGTCTTCCAAATGCTTTGAAAGACTGCGCAAAAATTCCAAACCTAAGCGGAGACAAGCAACTGCCGCAGATGGCCACTTTTTCACTTTTCAGTTCAACGACCTAAAAATTGACAAAATTCGGGATGAAAAAAGAAATCCAATAAATGCTCTGATAGAGCAAATCATTCTCTTTCGAAAGCTGTACAGCACTATGCAAGAGACCGTCGGGGAAATCCGCAATGAGTCGTAAGAAAAAACGGCGGGCTTTATGGAACAACCGAATATTTCACTCATTCGGGCAGCAGAAGGAATAAAAGTTTCAAAAAAAGTTATTCTAAGTTCTCCTTGAACAAAAAATTAGGCACTAGTTAAAAGTTCCGACTCCACCGACACGAATGCGGTCGAGAAATTTTTTTTCACTGAAACTTTGTCTAGGAGGGTTATTTGGGGTGCTAGTCACGAATCTGACATCCGTTTTTGAAATTGCGGCCGATTACGGTAGGTACGGTAGCCACGAGTAACTAAGGCTGCCGAGGTCATAATCACCGATTTTGCCCAAACTTCGGCTAGGGAGTTATTTGGGGTGCTGATAACGCATGTGACATCCGCTTTTCGTTTTAAGCTGGAGTTTGGGCGGAGTCGGTGACTATTACGTTAGTCACCCGTACCTTCCGTAACCTACCGTACACCAGCGTAAAACGAAAAATGGATGTCAGATTCGTGATCAGCACCCCCAAATAACGCCCCTAGGCGAAGTTTCAACGAAAAAAAAAATTCGACCGAAGTCGTGTCGGTGGAGTCGGAATTTTTAAATAGTGCCAAAAATTATTCTAACCATCTTGGAGAGTCTTTAGTTTAACCTGTAAGAAGCTCGTCTCAATTTGGAAGACGTTCAATTTGATTTCAAAGTTCATAGACCAGCTTGGAAAAATGTCCAATTTGACGTGAAAATTGTACGTACATAATACATAATGTACATAATTCATGGGTCACGTTGTCAGTCACAGGGATGGGGGACCAAAGCCGAGGGATGCCTTCAACAGAGCGGCGTATTGCAGCCGATCTTTGCTTGAGCTTAAGCATGGGCAAACTTAAAAGGGTCTGTTTATACTTCGCGACGACAGCGACTCTTCGCCCATGCAAAACATGCAAATCGGCTGAAACCGAGCGATGGCCGCTGAAGCCTGTTCATACCCGAGCGCTGTCGCTCTCGTCGCCGGTTCAAGCTTCACAGCAATGTGTCAATTGCCTGATTCAATTGCATGGCGCATTTTAAAGCATTTTAGCGCCCGCTACTAATCACATTCTTATTCTTAACTCCAGAAATAAAGAAACATTAAAAAGTAAATTCAGACTAGGGCCCTGATTCATCAACGCGCATACCCACGGGTATGCTGGGTATAGGGGTGGACATACCCACGATTCATGATAATTCTTACCAGCAAAATCGTGGGTATATCAGTGGTTAGAAAAAACCCTCCGATCGTCGTGGGTACATCCATGTACCCGCGACTTTTTCGCGCTCCATTGACAAAATGGCGCTCCAGTGAGATCAGCTGCTCTCGAGAGAAGCCTAGTTGTACCTTACCCTTGATTCCTTTCGTGAATACGAATCATACCCTCTACCCACTGCTGGTAGTGGGTACGATTCCCTTACGGTATCTCTACCTATACCCATTGCTTGATGAATCCGGGCCCAGAGATAGGTGCTAGGCCAACTCACCATACTCATCGTCCACCAGAAACCGGTTCAGCTCATTGTCCGGAAAGGAGAACGGTATGCGATCGGGCTGTCCAACGTAACTAAACAACGAGATATTAGAGAAAAACAAGACAACTGACAGAGAAAAAACCGGAAGACACCGCCTCGAGCTGGGGTGGTGTCTCCTCCACAGCAAAGCCAAGCAGCGGACGCGGGGGAGCAGCGCGCGGAAGACAGCGCCCGGCGATCGCGTACTTATTGACTCTGACGAGAAGCACCAAAGAGCGCTCACATGTCGCCCATGATCGCACCCGGCTCTATGTTCGCAGTGCAAAAGAACTCTGGAAACCAACTGCTCACGCATCAACATCGGTCTGCCGTCCGTGACAGCGGCCTGGGTGTTTTGGTGGTTCTGCACGTACTTATGCGCTACTTCGCATACTGCATATCGACCTCGCTTGTACTCTGCACCACACCGTATATAGCACGGTACCGGGACTGAATAGAAGCTCGCTGCGGTCGTAAAAAGATATGCAAATATTTTAGCTGATTTTCGCTTCCAATATGTCACTTCCTTCTATGTTAAAATGAACATTTCGCAAACCGAAGCAGTCGTATCTTGACCATGTGCCATTTTCACGTCGAATTGGGCACCTTTCAAATCAAACCGGACACTCTTCTAAGCCAGCTTTACGCCACTTGAAATCGAAGCGAACTCTTCCCATCGAAATGACCTTCAGGCAGGTCAAACTACAGACTCATCAAAATGGTTTAAATAATTCTTCGCTCAAGGAAAATTACATTCTTCGAAATTTTTTAGATCACCTGCCCCAGTAAGTATACATTTTTTTAAAAAAATTTTATTCTCAAAGAAAAATACTGTGGGCACTTCCGTATGCAAGTACGTATACAATTTTAGCGTCCAAGTGGACACTTCAGATCAACTAGGTGACCATGGGACTTTGAGATGAGACGTATATCACTGGATGCGGCTTCGAACGCTGATTCCAAATGTGCCGTTTCTGCTGTGCGCATCTGTGAACGGAGTTATGGACCATTTTCGTAGCTGGCTCCTTTGCCCTCTACGTCCACGCAGGGCGGGCCAGTCACAAGAGAGCGAGCTCAAGTAGAGTTAGCACTGCGCTGCCGGCCGAGCAGTGGTGTCGCAGGGAGTAGAGAAGCAGCGTGGTGAACGGGTGGTTTATGGTTCGACTTCCATGTGGTGCAGGACTTTTGCATTTCCTAAAAAAGATCTTCCACGATCAACGAAAGCTCTCTATATCAAATGGCGACGTTTGGGCAAAATCGATTACCATGATCCCACCACCCATACTTACAAGTGGGTGATCAGTGCCCCTTCCAAGCTATGTTCTCACCAGCGAAAGCGATGAACATTCCAGCAGGAACAACATCACAAATACAACCATTAAACGTGCATTTTCTTCTTGCTGTTCAAAAGCATGTACAAACATCTCCCAACTCATGTATTGATACACGGTATAAAGTTTTCACTTCACTTCCGCGACTCAATTCTTCGAATTGTGTCGCTGATTTACACTCAATTTTCTGCCCCAAGATTCAGAACTTCTCTCATGTATTCATGGTACGCTGCAGGATACCTGCACAGTCACCCTGGTACCTTCGATACACCAATTCAATGTTGTTTCCCTACTGACATCGTACAGCGGCTGCGCTGATGTATTTTTTTATCCGCTGCGCTCATTGCCAACAGCTGCTATGTTTTGAACATTTCGTAGAGCTATTTCACAGTTGCTAGTGCAACGCATTGTTTGGCTTCTCGCCATGTTTTTAGCAACTACTCATGATAAAATGTATCTTCGTGCCAGTATGAAGTTGTCAGTTGTCAGTATGAAGGCGAGATCTTTCTGGTGACCTTTTCCGTTGCGAATTGACATAGAGAGCTTTGGTTGGTCGTGGCAGATCTTTTTTAGGAAGTGCAAAAATCCTGTACCACAGGGGAGTCGAACCATAAAGCACCCCGTCTCACCACGCCGCCCCTCTACCCCTGCGCCACCACTGCTCGGCTGGCACCGCAGTTTCAACCCTAGCTGAGTTCGCTCTTGCGATCGGCCCGCTCTGTGTGGACCTTGAGGACAAAGGAGCCAGCTACGAAAATGGTCCATAACTCCGCTCACAGATGCTCACAGCAGAAACGGAACACATATTTGGAATCAGCGTTCGAAGCCGCATCCAGCGATATACGTCTCATCTCAAAGTCCCATGGTCACCTAGTATCCTTTCCTTGTCAGATCAAAACGAAGTATCGAGGACCTAAAGCTTATACTGACCCTCTTGAAAACGAAAACCAGAAACGTATCGTTGACAAGCACGCGGACCTCAACAGTGTCGAGATCTCAGCAAACAGATAAGAATACGCCTCCCTTTAGCAGACCATCGCTGTACCACATCTCAAGACGTATTTTGACGCTTTGAACACCTCGATCGATGTACTCTTACATTCCGAAGAAAATGTCATGAACTTCATTAAGGCGACTAAGCATCATCCGTGGAAGGACAGTCCGAAGATAATGCAATACAGCTTAGTGATGCCATTTAGACAATATTTACAGAGACTGCAAGCACTGCTGACTAATGCTCACATTCTGACGAAAGAACGCACAATTTTCAGAATTCCTGCAAAGCACATCTTTACGACAAGTGGCATGAAATGCACGTAATTCGCAAAGTTCGTCTCACGCCTGCTCCATTAACAATACGGAAAGTTTGGAGATAATCGAAACGGACGTCGTTAGTCAACCGTGGTTTCTAATTTTACTCGAGATGGTCAAAAGCCTCTTCTGAAGCACATTTCAAGCGAGCTGCAAGTGTACAAATAGGATTTTAGGTCAGTCGCTATGATCCCGTTTAAAAATACACCCGTGCAATGTATTCGGTCAAGTGTTCGCGGTGGAGCGCGAAAGCTGCACGCTGGCTCACTCGTACGCTCTTGTATGCCGCCCGCGTTAGCATCGCAACCAGGCGGCTCGGAGCGCAGTGGGTAGTGACGTTGCTTCACGCGAGTGAGCTCGGCGGTTCGGTTCTCCCGCGTTGTGGCATTTTTGCATTTCAACCGACTATTCGAAATTTAGGTGGTTATTACGTCTACACAATTTTCCTGGCGTTCTCTGCACATTTTTTCCAGCTGCGCGCTCTTCGAACGCAGAGCCCCGCCGCGGACTCCTCCTGAGCGACAAAGCAGTTTCCACACGAGCAGCTTGGATGGCACCCACTCTTAAGTCCCTCTCCTATCCCCAGGAAAGTTGGACGACATCGACGGCGTATCTTCTGAATCCCGACGTTCAGAAACGTTTAGAAACGCTTCCCAGCAGCGGACGATCCAAACGCGTCGGATGCCTTGTCTCGCATCGGCTCCACTGTGCGTTGCGCAAGCGCGCTCCACCGCGAACACCCGACCGAATCCATTGCACGAGGGGGGGGGGGGGGTGTTTTTAAAAGCGATCAGTTGACATTGAGTTACCGTAATCGTTGGCGTAAAATATGTGAGATAACGAACGCAGTGCGACCAAAATTGGCAATATTTGAAGCGCAAATGGAGCGTTAGGAACCACTAGCTCCTGCAAAGCACTGCAACGGGTGAATCTATGATGATGGGAAAAAGGTTTCAGAGAAGGCATAGCAGGGTTTAAAATTAATTAATATTTATTTAACATTTATTTATTTATTTGTTTATCGACGGATCAATTACAGTTTACACTCCCTAAAACAACGAAAACTGAAAGAGTAACTTCCACTATTATTGTAAACTCTGGCTTCTTGGTAAAAAAGACCAAACTACTAGGAAAACTTACATAGCATGCCTTCATCAAGGATGGCAAACTGACTCGGCACTATTGTACTTTCGAGACTCCAGAGGTCGAAAAAAAAATTCGCCCAAACTTCGCCTAGGGGGTTATTTGGGGTGCTGATCATGAACCTGGCATCCGTTTTTCGTTTTACGCTGGAATACGGTAGGTTACGGTAGGTACCGGTGAGCAAGATATGGCCACCGATTTCGCCCGAATTTCGATCAGTAAGGAACGCCTAAGAATATCGAAAAAGTGTCTTACCTTTGCGCTGCAGTACTGGCGGCATCTAACCAGCTCCTAAGGAAAACGTTGATTAAAGATTGTTTTGGTGTAGTCTTCAGGAATACCTAAGCAACCGACAATTAGACTTGTTTATTGACTACCGACAGAGAAATTTGAAACAGGCCTTAAAATACGTAAGAGCAATATCAGCATGGATATATTTGCGCCACTTTGTCCCAAAAGTGGAAGAAAGCATCTCGTTGTCCGCCGAACTGCTCCCTCCACAGAAATGCGATTAAGTAGTCTTGGTAACAGCGGTTGTTTATGCCGTACTTGCGTTTGGGCTCGTTTAGTGTGCGCGCGACGCGCGACGCGATGCCATGTGTAGTACCCGAATCGACCAATCGCGTCGGCCGATCAATTTAGCCACTACACATGCATCGCGTCGCGCGTCGCGCGTCGCGCGCACACTAAACGACCCGTTTTGCCAGAGCCTTGAACTTCTGCCAGTGGCACTCGATATTCTGCGTGTATGCACCTGTATTCGGATCGACGAAATTTAGTCGATGTTTTACAGTTAGGTGCTGCTATCCTTGTGGCAGTGCGGCTATACGGCTATAAGCACGCCAGCAGTCACTGATGATCGTTGTGCCAGGTCTTATATGGCGAACAATTATCCTGAGGAGCGTGCTCGTGTCCCACAATGCCGTAGGGCCCCAGAAAACCTCATAGGCGAAGTTTGGGCGAAATCGGTGATTATGACCTCGACAGCCTTAGTCACCGGTACTTACCGTAATCCACCGTACTCCAGCGTAAAACGAAAAACAGATGTCAGATTCGTGGTCAGCACCCCAAATAACCCCCCTCGGCGAAGTTTGGGCGAAATTTTTTTCGACCTCTGGAGTCCCGTAAGTACAATAGAGCCACTGACGCTTTTATTAGATCTGCAATATTCAAGTCATTGCTCGAATCACTATCAATTAGTCAGGTCAAGCGCACATTCAAAACCACAAGAAACCACAGAAATGAGAAACAAAAGAAGAAATCTAAGCGGAATAGAAGACGCTCCGTGGCACAACGAACATTGGGAGTGATCGAAGATCTCCTAACGTGGCAAGGACCAATTGAGAGCATGTCAGGGCACGTACTTTGACCCAGTCGCTTGAGGAGGCGGCGGTTCAAAGGCGGGCCAAGCGACCTCATCAGTGATCTCGCGGGCAGTATACGTCAAGTGATCAGGAGATGGATGGCAACAGTGACGTAGAAAACTGAGCACAAAGCGTCTTTTAAGAGCCACCAGCACTCCCACGTGATAGAAACTCTTTGAGGTTTTCAAAGGGGGGGGGGCGTGCTTTCGTCTGGCTCGGTGTTCTCCTCCACCGACGACACGGAACTCTAGGACGTGGACAATATCAACACAGATGCAGTAGATTGAAATTAAAAAAATAGACAATTAAGAATTTACTTGATTTTAAATTTAAATTTCACTTAATTTCACATCTACAAATTGTAATAGATAACTGGATCTAGGAATCCCTCCCCCCCCCCCCCCCCCATAAGAATTCTCTTAGAAAACCAACTTCCTTGAACAATCTCCCGGATAGATGACCAATTTTCCAAATAAACCACTAATTAAGGTGTTGGCTGTTGGTTCGAGCACAATGTAGGGTAAAAACTTGCTTACTGACCTCTATCTGAACAACCCTTCCCTTCTAAAACTCCCTCTTTTCGCCCTTCGGCTACAAAACCGTGCGAAAGACCAACAGAAGTGGTTTGGAAAGCTGTTTCTTCACAATCTGCTTCCTTCGTGCTACCCCTTTTTCATGATAAATACCATTTTCACATGAACACCTTTCAAATCAAATTGGACACTCTTCTAACCTAGCCTAAAACTCACGAAATCAAAGCAAACACTTCCAAATTGAAATTACCTCCTTTTACATTAGACTAGAGACTCCCAAAAATGGTTAGAATTATTTTTTGTTTAGGAAAAGTTTTTGTGCAATTTTCTTTGAAGGTTTCTTTGAGGTTTTAATTCATCCACCCAATAAGTGAACACATTTTTTGAATTTTTATGAAATTTTTATTCTCTTGTCGAAAAGCAGTGGTTCGAGGCTTGCTTTGAAGAGTAGGAAGGGAAGGGGTCCATTTTATATTCCCAAAACAGAGATTGCGCTATGCCCCCGTCCGAAACTTCGCGGTTTTCATCCGATTGGTAGCAAAATTTCTGTTTGCATGCAGGTTCACACCGGCAAACGGTGCAACATAAACAAATGTAAAAAAAAAACTATATTATTTTTTCTGAAAAAATAAAATTTTTATAAGATTATGACACAATTGTGGCAGGTGAACTAAAAATTTTCAAAAAAAAATTCTACCAAATCTTGAAAAAACGTAAATTCTTTGCATTTTGACTTGCTTAAAGGTAATTTTGATTTGGAAGAGTTCGCTTTGATTCCAAAACTCTTAGGCTAGCTTAGAAGAGTGTCCAATTCGACGTGAAAAAAGGTATAAAAGGCTCAAGGCTCGATAATTTGCCGTTTCTTCCATTTTTATGTTTATTAGCAGTGTATTTTATCGTTGTGTTCCCTTTGTCGCGTGTTGTTATACACGTATTAGGTTGGTGCAAAAGTTCTCGGACATTTGATCCCTTCTGAATTAAAAGCGAATTTTCCCGCCAAATTTCTCACATGTATCAACGCGTAAATGATCGACCGATAGAGAAGGGAAAGAGCTACAAAACTGTCCTAACATTTACTTCTGCGTTGTTAACGTCAGCTATTATGGCTAAGCAATTCGTCCCAACTGAGACGCATTCTCGGCACGTCATGATATTCCTGCATCAATCTCGCCTCAATTCCAACGAATCGTATCGTCGCCTGAAGGATGTTTACAACGAGAGTGCTCCTGCTCGAAGTACTGTGTACCAGTGGTTCTCGAAGTTTGTGGTTGGTGAATTCTCCGTTGAAGATAATGAACGAGAAGGGCGCCCGATAACACTGGATTTGGATGGCCTCCGAAGTAGAGTGGAAGCGGACCCATACCAAACCACTCGCGAACTATCAAGCACTCTTGGTGTTAGTCACTCAACAGTCGTTCGGGGATTGAAGTCGATTGGCAAGGTGCAAGAATTGGGTCGCCGGGTACCTCACGACTTGACACAACATGACATGGATCGCAGAGCCGATATCGCTCTGTCTCTCCTTACCCTCAGACGTACCCAAGGATGGCTGGACAATCTTGTCACCGGGGATGAGAAGTGGATACTCTACTCTAATTATCACCGGCGTGCACAGTGGGTTGACGCAACTGGAGAGCCAGAGGACGTTCCGAAACCCGACCTTCACGTGAAAAAGGTGACGCTATGCATTTGGTGGAGCGTTCTTGGCGTAGAATACTGGGAGCTGCTGGACGAAGGAATAGCAGTGACGGCAGAGGTTTACGTCAACCAACTGAGGAAGTTGAGGGCCCACCTTCAAACCACACGAGGAGAGCAAGTGAAGGTGCATCTTCAACACGACAACGCTGGACCGCATATTGCTAGAGCGACGGCGGCTGAGTTGGCGGACTACGGATGGACCGTTCTTCCACATCCACCTTACTCACCAGATCTCGCTCCTTCTGATTATCATCTGTTTTCAAGCCCTCAACGCTATTTGGACGGCCAGCAATTCAGGAACCGAGAGGATGTCAAGGAGGCACTGCTCACATTTTTCGAATCACAACCGGCCACGTTTTGGAGAAAAGGCATCCATGACTTACCAGCACGTTGGCGAAAGACAATTGATGTAAAGGGTGGTTACTTCAAATGATTTGATATTGTTGTTCGTAAGTTGCGATAATAAATATTTCATGCCCCAAATGTCCGAGAACTTATGCACCAACCTAATGCAAAAAAAAGAAAATTAAACACAGTTCCTGTCAAAAGAAAAGACACATGAGCTCAAATAAGGCACGAATTCTAAGGAACCCTAAATGCCGCAAGGAATCGAGCACTCGTCCTCAAAATCAAGTCAGGAACAGAATGTAGGAGCTCATCACTCGTTAACGAACACACGTGACAATGCGCTGACAGCTGCGCGCTTCCCCATCCGGCCCCCCAGCGCTTCGCGAAGGTGGCGACGATGACATCACATCGGCCGTAATTCTGACCGCATGACGCCATCGTAACTCCAGGTGCTCAGGTCAACTCAGAGAACAGTGAAGGATAATAGCCTCTCGGTGAGATATTTCTTAGGTTTTATCGCAGTTGGAGCGATTCTCTACAAAAATCGGGTTTTTCTGAAATGTTCATAGCGGCAGAGTTGTTGGTAAGAATCAAAGATGAGTAAAACGTAGCCGCCGTTCCACTACTAGGTTGGCCGGAAAGTTCTAGCGATGTTGGTGCAACCGCTTTCCGTTCGATTATTGCTGAATCAGTATTCAACTCAATTCGCATTATTATATAACATCCCATACGGAGTTTTTCGCTCTATCTGACGGAATAATTTATGCTTCACCTATGCTTAACAACTGCGTTTCTTCGAAGACTTATTGGAATACGTCGAAAGAGCGATTCCAAACGATATTTGATTTCAAACTGAGCCGGTCCGCCGTCGAAACAGCCTGGCAGTCAACCATGTGTGGGGCCGAATAGCTATGGAGAAAGGACCATGCAACGGTGGTTCGACAAACTTAGTTCTGGAGATTTCAACCACGAAGATGCACCTCGAAGCGGGAGACCTACAGAAATCCAGGGCAACGATTTGAAGGCCTTCGGGGAACCTGATCCATCGCAAACAGTCCGTGAGACTGCGGAAGGCCTAGGAGTCAGTGAAGCTTCTGTCACAGATGGTCTGAAACGTCTCCACCACTCGAATGTCGATTCTAGTAGGTTGCCCGGAAAGTTCTCTGCGTTTTGAGCGCTTCACTTTGAACTACCATAACTTGTTCAAATCTTATGGGATATCGTGGCGACGACGGTGCGTCTACCAGAAGGGGCCTCAGCCTCTACTGAACGTGGGCGGAACAGGTCACCATGGCCGAAGAGATGAACGTGGGCGGAACAGGTCACTATGGCTGAACGTGGGCGGAACAGGTCACCATGGCCGGAGACGACGTTAAACAGACGTTCAGCGGCCTAGCGACCGCCAAACGTCTGTTTAACGTCGTCGTAACGTACAAACCCCGAGAATAGAACGACCCCATCCCATCTGGTTGGGGGCTTCGCCGCCAAACCCCGAGAATGGAACAACCCCAATCTTCCTTTCCTGCTTTCTTCTTTAGGCCTTCTTACAGTAGAAAAAAGACTGGTTTTACTATATAAATTAGTGCAGTGGGATATGGTAGGGCAGAATTTTCACTGCGCATATGAAGCCCATCCACCCTTCATCACATGCACGCGATTTATTCTCCGAAGCGCTCGTTCTCTACGGGTGGAGAAACAGGTAATGAGATCCCAATCCGGTGCTTAATCAGCAAAATATAATTAAAATTAATCGGTATTGGTCGACACCGCTTACTGTCCGACGGCAATAATACTCCTTCGAATCCCATGGTCACTCCCTCTACCCCTCCCCTCCCCCTCCCGAAATACTTCCTTTCCTATGTGCTGGCAAGGAAACGGAGTGAGAGTCAAGCACGCACATGTGACACTGAGTACCGATTCACGTGTCACAACGTTGCCACGACGTCTGTGACACTCCTTCTGCACTCTGACACACGTGCCACGACTTCTGTAAGCCATCTTCAGAAATCCGACACACAGTGAACGATGTTGAGGCGAAGTGCTGGTCCCCTTCCCCTTATTCACGCTCCCCATCTAATTGTCCCCGAGGGCAGTCATTCGGTACACCGTGCGGCCCGCCGCCCACTTCCCGTCCTGCCCGCCCTGCCCTATTTGGACAGGTTTGCTACGCGCGAGACCGTCGTTAATTGGCGTGACGTCGTCCAAAAACCTAACGGCTGATAGGAGACGATTGGTAAACGCATCTCGGGAAACTCTGAAGTCCTTTTCCAGTCAGTTCGGCTATGGAGACAGATGAAGAAAGAAGAACGTCGCTCTTCTCTCTAGATTCTTTCAATTTTCGCCACAACTCTTTAAATTTTCGCCTCAAATGCGTCGCCTCCATGGGCCGTATGCATACCTCGCCCCGACGCGCCCCGCCGGGAAATGGGGAGGAAATACCGTAATTCCGCGATGCACACCAAGTTGGGAATACAGTACTCCGGGGCTCTAGCGGAAAATTGTGTCCCCCTACTCGGAGGTAGGGGAAATTCGGACTGGAGCAGAGACGTTGCTGATTGGAGCGGACATGCTGCTGTCAAGACGATGCTTTCGAACTATGCCTACACCCGTTCCCACTAGATAATTTCTGCTGGGGGGAGAGCGCGGGAAGTCCGCCCCGCCGGGGTGAGGTATGCATACGGCCCCATGTGAAGGCAGGGACCCGGACATCTTGTCCTCGGCGCGCCCTTCGCCCCGCCCCTTTCTGAGGGCGGTGTATCCAACGACTCTCCGCCAATGGTCCCCCTTTGCTGGTCCTCTCCTATTGGTCGCCCTTACTCGGAATCCCTACGCAAGAAGGAAGACGTCTTCAGCGCGTCTTCTGAATCCCTACGTACGTTGAACGACGTCTAGGGCAGGTCTTCTGAATGTTGACTCACGACGTCTAGCGCAGGTCTTCTGAATCCCTACGCACGTTAGACGACATCTTCAGCACGTCGCTTGAACCCCTACGCAAGTTGAACGACGTCTAGCGCAGGTCTTGTCGCGATCGAAGCGACGCTGAAAGCTCCGCCCCCCTTACTCGGCTTTTGCTTCACTGTATCGGCCGCGGACGGCCGCTTTTGTAGAAATAAACTGAGTTCCACTGAACCGTGTCTCGTTGTAAAGTGCTTACAAGGCACATTGGTGCATCGGCCACACGAATCATACGTGTTGCCCGTTACCTACTTCTTGCCCCTAGGCCGAAGTACGTAACCAGGCCGGTGATCAGGCATTTGCCCATCACGCCGCCGAACCAGTCATTTCTGACTGCACCAGTCGAAAAGCGAGAGCTCATAAATGAGCAGTACAGCGAGGCACCAGCATGTCGCTGTACTTTCGCACATCACCACTCAAACGAGCCTGCCATCACTTGGAGGCACAACTCAATACCTTTCGCCCATTCACAGAGGTGGTGAATTATCCATCTGACCAAATAGAAAAACAAACGTACTGCATAAAACTATCCGGCTCAATCAAAAATGCGATTACGCTTCTTGCTTCATCTAGGCATGAGGTATTAGACGCGCTCAAGCTCATCGAAACGGAATACACTGATATCAAGAAATCGGACAAAAAAGAGTTTCTCGACGAATTCCTAGCAATCGAGGCTGAACTTTCGTGTGACACAGTGCTAGAAGGCGCAGATGCAATGCTTTCCGCTCTGAAAATGCGACTTGCTGAGGTCCAGCATGAACTCACAGCGCTACAATTCATGTCACCTAGCAAATCATTGCAACAGCAAGCACAGAGCAAGGATAGCATGTCTGAACCCTATTACACGTCATTTCACCAGGTAGAGGGAAGCGAACGTGACGAGAAGCTTCACACCAAAGAAAATCAAGGTGATGCCACTGATTTCAAGGACGTCTCTAACGCAGTAAACAGTTCAGAAGAATACATGAATCATTCAATAAAACCACCTCATTTCACAGTTCCAAAATTCGATGGGAAAACCGACTTCCACGAGTACTGGGCCATCTTCGAAACGTTGGTACACGAAAACAAAGCACTCAGCGACATTGAAAAATTGATTCTTCTTAAAGAAAGCCTGACGGGACAAGCAGCAGTGGCAGTACGAGGCATCAAAATCGTTCCCCAGAACTACCAGTGGATGGTGAGCACAATCAAAAAGAAATATGGCAACGTAAACAACGCCAGAGCGCGCGTAATACAGCGTCTTTCCGAACTTCGGCCAGCCGAAAACAGCATTCTCTCCTGCGAGACCGTATTTGACAACATCCGATCACTAATTTACGAAATGGTTTCGACTGGTTACAATATAATCGAAATGCATGATCCAATGTGGGTTGAAAACATCCTCAGGAAGCTTCCTAGGACTATCGTTGAAGAGTATCTCAAAGAAAACAGGAATGCGGACACCTGCACTGTCGGCCAGCTGCTAGATCGACTTGAAGAAGTGATCGCGCGCTCGAAGTACATCTGGCAACGTCTGAGCAACAAAACCTTTGAGCAAAAAAGACAGTGGTGCGCTGATTCAACCAATATAAAAAAGTCATGCACGTTTTGTGGAAAGTCAAGCCACAAGTCATATCAATGCCAATCTGTAGTAGACGTTAAAACACGTAGAAAAATCGTGATGGAAAACAACTTGTGCTGGAAATGCTTCTCCAGCGATCACGGAAGTAACGAGTGTTCTCGGTCAAATTGCCCTCGCTGCGATAAACTGCATGACAGTTCTCTCTGCATGCAAAATACTACGACGGTGCAGCAGCCAGCACCTAATCAGCGCAGAACGAAAATGTCACAGAGCAATACTCACTCTTGGGCAGCTGTTCAAAACGCACCTAGCGTTCCTCAACCGATTACACAACCGGCCGTAGAGGGTCAATGGTGGTCGGCCGAGGTCGGTCACGCACCCAATATACCAACTGCTTCAGTATTTAACGGTCATGCAACCAACGCCATTGAAGTAGGAAACAGTCTTTCCGGCTCTTCTGAACAAGTAGTATTGATGACCGCCGAAGGGTCAGTGTGGAACAATCAGACCGAGAGTTTTGAGAAAACACTCTTCTTCTTCGACACGGGAGCACAAACGAGCTTGATCGACGAGCACTTCGCCGAAGGTCTAACGCTTCGCGTAATCCAATCCGAACAGTGCTCCTTGTCTGGAATTGGCGGAATCACCGAAACCTTCACGTCACATCGCGTACTTTTGAAAGTGCGAGACGCCTACGGAAGGGCGCTTCATTTCTCCCTCAGAACCAAGCCTACTCTCGTTAAGGGGTTTCCTTCAGTGTCGCTCGTCGATAAAGACGTCAAATACATGGAGGAAAACAACATATACTTATGCAACTCTCGAGTTCAGGGAGAGATTCAAATTCCGCAAATTCTGATAGGCATCGACCTCTACAACCAATTTGTCATTGAAGACACTCCACCGTTTCCGCTGCCATCGGGTCTACGAGTCGCAAAGACGATATTTGGCCTAGTCGCGTATGGGCGTGGTGAGACAAACGGAAAAGCTCTGTCAGACACAAAAGCCCTGCGGTCGTGTAACACCGCGATTTCGGAAAAAACAGAACAGCAAATGATCAAAACATTATTCGAGCTCGAAAGCTTGGGAATTGCCACTAAAGAGGGCGTCGAAGAAGAAAGCACCTATGCGTATCGGGCGAAATACGCGCAATCTATCCAGTTCGAAAACAATTGCGTGACCGCTCCATTTCCATTGAAAGAAAATATCATACAGTTGAGCGACAATCGTAATTTGGCTCTAAAGCGACTAATAGCCCAAGCCAGACACTTAAACAATCATCCAGAACAGAAGAAATGGTACGCCAAAATCATAACGAACTACCTACAAGACGACATCATTGAAGAAGTTCGTGAACCCGTCTCAAATTCAGTAGGCACGTACTACATGCCTCACACAGGGGTCTGGAAAGAACACAAAGCGACTCCACTCCGCATCGTATTTGATGCGTCATCTCACCAACGAGGAAAGCTATCCTTGAATGACGTTTTGTTTACTGGAGCATCATTCGTGAACAAAATTCACGACATTCTGGTAGCCTGCCGAGAGCCACCGATCATATTGATCGCTGACATTCAGGCAGCGTTTACCCAGATACGAATTCAAGAGTCACATAGAGATCTCTGTCGATTCATATGGCTTCGAGACCCGGAAAAACCTCCAATTTCTTCTAACTTGGTGGAGTACCGCTGGAAGCGAGTCCCCTTTGGAACAACAGCTTCCCCAAGTATCTTAAACATGGTCATTTCCGCCTACCTTGGGAATGTAGATTCCCCTCTAGCTAACGAAATTCAACGTTATCTTTACGTAGATAACATCCTAATGACCGCGTACACAGAAACGGAAGCAATCAACAAGTACAAAGAATCGAAACGACTATTTAACGAGATCGGCATGAATCTTAGATCCTATGTTAGCAACTCCAATGACGTCAACTCCCAAATCGAAGAAAACGATCGAGCAAAGTATGGCCCAATGAAGTTGCTTGGTGTTAGCTACGATCCCACAACTGACAAAATCTCATTTGCAACCACTAAAAGTTGCAGCGTCAAGGTAAAAAGAGATACATTACGCCAGCATCATTCAATATACGACCCTATTGGGTTAGGTGCCCCGCTTCTAATCAAGCAGAAATGTCTATTACGCACTGTTTTCGAAACAACAAAAGAATGGAACTCGTCGCTAAACCCGGAAGTGATAGAAACATGGAATGTCATTTCCAAAGAAATCGAGCATGCCTCGATTGAGCTGCCGCGCTCGCTCTTCCAAAACAGGAACCGAGGGGAAAAGGAACAAAATCAGCTGTGGATATTTGCCGATGCAAGCAGTTCAGCCATGGCAGTATGCGCATTCATGGAACGCAACGCGGAATCAATATCCAGTATTCTAAGCGGAAAAACAAAGTTGGCACCGAAGAAGAGACCGTTATCGATACCGCGTTTGGAGCTCCTAGCGCTACTGCTAGCCTTACGACTCGCGGAGTCGATCGCTGCGGCGCTCCCAGTAGGTGCGAAACGGATCAACATCGTCAGTGACAGCTGGATAGCTTTAAATTGGATACGAACAGCGAGAAGACTCCCTCTCTTTGTGACCAATCAGAGAGACCGCATAACAACTATCATACACAGGCTCACGGCTCTAGGATATGACGTAAACCTTTTCCATGTACCTGGTCAAAGAAATCCGGCTGACGCGGGGACCCGCGGGGTAACCAGCGCTCAACTTCCACTGACAGAATGGGTAAACGGACCCCAATGGTTGCTCACAAGTAAACAAATACTAACGAATATCAACTCTTTGGAAATTTTGCCACCAGATCCACTCGAAGAAGAAGAGGTTCTATGCATTCCAGCCGTGACTCCTCAAACAAAACTGGAGACACCTCTCGAGCAGCTCATTGAACTTCAGCGTTACAGCAGTTTCGCCAAAGCGCTGCGTGTCACAGCATTGCTGGGGAAATTTCTTCGCCGACTTCTAGACCGAGTGAACAGTTCAAGAGGCAGAACTCTTCAACTGACAACACTACATAAGTTCGATTCAGATTGTGAAATCACAGCTAAGGACATGAACATCGCGGAAAAGCTTCTTCTAAAACTCGAACATGACCGAGTAGACATGCAGGAGCTAAGCTCTCGACATCGCGATAAGAACATTATGCGAGACCACGAAGGAATAATACGCTGTGTATCTCGGCTAGAGAACGCTAACTTGCCGTACGACACGCAAAACCCCATTTACATTGCGCCGAAATCCGAACTTATGCGACTTATTCTCTTCGATCTCCACAGAAATAACGCACACTGCGGAAGAAGCCATCTCATAGCTTTAGCTAGACAACGGTTTTGGATATCACGTCCATCAAAAATAGTGCGACAAATCCTGCAGCATTGTGCAATATGTCGTAAAGCCCAGTCGTTACCTTTTCGAACACCTGAAATGGCACCACTGCCTACAGATCGTGTCCGAAGGACGAAGCCGTTCGAAAACGCAGGATGCGATCTTATCGGACCATTCACATTACAGAACAATACAAAGGCATACATATGTCTCTACACCTGCTTGACCACTCGGGCAGTTCACCTGGAATTAGTGGAAGATCTCTCAGCTACCGCTTTTCTCGACAGTTTCATACGATTCACATCGCGTCGAGGTGTTCCAAAGCTTATGCGCACCGATTGCGGCACCAACTTTAAGCTCGGAAATAAAGTCATCGATTCCCTATTCACACAAGACAGCGCAGGCGCCAGATCACTCCAAACGTACTGCGCACAGCAGCGAATCACCTGGGTCTTCAACCCACCCGGTGCCCCTTGGATGGGAGGAGTTTGGGAGCGCCTAGTTGCATCGGTTAAACTTGCCCTTCAAAAAAGCATCGGGCGAAAAAAGCTGTCTTTTACGCAGATGAACACAGTGATTACTAAAATTGAAGGCATATTAAATACGCGACCACTAACAGCTGTCAGTACATCAGACACATGCGCTATTCCATTACGACCCGTTGATTTCCTACAAGGGAACATATGCTTCTCCCTGCCAGCCGCACACGGTACTAACGACATGGACGATGACCCATCCTACGACCCAGACTGTTTGCAAACGGTACAGCAGGCTAAGGAAGCACTTGCATTCTCAGATCGAATAGCTGATAAGTTCTGGACAATTTGGAATACAGAGTACCTGACCATACTACGAGATACGCACAAGATGCGCTTTAAAGACAAACGATTCAACGCTCGTCCTGTTCCAGACAAAGGAGAGATCGTTCTTGTAGAACATGACTTGATACCAAGGGGACACTGGGCAATAGGACAAATCACGGAGCTTATCGTCAGCGTCGACGGGAAAATTCGCTCAGCCAAAATAAGGCTTCCTCACAAGCATGCCCCAGTTCAAAGACCTCTATGTAAACTTTACCCATTGGAAATAAGAGCTCTGCCCCAAACACCGCGTTCTCCGCCGTCAACATCACCAAACGCATCTCTGTCGGCGCAACCACGGCGAGAAAACCTACCGCGGGAAGCCAAAACAAAAGCGCGGTACGCCATTCGTCGACAGGAACACTCTGACGGCGCCGAAAATGAAGAGTGTGGAAGCCAAACGAGAACAAGAAACCCAATAAAGAGCAACTTTAACTGCTTGCCTTTCGTTCTCATATCTCTGCTAGTGACACAGTGCTCAGCACAATCCCTACAAAGGCCAATCAGTTGCGCAAACGGTGTAGTAAGCATAAGACCGATGTCATCTCCCTTTGAGTTGTGCATTGGCGCAAGGTGTCGGCAATTCAACTCTACCACCAACACGCAGCAGTACACTCTGCCAGTGTCACCAATATCTCAAAGTTTTCCTATAAGCGTAATTACGAACGATACTACGGAATCCATATCGTGCTCATCAACTCCATTCTGTGAAAACAACCACAAGTTCTTGTCTAAGCGACTCATTGCTAACCCACAATGTTGGTCCACAGGAGCAATCTTGTCAGCTTCCGTAATCATCTACCTATTGGGAATGATTTTGCTTTTAATCGTTTGGATCCTTACCAATATCAAATCGAAATCCCGGAAAAGATCAGCGCTAGACACAACATCTATCGAACTACACATTCGACAACCACAGCGTGACGCTACTCAGTATAGCTTAAGCGCCTTCACCCCAGCCTTCGTCCGACCCACGGCTGTACCTCTAGTGTTGACTACAGTTATTCTCAGTTTCGGTGTATCTCCTTGTCAAGATGGGCACACGCGTCACTTCGTCGAACTAGTCTGCACCAATCGCAACACTTGTGAATATCGATACGAAGACGAGCTACTGTTTAACAGCGTACAGTCTAGCCAGTGTGTGCAACTGCGACATGCAAATGAAAGCGTGGGATACATTAAAATCTCTCGTAGGCCTTTGAAGCTACACTGTTCAAAAGATTCATTATTCTGGACAAGGGATACTCAACAGCACATTCAGCACGTAACGCGCTGTAGAGGAATGGGCTCGTGCGTTGGTACTACCTGCGAAAGTGTTGCTCCGCATGACGCCATTCCCGAATTGAATCATTCTATGTCTTTCCCTGGATACTCGACCTGTTCCACTCAATGCAGCGGCTTTAACTGTCTCTGCGCAATCCCGTTCCGCCCATGTACCTTCTATCGCGTCATTCACGTCCCAATGTCCTTCAACGTCTACGAAGTTTTCGAATGTTCAGCGTGGAACCCAACGATATCTCTTGACATTTCCTTGAAAATATACAACAAACAAAGTACACGACGTGTTTCTCTAATGCCGTACAAGAAGCACTCAGTCGAAGATTTCGACTTCACTATAATATCACTTCAAAATCAACACTTATCACACAATCGATTCGCGCAAGCCGCCAATGAAACACTGGTTCTCCCACCTGATTTCTTGTTTCCAGTGAAATGCAAAGACTCGACTCAGGCACGCGATCACTTTAGATCTTGTGAAAACACACATTTCTGCGATTGCGACGTTTCAGGGATTCGTCCCAAGTGTCACTGTCCCCATAGCGAGTTAGCAGACGCGCGCAATAACAGCGATTACCTATTACCAATATCCACTCCGTACATGTTGATGCATGTTGAGAATGGTACCGTCACGGTAGACTCAATCGAAGGAGAGTTGACGATTCTAGTCAGCTCCTCTAAAGCACTTGGAAGCGCCCATATGAACATCGATGAACCCTGTACCATCTCCGCTGGACATCTGGCAGGCTGTTACAGCTGTACACAGGGCAGTCAAATATCGATCTCTTGCCTTACATCGGTCCCATCGTGGACAACTGTCCAGTGCGCACACCACGTCTTCTCCATTTCATGCAGTCCGAAAAACGAAACGAATACACTGAGGTTAATGTTCGAGAGCGCCGTCGTAGATTCCCAGTGCTTCACCATCTGTGGTGGGAGAAATGTCTCAATTGAACTCGCAGGCGTTTTGTTCTACCATCCCCACACATGGACATATGACGTTCTCCTCAACACCTCGCACGAAACAATTCCACAACTAGACTGGTTTCATGACATCAACATACCAGATTTGACACCTCTTTGGATCATAGTCACCAGCCATTGGAAGCTCACCCTTACACTCGCTGCCACGGTAGTATTTCTGATCGCAACCACGTATACGTTTGGGCCCGCAGTAACACTAGGCCTGCTGAAGATCATCTGCATAGTGACGATGACAGTTTTTCAAATAGTCCATGCGGGTCTACAGCTGGCGGTGGGCGCTATCTTAACATGCTTTCGGACAGTCAGAGCGCTGCGGCATTCCCTCCCTCAGTAAGCACAATGGCCATCTGCGACCGTGTGCAGCTGCAAGTGTCGGCACATTGACTACGACAGTTTTTCGATTTTCTTCTCTGGTGCAGAGCCGACGACCACAACTCCCCAGTCATTCTGCCTTGCTCCCCATGGACGACGACATCGAACGTGAACTCCGGAACATGGAGGCAGAACGGCAAGCGTCTCTCGAAGCCCTGTCCCGCACTGTCGCCATTATTTCTGGTCGCGTCGACTCGGCATTGACTAAAATATGCCAAATTCAAGACGATGTTCACGTGCTTCTGGAGCGGTCCACTCCCAAATCGAACTGCGTCTTCTGTACCCCAGAAGAAAACGTCGATGCGCATCATACTGCTCGATGTCATCGCTACCCCGAACCTGTGTCTCGCGCCATGCGCGCATCCGAACTTCGTCTCTGTCGTCAGTGTCTGCGTCCAGATCACGGAAAGAACTGCCAGGTAACCTGCTCTAGCTGTCGCGGCGACCACAATTCTGTCCTCTGTTCGACTCGCAGCGGTCTGCCCGCAAAACGTCGCCACAACTAGTTCGCCTACCTCTACGGTACAGCGACTCTTCCTTCGTCGTCCTATTCGCCCGTCCGTCGTTGCTGCTACTACGCCTACTACCCCCCTTCGCTTCCCGACATCCCGTTTAACCTGTCGTCATCTTATTCTCCTCCTACCCCTTCATCGCTTCATATTCTCGTCAGTGCTGCTCCTCGTCTGCGTTACCCCATCTTCGGCCGTCGTCCTCGCGGTTCCACGTTGTATTCGCTGAGTCTCGTCTCATCGCGTATGACCGGCGGTCGCGGGAAAGCTGAGCGAGCAGACTCATCAAGGCGCTCCAACGCTCAAGAGGGACCGAGCAGACTTTCATGGAGGACGCGTGGCAGTAAAGCACGAGATCGCTTGATATAACATGTCTGTAGTTGTTCCCATATTGTTGGTTTTTTAACCATCGTCCTATCTGTTAAAAATGTAGTTATAGCATATGAATTGCCTTGTTTTTCTTCTGGCCTTGTCGCGCGGAGTGTCGCGATCGAAGCGACGCTGAAAGCTCCGCCCCCCTTACTCGGCTTTTGCTTCACTGTATCGGCCGCGGACGGCCGCTTTCGTAGAAATAAACTGAGTTCCACTGAACCGTGTCTCGTTGTAAAGTGCTTACAAGGCACAGGTCTTCTGAATCCCTACGCACGTTAGATCACATCTTCAGCACGTCTTCTGAATCCCTACGCACGTGGACGACGTCTAGCGCAGGTCCTCTGATCTTGACTCACTACATTAGCGAAGGTCTTCTGTATACCTACGCACGTTAGACGACGTCTAGGGTACGCCTCCTGAATCCCTACGCTCTGCACTCGATCCACATTCATATCCTGACGCGTTGCCCCTTGAATATCTCGTAAACATGGATGATCAGCCGCCAAGGATATAGTTCGCCAGCAATCGCCCATGGTTAAGCTCAAAGAAAGCCCGGCTGACATACGCCGCACTGTCGTAGGCATCTTTTGGCTTCAGTCCCCCCCCCCCCCCATGTGACGGACACGTGACATTAGCCGATCATATATAGTAGGATGATTACCCACTGTAGCATCCTGAATTGTGTACAGAAGTAGAATCGCGTCACTCCTCTAACATTTCGCTATATCTACCGCTCCTGCTATCCGGGTATATGGGATTTAGTCGAAATAAGCACCGTTCGAATCAGTACACTTTTGCCAACGGGCGACCGGTCGACTTATTCCATCAGCGAAACAACTAGGTGGTCGAGAGTCGACAAAAACTACGAGAGCTGTTTTGGCTTGGTCCTGATTGGTGAAGGTTTTACCAGCGAGAAAGATCTGAAAGTGTTTGAAAAGGTGGCAGTCGGTTGGTGAGAGGTCTGGAGAATATGGCGGGTGAGGCAGAACCTCAACTCTTAATTCGTTCAATTTTCGAATAATGATTTGCGGAACGTGTGAGCGGGCGTTATCGTGCAAAAGAATCCGGCCTCTTCTGTTGACCAACGCTGTCCAAAGTTGACGCAATTTTCGGAGCATTTCGTCGATTTCCTTACAGTAGGACTCTGCTGTGATCGCTTGGCCCGGAGCTAAGAAGTTGTAATGGGCCACACCAGCTGCCGACCACCACACAGTGACCATTATCATTCTTTGATGGAGCTTCGACTTTGGAAAATACCTAGGAGGCCTACCGTCGGCGTCCAACCACTGTCCGGAATGTTTCCTGTTATCATACAGAATCAATTTCTCATCGCAAGTGATGATTCGAACCAAAAACGGTTCAGTTTTGTTGCGTAAAAGTAGAGAAGAACAAATCTCGAAACATGTCAATTTTCGTCGCTCACTCAACTCGTGGCCTTTGTCAAATCCAAACGGCACCCAAGGAAGTTTCACGAATCTTTCTCGGTTCAAGTTCTTAGAACTTGTGATGAACTTCCTGTACAGTTTCTCAATTCTTTGTTGATGACGTTCAACTACGGGTCAATAACTTTCCTAAATAAAAAGGACATTTGAGAAATTAACTTCAAATTATTTTTAAAAAGAATCAGCTATATTTTGATAAAGTACTTTTTCAGTAAGTCTACTGCTGAGTCTCCTTGAAAAAAAAAACACGGATCTGTCCTAGTCCGAGGGGGCTACATAACTAAAGAGTATGTAAAAAATCGACTTGGGACTTCCCGAGCGACTCCTACAGAGCACGATAGAACCTAAACCAGAAAAATTCGCGAGCAAAAAAAAGACGAAAAAATAAATGTTTTCGCCGCGGCTGCAAGCGGGTGAAGTTATGTGCCATCCTCACCATGTTAGACCCTGGTTATAACATGTCAGGCGGCGGTCAGCACGCGCTAGGTGGCTTTATGCGCCCTCCTCACCATGTTAGATCCTGGTGCTAACATGTCAGGCGGTGGTCAGCACGCGGCAGGACTCCACTGCGTCGCTCTTTGCCCGCCGATACGGTTGTCAAACCACGGCGATTTTATTTTTTTATTTATCCGTTCGTTTTTTCTTTGTTTTAGGTTCTATCGTGCTCTGTAGGAGTCGCTCGGTAAGTCCCAAGTCGATTTTTTACATACTTTTTAGTTATGTGACCCCCCGGACTAGGATAGATCCAAAAAACTCTTCTTTGCGTTATGCATGGTAGAAATCGTTTTTTTTTTTTGCAAATCTTCAAAAAGAAAGCTTTTCCTGTTACCTTTGTGATCAAGTAATTTTGCACCTCTTTGGCATAATAATTGCTCTTCACTTTTGCTGGTCTTTGAACAGCCAACTTTGCAGTGTTCCTCTGTGTTCAACTGATTTTGTATCACATTTGGCTCAAAAAATGTTCTAATTCTATGCTGAAAATAACAACGCGAGCCCGGTATGTAGGAGCCCTAGCCCGATAAAACAGGAATACGGGTTGTATGCATGAGCGAGGAATCGAACTCGATCGACCCGAGCACGAGCGATCGGCTGTCCTTCTCATGGCGCCGTAGGTCGAGTCGCTTGCAAAGGCCAAACACCAAATAAAGAACGCTGAACACTTACGACTCGTAGCTGTTGTGTTTCGCCAAGTGTTCACGAAAATGTCGAAAGCACTTGGACTGGAACATGCACTGCATGTACGGACAGCCGAACGTTGCCGATCGTCCGAAATGTCGAGACCTTAAGAAGACTCTATGAATGGAAACACCCTTTTTGCTCCTCGGACAAGCTGCTCTATGGGAGAAGAACATGAAGCCTTTGAAAAAAGACTGGCTGCGTCTCACAACCTCGAAAATACTATGGCGAGCTTGAAAAGCGCTCACTCGAGCGACAGGGAGACCTTCTCAGTCGCAGGCGAAAGGAATAAACAATGAAGTGACGAACGCCGACTGAGTAAAGAGTAAAGGACACTTTATGTGAGCTGCGAGGACAACGTAGCCTTGCAAAAATTTGCAGAGTTCAAGCCACTGATGAAGACATGGTCAACCGGTGGTGTTAGTAAGTAGCTAATCATTGTTACACTTACAAAACACATTCGCGATGATTTTTATATTTCTGCTCAAGCCTGTAGCGGCTGTTATACAAAATAGAAGTTCTTAGATGGATGATTGGTTGCGATCAAAACTCTTACGCCAGGTGGGACTCGAACCCGCACCATCTTCTTTCCGGGCAGCGGTGCTACGCCTTACACCTTATAGTTCGTGCTCCTTATATTAGGTTGTCCGGAAAGTTTTTAGACTAATTGCATGGTAAGATTCAAAACAACGTATCTTTGCCGGCTGAAGTTGTGAGAGGGCCGGACTTGGGAAATTTGTGTTTCACGTCCTTTATATGTAACCAACAGCAGCATGTGCGACATATCGTCTCCTGTTCCCAGTGGCGCCTTCGCAATGGACGACAAGAAATGCTCTACTGATCGGCTCTCCTTCTACAGTACCGCTCCGGCCGATCCGCGAGCGAGGCCCATCGTTTTCTACAGGATGCAATGAAGGAGCAAGCCCCCTCTCTGCCGACGTGGTTCAACTGGTGCCGCAAGTTCGACAACGGTGACAAATCGCTCGAGGATTCCCGACGCACAGGTCAACCACATACGCAGACCAGACAGCTCGCGCTCGCTAACTGCGGTGCTCGACCTGATCTTTCTACACGCGAACTTTCAGACCTTACGAATACTCCTAAGTCCACAGTACACGATGTTCTTCGGTCTTCTGGCAAAGTCGCGAAGTTGCCTCGAGTCGTACCACATGCTCTGACGCCTCAGGACAAACGGAAGCGTGTTGATACCTGCATTTCTCTCCTCAACTGTCGCCGCACATTTGCTTGGATCGACTCGATCGTCACGATGGATGAAAGTATTGCGTCTACGACAATTTGGTGCGTCGCAAGCACTGGGTGGTCTTCGATGTGTTGCCTCAACCGCAGCAGAAACGTCCTGATCACGACAGAAAGGAGTTGCTTTCTTTCTGGTGGGACATCAATGGCCCAGTCAGTATTCTGGGAATTGGTTCCTACCGGTCCCATGGTAGACTTAACGTCTTCTGCGCTTAGCTGGAGAAAATGAGCGAAATCTCACGTAATCACAATCCCAGAAGAGAAAAATTCTTCTTCTCATGGATAACGCCAGACCTCACACAGCAAAGAATACGCCGAAGAAATTGGAGGAACTCGGGATTGAACTGGTACCCCACTCGCCGTACTCACCTGATCTGGCACCCAGTGACTACCATGTTTTCCGGTCGCTGAGTCTTTCATAGCTGGAAAAAACTTCGCAAATCGGGAGGAAGTCAAAAGTGGTGTCAACAACTTCTTGCTATTCAAGTCTCCGGAGTTCTTCGCTCGTGGTATTCGCTGTCTACCGGAAAGATGGCAATATGTGATAGATCATAGCGGTGAATATTTTGTTGAATGATAGTGGTTGTTAATAAAGTTATTAACTGCACATTGTTCTCGGACATTAGTCTAAAAACTTTCCGGACAACCTAATAGCTCGGGTCCCGTCCAGGTCTACGAAGCTTTCTATTTCTTATTCCTCTGGGGTCGTTGTACGGTCAAATACGCATTCAAATCGCCTTTACGACATCCTGTAAAACTGCAGTGCGTGGCGCATCCCAAAGGTGATTGATTGACCGGGTTTATCTTCTTTAGCCCATAAAGAATAAAGGACGGCGTTATTCAATCCACTTTGCGATGCGCCACGCATTCTACTTCTACGGGATGTCGTGAGGTCGATTTGAATGCGAATTTAGCCAGGACGCGAACCAATAACCCTTGATTCGAGGTATTTTGAGATGCTCACGAGAACCTGTGCCCTAGTGGTGGTTATTTCGTAAAGTCTAAGAATTTATATCAAACCTGGTAGGCAAATAGGATCTAAAAAACTTACTCCCAAGATGCATAGCTTTCAAGAACGTCGAACTTAGAGATTTTCTTAGATTTCGCCTATAAGAAATGTAGTTGGCTGATCTGACGAGATCTAATTCACGTGAGACTTTAGCTTATTGAAGTTTACATTTAAACTTATTAGCAAATCTTTGAACTAAGCGATAAAAAGTAGCCATTAATTTGGCGATGACCTCGAACTGAATTAGCATGGACGAATGGAATTTCAATTAAACAACAAATGTCATTGAAAACGCATAAGTATGCATGACCAGAGCACAATATTTCCTCACTGAAAAACGCTAAAACTCACTGCACATGCTGCTGATAGCTGGCCGGTTCCATGTAGGACTCGTAGCAGTACGGACACTTGTAGCCCCAGTCATGTCTTGCCGTGTGACTCCGCAGCTTGTGCCGTCGTAGTGTCATTTGACTGGCTTAAAGCAGATCAGTCAGAAGGCTAAACAGCAGAATCGTACCTGAGAAGTAGTTTGTATATCACGCTCGTAGCAGTTTAGCTTGCTTATCCTCCTGTGCCTTCCAGATTTGTTATAAATAGTTTACTACAACCGACGTTTCGATTGAATCGTCTTCTTCAAAACCTGAAAAAAGCTCGAAATTCTTCCGTCCGCGGAGCTATTTGGGTCAGAAACTTCATGTCTATCTTGGTCGGTATCAAGCAGTCCGAAGATATTCAGACAGAGAACCCAAATCTGTTAAGCTAACAGACTGATCTTCCGCTATCGCGGAGCAATCGACTTAGCTGGCCAGCGTTAAGCAAGTGAAAACCACTGGGGCGGTCAAATTCTTCTTTTTCTTTTTCTTTTCTCACTTACACCATGGTGGCCAGCTAAGCCGGCTTCTCTGAGCTAGCGGAATATCAGTGAGATAGCTCACTAGATTTGAGTTCTCTGCCTGACTTTCTTGGGACTGATTGATACCGACCAAGGTGGACACGACGTTTCTGACCCGAATAGCTTCTCGAATGGGAGAATTCCGAGCTTCTTTCATGCCCTAAACAAAACGATTTCGGTAGAAATGTCGGCCGTAGTAAACAATTTATAACAAATCTGGTACACACAGAAGGCTAAGCAAGTTATAAGAACTTGGAGGCTACTAATTCAATACATCTGAAAATGACGACAGCGAAAAGACTAACCTTACAATCCCCGGACAACCCAAAACGCGGTCATTTGAGCAATGTTCAAAGCAACAGCAGTCAAGAGATGGAGCCACTGATTATACACAAAGTCGCAGTGCAATGTGTGTGTAATACGTTCCGATGGGAGTAGAATTTAATGACGTTGCAAGCATAAACATCTCGTGCAAAAGGGCAAGCTGCTAGCACGACGAACACTTAAGTGCATTCGCCGTTACGGTTAAGAATAACCAAAGCCATCAATAATGTATTAGTTGAAGGGAGGGAACTTCAGATGCGTTTGTATTCCATCTCTGGCAACTCCTAAGCCTTGAACAGACTCCATCCAAATAAGGTTGTTGGCAATACTGCATTGTTGTACAGGGTGCGTAAAAAGTATTGACGCACCTACTTTTTGTTTCAGCTCCAGCTTTCTGTTTCTACCTCTCTAGGTTTTTGTGTGTTATTTTTGTTGTCTGTATTGTGCTCAAAAAACACTCACGAAGAAACTGAAGAAACATGATCGTCACCGTTACGGTGGCCCTTTTTTTGTCTGTTACCCAGACAGCTGAATGCTTCCTTAACAAGAGAATTTGGCGCTGTTCGAAACGGTTGGTGAGGAAAGAGGTCAGCAACCCAAACGTCAGCCACGGCTCTGTCATAACAGATGATGATTACAAGATGTCCAAGCACGATAACGTTCAAATCAAAAATTGTCAACCTCTGTCCCATAACGGCAAACAGATAACGCGCGCAGGTGTGGACAGCTTCTCAGACGTGCGCAGCTTAAACATGAATCCGCTGGATTGCTCTTTTTAGGCGATTTTGGAGAATGAGGTCTGGGCTACTTTCAACAGAAGTGACCAGTCGCAGAAGGCTACCCTGTTCGAAGCACGGAACAAAATGCAAGCGAATACTTGCGGCGCGTGCTCATGAATTTTTCCGCCGTTTTCGCTCCTGTATTCACAGTAGAGGAGCCGATGTCAATTACGACTTATTCTGTCGTGTTTGCAAGATCATTTTCCATATTTCTGAAATGAATATTTTAAAACTTACTGCGCAATACTATTTCCACAACCGCCATTTACTGCGTCAATACTTTTTACGCACCCTGTATTATAAAGCGTGTCTCAAAAAATGTACACACTGCTTGAAAGGTGATAACTTTGCTCACAGTAAAGGTACTGATGAAGTAAAAGGCTCATATGAAAGCCTAAGAAAATTAAAATTTCTGAGTTACGAGCGGTATAGAATGCGCCATGCACTCGTCTGAAATTTTGCGTTTTACACTCGATTGGTTGTGTTTCGCTTGAAAACTTGCTATAATTTCTTCACAAAGTTGATCGATTGATTTGTGCATCCATAAGGTATAAAACTTAAAGACATACTAATGCTTGTGAAATATGCAGGGTATTCTAAAAAATGCATGCACTGTTTGAAAGGTTCTCTAACATTGCTGCTAGTGAAGCTTTTGAAGATGTTTGGGTGCAATCCCTGTCGGGGGGGGGGGGGGGGGGCAGTCCATTATGAATTGTTAACGATAGCTACGCATGTGTACATACAACATGCAATACAACATATAAATGCCTTAACTTACCTGATCCCCTCTCTTGGAAATGTCCTAGCGTTCCGCTGAAACATTGAAAAAGTTTTAATATGGGACTATGCACAGTGGAGGAGGGGGGGGGGGCACTATGCACGGCAGCACGGTTGTGATCCAAAACTCAATTTGCTTTGGAAAGAAATCGCAACCGCTACGCACTAATTGATTTAAGGTAATAACATTGCTTTAACGTGTTTTCGTTGTTTATAGTATTGTAATTGTTACAGGTTTCTGTCCAATTTGCTGTGTTTTCACCACTCCCTCCCCCGACTAGGAAAGCAATTTAGAAAGCTGATTTTGGTATTGGAAGGACAGCAACGGATAATGTAAGCATATTTATACATATTCATATGTTGTGGTGCATGTTGCATTTCTTTAGAAGTTGAAATGGACTGCCCCCCCCCCCCCCCGACAGGGATTGCACCGATGTTTGAGAGTCATATGAAAGCATAGGGTAACGAGATATCTGTGGCGTGTAAACAGTCAAGATTGCGATATGACCCCGCCTGAAACCTTGCATTTCCGACTCGATTGATTGTGCATGGGCTGAAACTAGCGTCTAAAGCTACATGGTAGTGACGAGTTTTCCGGACGAGGATGGACGAGTTTTCGCACAGTATAAAGGCGATCGTTGCGGGACCCAAGCGCTCCAATCAATCATCAGGAAACCAACGGACGTTCGCCAACCTTCATTTCGCTAGTGGGTGCTATTTGGTATCACTTACGCGCAATTCTTATGAGTAGGCTTCTGTACTCAGCAGGAATCTATGGAAGTTGCATTGAAAAGGAGACGAATGCTAGGAATGAGCATAACTTCAATACGAGCATGTGGAGCTGGAAGGAACAGAAAGCCTTCAATTCCGTAAAAATATTTCCAAACGTCTGCACTGTTGGGATGTTTGAACGACTTTCTTAGTCTGCTATAACGAACTATGCCGCTATGGTAGTTGTGGGGGGGGGTCACCTTATAAGTGTCACTACTACGAACAAAAAGAAATTATGGCACACCTATAATTAGGCAAACAAACAAACAATGCTATAGCTCTGTTGGCGCAAATAGGGTCCGGGGGGGGGGGGGCGGGTCACCACAGCGTGGCGCGGCAGGCCGGCGTGGCGAGTAGCTACATACAGTGAATGTAAATGCAGTCTTATCTCTTCGTTTCGACTACATATCCATGTTTTATATGCTTACGAATTGGGCAAGGGAGGGAACTCCAGCATGTAGGCAATTATAACACGGGCGCGTCACTCGAGCCGCACCCTGGAGTCCCTTCCCCTGCCTAAATCTGTGCTCTCCTCCGCGTCAGTGGAGGAGAGCACAGATCACAGCTACAGCATTATTTGTTTTCCTTACTATCACTGTGCCTTGTCTCGTTTTCTTGGTGCTGGTGACACTTTTTATAAGGGCCCTATTTGCGCTGCTCTGTTCTATGCTCTAGATTTGAGCAGGGGAAGGGACTCCAGGGTGTGGCTGGAGTGACGCATCCAAGTTAAAATTGCCTACACCTGGAGTTCCCTCCCTCGCCCAATACGGAAGCAGACAAAATACGGGCCTGTAATTGAAAATAGGAGTTAAGACTGCATTTACATTCGCTGTATGTAGCTACTCGCCACTCCTGCACCCTACGGTATGCTATGGTGATCCCTCCCCTAACTACCATAGCGCCCGAACTATTTTTAAAGCAGAAATCTCGATTGCCTGAGGCTGCCCCACAACTTGGTTCTAAGCTACACTTGGTGTCACCTCGCCGGATGGAAGATCTTATATGTGTGTAATCATTGCATTGTATTCCCACCCTTGATCGAGTCACGGAACAGTTCAGCTCGACGAGGCCGTGGTTAGCTGCGACCGCTTCGCAGCCGCCAGTCGGTCCCGCGACGATCGCCCTTATATTGTGCGAAAACTCGTCCATCCCCGCTCGGAAAACTCGTCACTACCATGTAGCTTTAGACGCGAGTTGGGCTGAATGCTTGTTACAATCTTGTTGCTACTTGGTCACATTAACCTGTGCTGTGCTTCTTTCAACGTTTAGAACTTGACAATCATGTGAAAGACACGTGACAAGCGAGTTCATTTATTGCACAATTTATTAGATCGTCCCATGAGTCTTCGCCGTTTTTTCAAGATTCACTGCAGATTTCGCCGGCGGTCTCCTGCATAGCGCTGCATAACTTTCGGAAGAGAATGATATGCTCTATCAGAGCATGTCTTGCATTTCTTTTTTCATCATAAAATTTGTCAATTTTTAGGTCGTTGAAGTGAAATGTGAAAAAGTGAAAAAGTAGCCATTTGCGCACTTGTTCTCTCCGCTTAGGTTTGTAATTTTTTGCGCAGTTTTTTATAGCGTTTGGAAGACAATGTTCTGCAGTACAAGAATATGTGTTAGTGCTATTTGCTCATTTGTCCTATATTGATTTTTAGGTGATCAAATTGGGGCGTCTGAAGGAGGATGGTTATTTTTGCCGACAGCTCCTGCTCTGTGGTTGGACTTTTTGGGTTGGTGTTATATGTCATTCGAAAGAGAATGTCTTGCTCTATAAGAATATGTGTCGCGTTTATTGATTTCTATTGAATGTCAACAAAATGCCAAAAAGAGAAAAATCGTCTTCACCAACACCTCCTTCTCCTTCTTCAGTCGTTGATATTCGGCAGAAATCAGCGTGATCCAATAAACGCGACACAAATTATTACTGAGCAAGACATCCTCTTCCAAACGACATATGACACCAAGCAAAAAAGTCCAACCACAGAACCGGAGTTTTGGTAAAAATTCGGACGGAAAAGTCGGGATTCCCAATTTGATGGACTAAAAATCAATAAAGGGCAAGTGAGAAAATAGGACCAACACATATTCTTGTAGTACAGAACATTGCCTTCCAAATGCTCGAAAAAACTGCGCAAAAAATTGCAAACCTAAGCGGAGAGAACAAGTGCGCAAATGGCTACTTTTTCACTTTTTCACTTTTCACTTCAACGACCTAAAAATTGACAAAATTCATGATGAAAAAAGAAATTCAATACATGTCCTGATAGAGCAAATCATTCTCTTTTGAAAGCTGTGCAGCGCTATGCAAGAGACCGCCGGCGAAATCTGCAGTGAATCGTTGAAAAAAAAAACGGCGGGGACTTATGGGACAACCTAATAAATGTGAACAGGAGCCCCATTTTCGAAGACGGATTCAGCGGACTGCCGAAGCCACATTCAAGTTGAATGGGGAGGTTAATCGGCATAATTTCAGCTGCTGAGGAACGGAAAACGCTAAATGAAGCACAGCACAGCTTAATCTGGCCAAGTACTAGCAAGAATGTAACAAGCATTCAGTCCATGCACAACCAATCGAGTCTGAAATGCAAGGCTTTAGGCGGGGCATGGCGCAATCTTGACGATTTGTACGCCACAGAGTAACTGCTATCCTACGCTTTCATATGAGCCTCAAACATACTCAAGATATTCACTAGCAGCAATGTTAGAACACTTCAAATAGTACCTGCATTTTTTGAAGAGATCCTGCACTTTTCGCAAACCGTAGTGTTTTTAAATTTTAAACATTAAAAGAAGCACAACTCAATCGATACGGCCACTTTGTGAAGAAAATATTACAAGTATTCAAGCGAAACACAATCAATCGAGGGTAAAATGCAAGCAAGGTTTCAGGGGCCGTATTCATCAGCAATTAAACCCGTGGGTATGCGGGGTATAAGGGGTAGAGATAAGATAAGAGTCAGGTAGAGATGAGGTAAGAGTCAGAGACGCAGGCTTCATCGCGGGTATCTCTTCCCCCTATACCTGCGGGTTAGCCGTTGATGAATCTGGCCCCAGGTGTGGGCAGGGTTCAATCCATAGCGCTCATATGTCGGAAAATTTCTATTTCCTGAAGCTTGCGTATGACCCTTCAACTTTTTGTAGTACCTTTACTATGAGCAAAGTTATCACCTTTCAAACAGTGTACACATTTTTTGAAACACCCCGTGTAATAAATGCAAAGAATTCTATCATAAGGCCCCGTTTATACTTCCGACGCCGAGCGACGCGACGACATGTGAAGTGGCCAGATCGATCGATCGATCGCGTCGCTCAATCAATGTCGCCACTATGCCACGTCGCTCGGCCTCGAAGTATAAACGGGGCCTAACAGAAATGGATGAAAATCTCACCGAATACAATACAATACGAGAATGCCTCAGAATCAAAGCAGAAACATAGACAAGGCTTACGAATCTAAAATTCAATTTCAACGAAACGCTAACCTGCCGCATAATCACAGTGCTCACAAGCGAATGGCCTCGCGTCATTGTGTATATTCATGTGTTCGTCGTAAGAGCGTTTAGACGATAAGCTCTTCCCGCACACCCTAGAGAACAACGACATCAACGCTGGAGAACATGCATGCCCTATGAAGCGTCTAATGCTGCTTAAACACTAACCCGCAATGCCATCGTGTTCGCTGAGCCGACGGCACGAGGCTAATGATTTGTCCTTGGACACAGTTCACCGCTTTGCTCTTTCCGTTTCGATGCACCGACGGACCAGGGAGGAGGTGTGCCTAAAGATCAGCTCATCACAATTGAAAAAAAAGGCTTATTAGAGACGACATTCAAGCATAGTATTCATCTCAGCTCAATCCATAGTCCACACGCTATTTGACCAATGCATGTACATCAAAAACAATATTGAAATCTACCCTATTGTGGGTAGGGAGGTGGCACTTCATCCAGTGTCTTTTTACAGCGACAGCAGAATTGAAAGGAAAGCATTTCACAAAAAAATACAATACAACAAGCTGGCCTATGAGAGAGTATTTCTCTCTTGAACCTACTAATCAGAGGAGACACCTTAGCGAATATCAGGTTACGGATTTCGGACCTTGAGCTACTCTTTTCTCCTTTATGAAATACTGGCCTTCACTAAATGCGTCATGTAGGGCAAATCGAATATATTACGCTTTGATTTTGATTTTCAACCTATTTTACAAGAACAATACGAGTCGGCCTATGAGAGCGCGAAATTTCTCTCGAACTTCCTAATTGGAAGAGACATTCACGTCATTTTTCAAGCGGTGTACTCTCGGACTATGATAGATCCCAATACTGTTATCAATAAAACAATCATTTTCAACTTGACTGGACCGCACCACCTGTAGCGAAATGCATAGCACACCTTCATTCTATCTATGAGCAAGTGATTGTTTTATTGATAACACTATTGGGATCTATCCTAGTCTGAGAGGATACCGCTTGAAAAAAGACGTGAATGTCTCTTCCAATTAGGAAGTTCGAGAGAAATTTCGCGCTCTCATAGACCAGCTCGTATTGTTCTTGTAAAATAGTCTGAAAATCAAAGTTAATATGTAAAATATTCGACTTGCCCTACACGACGGATTTAGTGAAGGCTAGTATTTCATAAAGGAGAAAAGTGTAGCTCAAAGTCAGAAATCCGTAACTTGGTATTCGCTAAGGTGTCTCCTTTAACTAGTAGGTTCAAGAAAGAGACTCTCATAGGATAGCTTGTTGTATTGTATTTTTTGTGAAATAGTTCGCTTTAAGTTCTGCTGCTGTCGTAAAAAGCTGGATGAAGTGCCTCCCCACAATAGAGTAGATTTCGATGTTGTTTTTAACGCACATGCCTTGGCGTGGTCCCACAACGACCGCCTGAGTAGTGTGGAGGAACTCGTCCAGTTCTTAGGGCCTGTTCACACTTCGCGACAGGAGCAACTCGTCGCCCATGCAAGACATGCATATCGATTAAAACCGAGCGCACTCCGCCGGAAAGTGTCCATACTTAAGCGCCGGCGCTGTCGCTCCAGTTGCTTTTGTCTCTCTAGTCGCTCCAATCGCTGCGCCTGTCGCCTGTTCATACTTCCGCGCGCTGCGCTCTCGTCGCTCCCGTCGTCCGTGCAAAACATGCATATCGATTAAAACCGAGCGCGCTCCGCCGAAAACTGTTCATACTTGAGCGCCGGCGCTGTCGCTCCAGTTGCTTTTGTAGCTTTAGTCGCTCCAATCGCTGCGCCTGTCGCCTGTTCATACTTCCGCGCGCTGCTGACGCGAAGTATGAACAGACCCTCAGCGGACAACTCGTCGCTACCCTTGGCAGTTCAGTCGCGAGTGTAAAATAGTGCTGCTGGTCCTCCTCTCTTAGGCGCTTTCGGGAGATAGCCATTAGACTTAACCACTTGCTGCCGTGGCAATGTGCCAGCGTCTGCTTAGGTCATCCGAGCCGTTGTCATTGCAGCTCGTTTTCGTCGTCCAGGGAGAGTCCGCAGCTGGGTTGAACCAGGCTAGGGAAGTGACTCCAGGATGTGGTGCAAAAATGCAGCAACGCAGGAGAACCGAACCCCCGACCTCCTTCGTATGAAACAACGCCACTACCACTGCCCCACCACCCGCTCGGAGAACCATCACGGGCATACAACACAGTGATCGAATACCCACACGGACGCCGACGCAATTCGCGACGCAACGGCAGCAGCCACACGCTACAGTATCGCAGGTTGATGAGCAAACTTGCACATCAACCCGCGACACAATGGGAAGCATCGGCAGAAGGTGGTTAGGCTTAAGTAAGACGCTATAGGGAGTGCGGGAGAGCACTTCCTGCTAAGCGTGGATTTGTTCGATGTACAGCTCACAGCAGCACAGCATGTTGTGATTTCCTTGTGGTTCATCCCAACTCTAGGATTCCGCCGGAATACAACACAACAGTAGGAAAAAGAAGTACGAAAAGTCGCCATCACAACAGTGCACACCTGACATGCATTGCGCCGGCTTTTTTTTGGCTGCCCTACGATTGGAGGAAGCGGTAAATGGATTACAGATGAAAAATACAACATTTATAAAAAAAGGCTAAATAGGAAACGGAACTACTCACATCGGTTTTCAATCGACTAACCGGCAACGACACCTTTCCTTGTCGATTGACAAACATCACTTTCATGCTTCAGACTGAAAATAGAACACTAGAACAGCTGGAAACGTGAAGAACTTTGGCGCACGAAATTCTGAAAAAAATGAGCAAAAAGAGAAAAAACGACCGAGATAGGCATCCAAAATGACCAACAACGAGACTACCTCAATGCAGCCCTCGACGAGGCCCTATACCAAGGGGAAATGCGTAGGAATAAGGACGAAATTCGAAAGGAAACGAAACAATAGCGAGAACATCCGGCGAATTGTTTCAAGCTTGCACTCAGTATTTTTCTCTGACAACACGCCTAACGCGCACGTACACGGAGGGCGGACGCAGTCGTCGCTTCGATGGTCGTCGGGCCGAAATTGACCGTCGACATGGGTATTCGTAGGTCAAACGGAAAGGACCGGGCGGCAGCCAATCCGTTTTGGAATGCGCCACGCATTCTACTTCTACGCGATATCATGGAGGCAATTGTCATGCGTCCTTAGAAGGCATTGGAGCGATGGCGCGACTACTTTGAGGAAATCGCTACGGTAGAATTTCCTCATCCAGCCATCCCCTCAACGGCTCCAACCCACGGCCCCGTTCGAATGATCACCGTGGAGGAGATTGAAGCGGCTTTGAAGAAGATGAGGCCAGGCGAAGCGACTAGGCCCGTTGACGTGACAGCTTATTTATGGAAGTCTAAGTACTGGTACCCTGCTGAGTGGTTGGCGAAGTTCTTTGATCAGGTTGTGGCGGAGAAGAAAGTCCCTGAGTGTTGGCGCCAAAGCACAACGATTCCGATTTGGAAGAAGAAGGGCAGTCCTGCAGACTGCTCCAATTACCGTCCGATTCGCTTGCTTTCGCACAGCTGAAGATCTTTGAGCGAATTGTCGATGGACAAATTCGGGACATCGTCCAGCTGTCCAGCAACCAGTGCGGCTTCAATGGCTGGCTGTGGCACCGTTGATGTCATACACGCTACTCGCCTCCTGATAGAAAAGCATCGCGAGAAACAGAAGCCAGTGCATATCGCCTTTCTCGACTTGGAGAAGGCCTTCGACCGCGTACCGCGTGAGCTTATATGGTACGCCTTGCGACGACACAACGTACCTGAGGAACTTATAGAGTGGGTGCGGATGCTCCACTCTTGCCCAAAGAGTAGAGTGCAAGCTGCAGCTGGAACCTCAATGGAGTTTCCCATCTCTGTCGGGGTGCACCAGGGTTCTGCGCTTTCTCCACTCCTCTTTGTTGTCGTCATAGATGCCATTACGCGAGATCTTCAGCAGCCTGTTCCATGGACGCTGCTTTATGCTGATGACGTGATGCTCGCTTGCGAAGAGAAAGACGATCTCGAGCGGCAGGTGCAAGCTTGGTGCGACCGTCTGGCGAGGTTCGGACTCAAATTGAACGTCAAGAAGACCGAGTACCTAACGACTGACGTGAACGAGTCCGGCTCCATTAAGATTAACGGTACTGAACTTGCACGCACTTCGGTGTTTAAATACCTGGGATCAGCAATAGCGTCTGACGGCAAACTGATGGTCGAAGTGAATTCACGCGTGAGTGCAGCTTGGTCCAAGTGGCGCTCGTTGACTGGCGTGCTCTGCGATAGGAAGATATCAGAGCAGCTGAAGTCGAAGATCTACAGGGCAGTCGTCCGGCCGGTAGCAATGTACGGCGCTGAGTGTTGGCCTCGACCAAGGAAGTTGAAACGCGCCTCAGCGTCATGGAGATGAAGATGCTGCGCTGGACGGCTGGAGTCACGCGCATGGACCGCATCCGAAACGATGCTATTCGGCAGAAGTTCGGTGTCGCGCCGATAGCGGGCAAGATGCGCGGAGCTCGCTTACGATGGTACGGCCACGTTCTGCGTGGAAGGGAAGGCAGCGCCCGCAAGATAGGCCTTAACTTCGAGGTAATAGGAAAGCGGTCTAGCGGTTTTTTGTTTAACGCTGGACTACGGTAGGGCGTCCGAAGCAACGCTGATCTACACGTTACATATGGATTTGAAAGTAGCTGGTGTCCACCCTGATCTAGCGCTGGATCGGGAAAGGTGGCGTCATGACACCAGAATAGCGGACCCCGCCAAGAAGCGGGACAAACGCTGAAGAAGAAGAAGAAGAAGAAGAAGAAAAAGAAGAAAAAGAAGAAGAAGAATTGTCATGCGTCCTTGGCCCATACAATGACTTACGTTGGCCAGTTGATTGTTTGATAAACTTACAACCGGGAAAAAAACCCGTCTGAGTTGTTCGCCGTAGTTTCGGAGTGAAATTCAGGGAATCGTTACGGGACCACGCCGTTGCATATCTCTCTGCTAATCAATCGCTGCAGCGGCACCATTGTACTTTCGGGGCTCCAGAGGACGAGGAGAGGCAAAAAAAAATTTCGCCCAAACTTCGCCCAGGGGGTATTTGGGGCGCTGATCACGAATCTGCGTCCGTTTTTTGTTTAACGCTGGACTACGGTAGGTCACGGAAAGTACGGGTGACTAAGGTAACGTCATCGATTTCGCCCAAACTCCAGCGTAAAACGAAAAAAAGATGTCGGATTCGTGATCAGCACCCCAAATAACCCCCCTAGGCGAAGTTTGGACAAAATTTTTTTCGACCTCTCCTCGTCGACCTCTGGAAAGTACAATAGTGCCGCTGCAGCTAGTGATATTTGCGTGCTTGTCCGGCGCAAATAGGGTCGGGGGGGGGGGGGGGGGAGCTTCTGATGGACAGAAAATTCCATAGAGCGTCGTTATTGTCCCTCATCCCTGGCTCCAACGTCAGGAGACGTTTGGTGTGCGCGCGGCGCGATGATATGTGTAGTGGCCAAATTGATCGAACGACGCGATTGATCAATTTGGCCTTATTGCGTGGCCATCGCGTCGCGCCGCGACGAAGTATAAACGGGGCCTTAGGCCTTAGTCATACCATCGCTCACACCGAGCGACGCCTAATTATATGCACCCATATCGATTACATCGCGCCGCCCGATCGATATGGGAGCATATCATTAGGCGTCGCTCGGGGTGAGCGATTTGTATTATACATTTTATGTCATCTGTATACCCAATAAAAGGGCTATCGCTCAACATAGCATTCATTGATTATTTCTATCCTATCTTTTTTCTTTTCCATTTCCACCCTATTTCTATCCTAGTCGAAGACAGTTCTAAACTTTCGGATAGTGGTTTCACGAATGTGGGAGGCTTCGGGGGCCTACTCCTGCACAGTTGTGAGAAAAATTCCCGTTTTAGGTCCTCTATAAATAGTGAGAGGTTGGCATCACCGCACTTGTTCTACAGTGTCTTCTGGGCTAGGCCCGGGTAGAGGCTCTCACAGACTCTGGCACTCGCTGAACCCAGGCCGAACAACCACTTGCTATTGGGGTGGGAACCTGTTGCAGAGGGAGTGGCGGGCTGCGGCGACTGGCCAGGTGAGGGGGCCCGGTGCGATTACCTGCATTCCGTTGACACTCCTGTGGGTGGGTTTAAGGGTCGGCTCCTGTTGCTAGAGTGTTGCAGGATAGTCGCCTTCGCACCCCGATTCTTGTGGAGCCATATATCCACGTATATCCAGCTCGTACCTACATATATATGTGCATACGTATATAAGTAGGTATATACAACGTATATACATATAAATACATATGTATATATATGTATATACGTAGGAACAGGTTTTCACCCCAAAAGCAACTGGTTGTGCGGAACGTGGTGACCCAGTGGCCGAGGAGTTCTGCGGCAACCGCTATGCCTAAGGATAGGGCGGCGAGCTCTGCGTCTCTGCCCTATGATTGAGCATAGGGCCGCGGCGCTGCCGCAGAACTCTGTGGGGGCCTTAAGGCCTGAGTTATTCTCCCGCGGGAGCATCCGCGGAAGGGCGGGAATCGCGCCAGATCCATCACCTGGCCAATCGCCGCGCCCCGCCACGCCCGCCGTCCGTGGTGCACCCTTCGTCCGCGGACGTCCCGCGGATGCTCCCGCGGGAGTATAACATAGGCTTAAGCGACCCGTTATAGAGCCTGTAGTAAAGGCGCTCCATGGCTAAAAAACAAGGTTTGAATCGCGCGGCTGTGGGCGTTGTGCACCGGAAAACTCGGACGGGTTTTTTCCGGTTGTAAGTGTACGGCCCCGTTTATAGTTCGACGCCGAGCGAGGCGACGCCATGAATAGTGTCATATTGATTGAGCGACGCGACCGATCAATTCGGCTCCTTTATATGACGTCACATCGCTTGGCGTCGGAAGTACAAACGGGGCCTATCGGCGAGTCCAGTTGATGAACAAGTCAGTGATTCATTCTTCCAAACAAGTCTGTAGCGATTCGTCGACCACGGAGGAATGGAAGGCTTGGTGCCTTACGCCTTACGCCGCTGCCTTACGAGATAGTGGAGACGCAGACATTTGCCACGCCTCTGTTTAAAGGGCGGGGGATAGAACGCCACTCCGCCGGTGAAGTCGAGTCGAAGGAGGCGCTGGCTATCGAGGTCCTTGGTTCGACTTTCCCACCCAATCCTTCCATTCCTCCTGGGTCGATAAGTTGGTCGGAACTTGTCCGGAAGGATAAAACGGTCCGTGTCGCGAATGTGGCGGCATTAAAATATGGGAACGGGATAGCCAATCAGATCGCATTCAGTGGGCGTGTCAGTCAGAGAGGATGTGTACGGACAGTACCATGAATGGCTGGTGTGTGATCGATCAGTGTCCAGTTTTCGGTTATGATTGGCTGGCGTGTTCACACCTTCCTGTGCTGCTCATATTGACGACATGGCCCCATAGAACACTGACGTATCCATCGGCTGGCCACGGCTAGTCATTAAATAGCCAAGTACGCATCCAACTAGCCTCCACGACATCCCGTGGAAGAAGAATACATGGCACATCTCAAAGACGTTTGACTAACGTCATCCTTTATCCATTTATCCTTTAATTCCAAATTATGCACAGAGATCCATCTCCCTTTTATTGAAACTGTCATTTGAAAAGTGGAGGAGAATAACCGTAAGCTATTAGGTTGTAACGAATTAAGTGGCAGTGGCTCGCGCCAATTTTTGGCGCGTCTTTACGCGTTTGATCAAGAACAAACCGTAACATGTGGCATATCGTTTAGAAGCGCAAACCTTGCTCTACCGGCGAGTACCAAATTTCCTATGTAAAAGTGGGAAAACTTTAGAGTTTTATTGACTTTTTTGCAGATGGACAAAAGGGTAATCCGAGGCATTTACTTGTATGAATTCAAGCTGGGCACTACAGCTAAGGAGGCGGACGAGAAGATCAACGCCGCATTCGGTCAAGGATGTTCCACAATTCGGACGGCGTATCGTTGGTGTCAGAAGTTCCGGAATGGAGATGAGAGCTTGGAAGGACATGAAGGTCGTGGGAGGCATAGTGATGTTGATGAGGACAAGCTGAGGGATGTGGTAGAGGGGGATCCACACAAAGGTACCAGGGAGATAGCGAAGGTTCTTGGCGTCAGTCACAACACAGCTGCCCGGCATCTGAAGGGAATTGGAAAGACCAAAAAGCTGGAAAGATGGGTGCCTCACGAGCTGTCTGAAGAGCAAAGAAATCGACGATATGAGATCTCGTCCGCACTGCTTCTACGGAACGAAACGGACCCATTCCTCGATCGCATCGTAACCTGTGACGAGAAATGGATAATGCACGACAACAGGCGACGATCGGCACAGTGGGTGGACAGCGATGAGAGCCCCAAGGTTTTTGCGAAGCCGGAATTGCACCAAAAGAAAGTAATGGTGACAGTATGGTGGTGTTCGCTGGGAATTATTCACCACAGTTTCCTCCCTCCCGGTGATTCCATCACGGCAGAGAAGTACTGCATTGAAATTGAAGAAGTGATGAAAAAGTTGAAGGATATCCGGCCGGCCTTGGTAAACCGAAGGCGAGTTCTCCTTCTGCACGACAATGCTCGCCCCCATGTAGCACGAATGACGTTGCAGAAATTGAATGAGCCGAGCATTGAAACCCTACCACATCCTCCGTTTTCTCCCGACCTCTCCCCAACAGACTAGCATTTCTTCAAGCATCTTGGCGACTTCTTGGTAGGGAAAATATTCAAATACCAACAGGATGCCGAAAGTGCCTTCGAAGATTTCGTCAATTTCAGAACTTCTGATTTTTATGCTACTGGGATAAAAAAGCTTGTCTCACGTTGGCAAAGATGTGTAGAATCAGAAGGTTTTTATTTCGATTAATAAACTTGCCTACAAGCCGAGATATTAACTGTTTAAATTTACAGTGGTTCAGTGCCATTTATTTCGTTACAACCTAATAGATCATCACAAGTGTTCCGTATTCAGAGATGGCCGCCACGACATCCCGAAGAAGTATTGGGTTGTTCGATAGTTGATGTCGTTTCTTTCTCATAGTTGGCCTGAACTAATATTTTTATGTACTAGTGATTGCGTTGCTTACATTATTGTTCACTATTTTAAAGCTTAGACTTCAGACTATCCTCTATCAAAAACTGAACGCTGATAAAAAATTAAGTTGAAAATGGACAATCAAAGAGAGCATTATCGGCAGATTTTATTGTTTTTCTTCCGAAAGTGAAAAATACGATGCAAGTTCTGAGAAAATTATGTGAAGTACTAATTATTAACGTTTCTCGTTAATTTAAATTCACTTTGAAAAATATGAAAAAGACAGATTAATTATCGAACAACCCAATATTTCTGCTGCACTCACTATACAGCTATGCAGTTGCGGACTGACAGGGCGCTCTGTTTAGTGTTTTCCGAGGCTTTTTTGCATTATTTCTACTTCCAGGGGCTATACTTAATGTTTCTTTTCAAATGTTTGACCTTCAGCGCAACGACAACGAGTATCCTCAGATTTCTCAGCTATGAAACGACACCATTTCACGTGAAATTGTACAGTTTTCAGATCAAATTGGACACGTTTCAAGCCAAATTTAACACTCTTCTGAATAAGATTAACGTTTTTGAAATTAAACTGGACACTTTCCAGGTCAGATTAGACACTTTTCAAGTAAACCTGGAGGCTTGAACACTTTTCAGATCAAATTAGACACGTTTCGAATCAAATTCAACACTCTTTCGAACAAGCTTGACGCCTTTGAAATCAAAGTGCAGATCTTTGGAAGCAATAGGAGCGTCTTCTAGATTATACTAGAGACTCCGAGTCGGTAAGAATATTTTTTTTTGTTTAAGAAAGATTTGCTACGACTTAAAAAAAAGAAGTGCACCTGCATCAATAAGTGAACAAACAGGTTCAGATTTGATAAAGGATAAAGAATAAAGGACGGCTATAATCAATCCCTTTTGTTACACGCCACACATTCTACTTTTTCACGATGTCATCGAGGAATTTGGATTTATATTTGGCCTTACAGTAATAATAATAGAACAGGAACGACAAGAGTCACTGCGAATGGCTTCGAAAATAGTCATGCAAAATGGCTATGTATCGTCACGGTATCAGCGCAGAGCTCATGTTAACCGCAGACAAAATGGACCACGTGATAACAGGGTACCCTTATGTATACCTTTCATATCTGATAAAGTCTCTGCTGCGATTCTAAGAAGCATAGTTCGAGCCCAGTTGCAGAACGATGTCGTTTTAGTCAACATTCCAAACGACAATATTAAACACCAACTGGTCAGGAATAGGCTCTACGAGAACCAGTGCTTATCAGAAAGTTGTGTTACATGTCCATACGGCAAGGTCGGAGATTGTTCCCGGGAGGGAGCAGTCTAGCAGATGGAGTGCCAAGCATGTAACTCCACATATATAGGGGAAACGGGGAGAAAACTAGCCATTCGAGTTAGAGAACACCAGGCTAGTAAACAACCTCGAGCGGCACAAGCAAAAATATTGACAAGTAATAATAGTAATAATAATAATAATAATAATAATAATAATAATAATAATAATAATAATAATAATAATAATAATATATTACGACCGTATAAGACAGTCGTGAGATAACAAATTGTAGCGGATGCCTGCGGAATATACCACATATCGCGACTTTCTCGCAATCATAGGACGATTTTGTGGGATATTGTAAAAGGGGCGCGTGTAGCGCAGTCGAGGGAGGCGCGACTGTCGCGTGCACCCGATACCAGATTCCTGGTTCGGATTTCCCGCCCAGGCCAACCAAGCCTTCCATCCCTCCGGGGTCGGTGAATTGGTACCAGACTTGTCTGGGAAGGATAGAGCGCTGACTTGTTCATCGGCTGGCCACCGCAAGTCATTGTATGGCCAAATACGCATTCAAATCGCCTCCACGACATCCCGTAGAAGTAGAATGCGCTGGCGCATCCCAGAAGGGATTGAGTAACGCCCTCCTTTATCCTTTATCCTTTATTGTAAAAGAATTTCGCTTAGAGCTGTATCAGATTGTGGCGCTATGCAGACAAAAAACTCCTTATAGAAGAGTCATATGGGAAAATTCACATGGTGCTCTTCTCATGTTCCTTTTTTATTCTTCATAATAACCTTTTGTAGGATGTTATTGACATGCTCTATTGTGTATTGTATTTGTCGAAAATACAGTTTTGGTTTAATTACCCCAGTTTGAGGTAAACTGTGACCGACTGGTGTGTGTGTACCGACGGACATAAACTGAACCACCGACAATCTAGCTCGCCACATTAACAATAAAAAAATCTTCTATAAAACATGCTAATGCTTGAAAACTACAATGAGAGATATTTGAGACAACATAGGCACTACGGAGAATCCGCCCCTTTTGGGATGCGCCACGCATTCTACTTCTAGGGGATGTCGTTAAGGCGATTTGAATGTGTATTTGGCCATACAGTGACTCGCGGTGGCCATCCGATGAACAAGTCAGCGCTTTAACCTTTCCAGATACCTATTCCCCGACCCCGGAGGGATGGAGGGCTTGGTTGGCCTGAGCGGGAAATCCGAACCAGGCTCCTGGTATCGGGTGCACGCAAGAACAGGCACCTCCTCCGACTGCGCTACACGCGCCCATGAAATTTCATAAAATTTTCAATTTATTTTTTTCTTTTTGTGTTATAATCATGTATTGTGATTTGGTTTGAAGTTAAAAATGAATTTGTGGTTTTAATCCCTTTTTACGGTGCAGAAAGGCAGCAATCCTATGGCGTATTAAAAGGAGAGATCGCGGCATGTACTTCATTGGCTCGTCGATATTTTCGTTTGGTTGGTACTATAAATGCAGCTTATTTGAAACAACGAAGGGAAACAGTGCGCGTTTTCTACAATGGCTTTGGTGTTCCGTTGATAAGATATGTGTAACTCCACGCAAAAGACAGAAATTTTGAAAATGAACTGGAAAAATGGAAATTTTTGAAAATAGAATGCACGGCGCATTTCATATGGGATGGATTAACGTCGGCCCTTATTCTTCTAGTCAGACGGCTGATGCTCTGACAGCATTCTGCAAACGCCACGACTTCATCGTTGACAGATGGCAGACGTGAGACATTTCGCTGCCAGTCGCCGACGACCCTAACTAGCGGTGGACGCCTGGCCAACCTAATAATTTCGGTCGAGCAAACATTTTTCGGGGAGGGCGAGAAAACCAACGTTTATTCAGTCAGGCCCGGCAGTCGTCGTTTCCGAGCTCAGCGATCTGTTTGCACACGAGCTATACACGAATAGAGAGATGGTCGACCGACCGACTCCACGCACTTCGTCTCGATTACGTGGAGCATCTCCTCAGTCATCTCTCATCTCATTAGTGTTCAGTTGCTTTCTGAAAGCTCTTTTTCTTTCTATATTAGTAGCTATGACTATCTGAAAGGTGGTTTTAGTTGTTTGGAAGATTTTTCGGAGTTTTTGACTCATACTCTGGAGCAATAGAAGAGATTTTCTGAAGCAAAGGGCGCGTGTAGCGCAGTCAGAGGAGATACCGGCTGTCACATGCACCCAATACACCAGGTTCCTGGTCGGATTTCCCGCCCAGGCCAACCACGCCTTTAAACCCTTCGGGGTAAGGCAATCATCTCAACGACATGGAACTGGAAGTAGAATGCATGGCGCATCCCTAAAGGGATTTAATGATGCCGTTTTTTCTTTTTTATATATTCTGAATAGGGGGGGGGGGGGAATTATCGTCAACATTATTCTCTGACTACTCCACGTTCGTATGTGCGCGAGTCCTCCCTACTTATTAGGTCGGACCGAAAGCTTCCGCCGTTTGGTGCCCTGAATGTTCCCGCCTGTATTTAAGCTTTGTACGTCACAATTGGTATTCATTTTTATTATTTGTGTTGTAGAATCTCATGTAAAGCTGTTGAGCCAAGATTGGTATACTCCTTTATTCGGCTTACGTTTCGGCGTAACCGCCTTCTTCAGAGCCTGGAGAAGACAAAAGGAGTTGGAAAAATTACTCGCCCAAGGATCATTTCAAGTTACAAGAGCTCCAGGAGCAAGTGATGGAATGAGACGAAAAGGGGAGTAAGGCAACCCGACTGACCTTATAAGACAGCAGAGAGACTGCTAAGTCACCCTCGGATGGAGAAAGACGTGGATGAATGAGACTCTCCCTTCGGGTCCCATCCTCAGCGACTTTCTGGTTGGCGCCCTCCTGGGTGAAGCCCACAGAGGTCGGCAAATGGAGCCAGCTCCTGAATAACGGCCACCCGCTCCTCTTTCCTGTTGATTGTGGGGTTCTTGAACGCTATCCACAACGCCTCCAGGGTCTTCCGCGCTGCAATGTCGGATTCGCGTGCTAAGATCGTCACCTCCACCCCAATCGCCGTGCCATTATGGATTCGGAGTCTGTGCTCCCCCAATGGAGTAGAGACCTTGCACTTATTCAACCCATCAGCGTGCTCTTTCACCCTGACCCAAAGAGGTCTGCCCGTCTCGCCGATGTATTCTTCCCTGCATTCGGTGCAGGTAATGAGATACACCGTACCAAACACTCTACAATCACCTTCCTTACCGTACGGGCAGACCATGCAGGACGGCGTTGTGCAGGTGTTATCATAGAGACGGTTCCTAACAAGTCGAGCCTTGAGGTTAGCCGGGGGAATGTCAATAACCCTTACAAGGTCATCTAATTCCGCCCTGCGAACACAGTCCCGTACTTGAGTGCTTAGTGCATCCGTGACAAAGGGCACCGAGAAGGGAACTTTGCTACGTTCTTCTTGAGCAGAGTGTATTGATGCTGCTGGTGGTCGACGACCTCTTCTAGGCATGTTTTCGCCACATATCCATTTGATAACGCAATGTGGGATGCCAATGCCATTGACGAGGACTTCAAGTCGTCGTTGGAAGATACCAAGGCAGCAGTACGGAACATGCTCCGAACAGTAGCCCTTTTAGTATAGCGTGGATGTGCTGAACGGAAGTGCACGATGATGTTTTTGTTACTGGGTTCCGTACCACCTGGTTTGGAAGGTGCTCTGAGAGAGACGAACTTCTGCGTTGAGGAACGGCAACCACTGATCTGTCGGTTTCTCGCTTGTTAGCTTAATGTGCTCCGCTTGTTGATTGAGCAAATCGAAACAGGTGTCCATTTCGTTTTGCGTGGGGCACACGATGAAGCAGTCGTCTATATACCGACAGTACAGTAAGGGTCTGCGCTCCAGCACGGGTCTCTCTATTTTAGACATAAATGCTATGGCCAGCACAGGAGCCAGACGCTGACCCATGGCTAGCCCTCTGACTTGCCTGTAGTGCTCGTTGGACCACTTGAAGATGTTGCATTGAAGACACTCATTTATAAGCGTCATTACTTGAGCAATACTTAGCCCAAAAAACGCAATATGATCCTGGTGTTCCACAATAATTTCGTGTGCAGCCTGCATAGCATCGTCATTGGAGACATTTGTGTACAACGAAGTGACATCAAATGACTCCATCACAGAGCTACCCTCTAAGTGTGTGTTTCGGAGTTTACCCAAGAATGCACGAGTACTGGGAAGGTGGGCAGGTACGAATTTCAGTAACTGCGTAAGAACCAAGTTCAACAGCCACGAAATACGATCTGCAGGCCCACCGATGCTACTAATGATAGGACGGACCTTATACTGCGTGGGGTCGATGGGATGACCTCCTTGCGGTAGCTTGTGGGTCTTGATAAGAACGTAGAGAAATGGGCAGACAGATGTTCACACCTTAGGCGCGTTATAAGGCTTCTAGGCAGCTCCGCTGTTTTGGCAATGTCACTCCACTTTCGATTAAGAGAGCGGCATTGTTTAGCAAACTCCTCAGGTGTAGAGCGACTGTAGACGCTAGTATCCTGGAGGTGATGTCTTGTGATACTCCTATCAAGATGTTGTGGGAGAATCACAAACTCCCCTCCTTTATCACTTACGCCCACTTTAATAGCTCCCGACGCCGTGAGATCTCTGATTTCCCTCAAGCCCCTGCGCTGGTCATTTGTTAAATTTAAAGGTGTCCGCATGGTCATGTTTCTCTGCAGAACCGTAAGCAGGGATGTAGCTAAAACGCGAAATTTCCGATCGATCACCCAGTTAGGCTCCTGCGCACGAAGGAAGGAACTGGGAAAAGGTGGAGGTGGAATCGCCGCGATGCTTCCGGTACCTGGCTGGTTGCCTTGCGCTTCGATATTTACCCTGCAGCGCAGTTGATCCCGTAGCCTCTGTAGGCTGCCGACAAATTTGCGTGCTACCCCATGCGACAGACATTGAGAAGGAGAGAAACTGGGGCCCATTTCCAGTGCTGCAAGTGCCTCGCGCGATAGAGAGACATCGCCTAAGACAGTTACCCTCTCGGAGCGCTCTACATCCAGAATTTCTCCATGACCGGGGGGATAATTGGTGGTATGGGCAGAAGGGTTGCTGCGTCCACGATTGCTTATTCCACTCACCAACTCCTGAAACTTCCGCTGCAACTTTACTTTAATTCTAGAGCGAATAAGATCACAAACCCCCTTGACTCACCCACGATTCTATTCCAAAGAGCGGTAGGCAGAAAACGTTCGCAAAACATCTCTTTCGACCTGCATTTGTTAAGCAAGCTATAAAGATGATTCTGCTTGCTTCTGATAGACATGCACGAAATACGAATGTGATGGAGTCATTTGATGTCACTTCGTTGTACACAAATGTCTCCAATGACGATGCTATGCAGGCTGCACACGAAATTATTGTGGAACACCAGGATCATATTGCGTTTTTTGGGCTAAGTATTGCTTAAGTAATGACGCTTATAAATGAGTGTCTTCAATGCAACATCTTCAAGTGGTCCAACGAGCACTACAGGCAAGTC